>OY796675.1:44359398-45631495 GCA_963680715.1 Tetragnatha montana
GGTGGCAGGTAGAGTCCCGGTGCCTGGGATTCTCGAGGGGGGTCGGGGGGCATAAAGTTGGATTTTCGCGCGAAAATCCAACTTTATGCCCCCCGCCCTCCTCTCTCGAACCCAAGGGTGTACGGTGGCAGGTAGAGTCCCGGTGCCTGGGATTCTCGAGGGGGTCGGGGGGCATAAAGTTGGATTTTCGCGCGAAAATCCAACTTTATGCCCCCCGCCCTCCTCTCTCGAACCCAAGGGTGTACGGTGGCAGGTAGAGTCCCGGTGCCTGGGATTCTCGAGGGGGTCGGGGGGCATAAAGTTGGATTTTCGCGCGAAAATCCAACTTTATGCCCCCCCGCCCTCCTCTCTCGAACCCAAGGGTGTACGGTGGCAGGTAGAGTCCCGGTGCCTGGGATTCTCGAGGGGGTCGGGGGGCATAAAGTTGGATTTTCGCGCGAAAATCCAACTTTATGCCCCCCCGCCCTCCTCTCTCGAACCCAAGGGTGTACGGTGGCAGGTAGAGTCCCGGTGCCTGGGATTCTCGAGGGGGTCGGGGGCATAAAGTTGGATTTTCGCGCGAAAATCCAACTTTATGCCCCCCCGCCCTCCTCTCTCGAACCCAAGGGTGTACGGTGGCAGGTAGAGTCCCGGTGCCTGGGATTCTCGAGGGGGTCGGGGGGCATAAAGTTGGATTTTCGCGCGAAAATCCAACTTTATGCCCCCCCGCCCTCCTCTCTCGAACCCAAGGGTGTACGGTGGCAGGTAGAGTCCCGGTGCCTGGGATTCTCGAGGGGGTCGGGGGGCATAAAGTTGGATTTTCGCGCGAAAATCCAACTTTATGCCCCCCCGCCCTCCTCTCTCGAACCCAAGGGTGTACGGTGGCAGGTAGAGTCCCGGTGCCTGGGATTCTCGAGGGGGTCGGGGGCATAAAGTTGGATTTTCGCGCGAAAATCCAACTTTATGCCCCCCCGCCCTCCTCTCTCGAACCCAAGGGTGTACGGTGGCAGGTAGAGTCCCGGTGCCTGGGATTCTCGAGGGGGTCGGGGGGCATAAAGTTGGATTTTCGCGCGAAAATCCAACTTTATGCCCCCCCGCCCTCCTCTCTCGAACCCAAGGGTGTACGGTGGCAGGTAGAGTCCCGGTGCCTGGGATTCTCGAGGGGGTCGGGGGGCATAAAGTTGGATTTTCGCGCGAAAATCCAACTTTATGCCCCCCCGCCCTCCTCTCTCGAACCCAAGGGTGTACGGTGGCAGGTAGAGTCCCGGTGCCTGGGATTCTCGAGGGGGTCGGGGGGCATAAAGTTGGATTTTCGCGCGAAAATCCAACTTTATGCCCCCCCGCCCTCCTCTCTCGAACCCAAGGGTGTACGGTGGCAGGTAGAGTCCCGGTGCCTGGGATTCTCGAGGGGGTCGGGGGGCATAAAGTTGGATTTTCGCGCGAAAATCCAACTTTATGCCCCCCCGCCCTCCTCTCTCGAACCCAAGGGTGTACGGTGGCAGGTAGAGTCCCGGTGCCTGGGATTCTCGAGGGGGTCGGGGGGCATAAAGTTGGATTTTCGCGCGAAAATCCAACTTTATGCCCCCCCGCCCTCCTCTCTCGAACCCAAGGGTGTACGGTGGCAGGTAGAGTCCCGGTGCCTGGGATTCTCGAGGGGGTCGGGGGGCATAAAGTTGGATTTTCGCGCGAAAATCCAACTTTATGCCCCCCCGCCCTCCTCTCTCGAACCAAGGGTGTACGGTGGCAGGTAGAGTCCCGGTGCCTGGGATTCTCGAGGGGGTCGGGGGGCATAAAGTTGGATTTTCGCGCGAAAATCCAACTTTATGCCCCCCCGCCCTCCTCTCTCGAACCCAAGGGTGTACGGTGGCAGGTAGAGTCCCGGTGCCTGGGATTCTCGAGGGGGTCGGGGGGCATAAAGTTGGATTTCGCGCGAAAATCCAACTTTATGCCCCCCCGCCCTCCTCTCTCGAACCCAAGGGTGTACGGTGGCAGGTAGAGTCCCGGTGCCTGGGATTCTCGAGGGGGTCGGGGGGCATAAAGTTGGATTTTCGCGCGAAAATCCAACTTTATGCCCCCCCGCCCTCCTCTCTCGAACCCAAGGGTGTACGGTGGCAGGTAGAGTCCCGGTGCCTGGGATTCTCGAGGGGGTCGGGGGGCATAAAGTTGGATTTTCGCGCGAAAATCCAACTTTATGCCCCCCCGCCCTCCTCTCTCGAACCCAAGGGTGTACGGTGGCAGGTAGAGTCCCGGTGCCTGGGATTCTCGAGGGGGTCGGGGGGCATAAAGTTGGATTTTCGCGCGAAAATCCAACTTTATGCCCCCCCGCCCTCCTCTCTCGAACCCAAGGGTGTACGGTGGCAGGTAGAGTCCCGGTGCCTGGGATTCTCGAGGGGGTCGGGGGGCATAAAGTTGGATTTTCGCGCGAAAATCCAACTTTATGCCCCCCGCCCTCCTCTCTCGAACCCAAGGGTGTACGGTGGCAGGTAGAGTCCCGGTGCCTGGGATTCTCGAGGGGGTCGGGGGGCATAAAGTTGGATTTTCGCGCGAAAATCCAACTTTATGCCCCCCCGCCCTCCTCTCTCGAACCCAAGGGTGTACGGTGGCAGGTAGAGTCCCGGTGCCTGGGATTCTCGAGGGGGTCGGGGGGCATAAAGTTGGATTTTCGCGCGAAAATCCAACTTTATGCCCCCCCCGCCCTCCTCTCTCGAACCCAAGGGTGTACGGTGGCAGGTAGAGTCCCGGTGCCTGGGATTCTCGAGGGGGTCGGGGGGCATAAAGTTGGATTTTCGCGCGAAAATCCAACTTTATGCCCCCCCCGCCCTCCTCTCTCGAACCCAAGGGTGTACGGTGGCAGGTAGAGTCCCGGTGCCTGGGATTCTCGAGGGGGTCGGGGGGCATAAAGTTGGATTTTCGCGCGAAAATCCAACTTTATGCCCCCCCCGCCCTCCTCTCTCGAACCCAAGGGTGTACGGTGGCAGGTAGAGTCCCGGTGCCTGGGATTCTCGAGGGGGTCGGGGGGCATAAAGTTGGATTTTCGCGCGAAAATCCAACTTTATGCCCCCCCGCCCTCCTCTCTCGAACCCAAGGGTGTACGGTGGCAGGTAGAGTCCCGGTGCCTGGGATTCTCGAGGGGGTCGGGGGCATAAAGTTGGATTTTCGCGCGAAAATCCAACTTTATGCCCCCCCGCCCTCCTCTCTCGAACCCAAGGGTGTACGGTGGCAGGTAGAGTCCCGGTGCCTGGGATTCTCGAGGGGGTCGGGGGGCATAAAGTTGGATTTTCGCGCGAAAATCCAACTTTATGCCCCCCCGCCCTCCTCTCTCGAACCCAAGGGTGTACGGTGGCAGGTAGAGTCCCGGTGCCTGGGATTCTCGAGGGGGTCGGGGGGCATAAAGTTGGATTTTCGCGCGAAAATCCAACTTTATGCCCCCCCGCCCTCCTCTCTCGAACCCAAGGGTGTACGGTGGCAGGTAGAGTCCCGGTGCCTGGGATTCTCGAGGGGGTCGGGGGGCATAAAGTTGGATTTTCGCGCGAAAATCCAACTTTATGCCCCCCCGCCCTCCTCTCTCGAACCCAAGGGTGTACGGTGGCAGGTAGAGTCCCGGTGCCTGGGATTCTCGAGGGGGTCGGGGGGCATAAAGTTGGATTTTCGCGCGAAAATCCAACTTTATGCCCCCCCGCCCTCCTCTCTCGAACCCAAGGGTGTACGGTGGCAGGTAGAGTCCCGGTGCCTGGGATTCTCGAGGGGGTCGGGGGGCATAAAGTTGGATTTTCGCGCGAAAATCCAACTTTATGCCCCCCCGCCCTCCTCTCTCGAACCCAAGGGTGTACGGTGGCAGGTAGAGTCCCGGTGCCTGGGATTCTCGAGGGGGTCGGGGGGCATAAAGTTGGATTTTCGCGCGAAAATCCAACTTTATGCCCCCCCGCCCTCCTCTCTCGAACCCAAGGGTGTACGGTGGCAGGTAGAGTCCCGGTGCCTGGGATTCTCGAGGGGGTCGGGGGGCATAAAGTTGGATTTTCGCGCGAAAATCCAACTTTATGCCCCCCCGCCCTCCTCTCTCGAACCCAAGGGTGTACGGTGGCAGGTAGAGTCCCGGTGCCTGGGATTCTCGAGGGGGTCGGGGGGCATAAAGTTGGATTTTCGCGCGAAAATCCAACTTTATGCCCCCCCGCCCTCCTCTCTCGAACCCAAGGGTGTACGGTGGCAGGTAGAGTCCCGGTGCCTGGGATTCTCGAGGGGGTCGGGGGGCATAAAGTTGGATTTTCGCGCGAAAATCCAACTTTATGCCCCCCCGCCCTCCTCTCTCGAACCCAAGGGTGTACGGTGGCAGGTAGAGTCCCGGTGCCTGGGATTCTCGAGGGGGTCGGGGGGCATAAAGTTGGATTTTCGCGCGAAAATCCAACTTTATGCCCCCCCGCCCTCCTCTCTCGAACCCAAGGGTGTACGGTGGCAGGTAGAGTCCCGGTGCCTGGGATTCTCGAGGGGGTCGGGGGGCATAAAGTTGGATTTTCGCGCGAAAATCTGAAACTACTATAAGTATACTATATAGTATAGTAGTATATACTAACTATACTATAAGTATACTACTCTATATACTATAAATCTCTACTATAAGACTGTAATTACATTCCACAATGAAAAAAGCACTGATTTTCCAGAATTGGAATACAAATGACTGCAAAAATTCAACTTCATCGTAGATACCACAATGAAACAAATTAACTAAATCTGAAACTGCTAGGAAATGGCCCAGCCTACGCCTTGCTTGAAGAAGTAGTTTATTTAAAAAAGAAAACTGGTCAATTGCCCCCTCCCGTGGGCTCGGACCAATACGAGTTAAATCCCTACTTCTTGGGTCAAATTTCTAAAATTTTTCTGGGGGAGGACCCCCAGACCCCCTTTTCTGTTTATAACAATATTATTTATTACTTTTTGTATATTTTATATTATTCCGTATTTAAAACCGTTTATTTTAAATCGAAAGTAAGATATATACATAAACAAATACTACGGGGCCAAGTGGCCTGGTTGTGTTACGTGCAGACAACCACGCTAGCAGTGTGTGCACTGTATTGGCCGTCGGTTCGATTCCGGCCTTTGCCCTGGGTGTATTTTCTCTCTCTTGTGTCAGTAAAAAATATTCTGTTGTGCCTCTCTTACTTGACGAAGGTTTATAAGCGGATGCTAGAGATCAAGCACACAGACCGGAAAATATATGTACCAAAAACCAAACAAATACTATAGAATATTGAAACGAAATATTTTTGTGGCTCTTTAAAAACTGGGAAATTTTGTAAATTGTAACTTTTGGCTCTTTCGCTTCAAAAGGTTGCCGACCCCTGCAATAAGGGAATGTACCCATACTACGTCACTCGTCCAGGTTTAGCGGGGTTAGAGGGAGGTCTTCAAAATACCACGCTTGCTTGGTCACAGGGGGAGGGGTGGGGGCTTAGGGTTTCGTCACGTAATCATTATCCTTTAGGGCAGGGGTTGCAAATTAGACATTAATTCTAAATTAGCCATGTCTTAATTAGAAAAATTAAGCCAAATTAATTTTTTTAAACTTTCTGTTTGCAAAAAATCATTGAAAACCGTATTTATGAAGTACTACGTGAAAACTAGAGGGCGAGGGGGTCTTGGCATATACCACGGGTGGTCACCAAAGGGGAGGGCAAAAGTAGTAAAAAATAAGTTCCCTAAATGTTTTCAAAACTTTCGTAATAAATTTTTCTTTTTGACGTTTTGAATAGGAGCGTGACCCATCCTGCATACGGTACAATTTGAAATGGATTCTTATTACTTTTCATTTATTTTGATTAATTGACTAATTTCATTTTAACTGGGGATTCACATGCTTATATGCTTCTATGGACGAGGCGCCACTGGTTTCAGTGCTCCGTCCATCTTCTATTAAAACTTAGTTTTCTGAGAAAATCATATTATTTTTAACGATATCATTAAGGCTTTAGAAATTAACCGTAAAATTTCCATAAAGCTGACTTGCATGATAAAAATGTTTTATTTTCTTAAAATTCCCACAATCAGTCTAAAAACGAATAATATTTTAAAAACTTTTTTGTTTTCCTACTCTCCTACTCTGGAATCGAACATAGTATATCAGGTCACGGGACCGTGAATTATATATTCCGCATGCATCAGGGCCGTATCCAAGGGGGGGTTAGGGGTTCAACCCCCCCCTCCCGAAATTTTGACATCAATTTTTATACTGCTATTTTTCTTGAAAATTATGTCTCACAAGGAGCAATCCTCTTCGGGTATAACCCAAAGGGTCTCAAAATGAGTCAAAACCCTACTTTTAAGGGTAAGATTTCCAAAATTTTTCTGGGGGAGGACCCCCAACCCCCCTTAAAATTTTGAAATCTATTAAGTACGGTTTTTCCTTCAAACTTGTGTGATTTACAAGGAGTAATTCTCTTTGATGTAACCTAAAGTGTCTACATCGTGAAATATCGTCGAAATATCGTCAATTTCGATGTATCGTCTTTTTCGGTATATCGTCGAAATATCGTCAATTTCGATATATCGTGGAAATATCGTCAATGCTGTGGGGGCTCCATGTTCCTCCATGGGGGGCTCAAACCAAACGCCTTGGGACGTGCAACATTTTGGTCTTGAGCACTGGTCAAGATCTCTTGACCAGCGGTCAATCCATTTTTTCTCACTATATGTAACCTATCTGGGCCATCTATTTCTGTCTCGTGGTTGTTTTGGGGTTCCCTGATCTTTGGAAACCCCATTTGACCACTGGTCAAGATAGCTAAAATTCATTACAAAATAAATGTTGGATTTGCTAACTGATATTTTGTAATCTCTATTGTTATGACATGTGTCTGGTTCCGACTGATGTTTTTCTGAACTTTAATTTTTTTGAATTTTTGAGAATTTTTGGCTGACCCCTTTTTGAGAATATCCGAAAGTAAATCCGCGCTTTAGAAGATTAGGCGGGAAAGACCTATGAAATTCAGGGGAGTTCCATGGTCTCAACAAACTTTTGTCATGTCTCACTTTTATGATGGATGGCTAATAAAATGTAGTGCACATACTTAAAAAATTATAGGGATTTTATATTTTTAGGATCCTTAACTTCAAGTATCAAATTATTTAGATATTCTAATTAATATTTCAAGGATTAAAAAAGATTGCAAAAATGAGAATTTCGTTAAACGAGCTGCCAGGATAGGAAGTACGAAAATTTCTGAGGGGGCATTATTATTACGTATTTAATAATAAAAATACTTAATCTAAAACAAAATTTATGCTGTAAATATTTGTATTTTAATGGTTAATCAGTGTTTTGCATAATTAATGAGGCGATTGATTTGGATTTGAAAAGTATATGTATCTTTTCAACTGTTTTGATGATCGAAACGCCAGTCTTCTTAAGCAATGTAGTATTTGCTGTTGGATGATTTGATTAAAATTCTTTATCCTACTTGAAAAATTATACTGTACTTATGTTCTTACAGCCTTTATTTTCAAATATGTCTAAAAAAAGTTAGGACTTGCATAACAAATTTCGACGATTAATTAAGATTGCTAAAACGTAAATTCAGTTCAGAAGCTCTTCATTTCGAAAAAGGGGAATCCCCGCCGCCGCCATTGCTGAACGTCTTCGTGTATGCCAGCAGGGGAGTTCCTTTTACGAAATTGAATTTACGTTTCAGCAATCCTAATTCATCTTCGAAATTTCTCATGAAAGTCGAAACTTTTTTACGGAAAATTGAATATAAGGGTCGTAACAACATAAGTACAGTATAATTTTTCAAGTAGGATTAAACATTTTAAGCAAATCATTTTTTTTATAAAGAACAGCAAATACAACGCCATAACTAAAGATCTGCGTTTAAATCCTCTTAAGTTGTAGAGAAGCGACTTTTCAAATCCTAATCAATCGGCTAATTAATTATGTAAAACCCAGATTAAACATTAAAGCATAAAACTATACTGCATACATTTTATACAAGATTCTCGAGGGGGTCGGGGGGCATAAAGTTGGATTTTCGCGCGAAAATCCAACTTTATGCCCCCCCGCCCTCCTCTCTCGAACCCAAGGGTGTACGGTGGCAGGTAGAGTCCCGGTGCCTGGGATTCTCGAGGGGGTCGGGGGGCATAAAGTTGGATTTTCGCGCGAAAATCCAACTTTATGCCCCCCCGCCCTCCTCTCTCGAACCCAAGGGTGTACGGTGGCAGGTAGAGTCCCGGTGCCTGGGATTCTCGAGGGGGTCGGGGGGCATAAAGTTGGATTTTCGCGCGAAAATCCAACTTTATGCCCCCCCGCCCTCCTCTCTCGAACCCAAGGGTGTACGGTGGCAGGTAGAGTCCCGGTGCCTGGGATTCTCGAGGGGGTCGGGGGGCATAAAGTTGGATTTTCGCGCGAAAATCCAACTTTATGCCCCCCCGCCCTCCTCTCTCGAACCCAAGGGTGTACGGTGGCAGGTAGAGTCCCGGTGCCTGGGATTCTCGAGGGGGTCGGGGGGCATAAAGTTGGATTTTCGCGCGAAAATCCAACTTTATGCCCCCCCGCCCTCCTCTCTCGAACCCAAGGGTGTACGGTGGCAGGTAGAGTCCCGGTGCCTGGGATTCTCGAGGGGGTCGGGGGGCATAAAGTTGGATTTTCGCGCGAAAATCCAACTTTATGCCCCCCCGCCCTCCTCTCTCGAACCCAAGGGTGTACGGTGGCAGGTAGAGTCCCGGTGCCTGGGATTCTCGAGGGGGTCGGGGGGCATAAAGTTGGATTTTCGCGCGAAAATCCAACTTTATGCCCCCCCGCCCTCCTCTCTCGAACCCAAGGGTGTACGGTGGCAGGTAGAGTCCCGGTGCCTGGGATTCTCGAGGGGGTCGGGGGGCATAAAGTTGGATTTTCGCGCGAAAATCCAACTTTATGCCCCCCCGCCCTCCTCTCTCGAACCCAAGGGTGTACGGTGGCAGGTAGAGTCCCGGTGCCTGGGATTCTCGAGGGGGTCGGGGGGCATAAAGTTGGATTTTCGCGCGAAAATCCAACTTTATGCCCCCCCGCCCTCCTCTCTCGAACCCAAGGGTGTACGGTGGCAGGTAGAGTCCCGGTGCCTGGGATTCTCGAGGGGGTCGGGGGGCATAAAGTTGGATTTTCGCGCGAAAATCCAACTTTATGCCCCCCCGCCCTCCTCTCTCGAACCCAAGGGTGTACGGTGGCAGGTAGAGTCCCGGTGCCTGGGATTCTCGAGGGGGTCGGGGGGCATAAAGTTGGATTTTCGCGCGAAAATCCAACTTTATGCCCCCCCGCCCTCCTCTCTCGAACCCAAGGGTGTACGGTGGCAGGTAGAGTCCCGGTGCCTGGGATTCTCGAGGGGGTCGGGGGGCATAAAGTTGGATTTTCGCGCGAAAATCCAACTTTATGCCCCCCCGCCCTCCTCTCTCGAACCCAAGGGTGTACGGTGGCAGGTAGAGTCCCGGTGCCTGGGATTCTCGAGGGGGTCGGGGGGCATAAAGTTGGATTTTCGCGCGAAAATCCAACTTTATGCCCCCCCGCCCTCCTCTCTCGAACCCAAGGGTGTACGGTGGCAGGTAGAGTCCCGGTGCCTGGGATTCTCGAGGGGGTCGGGGGGCATAAAGTTGGATTTTCGCGCGAAAATCCAACTTTATGCCCCCCCGCCCTCCTCTCTCGAACCCAAGGGTGTACGGTGGCAGGTAGAGTCCCGGTGCCTGGGATTCTCGAGGGGGTCGGGGGGCATAAAGTTGGATTTTCGCGCGAAAATCCAACTTTATGCCCCCCCGCCCTCCTCTCTCGAACCCAAGGGTGTACGGTGGCAGGTAGAGTCCCGGTGCCTGGGATTCTCGAGGGGGTCGGGGGGCATAAAGTTGGATTTTCGCGCGAAAATCCAACTTTATGCCCCCCCGCCCTCCTCTCTCGAACCCAAGGGTGTACGGTGGCAGGTAGAGTCCCGGTGCCTGGGATTCTCGAGGGGGTCGGGGGGCATAAAGTTGGATTTTCGCGCGAAAATCCAACTTTATGCCCCCCCGCCCTCCTCTCTCGAACCCAAGGGTGTACGGTGGCAGGTAGAGTCCCGGTGCCTGGGATTCTCGAGGGGGTCGGGGGGCATAAAGTTGGATTTTCGCGCGAAAATCCAACTTTATGCCCCCCCGCCCTCCTCTCTCGAACCCAAGGGTGTACGGTGGCAGGTAGAGTCCCGGTGCCTGGGATTCTCGAGGGGGTCGGGGGGCATAAAGTTGGATTTTCGCGCGAAAATCCAACTTTATGCCCCCCCGCCCTCCTCTCTCGAACCCAAGGGTGTACGGTGGCAGGTAGAGTCCCGGTGCCTGGGATTCTCGAGGGGGTCGGGGGGCATAAAGTTGGATTTTCGCGCGAAAATCCAACTTTATGCCCCCCCGCCCTCCTCTCTCGAACCCAAGGGTGTACGGTGGCAGGTAGAGTCCCGGTGCCTGGGATTCTCGAGGGGGTCGGGGGGCATAAAGTTGGATTTTCGCGCGAAAATCCAACTTTATGCCCCCCCGCCCTCCTCTCTCGAACCCAAGGGTGTACGGTGGCAGGTAGAGTCCCGGTGCCTGGGATTCTCGAGGGGGTCGGGGGGCATAAAGTTGGATTTTCGCGCGAAAATCCAACTTTATGCCCCCCCGCCCTCCTCTCTCGAACCCAAGGGTGTACGGTGGCAGGTAGAGTCCCGGTGCCTGGGATTCTCGAGGGGGTCGGGGGGCATAAAGTTGGATTTTCGCGCGAAAATCTGAAACTACTATAAGTATACTATATAGTATAGTAGTATATACTAACTATACTATAAGTATACTACTCTATATACTATAAATCTCTACTATAAGACTGTAATTACATTCCACAATGAAAAAAGCACTGATTTTCCAGAATTGGAATACAAATGACTGCAAAAATTCAACTTCATCGTAGATACCACAATGAAACAAATTAACTAAATCTGAAACTGCTAGGAAATGGCCCAGCCTACGCCTTGCTTGAAGAAGTAGTTTATTTAAAAAAGAAAACTGGTCAATTGCCCCCTCCCGTGGGCTCGGACCAATACGAGTTAAATCCCTACTTCTTGGGTCAAATTTCTAAAATTTTTCTGGGGGAGGACCCCCAGACCCCCTTTTCTGTTTATAACAATATTATTTATTACTTTTTGTATATTTTATATTATTCCGTATTTAAAACCGTTTATTTTAAATCGAAAGTAAGATATATACATAAACAAATACTACGGGGCCAAGTGGCCTGGTTGTGTTACGTGCAGACAACCACGCTAGCAGTGTGTGCACTGTATTGGCCGTCGGTTCGATTCCGGCCTTTGCCCTGGGTGTATTTTCTCTCTCTTGTGTCAGTAAAAAATATTCTGTTGTGCCTCTCTTACTTGACGAAGGTTTATAAGCGGATGCTAGAGATCAAGCACACAGACCGGAAAATATATGTACCAAAAACCAAACAAATACTATAGAATATTGAAACGAAATATTTTTGTGGCTCTTTAAAAACTGGGAAATTTTGTAAATTGTAACTTTTGGCTCTTTCGCTTCAAAAGGTTGCCGACCCCTGCAATAAGGGAATGTACCCATACTACGTCACTCGTCCAGGTTTAGCGGGGTTAGAGGGAGGTCTTCAAAATACCACGCTTGCTTGGTCACAGGGGGAGGGGTGGGGGCTTAGGGTTTCGTCACGTAATCATTATCCTTTAGGGCAGGGGTTGCAAATTAGACATTAATTCTAAATTAGCCATGTCTTAATTAGAAAAATTAAGCCAAATTAATTTTTTTAAACTTTCTGTTTGCAAAAAATCATTGAAAACCGTATTTATGAAGTACTACGTGAAAACTAGAGGGCGAGGGGGTCTTGGCATATACCACGGGTGGTCACCAAAGGGGAGGGCAAAAGTAGTAAAAAATAAGTTCCCTAAATGTTTTCAAAACTTTCGTAATAAATTTTTCTTTTTGACGTTTTGAATAGGAGCGTGACCCATCCTGCATACGGTACAATTTGAAATGGATTCTTATTACTTTTCATTTATTTTGATTAATTGACTAATTTCATTTTAACTGGGGATTCACATGCTTATATGCTTCTATGGACGAGGCGCCACTGGTTTCAGTGCTCCGTCCATCTTCTATTAAAACTTAGTTTTCTGAGAAAATCATATTATTTTTAACGATATCATTAAGGCTTTAGAAATTAACCGTAAAATTTCCATAAAGCTGACTTGCATGATAAAAATGTTTTATTTTCTTAAAATTCCCACAATCAGTCTAAAAACGAATAATATTTTAAAAACTTTTTTGTTTTCCTACTCTCCTACTCTGGAATCGAACATAGTATATCAGGTCACGGGACCGTGAATTATATATTCCGCATGCATCAGGGCCGTATCCAAGGGGGGGTTAGGGGTTCAACCCCCCCCTCCCGAAATTTTGACATCAATTTTTATACTGCTATTTTTCTTGAAAATTATGTCTCACAAGGAGCAATCCTCTTCGGGTATAACCCAAAGGGTCTCAAAATGAGTCAAAACCCTACTTTTAAGGGTAAGATTTCCAAAATTTTTCTGGGGGAGGACCCCCAACCCCCCTTAAAATTTTGAAATCTATTAAGTACGGTTTTTCCTTCAAACTTGTGTGATTTACAAGGAGTAATTCTCTTTGATGTAACCTAAAGTGTCTACATCGTGAAATATCGTCGAAATATCGTCAATTTCGATGTATCGTCTTTTTCGGTATATCGTCGAAATATCGTCAATTTCGATATATCGTGGAAATATCGTCAATGCTGTGGGGGCTCCATGTTCCTCCATGGGGGGCTCAAACCAAACGCCTTGGGACGTGCAACATTTTGGTCTTGAGCACTGGTCAAGATCTCTTGACCAGCGGTCAATCCATTTTTTCTCACTATATGTAACCTATCTGGGCCATCTATTTCTGTCTCGTGGTTGTTTTGGGGTTCCCTGATCTTTGGAAACCCCATTTGACCACTGGTCAAGATAGCTAAAATTCATTACAAAATAAATGTTGGATTTGCTAACTGATATTTTGTAATCTCTATTGTTATGACATGTGTCTGGTTCCGACTGATGTTTTTCTGAACTTTAATTTTTTTGAATTTTTGAGAATTTTTGGCTGACCCCTTTTTGAGAATATCCGAAAGTAAATCCGCGCTTTAGAAGATTAGGCGGGAAAGACCTATGAAATTCAGGGGAGTTCCATGGTCTCAACAAACTTTTGTCATGTCTCACTTTTATGATGGATGGCTAATAAAATGTAGTGCACATACTTAAAAAATTATAGGGATTTTATATTTTTAGGATCCTTAACTTCAAGTATCAAATTATTTAGATATTCTAATTAATATTTCAAGGATTAAAAAAGATTGCAAAAATGAGAATTTCGTTAAACGAGCTGCCAGGATAGGAAGTACGAAAATTTCTGAGGGGGCATTATTATTACGTATTTAATAATAAAAATACTTAATCTAAAACAAAATTTATGCTGTAAATATTTGTATTTTAATGGTTAATCAGTGTTTTGCATAATTAATGAGGCGATTGATTTGGATTTGAAAAGTATATGTATCTTTTCAACTGTTTTGATGATCGAAACGCCAGTCTTCTTAAGCAATGTAGTATTTGCTGTTGGATGATTTGATTAAAATTCTTTATCCTACTTGAAAAATTATACTGTACTTATGTTCTTACAGCCTTTATTTTCAAATATGTCTAAAAAAAGTTAGGACTTGCATAACAAATTTCGACGATTAATTAAGATTGCTAAAACGTAAATTCAGTTCAGAAGCTCTTCATTTCGAAAAAGGGGAATCCCCGCCGCCGCCATTGCTGAACGTCTTCGTGTATGCCAGCAGGGGAGTTCCTTTTACGAAATTGAATTTACGTTTCAGCAATCCTAATTCATCTTCGAAATTTCTCATGAAAGTCGAAACTTTTTTACGGAAAATTGAATATAAGGGTCGTAACAACATAAGTACAGTATAATTTTTCAAGTAGGATTAAACATTTTAAGCAAATCATTTTTTTTATAAAGAACAGCAAATACAACGCCATAACTAAAGATCTGCGTTTAAATCCTCTTAAGTTGTAGAGAAGCGACTTTTCAAATCCTAATCAATCGGCTAATTAATTATGTAAAACCCAGATTAAACATTAAAGCATAAAACTATACTGCATACATTTTATACAAGATCAAGTATTTTTTTGTTACTAAAAATATTTAATTAGTAGAAATGCCTTCTCATAAACCTAATAGCTTGTTTACCGAAATTCTCATTTTCGCAATCTTTTTTAATCGTCGAAATTTTTAATAGAATTTCTGAATATTCTAGTTTTACTTGAAGCTAAGGACCGTAAGTATATAAAATCCGAATTATTTTTTAATTATGTGCTCTATAAACTTTGCAGTTAGTGTTGGGCGTGAAATTGGCTTTCGGAGAACAAAGACGAGTTATCGAAAACATCCCGATGTTTCCAATCATCGTGAGAACCACGATATATCGAAATTATCGATATATCGATATATGACCACTGGTCAAGACCAAAATGATGCACGTCCCAAGGCGTTTGGTTTGAGCCCCCACTTGACCTACTTCAATGCCAAAGCATAGAAGTAGTAAAAACTTGATCGGATTGACCAATGGTCAACCGGAACAAAAGAGACATGTTATAAGAATAGGGAATTCAAAATATCAATTAGCAACTCCAACATTTATTTAATAATGAATTTTAACCATATAGAGCAATCTTGACCAGTGGTCAAGCAACACGAAACCTAATTAGAAAGCCCATATTTATAATTAGAGACCAAAGTGAGTCGGGCAAACGCTCCGTTATGGAGAACATCACGATATATCGAAGTCGACGATGTATCGAGAAATATCACCATTCACGATAAATCAAAGGCGACGATAAATCGGGAAATACCGATAAAGACGATATATCGGGAACCAGGGCCGTAACCAGACTTTTGTTTCGGGGGGGGGTTTTGACTCAAATATTTTCTGAGGTACCTCCTTACGGGTACTTTTATATGTTAAGTCTTAGATGACGACACTGGATTGAAATTTTGATGCACTAAATTTCAAAATTGTATAAACAAAATGAATTCGAAGTAAAAGGGGGGTCTGGGGGTCCTCCCCCAGAAAATTTTTGGAAATTTGCCCCTCAAAAGAGTGTTTTAGCTCATTTCTGAGACCTTTTAGATTACACCCATAGAGCACCACTCATTGTAAGCAGCCGAATTTTCAAGTTAAAAAGAAGATATATTGTAATAAATGGCGAAATGTTAAGGGGGTTTTTAGGTTTCTACATCAGAAATTTTTTTGAATTTTCCCCTAAAAGTGGCATTTTAACTCATTTTGAGACACTTTAGGTTACATTAAAGAGGACCACTCCTTGTAAATCACACAAGTTTGAAGGAAAAACCGTATACTTAATAGATTTCAAAATTTTGAGGGGGTTTGGGGGTACTCCCCCAGAAAAATTTTGGAAATTTTACCCTTAAAAGTAGGGTTTTGACTCATTTTGAGACCCTTTGGGTTATACCTGAAGAGGATATCACTCCCTGTGAGACAATTTTCAAGAAAAATAGCAGTATAAAAATTGATGTCAAAATTTCGGGGGGGGGGGGTTTGAACCCCTAAACCCCCCCCCTTGGATACGGCCCTGTCGGGAACTATCGAAATATATCGAAATAGACGATATATCGTGAATAGACGATATATCGTGAATAGACGATATATCGTGAATAGACGATATATCGTGAAATGACGATATATCGAAAAAATACCGAAATGACGATATATCGAAAAAATATCGATATGACGATATATCGAAAAAATATCAATTTCAATATCGATATTGGATTGATATCGATATTTTTCGATATATCGCCCAGTCCTACTTCAGTGTTCATGCCAGTTCAGATTTCGACGAAAAAACACAAGTCCAAAGAAAGCTTATAAATCCGAAAATATTAATATTAATTTTTTTATTATTTTTTTTTCTAGTAACTAATTGTTATGGCGAAGTTTTTCCAGAATTACGGGAATCCACGGTGATTTTTACGTCATCCAGGATTTTTAAAACAAGAATGGGGCTTACTTACATTTAATGCCAAACACTCTATTTTTTGGGGCAAGTCGTGTCAGGAGAGTTTCGGAGAACAATTCGACCCCACCTCAAGTGTCTTACATAGATAAATCAGGAATTTTTCACAGATTACGAATATGTAAATCATTAAGGTGTGTGATAATTATTTTGGGAGTTATTCCTGAAAAACCAATATTCCAAAAACTCCGTTTTTCCCGGATGGCACTCGAACCGCTTGCTCCAGGCTTCTGAAATTTCGGTATGTGTGCACCATAAAACTAAGGAATCGAACCATGTATCGCATTAGGGGGTATGTAAAAATTAAAATTTCTACTTTTTCCCGCCAAAACGCTCCCGGACCATTAGCTCCTTTTCCAGGACGCTCCGGATAGTGCAGTAACACTTTTCTGGAATAATTTGGTACCGAAAATTCGAATTTAGTAACCTCGAAGCTCTACCTTGCTGGGTTCCAGAAAAATTTACGAAAAACCATCGTTTTTTTACCATTTAGCCATTTCCCCTCAGAAGTGACCCAGTCAAGAGAATTGGACAAACCGAGACTGCAGGAGTGTTTTTCAAAGTGAGGCGGTCCGAAAAAGTACACACAAGATGTACTTTGGAGTGATTTTGAGGAAGTTTTGGTTTCTTGTGGTCCAAGAAAACAAGGTCCCTCAGAAGTGACCAGTCGATAGAATTGGACAAACCGAGACTGCAGGAGTGTTTTTCAAAGTGAGGCGGTCCGAAAAAGTACACACAAGATGTACTTTGGAGTGATTTTGAGGAATTTTTGTTTTTATGTGGTCCAGGAAAACAAGGTCCCTCAGA
Source organism: Tetragnatha montana (assembly GCA_963680715.1). Lineage (NCBI taxonomy): Eukaryota > Metazoa > Arthropoda > Arachnida > Araneae > Tetragnathidae > Tetragnatha > Tetragnatha montana. Next base: position 44,376,309 of record OY796675.1, read on the forward strand.
AGTGACCAGTCCAGAGAATTGGACAAACCGAAACTGCAGGAGTGTTTTTCAAAGTGAGGCGGTCCGAAAAAGTACACACAAGATGTACTTTGGAGTGATTTTGAAGACGTTTTGGTTTTTCGTGGTCCAGGAAAACAAGGTCCCTCAGAAGTGACCAGTCGAGAGAATTGGACAAACCGAGACTGCAGGAGTGTTTTTCAAAGTGAGGCGGTCCGAAAAAGTACAAACACTGTATACTTTGGAGTGATATTAAGGAAGTTTGGTAATTTTGGGTAAATTCATTCCTTGTTGAGAATCGATTCTTAACAAGATTGGTTTTTATCGCAGCTACTCCATTTCGCCCACAAATATCCCCATAGCGAAGGAAGAAAAAGAAGAAAGGGGGGATGGAAATTTATTTGTGGGCGAAACGTAGAACACACCCTTCTAGCTAGGTAATAGAACTGGGGGGCACATATTAAAACTGAATAATAAAATTCTGATAGTCTGATAAATAAAATTATACTCATTCAGACACTTATATCCTGATAATTCCAGTTTTAAAAATTGTGTACAAGCTATAATCTATATTTTGAGTAACTAAAAACATAAATTAATATAGAGATTTTAAAATCAGGTAAATTTCATTTAATTTTATTTCTCTACTATCATCAAATGCTATTTAATTTAATTTACAAATATTTTCAGCCAGTTTTGTTAACGAAAATAACTTAAGTCCATTTTACGCAGCACAGCGCATGCGCCTCGTACTTCGTATGGCTTGGCAGGGAAAACGTTGCTACAGGGAGAATCACGTGAGGGGGCTCTAGCTCATCCGATATTCCTTCGACCTAATTTTTTATTTATTGCACTAGGGGGCCTGCCCCCTGCTCGCTATCGCTCACCAACCCCCGGAACTACTTCGCAGTTCTTTTTAGATCGCTTCGCGATCTCAGCGAGCAAAGCTCGCTTGTTCCATCTTACCAATCACCCCGCTGGTCGGCTTAATTAATGCTCCTTTACAACCGAAACTACTTATCACTCTTGCTGATAAATAATTTAATCCAAATCATCCCGAAAAAAAACTATTGCTGAAATATTACTTTCCTAACTTAAATTGAAAATAAAAGAAATCACACATAGTGAGCTATCGCTCACCAACCCTCTTAACTGCTTCGCAGTTCTTCTCAGATCGCTTCGCGATCTTAGCGAGCAGAGCTCGCTTGTTCATCTCAACAATCCAGCAGAAGCCTCTTCTCGGCTTAATTAAGCCTCTTGTAATACCGAAAATACCTCTCTCTTGCTCATAAATAATTTAATTCGTATCATTCCCCTAAATTAACAACAAAAATGTTGCTGAAATACATTCCTTTTTTAGCTTATTAATAATTTAATTGAAATGTTAAAAAAATATTCAGCAAGTCTACTAATAACCATCAACCACTTTGTAGAAAAAAGCATTGTTGAAAATAAAAGAAATCAGACTCATCATAAAACACGCATAAAACTCGTCTGTTTCTCTAGTGAACGGCGAGAAAGAGAAGAAAAAATTGAAACTTTGAATCTTTTTCATTCTAAAACTAATTAGAATTTTTGAAAAAACAAAAAGCCAATATTTTTATAAAAATTATTTCTATGTGTCTTTAGAATATCATAGTTCTACTGTGATTAGTTTTGCTTTTATAACGAAAAAACAGAAAAATCGTCAAAATTTTCGAAACTTTAAAACTTAATTACTCCAAAACTAATTCGAAATTCGAAAAAAGGGCGACGTGGTGCAAAATTGCACATCTAAGAGTATGTGTCTGCAAAAAATCATATTTCTGCTGCTAATAGATTTTGCTGGGGGCGAACTCGCAGCAGAAAAAAATAATTTTCGACTTTGACATTAAATAACTCTAGAACTAATTATCTCATCTATTAGCTTTTAGAACGAAAACGATCCTCATACATTTGTCTAGCAAATTTTAAAATTTCACAAATTTCCGTGGAATAGTTTTTGCGTAGTGAGAGTTCAAAGTATTCAAAAATAAAATTTTCAAAAGCAGCGGCGGCCACGGCGGCGGCGGCGGCGGCGGCCGCGGCGGCGGTCACTGTTACTTTTTTTTAATATAGAGAGATATTCATTTTTTCATTTCTTTTCAGAAAGTAATAATCTGCTTTATATGCTTAAACTTAAAAATATACTATAATCATTGCTATCCAATGGATTCTCAACTGCACCAAACTACTTTTATCCCTTTTGAGGTTTACTTTAAAATTACATTTTTTATCATAATAAATTTTTCGTTTTTAAAATTGTGTTAATTTTAACATAAATCATGTTTTTAAGTTCAATAAAAGCTATTGTGAATTGTTTAAAAACTATCATTATGTAAATGAATTTGTTCTAAATTTTACCAGGAAGTTGGTAGTCGGGCTTAAAAGTGAACAACTATGGATTTAGATGAAAGTTTTACATTATTTGAGACACCTAAATTTATATTTTAATAAATTTCAAATTGATTATAAAAAAAATAACCTGTATTAAAAAATAGAAATTTGTTCTAATTGTTAAACTAAAGATTTTTTTTTTTAGAGATAATATTTACATTACTTAAGATGTTTACTTTAAAGATAGTCTTTACTTTTAAAAAAAGTTATTGCTATGTTTTATGTTTTCTATTTATTATAAATGAGAATAAGTAAATTATTTACTTTTGCTTCAAAGTTTTACGGTGGATTAATTATAAATATCAGTAAAAGTAATTTAATCGAAACTTTCTGAATATTTTTTTAATTGTTTGATATTCAGGATCCCTAATACCTATAACTACATTTTTAATTTGAAAATTAATTTAATTTCAATAACGTTCAAAAAATTACATATTTAGTTATTTGAAATTACTCTTTCATGGAAATGTGTATGATGTCAAACTGAATATGAACTGATATTACTAAATGTAGAAATTGATATTGAAAGGAAAGCCCGTAATGTAAATATTTTTCAATTTTCAACGACCCCTGAAATTGATGAGTAAGAATAGCCTGGGGTTCTCCGGAAGACTCTCTACTGTCCGATTTTCTTCAATGAAAGTCCACACAGGAAAGAATGAATTAACCTTACGCTTCATTTAACACAACGTACGCTTAAATACTACGATGAAAAGGAAACTATAAATACTTTGTTCTTCCTGTCTTTATTTTTTGTATTTTCTTCGATCGTCATAGAATTACTTGAGATTCTTCTCATACCTAGAAATATTTTTTCCTTTTTGTTTTTTATTGGGGTCAGAAATATCATATTCTAACCGATACATGAATTAAGCTAAGCTTTTTTTGTGTGTACGGTTTATAATAAAGTCGATTAGAAGTTGAAAATATTGATTTTCAAAGTAAATTTTTTTTAATATATAAATTTCCTCGGTTTTTTGTGTCTTAAGTTGTTATCATATATATGTGTAGTTAATAGAAACGATTATAAATTGATTTGTTAATATGGTTTATGCAAGATATTAACGGGAAATAAACAATTATCCAAATTTAAGCTGTTAGTTAAATAAAGTGTAGTAATCAAGAATTTAAAAGAAATTAATTAACTGTAAATTTGGCTAGCTAAACTTATAAACTATTTTACTAACTCTCCTTGTCTTTAATCAATTTACATTATAAATTAATCGCATTATTTTGTTTAAAAAACGTTAAAATATATTTGACATTCATATTTTTTAGTCTGTTGTTTTAAAACATTCTTTGAAAAAGTCGCCTTCAAAAAATAGAAGTCTTCGTGGCCTGTAACGTGTAACGCATGCTGTTTTTAGTGCATGCAGTTACACACTCTCAAGAACGAAAAGCAAAATGCGTGCACTCTGGTTTCCTTTCAACAAAAAAAATCCTTTTCCTCCGAAATACCCTTTTTTACGGAGGAAATGGTATACGGGCGGAAACATCTTAGCGGGTTTAATTTTGGGTCTTATAATCAGCGTCAACTTTTCTACAACAATACCTCTAACGTTGTCCTTCAAGTTATTCATTAATGAGAACTCATTTCTTCCCAAAAGTAACGTTAGAAAACGGTGTATTTATAACGTCGTGTGCTTTCTGACCTTGGGGTGAAAAGTGCACATTGTCAAAACTAGCGAACATCAAGAAAATCTCTATATATTTACTTCTATTACAATGATAAGAATTTTGAAAGAACATTGTTATGTAAGAAAGATTGTTTCCCCTAAAAAAAAAACTATAAGTTTCTTCATGAGGTTACATTTTCATCTAATTGAAATGTTTACCATCATACTTTCATAAATTAAAACACTGCAAAGCCAAGAACTAATTCAACTAAACATTTCATACGTATTAATTAATATGAATGAATGTTTATTTGTCACATAGTATTACATAAAATACATTGAAATGACTACACAAAAGAAAAACAAATATTAAACATAAAAAGACAAATGTTATAAAATAATATTATTATTATTTATGGGATACCAAAAAGGCAAAATTATGCCCGTATATACAATGATATCTATTTTCGCTGGCAACAGTTGCTTTCTATAGTTTTATCAATTAGGTAGGAGTTATTTATATTTTAAAATTATTTCGTTATTCTCTAAAATGTACTGTAACTTCCTATAAATTTACTATATGAAATGAAATTTTATAAAGCATGGTAGAAACAAAAAAAACTTTATATTAAAGTAGAACTAAAAGATATACTTAAATCGCTCTGAAAATTATTCTTATCAAAGAAATAAATTGAAAGTAACCTTATAGTGGGGTCGCTTATGTCATGTTTCGAAAAATTTTTGGCAGAAGCTTATTAGTGAGTGGTATCATTCGATTCGTAATGACGTCTACATTAACGTAGTACCGGGTGTTTTTTCCGAATTCCGTGCAGGGGGTTTCTATGACGTCATGAATGCAAGATGGCCGCCGCAGGAAAAAAGCTGTAAATGGCAATCTATGGATGTTATCGGAACTATTTTTGGACAAAAAGCTCAGAAATATATATTTTTATCGAATAGCTACAAAAATAAGCATCTAAATCGGTTAAAAATTGCGTTTATGACGTCATAACCAAAAAATGGCTATTTTCACCAAAAATACAGTATTTTGTCATGTAATACTTTAAAAAGATGCTATTTTCAACGTGAATATAATGAAATATGTTCATAATAAAAAAAAAACAATGGAAATTTCATTGGTGGTCACAAAAGGCAGATATGACGTCAGAAATCCAAGATGGCTGGCATGTAAAATGAATTTCTTTAGTTTTTTACTCCAAAAATTTTTATTTGGGAATTATTTTATCCTTAAAATGACTTTATTACAACATTAATAAAAGTATAATAATTCCCAAATAAAAATTTTTGGAGTAAAAAACTAAAGAAATTCATTTTACATGCCAGCCATCTTGGATTTCTGACGTCATATCCGCCTTTTGTGACCACCAATGATATTTCCAATGTAGGGATTTTAATTATGAACATATTTTCTTTAAATTCACGTTGAAAATAGCATCTATTTAAGGTATTACATGACAAAATACTGTAGTTTTGTGTTTCGCACCTAATATTTCGGTGCTATTTCCAGGGATTTTAAAATGTTTTGTTGAATTTTATCCTCAAAATACCTTTATTACATTCATATAAGTCTAATAATTCCCAATTAAAACATTTTTGAATAAAAAAATTTATTCTGTGTGGCAGCCATTTTGGATTTCTGACGTCATGTCCGCCTTTTGTGACCACCAATGAAATTTCCATTGTTTTTTTTTTTATTATGAACATATTTCATTATATTCACGTTGAAAATAGCATCTTTTTAAAGTATTACATGACAAAATACTGTATTTTTGGTGAAAATAGCCATTTTTTGGTTATGACGTCATAAACGCAATTTTTAACCGATTTAGATGCTTATTTTTGTAGCTATTCGATAAAAATATATATTTCTGAGCTTTTTGTCCAAAAATAGTTCCGATAACATCCATAGATCGCCATTTACAGCTTTTTTCCTGCGGCGGCCATCTTGCATTCATGACGTCATAGAAACCCCCTGCACGGAATTCGGAAAAAACACCCGGTACCACGTTAATGTAGACGTCATTACGAATCGAATGATACCACTCACTAAGCTTCTGCCAAAAAATTTTTTTACACCATTGGTTTTTGACACAAGCGACTCCACTATTATGTTAAAAAGCCATCCATTGTGATACCAGACATTCATTTACTAAACACTTACATGATTTTTCATAAAACTATTAAAAGATACAATACTTTAAATATTTCAGGAGTGACAATTGTTTTAAAAAATAAATAAATAAAGTTTCGAAAAAAAAACTCTAAAAAAAGGCACAGGCTCTCACACTGAAAAGCAATATTCAAAAATTTTCCACTAAAAAGCTCATTTGAAAGTAGAAAAAAAGTAACCTTGCTTCTTCGAAATCAATTACCCATAATTACAATCCCTGGCACACTTCGTAACCACCATCCTACAATATATAATGAGGTGGTGGCTGATCACTAGAACGTGCTGCCAGCGCCGCCTTAGAAGGTTCCTCCTACCCTAACATATTCCGCTCAAGATTTTCATTTTCACACATTTGTAGGCATGAAATTCCAGTGAAAGTTATAAATATCCATCCCAATCTATTAGCATCGTTTAGGGCGACACTAAATTGTTTTAAGGCTTTCCGAAAGTCCTAAATCTTGTTGGGGGTACCCTCGAGGTAAACAAGTTGCTGCTTGTAATTAATACCCATGGCCTGCATCTTTACTTAATAAGAGATTGCTGATGACCTAGTTCGGGATATTGGAAGAGGGAGGCATAGGCGGAGGGTCTTAATAGCAATTAAATTATAATCAACCAGATAACGTCATTCAGGAAAAATTGAGGGACATGAGTGTATCCTGTACGCAATGCTTATTTTTAGGTTTCATTTGATTACAAAACGTAGGAATTTCATTTTTTAAATTTCCAAGTCTCTTTATACATTTTCTTAAATTTTCTTCAGGTGATTCTTCTCTTTTCTCTATGGGATTCTTCTCTTTTCTATACTGGCTCTTCCTAAACACTACCATGACTGTTATTGTCAATGGGCAAACTTTTTAAAAACTATACCGTCCTATTTTAAAACAAGAAAGGTGCCTTGTAAAATCACACTAGAGGCTTTAAAGTCTCTTAAATTTAGAACCCACTTAATATAAAGATTTTACGAATACACCAACACATGGACCACACATTTAATTTGCCGATATCCCACTAATCCGACAATGTCATTACCTAAAACCGACAATTCCGCCCCTTGGGGCGTTCCAGGGCTTACCCCAACGCCCCGAACATCCACCTTAAATGCGCAGGAGTGTCGCTTCCTTCCCTCTTAGCGTGGTCATCGTAGGAAATTGATTAACTGATATTTATCAAATCGCGTCACGCTGATTCCCGCCCTAATCAAGCCACCCAACGTGTGCTGCATATGAATTATTCATATACGTTCAATGAAAGTGAACTGATAAATTCCTATTACGATAACGGTAGAAAAGTAGATAACTATTTAGAGCACTGGTTCAGTGGAGTGTGGCTTTATGAGGGACACAGCTATCAAGATATGCATGAGTTTTCTTGGCCCACTCGCGGGCTATTAGAGAGGATTTGAACAAATCCCTCTGTACTTCGATGGTATTATAAAGTTGCGTTTCATATTCATGCTCATTTTTATATTTTATGTCCCAGTGTCAAATGGTGAAAACGGGGCTATTCACAAATTAAGTCACAAAATTTTCAAGGATTTTACTCCCTTTCTTCCCCCTCCCCCATGTCATATACTGTCACATTTCACTGACTGACCCCCTCTCTTTATTCTGATATCACACTTTAGAAGTTTTGAACTTGAAAACTCGATACTTTTACTGCTAAATTAAACCAAATAGTGAAAGAAATCTCTTTAAGAATTTTAACAACGGGTCTGGTTCAACATCCCGACAATCAGCTGTCCGACATCATCATCATCATCATCATCGCCAATGCGACACAAGGGGAACGAAGGAAGTCGAATTGTCGGGCAAATGAATTGATACATTGATAATACAGTGATAATTTTACTTATTATCTAATTTTTCCAATCAAAGTCTACGAGAGAAAATCCCATTTAACAGGCCACAAATTTTAATGTACAACTTTAATCTCCCTTATAAGCCGTAACGTATGTACCTGGAATTACATACAACCGATGCAGTTATCACACATTTCCAGAGAAAAAAACACCCAATTTTTCTCTCAAACCAGAGAATTCCTCCATCACCACCGTTATCCCAAAGTTCACCCAATAAATTACTCCTCCCTTCAGGTTTGATATCAACACCACGCAGCTACCGTAAGGCCCACTTCACCCAAAAGTCACGGTCGTCAGCCAAATTGATAGACAGGATGTTACCTGTCCCTCGCAACCAACACCCCACCAGGTCATCGTTTGATGCGAGCCGATTGGTCGGAGGGATTCGGTTACAAGGGGAGCGTCTCCGACCCCCCTCGGCCCCCTTCGCAAGGGTCAGGCCGTTGGGAGAACAAAGAAAGAAGAAATGAATGGGAATTAGCGATGACCGGAGGTTTTTGTCTTGGGTGCCTTTTTTGGTGAAAAAGTCCCGGTTGTGTAAATGGTGTAACGTTTCAGGAGATGTCTTTGCGGGGATTAGGCGAATCGGGGTCCTTTTTTGGGAGTATAATAGAGAATGATATATTATGATGTGATGTAGTGCTGAGGTGGAATCTTTGTTATGCAGACAAGAACCAGGCGTTTATAGCATTGAGATGAAGTTTATAAGGCGAGAAAAATGCATAATTTGTTTTAACAAAAAATCTCTATCCAGAACTGTTCTATATTAACGTAAAATATACTTTTACGCTTACTTACACCACAATTTTAAACTTTTTTTTATCGAAGGTAGTAAAACTTATTATTTAATATAGCGAAGAATTTTTTTTAAAGCAACTTCCAGAATCCGTATAAAAGTGTTTGATTTCACGTTTATAGTACTAATTGAGACATAATTTAAAATTTATTATGCTTATATTAAATTACAGTTAAATTTCGTTATCTAACCCGTTAAATATCGCCAAGCTCTTTTGGTCAACAAAGATTAGAAATATCGTCAAAAATTGTAAACCAGCCGAATAAAACATACAGTTATGTTAATGGCAACCTTAAAAATTGGGCGATATTTCAATCTTTGGTGCCTAAAATAGTTTGCCATTATTTAGTGTAACATACGAGATGGAACTGAACCAAATGTAAAAGCAACGGACACTAAAAATATTTAGTTCATTTTAAAAAATATATTTAAATATATTTTAGTTTTATTTTGAAACTACCTTTTAGAAAAATTAATTTATAATCCAAGAATCTAAATAACACGGAAAATTCCTATGTCCGTTGTGGTACTTTTAAGCTTAGCTAATACTAAAAACCGTAACGCAGAAGCGCTATTTTCTTACGAGTGGCGTTTCTATAGGTGTAGATATTTGAGCTTCAGATTCTTTGGACTGTTTTATCCTAATATGTCATCACCTCAATCACTCTTCCTTAAAGCTAAAAAATATACACGAAACTCAACAAAAGACCCAACATATATGCTTATAACTCACAGTATGACAACTGCAGGTCATTCTTGAAACCAGATACTGTGTTTTGTTCATAGTAGAGAATTTTTTTTATTGCTTTTGTTCATAAATGAACAAAAAATCCAATTTTTTATAATCACCTGAAGATTTTCTCTTGAATGTCTGTTTTTTCAGAAAATTAGATTATTTCCTTTTAATGTTAAAAAGTTTTTAGAAAAGATACAAAGGTTTTTACTTATTACCCTGTGTTTGCTAACAGTTTATTACGAAAAACAGCTTTACAATTCCCAGCAATACACTACGTTTATGAAGAACATAAAATAACTTTCTCCTTAAATGAGAACGATGTGTTTCTAATGATTTGATATTAAAATAATATTCAATATATAAATTTTCAAACCTTTTGAGAAATTAAACAATTTAAAAAGTAATTCCTCAACAACCTCAAAAATGTTTGAATTGTAATTTTAAATTGTTAATTCATATTTTAAAGGTAGGAAAGCTTCACAAAACAGTTATATTTGTTTGAAAATATTTAAGTATGGTATTTATCTATTTTGTTTTTGTGCATTACACATCTTATTCAAAACGACAATGGTGATATAAAATTATGCATCTCTATTATGCCAGTTTTTCGCACTCATTCCTGAAACCATACATAGTAAATTGATACATTAGTTTTATGATCTTTATACTTAAATTAATTATATGTATGCCCTGTACATTTCTCTCGTGATATTTCTTCCTTTGTACTACTATTATTTTCCTCAGGAAGTACTTAACACCTGAATGCATCGCAATATTTCTTTCATTTGAGTAACAGCAAAAAGAACTAAAACTCTAAACAAACTTTTTTAAGGAAGAAGTATTGTGCCTATATTGGCTAAATTTTTTAAACTTTCTATATTGTGGTTTTGAATTTTGTGTTTTAAGTTAATTTATCTTATTACACACCACTGAAACCTGAAACAAAGGAAATAAATTTTAATACAAACACAAAAAAGGATATCCTCTTCTGTCAGTTAAATTAATTGCAAATAACTTTTTTCAGGAAACCACAACACAGGGGTTTTTTTTTCAAATACATTACATCCTTACTAAACTACCGGTTACAATAGACCCTTTAAGATCATATGGAGTGGCAGGGGTTTTTTTTTAGTTAAAAAGTAGGAGAGTAAAAAGCACCTCAAAATATCCTCGAGCGGAAAGTTTCTATAAGATACCAGCATCCTATCCAACCAAACAGTAGCCCTAAGCATTTCACTCAAAAATATCGAAGGAATCAGGTTGCATTTAGTGCTAAGTGTGAAATCCACTGCCACTCACACCAGTCATCATTGATGCAGTGTTAGAACGTTACCTTGAAACGTCCTTATGGACAGAAGTAAACGGAAATTACCAAGAAACTATTAACAGCGTTTAACGTTTTACTTTTTGACCCCAGGAATGACAGTTGATGTGGTACATGACACTGACGGAGAAAATTACAGCTTGGAATGGCTCGTCGGCCTCCTTTTCATCTTGAATAACCCTTTCAATCCAGTCTTAATGATGAGTTTGTGCTGGGTTGGTGTTAAAACTGGATGCTTTTTGATTGACTCATGCTACTTTATGTGTTACATTTTTTCTTGTGTTGGGTACTCAACGTTTCAGACCTGTATAGCTACAAAGTAACTATTCAGAAGTGTTTTGTGGGTACAGATGCGAAATAAAACTAATAGTGATGGTCTTGAGGCAAGAAATTTGCTTTTGGTGTCAAGCATGATTTGTAAATTGTAATTATATGCTTCAATCTTTTATTAAAAATTCAAGTGCTTATCTTTGCATATTGAAAAGTAAATAAAAACTGTGAATATTTTTTTTTACTGTTTGTCTATCAATAAAGGCATGAATGTATTATTATAAAAGATACTATGAGTAGATGAGGGCATAGAATACCAAATGACCAACTATCAGGGTTCGGGTCATTATTTAGTACTTTTCAGTAATCCTGTTTTTATACTATTGAATAATTGAAGGACCCAATTATGCACATTACTTATAATATTACTACTTTAAAATGCTAATAAGCATCCTTTTAAACTGTTGAAGAAATAAATAGCAACTTAATACACTGTCTTATAACGCACTTCGATACATTATAAAACTGCTAACCACCTAATACCTTCTAAAAAATAATAAACTGAAAATGAATGTTTTAACGTAAAATTATTTTTATATTCATAAATATTCATAAACACGTTTCACACTGTTTTGCTTCATTAAAAGACTGGAAATCGTCAAGAAAATCCTTTTATATAGGTATAAACATAGAGAATAGATGATTTTAAAGAAAAATTTAGACAATTGTATTGTTATTTTTACAAAATGATGCATAAAGCAGTTCGAAAGGAAAAAGAAATGATTCACTTTAATATTGTTTCATACTGATTATTTCCAAGTGAAAGTGTTAAATGTTCACAGTGGTTTGTCTTTGATTGGGTTATAAATTAGACCTTAAAACAATTTAAACTCTTTTTTTCTTCTTTCAATTTTTATAAAAAATAGTTGGAAATGTTCTTTGGTAGTTAGATTTATTACTTATATATTTTGATTATTAATGGTGTAATATATCATATATTTGTATAAAAAAGGGCTACTTATAATTTAATATTATTTTTAAATTCATGGTTAGGAAAGAGAAATTATATATATAGTCCATCTTTAAAGATATTTTCTTCAGTCTTCGTTCTAGTCCATTGGTATGCAACGCACATACAAGTCATACAGGCTATCAGGTAAACAATAAACCCAAACATCTTTTATACGATAATCGAATATTTCTTTTTTGACAAATAAACCTAAACAAACCCCAAAACCCACCCAATATATATCGCTTTGACCCAATTTCCCTAACCTCATCTCAAAACAATAGATCGAAACGTGAGAACGACTCCCTTCCGTTAACAGAAGAGCGTTTAATTAAAACGCTCAATTCGGCTACCGACGTCTCAATCATCTGCTTTGTTAGAGCGACAACTAATTAATGGATTTGCTCGAATCTGCTCCCGTGCTGCTACCAGAGGAAGTGTGAGCTGTATAGAAGAAGATGCGCAGAGCGTTAAATCTGTAGCGACGGATATTGGTCTATTTGTCAGGTTTGCTGATGAATGAGTTTTACGCTTGTGGAAAAAAATGAAATATGGGGAAATCGTGACCGTGGCTTGAGGTCCGTGTCGTGGGTTCCGTTAGTCTTGGGTGTTTTCTATTGTTTTTTGTGGAGGAATTCGGATAAATGTTTATGTTTGTTGATCTTATTATATGGTGTGGGTCATGGTATACTGAGAACGCGGATGTCAGGCATATCATGGAAAAAATAATTCCATAAAATGAAAATTTTTCATTAATAGAGATAGCATTGTCTCATTTGGACCACCTATATACAGGGTGTAAAGGAAAGTCCCTTTACCCTGAAATAAATTGCTAACGGAGCAAGCTAAAGGTTTGCAGTTAAGGTAACGGTATAGTAAAGTGACTATGTGCAACCGAATGCAGGCAACCGCAGCGCCCTCAGTGGCGGACTTTGGAAGTTAGCCATTGCAAATCAAAAAACTGAAAGAGATAGAGCTAAACTTTCAATTAAAAAATTGTTGCCAGTATAATAAAAAACATACTGAAAAAAATTTCATGAAAATATTTGAAATATTCGCGGAGATATAAGCGAGTGAAAATAGCACTTTTTCAGGCCTCAAAAAAGAAAAAGTTCGAAAATTTATAAGTTTCTTTGATTTTTTTATAAACATTTGTCTTTATTTAGCTAAAAAAGGCAAAAAATACTTAATAACACTGAAAAACTTGTAAATTTTTGAACTTTTTCTTTTTTGAGGCCCGAAAAAGTGCTATTTTCACTCGCTTATATCTCCGCGAATATTAAAGATATTTTCATGAAATTTTTTTCAGTGTTTTTTTATTATGCTGCCAACAATTTTTTAACTGAAAGTTCTTTTAGTTTTCGATTTGCAATGGCTAACTTCCAAAGTCCGCCACTGAGGGCGCTGCGGTTACTTGCATTCGGTTGCGCATAGTCACTTTACTATACCGTTACCTTAACTGCATAGCTTCCGTTAGCAACTTATTTCAGGGTAAAGGGACTTTCCTTTACACCCTGTATATAGTACTAGTACCTACTTCCTTTATTGGTTCACAGACCTTTGGAATCTTTGCAGTCAGGAGACCTATGAAACTATTACTTTTACAGTTTATATATGTATGAAACATTCACGGCCATCTAGATTTAATTGGTCTATACTGCCACTTCTATGAAATGACGGTCTTGGAGGCCAATTTAAAATTTAGGGTCTTCCAACGAAAAAGTTTCCGCACAGAGAGTGGCCAAACACATTTTTATAAAGGGTGTACCTTGAATTTTAATGTGGTTTCCAGATGTCATTATGGAAGTTTCAGTGCTCTAGCCATTTTCTCACACCGTCACATCTTTTCCTGGAAGTTACGATAATGCTTCATTCATAATAATATTACTACTTATTAATACTTATTAAAGGGATGAATTTAACCGTATTGAGAGGATATTAAAATGTAAAATACAAAGCAATAAATTATTTTGACTTCTTTAAGTTTTACCTCCATATACGAAAATCTCAACTGATAACCAAGTTAAAAAATCTGCAAAATTGCTTCAGAAAATTGTCTAAGTGCAGCTTTTTGAAAGAGGTCTGCAGTTATTTTGTAGCGGACTTTATAACTGCAGACTTTCTAAACCAAAGAAAGAACTTTGAATTTTCTTTTTGTGGGTACATTTAAAACTAGTTTTTCTAAAGCAAAAAAACCCTACTTGGATACTTCTTTTTAACTAGTTTTACATAGGTATTCATTTTTTGCTCAATTATTCCATTATGTTAATTTCAAATAGTTCTATTTATGAATATTTTTTCAACAAGTGCAGTTATTTTAACATCATGTGCATTGAATTGTGTTATGTTGTCAAAAAGGATCGAAATTATTTGAAATTTTACACGAAGGATCTTTGCTTAAGTATTAAAGTATTTGCTTAAGTATTAAGTAAAAATGCAGATCATAGTTCGTAAAAATTTGCTTAAAGTTATACTTCCCTGACAATTATCACCAGTAGAATAATATAAACTGAAAAAAAATATAGCTAGAATCTCTGTTTGCTCAGCTTTTTTTTATCAAAAAAGAACCATCCCTTAAAGCAGTGTGGTTCAACCTTTAGTTATCCAAAGGCCAATTTAACTTTTTAAAGGGAGTGGAGTGCCACAGACAATAAAAAACCAAAATTAGGCATATCTATTTTATATAACACAGGCAAGTCAAGCTTATTTCAACACTGGAACATTTATTTCGACTATGATTAGAGCAAGAAGTGTTTTTTAAGTTTACTGGTAAAAAAGGGTTAGAAAGGCCGGGTGTTTTTTCTCTCAAGAAGTTAGTAAAAATACAAACCTGAGTTGTAAACACCTACATATACATATAAAACAACTGCGCCTGTGTACTGAACATTTATGAAATAATACTTATAGAAGAAATTTTAATTACAACTCACGTCATCTTCCGATTTGATAGCTCCTTTTTAATTTGATGTATAATTTGTAAAAGAAACTAGTTAGTTGCTGAAAGGATACAGCCATAAGTGGGGATAAATATAAATTTATAAACTATTGCCCCCAAGGGGAGTTTCTACTGATATGATTTTAATGTCCCCTTTTTAATTTTAAGTCCAAAAAACTCCTAAGTGGGTTCAGGGGTTCTCCCCTGTAAGTTTTTTGAAAATTAAACCCGAAAAAGCAGATTATTAGCTGATTCTGTTATAAAAATTGATATGTGGATTTTATTCTATAAAATTTGAATAAGCTTTTAATTTTGTGGTCGAGTGCCATGAAAAATCTCTTCGAGGGCCGCGGGTTGGACCACACTGCTTTAAAGTAGTATGTTGAAATTTTTGGTGGGGTACTTTTTTTCTCACTACATATAACTCCTTTTTTATTTTGTTTGTTACTATTAATATACCCAAATGCATGTTTTTTCAACAAGAATTAAAGGTTTCATTTGATCAGAGATTATTAAGCTGTGTGTTAAAAAAATCATTATCATACTGAATTCTTTCTTTTGGCAATATTATAGCAGGAGTTTTCTAAAGTGAAAAAAATAGTATACATTTTTTTAACAAATTTGGTATTTATTGTATTTTTTACATATTTCATTACACTTTAAAATTTTACCCTCATCTATGCATTGAATCGGATTTCACATCAACATAATCAATTAAATTAACAAAGGAAAGAATTACTATTTTAGGTTTATTAAAACTTTTGGTACACAGACACACACTGCACTTTTTCTGCAGACAAAAACTGCAACCCAAGTGTTTAAATTCCCTTTACTTTTTTTTTAAGTAATTTTGCAGAATGTTTTGAATGGGAAACTAAAGACTTAAGAACTAGGATACTGGCTAATGGTACTGTGTGGTAATATAACTAGCTAATGACTTATTTAACTGAAGTTTCTGAAAAACTAACCTTTTATAAAAAATAAAAAGTGGGTGTCACAGTAACAACTCAGCTAGTTATAACAAACCTTATTATTCATCCTTTGCCGAATTTTCTCAGTGATTTACCTCCTTTTTTAGAGTTATTAATGGTTTTTATGAATATTCTGGGTATAATTATCGACTCTACATCCGTAAAAAGAAACTTTCGTAAAAAAAAATTAAAACACTAAGCTTTCTCACCCCGAAACCGCTCTCCCATGGGAAAAAGCTACTTCATACTCACACACAGTTGCTAATTAGCTCTAATTGAGAAACAATCCCCTCAAAATATCCCATGAACCCATGCCCAAGCGATAATCTCTGGCCGCTAAACGGCGTTTTTTCTCTTAAACGGCGTTTTCCCAAATTGGCCGGGCGTGTTACCTATGCGTGCGGGCGCAAACAATGTCCACGCTGAAGGTGCGAATACCCTTTAATTTGGCGTTCATTACTTCGCCGCTAAGTACAGACCACCGGCGGTGGACAGTGTACATTGCGCTAATTCGAGGTGCTCGAGAACCTCCCCGTTTCCATTGTGTGACGTAAACAACAATGGAATTTGTGATGAAGTTTCGTTTCCCGTTATACTACGGGGGTGTAATATTGTGTTTGAGGGAAATGATACGGCGGTGAAAGTGATGTTGGGGGAGGGTTTCTTGGATTGTTTACGTGTTTTGTCAAAATGTTGCGTTGGGAAATATGTGGGGGGGGGCGTATTTGATGTAATTTGATGTTTTGGGATTCTTTTGGTATCCTGTAAACATGGAATAATTGTATATTTTAGTTTCCTCTCGGAAGTGTGGCATGTCGGAAATTAGTTTTTAATGGGGGGAAAAGCTTCAAAAAATACTCTGGGCTGTAAATGCCTTAGTGTTCAATCTAAAATTACAAGTAAAAGGTTTTCTTTTACTCTTCTATTAGGTAGAATAATTCAGAGAAAAAAGACACTCTAAAATTCCTAAAATATTAAATAGTGTTAATGTTAATTTTAATGTTAGTGTTAATTTAATTAATGTAAGTGTTACTTTAATTAATGTTAGTGTTAATTTAATTGATGTTAGTCTTAATTTTACAACATTTTTAGATCGTAGTTGGAAGCGCTTGAGATCGATCAGAGATATAAGCATTATTTAGAATTGAAAAGATTATTAGAAGAAAATTACATTTATACATACAAACGCCATAAAGTATTTAATGCTTACAATATTTTTCTAAATACATAGTTTTGAACATCTTAGCAACTTACTTGCGTTTACCTTATATGTTTTCTATGTAAGAATGTAGGACACGAATTCCAATGTATTTCAAGCTAAAATGAAAACCTTTCTATGAGAATCGAAAAGGTTAATACCCAAGCTGCCCTAGAATGCTAATGTGGGAGATGGTTCCCAAATGAATCCATACCCTGAATCGAAAGAAAAATAGTCCCCTACACAATCAAACCCTCCCCCGTACAAAAACTCCCCCTTCCAAAACCACAAAGTCGTCGATTGATAAATCCCCAGCTCAATCACTGCTCCCCTTTGATTGACTGAACACTCCATTTCCTTCCCTTTATCAATAAATAACCAAAACACAACCTCCTTTCCATGGAAGATCGTGAGACATACCAACTTCCACAAAAAGCTACCTCAGCAGCCAATTACATGGCCCCTCTCATCCCTGACGTCACAGCCAAAGATGAATGATTCCGAATAACGGTAATAGCGAAGTTTTATATAATAATTATATAGCTTTAGAGAGATACGGCCCCGAAGTTTCAGAGAGGGGAGTTTTTTGTTCGTATTTTGTAACTCGGTGTAATCTTCGCGGATTTGTAATTGAATTTAACTGAAGCTGGGAAACAGCGGCGGAGGGCCCCGGCCCATTCTGCATGTAAATTGCGATCGGGTCGCTATTGTTCGCGCGGATACGAGTGTAACGGAAGCTACCGACTACGGAGGGTCTGCCTCTGGTTTTCATTTTTTAAAATTTTTTTAGGGTCGTCCTCGAGGGGAGGTGAATCCATAACTCTGCAGGGTCGGAATGGGTCTGGAAGGTTTAGAGATCAAGGTAATCTTTCTTCACTAGTGCAAAAGTTTCACAGAAAGAAAATGTACCTAAATTATGCATTTTTGAATGCTTTAGTACTCCAAACTTTACAAAGAAAGTCTCTCTTATAAAGATACCTTTCGAAATACTTCGATCCTATAAAAAACTTATAAATAAAGAGTTTTTAAAACTTTTTTTGATTTACACCGAATTAGATCTTTGGAGTTATAAAGTGGTGACATGGAGTAAAAAAGTTCATAAGGATGTTTTTATGTAATTTTTCTTTCTGTTTACTTATAAATCACTCATATAATTAAAATTTTGCATGATTAATTAACCATTTTTAAAAAATATCAAATTTGTAACGACTATTACTCCAAGAATACTCCACACTCCGACTATTACTCCAAGCTTTGGTCGTCAAGTAAGAATAAATAGAGCCTTATAAAATATAATTACAGGTTACTCGTCTAAATTATTCTTATTTATTTATTTCTCTCCTAACAATTTGATTATACGAATCAAAAATATAGTTTTGAAGTTCAATCTTTAGAAAGATGGAAATCCCAATATTTTTTGCTAATTATTTCTGAAAAATATACACTGGTGTGTTAAAATTGATTTACTACTATAAAAATAATGATAACTTTTGAAGTTTTAAGTTTGTTATAATACGAAATCATGTTGCTTATCACGAACTTTTTTATTAAACGAGATATTTTTGTGAATAAATAACAGCTTTTAAATTTATTCAAGCATTGTGGGGTTTTTTTTAAAAGAAAAATACATTTTAGATTCTTTTAAGCTATAACTTTTAAAACTAATCGGTCTTTCTGGCAAAAAAAACTGTACAATCTTTAATAAATTAATTTGAATATAGTCACTCTTTGCAAAAAGCTGAAAGCTCTAACATAAGATGAACAGAACAGTTCTAAATTAAGTAATGTGTGAAAGCTTGTGCTCCAATCCCATTCAATTTTTAATATCTCTATCAATTTGTTTCAATCACTCAACCTGCAAACTTCCAATACCATGAAAAATCAACTAACCGACCAACCAACCAACTCCAAACAAACCATAAGTTTTAATCCTAAAACAATATAAATCCCCACAAAAAACAATCAACCAACCACCCATATTAACCCACACATTATACCCATAACTTAAGAAAACCAGGTAAGGAAGTTCCGGCGAAGACAGAGAGGATGTGGTGTTCTTCCCCAGATTTTCTGCCTCAGTGGCTCAAAACAGGGCAGTCCTTCGGATAATAGCATATTCCTCTTCCACTTCCGTCGAGGGAAGTTTATTCGGCGTTCTTGAGAGGCCTTTGCAGATGCATCGTCGCAGCTATCACTCAAAGCCAAGAAAAAATCTCGCCTTTTGTGATTGGGAAAGGGGGTCTTCATTTACCCTTTCGAAAGCGGCCATTGTTCTTCCGTCGTGTGTTATCTGTAGGAGGAGACGGTTTGAATCTTTTTTTGTTTGGAGGATGGAGGGTTTTTTGGAGGGATGGCGGAAAGGAATTCAATTTAGTAGCGCTTTTTTTTCTGTCCGTGGACTTAGTAACTAAAATTAAGTGTTTGACTGAAGAGAAAACGGATTGTTGTAACCAGGATCATGTTCGTGCTCTATCATTTGTGAAGGGTATTTCTTTTGGTAATCCTATTTATTTAAAAACTTCATCAAGAAAAATTAGATATCTGTAAGGAAATTTTTCAATAAGTTAATTAAATCAATAAACTTCTTTTTATGTGTGCTACTTAGGTAAAGACTGCTAGAAAGCTAGTTTAGGTCTTACTTGTTGAGTTTGTTATACAAATAAAAGGATTTTATAATTTTTCAAAATAAAATAAAGGAATATATTCTTACTGTTTTTTCTAATACAAATTTTATTTACAAGGAAAAAGTTCACTATAAAACTCACTGTATAATTGGTCTTATGATCTCTCTGGGGGAAAGAAATTACAATTATTCTTTACTACACTAAAAAAATAGGTGGAATTTTGATACTTTATTATTATATCCCGTTATAAACGCCAAAAATTCAAAACTAACCGATTAAAATATAAAGTTAAATTGATAACATCAATTCAAATTGGGCGATGCTTGAATATTTGACATTCAACAAATTTTCGTGAATTAGCGGGAAATAACGGTGTTTAATATAAATATTTGTTGAAATAACGGGATTGATACCAGAAGTGAATCGAAAATTTTAACTATTGTAATTACACGTATCAAAAGGCAATTGGATAAAGATTTCTCATAAAAGTTGAGAAACTGGATAATAATCTAAGTTTAAGATTTAGGAGCGTACTATACTACATAGCCCTCAGTAAACCCAAGGGATTTCCGGATGTCTCAAAAGGTTAAACACCCCCACACTTGGACAATGAACCCTCCATAACTCAAAGAGACTACCGCCATATGATACATCATCTCACCTCCACAGCAAAAAACCCACTCAAATCATCACACTTTCAACTCACCTTCTCCAAATCCACCCCCTTCTCGGTGCTAAGGAGGTGTTGGCACGGCCACCCACTTCTCTTCCCTTTTGATCCACCCGCGCAACGGTGGGCTAACGACACTCGAACTGCCCATTTCACGGCCTGAAATTGATTCCAGCGACGCCTTTGGTGTTTGCTTTGGTGTGGCGGGCCTTTTAAGAAAGGGTTGCGGGGTCTCGACCCCTGTATTTTTGAGAGGGTGGGCTTGACTGGCGCGTGGTCAGTGGGTCGGTCAGTCTCGCCGGAGGGGGAGGAATCTCCGTTGGAGGGTGGAGATTAACGAATTTGATGGCTGCAGAGGTATTGGGGTAGAAAATTTTCCGCTAGTTGTGTAGTGGAGTGTTTTATTTTCATTTTAAAGGAAATATTTTTTTACGAAAGAATTAAGAGGATGGATTGATTGAATGCATATGAATGTTTTGTTAAATCGATAACGACGTATGCAATAAATAAATTATAACTTTCCAAAAGAAAACTCAGTTGATGCTATGAGTGAGCTGCATCTCCCCTAACGCGAAACAACTACTCTTGAATTCTCAAAAATCTCTACATCTACAATTAGTTCTTAATCTTCAGTATATTAAAATATGGTGATGGGAAATTGGAATTTTAAAAAATTTATAGGTATCACAAAAATATTAATTTAAAAACTTTAAATATGTTATTCCAAAACTCATGACCCAGCCTCCCCAATTCGTCAAGGATAGAGTGCAATGTGTTGTTCTATTTCCAATTTATGCAATTATTTTCAATTCTCTTAGAGATTTTACTCTTTTTCTACATATAGCTCCCATGACATTTTTACCAGAGAAAAACAAGCTCATTTCAAAATTTTATATAAAATTAAAACAATTGACAGTCATTAATCTCCGACCTTTGTAAAGATACTGTCATTTTAAAACTACACCAGACATGTTTTCTTTTGGAAATATATCTTCTTTGTATCACAAATAACATATCCTACACTCTTAAAACTTTATGAAATTTTTTGTAGAATTTCATCTATTTTACGTTCGTAATAAATTTAACAAAAACTATAATATCAAAAAATGAGCTTCACAAATTTAGAAACATCCAACAATTCATATTCCATTCTGTCGAAATAATACCCCTTTTCAAACGATGCCCCAAAGTGAGGAGAATGCAAACAAGCAAACCTCTCCTCAGCAATTAAACCACAAAGGCAACAACTACTGTTATATAACTCTTACGGGGGCAATTCCTCTGACACCAATTTGCAATCCAAACCGATGCTTTTCGGAGGACGCGTGCCAGCCATAAAGTCAGAGAGAGTCGCTTCATTGGAGCCGTCTTCCATCTGGTTCTGGGGAAAAACAAGCGCCAGCACCATTTTTTCATGCTTCGGATCCCATTCGGAGATGATATGGGCCATTTGAGGGATGGCGTGTGCTCCCGGCTTTTTAATTGCTGTGTTGTCTGCTTGGTGCGCAGTTAGAGAGTGTTTAGTGTTGTTGTTTGAGGTGTGCGTAGATGAGAGGGGTAAAGGTGATAATTTGATTACTCGAAGTTGTGCAGTTTCAATTACTTTAACCCATTAGGTACTAGCGTTACCATATGGTCACACCAAACAGTGCTTTACATTTATTTTTTTCTACACCCAAATAATCTTTAATAGATAAATGTTTTATAGTTTATAGC
Organism: Tetragnatha montana; assembly: GCA_963680715.1. Lineage (NCBI taxonomy): Eukaryota > Metazoa > Arthropoda > Arachnida > Araneae > Tetragnathidae > Tetragnatha > Tetragnatha montana. The sequence goes on from OY796675.1 coordinate 44,398,638, forward strand.
TTGGCAAAAGGTCAATTTATCAATAAAAAATTACAACACTAATATAGCGCTTCATGCCGGTTCGTGGTAGATCCGAGTAAACAGCTCTTTGATTCTGGGCTTCGAAAATGTCGCGGAATAAGAGGCAAGTCTTTCTCTTCTCCACATAACTCACTTTTAAACCAATCTTTTAGCATATTCATGTTGTTGAAAGATCAAAGAACAGAAATATATTGCTTTTAAATCAATATGTGAAAAAATTTTATGCTAAAATTAGGTTGTAATATTGTGTTACCATATGGTCACGCTAGTCTCCTAAGTAGTCACTTTTATCCCAGCGCGCCAGCGCGGATAATAGCAAACTAAGCGAGATGGAAAAAATGTGAAAACTTAGGCTTATTAAAAACAAGGTAAAATTAAACTTGGTGCATAATTTCAAACCACAACATGAAATTAATTATGATGAAAACATGATCGAGTATTATGGGCTCAGTCGTAAGTCAATGTATTACTCAGTCGCAACAGTTGCTTCAAATCACTACCAGAGGTACAAAATGGTGGTGGAGTGTATTTACCTGGTTAATTGATGTAAGTATCAACAATTAATGGATAATAATAAAAGAAAGGGGATTAGACATATCCCAGTTTTACTTTCGACGGTAGATTGCACCGACATACGTTACTCGCTATTGTAATGTTCCTAAGGGAGGAGGGAATCCCTCAACTTATGAAACTGGTGGTTGTGTGATTGCGGATATTAGATATGATTGAATGGATTATTTTTTTGAAACTGTACTAGATAACAAGAGAAGATGTGCCGGACAACTATGCAAATCTGTGGGAAAAACACTATGTAAAAAATGGGGTGTAGGACTTGGTGTGGGACATTTTACTGAATACCATACAAAATAGTATTTAAAATATGCCCATGGAGGTTGAAATTTGTATTTTTGTGTTTGCATAATTAGCTTTAAAGCTATCAATTAAAAAAAACTGGGCAAGTAAGAAAATGTCATTTTTCATATTTTGCTCACATAAAGGACTAGCGTGACCATATGGTCACATGCCATATTTCCTAAATTTTAATTCTAAAAAATAAAAAAATAGTTTTTTCCGACTCTATTAGCATCAATGAAGATAATTTAGAAAGGGGAAAAAATTCTGAAGAGAAAAAATAATTCCGTCCCTAATGGGTTAAATAAATTATTATCCTACTATGGCATACATTTAGAGAGATTGTATTTGTGAAGTTACAATGCCATAACCAAAGTATGGAAAGGTCATATGAAAATAGAAAATACATAAAATTATTTGTTAAAGTATCAGGCTGGGAGATAAAAGTCTAAATTCAACAATAATGTTGATTTAAACTCTCAAAGCTCTAAAATAACCTTCCAAGTATGAAAAAAAAATTAAGTGTTGGAGAATTATTTAGTGCACACATTACGAAATTGTAATTGTAGAATTTTATAAAAAGTATTGTTGGATAGCACTTTTTATTGAATTCGTAAATTAACAATAAAATTTGACACAGAAAAGGTGGAGAAATAACATTTTGACGTAAGAATTAAAGTTAAAGTGTAACATAAAGAATATTTTTCTTCTATTCTAAATAGGAATTAGGAAATTGTACTTAAAAAATAGTTGTTCAAAGAAAATTAAGGTATTAAAATTTTAATTTAGGTATTATTCACCGTATATTTACTAAACGACCTATACATAAATTAAATGTGAATAAGGCTCTCAAAGGAATTAGTTTAGTTCTATAATACAAAATTACAATTACATTTTTGCTATTTTAATAAGTATAAATTAAGGGAAAATATTTGTATCTATGGAATAAAATAAAACCAATACGGTATTATAAAAAGTTTTTAGGGTTTGCAAGCTAAAAACTTCTTATAAAAAAGTCCGTAACCTATTTCGACAATGAGGTAACAACAATTTAACTTCCCTTCTTTGAATTCTCAAAAGAATAAAGTAATATTTTTCATATTGGTTCATTTTTTCTTTCAATATAGTATATAGAATAAGTACAATTATCCAACGAACAAAAGGAAAACTCAAAGAAAGATAAATGACAGTCAACAATATGTTTGATTCTTTGAGCCAAATTGAAGGTAAGCCAAACTTCCAATTTGTTCTCTCAGTCTAATACACATTAAACTATCCAAACCATACAAATTAAAGTTCCCAAACAATAATCTCTTCAGAGGGTTCCATAGAATTACACCCTCATAGCAACATGGAAAACAAGTTCATTATACTTTAATCACACAATACTCCCTCATCCGGTAGACCACGCGCATTGTTTACAGCTCTTCTAATCACAACCCTTCCAAGGAAGTCGGTACTTCCTGTGAGGTAAGTCCCAAATTACCCCCTTCCTCGTGGGCGGCACCCCCACTCCCCCAAGACAAATCCTTGGGGAACCCTCGACCCCCCTAAAGTGAGACTTCACATGTCGCGACAACTTTTTCAGCGCCGGAGCGATGTCCACCGCCAGCGGACTCTAACCACAGGGAAGAGACCCCCGAAGTCACCACCCACTGGGGTCTCTACCCTCTAATCAAGGGGGCGCCAGACTCAGGTAATGTTCCGGGATCGGGAGTGACCGTGGGTCATCAGAGTTTTGACTGGCAGCCAGTCAAATCATTTCGTCATTATGACGTTTATTACCCGATGGTTACGGAAGGGTGGGCTCCCGAGAGATGAAGGGGTGATGGGGGTTTCGGCAACCGGGGGAACGCCTTCGTCTTTTGGGCTGCGTTGGTGGCCATAGGGTTTTGAATGTTGGTGGCCAATGAGATATTTTCTAGTCAAGTATAGTTTCGTGTTTGCAACTGACAGACAGATAATACTCATTTATTTAATCAATAGAAAAATATGAATAGATTTTGGTCTGGAGAGGCTAAGGTCCCCAAAGGATTCCAAAGGAGCTAGGACTTTTGGGAATTCATAAGGTGGATGGAATTTTATTAGAATCTAGAAAGTGGTTGAACTGTGGCCGCTTCTAATAGCTTTTCTCACCTCTGTATGATATTTTATTTCTAACATTCATGTTTTGCTCCTTCTAAATGATATCCGTAAAAAAAAATCGAAGGCATGTAAAGTACAATTGACTAACAACCTTATCAATACGAGAAATCCCTAATCATTTCATTCATAATGTGGACTTATATAATATTAGAATTTTTTTTAGTTTTATCGAAATTTTATTCTCACTTTCAAAAAATTTTATTACTATTCAAAAACGTTTTAAAGTTTATATTATAAGTCACTATTTTTCTTCTATAAATATTCTTGCAAATATTTCTTAGTTAATTTAGAAATAAGAGGTAGTATATTTTGAAACTCATGAGTACATTTTTTTCATATATTATGTGAACAATGAGTTGTAGTTTAAATTCTCTTACATTGAGTTTCTCGGGAAAAAATATTGTGAATAATCATCCAAACATTCTAAGGAAAATATACGTCTTTATATCTCTTGTATCCACTCATTTCTAAAAGTTAAGTAACTGTATTGAAAATAGGAGAAAAGGAAACTGATAAATCTGAAAATTAGCTGCTCGAGATTGAAACCAATTACTCAAAACGGCCTATTTGAAAAAAAAAACTTAATGTTTTGAAAAATCCCATGAACCAATAATAAACATTATTTAAACATCCAATAAAAATGTTTAAACTTTGTTCTTTAAAAAAAGAAAGACTGAAAAAAGAAATCCCATGAGCTAAAGGACTGCTCCCTGTGTCGGGTAGGCTTTTAGGTTGCCTAATAATCACTAGATGGCAGTAACACCAACACATTTGTACTGATTCGGTCTCACAGTCTCAAGGGACCTGTGAGTCAGAAGGTCCGCTTATTCATTGGACTGCATTAAATATTCAATATTACTTCCATTTAAAACGGGTAATTATTCTCATCCAACTGAAAGGGATGACAAACAGACAGGGGGTGGGGCTACTGTGTTTGAAAATGAAATGGAAAGAAATTCGTTTTGTTTGACTTATTTAAAATAGTAAAGATGTCACACAAATATTTTGTAGTTGATAACTAAAATACCTCAATAGAGATTGAAATTCAAATGCTTATTATACTTAAATGATTTTTATATATGAAGAATCTTTTAAGAATTTAAAAAGGTATTGGCACTAATTTCCGACCATGTGCAAGTTTTGACCCTCTCAATCTTTATATTAAATTATTTCGGTATCTGTAGTAATGCAAACGTACACGCAAATAAAAGTATCTAAAATTATAAATTTTTATGCATTGGTCTGCTTCTAGAGTATAGAGATAGGATAGTTTAATTATTTTTTTGGAAAATATGCTATCATTTACTACTAATTTAAAGAAATTAGTTGTCATTTTTATATTTTCCTTACTTATGGAATACGGAATAAATTATTCTAAGAAATAATTGAAAGTAGTAAAATCATTTGTTAAAGTATTTAATTCATTATTCATAATGTAAATGTTTAGTTGCAAAAATATTTAAGTTTAAAACTATCATAATGCAGTTCTTTGTGTTCCTGAGGAAAAATAAGCTATCCCCCTGAGGTAATTTTGAAAAATCTTTAAAATAGCTGAAATAATACTGTTACCTCTTTTTATTAGCATCAATTTTTTTTTATCTCAATGAGTTGAAAAAAAAAGGTTGAAATTATATTTTAAGTATCTTTTCCACAATAGCTAAACTGTGCTTAGACTATTTTTGCTACATCATGAGTTTAACTACATTTTAAATATTGCTCTATAAACAGAATAAGCTCAATTTTATATCAATCAAATTTCGTAAAATATAAAAACTTACCTTCAAGCCCTTTATTTTGAAAAGATTGCTGAAAGGAAATCTACAAAATATGAAATATTCACTATGTTAAATTACTAATTATCTTTATTATTTTTTTTCATTAGAAGTGAATTTCTGGATTAAATCTTGCAGATTTTTACTGTTCTAATAAATTAAAATAATTATCTTTAACCTATCCTTTTCGAAATCCTTTTAACACACGATGCTTTTAAAATAAATTTTATTTTTAAAATTTCAGCTACCATAAAGAAATTGCTTGAACAACTGAAACATGGATAGAAATATAACGTAAAATATGATATCTTATGGTTGGAAATTTATAACTGCCACTAGCTTTAAAAAGAAACATTGAACTTCTTACTAAATGTTTGTAAATAAATTAAAGGAAAGAAAGAGTAAGAACATTTTTTATATGAAATAACATTTATTTTTACAATATATACGTAATATAAAAATAATCAATAGCTTTTATATAAATTCATTCAAGTTTTCAAACAACTTTGTTACAAGGCAGACCTTTTACTCTTATTATAAAAAGGTAAAACATGGTGTGCTACAGGTTTTTTTTAATGAAAATAATAGATTCATTTTCCTTTTAGTACCAAAATAGCACTTTGATTTACAATCTTTTTAATACTTACGTAAATAAACATCTCTGCATTTAGTACTTTGTAACATCAATACTAAAATAGCATTTGAGCAGTTAAATAAGTTTTACACAATAACTGATGTCACAAATATGAATTTTTAAAAATACATACAAAGTTTTCATCATATCAAACTTATATAAATTCAAATGGCATATAAAGTTCGGAAACACCACTCAATCTAAAAACAAAATCTACTCGGACTAGAATGTTGTCATGGTAAACAATTGACTAATGTTTAACCCTTGAAATCACAAATGGCCACAGGTATTTGGCATCATTATATGCTTAAGGCAGTGTAAAGTAATCAAATTGAATACTGTCTTCATTGCGTTTACGAAGAAACACAAAGAACCAGCGTACATTTGACATGAGTGTGGCTTGTAAAACCTAGATGAAAGATGACACTACATAAGAAAGTTATCAAATATAATGTTTAAAAATAGTTTTAAATTTGTTCATAAAAAGTCCTGAGTACGTTTGTACTGATAAATAACGAAACATGACAACAAAATTATGGAGTATGAAGTTAATGGTAAACATAATACCAATGCCCGTTCAAGTTTCTAGCCTCAAATGATCATGACTTGCGAATAAAGTTCAAAACTGTAAAAATACAAAAGTTTTCCGATGGAATGACAGTGGGGATCCCTCCAGAGCACCTATATGACAGTCTTATGAAAGTGAGTTCGTGGAATGTAATGGACTCTATCGCCAGGAACTAGTTCATATAAAATTATATCACCGTGAAGCTTTTTACATTGGCACGTTAACAGTTAGTATAAACCACTGCAAGAGAGTCACTACTCTCTGAGCAAAAGTTCGCTGAGGGCGGTGATGTAGCTCTGCGCCATCTGAAGCGTCTCGTACTTGGACAGCTTGCGGTCGTTCCCGATGGACGGCACGACGTCCCGCAACTTGTCGAAAGCGACGTTCAGACTGTGCATTCGTCTCCTCTCCCTCGCGTTCGCAGCGAGACGTCTCTTCTTCATGACCACCGGACCGGCCGAACCACACTCCCCCATCTTCCTCTTATTGGAACAACTCCTTGGGGACGTCTCGCTGCCGTCCCCGTACAGACTGTCCCCGTCTTCGTCGTCGTCCTCGTCGGCTTGGTGGTTACCCTGCTGATGGTAACCGTCCGGTTTACCGCCCGGCTGATGATGGTTACCGAAAGTGAAGGAGTTGCTCAGGTCTGAGATGATTGTCTTTGGCGCTATGGCGCTGTATTGCCTTTTGTTGTTGGAAGAGGTTTGTTGTGGGGGGTGTCGGTACTGTTGAGTGTTCGTTTCGGGGAAGACGAAGGCGGGTTTGACGGGGCTGCAGTTGGTGAGGTCGTAGAATGTTCTGAGGTTGTTCTCGCTGGGGCTGGGCACTGGGGTCGAGAGGGCACTGGTGGGGCTGGAGGAAGGACTGTAGTTGCCGTCAGAGTAGGGGGTGTAGATGGGGTTGTAGGAGTCGTGCTGGTTCATGTTGAACTCCATTTTGGATTCCATGGTGGTTTGGAGAACGGAGTCTAGGTAGTTCATGTTGCCGGATTGGCGGAGGATATCCATCATGGGCTCTGCAGGTTTTAGAACCTAAATTAAAGAGGAAGAAATTAGTGTCAAGAAAACAAATTGTGTACTTTTTTTCCGATCAGTTGATAGAATTTGCATTTATTGGTTATGCTTTTCTAGCATAACAATAAATTAAAACTTTACGAGCATTGGCATTTATAAATTGAATAATTTATAAATTTATAAATTGTTTTACAAAATAATTAATTCTTTAAAATCAATTATGTACCTCAAATAATTTTTATGAAATTAAAATCTACATTGAGGAGGAATATTTTTGATTTTTTTATCGAAACAAATCAAGTTTAAAGTTGTGTGAAATATATTTTAGAAAGCAGTTCAATGTAATAAAAATATTATTGTTAGTAATTTTTAAAACAACAAAATTTATATACTTAACAAGTAAGTAAAACTTATATTTAAAGTTTCATCTAATGTTTAGTTTTAATAAAATTATAGAAAACTACATATTTACAATATTGTTTGAAAATTTTAATGATGAGAATATGAAAAGAACAACATAAAACATATTAAAAAATACACTCTACTTGGGTAGTTTGAGATCGCCTCGAAAAAGTTTTTTTTGAAAATTTTCGTGACTTATTCTTTTATTCTAAGCATCGCAAAATTTGTTTCATTCGTCTCAGAATTGATGCAGACATAACTGATCTGATTTTTCTTGTGATGTGAAATTAAAATCACTAATGTGATATCAAAAATTATACTCTGAGATAAGAAAGATATTAATCGAAAACAGGAACAAAAATAATTTCATTAATTGTTATAGATAATGTTATACAAATATCCCCCAAAAAATATTAGTACCTCTTTAAGGAACATTTTTAAAAACATTTAAGTTGCGCTTTTCATTTTATGTTTTTTTTTCATAACTTTTAATACAATTACCCAAGTAAAATATTAATAAAATATTCCTAATTTTAAAACTGCACATTCTAATTAAATTAATAAAAAAATTAACGCGATAAAATAAACAGAAAGAAAGGAATTGTATTAAATTCACTTTAAAATTAAAATTGCATTCAATTTTGATGAAAAACATTTTACTCGAAGTGCATCAACGTAATCTTTAAAGGGGATATAGTATTATTTGTAATAGATAAAATGTATTTCACTTTTTCTTGAAATCAAATTTTTAAGGATCTTAATATATAATGACAAAATTATTTTCAATATTAAATTTTTAATATGCACAAAATTTCTTTTCTTTTTAACTAACTTAAAATAACAAAATCTATATGAAAATCAAACAACAATACTTCCAGCTTCCTAATATATTTAGAAATTAATAAAAATCAAACTTTAAAATCATATTAAAAATTAACAAAAATATTAAAATAGCTGATAATGCATCAAAAATACAAAATAACAAAATATAACTACAAATATACAAACAAATTATTAAAAGTAAGAAATACGTAAAAATGTCACTTACCGTTAATGCATCAAATAAAAAGTCACTATCACTTCAACTAATTTATCCAAATCTCTTCTCCAATATCACAAACAAACTCTTCTTTTCTTCACAATACCTTTTACGGTACACTTCAACACACGTGCCACTATTTTCCTCCGTATCTTCGCTAATAACACCGGAACCTATAGCTAGCACACCTTTTGCCGACCGAATGAGCTTCTGACATAGGGTAGGCCCGTTATATACCTGTTGCGGCCCAAGCAACCCCCCCTCCATGTCGCCCGCGGCCAGGCGTATCATTGCGAGGGGGTCTGAAGAGGGGGGCTAGAGGGGCGGGTCCCGATCCGATTGTGGCGGGAACGGAGACTGGAAATCGTTTTTTTTTTCTCTCTCGTAATTCTGATGACTTTTCGGCCCGGTCTTTTAACTTGGGTTATTAATTGGGTTTTTCTTTGTTTTTGCACACTTTTCATTTGGTAGGGGGGTTTTGATTAAATTCGGGTGGGTTCGATTCGTCGTGGTGTTCCTTTTTCGGGGTGGTTAGAGGGGTTGGGTTAGTTAGAGTGGTTTTCACAGTCTGGCGAGTGTTTTGAGCGAAAAAACCGCGTTGATTGAAGGGGAATTGAAGGGATTGAATGTGATTAAATTTTTCTTTTACTTTAATTTTACTTGATTGGATGATGAGACTGATACTAGGCTTTCAATTTCTTACCTTCTTACTTCGAGAATAGTCACTATAGATTTCTTTCAAATAGTATATGCAATCAAAAAACAATTCCCTGCGAATGTAAAATTGTACATAGAATCACCAAGGAGAATGAGGTATAAATTTGATACTTTTACTACATCTTATTCATTTAACAATACATAGGAACTTATAATAATGTTAGGACAAAAAAAAAATATTAATGTAAGGGTTTTTTCATTTTTTAGTCGATTGTTTGATATTAATTCAATTCAATGTATCAGATTTAATATCAAATAATTATATCTTCTAAACACTAAGATTTGAATTTGAGTTTTCTTTTTAGAGAAAGGAATTAACGTTCTTGTGCTAGTGATTCTACATTTTAAAAATAACACCTTTTGCTTAGTCACGTTAGTTTACTAAGTTACCCCTTTTGCAATAGTAACTGATAATACCATAGTGAAGGGTCCACCAAATAAAGATGCGCCAATCAAATTTGATTGCACCATAACCTGCCTACCGACGAAATCTTATTTTTGAATATTTAAACTCCACCTTACAAGCTTGTAATTTACACTACTATTAAAAAAGAAGAAAAAAGTTCCCATTTGAATGCACACACACAGACTAAAAACCCATCCACATACCACCAGTTCAAAGCCCTCCGCTCGGACTGGGCGTGAAAACAGGGTGCCCAGACGGACCCCCGTCGGGCCAGTTTACATAGGCCCACATTAAATTAGCCCCTGCAATGGCCACCCTCCACCTTTGCCCGGGCCGCGAAGCCCCCCTATCGGCACCAAGGCTGCCCGCGTAATTTGTGAAGGTTGTGCAATGGCTGGCCAGACTCTTTGGGGAAGACCTGGATCTTTTCTTGAGATGGTGGGAGGTACGGAGATAGATCGGTGCGGTTGCTTTGATTATGCAATTGTAATCGGTGGTGGAATTTATTGGGATGCATTTGGGCCATCAAGAGGCGGTATCAGCGTTTCTTGGATCACCATAGCAACAGGGATAACTGCTTTGATTCCTACATTAAAAAGTTTAAATTACATTAGAGTTTGCCTATGTAATGCTTATTATAAGGTAACCGTTATTTAAAATGAATTTAATTTAGTGCAATTATTATTGAATGTTTCTTATAATGTAAGTATTATTTAATATTTCATTGATGCAATCATTATTAAGTGCTTCTTATAATGCAACAATTTTTTAATATTTCTTTCAATGCAAATATTTTTTAACATTTCATATAATTCAATAGTTAAAAAATAGTTTTTATAATGCAAATATTATTTTTTATTTCTTTATTTTACAATCATTATTTAATTATTCTTACAATGCAATTCATTAATAAAAGAGTTGATGTTACCCACTTCAATGCTAAAATATATTTTCGTCTGGCAACTTAAACTGTACACTTTTTTAATATCCCATATAGGTAATTCAATAGTTATAAAACAGTTTTTATAATGCAAATATTATTTTTTATTTCTTTGTTTTACAATCATTATTTAACTATTCTTACAATGCAATTCATTAATAAAATAGTTGATGTTACCTACTTCAATGCTAAAATATATTTTCGTCTGACAACTTAAACTATACACTTATTATACTTATACATAATAACTTAAAATAAACGATTTTACTCGAAAATTTTATCACACTTTCGTACAATCAATTTTATAAAGGCCCCAATTTTTTTAAAAACCTAACCAACCATTCTAACTTTAACCGCCTGACCACTTCAACAAACCAACACCCAACACCTCCCCTTCTCCCTCCCACTTTCCCATAGAGCCGAGTTGTAGGGATACATCCCAGCAAATGGGATATATCACGACCGACTGACTGAGCCAACAAGAATCCGCTGCTGAAGAGCACCCGTCAACAATGGACTGACTCACGACGTCCTTCCAGCAATGGGAAAACCTCCCTCACCCCTCTTTGTGCGAACTGTTTGAGTTCCCGAATCCTTTTTCCGCTCCTGCGTTGATTGGTTGATTGATTCGGGAAGTTTTTGGGGGAGGTGTCGCAAGTTGAAGTGGGGGTACATATCCATATATTTCATGGTGAGTGGTATAAGTTGCATATTGTTGGGGTTCTGTTTTACCCCCTTGTGGTCCCCTTTTAGGTTGAAAGTGATGGCATTGATGAGGTTAGAGGCATTATTGAATTTCAAGTATTATAACCTTATTTTCGAGTGTAAACGCTTTGGAGTTAATGCTCAATATTTACGGTGATTTATCTCACCATAATATTACCCGAAATATTATTAGACTAGGTATCAGTTGTTTTCTTAAATCTAAATCTAAAAATTAAACGTTTGTTTCGAAATAAATAATTTAATCATTTGCTTTTTAAATATTTTTATATTTGTAATAAAAGTAGTTACATACTATGAAAATTTACTTTACTCCCACAAACCTCTGTAAAAGGGTAAGAGTGTAAATTTTTTCTTGGCTAAACCAAATCACTTTTTTATTTTTTGTTTTTAATTAATATCTACCCATCTACTCGGAGCGAAAACTTATAAAACTTGTTTTTCATTATCATATATTCAAAGTTATTTAACACTGAAATTTCCTTTTATGTAAGTGTTGAAAAAACTTGCTTGAATAGTAACGTAAAGTATGTTTTTCCGCATACTGTGTACGGTAAAGGAAAAACTAGTTTTACAGGTAGCAAGCAATTGAGTTGAGAGTGTTGAGAGTGTATACAGCTAAAATTTGTTGGAAATACCAAAGGTATAATTCTTTTTTAATGGATGACAATAAGAGTTAGAAAAAATATGATTTAAAAGCCAATTTAAGGGAATTTTAAGTTTTTTTTCAACTTAAATTTCATAATGTTGAAAAGGGGAATAAGTCAATCAACTTTTTTAAACTGTCCAGTGTTTTTGAATCTACTTAAATTATTTTTATGATGGTTCTGTACTTTAAATAGGGGCCTTCTGAATTTCCAAAAAAAAATTGGGGCTTTTACAATGAAAATTCCGTCACTGTTATACATTTTGGACTTATTCCCTTGACGATTTAATTATAGGTGTTTTGCCGCCAAGCTCCGTTGTTCCTCCAAAGAGGCGATATATCCTTAAATCAATAAATTGAGATATCCTCGGCTTTGAAATGAATTCACAACATCAAACCTCAGCAATCCCCACCCCCAGAACTCCCCTCCTTCAGAACCCCCTCCCCCTTTTTCTCTAATCCAGTCTCCAGGGCACACGAGCATAATCCTAAGCGAATACACACACCACCCCATACCTTCCATTCGGATTATGTCATCAGCGTCGCATCCTTTTCAACAGAACACTCCCCCTCTTTTTCCTCGGTCAACCTGTGTCACCGTCCGTCCACGTGCCGGTAGATGAGATCTCGGTTCGGCTTGTTTTCTTCCGCTGCCTAATTCGATTTAAATCGTGTAAAAGGGGCGAAATTGAATGGGATCGCTTGGCTTCAGAAAAATTCGCTTTTGATGTGGGCTGGAGTGGTTGATTTACAGGAAGGATGGGACTGTCTGGGGTGGTCGGTCCCACGGGGATCGGGAGGAGTTGAGTCATCTCTGTTATCTTTTCGTAAAGCGCTTGGTTTTTGAATCGGTTTTTACTGAGAGGCGCTGTGGGAGTTTGTATTTAGTTTCTGTTTAAAATTAATTTGTTGGAGGTAATTCTTTATATCCGGAACGAACATGTAAAATGCAAATCTTTCTAATAGGTTTATTGATTTTCTTATTCAACTCTATGATGAAATACGAAATTGGGTATCGGTATAAATTAACATAAATAAAAAAGGGGAATCGTAAGTAGCTAAGATCTCTCCATAATATCAATTTTTAAAAATCTAAATTATAATTTCTACAAATATAGGGAATTGACAGTTTCTTTTTGAGAGACGTTCTTAGACCTTAATCCTTTGAAATAGATATTTAAAATGGTCTTTTACTTTCATTTTTTAAATTTTCCTATTGAAGATCAAAAAGCTTGTATTTTTAACCACAAACACAATTAATTCTAAAGATAATTATTTTCTTTGCCTCTCAGGTGTTTCGTCACAGTTTAATTGGATTCTTCTTAGTAATAAGGTGTAATTTGTTTTTGATATTTTGTATTAATAACTAGAAATTATAACATTAGTTTTATAAATGAAGAAATGTTACGTTAAATTGCAATTTTTAAACACATAAAAATAATCCACCCCTCCCTTTCTGAAACAGTACTAAAACAGTATTATAAAAGTTGTACATGTAGTACCAACTTTTTTACTTATAAATAATAATAATTTTTTTAAAAAAATATCTCTCTGTACGGAACTATGTTAATAATTTACTGCTATTTATTTAATTTAAAAGGTAACAGTTATCATGAGTTAATTTTATAATAGCTTTTACGTTTTCAGTAAAGCCTTTTCCTAGGAAAGTTGTTCTTTTGATAGCAACACGGGTAACTAAGCCCCTTAGATCCGAAAACATTACCATAAGTCACATATTTTCATACCTTACACAAATCATAACCCGAAATCCCTCTCATACACACCACAACACAAAACCTAAAGATTCTAATCCCACAACTTTCACCTAACACCCTCTAATCCGCCACAACTACCCCTCGCACCAACAACATTAACAGCTAATAATCCATTCAAACTCAACAACTCCTTCAAACGGATTATATTCATTCACACAAGCACCACCGTGTCCCACAGATGGATACGGCCCCACACACACGTGCGCCGAGGACCATGAATATCACGTCGAGGTGTGAAGAGGGGTACACCCCGGTGGTAGGAGTCCCCAAACACGACCACTTGACGATACTTGGGGTACTTTAACCCCCGCAGTTCTCGAGAGGGTCGTTTAGACGCTGAAAGGGAGGACTTCATTGAAAAGGATATGCGGGATGTTTTTTATGGAGTGAAGCTGGAACCGGGTGTCATTCATTTGCTAATTTTTGCTCTGCGGATGTACAATGGGTACTCGAGGAGGGTGTTGGTTGGTTGCGATCCAGTTTCTTTCGGCTTTTGATTTTTCACATGGATTTTTTATTCTTTTGAGGATGCGGCTCGTGAACCGAGGGGTGTATAAACGGTTCGTACCAGGGAGTATCTTTGTCAGGGCGGATAGTATGTAGATTATGCAGTTGAAGATTTCTCCAAGTTAACCGTCCAGTATATTGTGTAGGAAAATTAGAGCAGGTTCTATACTTGGCACGTCTTGACAAAAGTTTAGGAAACACCTGTTCCTGATGATACTGTGAGGTGTTAGAATACACGTACTCCGCAGATTAATGACTGGTTTTCGTATTAACAGTAAGTTGTAGTTAATAAAGGAAAATCGTAACCAAGAAACTGTGAATCTGTATCTTGGTGCAAATGAAAAACCATTTAGTTTTGGTCGATGAGAGGGGTTTCCCCATAGACATTTTCCCTTCAAATAAGACACAAGTGGATATACGTTTCATGGTTTCGGAATTAATTTTCGAATAACGGTTCTCTATAAATATAGTAGAGAAAAATCTTATGAAAATAGTTAATCAGAACTTCTTAAATTTTAAAAAGAGAGAGATTATTCTGCTCAATATGCTTTCAGCTAAACGTATTGAAAACTTACCAGTATTTTCTTATTTGTTAATTTTATTTTTAAATTCCCATTATTGATCGAAACCATGAAATTGAAAGCATGGCTCTTACAGTCCTCATTTTACTAAAGAAATATTTTGTATTGCGTTTATCTTTCCATCTCTCTTCCAAAAATTTTCCTTTCTTATCAATGAATTTTGTACAAAGAAAATCAAGTACCTCAGTGATGTAATCTCTCAGTGATGTAAATAATACTAACATTTTATGCTTCATAATAACATCTAGCATCATTACCTTGATGTTCTAATAGGTGCATTCAATCATCCATCATACTTCTGCATTACCCTTCCGTCTCGATCAATAATAATGCCATTAAATTATCGGAATAACATAAAATATCGATCGCAAAAGGTTTGCTTTTGATGCTAGAGAGAAGTAAAGTGGTTTAATTCGCCAAAACCGATAAGAAGGACCCTGTTATTTCATTTCATTTCATAATAAAATGTGTTGTGTTGGATCATCAAGGTGAAGTTATAACCTTGAAATCCCTTATTATTCTCTTAAGAGGCTCAAGTATTCAGAATATTTCTCATGAATAATAAATATAGAGGGGATTAAGAATTTCATGTCTAATACATATTTTTCCATTCATAACCTTTTACACAATATTTGTGATACCATAATTTTTTGTAACGATAATAATCCAGTAATTGTCCTATATGTAATGGTTATTTTGTTGTAAAGAATTTTTTTTTCGCAATTTTTACAATTAGTTTAAACTACTTTATAAGAGTTATAATGCTTACTTGATTTAAAAATATAACATATAAAATGTATTTGAAACGTTTTTAATCAAAAGAATAACACAGTATTCATGGTGTATATTCCTGGGCGAAAAGTTCCTTTTGAAACATAGACGAAGGAAATCACTATGAAAGTAATAATTCAAAAACAAATTTTCTTGCCTAATTTGCTATGAATGAAAATTTTCTACACTGAACAAAGGGAGGCAGTGTCAGTAAAACTTAAGCTGAAAAAAATGAAAATAACCTACTCTATTCAAATACTCTCTCCCTTTCACTCAACAGGTTTTTATTTTTGGTCTTTATATTTTGGCAGCAACACTTCCCACTACATGCTTGATTTCTCCAGCATGACGGCTTGCGGTTGTAAAGGGGCTTCCCTGCTGAGCATTAGAAGAATCTTGGAATTGAAATTTAAAGTTAATTTTAAAGGTTATTTTTACAAAATTCCGATTATAAAAAACTGTGAAAAACTTCTTCCTTAATTGTTTTACATTTATTTTGAATATTTACTCATTCAAATATTTTTAAAGTTTACGAGATTATTTGTCTTTAAAGATTGCATAAAGATTTACACTTAAAAAAGTTTTAAGTTCAAGGAAAACCCATTAATTCACTATTTGTTTTGTTATTCAAATTCATTGAATCGTTTCCTCGTTTAAAAATTTACTGTGAAAGGTACCAATAACAAAATGAAGAAGAGTGTTAAAAATTATTTTTTATTAAGTCAAAAATATTATATTACTAATACATCCACAAATTACTTTTACCAATGCAAAATATGATAGTTAGATTTTTAATTCTTATTTTTCGTCAAATAATAAAAGATTGACACATTGACACACACGTGAAAATGTAATTACGTTTTTTCCCTCAAAACGCCTGAAAAACATCCATATCTTTCCTGACGAACTCCATCAATAGCAACCAGACTTTCCTTCCTCTCCGTCAATATATCGATCACAAGAGGGCGCGCTAGTCGACAAGGATGTAGAGGAAGATAATGTCAGTATTATTGATCGTCATCAGTTACGTCACTCATTCTCCGACGTCATTCCAACCTTCGCAATGGACGACTGCAGCGGTGACAACGAACTTCCCGAATGCGAAGTTTCCATCACCGAAGTTTCGCCGGACTCTGCTGCTTCGCTGTACAATCCACCAGAGCTCAAAGGCACCAGCGAAGTTCTGCGGAACTTCATTGAGACTTACGAGTCCCTACCCGGGCTGTGGAACCCTTCGGATCTCACCTATCAAATCAAATCTCGTAGAAACGCGGCGTTGGAACAGTTGCGGGCCATTTATGTTCAAATTAAACCCGGGGCCACCATAGACGATGTGAGGAAGAAGATAAATACGCTCAGGACGAACTATTGGAAGGAAATGAAAAAGGTGATGGTCGCGAAGGAGGCTGGAGAGATGTACGAACCCACCTCGTGGGTGTTTCACGCGATGAAGTTTCTGAACAGTTGTGAGCAGATTCTGAAGCCGAAGTTACAGTTACAGTCTGCGGAGGTGAGTGTTAAGTAACCGTAACCGTTTGTAATGGCCTCTCGTTTCCTTTTTTACTCTTGTTACAGTAAATATAAAATTTCGTTACATTAGTTGTTTCGAAATCTCTGCCACTTCATCAAAAGGCATAATCTTTTGACTCTCGATATAGTTACACATAAGTTTGTTAATCGGACTCATAGTTTTGTTAAATACGAAGAACTATTCATTTTAGTTTCAATACAACCACATTACATACAGTTACATTTTAAATGGCAAGTTAACTTTTGAAATTTAGTTCTAATAGAAAAAAAATAACAGTTTATCTCATTAAAATTTATAGACTTACTGCAGAGATAAACGGTTTCATAAATTTAACCTCACACAATTGTGTATGCATCTACGCAACTTTTAGTAAAAATAAAGTATGACCTTAAAAACCTTGTTAGCTTATAAGATACAGTCGACTCCGCTTAATATGATCACATTTGTCCAAGATCAAAATGAAAACAATACCCGGTTGATAAAAAATAAGCGGTTCTGTACTAAAAAGTAACAAACACTGTAGCAAGTGAGTGTTTGCATTTAAAATCCCGAATGTGTAGCCAATATTGAAGTATTTAAAGCGATGTTCATATATGCGTTTTGCAACCATTTTGAAAGAAAAATATAGCGAATCATATCACACTACTAAATTAATGACTCATTTTGAATGTTTATGTGTTAAAAATTGGCCTTCAAATGGGAAAAAGGAGTTTTTAGGGTATTTCACGAAATTTTGAAAACATTAAAGAATATAATGATCATATAAAATTATACATTTTGCGTTAATTTAAATAGGATGTGGTCAGTACCAGTCAATTTCTATAACATTAAATTAAAGGTGTATCAATGTGCCCCGTGATTTATTAAAGGTGATCAATGTGCCCCGTGTCCCATAAAATAAATAACCCCCGGTTTTCTCCAAAGTTTTCCGGTTAAATGTTGAATGCTTTAATCTTTAATGAAATAGTTTTCTGTCAATTATTATGAGCTGGTAACAAACCACTTAAAACAAGTATCAATACATACAGCTCAATAAAACGCTCTAATGGTTAAACTTTAACATTATAACAAATTGAATTCTTAACACTCTTTAAATTAGTAAAATCTGTTCATCTTCATTACTTTCAAAATTAAGAAAGAATTTGTTCAATATTGTTATGAATTGTGTGCATTAAATATATTGATCATTGCAAGTAATTACTTAGCATTTTTTTATCTAAAAAAGCTAAAAATATTTTTTGTTAGAACTTATTTTTTTCTCAAGGATACAAAGAATGTTATTCATTCAATTGTTTTTATTAAGGAAAGTTTGGTGATTAGAAAAAGATGTAAATTTCTACGTTAACGAAATTCTTTAATTCGAATTTCGAAACGTTCTTGAAAATAAAATGTATTTTATGTTCGAAACTGTTAAATAAAGGAACTACAATAATTTTCAGTGAGCAAAAATAACAATTTAACCTTTAGCGTAGCCCAAATTAATTTACTATTTTGGAACTGAAAGGAAGTTAAAAGCTTGGGAACCCTAGTTACGCTGTTTCACTACAACGAATGTATCGTTGTAAGGAAATACATGTACAGGTGTAATTGATTAATGCTTTTGACTTAGATATATGCTTCTTATGGAACGTTTAATGTGTTAAGGATATTATTTTGATCTACATTTTTTTTAAAGTAGCCTATTCAAACTATTATAAATGGTTTCTTTGGAGTTGAATTGTTTTTCATGCCTTGAAACAAAAATGACGTAATAATCATGTATTTAAATGTTTTTTGGAGAATTAAAATATAATCATATAACATGTTAAAATGTAATGATTTAAGGCTCTTGTAGAAACAAAAGCTAATTCCAACAGCTTTACATTTGAGTTATGTTCGTTGTTTCTGCAAGCGCCTCAATCCTTAAAAAATGTTTTTTTTTTTAAATACATTTTATGACTAAAGGTTTAAAAAGTTATTTTTATTTGTGGATTTAACTTTTTTTTTTAATCCTCTTTCTTGAAACATTCTAAATGTCCTCTGTTTTATTGAGATGCCTTCTTTCACTATTTCTGTTATCGACGTATCCAAATATAGTTTAATTTAAATTATCCTCGATTGCCCTTATTTATTTACTTAATAAGATAGTTTCTCTTACTTCATTAAAATAAAACAAAATCATAACCGTCTATTTCACAAACAGAACATCCAATTTTTTACTCTCGATCACATAACCCAATAAGATGAACCTAAATTAAAATATTTTTTTCTCTAGCCTCAGCACGACGATGAATCAGACACGTCACTTATCAGCCAAGATGACGTGCACGTCTACAACGTAGATGCCTCCCAAACAGCCATGTCATCCAGACCTTCACCCGTCTTACCCCCTCAAAAGAAGCAGCGAATGTCCCAGCCTTCATCAAAACATAACGGCTACAGCAGCTCGCCTCTGCTTTGTCATTATCTTGAAGAAGCCAAAGAGTCCCACGAAGCTTTTCCCACCATTGCCAAGGTTTGGGGAGAGAAACTTTTAACTCTGAATCCAGAGCAAAGGTTATTCGCTGAGAAGGCAATCAACGATGTACTATTTGAGGCAACTTTGGGGAGTCTGCATAGAGACTCGGTGAAAATTAACGTCGGTTATCAAAACCCCTATCAATAATCAATTTTTTTTCTTGACAGTTCTTAGGAAAATTTTCTGTTATGTACTATAATTTCCATTAAGTCCTTCTAAAACCTTTCAAATCACTTCCATATGAGTGTGTTATTAGCTAGAAAATTTATGCATCGATTGAAAATGCATAATCTCGTTTTTTGCATTTATTTATAAATTAAAAGAGCATAAAAAAAACGTACATACTTTTTCTCTTTGGAGAATTACTATTGGGCCTGTTATTGAAAGAATATAATATAAATTCACAATAGAAGATATAATTATACCGTTTATTTTGTTCGATGGTTTGGTATAATTATGTTAGTGTTCTTTTTGAAGTGAGTATCTCGTATGTATTTTTAAACATCCTGTATAAACTTGTATTTTCTCATCAGTTTTTAAAATATTCATATCTTGTATATATGCCATGTTACTAAATCATTTGATGATAAAAAATAAAAACAGTAAAAGAAGTTGAAAATGATTCAATGGGGTTATTTAGTTTCGAACAAGAATATGAACAAATAGGTAAGTATACTTAAGCTCTCTCTCTATTTTTATTACGAGATAAAGTAAAAAAAATCTAATCCAAATTTGTGTTCAAAATAGCATTAAAAACGAAATTTAAACGAAACATAAACTGTGAATTCAATATTTTTTACAAAGATTCAATGATTTTAGGATTATAGTTAGTTTATTTAAAGTAACATTTTAAAATTTTTTTGCAATTGAATACATGTTTTGTTCAATAGTTATTATAAAACAGCTTTTTTTTAAATTCGAAGGAAACTTTAGGTTAAAAAAAGGTTTTGACTTTTACTGTTTTAAGAAGTAGAAGGAAAACTTTGTACGAGTCTCCTTTTTTCATACAAAATGTGATGAATAAAAAACGATTTTACACAGTGGTGAATCTCATCGATGACCGTGCAATAGTTTTAAGTCAAAACTGAATTGAAATAAAATAACTGCTCTTAAACTACTGAAAACTAGTACTACTTGTTTATAATAGTCACGAATCTATGTATCCGTTCAGGCAGTCATCAATTATTTGTCGCATCACGTAAATTTGTGGTTTACTGTGCAACTACGACTTCCTTTCTCAAGGAGGCAGGTGATTTTATCAGACTTAGTAATTTGGTCGTGAATACTTTCTTTTGGTGATCTTGACCTTGAATTATGAAGGATGTCCCATTGGTAGAAAAGGTAAACGGTTATATTTACAGTGAGACGATTCCCAAAAATAATGCTTCCGGTCCTAATAACGGGAAACTATTATGTACTTCAATTCCTTTATTCATGTTTCAGTTTATTTATGCAATACTTACTCGTAACACATACTTATTTAAACTTTACAGCTTCAATCGTTAAAGTTGCATTTTAACCTTATTGAAATAGTCACAGTTTAATAAAATATATAATGCGGAATTTCATTAGAAACCTCCCCTTTAATCAAATGGAACGCCCTAGTCACTTTCGAAACCTCATTCAGATGGATGCTCTGATTCTATCATATAATTCGATCTCACGACATCATCCAGACACGCCTCAATGACTGATGCTTTGGTGTATCAAGATAAAAATGGCATTGCTAATTTTTAAGGTTTGTTTACTTTGCGTAATAGGTGTCCCCCAATCAAATTGATCCACCCTCTGACCTATTTATTTTTAATATGGATACCATTCCGACATGATGCCACCTCTCATGTCTATTGAATAATGAATGTTTAAACGTGAGTTAATATTGTAGACTGATGTATGTGTTTTCAGGGGTGGTTTTAAATCTATGAATGTAAAACTATCATTATTTTTGTTCCCTCATTACTTGCGGTTTAAGGATCTATGATAATGATAAGGAGTATGTGGGCTTTTCAAATTCATATACATGCATGCCATTTAAATCAGTTTTTTTATCTTTGTGATTAATGTTTCCAAAATTTAGATCGGTTATATTTTATTTATTTAAATAGTATTTTTAAGCACAAAATTTTAGTACTAAGTTCTATAAAATGTATTAAACATACTATAATATAAACCAGCAACTCGTCCTCTGGTTTACATAAGCTTATAGTTCGAGGCTTATTAAACAGCAAGATTTTTTTAACTTTGAAATTTTTTAAACTTTGGAAGATAAAACTATTCAAATGCTCGTGGGTAAAACAATCAGTTTTATAACCTGAGGGAGGAAAAAAGAAGTATTATTTGTCATGGATATAAATTTTCGATTTAACCTCGTACATATTAATAATATCTGTAACATATCTTACAAATTAAGTTATTTTCACTGTACATCACGTTGAATTTTTCACTGTGTTATTCAAATTCCTGCCAAAGGGGTTCTTTTACTTAATTAAATAACTTCGAAAAAAATATTAGAATGATACCAACAATAAATACGTTAAAGCAACGAAGAAAGAGACATGAAATAGGTTTTTCAAAGTTACCATTTTACTTCTTCTTAACTGTTTTACTGCTTAATTATCTATTTTTAAAATTCTAATAACAACTGGTTTCTTAAAAGTTTTTTTTATTCTCATATGGGAAAATGAATATGAAACATACCTTAATTTCAAGTTCATCTATGGTAGATTCCTTTTCCTCACAATATATCTTTTCTAAATGAGCACATGCTCCCCTAACCGGTATATTCTTTTATCGCCCCATAGAATCATTGCTACAAGTCCGAATCACTCCCCTAACTTCAATCAAGAATCCTCTGGCGTCCTGTCTTCGTCCCACTGATCGTTATCTTGACCACTATTTCTTTCATCTCAGTCGGCATAGGTGGGGTCCTTGTTTACTTTGGGGGATATTGACGCGTCCTTCTTAATAAATCATACATTGCTTTTCCAAAATCTTTTCTAGTTGTATCTGCCTAGATAGATCAATGCTGTTTGCTTCTTAAACCTAAGTTACTTTTAGTTATTAGCTTTAAGCTTTGAACAATTTACCACTAATTTTGAGGGATTTTATCACCCGTGGCAATGGTGTATAATCCAGGGCCTTCAAACTATGCCAAACAGACTGAAATAATGAAATATTTTGTTTTCATTAAAATACTGATACTACTTCTTTGGTACTCAATTTTAGGTAAAAAAAAATAAGGATATTCTTATTATATTATTTGAAAATTCTTTTGTAAGATTTGTAGATTTTTTTGGTTTTATTATTTCATTTATTATTTATTATTATTTTCCTACAATTTAATTTCCGTTACAATTTCGTTATTTTTTTACAAATTATGCATCAAACTCTTTTTAATGTGATTTTTCTTAATTGGATGGATATACAAAAAATTTTTGAAACTGTCGAAAACCTTTGGTCGATTTTTAATGTTTATAGTTTTTTGGGACCAAATCTGAGGGATTTATTTTGTAGAAAGTAAGAAAAAAAAATTCTTTATTCGCGCAATCTTCAGTTCGTCAGCGGTAAGATTCAATTCCTACCCCATTTTACAAACTTAATAATCATGGAAAATTTCATCGTGTTTAATTTTTTATTTGGAAGCTCAATAGAGAAAATGCATAGTATAGAGTTCAAGTGCAAGTAGTAGAATCTTCTGCAAACCTAAAATGTACTCCACTCCACAATAGAACACTGGCCGAGGTGTAACAATCACAGAAAGAAAGGAAACAAAAAACGACACAAAATGAAAGCCAAAAAGTAGAACAAAAACGTGGAAACAATCCTCTTTAGGATCGGTAACTCGAAACCTCTAAAACTACTTTCGAATTCTCATTTGCATTTAGTTTTTTGTTCCCGGTTCCTTCATTCGACGTAAGCCAGAGGCGTTGGTACGAAGGGGTCATATGCAAATGGAGAATAACTTTTTCGCCCTTGAAAGATGTGGCCCCTGGAAGCTAACACAGTGGGGCTTCTTTCACAATAGGGAGAGTAGACCTTTTAGTTGGTGTTTTATTTCGTGGGGGTGTAATAGAGTTGAATCCCTAAAAAAAGTTAAAGTGCTCCTTTTCTTACTTTTAAAAGTAAGTTATATTCAATGTGTGACTTTTTATTGACAACTAAATTTTAATTTTTCATACGCAGATTTGCTTTTTGAAATTTTGAATGATTCCCCCATTTGATATCATACACGAGGATGAAGATTTTGATGTGGGATTATAAAGTTAATAGAGCTGTTGGCCTGCATTTAAAAATCTACAATGAACTAAGATTAAAAATTTATTAAAGTAAATTTATTTCATAGTTTAATGTGTAATTAATTATTTTTCGCTTTTTGTTTGAAATTTTACACTTTTATCAACAAACTGGGCGATTAATTGCTTGGAGTTTCTACTCGAATTTACAAATGCAGATTTTCATTTTTCTTTCTTTCTTTACATCCTTTCTTTTCTTACATCCTCCTTACATTACATAGTACAAAGTATGCCTTTAAGTACAAATATACCAATGCTAAAATAAATTTCTTGCAATATGAAGCTTTGTCAATTAGATCTTAGTAGACAGCCCCCAATACGGTTGCGGTTTACTTTAGTTTATTTGCAAACCTAGAATTAGAGGTTAGAAAAAAATGCTTTCTTCTCTCCTCTGCTACAATAGAAAATCTCATTTAAATAAAACCATTAAAAATCTCAAGGCTAGGATCGAAAGTTTTGAAGTTGCCTACAATTTATTCAGCCATATAAAAACGAGGCACTGTTTGAAAAAAAGTTAGTTCTAAAAACTTCATCAAACTCTACATTGTTTCCAAGATAACATGCTGTACCAAATCAGTTTTTGCCTACTTTGCATCTATTAAAACTCAAAGTCATCGGGAAACTTGTTTTTTTTTTCTTAAAGAGTAGGGTAAAATTACATTCCCTTCACAGCTAGCGTTTGTCAATGGCTATTACAGAGCTTACTCAGATTACTAGTTCAGCGTTGCTCTAGGAATGGTCGAAAACCTTCCAGTAATTCAAATCGTGAGTAGTTTTTTTCAGGGGTAATATTCTACTAAAGAGCGAAACTAATTCGAATCTATATAATTATGTTTGTCTTGGAGAATTAAATAATCGATTCCATCATACCCCTGTAATTTTCTCAAGTATCTATCTCTAAGAAGCTGAAGAAAGTGTAAACTATAATGCATTTCACTTAATTAGCCTCTTCGTTATCTTCAAAAATGATTGTATGGAAACATCTCATTTGTTTGGTTCCTGGTCATACTCGATGGGGTTATATTAACATCATCATTTCTTATTCCAAAAAAACTATATGCTGTCAGTTTGCAAAATTAATATGTTCATTGTTCAATACTTATAAAAATACATTTATTCATATTCATATTTAAATATTTTGTAACTTGGAGTTTTTTGAATACTTTTTAAATGAAATTTTTACCCAGTCGAATTTATAATTTTTCAATTTTTGTTTTGCTGATGTGAAAATATTTTTTAAAAGAGAAAAACGCTGGACACAATTGAACTCGACTCTTCCGGAAAGGTAGCCTTGATGTTATGACTTAAAAGTAGTTTATTCGAACTATAAAAAATGCTTATTTATGAGTGTATCGTAATAAAGACTCAAAGGAAGTAGATATTTAGAAGACTTTCTACTTTTTCCAAGGCATTCTGTAGCTGCTCGCTCACGTAGGATCAATCTTATTAATCTAAAAGAGGAAAGTTTCAAAAATACCAATACCTTTGAAAAAACATTGAAATCTTCAAATTTGTCATGTTTGAGCTCAATTTCTACTCTCTTTGAGTAAAATACATATTTAACCACATACAGCTATTTTTTGACACTAAATTTCATAATTAAATAATTTTGATACTACTTTCGAAGGATTTATTTATTGGGCTATCTAGAATCCAAGAGAGTTGCCTGAATCAAACTCAAACGAATACAGATTTATGACATCTTGACTTCAAAACTCGAGTAACTTGATTTTTGCAGATTCGTGGTTTTGTCATTGTACAAAATTTTACAACCAATAAAAATGTAAAATGTTCTGTCGTTTTTGAAAGTTAGTGAAATTTCCTTATACGTTTCTAAGATTCAATACCTTCATTGAAACCTTGATATCCCAACTTTTCAATGTCAAAACGTTTTTCGAAAGAAAGCTTCCTGGCCAACCGCTCCTTTCAAGAATGAATTTCCTCCATGTTTTTTTTTTCTCCCGAACTCCACTTCCTAATACCCGAATCATTATAATATGGTCATTCTTCCCACAAACCCCCTTCGAAAACGCCAACTCCAGGGAAAGTAGGTGAACTTTTTTTTTCTCTTCGTCTCTCTCTCTCTCTCTCAATTGTCATCCCGTTATTATTCCTTGCGGTCCCCCGGTTCGCTTTTCGTTTTCGTCAAAAACATCCGTTAATGGCGTCTTGCCTATCATTACTCTTAAATGCGGGCTCTTAAGGCACTTCTTCACCTGCCTCTGCTCGCTTTTTAAAAGGCGTTTGGGTGGGTGGCTGCTGGAACAAATTGCAGGACCTTTTTTTTCGAACTTTTTCTCTCGGCGACATCCGACATGGCGAAAGGGGGATGAGCGTTCGGAAGTGTTCGAATAGAATGAAGTGTAGTTAACAGGGCGTTCAATCAGGTGGTTTTTTTTTCTCGGACGATTTCCTTTTCCTACCGGTTTTAGTTTTCTTGAAATTGGGCTTCTCTCTTTGAGGTTCTTAGTTCCCATTACTGGAGTGGCTATCGCTGAAATGAGTTATTATGGCAGTTTTGTATGATTACTCTTGCCTTCTGTGATGCTAGTTATTTTAGCATGAGATCGCTATTTTATACTGATAATTTATAGCGCAGAATCACATGTATTAAACAGACTGATTTGAAACAAACTATCCGGGTCGGGCTTGAAGAGGTATTTTATTGCATTTAGTACCTTACTTTTTTACTTTGACCTGCGTTTGATAAAAACGTTTTTTTTTTTTTATTTATAATATTATCCATCTGTTCTTTTATTTGTGCGAAAATCACAACCTGAGGGATTTATATCTATAAATAATTTTGAAACACCCTGTACATATTCACAGAACAAACATTTTTTTAAGTAACATTTTTTTTTTCAAATTTGTGATCAGATAGATATTTATGTCAATAACATACAAAGGGGTAATATCTCGATTAATATGTACTTGGTTATGTTAAAAATGGTAACAAAACAATAATTGCCTTGTGATATGATCATTATGATAATTTGAGTTGCTTGAAATGTTATATAGATAACTTTTTACTGATACCGAGTGAAATTTAACTAAAAAAACTTAACTTAAAAGATACTCAATGCTCGATAGTGCAAATATATTCGATACAAGTCTAACAGTTTAAATAAATTTATATATTTTCATAGCAAATTTAACTCACATAGTTATAATTGCTTCTTGTGTGAATTCGTTTTTGGGGAGTGAGGAGTATTGTAAAACTTTTCCATATGAAAGTATTTATTGTATATTTGAAAACTTATAATTAACACCTCTTAGATTTTTTGCGCAACTTATAAGGACGTACGCCTCTTCGATGAAGATAACAACGAGAGAAAGCGAAAGGAATGCACGCCGTACGTCTCATCACTTGATTTATTTCCTATCCACTCTTCCAGCTGTTCTAAAGAGGAAAGCCCGACACTTCCATCAAACACATTACAACTCAGTCTGGCTCGTTTCGACACAATAGTTAGCGTTAGTCTGATCAAATCTGCAAGTGTTATTTCTACCACATGCCCACCACGCGCCACCAATTAACCTCTGCTACCTGGAAACACCTTATCTTTGTAGATATATAGGTGTGGATTCGTCTCTTTGGGGAGGGAGGAGTATTGGAAAACTTCTGTAAATCGAATGAGGGAAAGTTGTGAAAGGGAATTGGAGGTGGAATGGTCAGAGGGAGTTGGGTTGGAATGATTTGTCAAAAGGGACCGGAGAACGGTTTGGGGTCTGTCATTGAACCAGAGGGGGATACGGAGATAATTGAGATAATAGTGCAGGTGGAGAAGTTCTATCTAGACATTTTTTGGGGGGGAAATAAGTATGAGTGCAGTAGCTCGGCAGTGCAGATTTAAGTGTTCGGATTCTTTTCCGTTTGAAAATAAGCAGTAAATGCTTTGGGAAGTTCTTCAAGTTGGTATAATAACTGAAAAGGTTTGTTTTCTTTTTAAAGCAATGTATTCCGATTGTAAAAGAAGGCAGCTAGTATCGAGGTACAGTAGAAATTCTCAATGCAAGATTTTTCTTAAACAATTAAATCAATTTAAAGTTTTACCACTATATTGAGAGTCCAGAGACTTAATAAAGAAACTATGTTTTTTTTTTTAGAATTGGCGGTGTAATTTTATGTAAATTTGTATGAAAATGAAATGCATTATTACTTTAGAATCAGGGATTGGGAATACGATGGACCATAAAAATGAGCTATTTAAGAAATCAAATTAATGATTTATTTCTTTTAAAAAGTTTTAGTCCCTTAAAAATCAATTAACTAACATCAACGTTCTTAAAAAATTAGAGGCTGTTGTAATTATATTTTTATTTGCATATTTTTAACAAGTATAAAAAGAATCACGTAATTGTTCCTCTTAGAATATTCAGAACGACGTTCTTTTCAATGTGTCGGTTTCTACTTTTAACTATGTATTAATATTCAGTACCTTCATGTAATATGGCATCAATAAAAATATACATTAAGAAATCATGACCGTAATCATTCTTCAATTTTCTAAATGGTTTTAAAGAATCCGTTAAATAATAAATTTCTCCATTTGAAACACTAGTGATTTTTTGCAAAACACATTTCTTGTATCTTCAAAGCCAATCTTCACAACTTATCACCTGCAGTAATCAGAACTAGGTTTCCAGCTCTAAAACTTTTTTGCGTAACTAATCCTCTTGTTTTTGCGAAGAGTACGCATCCGCTGTGAGAAAGAGAAGACAAGTATCACAGACATTTTTCCCTGTGAAAAGGTATTTGCGAGAGCTATCGGGCAGATATATGGTTACAGCGATCAACAACACCTATCTCTATGTGTCTTCAGATGACCTCGTCTTGTTGTGACAGGCTTTGGGTCATGCCTTTTCTGTTCTCTGATATGAACCTCTTCGTGATCTTCAAGTTAGCCGCCAGTTTATCCTGGGAAACAACTAGGTTATCTTACTTGAAACCTCATAGCTTTTAACGCTTTGGAATCAATGAAAGTGTTGAATATTTATTTGATTTCATTACTATTTCATATATAACATACGAAACTTATTTTTCTACATTTAGGGATTTCGTTTGCAAGAAATATACTATTTTAGAAACACCTTTTTAAGATTACAGGTATCCTAACCGATTTTCAGTTTGCATTGAGTAGAATATAATTACTGTCTCCATCAATGCTATGTCTCTTTGTTTGTTTCCTATGCTTCCTTGCGCCTTGTTTTGGAATCAGATAAATAGTATGCTGAGAAGATTGAAGAAAGAAAGATTGAGAAAAGATATTAAATACGAAAGATAACGATAGAAAAGATAAAAATGGGAAGGTTTTATAATACTATATTTGAGCGGTAAATTATCGTAAGTATTACATAAGATGAAATTCTAGAGTATGGTCTAGGTTTCAAGCTGAAGATATGGGTGCCAACTTTATCGACTATTAGTTAATAAAGCTTTCTACCAACAAGCTAAGCTTCCAGCGTTAGCCTTCTAGTTAGAAAATATTTTAATAGTTATATTCCCTCTTTGAAAACGGCCTCTTTTCTTGGTAACACAATATTTCCCCCAAAATAAGGCACCAACTTATTTCAAGACGAGGAAACGAATAGTTTAACTGTCAAGTACATTATAAAAAGAGAGATGAGGAGTGGAAAAACCAATGTGTGAGAAAAAGATAGGGGTTAGCTAAGATAGATTAGAAAAATGACAGGGAAAGTAAATGAAAGAAACGATGGTTTACCTTTGCAGAATAAAAGCGAGGTAGAAATAGGGAAAAGAAGAATGAATGAGACTGGATGATAGAGAGGGACGGATCTCCAAAAGTCGTTCTCTCCATCTTTTTCTTGTAAAACTATGTATCATCCACCTTTATCGTATCATCCTCTAGCTATAGCTTACGGAGGAAATGGTGAGCAATATACCGGAACTTTGCCACTTGACAATCGAGCAAGATTGCTGAGAGAAAGTGTTCCAAAAGGTATTGTTTTTGGGATAAAAATTACAATCTATATATTATTCGACAAACTCGTTCAAAAACTCTAAACTGGAAGAAGGTGTGGATTGGAAAGAAGGCAACCAAGTTTAGGTTTCTTAGTCATAAAAAAGTTTTTTACTCTCCCTTGGGCATTTTTTTAATTCCCTTACCTACAAAACAATCCTTAAATGGCTATATGAATTCAATCACCCTCAAGTAAACGTGAATCCCCATGAATGCTTCTGATCACTAAATTAAAGCTCCATGGGACGCACCGATAACGCATCTGACATGGTTTTAACCCAAATTCAATCCATCAATGTTACCCATATTCATATTCATAGCATTGAAAGAAAATATGTGAGTACTTCATTTGCTAAAGCACAACTTAGTGTCCTAAATCGAACTCATACGATCCCGCGGCAATGAATCAAGCTCGTGAATTATGCGAGCTCCGATCGCATTGAGTTACAGATATATAAAAAGCCAGGTATCCCGTTGCTGCCTGGGCCAAGTTCGAATTTCTTCCAAACCATGAAAGTGGAAATAGTAATTATGCCCCTTCTCTTTTATCCCTTTTATCAATGGAAGCACCTGCAATGAAGCAGATAATCTATCCTCCATTGGCAGTATTGTTTTTCAGTTTTTTGGACTGTTTCACTGTGAAAAGTAATAAGCTCGTGATGCAAGAGCATCTTCGGTATTCCAGTTTAGAAAGAAAAGAGGATATTTTAGAGATAAAAGAGGGCGTTTATTTTCAACATTAAAATAAAAAGTTATGTTTTAAGTCCATTGAAGAACATTTTCCATTTAATTTAATTACGGGATCATTCAGTACCATTTGAGAACACATATTTTATAAATAGGTATGTTGTTTGGATGTTAATTAAAAATTCAAGAATGAAGTTGTTAGATTGAGTAAGAAAACTTTCACTGAATTTCCCTATTTTACCTCTTTTTAATACTTTGTTTATGGGTGACTGCTGTACTAACCCAGAAAATAATGCAGATTTAGTTTTCTAACCAAGTTTGACTTTTTACTAAGAGTTCCTGAGTGTACACTGTACACTGTCTTTAAAAATATACACATATTTTTTTCCAAAAGTCATTGATTTAAGGCAGCAGTTCCAAAACAAAAAAAAAATATGAAAAAAATATTTTTTTTTCTTTTAATTTCTAATTTGCGTTGGTTTGAAATTGTCGGAAATTAAACCAGATGTAGCCTTAATGTGCTCGTCAAAACAAGCTATAATCTTTCTCATTAGGAAACTCTCATGAATTACAGTACAATTAGATACTAAATAGAGACTTAGGTTTACGGTGGTATATTTTACCCTCATTTTGTTTTTTCTCCAGTCTTTTTATTCCTTTTAATTATTTTTATTCGACCAAAACAAAAGTTTTGAATTATTCTTATGTTGTCCGAGGGGGTTGAAACTCGAACTTAGTTCATAAGGACTTTATGTTTGTTTTAACGTACTAATAAAAATAAAAAGTTTTGTTTTTTCTTTCTTAGAAGAAAGTTAAAGTATTTTATTCTGGGTCGTATCCAAGGGGGTTTGAAGTAGTGAGTAGTAGTAGTTTTAACTAGTGAGTAAAAAAGGGATACAGGAATTATATATTAAACTTTAATTTACTCACTTATAATAAAGTATAATATTCAATTTTAAATTAAATAAGTTTCTATTTCACGTAAAATAAGAAAAATAAAAAATTATTAGCATTATTAAATAATTAGCATTAATAGCTAATAAGGTTATTCAATTTGAATTCATTTTTTTTAGATAACTTTGAGTATTCAAATGTACGTGTGTTGTTCGATTCTACTTTTCTAAGCTCACTGTTGGGATATTTTTCGCAAATAATTTCTTTTATTTTATAGGTTATTTTGCTTTGCCCCAATGTTGGACGAGAAAGCCATTCTGTGATAGCTTGAGAATCAGAATTGAGAATCAGATGATTAAAAATATCAAGCAAGTAAAATCAGTGAAGAATCGGGCATTACTTAAATATGTAACTGGAAATGAGTACTATTCTATTTATAAGCAATGGACCATCAAAATTTCTGCAATTTATGAAAAACTTTTAATTTTACACTTAAAGAACCTTCATCCTCTTGAATAAGAACCTAACACTTATCAGTCCGGTCTGGAATTCCTGAGGAAGCGGTGATCGCATCGTCAATTAGTGACGGAAGTGAGTGCTCATCGGCCCGTAGTACACACGAGGCCTTTGGCCCAGCACGCGCTACAGGTGGAGTTCCTTGACGGACACCTGCGAGGGTCTTCCCGCCAAAATGGCAGGTAACGCATGCTTAGCTATTTTTCAGCTGGTGCATTTTTGGCGCGAAACCGTGTTTATGTTTCGGAAGTGGTGTCATTTCAGTTGAAAAGTTATTTTGCGTGATATGTCATTAAACTATTTAATTTTTAAATGTTAAGCAGTAGTAAATTGACACTTCCTACCCTACATGACGTTTATCATCTTTATGTCAATGATAAAAAGTGTCTCGTAACTGTTATTAAATATATTGGTTTTAGTTTAATTGTGTTATTGATGATGAAACATCTTTTTTATAATGGTAGCCTTTTTTAAAGATAGGAATTTCAATCTCGACAGTTTCTTTTCCCTGCTGAATAGAAGTCTCAATACAAGTTATTTCCAATGTTACATTTTCACTCTTTTTCAGACTAAATGCTAACGTTTTATTTGTATCCATCATTTTGTTCGTTATTGGGAAATTTTTCTTGCAATTGGCATGTAAAGAACATCACGATTTTTAAAGTTAATGGAATTGAGATTATATTTGATTCAGATTTTTTTACTTTTTACTACACGGCGAATATATTTTAAAAATTATAAACACTTCCCCATATATCCCAAATCAATTCTACTGAAAGTATACTTTCTCCCTTTTATGCTTCTATAATCGTCAATGAAAAAAATGTTATACAGTTGGAGTCTTAATTTATTATTCATTTATCCCCTTCAAAATGGAATCATACAAAAAAAAAGATTCCCTTATCACAAAAAGTGCTTTTCTAACCAGACACTCCTTTCGGATTGTGATTATCCTTCTTCACAAAATATATATAATGAAGTCTGAACATCCCAAAAATGAATTCTAGATACATCCCAAACTGACTATACCATCTTCATCAGACAAAACCAACTCTCGACGTCACAACTCATCCTTTGCAACCGGAAAAGACTTCCCCAATCCAAATCATAATATCCGGCGATGTCCATAGCACTCACTTCCGAGACACAAGACAGCACACGAACCATGCATGCATTCCGCCTAACTCATTAGACCTCTCTTGGGTTCGTCATTAGGCCATAGCTTCGGGCACGCGCCTGTACGCATCGAATCTCTGGGTCAAGGAAGGCACCTGTGCAACAATAACATAGACACCAGTGCTTTTTCGCGCTTGGCTACAGTCACCTGCCTAGATGAGAGTGAGCAATTCCATAGGAATGCCGAAAGGTGATGAAGAGGAAAGGGAAAATAGGGGGGGGGGCAGATGTTTTTTCGTTCGGATTTATGTATGTAAATATTTTGGGGAAATGGGGGTTGTTGTTTTTCCTACTGATAAATATTGTCTCAACATATCAACATTATTGAAAGAAGATAGGGGGCTTGTTTTGTGTCCACCTGATGGTTTATATTAATTTAATAAGATCTGAATGATGTGTTTAAAAAACTTCAAAACTAGAAAAGCAAATTTCTTATATTTAAATAGCTATTATTTGTATAATTAAAAATTAAAAACTTGGCCATTAGTAAAAAATTGGGTTTTTGCAAGTTCTCTGAAAATCTCTGCAGTCTTTAATTTCTTTTACACGTTCAAACGAAATTTCGTCACGAAATAATTTATTTAAAATTTTCTTTAATTTAATTGTAGGTATTGATTTTATTGGGCTTAGTAGTGAAACAAAATGCATGAAACACGTTTTTCTTTTTAAACCCATAAACGCTGTTTATAGTAATACTTCTAAACCCTTACAGTTTTTTGTTTTGGGTTAAAGATTAAACATTATTTTAAAATTAATGAATTTTTTAATCAATATAGCATGGTGCTTTCAGGATTTATAATAGAAATAGTTCAAATGTTGCTTAAATTAAGTCTTATTTGCAAACAATACTACTCGCATATCTCATTAGAACAAAAAGTCATGTATTTTTGTCATGATGAATTAGAAATAGATCAATCATTTATCAGACAGATACTCATATGATATTTTTTCATAGAAAATCTGAAAAAAAACTAACAAAAATAGTCCTTATTATCCACTTACAACATCCAAACACAACTACAAACTCCTCTTTCAAAACAAAACACAATGACCCACATTGGGTGTCCCCATAATCCCACGCTTTTCAGCCTCCCCAAATCAGCATCTTATGACGATCATACAAAAATACCACACACACTCTATTGCACATCTCTCCCAGTTATATTTCAATAAACGGGGAATGATAACAGGTACAAACAGCTCCAGAGACCAAAGTACAAATTAAAACCCCCTAAAGACTGTCATTAGGGGTCCGAACCACCTACCGAGATGTCAACTCTCATGTAGGACCCCCCTCGGGTTTCTGAATCCTCACCCTCGCCCTGGAGGGGTGGTTTTTCGGGAAATGACATGGTTTTGATGATGAGCTGTAATTATTCGTGTTCAGGTAAATTCTAGATAATGGAAATAGCTGTCTTTTGCGAGGGTGGATCATATCTACTTGTATGGACTGGCAAGCATTCCGAAATTAACAACATCCTTCCCTAAGGGTGATTCTTTACATTTTCGAAACAGGAAATCCACGTCTTGTTCTTTCTTTGTCTATGTTCTTTATGTTTCGTCAACTGGTGTCACTTTATTCATTCTCATTTACCCACCTATGCAAAAGTATTTTGAGCACGTTTTAAATCACCTTAGTTTTATGATTGAATAAGTACTTAAAAGGCAGTAGGTTCAGCCTTTGGATTTTTAATTTAGAAAGTATTTAAATTTCTACAGAGAGATTCATATTTTACGATTAATTTTAAAGTATAGAAATCAAAAATCGAGTTTGAATTTTCAATGGAAAGCCTTGCCAAACATAAGTAAAGATGTATTTTCATACCAAAGCAGCGAAGATTAAAAACACTCTTTCTAAAAATTTTCAATGTGAGATCTGATATTATAAGTAAAATCACCCAGCGCGCGCCCACGATTCTCCGTAAAAACTAGATGTTTGCAAAATATTTAACTGAAAATCATATTATATATGGTCAATGTTAAAGAATTAAACTTATTGATAGTTCGATCTAGCAATAAAATATACTATGAGGCACATCTCAGGAAGAAACAGATTATATTTAAAACGGTTCAAACGACATCTTCCTTCATCAGGAGGTATAAATTCAATCACTTAAATTAATAAATTATTTTAAAATTTAATTTATATTAGTATTTTTATTATTATTATTTCATTAATTAATGCCAACTAATTCCGTTCAATTTTATTAAAAAATAAGATTCAGTTTTTCCTTTAGAAGCTGTTAATGATAACTGAATGCCATTTGATGCCATTCAATAAATGATTCCATGTGTTTCAAATATTTGTATTTTAGTTGTTAAAAAGAGTACTATTTCTTATATTACAAAATTCTAACAATAACAACAAAGGAAGATTAAGAGAACATTTTATTTTTATGTGTTATCAAACTTTTAGATACTTTTTAAAATTAAAACTTTTGATGCTTATTCAACTTACTGACGCACTATACTTACGTTATGGTCCTTATTTTTTATTTTTCCATATTGTATCCGTTACAAAAGCAGACAGAATGAAATACCTATTTTCCTTTATTTATACCATGATACATAAATGCAAGGCAGTAATTAAACAAATATTTTTAAAAATATTTTTTTATAGAAGATTTTATTATCTGTTTATTTATTAATAAATAAGTAACTTTATAACAGGCACATCTGTTTGTTTCTTGAACTATCAAAGCTCTGTAAAAAATACACCATTAAGCAACTCTAACGGTTTCTTTCCATTTATCAAACATCAATCAAACACTTTACAGACTGTTATAAGTGAAACTAAGGATTCCCATCCAACCTAAATTATAACTCTAATAAACCTTATAATAAACCCCCATGACAAGAAGTCCTTTATTTCCCGCCTCCTCGTTTTGAAACCATCAATTTCAAATCGAAACAAATCTTCCCGGTAGCGAAACAGACACCCCATATTTATAAAGGGTTTACAGAAGAACGAAAGAGGAACAAAAAAGGGGTTTAATACCTTCAACCCACAAACGATAGAACAATTGGTGAGCTCCTGGGCCACACAGATGGAAACTTGTTAACCACCCGCAATTCCACAAGTGTAAGTGAAAGTTTCACAACCGAAATCATAGTTTTTGAAATCTGACACACCTTTTCTCCTAAGCTTTTTAAAAACGTATATGAAGTTGAAGTGTAACATGAAAGGAGCTCCGAACATATGGATGACAAAATTTTCGACTGGGTGTTGGACCAAAGCGGATATTCTTGCTTCGGAAAGATAATTGTTTCCACCGGTTCCACGTTCACTGCGTGGTTTTTTGTCATTTGGGTTTGGATGGAAGTGATCTTGACCTCTCGTGATCCTTAAGAAAACAATTGAAATCCTTGGTTACAGGGAATGGAACTACGATAAGACAGCGAAGACTTCATAAAGTTTTTTTCCCTTGACTAATCGTCGTTTTCTTTTTTCGTAGATATTCACGTTAAGTAAATTCCTATTCTTATTTTATTTCAGGCCCCTTTTAATTTTATGGTATGCAAGCAGTTAAAAGTGTAAAAGTTTTGAAAGTAGAAGTAAAAGGAAGTAGAAATGATGAATGGAAAATTATTGAAACTAGTTTTTTTTCTCTTGTCTTGCTAATTTATTTTTTGAACTTGGCTAATTAAAAACATTTTACTGCACTTTTTTGTTTCTCACGTTCGGATCCTTAAAAATTAAAAATATGCCTAACTAACTTAAAAAACTACGACTAGCAACTTTGTTAATCAAAGTATAGTATAAGTGTAGTATATAGTAGGTATTTCTTTAAAAAAGTTAAATTAAAAATATAATAGAAATAAAAGTTTTAGAGCAATATTTGTTTGGATATGATAGATACAAGATAGAGATAAAGAATACAAGTTAAAATTTGAGTTTTTCATACTCTATTGATTCATTTATATTATACAATAGGGATGGAGATATCAGTGGATACTTTCTGCATGTTCAAAACGCATCACAGAAACCCTCCAAATGTTAAAGAATTATTCCAAAAAAAATAGTTAGTAGTTTCATCTTTTCCCTTTTTGTAATCTGTTTTACCTTTCTATACTTACTTCTTCCTAATTCTTCAAAGAATGACCTTCGAAGATACAATCAACGGTTGAAACGTCTCCTTCCTTTTTTTTATTCCGATTCTCTCTTGTTTATTCATTTTCAAATTAATTATTGTTATTATTTTTGTAAACTATACTAATATGTAGTACCATAACATTTTAAACATGTATCGATTTTAGCTTATCAGTAAAATACATTCTTCATAAACAAATTTAACTGTCTTTCTTATTTAAATTTACTTGTTAGATTCTCGGTTAAAAAGTGATGTAAAAAAATCAAAATGTAGAACAGAACCTAAAATTGTTTAATTCAAGGGTTTTGAATAGAGGGCATTATGAAAACACGTATAGCGAACTCGATAAGGTGTCGGTAAAATAAATATAAATTTATATTAACTAAAAATTAAATTATCTAAGAAACTCTTAAATTTAATACACTCAGATACACCGTTTGTAATAAACACTAATTTTTAAGAATGAAATTGTGGGATTATTCAGTAATATCATATTTGTGTAATTTTTATTTTAATAATTTGAATTTACACGATGAAACACAACTACTTCTGAAGGATTTCGAAGAATCAGCGAAATTACAACAAAAAACCTTTAAATTCAAATGTAATTAAACTATTTTTAGGATGGGGTTAAGGAACACACATCTATGACCTTCTATCTCGCGTTGAAATAATGCAAATTTTAATTGGAGAAGGAAAAGTACTTTGAAAGTAAGCATTCTTCGGATTAAATGGCTTTTTGGATGGATCAAACCATGCAACGCCTCACGGATCTGAGTTCTTTGTTGTTCCCTAATCCAATATATTGAAAATTCTAAAAATTCAAATTATGAATAATTTTAACCATTTTTGGGCGATGCTTATAAAAATTCTATTTTTTGGATTATCTAAGAAAACCAATCAATTAGTAGTTCAGCACATCCTAATTCTTAGGGATTTTAGTTATAAACATAACAATCCTTTCCCAATAACCTATTACGCTATACCCTGATAATTCTCTCCTTGGGAAATTCATCCCATTCAGAAACCCTGCCTCATATCTGGTCCATCCCACCAAAACTTCCGAAAGAAAACACTCCGCAGTTCCATCTCCCTCCATCGCATTGATGAAAGCAAAAAAACAAGAATACATCAAACGAAAAAAGAAAGGAATACAGAGCTCACATTTCACCCTGAGTCCCACAAAACTGGAAGAAAA
This sequence comes from Tetragnatha montana, assembly GCA_963680715.1. Classification (NCBI taxonomy): domain Eukaryota; kingdom Metazoa; phylum Arthropoda; class Arachnida; order Araneae; family Tetragnathidae; genus Tetragnatha; species Tetragnatha montana. Next base: position 44,437,013 of record OY796675.1, read on the forward strand.
CCCTATTATCACGACCAGTTGAGCGTATAGAAATCAAAAATAAAAAAAATATATTCCACTTTTCCGAAAAAGCTATTCGACGCGTGGCTCCCTCGTGAATAGGCGGTCCCTATCGACGTTAAAGTGTTGCTGATGAATGTCATTCGGATGTTGCTCAATGTCCAACACCCAACTCTCTTAGACTGATCATTATAGACTGAGATTGAGAGTCGGGGCCGTTTCTAATGCTGTGGGCTGGGTGAGGTTGAGCAGTTTTATGACATTGGATTTGGTTTTGGAAATCGACACTGGAATTAACTTCATGGATGTCATTCCCTTCTGGGTAATTAAGATCGGAGTGATCTTGGAAGTTATAGAAGGTTGATTTAATTATCTTTGCCCAGTCTGTGTGAACCTTCCCGATCTCATACCTTGAAATAAATCATCTTCCCAAAGGTATTTTTAAAAGTAATGATTAGTTTTTTTGTCTTAAGTGACCCTGTTTGAACTCGCCGATAACGAAATTTCTGGAGAAAAAAGAGAAAATGAAAAATTGTGGGATTTTTTTTTTTTTTTCACTAAACAAGCATCATTAACCTTAGAATTGTTTTGTACTTCCATTATTATATCGCACCCATTTTTTTCATTTAACATTTCAGATTATCTTCTTAATTGTTTGATTATATTACCTTCCTTATTTTACGCTGGAAACGGGTAAAAAATTAAGCATGGACCCCCCCCACTTTAATATAATTACTACAACATTACTTTCACGACTATATCGCTTTGAGAGTGTAGCTCTACCCTACCGTGAAACTGAGAGCATACAATATCCCAATATCCGACGCGAAAATCTCCCACGAGATCCTAAATCCTCACATCCCAAAAGTAATACAACAGAATTCGCCTGCTAAAGGGTGGAGCAATGGAAAAAACACACCGAACATATTCTCAGGTATACACATAACCGCCCGTTGACGAGATAAAACCATTCCATTCGAATTGCCGGACAGGTGGGCCTCCCCCTCATCCGTTCCCAGTGTCCACCATTGTGACATCCAGGAAATATGACGAAAATTGGTCGACAAATTGGTGGGGTCAGGTATGGGAGAAAGCATTGTGATGCTTTTAGCCGGTTCCATGTTAATGGCGTCGCGTTTTTGATTCGTGTGCATCGGATTTGTCTTCGTTTCTCATGAGTTGTGCGTGGGAGTTATGGCTTTTTTTTTCGGTTAATTGTTATTTGTGGGAGTTAAATTGAATGTTGTAGTTTCGTAGTTGGGTTGTGTCTATAAGGAGGAATTGAATGTGATGGTATTGCTAATGGCTTTAGTTCTTTAAATAGTTTTCCCACGTTTTTTTTTCTGCTTTTGAAAATTTGGTTGTTTTGTATGTTATATTGTGTGGTACCATATGGTGTATAGAGAAGAGGTTCTAATTTTATTTTTGAAACACTCTATTTATGCTTGCTTTTTCAAAAGTATTTTTTTTTTCATAACCCTAATGCTATAGTCATAGTCCCTCAGAGAGGCACATTGATCTGTTTGTGTTTAAGTGTTGATATTATTTCATTATTTAAGTACTTGAAATACTCTCCACACTGTAAAAATTATTTCTTGAAAAAACAGATATTAACCGGCAGCACTGTTGCCAGTTATTTTCCGTACTTTGAGGAAATGTATTTATTTTTCTGTCAATGAGAGAAACTTTCCGTTTTTTGAATAAAATTCAGATTTCTTTTAGATTAGTTACATGAGACAGCCTTCATAACAATCAATATACTTATAATTAATTTTTATAGACCGCAAACATTGCACACCTGAAAAAAAAAAGATTGGCTTCATTTTAACTAAACGAGCCATTTTGACTTGTACGTACTTGTTTTTAAAATTTATCCTATTAGTGGTGATTTTATAAAATCATAATTATTTTTTTTTTTGTGGAAGAATTCATGGAAAGAGCACGTTTTCTAGGCATACGGAAAATTTTCGTCAAAATACAATCGAAAATTTAGTGTAAAGAACAAAAAAGAACTTTTTATAGTGCAGTATGAGCACCAAAGATCGGAGAGTACTTTGCGTTTGAATGTTACACAAGTAAATTTTCATTGGGCTGATTAATATTGCCTGAATAATTTTTAATGCACACATTATCTCCATACGAAAATTAAAATATCAAAATATCATTGACAAACTTCTCACAAGAACCCTGCCCCTCACTGTAACAAAGTGTCACCCTCGTCACCATCATGCACGACTCTTTAATAAACACCTCACTTTCCAAAACAATCGTGGCAGAGGATGACTTCGAATGAGTCAGACGGAGGGGCATCCCCGCGTCAAGAAACCCTTTAAGTGAGGGGCGGGGGCAGGTGTTGGGTTCGGCTCGGCTGGCGTTCGAATCAGCCGTGACCGTCATGCTTTGGGTGCGACGCTCGGCTTCTGGCCCAGCACATGGCACCGCACGCGTACGCAAGAGTTTTGTTCTTCAATTAGCATGGATGGGTGATCAGGGGGGAGGAATTTTGGCGCGAAAGCGGAGGCATGTGCTTCTGATTGTTTTGGACGAGGGATGGTGTTGTCAAGAGGAATAACATGTTGATTTGGTAGTTTTCTTACTCAAGGAGGTAACCATGGTATCTTTTCTGCTTACCAACCACGTTACTTGTATCATAGGTACCTAACTCGAAAAAATTAAAGGACACCCCCTAAGCCAAATGTCACAGACTACCCTTACCCTGTATCACTTTGCATCCCTTTTGCTCTACAGCATCTCTTTGTTTTTAAACCTCTCTCTGCTCTGGAGCATCACTTTTGCTCTTTAGTATTACTTTTGCTCTTTAGCGTCTGTTTGATCCTCAACTTTTTTGACCTTGATTCCTTTTGATTAGTTATACCGTGCGGATATTTTAATTTATCCATGTGGCTCTTGATTTTTTTAGAACTGTCGTGGAACTAAAAAAACGCAAAACTACATGACCGTTCTGAAAAATTTTCAATGATTTTTTTCTTTTTTGAGGCCTGAAAAAGTGCTATTTTTACATGCTAATATTTCTTGATTATTTAAGATATTTCCATGAAACTTTTTTCTGTGCATTTGTCATGATATTACAAACAATTTTCTTTCAACAAGCAATCCTTTAGTTTTTTAATTCATTTTTTAATTGTCTTATTTCGTCGCAAAGAGGGCTGTCAGCATTGTCACTTATAGGGGAACAATTTATTTCTATGGCCCTAAGAAACGTTGGCTCCAAATAAAAGCAATTAAAAAGACTCTTGAAATACCTTGTATGTAACAACTAACTCAGGAAGGTTAAATAGATATTCTAACTAGAGTTTATGACTGTTGCTATAATAATTTTCAGCCAGCATAAATTAAATTCATAAAAAATTTAAATAAAGGTATTTATGGTAAATATATCGCTTAAATTAATTTGTTTTATTAATTGTTTTTATTGTTAACAGAATTTATTGTTAATTAATAGATCTTTTATCTATTATTCATTACCAACTAGATCTAGATTATCTATAGTTCTAACGATCAGGAAAGCTACATTTAGTACTGTTTAATGTGCGGCTGGGGAATAAGTAGTTAAAAATAATATTGTCCTCCCCCCAAACAAAAATATAGTTATGGACCTGACCTTAACAGTCAAGCTTCCACCATTAGGTGGGGAACCAGCATTGGAAGCCCAGCTCTTTACTCAGTTAATTAATAAATATTCCACATTTGTATAAATAGTCTACAACAAAATGTCTATTAATGTAGTAAATAGAATGTCTATTACAAAATTTCAGACAAACCATACCCAGTTTGTTTTTAACTATTGTTCTCACTCATATTCCCACGGGTCTTCAGGCCACTTGGCCCTGTCAAGTCCCTTCTACTCCCCCGACAGGCCATCGATGACAAGTCGTCAATTTGTCAGGGCAAGTGCTACCTGGACCACCCAGGAGGACCTGTTTTGACTCGCCTTGTCGACACGGGCGTGAAGCTGCTGAGGAATGTGATGCAACAGGTGATAGTTAGCTGTCAACCTAGTTAGTTTCATTTTTAGCTTTATTTAATTTTAGGGGCGTGGGAAGACATTCTTTGACAAATAGCTACTTAGTAAGTAGTCTTAACTGTGTCAATTTTTCTACAGATGGATTTGAATCGTCAGTTGTAAAAAAGGGAAAAAGTCCAAAAAATGGCAAATTTACTTTTTATGCAGTAAAACATCTCCAAACTTCACTCTACACAGGAGTGTAAGGAGGAAAAATAACCACCCCTTTTGCCAGATTTATAGCCCCTTGAATTTGGCCAAATCAATTATTTTTTTTATTGATTTTGAGTTTATTTCCCTTTCTTTTTTATTCTTTTAACTTAGACAATATAAAGCTAGATTTTAATTTAAAAGTGTTTTTTCCCCTTTTTTTATTCTATGAATGTTTGACTGCATTGATAGTGTCTTACTCAGCTTCATAGCAATTTTTAATTTTATTCGTCTTAGTCTTTCTATTTTCACTTTTATGCAGTGAACTAGAAGAATTTACTGTCCATTAAAGGGATTTTTAAGATTTTTTTTTCCACCTGAAATTTCATGTATTGTTCTAAAAAGGAATAATGAAATCTCCAACTCATAGTGTTGGGTTTGATCAGATGTTGCTCATTATAGATAATTTGCGTAAAGATTGATTAGAATTTCATTAACTTTCTCTCTCGAGAATCAAAAATTTCATTTTACACTCGAGAATTGAGAAAAAGTTTTTTCCATGTTGACCAGATACGTGGTTTCAGTATTCCTTTAAAATCGAAGAAAAAAAAATAGATCGTTCGATCTGTATCGCCGAATTTCATTAAGACTAATTACTAACAAGAAATTAGAGATAATATTATCTTAAATATGCATTCCCATTAGACCATTGTATGAATAAAAGGAAGAAATCAAATTTTCCATGATGCACTCCTCCTTCCTTTATCGTTTCTAGGAAGTATCTATTTGGACGGCAAAAACGGCAGTTGGCCCATGCGCCGTAGGTCTCGCGGTTACGTAGCAGTCCTTGTTTCTATTAGAAATTCCAATTCCTGGCATAAACCAATTTCCTCCGTAAACCAACGACGTGGCTGATTTGCGAAAAATTCTCTAATTCGGACCCTTGCACAATCCAACAATTTAGCTAGGAGAATTATCGGATTCGGACCCTCACACCAGCCAAAACTGCAGCTGAATTGAGAAAAGTTACTAAATTCGGACCCTCACATAGACCAACTCAGTAGCTGAATTAAGGTAAAATATCAAATTCTCGGATGCTTACACAGACCAACACTGTAGCTGAAATGAGGAAAAAAATCAAATTCGGAGCCTCACATAGACCAATTTAGTAGCTGAATTAAGGAAAAATATCAAATTCAAACCCTCACACAGACCAACACTGCAGCTGAATTGAGGAAATTTCTTAGACTAGGACCCTTGCACAATCCAACATTTTAGCTGAATTGAGGAGAATTATCCGATTCGAACCCTTGCACCAACCAAAACTGCCGTTGAATCTAGAAGAGTTATCAAATTCGGAACCTCGGAATTGAGGAAAAATATCAAATTCGGATCCTTATACAGACCAACACTGTAGCTGAATTGAAGAAAAAAAATCCAAATTCGATCTCTCACATAAACCAACACTACAGCTGAATTGAGGGGAAAAAATCAAATTCGGTCTCTCACATAGACCAACACTGTAGCTGAATTGAGGGAAAAAATCAAATTCGAACCATGACACCCAGCAACATTATAGCTGAATTGAGGATAATTTTTTTAATCAGTCCAACCCACTAATTTGCACTGAAGCTGAATTGAGGCCTTTTATCAATCTCCCAAACCTCACTTACCAACATGGTAGCTGAATTGAGTATTTTTATCTGTTTAATATCTTTACACAAGGTTGACATTGCTGATGAATTGAGGAGAATTTACCACATTGTTGGTCACATATGTAATGTGGTAAGCTACAAGTTTATTTTATTCAACAGACTTTGATACGCATATCATTGTTCTACTATATACCTGTTTTAAGGGGCCCACAGACGAGCAACTTGGTCGTCAACCGGGTTGTCAATAGACGACATTAGTGTGACGTCACTTGCTTGTTTGGAAACGTTGATTCTATCCGTGATTGGAAGTAAATCCGTACGGAACCAATCACGGATGGAATCAACGTTTCCAAACAAGCAAGTGACGTAATGACTAATGTCGTCTATTTGCGATGTTTGCAACCAAGTTGGCCGTCTGTAGGGAAGTTGATGGTTGAAATTCAGGTTGATGATCTGATCGTCAACTTGATGGGCGGAACTTAATTGGAACATGTTATTAGGAAAATAAAAGAAACTAAGCATTAAAAAAATATATAATTCTAGCACGAGAGAATAATTAAATAAAATATAATTTTGCATTTAAAGTACCAAAATAAATTAATTTGTTACAATTTGATTAATTTTTTCTTCATTGTTTACATTCTGGTTGACGACCAGGTTGGCCGTATGTGGGAAAAGCATCAACCTGGTTGACGACCAAGTTGCTCGTCTGTGGGCCTCTTTATGAGGAAAATCAGTTATCCTTATCCCACAATTAATTTATAAAATCCTTCACGTATTTAAACTACTAATTATAATATTTTTTAAAAGTAAAGATAATCTTAATCTTATCAATCAGATTATATCTACTAGATTTAACCATCATTAATATTCTATTATGCGTATCAAAGTTGTTGTAAATCTTAACCCTTATAATTATATACTCTATTTTTAAACTATTTTATTAATCAGGATACCAACCTCCAGAAGTGACTTATAAATATTTCAATATTTGACTTTTTTTCATACAATTTAACAATAAATAACCTTGTGCCAAACCATAGACCACACTTAATTTTAAGTTTTATATGTACTATTTAAATTTACCATTAATCTGCTTGGATGAACTTCTCCTCACTCCTAAAGCAGCTAATAGATTTTAAACCCTAAGAGTTTTAATTTATATCCTTAAATTACTAGCCTGGTCTACAGTCTCTTAACAAGGTTAATTTAATACCTGGAGGTTAGGTATCCTTACTAAAATTAAAATAAAACGCCTCCGAGAGAAGGTTCCCCTTCCCCCGGTTACTTTTATGTTTTTATTATATTCCAATCAATTTTAAGTTAATTTAAAACTATTTTTTACATCTCATATTGAAGAAGAGAATGTTCCGAAGAAAGTTCCTCAGCAGGTGTCTTCACTTCCTATAAAAATAATTCCAAAGTTGATAATTTATATAAACAATGACAGAAATTATTTGTTTGTTCTGCACAAATCCTGGTTGGGATCCTTACTTCCCATTCTCCTGCCCATCTATCCCATCAAATTCTCTCCTTTCCATTTGATTTCACCTTAACTTTTCTTCTCACTTCCTATATTTTCATTTTGTCCCTTCCCATTTCTTTCTTTCTCCTATTTATATTCACCTTCCTATCTTTAACCTGTATTTCACCCTCTCTATACCATTTTTTTTTTCATTTCATTCCCAATCTCCACAATCTTTCATTTTATCCCCATATCTCTCCCACTCTTTCTAAAACTGTTTATTTCCTTTCATCCCACTATGTTCCCACGTACTATTCCTCCCCACCCCATGTTTCTCTCACCTTTATCCCCTCCTTAACTATTTAATCCCTCTCCCTTTCACAGTGTTTATCTACTACTTCTCATCTTTACATCAATTACTTTAGAATCATCTCCGTCCCTTTTTATCTTTATTTAATCCCTTTTGATCCTCACTAAAGGTTCAAAGTTTTTCTTCTACCTTTCTTTCCATCATACAGTGTTCCTTTCATCCCTCCTCTTCCACTTCAATTAATCTTTCCTCATTAGTTTCTCCTCTATCAAGCTTCTCTATTACTCTTCATCCCTCTCATCCTATTCCAATCGCCTTTATATTCCTCCTAAACCAGCCTTCCTTCTTAATCCTACTCTTTTCATTCCCCTAATTCCCTACTCTTCATCCCCCTCATCCCCTAGACCTCATTCCCCTGATCCCCTACACTCCCCTGATCCCTTACTCTCTCTCCTCTAATCCTCTACTCTTCATTCCCTGATCCCCTACTCTCTCTCCTCTGATACCCAACTCTTTATCCCCAGATCCCTTACTCTCATTCCTCTGATCCCCTACTCTTTCCTCTGAACGCCTACTCTTTTTACTCTAACTCTCTACTACTCTCCCACTTCTGATTTCCTATAATCTCTCCTCTTACTCCTAATTCACTCTACTCTGATCCCCTACTCTCTCTCATCTGATACCCTACTCTCTCTCTCTAATCCCTTACATTCTCTCTGATCCCCTACTCTTCGTCCCCCTGATCACCTACCCTCTCTTTACTCTTTCTCCTCTGATCCCCTCTTCTTCATGTCCTTATCCCCTACTCTCTTTCCTCTACTTTCCCCAGAACCACTTCTCTCTCTCCTCTGATCTCCTACTTTGTCCTAAGATACCGTATCTTTCGTTTGATCCCCTACTCTCCCCTAAACCCCTTACTCTCTCCTCTTTGATTGCCTTCTCTCTTTTCTCTGATCCCTTACTCTCCCACTTCTGATACCCTATAATATCTCCTCTTATCCACAACTCACTCTCCACTGATCCCCTACTCTCTCTCTCTCTCCTCTAATCTTATACACTCTGTCTGAACCCCAACTCTTTATCCCACAGATCGCCTGCTTCTCTTCATCCTCTAATCCACTACTCGCTCTGTCCTAACTTTTTCCTATGATCCCCCTACTCTCCCCCTTCTGATCCAATACTTTTCATCCATACGAATTGGGGATCAGAGAAGAGATTATAGGGGATAAGAAGAAGAGTAGGGGATCAGAGGAGAAAGAGCAAGGGATCAGAGGTGGGAGAGTAGGGGATCAGAGGAAAGAAATTTTCCCCTATAAAAGAGAAAGGGATTTTCCTCTAAACCACCCACTTCCATCCCCTACTCTCACTCCTCTGATACCCTACTCTTTTTCCTCTGAACGCCTACTCTCTTTCCCCTGATCCCCTACTCTCTCTTGATCCCTTACTCACTCTCCTCTACTTCTCATCCCCTACTCTCTCTCCTCTGATCCCCTACTCTTTAGCCCCGAATCCCTTACTCTCAGTCCTCTGATCCCCTACTCTTCTTCTTCTGAACGACTACCCTCTCTCCTCTGATCCCCTACTCTTCATTCTCTTTAATCTGATCCCCTCTACTCTCCCCTAAACCCCTACTCTCTAATCCCTTACACTCTCTTCTCTGATAGCCACATCTCTTTTCTCTGATCCCTTGCTCTTTCTCCTCTGATCCCCTATTCTCCCACTTCTTATCCCCTATAATCTCTTCTCTGATCCCCAACTCACTCTACTCTGATCCTCTACTCTCTCTCCTATAATCCCTTACATTCTCTCGGATCCCCTACTCTTCATTCCCCTGATCACCTACTCTTTCCTCTAATCCCCAACTCTCCCTTAAAACCTTACTCTCTCCTCTGATCCTTTACACTCTCTGATTCCCTTCTCTTTATCCCCTGATCGCTTACTCTCTCTCCTTTACTCTTTTTTTCTCTGATCCTCTACTCTGTCCTCTGAACCCCTCTCTCTACTCTCCCCTAAACCCCTACTCTCTCCTCTTATCGCCTACTCTTTTCTCTGATCCCCTACTCTGTCCTCTGATCCCATACTCTCCCTCTTCTGATCCCATACTCTTTCCTTTTGTACCCTACTCTCTGTCCTCTGATCTCTTAATCTTCAATCCCTGATCCTCTACTCTCTCACCTCTGATTCCCTACTCTCTTTCCCCTACTCTTCCACCTCTTATCCCTTTCTCTTTTTCCTCTGATCCTCTATAATCTCTCCTCTGATCCCCAACTCAGTCTACTCTGATCCCCTGTTCTCTCTCCTCTAATCCCTTACACTCCCTCTGATCCCCCTACTCTTCATCCCCCTGATCGCGTATTATCTCTCTGATCCCCTACTCTTCATGCCTCTGATCCCTTACTTTTCTTTTCCTCTTAATCTCTTTCTTCTACTCATCCAACATTTGAGTTTCCAGTAAGCCTATTCCCGTAGCCTAGATTTAACAACTATGAGAACAAGTGTTTTCCAATATCCTCACCATTACTTATTTTGTTATTTCATGCAAGACGATTAATTTTAACGTTAATTAATATGCAATGCTACTTACATTAAAACTTTATTTTTTCTCCTCTTCTGCAACTCATTTGGTATAGGAGCTGTTCTTCTGGTTACTGAAATGAACAGTTACATTTAAAGGAAATGTAAGCAATTGTTAAAATATAATACCTTAAGATATAAATGACAAGATTTGTTAAACAGATGTTCCTCTCACCCGTAATTTTCCTCTCTGAGTATAGTGACTTGGGGATCAGAGAAGAGATTAGAGGGGATAAGTGGGACAGTAGAGGATCAGAGGAGAAAGAGCAAGGGATCAGATGTGAAAGAGTAGGGGATCATAGGAAAGAGATTTTTTCCTAAAAAAAAGAGGAAGGGATTTTCCCCTAAACCACCCACTTGCATTCCCTACTCTCACTCCTCTGATACCCTCCTCTTTTTCCTCTGAGCGACTATTCTCTTTTCTCCGATCGCCTACTTTTTGTCCTCGGATCCCCTACTCTCTCCTGAATTCTTTCTCTCCTCTACTCCTCATCCCCTGATCCACTACTCTCTCTCCTCTGATCCCCTACTCTTCATCCCCAAATCCTTTCCTCACACTCCTCTGAACGCCTACTCTCTTACCTTTAATCACCTGCTTTTTGTCATCTGATCCCCTACTCTCCCCTGATCCCTTACTCTCTCTCCTCTCATCCCCTACTCTTCATCCCCAAATCCCTAACTCTCACTCCTCTAATCCCCTACCCTCTGATCCCTTCTCTCCCCTGATCCCCTCCTCTTCAAACTCTGATCCCTACTCTCTCTCTCTCTCTGTTCCCTAAATATCCCATTAACCCCTGCTCTCTCTCATCTTGTACCCTATTCTCTTTTAACTGATGCCATACTCTCTCTTTCCTCTGATCCTCTACTCTCCCACTTCTTATCCCCTATAATCTCTCCTCTAATCCCCAACTTAATCTACACTGATCCCCTACTCTCCCTCCTCTAATACCCTTTTCTCTCTCCCCTAATCTTTATCCACCTAATCACCTACTCTCTTTCCTCTGATCCCCTGCTCTCCCCTAAACCCCTACTCTCTAATCCCTCACACTCTCTACTCTGATCCCTCTCTCTTCTCTCTGACTCTCTCTTCAGATACCCTACTTTCTCTTTCCTCTGATCCCCTACTCTTCCACTTCTTATCCCCTATAATCTCTTCTCTGATCCCCAACTCACTCTACTCTGATCCCCTTCTCTCTCCTCTAATCCCTTACATTCTCTCTGATCCCCTACTCTTCTTCCCCCTAATCACCTACTCTTTCCTCTGATCCCCAACTCTCCCAAAAACCCTCACTCTCTCCTCTGATTCCCTACTCTTTATCCCCTGATCACCTGCTCTCTCTCCTCTACTCCTTCTCCTCTGCTCTGTCCCTTGATCCCCTACACTCTCCTCAAATCCTCTAGTCTCTCACCTTTTATCGCCTACTCTCTTTTCTCTGATCCCCATGCTCTGTCTTCTGATCCCCTACTCTCCCACCTCTGATCCCTTGCTCTTTCTCCTCTGATACCCTACTCTCCCACCTCTGATCCCTTGCTCTTTCTCCTCTGATACCCTACTCTCTCTTCTCTAATCCCTTACACTCTCTGATCCCGTACTCTTCATCCCCCTGATCCCCTACTCTTCATCCCTCTGATCCCTTACTTTTCTTTCTCTCTTAACCTCTTTCTTCTACACATCCAACATTTGAATTTCCTGTAAGCCTATTCCCTTAGCCTAGATTTAACAATTATGAAAACAAGTGCTTTCCCATAAACCTACCATAATATATTTTATTTCATGCAAGACGATTTGCGGTTAAACGCCCATTAATATGTAATGCTACTTACTTTAAAACTTTACTTTTTTTCTTTTCTGCAACTCATTTGGTATAGGAGCTGTTCTTCTGGTTACTGAAATTAACAGTTACATTTAAAGGAAATGTAAGCAATTGTTAAAATATGGTACCTAAAGATATAAATGACAAGATTTGTTGAACAAATGTTCCTCTTACCCGAAATTTTCCTCTCTTTTTTACCCTAAACCACCCATTTGCATCCCCTACTCTCACTCATCTGAATCCCTACTCTTTTTCCTCTGAACGCCTACTCTATTTCCTCTGATCCCCTACTCTTTCCTTATCCCTCTCCTCTGATCAACTCCTCTCCATCCCCTAATCCCCTACTCTCTCTCCTCTGATCCCCTACACTTCATCCCCAGATTCCTTACTCTCACACCTCTGATATCCTACTCTTTTTCCTCTGAACACCTACTCTCTTTCCTCTAATCCCCTACTCTGTCCTCTGATCCCCTACCTTCTGTCCTCCGATCTTTTTGCTCTGATCCCCTATAATCTCTCTAATCCCTAACTCAATCTACACTGATCCCCTACTCTCCCTCCTATGATATCCTTTTCTCTTCCCTCTTATCCCCTGCTCTTCCATAAACCCCTACTCTCTAATCCCTTACACTCTCTTTTCTCTGATCCTCTACTCTCTTTCTCTAATCCCTTACACTCTCTCTGATCCCTACTATCCCCTAAACCCCTAATCTCTCTCCTCTGATCCCCTACTCTGTATCTCTCCTAAATCCTACTCTCTGCACTAATCCCCTACTCTCTCTCCACTGATCCACTACTCTCTCTCCTCTGATCCCCTAATTTTAACACCCTAATCTCTCCTCTACTCTTTCTCCTCTAATCAGTTACTATTTTTCCTCTGATCTCCTATCCCCTAACCCCCTATTCTCTCTAATTCCCTTCTTTCTCTCCCCTGATCCCTTACACCATCTCTGATCCCCTACTCTCTATTCTCTGATCGACTATTCTCCCCTAAAATCCCTACTCTCTCTGCTCCCTCTCCTCTGATTGCCTACTCTGTTTCCTCTGATCCCCTATAATCTCCCCTCTTGTCCCCCCCAACTCACTCTACTCTCTCTCTCTATTTCTCCTCTGTTCCTCTACTCTTCATCCCCTGATCCCCTACTCTCTCTCCTCCACTCTTTCTCCCTTGATCCTTTACTCTCTCTCCTCTACTCTTTCTCCCCTGATCCCCTACTCTCTCTCCTCTGATCCCCTACACTTCATCCCCAGATTCCTTACTCTCACACCTCTGATCCCCTACTCTTTTTCCTCTGAACACCTACTCTCTTTCCTCTAAACCCCTACTCTGTCCTCTGATCCTGTACTCCCTCCTCTAATCCCCTACCCTCTGTCCTCCGATCTTTTTGCTCTGATACCCTATAATCTCTCTAATCCCTAACTCAATCTACACTGATCCCCTACTCTCCCTCCTATGATATCCTTTTCTCTCTCCTCTGATCCCCTTTTCATTATCCCCCTAATCACCTACTCTCTTCCCTCTGATCCCCTGCTCGTCCATAAACCCCTACTCTCTAATCCCTTAAACTCTCTTTTCTCTAATCCCTTACACTCTCTCTGATCCCTACTATCCCCTAAACCCCTAATCTCTCTCCTCTGATCCCCTACTCTGTATCTCTCCTAAATCCTACTCTCTGCACTAATCCCCTACTCTCTCTCCACTGATCCACTACTCTCTCTCCTCTGATCCCCTAATTTTAACACCCTAATCTCTCCTCTACTCTTTCTCCTCTAATCAGTTACTATTTTTCCTCTGATCTCCTATCCCCTAACCCCCTATTCTCTCTAATTCCCTTCTTTCTCTCCCCTGATCCCTTACACCCTCTCTGATCCCCTACTCTCTATTCTCTGATCGACTATTCTCCCCTAAAATCCCTACTCTCCCTGCTCCCTCTCCTCTGATTGCCTACTCTGTTTCCTCTGATCCCCTATAATCTCCCCTCTTGTCCCCCCCAACTCACTCTACTCTCTCTCTCTATTTCTCCTCTGTTCCTCTACTCTTCATCCCCTGATCCCCTACTCTCTCTCCTCCACTCTTTCTCCCTTGATCCTTTACTCTCTCTCCTCTACTCTTTCTCCCCTGATCCCCTACTCTCTCTCCTCTAATCCCCTACACTTCATCCCCAGATTCCTTACTCTCACACCTCTGATCCCCTACTCTTTTTCCTCTGAACACCTACTCTCTTTCCTCTAAACCCCTACTCTGTCCTCTGATCCTGTACTCCCTCCTCTAATCCCCTACCCTCTGTCCTCCGATCTTTTTGCTCTGATCCCCTATAATCTCTCAAATCCCTAACTCAATCTACACTGATCCCCTACTCTCCCTCCTATGATATCCTTTTCTCTCTCCTCTGATCCCCTTTTCATTATCCCCCTAATCACCTACTCTCTTCCCTCTGATCCCCTGCTCTTCCATAAACCCCTGCTCTCTAATCCCTTACACTCTCTTTTCTCTGATCCTCTACTCTCTTTCTCTAATCCCTTACACTCTCTCTCATCCCTACTATCCCCTAAACCCCTAATCTCTCTCCTCTGATCCCCTACTCTGTATCTCTCCTAAATCCTACTCTCTGCACTAATCCCCTACTCTCTCTCCACTGATCCACTACTCTCTCTCCTCTGATCCCCTAATTTTAACACCCTAATCTCTCCTCTACTCTTTCTCCTCTAATCAGTTACTATTTTTCCTCTGATCTCCTTCTATCCCCTAACCCCCTATTCTCTCTAATTCCCTTCTTTCTCTCCCCTGATCCCCTACTCTCTATTCTCTGATCGACTATTCTCCCCTAAAATCCCTACTCTCTCTGCTCCCTCTCCTCTGATTGCCTACTCTGTTTCCTCTGATCCCCTATAATCTCCCCTCTTGTCCCCCCCAACTCACTCTACTCTCTCTCTCTATTTCTCCTCTGTTCCTCTACTCTTCATCCCCTGATCCCCTACTCTCTCTCCTCCACTCTTTCTCCCTTGATCCTTTACTCTCTCTCCTCTACTCTTTCTCCCCTGATCCCCTACTCTCTCTCCTCTGATCCCCTACACTTCATCCCCAGATTCCTTACTCTCACACCTCTGATCCCCTACTCTTTTTCCTCTGAACACTTACTCTCTTTCCTCTAAACCCCTACTCTGTCCTCTGATCCCGTACTCCCTCCTCTAATCCCCTACCCTCTGTCCTCCGATCTTTTTGCTCTGATCCCCTACAATCTCTCAAATCCCTAACTCAATCTACACTGATCCCCTACTCTCCCTCCTATGATATCCTTTTCTCTCTCCTCTGATCCCCTTTTCATTATCCCCCTAATCACCTACTCTCTTCCCTCTGATCCCCTGCTCGTCCATAAACCCCTACTCTCTAATCCCTTACACTCTCTTTTCTCTGATCCTCTACTCTCTTTCTCTAATCCCTTACACTCTCTCTGATCCCTACTATCCCCTAAACCCCTAATCTCTCTCCTCTGATCCCCTACTCTGTATCTCTCCTAAATCCTACTCTCTGCACTAATCCCCTACTCTCTCTCCTCTGATCCCCTAATTTTAACACCCTAATCTCTCCTCTACTCTTTCTCCTCTAATCAGTTACTATTTTTCCTCTGATCTCCTTCTATCCCCTAACCCCCTATTCTCTCTAATTCCCTTCTTTCTCTAACCTGATCCCTTACACCCTCTCTGATCCCCTACTCTCTATTCTCTGATCGACTATTCTCCCCTAAAATCCCTACTCTCTCTGCTCCCTCTCCTCTGATTGCCTACTCTGTTTCCTCTGATCCCCTATAATCTCCCCTCTTGTTCCCCCCAACTCACTCTACTCTCTCTCTCTATTTCTCCTCTGTTCCTCTACTCTTCATCACCCGATCCCCTACTCTCTCTCCTCCACTCTTTCTCCCTTGAACCTTTACTCTCTCTCCTCTACTCTTTCTCCCCTGATCCCCTACTCTCTCTCCTCTACTCTTTCCCCCCTGATCCCCTACTCTCTCCTCTAACCCCCAACTCTGTCCTCTGATCCCCTAACCTCTGTCCACTGATCCCCTATTCTCTGTCCCCTGATCCCCTCCTCTTCAACCCCTGTTTCCGAACTCTCTCTTCTCTAACCCCTTACACTCTCTCTCATCCCCTACTCTCTTTCTTCAGATCCACTATTTTCTTTTCTCTGATACCCTACTATCCCTTAATCCCCCTACTCTCTCTTATACCCTACTCCCACCTCTAATCCCCTACCCTCTGTCCTCTCATCCCCTACTCTTCCCCTTCTCATCTCCTACTATCTTTCCTTTGATCCCCTACTCTTTCTCCTCTAATCCCCTACTCTCCCCTAAACCCCTACACTCTCCTCTTCCATCTGATCCCCTACTTTCCCACTTCTGATCCCATATAATCTCTCCTCTTACTCCCAACTCACTCTGCTCTGACCACATACTCTCTCTTCTCTAATCTCTTACTCTCTCCCCTCTGATTGCCTACTCTCTCTCCTCGGATCCCCTACTCTCCCACTTCTGATCTCCTATAATTTCTCCTTTTATCTCCAACTCATTCACTTCTGATCCCCAACTCTTTCTCTAATCCCTTACACTCTCTGATCCCCTTATCTCTTGCTTCTGATAACTTGCTCTCCCCTAAACCCCTACTCTCTCTTCTAATCCCCTACTTTCTCCCCTCTGATTGCCTACTCTCTTTTCTCTGTTCCCCTATTATCCCACTACTTATCCCCTAAAATCTCTCCTCTTATTCCCAAATCACTCTACTTCGGCCCCCTTCTGTCTCTCCTCTACTCTTTTTCCATCTGATCTTCTACTCGCCCCAAAGCCCCTACTCTCTCCTCTAATCCCCTACTCTCTCTCTTCTGATCCCCTACTCTTTTTTCTGTTCCCTTACTCTCCCACTTTTGATCCCCTACACTCTCTCCTGATCCCCTACTCTCCCACCTCTGATCCCTTCCTCTTTCTCCTCTGGTCCTCTAGTCTGCCACTTCTTATCCCCTATAATTTCTCCTCTGATCCCCAACTCTCTGCTCTGATCCCCTACTCATTATCCCTTGATCGCCTACTCTCTCTCCTACTCTCTCTCCCCTGTTCCCCTACTCTCTCTCCTCTGATCCGCTACTCTTTTTCCTCTGAACGCAAACTCTCTTTCCTCTAATCCCCTACTCTGTCCTCTGATCCCCTACTCCCTCCTCTAATCCCCAACCCTCTGTCTTCTGATCCCCTATTCTCTGTCCCCTGATCCCCTACTCTATCTCCTCTAATCCCTTACACTCTCTCTGATCCCCTACTATAGCCGCGTTCACAACAACCATTCTAACCGGGGAAAGGCAGAGAAAGACGGTTCTTCTTCCAACGGTCTCCCTACGCTAGGGAAAACCTCACCGGACCATCCGTTGAAAATTTTCCCCTGGGCCATAGCAGTAGGAAATATTTTAATTGGACTAACCGCCTGTAGAGGGCGCTCTCGCTCGCTTCCCGCAATGTATTTCTACGAGCTCGCTCGCTTGTCACGTGATTCTTTCTGCCGGTAGGACGAGTTAGACGAGTGCACTTGTGAACGGGCTATTCTATTTCCTCACGGTTAGTTTTCGGAGATCCCTTTTCTTCTACTTCTTTAGCTCTTTCTCCGGTTGAACAGGTTGTCTGTTGTGAACGCGGCTTATGTCATATGATGCCCTACTCTCTTTCTTCTGATCCACTATTCTTTTTCCTCTGATCACCTACTCTTTAACTTCTGATCCCCCACTATCCCCTAAACCCAAGGTTTGTAGAGAGAGAAGGTTGGCTCATCCGTGACGTCACCTAATGGAAAGAGGGGTCTCTGCCAATGGCAATGCTCGTACCGTTTGGTACGAGCATTGCCATTGGCAGAGACCCCTCTTCCCATTAGGTGACGTCACGGATGAGCCAACCTTCTCTCTCTACAAACCTTGCCCTAAACCCCCTACTCTAATACCCTACTCCGACCTCTAATCCCCTTCCCTCTGATCCCCTACTCTCACACTTCTGATCCCCAATAATCTCTCCTTTTATCTCCAACTCATTCAATTCTGATCCCCAACTCTTTCTCCTCTAATCCCTTAGACTCTCTCTGATCCCCTACCCTTTCTTCTGATAACCTACTCTCTCTTCTATATAATCCCCTACTCTCTCCCCTCGGATTGCCTACTCTCTTTTCTCTGTGTGTGTGTGTGTGTTCCCCTTCTCCCACTACTTATCCCCTATAACCTCTCCTCTTATTCCCAAATCACTCTACTCTGGTCCCCTACTCTCCTCTACTCTTTTTCCTCTGATCTACTCTCCCCAAAGCCCTTACTCTCTCCCCTAATCCCCTACTCTCTCTCTCTTCTGATCCCCTACTCTCTTTTTTCCTGTTCCCTTACTCTCCCACTTCTGATCCCCTACACTCTCTCTCCTGATCCCCCACTCTTTCTCCTCTGATCCCCTAGTCTGTCACTATTTATCCCCTATAATCTATCCTGTGATCCCCATCTCACTCTGCTCTGTTCCCCTAATCCCTTATACTCTCTCTCTCTCTGATCCCCTACTTTCCCTTCCTTTTTAATCTCTTTCTTCTAATCATCCCAGTATGCCTATTCCCCAAGCCTAGATTTAACAACTATGAGAACAAGTGTTTTCCCATAAACCCACCATTACATATTTTGTTATTTCCTGCAGTCGATTTGCGGTTAAAACGCCCATTAATATGTAATGTTACTTACATTAAAACTTTATTTTCTTTCTCCCTTCTGCAACTCATTTGGTGGAGGAGCTGTTCTTCTGGTTACTGAAATTAATAGTTACATTTAAATGAAATGTAAGCAATTGTTAAAATATGGTATATAAAGATATAAATGACAATAATTGTTCGACAGATGTTCCTCTGCCCAGTAATTTTCCTCTCTTTTTTCCCCTAAACCACCCACTTGCAGCCCTCTCAAAACTTCCGTACCTCTTTGCTTCTCCCTTTTTTGACCCTCTTATACCTTACTCCTACATCTCTTATCCTTTTCCTCTCCATCTTAACCTTATCATCTTAAACCTCAATCACTCATTTGTTATTATCTTTCTTCCCTTTCACCCTTGCATTAATTAACTTTCTCCTCAATTTCTATCACACTCACATCTCTGCACATTTTTTCCCTCTTAAAACATCTCTCGCTCTCAAAACCCATTTCTCACTCCTTTATCTTATACCTATTCTCTCCCACTTGTCTTTAACTTAATCCCATTTCTCCTTCCCCTATCATCCTTAACCCTATTTCAACTTCCATTAATCCCTCTTCTCTCTAATAGTTTTTCTCTCCATACCGCACACTATTTTTTTTACCTTTTTTTCACTCTTTTATTGTCTTGTTAATACCCATTTTAACTCTAATGCTATCTTTTTCATTTGTATTTCACTCTCAATCTCTAACCATTGTTTCTCTATTTTTCTCATCTCTTTCCACTAATTCCTTCTTTCTTCATCAAGTTTCAAACCTTTCCCCTTCTAATTCTTTATCCCTCAACTGAACCTGTTTTTACCAAATTCCCTATTTCCTTTTCCCACTCTCTCTCATCCTCTTCTTCCTCAATCTCTCTTTCTTCATACTTTGTATCCCCTTTTCATTCCACTATAATACACTTCATCCCTCTCCTCAACGGGTCTCTTCTACCTTTATTTCTCTCCTCGATAATTTTACTACTCTCCCCTTCCCATTTGTCATCATGTTTTATTACTTATCTTTTTATTCAGCTACTTTCCTCATCTCATCTCCATAGTGTTTTCACCTAACTAATCTCTTTCCTTATCCTTTTTCTATCCCAGCCTATTATCAATCCAATATCCCCTTTTCTCATGCTCTTCATTTCACATATCTATCCCTTTTCCTCTGAATCTCTTTCTCTCTCTAACGGGTCTCTTCTACCTTTATTTCTCTCCTCGATAATTTTACTACTCTCCCCTTCCCATCTGTCATCATGTTTTATTACTTATCTTTTTATTCAGCTACTTTCCTTATCTAATCTCATTGGGTTTTCACCTAACTAATCTCTTTCCTTATCCTTTTTCTATCCCAGCCTATTATCAATCCTATATCCCCTTTTCTCATGCTCTTCATTTCACATATCTATCCCTTTTCCTCTGAATCTCTTTCATCCTGTTCTTCTCTCCCTCCTCTACAACTTTAAGCACTCTACGCTCATAATGTCGCTACCCCTTTCAGCCCACTCTTTTGCTACTTGTTATTTTGATAAATATGTTTCAGCTCCCTACCGTATTTATCACCACACATTTTAACTCCTTTATCTCCTTCATATATTTCCGCATCTTTCTCTTTCCCTCCCCATCCTCCTCTTAAATTACAATCTCCTCACCCAATTCACCCCGTCTCAATACCTTGTTCTTTTTCTCAACGCATTTCTTTCTCCTTCATCCCTCTTTTCTTATGCTGTTTCTCTCCTTATTTTTCACCCTAAAATACTCCTTTCTCCCTTTTTATCTCTCTTTATCCCTCTACTCAACCTGTTTCTCTCACCTATATCCCTTTCATCAACCTCTTGTTGTTCAATTCTCTCCTCGTCCTCCTTCATCACTAATCTCGCTACTTCTGCTTTAATCACTCTTTCTTCAACCTATCCCACTTTAACGGAACTTAAAACCACTTCATGTCTCTCTTTAACCTGTTTATTCCTCTTAATCTTAATTTCATCATGCTTTTCATCCTTCGAATCCAAATTTCCTCATGCTTTCCGTCCCTCTAATCCTAATTTTTTTCTTCCCTTTTCCTTTTAATCCCAATTTTTTCTACTCTGACTCAAGAGAATATACGAATTTACACTAGATTCATCACCCAAGCTTTTACGCAATTGAGTATTACTATGAACGCAAGTTGTATAAATTAACCAGGGTTGGTAAAATACTATTTTTTTCTAAACCAAGTGGGTTGGATTTTTTCGTTTGAAAAGAAAAAAAAAACCTGGGAAAAAAAGGTTTTTTTCAGGTGCAGTCATATTTCTGATATGGTATCCCTCTCCATGGATTGTTTAGAAATTAGGTGGGTTTTTCAAAGCTCCATGGGTGGTTTATATTCTTTTAAAATTAAAAAAAACTAATGATTTAATTAGTTTATTTAATTGCAATTTTCATGTTTTAGCTTTAAAAGTTGGTACTCTTAAATAAAATGAGAGCATAAACCCCATCTGTTTTTGTGACATCTGAAATTCGTCTTACGTGTAAGACCAACAGTTCAATTTGATGATTCACAAAGGAAATGGCCAGCTGAATAAGCAACAAAGAGAGTGGTTTCTTTTAAATAAAGTATTGGTAAATCCACCAACTGAATTTTCCCCCAAAGGCCAACTATATCCTGCTTCAAACCTTTTAGCATGTGATCACAGAACGAAGAAATACCTATGGGTATTGTTCCGTATAACAGCTTTAGAAGGTCATTTAATATGAACTACAATTTTAGGTACGTTATTTAATTAATATTATTTTTTTATATTTGAAAATACGGCAAAATTGTGATTTTTTTAAAACCCAAAAACGGAGCTATAAAAGTGGGTTTAAAAACGCCCACATTGGCTCCAACTTTTCCAACCCTGGTTATAACCTACTATCTCATTTAGGAACTCACGTTAAATTCAAATATCTGAAATATTTTACTTACTAAAAACTTGATAATTTTCCCCCTCTGCTACTCATTCAATTGTAGAACTGATCTTCTTTCTCCTGAAATTCACCAAGTTAATTTTAATATATTAGTAACGCTTACCTTTACTTTAAAATATGGTACAAAAGGATATAAATGACAATATTTGTTCTACACATACTCCTATCTCCATCATTCACCCTTCTCTAATCTTATTTATTCCTCTTCTCTACCTGTTTCTTCCTGCTACTACACTTTCCTTATGCGTCTCATCCCTCAGTCTCATCTTCTTCCACACCAATTACCCTTTCCTCATCCTGTTTTAAACCTTTCACTCCTGTTTTCGAACCCTTTGTCTCTCTCCCCTTTAATATGGTTTTCTTATTCTCTTCTTCCTACTTATCTTTCTCAATCTCTCTCATCCCTACTCCTCTTTCAACTCACTCAATCCTCATCTCTTGTTTCAATCCTCATCTCTGCCCCTCACTATCTTCCCCTTTTATCACTTTTTTCCTCCTATATCCCCCTTTCACCCCACGCTAATCTTCTTTATCCCTCTTTTGAACCTGTGTCTTCTTCCTTTTAATTGTTTTTTTTTTCATGCTTTTCATCCCTCAAATCCTATATTCATGCTCTCTTTCTCTCTCCTTTTCTTCCACGTCACTCTTTCCTCATTCTGTTTTTAACGCCTCTCTAAAATCTTTATCTCTTTCCTCAATCCCTCTTGTCATCCCCTTTCTCCCCCTTTTACCCCCATCTAAACCTTATCCTTCTCATCAACATGTTTCGCTCCCCCTTCAATTTTAACCTTCCCTTCACATCTACATCTCTATCCTTAACTTGTTTTTTTTTTAGTTATACCTCCGTCTTATAATTTCTCTCCTTCATATTGTGATTCCTTACTTAATAATGTACCTTAACCACTCTTTTCTCATCCTGTTTCTAACACTTTCACCCCTCTCTAATATTCATTATTCATCTTCTTAACGTGTTTCTCCTTACCTCTTTATTCTCTCTTTATTTCTCTCTCCCTCACCATTTTCCCCTTTAACCAATCTCCCCATTTCACCCCACTAAAAACCTATTTTTAACCTTTCTCAATCTGTTTCTAACTTTTTTTATCCTTCTCCTCATGTGTTTTATTAACTAAACCTATTTCTCCTTCCCTTAAGGCTACTCTTTCATAACTGTCAAGTTCATCTCACGTCTTCCACATTAATTACTCAGTCCTCGTTTTATTTCACTCCTCTCTAATACTCTATCTCTCTATTTCTTAAACCAAAATATCTAACCTTTTTAAACCCCTCACACCCAATCTTGTCCCTTACCTCAATCTATTTATTTCTCCTTTTTCCTACTTTTCTAGTCCTTTTTTCCTTCTATTTCTAAATTATACCTCCCGTATCCTCTTAATCCCTATTTTTCTACTCTGATCTCACTCGGACAGACCACTAGGCTAAGATTTTAGCTCTGTGAAAACAAAGTTGCTTCAGTTAAAAACCACCATTTCCTTTTGAAATTCCCTTTTAGGCAGTGATTCTCAAGCTTTCAATATTGGCAACCTCAATCAAATTTTCATCGCACCCCCTTTTATACAGTATGCAAAGAAAACTTATTTTTAGGCTAAAGTGAAAATACGACCTTATTCCAAGACAGATTCTCGGAGAGGGGCATTCCTGGGGGAAAAAACTAAACTTTTGATTCCAGAGGTGCACAAAAATAATTTTTTATACTTTAATTACATGTGTGCATAATGGATTAGATATCGCTTTTTAAAAAATTTAAATAAAAAAAAAACTTGTTTTTATCAAATATTTAGTTATTGAGTTATACGCCATAGGGGAGTCTGGGATTCTTTCCCCAGAAAATATTTAAATATTAGGAAGCATAAAAAGTTTGTTTTACTACCTTAAGGGGCTACAGAGGAGCCATGACCCCTTCTGTGAAATTGCGTGGGAAATGTAACGTCGAATTATACTCACAGCATTTTGTCACTTTAAAGTTCATCTTCAGCGGTTGATACAAAAGTTGTCTTAAAAATTTGGAACTGAATGTTTGTTCCAACAAAATCGGGTAACGTTTCATTATTGAATTGTGAACCACTTCCGAAACCCTCAATGACCCCTTTGGTGACATAACCACTGGCAAAAGAGAATTAGCGTTCTGGAGGTCCTCCTCCTTTTTTTGAATTTTAGTGTGATTAAAGCCATTCTAAGCTATTTCTTTGGGATTCTTGGGGACACATGGCACCCCAGGACAAGCTATTGATCCTGACCTGAATTGTGTGACTTATTCTATATACTTACACCAGTGGAGCATAAGAAATTGAGGTCTTTGACGCAAGAACCAGGTATACCAGGTATCTCCACTTACAATTAAATTTTACTTTAGATGATTTTTGGTGATATCTTAAATGTTGGCTTGTTTGAGAGTTGCTGTATAAATTTCGCGTAGATTAGTGTAGGTGTGGTTAGTCCCGATGATATCGACTGTGAGATATTACATATACTAGTAACTCATTGTAAATAAATTTAATATAACTAGTAACTCATTATAAATAAATTAACTCTAAAAAACAACTTCTACTATGTTTACCTGTGTTCTGGAGATTTTAATAAATTGCTTATTGCTTGTAACTTTTTGAGATGTCAATAAACAGATGTTTTGCTAATAGCCTATTTAATGTATAGGTTTATTTTACACATAAGACAAGTATGTGAAATGGTGTCAGAGTAAACGCAATTCTTCCTTTGTTTAAACTGCATAAAATGGCTACAAATTTACCTATAGTGTCACCTTTTAGCTCAACAGCTAACCCGTCAGAGGCCTGGAGATACTGGAAGCAAGACTTCGAGGATTATATGGAAGCTATTAAATATACAGAGGAAGACGAAAAAACTAAAACTGCATTATTCCGTCACGTTTGTGGAGAGGAACTAAAGAAGAACTTACGATCGTTTGACTTGAGACCAGAAGATGGAAAAGAGGAGGTAAGCTTGGAACAAATAATCAAAGCATTTGATATTTATTTCTTGGATTACCAAAATGAAGTCTTTGCATCTTTTAAATTCTTGGAAATCAAGCAAGAAAAGGGTGAAACATTTTCAGAATTTTATTCCCGACTTAGAAGTGCTATTGTTGATTGTAACTACGGAACATCACAAGATAGAATGCTCCGAGATAAAATCATACATGGACTTATTGATAAACCCTTGCAAGAACGCTTAGTTCGAGAAACTTCTAGAAAAGAAAAAACCATCTCTGATGTAATTAGTGAATGTAAAGCGGCAGAACATAGTAGAGCACAAGTCATAGAAATGAATGAAAACAAAACAGTGAATTCTATTGCGAAGACAAAGAATTTGTCTAGACCTAACCAGTTTTCTCAAGGAAATTTCAATAGGGATCTAAAGAAAACTTGCAGAAATTGTGGAACTTCTCATGAGGCAAGAAAATGTCCGGCATATGGATCAAGATGTAATAAGTGTGGGAACAGCAACCACTGGGCAGTAGTTTGTAAAACAAAAGTGAAACATCGAGGTCATAGCTCTAGAAAAGTCAATGTGATTGAAGAAAAAGATTCAGATATCATTTACATTGGTGAATTGAAATCACTTGATGAGCTGAGTTCGGAGACATTGGAATCTGTTTGGCTCCAGAAAGTGCATGTGAACAATCATGATGTAGTATTTAAATTAGATACCGGATCACAAGTTAATATTATTCCGAAGAAGGAACTACTGAAATGGGAAGTAAAGCCAATTGTGAGAAAAAGTTATACAAGAGTTATGGATTTCAGTGATAATATCGTCCCTGTCTTAGGTGAGTGTTATTTAAAATGCCAAACTGGTAAAACTGAAAATGAATTTAAGTTTTTAGTCACGACTCTTGATTCCTGTCCTATATTAGGTCTTAATGCCTGTAAAAGTTTGGGTTTGGTACAAAGATTGAATTCTATCAATAAAAATATATCAATCAATAAGAATATAAACTTGGTTGATTCACCCCAAAAAGTTTTAAATGAGTTTTCAGATGTGTTTTCTGGTACTGGTCGCATAAACAAAACCGTGCACATAAAACTGAAACCAAATTCTAACCCTCATGTCGCGGCTCCGCGAAAAATTCCCCTTGCTTTGCATGATAAAGTCAAGGAAGAGCTAGCAAGGATGGTCGAAAATGGTATAATAACCAAGGTAAACGAACCAACAGAATGGGTCAGTAATATGGTTGTAATTAACAAGCCTAATAAATTAAGGATCTGTTTAGACCCCAGACCTTTAAACGAAGCCATTCAGAGACCTCGTTACCAAATACCCACAGCAGATTCCCTCATATCCAAAATGAAGGGTTCCAAAATTTTCACAATTTTGGATGCAAAAAATGGTTTCTGGCAGTTGCCTTTGGCTAAAGAATCTTCATATTTGACAACTTTTACTTCTCCATGGGGAAGATACAGATTTCTTGTCCTGCCTTTTGGATTAAATAATGCTCCGGAGGAATTCCAAAGAGCCATGGATGAAATTTTTGAGAATGAATCACAGATAAATCCCTATTTTGATGATATAGCTTTGGGTTCATCTTCGATTGAAGAACACTGCAAATTGCTGCGTAGAACACTCGAAATTGCAAGAAAAGCAAATTTAAAATTTAATAAAGATAAAACTCAACTTTCGTTATCATCAGTTAAGTATTTAGGGCATGTGTTGTCTGATAAAGGTATTAAGCCTGATCCTAACAAGATCAGCGCAATAAATGAGTTTGCCGTACCACAAAATAAAGAAGATCTGCAGAGATTCCTAGGCATGGTTACATATCTCGCTAAGTTCACACCACATTTATCTAATTTGACACATTCTATTCGTCAACTTTTGAAGAAAGAAGTTACGTGGTTGTGGGACAGCAATATTCAACGAGATTTTGAACACATTAAGGAAACAATTACTAAAGCTCCATGTCTACAATATTTTGATGAAAAGAAACCCTTGACTGTGTCCGTTGATGCCAGTAAAAATGGATTGGGAGCAACACTTCTTCAAGAAGGAAAACCTGTTGCTTATGGATCAGCAACTTTAACTGATGCCCAACAACGGTATGCTCAGATTGAAAAAGAACTCTTGGCAGTAGTCTATGGATTGGAACATTACAATTACTACACGTATGGAAGAACTGTTGTGGTTGAAACTGATCACAAACCACTTTTAGGTCTTAGTAAAAAACCATATGATGCTATCTCACCACGACTTCAACGCTTGCTGCTTAGGTTGAACAAATATGATATAACATTTGTATATGTACCTGGAAAGCAACTCATCATTGCAGATGCCTTGTCAAGAGCGCAGTCAGCAACAGAAATTTTTGATGAGAAAGAAAAAGAATGCTACGAGACATATGCCAGTATCAACCTTGTGACACAAGCTTCAAGGACCAAGTGGATTGAATTAGCAGAACTATCAGCTAATGATGAAGAATTGAAAGATGTCATACATCACATAGAAAATGGATGGCCAGAAAAATCCAAGACTAAAGTGGCTGCACAAGCTTATTGGCATTGCCAAGAAGAATTATACAAGACGAAAGAGGGTATAATTTGTCGAGGACAACGACTTGTTGTTCCAACGACTGCTAGAGAAGATATTTTGAAAAAATTGCATATATCTCATAAAGGTGTTGTATCTACTAAAGTTAAGGCAAGAGAATATTTTTATTGGCCTAACATTAACAGAGATGTTGAACGCTTTATTTCGAGATGCCAAATTTGCCAAAAGTATCAACGAGAAAATCAAAAAGAAATTTTAATGGATGTCGATTTACCTGAAAGACCTTGGCAGAAAGTAGCCTGTGATTTTTTCTACTTTAAGCAACAGCAAAATCTTCTCCTTATTGACTACTTTTCGAAGTATGTTGAATTGAAACCTCTAAAGAGTATTACGGCTCAAACTCTTATTCCCGTGTTAAAATCCATCTTCGCAACACATGGTATACCAGAAGAGCTTATCAGTGATGGAGGCCCTCCATTAGGCTCCTATGAGATCCAGAAATTCTTCAAAGAGTGGAATGTCTCACATCAAATAACCTCACCGGGTTTCCCAAGAGCAAATGGGCAAGTGGAACGCGCGGTTCAAACCCTCAAAAATTCTCTTTAAAAAGCAGAGGAAGAAGGTAGAGATATTTATGAAGTCCTTATCGATTACCGAATACAACCGGCAAAAGATCTCCCTTCTCCGGCTGAGTTGTTAATGGGAAGGCGTTTACGATCCTTTTTGCCTACCCATCAAGATCGCCTAAAACCTAAATTCGACATAACAGAGGCCCAGAAGTCTTTGAAGAAAAGACAAGTAACCCAAAACAAGTATGCCAACCGACAAGGGAATACCCTCCAAGAGCTCCCTAACTTTGCAAAAGTATGGTTTAGGCATAAAAGCAAAAATCCGTGGAAGCAGGGAACCATTGTATCTGTTGGACCACAGCCTAGATCATATTTGATAAAAACGCCAGAAGGGAATTATTTTCGAAGAAATAGATTTCATATTAAACCGGATAATTCCCAGGAGGAAGACCATACCATCCCAGCTTCAACAGTGGAAGATCTGTATGATACAAGTGGCTCGGAAAGGGAAGTTGAAGAGACGACCGATAGTCCCAGTAGTGAGACAACTGAAGAGACTGCGGGTCCAAATGATAATGATGATGCAGGTACCAATGATAATGATAATGCACCTGAAGATGGTAGTAAGGAAAAAACACTACTCTCAGAAAGACCAAAAAGAACCATCATAAAACCTGCAAGATATGGATACTAAATTTTCTTTAAAAAAAAAAAAAAAAAAAAAAAAAAAAAAAAAAAAAAGGCATGTGAGATATTACATATACTAGTAACTCATTGTAAATAAATTTAATATAACTAGTAACTCATTATAAATAAATTAACTCTAAAAAACAACTTCTACTATGTTTACCTGTGTTCTGGAGATTTTAATAAATTGCTTATTGCTTGTAACTTTTTGAGATGTCAATAAACAGATGTTTTGCTAATAGCCTATTTAATGTATAGGTTTATTTTACACATAAGACAAGTATGTGAAATCGACCTCCTTAGATTATTTTAAAAGTGTAGCTTCTTATTTATTACCCTCAACCTATCACTCCTGTTATAACTTAAAAGTCAGTATGACAGCTAAAAGGAACCAATCCAAAGGTTTTTCTTTTGCCAGACTTGCAATTTAAAAACATACTAGCTGGTTTGACCCGGCAAAGCCGCGTCTTACCAGCTAGATTACGTGCCTTTGGCGCTGATGCGAGCTCCGCTCGTTACTACCACACGCTTGCAGCGCAGTTAAATTTTTTACAATTTATAACTTTTTTTAAGCTGCATCGTCAACGCTTAACTGTTCAATTTTTTCAATCAAATTATAGGTTTTTCTAACCACAACTAATTTATTCTTATGCTTCATCTGAAGAGAAAGAAGTAATACTTTAATAAACCTGTACCATTATTTTTTTTTATAAATCCAATATGCCTAGTATCCTATTGCGATAAATCTAGTAAAACGTCAAAAAATTGAAGTTTGATAATTTTAAAGTAGATTTTCTTCACGCTCTTTAAAAGACGTTTTGCCTGTGTTGGTAAAAATATTAACTGAAAACAATGGGGCAAATTGAAATAAATTTATAATTTAAAAATGGAATGTTTTGAAGGAACGTGACTTATTATTGGCTCATCTAGGGTTGGAAATCTTTCGATCAAGACCGAGTTTGTCCAAATCGGTTCAGGGGTTCGGGCTGGCGGCCGGCCGAACGGAACCTCCCCATAGAGTTAACATGGGGGCAAAACGAAAAAAAACGTATAATTTAAAAATGGAAGGTTTTGGAGGAACGTGTTATATTATTGGCTCATCTAGGGGTGGAAAGCTTTCGATCAAGACCGAGTTTGTCCAAATCGGAACGGGGGTGCGGCCTGGCGGCAGGCCGAAAGAAAACCCAAATTATTTTAATATATAAGATATTTGGCAACAAGAAAGGATTTGCATTTTAAGGCAACAATGATTGAAAGCATATCGCTAAATTGGCGAATCTACCTGAGAATAAAACTGGTTTGAAAGTGGAGATACCAAAGTTCTCGTTTCTTGCACCATTCCTCAGTTTGTTTGGAAGTGGCCGAAATAATACTTTAAAGAAATGTAGTAATTTATATCGCAAAATCCATGGCTAGAGTTTTGTTTCGAAAAGGAGAAAATTAATCCTTAACCCCCTCCATAAAGTGTCAAAACTTTTAACTTTTTAGAAATTGTAAGGTTGGATTTGTATCTTAATTAACTTGTTATATAAAAAAATATTAAGTGATATTGTGTTTCATGTATTAAAGGGGTCTGGGAGTCCCCCCCCCATGAAAAAGTTCAGGAGGAACCCAGACTCGCGCTCCGCTTTTAGAGTTATCGTTACTTAGGAGGAGCACCCCCAGTTTGAGAACCACTGCTTTAAGGCGATTTGCTATTCAGAACTCCCATTAAATTTAAATACTGAAAATATTTTCCTTACCTTATAAACTTGATAGTAGTTCCCTTCTTCAACTTAGTTGTAAAGCTGCTCGTTGTTCTGAAATTCAAAAAGTTACTTTTAAAAATATAGTATTAGTGATTGTTACATTTTTCTAAAACATGGTACAAAGTTATATTTGTTGTTCACACATATGTTCCTCTCCCCCCCCCCACTACCTTTTCCTTTAATCACTTTTCCCTCATCCTATACCTTTATATTTCATTCCCCTCTAATCATTATCCTGCTTTCCTCTTTTTTGTTTCTTTCATCCAAGTCTGCACAACATTCGCCCCGCGGACCATATGGTATAACGCCAAGCCTCATTTTTATGAACCGAGAGGTCTTGAATGATTCTAAAATGGTTAGGATAAATTAATTTAGATCAATTTTTGTAAGGCTTTCTAAAGAATACAAAAAGAAACATATAAGTTGTTAAACCGAGGGGAAAAGCCTAACTAGTTTTGACCTAATTACAAATGAATAAGAAGCCTCCTATAAAAACCTGTAATGGTCAAAAGTATAGATAATTCTATTTGAATGAAATTATATTATAACTTAGGGTACAGCAGACACTTTAGGTAATCTATTCTGTTTGTTATTTAATTTGTAAATTTTCTGTCTCACTACCAAGGAATTAAGC
Source organism: Tetragnatha montana (assembly GCA_963680715.1). Lineage (NCBI taxonomy): Eukaryota > Metazoa > Arthropoda > Arachnida > Araneae > Tetragnathidae > Tetragnatha > Tetragnatha montana. The sequence goes on from OY796675.1 coordinate 44,467,829, forward strand.
ATTTACATTCATCTTTTAGCCCAAGATCCAGATGTATTTTTCTGGCCCGCGGGAAGTTAAGATGGGATAATTTTACCCGCATCACAGTTGAAGTTGTGCACGACTGCTTTTTCCGCTTAATCTTTTTATCCCCCTGTTCCCCTTTCAGTCCTAGCCGTCCCAAATTTTCCATAGGATTCAGTGGTAAACTCGGGTGCCTTAGAATTGAAAGGGGTTAATCTCTTACCTTTCACACTAATCCCTCCTTCCTCAACTTATTTCTCACACCCTCTATTATTTCTTATCCCTCTCCTTAACATGTTTCACGCTCATTTTTCCCCTATATTCAACGTGTTTCCCTCACCTTGATTCACCCTCCCAACATTTTAAACACCTCTTTCCTTTACCTATCTTATCATGTTCATTATTTTATTTCTAAACTTTTCACCTCTCTTTAGTGATTTTTATCCCTCTACTCAGCCAATTTTGCACTCTTTTATCCATCTTCCCTCACCTCACGCTTTTCATTACCTTCAGGGTCATTCCATACCACTGAGCTATATAATAACCTGGAGTCTGGAGTGAAAATTCAGCGTTCCAAAATTACGCCAAAGGGGCAAAGATCAAGTTCCTCAAATTGCTTGCATATTAAAAGAATCCAACTTAACACGTTTATTTATTTGATGAAATGAAGCGCAAAATCTATAGACCGATATATTTACCAAATGTCTTTTGTAAAACGATGAGAAACAACGAAGTTAAATAAGTTTTTAATGAAACTTTTTTCAATAAACGCTCTTTCCTTGTTTTAGCATTAATGTTTTGCCCCTTATTTGAGCAGATTCGCATCCCTACGCGACGGCAAATCACGCACAAAAAAGGCACGATTTTCCCAACGTTAAAGTATAGGAATTTTGCACTCCAGGTTTTATAAATAGATCAGTGTCCCATAGCAAATCAACAAAAGAATACATTTTTGAAAGTTGCCATTTATATTATTTAAATTTTTTGTGTACTTATAGTAAGAAAATTGGTAATTTTAAGTAAATCCACTTTCATAGAGGCAAAAATCGTGAATCGTGTAATTTTGACATTACCATGACATCTACAAACAGCTGATGCTAAAACTATTTGACCCAAAATAATGAAAAAATTGCTGTTCTCTTCTGTTTTAATGAGCTTTGTGACACGTACCCTTACTTTTCATATGTCTACTTAATGCTTTAGTTCTTTTCGTACTATTTACTTTTTGATGTCAAGTGTCGGAGCGCAGGATCTTTCTATTGTAACCCCCCAATGTAAATTTAACTTTTGTTTTGTTTTGGACGTATTCAAAATTTTAATTTTTTACCTTGATGGTTGGTTTTGAGTGAAGTCCCTTAGTCAGATTCTGTTCTCACACACTTTTGCATAATTTTATTGACAGACACTTAACTTTTCTTTTGTTCATTTAATTGTTCGAGGGGTGTTTTTTTCTTATTTTTGTATATGTGCTTTTCCACCATTTTTTTTTGTCTTTGAACCACTGTTTTTTGAATGCCACCTATTTTCGTTTTTGCCTTTCATGTTTTTGTTTTAAGGAAAATCTAATTTTTCCTCCTGGAATTTATTCTGCTTCAACTCAAAGTCAATTTTTGAAGTTTTACCTTTTTGTGTGTAATTTGGCCAGAAATTTTTTTGCCTGAAACTTGGTAATCTTTTCTTGATCAAACCTGTTTGTTTGGAGATGAGCATAAGTAAGGGTTACACTTTCCCATGAAAAAGTTTCCATGCTCCATTTTTCTTGGTGTCGTATGGGTTATGTCTACCTGATACTGTTTTTTTGCCCTGCTCCACACACTAGCTATGGTTTCGTTGTTTTTGAGAAAACCTTTTCCTCGTTTTTTTGTGCCAAACCTCTTCTAGTGTATTTTTTATGTTGTATATATTGTAGATATTTCTGTGTTTTTTTGTTCTTGTTTTGCTTTCGCAAAACCTAAGAGGTGTGGTTTTATTTTTGGGTTTTCTGTTTTTTTGTTATTGTGGCTACTTTTATTTTCAAACACTTGTGCGAATGATTTGGGTCGGCATCTTTTCAACCTTGAGTCAGGTTATACTAAATTTTTTTCTTGCTGATTCTTTTTGTGAACACATGTTTTTGTTTTTTTGTGGTAGCTGTAAGTGGTAAAAAAAAGGGATTGTGTAGGAGTAGTTTTCTTTTGAGATTGTTGGAGTCAACAAATGTAACATAACCTTGAGTATAGGTCTAAGTTGCTAATGTTGTTTGTTGATTTTTTTGTTTTGGTTTTGATCGTTTGTCATCTGGAGTAACTTGTTTAGGATTTGATTTGTTGGCTGACACACACACAAACTTTTATTGTTAGTGATTGGCATATTTAACTATTATTTTCCACTCCTATTGGCTAATTTAATTTTTTAACATCTGTAATGATGTGTTGGTTCTTATCTTGATATTTTAAGTAATATCTTATTTTTTTGTTGGTTCTGGTGGACAATTTTTTTAAAGCACTTATTTTTTTTGGTAATCTTATAAAAAAAAAAAAAAAATTTTTTTGTTGTGGTTTGAATTCTTATTATTCTATTTCATATCCATGTCTACCTTTTATAAGGTTATAATTTAAGTTTTTGCTGTGCCATATTAATGTTTTTTGTTTCATGCTACAATCTTGCTACTGAATCGAATTTTGTTTAACAATTGTTATTTTGTTATATGATCCCTATACCTAGGATCTTGGTTAATTACGTGACTATTATCTTTTTACATCGGAGTGACTTAATATTTTGTAATGAGATTTGTTTTTTTAGTGATTTTTTGAGTTAGGTGACTAATGTGTTTTTTTGTGAAATGATAGTTTGAGTTGAGATTTTCTGGTTGGCTACTGCGTTCAAAAACCCTCTTTGCTTAGGTCTTTCATTATGCCAGAATAGTGCAGTTCAACACGCCCTGGTAATCATAGGGAGGCCCAGGTAGTCTAATCCTGGTTCTGGTTGTTTGCCCTACAATGAGTGAAAAAAAAATGTGTGTAAAATTTAACCAGTACCAAAGCCAAACTGAAGTTTTTTTGTTGTTTTTTATGTGGATGGAGTTACCCACATGTGTAGTGCACTGTTTTTTGTCTAGTGGAAGGAGGACACCCACTAATTTTTGTCTAGTGGAAGGAGGATACCCACTGCTTTTTCTTAAGTGGAAGGAGGATACCCACTACTTTTTCTTAAGTGGAAGGAGAATACCCACGGTTTTTGTTTTTGTTTATAGAATTGAAGTTGTATTTGGTCCCTAACTGTCTCGAATGTTATTTTTTTAATCACTTTTGTTTTTTCTGTCACTTCACGTAGCATGAAACACTTTTAATTCCTAAACGTATGAAACACTATTAATTTCTAAATGTATGAAATACACTCCTTATTCTGAAATTTGTGTGAAACACTTTTCTTGTTCTATTAAATGTATGAAATATATTTTTTGAAATGAAACTTGATTGTATTTTCAAGTCATTGTTGTAATCTAAATCTGATTGACATGTACCCTTTTGTGAAATTCTTGTCTTGTCTGTGCTAACGGTCATACTATTGCAGCCACCTTTTGTTAATTTTTGTTTTCCCCTTTGTTTTTGTTTGGACTGTGTGCGCTTTTGCCTGTATCACGAGCTGGTCTTATGTAAGGTGACCAAACAAGTTAATGTACTATCTGAATGACTTAGGTCATTGTTTCCCTTTTCAAAATTTTCTTGGTCGTTTTAACACTGACTGGGTGTGAGTTTCTTTGAATGTGTAAACATGTGTACTATTAATAGTCAGATAATTTCATGCCATCAATGCTCTTGTTTTGAATTCTATTTTGGCACAGTTTGTTTTTTTGTCTTTTTCATCATAATTATTGTATTTGATATTATGTATTTTGTCTATTTTGTACTGCTGTGATCTGTCGGTTGCCACACACACTTACCTAACGTTTGGATTGTTTATTTTCAAAATTTTTTTCCTGTTTGGATTTTTTTTTTCAAAATTTTCCCTGTTTTCCGGGAGATTATGTGGTAAAGTAGTTACTTTCCACATAGTTTCGTTTGTGTTTTTGTACACCCCACGCTTGAGTTCTAATGCACTCACTAGTTATTCTTCACTTATCAAAACGGAATCTAACGTGAAACCCCTTTTTCGTTACCTTATTTGGTGATTTTGTTTGTTCTGCCTTGTGATTGGATTCCCTTATGCATTCCTTTGTTTTTGTTGTTTCAGCCAACTTGGCTCGTTCCGTTAGTGTATGTTCTTCTACTGAGAACTGGTCCAATCGGGTTTTTTTCTGTTCTCGCTTCCCCAATAGCGCGCGTTCAGCCAAATCATGCAACCTGGCGACGAACAGTTTTTCTCTCCGTTCTGTGGCGGTAACCCTCACTTCACTTCACACTTCACATCGAGACACTTCATACCAAAACTTCACCAAGAGCATATCGCTCCATAACCTCTCCATGCAAGCGTGTCTTTCGGGACCGCTTCGCATTTTTGTAGTTCAGGGATGATTCCCTTGGTCCAAAGACCCATGTATACCTTGTTAAAGTGAATACCTTCATTTGTAATGCTGATTTATAGAGATGATAAATAAACCAAGAGATTCCACCGCATTTCAACGTTTTTCGATTCTGTTTCCAAAAAGCCCCACAGCAGCCCATTCTTCGAACCGAAAGTGCCCAGGTATGGAGTCTCCATCGATGTTCATCCTTTTCCGGTCAAACGGTGCGATCCGAAGCCAACTGCACGTAGTGTTTCCCTGTGCCCTGACGAGCCCTCGCCTAACCAGGCTGGAGCGATCCGACGGCGCCCGCTGACCTGATGTTCCCTCGCCATGGTATCCACCAGCGGTCGGACCCATCCGGGCGACCACACCATCGTTCTCCGCGGAGAAGATTCTCCCCTCCTTCTGGATTCTCCATTACCGTTTCAAGTCGGCCAGTGTTAGTTGAACGATTCCGCCTATTTCCAATAATCCCCTTCGGACAGAGCTTTGCCAATTTCAAGAGTACATCAAAAATCACAGAACTGTCCATTCAACGGCCTCTTCTAACAACCAGTCAAGACTTGGTAATGTAGACATTTCATCATTAAGTGAATCTACTGTGTCAACCTTAACCTTAGTTTGCCTTTTTTGGTACGTGTGTTGTCCCATTTTGAGGGCATGAACCTGTGGTTATATATTTGTGTTCCCCTCATTATCAAACCAAATTCTTTTGATTATCACAACAGATGGTGCAACGTGACCTCACTTATTTTTTATCACCACAAGCTTTAAAGTTATATAAAGCGTGACAACGTGATGTAAAATATTTTTTATTCGATTTTTCAAATTCTTCTCCTTTGATTTCTTAATATATGTTGTAATTTTTTACTACATGTGTATTCTTTCCATAAAGGATTGTATTTTATTGTGTTTTTATTTTGTTTGTCAATAAATAATTATATTATTGTGCAGAATTACAGTTACTGTAAGCCAGGCTAATTTTAAAATGGCTAATCAGTGTAACAGATGTTGGGAATTTTTCACCTCATGTTGTAACACTTTTCATAAAAAAAACATCCTAAATCAATCAAAAATGTACCAGGAAGGTCACTGAATGGATACAGAAAATGACTTTATATTGAGAATAAAACCAACTCGAATTAGAGACTTTTCTCCAGTCTGCCCAAACCAAATAACATGTGAAATGTTCATTAAGAGACCTTTATACCAAGAGTTAAGCCTGTTATTTCAACTGGAAGAGTACTTTGAGCAAAAAAGAAATAAAATTGTTTTCACTTGGTTTGGAAAATTTTACAAAGTATGTAAATGTAAAATTTTTAATGACATGCGTGACAAATTAAATGTGTAAAGTGTAAAGAAAATATTTAAATTAAAAAAAGTTAATATTATCTCTTTTTAAATGTGTGAAACTGGTAAAAAAAAATTTTTAAACTAGCCCTCGAAAATTAAAATAACTATACTGAATATTCATTATCCATAATAATGGACCGGACACCTACAGATTGGCTTAAAATCAGACTTCATGTCAGTTTTTTCGCATTCGTGACTTGGTATAAAGTGTGTTAATTAGTTAGGTGAGGACTTCAGTTAGGTGTGAAGTTGTGACAATATTTTGGTATGAAATAAACTTGGGGATTTTGAAAGAAGTGATGTAGCGAGTGGTCACATTAATGATTAGTCTATTCACGCGATTTCGGATGAATTACCAAATTCAATGGTTGGTGTTGTCGTGAAGTAAATAAGGAAGACTACGGGAGCTGGGACACGAACCGCACACGTTGTTTACCTCAGTAAAATGGCCAAATGGAATCGACGTGTCCTGAAGTATGAGAACCGTAATGATTTCTAAAATCCACTCCATATTATCAAAAATGAGGAGGAGGGAGTTTAAGGAGGCAACATTGTCCACTACAACACTTTGTGAAAAGAAATGCACACCCTCAATATCAACTGATTTGTTGTCCCAAACAAGCCAAACATCACATCATCCAAAAAAAAGAAGGACTGCACAAAATACTCTCCCAGTCAAGCTAGATTTTGAAAAATGTCAAAAGGGCGAGTGTATCAAATTGTCAAGTTCAGAGGTGGTGGACGTCTTTTTTGGGGTATTTTCCATGGTTGGAACCCCTCAACTCCGTTAATGGTAAATTAAACACAGATGGCAGTATGATCAATTTCGATAATCATATTCTTCCTACTTTCTGACCATTTTATAAAAAAAAACTTTTTACGTTTAAACAAATAAAAAAAAAATTCACCACATTATCACAGTTTTTAAAGCTCATTTAAAACAAGAGAACACCTTTGAGTATCAGATGTTTAAAAATATGATGTTAATGTCAAAATTGCGTGATTGTTGCCATGATTTTTTTTAATATCTCAAGCCTACCGACCTCAAAAATCTAAAATTTCTGATATTATTCTCTTATCAATAACAATTAAGAACACAGAAAGTTTGAAAATCTAAATCGTAAAGGTCCAGACCCTTCGTTGATTTGACATGGAATAACCCTTCTTCCACCCTTTCATATTTTCCCTCTCTTCATAATCTCGTATTCTGGTTCTCTCCCTTCTCATCTTCAACCTCAATCATTCTTTACTCATCCTGTTTCTACCACTTTCAGCCCTCTCGACCTTAACTACCTGAACTCCAGTTTCTCTTATACCCTTCTTCTCATCTTTTTATCCCTCTCTCCTCTAACTTCTCGTATATTTTTCCACATCAACTGTTCTTCCCTCATCCTGTTTCTAACCCTTTCACCCCTCAAACCCATCCCTCTCTATTCATCTTCTATTTTAATCACTTTTTCCTCATCCTGTTTCCACCCCTTCCAGCCCACTAACTCTCTTTAAACTTTTCCTAAACCTCTTTCTCCCAGTGTCTATCCCTCTCCTCATTGCATGCTCTTCCCCTTTCATTCTGTTCCTGTGCCTATCTTAACTTGTACCCCTGCCTAATTCTTTTCATCCCTCTCCTCAACCTCTGTCTTCAACCTTTATCCCACTGGCTTCACGCCCCTTTCATATCTCTAATCCTAATTATCCTTCACCCTCTTTATTCCTATTTTTCTACTCTAACCTAAAGCAATATCTTATTTTCTAGTAGGCCCACTAAGACTATACAACCATGAAACACAAAATTGATTCAGTTCAAAGCCACATTGCATTTTGAAATTTACTGTAAAAGCGTTTGGCTGTTAAGAACTGCCTTTAAGCTATTTTTTCCTCTTTCGCCTCCTTTTATTTCCATCTGATCCCCCTCCTTAAAATCGTTATTTTTCCCAATTTTCCATTCATATTCTTTCCTTTTTCCACCCTTTCCTTTTTTTAATTAAAGGTTTCCTCTATACCTATTTTTCTACTTTGACCACAACTACATTTGAAGGGTTCGGAGCACAAGGGGCACAAGCAACATTGAATATGAACTTTTCTATAGGAGTTTCGTTGTCGAACTTTGAGTTGGCGAGTTCTCTCTCTGCCATGTGCTCTCGTTAAAAACTTTCACTTAATCACGATTTCGAGACGAACTGCACAAAAACTATTCCTGAAGTATTAATTTATGCAAATATATTACATTTTATGCCAAGAATTTGAGGAGCACATTGGGGAAAATAAGAACCGACAAAAAAAACAATTGCATGACAAAAAAAAAAGTATCTCAAATCCCCGTGTCTCTCATTCCAATTATTTCCAGCTAATTAATAAATAAGACATTCTGCAGAAACCGTGAATAAAATTATTTCACTAAAAAAAAGGTAATAAATATTTCTGAGCTTGAAATAATGAATAACGGAAACAAACAGATTTCTAAATATAGCAACAAAGGGTTACCTGAAAATTCACAACACGCGTAGATTTGGTGACTTATCGTACCCATCCCATCACTATCAGTGGAGTTTTAACTCTGTCACTTGTGCCTCTTGGCGGGCTCCAAACCAAGTGGTTCCATGATCAAGATCATGAACACAAAATTGTTTTACCAAAACACACCATAACATGTTGAAATTCACTACAAGAGCACTTGGCTTTTAAAATCTTCCACAGATCGTATTATTGCATTTTAAATAGTTAACTTAATCCCCAACCCTCTGTCTTCTGATCCCCTATTCTCTGTCCCCTGATCCCCTACTCTATCTCCTCTAATCCCTTACACTCTCTCTGATCCCCTACTATAGCCGCGTTCACAACAACCATTCTAACCGGGAAAAGGCAGAGAAAACCGGTTCTTCTTCCAACGGTCTCCCTACGCTAGGGAAAACCTCACCGGACCATCCGTTGAAAATTCTCCCCTGGGCCATAGCAGTAGGAAATATTTTAATTGGACTAACCGCCTGTAGAGGGCGCTCTCGCTCGCTTCCCGCAATGTATTTCTACGAGCTCGCTCGCTTGTCACGTGATTCTTTCTGCCGGTAGGACGAGTTAGACGAGTGCACTTGTGAACGGGCTATTCTATTTCATCTCGGTTAGTTTTCGGAGATCCCTTTTCCCCTACTTCTTTAGCTCTTTCTCCGGTTGAACAGGTTGTCTGTTGTGAACGCGGCTTATGTCATATGATGCCCTACTCTCTTTCTTCTGATCCACTATTCTTTTTTCCTCTGATCACCTACTCTTTAACTTCTGATCCCCCACTATCCCCTAAACCCAAGGTTTGTAGAGAGAGAAGGTTGGCTCATCCGTGACGTCACCTAATGGAAAGAGGGGTCTCTGCCAATGGCAATGCTCGTACCGTTTGGTACGAGCATTGCCATTGGCAGAGACCCCTCTTTCCATTAGGTGACGTCACGGATGAGCCAACATTCTCTCTCTACAAACCTTGCCCTAAACCCCCTACTCAAATACCCTACTCCGACCTCTAATCCCCTTCCCTCTGATCCCCTACTCTCACACTTCTGATCCCCAATAATCTCTCCTTTTATCTCCAACTCATTCAATTCTGATCCCCAACTCTTTCTCCTCTAATCCCTTAGACTCTCTCTGTTCCCCTACCCTTTCTTCTGATAACCTACTCTCTCTTCTATATAATCCCCTACTCTCTCCCCTCGGATTGCCTACTCTCTTTTCTCTGTGTGTGTGTGTGTTCCCCTTCTCCCACTACTTATCCCCTATAACCTCTCCTCTTATTCCCAAATCACTCTACTCTGGTCCCCTACTCCCTCTCCTCTACTCTTTTTCCTCTGATCTCCTACTCTCCCCAAAGCCCTTACTCTCTCCCCTAATCCCCTACTTTCTTTCTCTCTTCTGATCCCCTACTCTCTTTTTTCCTGTTCCCTTACTCTCCCACTTCTGATCCCCTACACTCTCTCTCCTGATCCCCTACTCTTTCTCCTCTGATCCCCTAGTCTGTCACTATTTATCCCCTATAATCTCTCCTGTGATCCCCATCTCACTCTGCTCTGTTCCTCTAATCCCTTATACTCTCTCTCTGATCCCCTACTTTCCCTTCCTTTTTAATCTCTTTCTTCTGATCATCCCAGTATGCCTATTCCCCAAGCCTAGATTTAACAACTATGAGAACAAGTGTTTTCCCATAAACCCACCATTTCATATTTTGTTATTTCCTGCAGTCGATTTGCGGTTAAAACGCCCATTAATATGTAATGTTACTTACATTAAAACTTTATTTTCTTTCTCCCTTCTGCAACTCATTTGGTGGAGGAGCTGTTCTTCTGGTTACTGAAATTAACATTACATTTAAATGAAATGTAAGCAATTGTTAAAATATGGTACCTAAAGATATAAATGACAAGATTTGTTAAACAGATGTTCCTCTCACCCGTAATTTTCCTCTCTTATTTCCCCGAAACCCCCCACTTGCACCTCTCTCTAAACTTCCTTACCTCTTTGCTTCTCCCTTTTTTGACCCTCTTATCCCTTACTCCTACATCTCTTATCCTTTTCCTCTCCATCTTAACCTTATCATCTTAAACCTCAATCACTCATTTGTTATTATTTCTTCCCTTTTACCCTTGTATTAATTAACTTTCTCTTCAATTTCTATCACACTCACATCTCTGCACATTTCTTCCCTCTTAAAACATCTCTCGCTCTCAAAACCCATTTCTCACTCCTTTATCTTATACCTATTCTCTCCCACTTGTCTTTAACTTAATCCCATTTCTCCTTCCCCTAGCATCCTTAACCCTATTTCAACTTCCATTAATCCCTCTTCTCTCTAATAGTTTTTCTCTCCATACCGCACACTATTTTTTTTTACCTTTTTTTTCACTCTTTATTGTCTTGTTAATACCCATTATAAATCTAATGCTTTCTTTTTTATTTGTATTTCACTCTCAATCTCTAATCATTGTTTCTCTATTTTTTCTTCCACTAATTCCTTCTTTCTTCATCAAGTTTCAAACCTTTCCCTTTCTAATTCTTTATCCTTTTACTGAACCTGTTTTTACCAAATTTCCTCTTTCCTTTTCCCACTCTCCCACATCCTCTTATACCTCAATCTCTCTTTCTTCATACTTTGTATCCCTTTTTCATTCCACTATAATACACTTCATCCCTCTCCTCAACGGGTTTCTTCTACCTTTAATTCTCTCCTCGATAATTTTACTACTCTCCCCTTCCCATCTGTCATCATGTTTTATTACTTATCTTTTTATTCAGCTACATTCCTCATCTCATCTCCATAGTGTTTTCACCTAACTAATATCTTTCCTTATCCTTTTTCTATTCCAGCCTATATCAATCCTATATCCCCTTTTCTCATGCTCTTCATTTCATATATCTATCCGTTTTCCTCTGAATCTCTTTCATCCTGTTCTTCTCTCCCTTCTCCACAACTTTAACCACTCTACGCTCATAATGTAGACTTGCCAACCTCTGAGTGTCAAAAATCAGGAGATTTTCCATAGAAATCAGGAGAAATTTTTATCGATGTATAAGCCCATTGCAAACCAATTATAAAAAGATAAAATGTGCTCAAAATAAAAATTTTACCGTTTTAAAAATTTTTGTATATATTTATTGAAAGATATAAAAGTATAGAAATAGTGCGGGTGCTAAGCACAAGAATTCTGCACGTACCCAAGTTGTGCAACCACCTGGGGGGGAGGAATTCAAGATGGCGTCCAACATGGCGCCGGCATCAAATTCGCCCATTTGCGCGTAAAAGTCGATTTTTGGGTTTTTGGCTATGCTAATTTCAAAAAATATTAGTTTTAGACATGTTGTGTGATCCCCTGGAGAGGAGGAATTCAAGAGGGGGTCCAACATGGCGCCGAAATTGAATTCGTCCAATTTGGGCGCAATTAAAGTCCATTTTGGGGTTTTCGCAACCAATCACAGTTGACAGGGAATGCTCTCTACTGAACTTTCAATCTTTTGCTTCAGCGGGTTGGTTGGTACGGGCGTAATTTCGAAAACACCAGGAATTCCGAAAAAAAGTGGGAGAAAACCGAGAAAGCGGGAGATTTTCGGGGAAAATCCGGAGGGTGGGAGGAGAGAGCGAAAATCCGGAGTCTCCCGCCAAAATCCGGAGAGTTGGCTACCCCTTTCAGCCCACTCTTTTGCTACTTGTTATTTTGGCAAATATGTTTCAGCTCCCTACCATATTTATCACCACACATTTTAACTCCTTTATCTCCTTCATATACAGGGTGTATCTGAAATGATGCGACAAACTTTGAGGGGTGTTAGTACTCATGAAGACGAACAAGAATTGGTACAGAAAGGGGGGTCGCAGGTACGCCGTTAACGAGCTAGGACCTAATGTAGTGCGAGTGCGTTTCAAAAGGCCGTTTTTAGAAGGCCTGTGTGACGAAACAAAACATAATAAAATGAAAAACATTATTGCGTGAGGTACAGGAGTATCCGTACTACTTAAATCCTCAATGTGATAGAAATTGGACCACTTGCTAAACCGTGGGGTGAGTTTTAAAACGTGCAATATTAATCTTTTAGCCAAAGAATGGAGTTCCCTTACATTAGTGTAATGGTACTTAGAAAAATGATGATCGGGGAAGGAATTTTCAATGATCATACATTGATTGATCATTGGAACTGTATGATCATTGAAAATTCCTTCCCCAATCATCATTTTTCTAAGTACCATTAAGGGAACTCCATTCTTTGGCTAAAAGATGACTATTGCACGTTTTAAAACTCACTCCATGGTTTAGCAAGTGGTCCAATGTCTATCACATTGAGGATTTAAGTAGTACGGATACTCCTGTGCATCATGCAATAATGTTTTTCATTTTATTATGTTTTGTTTCGTCACACGGGCCTTCTAAAAACGGCTTTTTGAAACGCACTTGCACTACTTTATGTCCTAGCTCTTGAATGGCGTATCTGCGACCCCCTTTCTATACCAATTCTTGTTCGTCTTGATGAGTACTGTCACCCCTCAAAGTTTGTCGCATCATTTCAGATACACCCTGTATTTCCGCATCTTTCTCTCTCCCTCCACATCCTCCTCTTAAATTACAATCTCCTCACCCAATTCACCCCGTCTCAATACCTTGTTCTTTTTCTCAACACATTTCTTTCTCCTTTATCCCTCTTTTCTTACGCTGTTTCTCTCTCACTATCTTTCAACCTAAAATACTCCTTTCTCCCTTTTTATCACTCAGTAGTCCCCTTCATCCCTCTTCTCAACCTGTTTCTCTCACCTATATCCCTTTCATCAACCTCTTCATCACTAATCTCGCTACTTCTGCTTTAATCACTCTTTCTTCAACCTATTCCACTTTAATGGAACTTAAAACCACTTCATGTATCTCCTCAACCTGTTTACTCCTCTTAAACCTAATTTCATCATGCTTTTCATCCCTCTAATCCTAATTTTTTTCTTCCCTTTACCTTTTAATCCCAATTTTTTCTACTCTGACTCAAGAGAATATATTAATTTACACTAGATTCATCACCTAAGCTTTTACACCTATGAACGCAAGTTGTATAAATTATAACCAGGGTTGGTATAATACTGTTTTTTTAAACCAAGTGGGTTGGATTTTTTTCTCGTTTGAAAAGGGAAAAAAAACCTGAAAAAAAGGAAAACTAGAGTTTGTTTCAGGTGGAGTCATATTTCTGATATGGTTTCCCTCTCCATGGATTGTTTAGAAATTAGGTGGGTTTTTTCAAAGCTCCATGGGTGGTTTATATTCTTTTAAAATTAAAAAGTTTTTAATGACTTAATTAGTTAGTTAGTTTATTTAATTGCAATTATCATGTTTTAGCTTTTAAAGTTGGTACTCTTAAATAAAATGAGAGCATAAACCCCATCTGTTTTTGTGATATCTGAAATTCGTCTTACGTGTAAGACCAACGGTTCAATTTGATGATTCACAAAGGAAATGGCCAGCTGCATAAGCAACAAAGAAAGAAGTTTCTTTTAAATAAAGTATTGGTAAATCCACCAACTGAATTTTTCCCCAAAGGCCAACTATATCTGCTTCAAACCTTTTAGCATGTGATCACAGATCGAAGAAATACCTATGGGTATTGTTCCGTATAACAGCTTTAGAAGGTCATTTAATATGAACTACAATTTTAGATACGTTATTTAAAATATTATTTTTTTTACATTTGAAAATGCGGCAAAATTGTGATTTTTTTTAAAACCCAAAAACGGAGCTATAAAAGTGGGTTTAAAAACGCCCACATTGGCTCCAACTTTTCCAACCCTGGTTATAACCTACTATCTCATTTAGGAACTCACGTTAAATTCAAATATCTGAAATATTTTACTTACTAAAAACTTGATAATTTTCCCCATCTGCTACTCATTCAATTGTAGAACTGATCTTCTTTTCTCCTGAAATTCACCAAGTTAATTTTAATATATTAGTGAACGCTTACATTTACTTTAAAATATGGTACAAAAGGATATAAATGACAATATTTGTTCTACACATACTCCTATCTCCATCATTCACCCTTCTCTAATCTTATTTATTCCTCTTCTCTACCTGTTTCTTTCTGCTTTAAACTACACTTTCCTTATGCGTCTCATCCCTCAGTCTCATCTTCTTCCACACCAATTAAACTTTCCTCACCCTGTTTTAAACCTTTCACTCCTGTTTCGAACCCTTTGTCTCTCTCCCCTTAATATGGTTTTCTTGTTCTCTTCTTCCTATTTATCTTTCTCACTCTCTCTCATCCCTACTCCTCTTTCAACTCACTCAATCCTCATCTCTTGTTTCAGTCCTCCACAGGATTTCCTAAAGACTGTTTCTCCCAAATTTAATCCTCTCCTCACACTCTTTCTGTGTCTCTTTAATCTCCCCCAACCTGTTCATCTATCCCTCATCTTGTTCTCCACCCTTTATCCCCTCTTCTACATTTTCATACTTATCCCCTTTCTCCTACTGCTGCATTCCCATATCTTCCATTTCATTCACTCTTTCCTCATCGTGTTTCTCCCTCTTTTATTTTCCTTTCTCAACTTTATCCCTCTCCACACCTTTTCCTTCCTCATTCATACCTCCCCTCCCTAGTCCTACCCAACCTTCATTTCTTTTTCCTTATCGCACCTATATTCATCCCTCTCACAGTTTCTCTCTCCTCTGGTTCCTATCTCCCACATGAGAACATGGTACAGATTTATACAATTGACAATATTTGTTCTCACCCCACGCTAATCTTCTTTATTCCTCTTTTGAACCTGTATCTTCTTCCTTTAAATTGTTTTTTTTTCATGCTTTTCATCCCTCAAATCCTATATTCATGCTCTCTTTCTCTCTCCTTTTCTTCCACGTCACTCTTTCCTCATTCTGTTTTAACGCCTCTCTAATATCTTTCTCTTTCCTCAATCCCTCTTGTCATCCTCTTTCTCCCCCTTTTACCCCCATCTAAACCTTCTTATCCTTCTCATCAACATGTTTCGCTCCCCCTTCAATTTTAACCTTCCCTTCACATCTACATCTCTATCCTTAACTTGTTTTTTTTTTTAGTTATCCCTCCGTCTTATAATTTCTCTCCTTCATGTGATTCCTCACTTAATAATGTACCTTAACTACTACTTTCTCATCCTTTTTCTAACACTTTCACCCCTCTCTTATATTCATTATTCATCTTCTTAACGTGTTTCTCCTTCCTTCCTTATTCTCTCTTTATTTCTCTCTCCCTCACCATTTTCCCCTTTAACCAATCTCCCCATTTCACCCCACTAAAAACCTATTTTTAACCTTTCTCAATCTGTTTCTAACTGTTTTTATCCTTCTCCTCATGTGTTTTATTAACTAAACCTATTTCTCCTTCCCTTAAGGCTACTCTTTCATAACTGTCAAGTTCATCTCACGTCTTCCACATTAATTACTCAGTCCTCGTTTTATTTCACTCCTCTCTAATACTCTATCTCTCTATTTCTTAAACCAAAATATCTAACCTTTTTAAACCCCTCACACCCAATCTTGTCCCTTACCTCAATCTATTTATTTCTCCTTTTTCCTACTTTTCTAGTCCTTTTTTCCTTCTATTTCTAAATTATACCTCCCGTATCCTCTTAATCCCTATTTTTCTACTCTGATCTCACTCGGACAGACCACTAGGCTAAGATTTTAGCTCTGTGAAAACAAAGTTGCTTCAGTTAAAAACCACCATTTCCTTTTAAATTCCCTTTTAGGCAGTGATTCTCAAGCTTTCAATATTGGCAACCTCAATCAAATTTTCATCGCACCCCCTTTTATACAGTATGCAAAGAAGACTTATTTTTAGGCTAAAGTGAAAATACGACCTTATTCCAAGACAGATTCTCGGAGAGGGGCATTCCTGGGGGAAAAAACTAAACTTTTGATTCCAGAGGTGCACAAAAATAATTTTTATACTTTAATTACATGTGTGCATAATGGATTAGATATCGCTTTTTAAAAAATTTAAATTAAAAAAAAAAACTTGTTTTTATCAAATATTTAGTTATTGAGTTATACGCCATAGGGGAGTCTGGGAATCTTTCCCCAGAAAATATTTAAATATTAGGAAGCATAAAAAGTTTTTTTTACTACCTTAAGGGGCTACAGAGGAGCCATGACCCCTTCTGTGAAATTGCGTGGGAAATGTAACGTCGAATTATACTCACAGCATTTTGTCACTTTAAAGTTCATCTTCAGCGGTTGATACAAAAGTTGTCTTAAAAATTTGGAACTGAATGTTTGTTCCAACAAAATCGGGTAACGTTTCATTATTGAATTGTGAACCACTTCCGAAACCCTCAATGACCACTTTGGTGACATAACCACTGGCAAAAGAGAATTAGCGTTCTGGAGGTCTTCCTCCTTTTTTGAATTTTAGTGTGATTAAAGCCATTCTAAGCTATTTCTTTGGGATTCTTGGGGACACATGGCACCCCAGGACAAGCTATTGATCCTGACCTGAATTGTGTGACTTATTCTATATACTTACACCAGTGGAGCATAAGAAATTGAGGTCTTTGACGCAAGAACCAGGTATACCAGGTATCTCCACTTACAATTAAATTTTACTTTAGATGATTTTTGGTGATATCTTAAATGTTGGCTTGTTTGAGAGTTGCTGTATAAATTTCGCGTAGATTAGTGTAGGTGTGGTTAGTCCCGATGATATCGACCTTAGATTATTTTAAAAGTGTAGCTTCTTATTTATTACCCTCAACCTATCACTCCTGTTATCTCTTAAAAGTCAGTATGAAAGCTAAAAGGAACCAATCCAAAGGTTTTTCTTTTGCCAGACTTGCAATTTAAAAACATACTAGCTGGTTTGACCCGGCAAAGCCGCGTCTTACCAGCTAGATTACGCGCCTTTGGCGCTGATGCGAGCTCCGCTCGTTACTACCACACGCTTGCAGCGCAGTTAAATTTTTTACAATTTATAACTTTTTTTAAGCTGCATCGTCAACGCTTAACTGTTCAATTTTTTCAATCAAATTATAGGTTTTTCTAACCACACCTAATTTATTCTTATGCTTCATCTGAAGAGAAAGAAGTAATACTTTAATAAACCTGTACCATTATTTTTTTTTATAAATCCAATATGCCTAGTATCCTATTGCGATAAATCTAGTAAAACGTCAAAAAATTGAAGTTTGATAATTTTAAAGTAGATTTTCTTCACGCTCTTTAAAAGACGTTTTGCCTGTGTTGGTAAAAATATTAACTGAAAACAATGGGGCAAATTGAAATAAATTTATAATTTAAAAATGGAATGTTTTGAAGGAACGTGACATATTATTGGCTCATCTAGGGTTGGAAATCTTTCGATCAAGACCGAGTTTGTCCAAATCGGTTCAGGGGTTCGGGCTGGCGGCCGGCCGAACGGAACCTCCCCATAGAGTTAACATGGGGGCAAAACGAAAAAAAAACGTATAATTTAAAAATGGAAGGTTTTGGAGGAACGTGTTATATTATTGGCTCATCTAGGGGTGGAAAGCTTTCGATCAAGACCGAGTTTGTCCAAATCGGAACGGGGGTGCGGCCTGGCGGCCGGCCGAAAGAAAACCCAAATTATTTTAATATATAAGATATTTGGCAACAAGAAAGGATTTGCATTTTAAGGCAACAATGATTGAAAGCATATCGCTAAATTGGCGAATCTACCTGAGAATAAAACTGGTTTGAAAGTGGAGGTACCAAAGTTCTCGTTTCTTGCACCATTCCTCAGTTTGTTTGGAAGCGGCCGAAATAATACTTTAAAGAAATGTAGTAATTTATATCGCAAAATCCATGGCTAGAGTTTTGTTTCGAAAAGGAGAAAATTAATCCTTAACCCCCTCCATAAAGTGTCAAAACTTTTAACTTTTTAGAAATTGTAAGGTTGGATTTGTATCTTAATTAACTTGTTATATAAAAAAATATTAAGTGATATTGTGTTTCATGTATTAAAGGGGCCTGGGAGTCCCCCCCCCCCATGAAAAAGTTCAGGAGGAACCCAGACTCGCGCTCCGCTTTTGGAGTTATCGTGCCCCCTTAGGAGGAGCACCCCCAATTTGAGAACCACTGCTTTAAGGCGATTTGCTATTCAGAACTCCCATTAAATTTAAATACTGAAAATATTTTCCTTACCTTATAAACTTGATAGTAGTTCCCTTCTTCAACTTAGTTGTAAAGCTGCTCGTTGTTCTGAAATTCAAAAAGTTACTTTTAAAAATATAGTATTAGTGATTGTTACATTTTTCTAAAACATGGTACAAAGTTATATATTTGTTGTACACACATATGTTCCTCTCCCCCCCCCACTACCTTTTCCTTTAATCACTTTTCCCTCATCCTATACCTTTATATTTCATTCCCCTCTAATCATTATCCTGCTTTCCTCTTTTTTGTTCCTTTCATCCAAGTCTGCACAACATTCGCCCCACGGACCATATGTATACCGCCAAGCCTCATTTTTATGAACCGATAGGTCTTGAACGATTCTAAAATGGTTAGGATATATTAATTTAGGTCAATTTTTGTGAGGTTTTCTAAGGAATACAAAAGGGAAGATATACTCAGTGCTGAAATTAGAGGGGGACGCCGTCCCCCGAAATATTTTTACCGTCCCCGTTCCCTAAAATATTTGTTTCCACGAAAAGAAAATTATAAATTTAAGGGTAGATTTAAATACGAAAGGAAATTTATTTTTTCTAACCTAAAATCCCATTCGAATGAGTGTTCGGATTTGCCTATCAGCGTGCCAGCAGTCTCCCCGTATTCCGATTCGCAAATATATTCTTATTCGGATTTTTAGGGTTAAATTTCCAAAAACTTTCTGGGGAGGACCCCGAGTATTTTAATCCCTTTAAGTATTTTAATCTCTATTACTCACGATTTTCTGTGCAAAAAAGGAGTTAAAACCATGTTTTTAGAGTCTAATTTCCAAATATTTTCTTGGGGAGAACCCCCAGACCCCCCCTTTTTTTGTACTTGGAACTCGATTATTCACAAAAATTTTAACATTAGGTTGAGCAAGATGATTTAATTCGATTCACAAATTTTTAGCCCCCAAAACCAAATCCTGGATCCGCCACTGCATGGTAACACAAATATGAATAATGTTTTTTTTTTAACTTTCCATAAATACTTGTAAAGAATTAAAAATGTTACATAGTTTTAAGGTTATAAAAATTATAATGACTGCATTTGTGCTTGTATTCTACCATTTGAAAGATGTTCCATTAGCCCCCACTTTCCCCTAACTATGCAATTTTATGTAATCTAGAATTTGATTTTATCAATTCGAGTAGGTACCAATTCAGCACTGGGAGATGTTAAACCGTAGTGAAAGCCTAACTTTTTTCACCTAATTACAAATGAAGAGGCAGCCTCCTATAAAAACCTGTAATGGTCCAAAGTATGGATATTTCTATTTGATTAAAATTATAATATTATAACTGAGGGTATGTTTTGCACAGATACTATAGGTAATCTATCCTGTTTATTTAATTTGTCAATTTTCTATCTCACTACCAAGGAATTAAGCATTTACATTCATCTTTTAGCTCGAGATCAATATGTATTTTTCTGGCCCGCGGGAAGTGAAGATGGAATAATTTGACCCGCATCACAGCTGAAGTTGTGCAGGACTGATTTTTCCTCTTCTCAATCTTTTTATCCCTCTCTCCATTAAAACCCTTTCAGTCCTACTCGCCTAAATTTTCCATAGAATTCGAGGGTAAACTTGAGAGGCTCAGGATAGAAAGGTGTTAATCTCTTATCTTCCACGCTAATCCCAACTTATTTCTCATCCTCTGTTCTTTTTTTTTATTCCTCTCCTTTACATGTTTCACACTCATTTATCCCTCTATTAACGTGCTTCCTCCACCTTGATTCACCCTCTCAACATTTTAAACACCTTTCTTTTACCTATCTTATAATGTTCTTCTATTTCTCATTATTTTATTTCTAAACCTTTCATCCCTCTTTAATGTTTTTTATCCCTCTACTCACCGTACTACTCCTCTACTACTCCGTACTACTCGAGTACTACTCCCTCTACTCTAGGCGTAAAATCTATAGAACGATATATTTACAAAATGTCTTATGTAAGGCTATGAAAAACAACAAAGTTTATTAAATATTAGAGTTTTTTAGGGAACTCGTCTTTTCAATAAACGATATGTTTTGCCCCTTTGAGCAAATTTGTATCCTTACGAGACGGCATATCACTTACAAAAAAGGCACGATTTTCATAACGTTAAATAAAGTATAGGAAGTTCCTGGCACTCCAGGTTTATAAATAGCTGTGTTCCATAGCAAATCAACAAAAGAAAATACACTTTTGAAAGTTGAGATTTATATTTTTTAAAATTTATGATAAAAATTTATAAATCGCAAAATTTATAAATTTATGCTATTAATTATTATACCCATCAATAGGAGAATAATAAGAAATTTGGTAGTTTTAAATGAATCCACTTTTAAAGAGGCAAAAATCGTGCAATTTCGACATTATCACGACATCTTTAAACAGCTGATGCTCTAAACTATTTGAACCAAAATAATGAAAAAAATTGCTGTTCTCTTCTGCTTTACGTGATGTAAAATATTTTTTCATCCGATTTTTCGAATACTTCCTCTTTGATTTCCTTAATAGCATGTTGTAATTTTTTACTACATATATTTTCCATAAAGAATTTTATTGTATTGTTTTTATTTTGTTTGTCAATAAAGAATTATACTATAGGGCAGAATTACAGTTACTGTAGCCAGGCTATTTTTAAAATACTGATGATAGTTAGAGATGTTGGAAATTTTTTACCTCATGTTATACACTTTTAATGAAAAAAAAAAAATTCTAAATCAGTCAAAAATGTACCAGAAATGTCACTGAATGGATGTGGTTTTTAGTATATCAGAATTAAAGTTTAGAAATGGGCATGCAAATGTGTGATAGATATAGAAAGACTTTCTAGTGAGAATAAAACCAACTCCAATTAGAAAAGTTTTTCCAGTTACTATTAAGCTCTAAGCCATCAACATTTTTCTGTCCTTAACCAAATGACATGTTAAATGTTCATGGAGACCTTTATATACCAAGAGTTGAGCCTGTTATTGCAACTGGAAGAGTTAATACTTTGAGCAAAAAAAAAAATTAAATTTTTTTCCCTTGGTTTGGAACAGATGTTAAAAATTGAAATGTAAAATTTTACTAAATATGTACAGTGGAAGCTCTTATAACGTAATTAATCCGTACCGAGTTTTTTGTCGTTATAAGAGCAAACTTCGAGTGATACACTCGAGTGTAGAATATCACTCGTTTAAAAGTAATAAACTCGTTAAACTAAACTATCAATTTTGATGCTTTTCGGGAAGGTGGACTCGATTCCCTCAAAGATATATTTTTAGTAGATTAGTTTATAAAGTTTGGAGGAAATCTAAACCTGAAAACGATCACCAACCCTCAATCGTCAAAGGCAAAGGGATGGATTATGGAAATTGCAGTTACCCGTAATAAGTTTTTTTAATCAACTAACTGAAACCCTTGGTTGTATATTTTACCATTATATCCAAACAGTAGGATACTAGATCGTTGGGATTTAGAACACAGTTCGAATCGCCCAATTGATTTTCCTCATTTTAAGCAATTATTTATTATTTTATGAATTCTTGATACTTTCAATTTAATGTTATATTACCTTATTTTTTGCTATGAAATTTAAGATCAATATTTTACAAAGTATAAATATTTGTGTTTGCTATTAAATTTTTATTTTGATATTAATTTATTGCGTAGCTTAGCTTCCTTAGAATGTTCGGATGCTTACATAAAACTAAAACGCTAATAATAATAATAAATAAGTCTCAAATCAACAAAGGCATTGGATAGCGCAAGATTTCGTTTTGGGATTGTAGCCGGTTACCCCGGGCGAAAGCAAGCGAGAAGAAGATGCGATGGTTACTTGGTGCTGTTTGTTATACTTTGATATTCGTTTATTGGCTAATTCATGTGTGACGCAAACATACCGATCCAGAAAAGTATTCGATAGCTGAATCGATTCGAAGATTAGTCTTTATAAGAGCACTTTTGTGCTCTTATAGAGACTAATTTTTGGGTCTTTATAAGAGAGGATTTTTATAAGAGCAGGTCGTTATAAGAGCTTCCACTGTAAATGTGATATTTTAATGACATGCGAGACAAATTAAATGAGTTAAGTCTAAAGAAAAAAATTTAAATTAGAAATAGTCAAAATATGCTCTCTTCCTCTTTAAATGTGTGAAACTAGTTAAAAATTTTTAAACTGACCCTCAAAAATTAAAATAGCTATACCTATTGAATATTCTTTACCCTACAATAATGGAAAGGACACTTAGACAGATTTGCTTAAAACTCAACTTAATGACAGGGTTTTTTTTTTTCGCATTCGTGACCTGGTAAGGTTTGTTCATTAGTTCGGTATGAACTAATGATGAACTATGTGACAACAATATTTTGGAATGAAATAAACTTGGGGGACTTTGAAAGAAATGATGTAGCGAGTGGTCACATTAATGGTAAATCTATTCACGCGATTTCGGATGAATTGCCAAAGTCAATGGTTGGTGTTGTCGTGAAGTAAATAAAGAAGACTAAGGGAGCTGGGACACGAACTGCGCACGTTGTTTATCACTGTAAAATGACAAAATGGAATCGAAGTGCCCTGAAGTCTGAAGACCGTAATGATTTCTAAATACACTCCACATTATCAAAAATGAGTTTAAGGAGGCTACAGGGATTAGGTCCACTACAGTACTTTGTGAAAACAAATATCCACTGATTTGTTGTCGCAAACAAACCAAACATCCCATCATCCAAAAAAGGCTTATACTCTTTGTGTTTTCAACGCCACAACTGAACTTAAAGTTACTAAAAAAACTGTTTTATTAAGCATAGAGTTGCACAAAATACTCTCCCAGTCCATTAGGCGAACTAGATTTTGAAAAATATGTGAACGGGGGAGTGCATCAAACTGTCAAGTTCGGAGGTGACTGTCTTTTTAAGAGAGTTTTTCGTGGTTCGAACCCCTTAACTCTGTTAATGGCAAATTAAACACAGATACCAGTATAAACAATTTCGATAATCATACTTTTCTATACCTTCTGACAGTTTTATCAAAATTTAAAAAAAAAAAAATTTAAAAAAATTTAAAAAAATCATCGCATTGTAACGTTTTTTAAAGCTCATTTAAAACAGAAGAGAACAACACCTTTTTCATGGTTTTTGGGTCGAATAGTTTTTGAATATCATATTTAAAATTGTGATGTTAATGTCAAAATTGCATTATTTTTGCCGCTTTGAAAGTGCATGTCTAAAAAATCTAAAATTTCTCCTATTATTATCCTATTGATGGATACAATTAGGAACACAAAAAGTTTGAAAATCTAAATCGTAAAGGTTCAGACCCTTCGTTGATTTGACATGTTGGAATGACCATTCAACCTAATTCCCTGCCCTTTATCTGCTTTCTACCTGACATAATCCTCTTTCCAATTTTCCCTCTCTCCATAATCTCGCATGTTGCTCCTCTCTCCCTTCTCATATTCAACCTCAATCATTCTTTCCTCACCCTGTTTCTACCCGTTTCAGCCCTCTCTAATCCTCTCGACCTTAACTTGTTTCTCTTGTATCTTTCTCATCATTTTTATCCCTCTCTTCTCTAGCCTCTCATATATTTTTCCACATCAACCGTTCTTCCCTCATCCTGCTTCTAACCATTTCACTCCTCAATAATACTCACCCACTCCTCTCTACTCATTTTCCACTTTAATCACTTTTTCCTCATCCTGTTTCCACCCATTTCACTCAGCCTCTTTAAAGTTTTTCTAAACCTATATTTCTCCCAGTGTCTATCCTTCTCCTCATTGCAAGCTCTTTCTCTTTTAACTCTCTCATTCTATTCCTGTCTCTTCTCAACTTGCACACCTGACTAATCCTCTTCATCCCTCTCTTCAACTTTCCACCTTTATCCCGCTGGCTTCAGGCCTTTCATATCTCTAATCCTAATTCAAATTCTACTTCATCCTCTTTTTCCCTATTTCTCTATTCTAAAATAAAACAATATCGGATTTTATAGTAAGCCCACTAAGATTTTACAACCATGAAACACAATATTGATTCAGTTCAAACCCACATCACATTTTGAAATTCACTGTAAAGCGTTTCACTGTTTAGAACTTCCTTTAAACTCTTTGTTCCTCTTTAGCCTCCTTTTATTTTCATCTTATCCCTCTCCTTAAAAATTGTTACTTTTCCCAATTTTCCATTCCATATCCTTACCTTTCTACACCCTTTCCTTTTTTAAGCCTACCTTACCTTTCCTCTATATACCTATTTTTCTGCTTTAACTTTATACCACTACATTTGAAGGGTTCGGAGTACAAGGGGCACAAGCAACATTGAATATGAACTTTTCTATGGGAGTTTCGTTGTCGAACTTCGAGTTGGCGAGTTCTCTCTCTGCCATGTGTTCTCGTTAAAAACTTTCACTTAATCACGATTTTGAGACGAACTGCACAAAAACTATTCCTGAAGTTTTAATTTATGCAAATATATTACATTTTATGCCAAGAATTTGAGGAGTACATTGAGGCAAATAAGAACCGACAAAAAAAAAAAAAAAAAAAAAAACAATTGCATGACAAAAAAAAATATCTCAAATCACCTATATGGCGTTGGGCTGCGGCATATTTCAAAAATTAGGATTGTTTCTCAAATTAGCTTCGATGTTGGACCCAGGATTGGAAGTCATTGTATTCTTTACATTTATCATGGGTTTTTTTTTATTCCCTGTGTAATTCCAATTATTTCCAGCTACTTAATAAATAAGACATACTGCAGAAATCGTGAATAAAATTATTTCACTAAAAAAAAGGTAATAAATATTTCTGACCTTGAAATAATGAATAAAGGAAACAAATAGATTTCTAAATATAGCAACAAAGGGTTACCGTAGATTTGGCGCTTATCGTACCCATCCCATCACTATCAGTGGAGTTTTAACTCTGTCACTTGTGCCTCTTGGGCTCCAAACCAAGTGTCACAGGTTCCATGATCAAGATCATGAACACAAAATAGTTTTACCAAAACACACCATCTCTCGTGCGCGCCCAGCCTTAGGCTGGGCGCGCACGAGTGACTAAAGTCACGGCGACCAGGATTACTAGTATCAAAAATATCATTGGAAAACAATAGAGCATTTTCAATCACATGACTTTACATAACAACGGCCTTAGCAACGTTGTTTTTATCCTCCAGTGATGTCATGTGCGAATGCTTCTATTGGATGCTTTTATTTCCCGCCCCTAACAACAGCCTTAGCAACGTTGTTTTTGTCTTTGTCACCGTGACAAAAGTCGCCCGTGCGCGCTCGCCCTAACATGTTGAAATTCACTACAAGAGCACTTGGCTTTTAAAATCTTCCACAGATCGTATTATTGCATTTTAAATAGTTAACTTACCCCATAAACTTGATAGTTGATCCTTCTGCCACTCATTTATTGGGCTGTAGATCAGCTATCCTATTTTCTGAAATTTGCAAAATTAACTTCAATTAAATATAAGATAAATTGATGGAGAGTTCTTAACATTTATTTCAAAAAGGTATAAAATTGTACGATTGACAATTTTTATTTTATAATAACCCTAATGCATTAAAACAAATCATAAAATACTTTAAAAATCCAAAGCTTAAGTGTGGAGGGAAGTGTGACAACATTTGAATCGTCAGTTTGAAAAAGGGAATTAGTCCAAAAACCAAGTTATGAGAAAATCGGGGGGAACTCGAAAAATAAATAATGAAATTTTAATTTCATAACCAGCAAATTTTTCTGGAAATTTAGGACTCTATTTAAGAACATAATCATTGAAAAAAAATGTAAATATATTTAACAATATTTTACATTTAAATAAAGGTGGTGCACTTATTCCTTTTTTAAACTTATAAAATTTCAGTAAGGTAAATCGAACCTTGCTTGAAAAACTAGTCAGAAAACTTCACTCATTTAAAAAAATAATAAACAAAACTTATCATTACGTTATTTTTCTTAAAGTGGACTTTAAAAAAATAATCTTTCATATTGTAATTAATATTTTTGGTGTAAAAAAAGTTGGAAATTACTGAAGTTAAATTAATTAAATTTAAATAAGTAATTAGTTCAACATTTCGAATGAAAGTCTAAAATTTTTAGTTTTTCTTCCCTCCTGCAATAGCACCTTTTCGTTCTGTTGTGAGATAAAACTTTCGTGGTAATTCAAATAATACTCTCAGGGTGGTTTTTAATTAAAGAAAAGCATAAATGTTTCTTTAATTGCAATTGGTAATATTGCTTAGTAATTAATTGCTTGGTAACAATTTTTTAAAAATCAACCTGCTTATGTTATTGGAAATGCCTCGGAAGTTTCATTAGAATGAGTTTTTAATAACTTATTTTAATTCGGAGTGAAGTTGAGATGTTTTCAAAGAACGATTTAAACTGACGTCAGTTATATATCACACGTCACAATTTCGAGTTTATCTGGCCTAAAGAGTCTAGGGTGTGCCCAACCGTTTTGTAAAGAGTGTCACTATATAGGGAACAGAAATTGAGAGCATGCCACTTCCTCTCTTTTCAATAAATCATAAAAAGAGAAAAAAAAATAATATTTATAGACTGATGATGGAAATTTTACTTAAATAAAACTTTTAACCACCCTGTAAGTTTGAGTAAAGGAAATTTAAAAAAGTAATATTGGGGGGACTAGAAAAAATTTTGGAATCCTCACTTTAAATGGACTTCTGCAACATTAAGTAATTTGAACATCATCAGGATCAATAACTTAAAAAGATACACAAAACCAGAAAAACTTATCTACAGGTGACAATGGGGTTGGGTCGGCAATTGTCATTCAGACATCTAATAACTTGGTCCACATAAGTTATAACTTAAGTTATTATAACCAAAATAATTAATGAAATCGAAAAAATGACAGGAGAATTGAAATCTCGTCGAAGAAGTCAGACAACATTGTTATTTTTTTTTCTTCAAATTTTTCGACGTCTTTGCCTAACTTCTTTACGTAACTTCTCTTTAACTCCACCATGCCTCACTGTGACAAAAGTGCAGAGGGTTGGCCATCCCTAGTTTAGGTGGCCAAGCTTACGCCCATTCAGCTAAGAGGGAGTACAAAGTCCGAGAGTTGGAAACATGAGAATTCAATCGGAAAAAAGTAGTTCTGAAAATCATGTTATTTTTTGATGGTGTACCCTTAGGAAGAAAAATTCTGTCAGGCATCCGATGCCAAAGCGGTTACGTATATTAAAAACAGCTAATTAAAAAGACGAATTTTCTGCTTTTCTTGATAAATCTTAAAATAACATTTTTCCATAGGCTGTCCGACAGGATTTTGCTTTCTATATTAGAGGACCAGTTCCCAGTGGTCCATATGGAGCACTCGATCCCATTTATAGTCTAGTACTAATACCTAAATTTACATTCAGCTGAGAACATACAAAATGTGAATATATGCTGTCAGTTGCAATGCAACTAACTTCCATACTAACTTTTATAAATGCAACCAACTTCCTTGAAAATTCTCAGGCATAGCAAAGGGACGATTTGCTACGGCGGTGTCACCCGATTCTCCATGTCCCTGATTCTAAAAAGAGATGAAAACTATTTATTATAACAGTTAAATTTTTAAAAAAAAATCGAGGAGGGCCCCCAGAGCCCTTTTTTGGGATGAAACTCAGTATTACCTCAAATTTAAAGTTACATACATCCAGTAGTCTGGTCTGTTAACCGAAAAAATGGACACATTGGACAAAGTTACCAAATTTTCAAAATTTGTTCCTTAGAACATAAGGAAAGATTTTACGTGAGGATTCATATGAATAAGCCGCCATATTGGATTTTATGGGCGCCATCTTTGATTGAAGAATTTTCTTTATCTCAAGATTCATTGGACATATAATCATAAACAAAGTATCAAAATATATGTTTATGGGGTCAACAAAACCGAATATGACATTTTCGAATCATCAAAAGAACAATTAACCATTAAAAAATACACTTTCTATTTTCTGCTACTCGAACATTTAACCATAACAGCTCAGTTCACTTATTTAAAACATTACCAAAATTCCCAAACTTATAAAATATGTTATTGTTACCATAAGAAACAATTTTAGAAGAAGAACCACCGGATTGAAACGGCCATTTTGATTTTTTTTGGCCGCCATATTGGATTAAGAGAACCTGCTGTATCTCAAGATCCACTTCACATATTATCAAAACCAATGTGTGAAAATGTATGTTTTTTGGATCAAGAAAATCGAAAATGACATTTTCGAACTATTTAGAGAACAATTTAATTGAAAAATTACGCCTTCCATTTCTCCTTGAAATTAAACAGCTCAGTTAATCAATTTATAAGCCAGATAAAAATCCCAAAAATTAGTAATATGTTTGTAACACTATAGGAAATAATTTCAGAAGAATGGTCACCAGATGAAAACGGCCATTTTGAATTTATGACCGCCATATTTAATCATAAATACTTGCTATATCTCGAGATCCACTGCACATATAGTCATAAAAAAGGTGTCCAAATATATGTTTCTTGAGTCAAGAAAACCGAATATGTCATTTTCGAACTTCTAAAAAAACAATTTAATTAAAAACATTACACCCTCAATGTCCCATTAAACTTGACCAGCTAATTTTAATCACTACCAAGACAGAAAAAATCCCGATATCTCCAAACTCACACCATATGTTCTTTATAAAGTTAAGAACAAATATAGAAGGATAGACACTTGAAAAAACGGCCATTTTTAATTCTAGAGCTTCCATTTTGGATTGAAAAGACTTAGTGTAAATCGAGATCCACTACGCATACAACTATAAACAAAATGTCGAAATGTATGTTTCTTGAGTCAAGAAAACCGAATATGACATTTTCGAACTCTAAAAATAATAATTAATTGAAAATAAAATTGCGTGATTTTACGTCACAATTACGTATGACAGGTCAATAAAACAACTCCACAACAACTGCCAAGCCAGATAAAAACACCAAACTTGCACAATATGTTTTTTGTAAGGTTAAGAACATGTTAGAAGGGTCTCCATTTGAAAAAAACGGCCATTTCGAATTTTACAGCAGCCATATTCGATTTACAGATCTTTGTGTAACTCGAGTTCCACTGCGCATACAACCAAAAACAAAGTGTCGAAATATATGTATTTTGGGTCAAGAAAACCGAATATGACATTTTCGAGCTCACAAAATAACAATTTAATTAATAAATCCGCCTTCTAAGTTACTATAAACTTGTTGATCAAATTAAACAATAACAACCTAATAATGGATGAACACTGCAACTGATGCATCATTGTTGTAATGGTTTTATCTCGCAGCAGATTATTTCAAGTTTATAGTAACTTAGAAGGCGGATTTATTAATTAAATTGTTACTTTGTGAGCTCGAAAATGTCATATTCGGTTTTCTTGACCCAGAATACATATATTTCGACACTTTGTTTTTGGTTGTATGCGCAGTGGAACCTTAGTTACACAAAGATCTGTAAATTGAATATGGCTGCTGTAAAATTCGAAATGGCCGTTTTTTTCAAATGGAGACCCTTCTAACATGTTCTTAACCTTACAAAAAACATATTGTGCAAGTTTGGTGTTTTTATCTGGCTTGGCAGTTGTTGTGGAGTTGTTTTATTGACCTGTCATACGTAATTGTGACGTAAAATCACGCAATTTTATTTTCAATTAATTATTATTTTTAGAGTTCGAAAATGCCATATTCGGTTTTCTTGACTCAAGAAACATACATTTCGACATTTTGTTTATAGTTGTATGCGTAGTGGATCTCGATTTACACTAAGTCTTTTCAATCCAAAATGGAAGCTCTAGAATTAAAAATGGCCGTTTTTTCAAGTGTCTATCCTTCTATATTTGTTCTTAACTTTATAAAGAACATATGGTGTGAGTTTGGAGATATTGGGATTTTTTCTGTCTTGGTAGTGATTAAAATTAGCTGGTCAAGTTTAATGGGACATTGAGGGTGTAATGTTTTTAATTAAATTGTTTTTTTAGAAGTTCGAAAATGACATATTCGGTTTTCTTGACTCAAGAAACATATATTTGGACACCTTTTTTATGACTATATGTGCAGTGGATCTCGAGATATAGCAAGTATTTATGATTAAATATGGCGGTCATAAATTCAAAATGGCCGTTTTCATCTGGTGACCATTCTTCTGAAATTATTTCCTATAGTGTTACAAACATATTACTAATTTTTGGGATTTTTATCTGGCTTATAAATTGATTAACTGAGCTGTTTAATTTCAAGGAGAAATGGAAGGCGTAATTTTTCAATTAAATTGTTCTCTAAATAGTTCGAAAATGTCATTTTCGATTTTCTTGATCCAAAAAACATACATTTTCACACATTGGTTTTGATAATATGTGAAGTGGATCTTGAGATACAGCAGGTTCTCTTAATCCAATATGGCGGCCAAAAAAAATCAAAATGGCCGTTTCAATCCGGTGGTTCTTCTTCTAAAATTGTTTCTTATGGTAACAATAACATATTTTATAAGTTTGGGAATTTTGGTAATGTTTTAAATAAGTGAACTGAGCTGTTATGGTTAAATGTTCGAGTAGCAGAAAATAGAAAGTGTATTTTTTAATGGTTAATTGTTCTTTTGATGATTCGAAAATGTCATATTCGGTTTTGTTGACCCCATAAACATATATTTTGATACTTTGTTTATGATTATATGTCCAATGAATCTTGAGATAAAGAAAATTCTTCAATCAAAGATGGCGCCCATAAAATCCAAGATGGCGGCTAATTCATATGAATCCTCACGTAAAATCTTTCCTTATGTTCTAAGGAACAAATTTTGAAAATTTGGTAACTTTGTCCAATGTGTTCTTTTTTTCGGTTAACAGACCAGACTACAGGTATTAAAACTGTTTTTAACATTTTAGATCTAGAAAGATGCATTTAATTTAGTAATTACGTGTGAAATTAATTTCTAAAATTTTGTTTAAACTACCTTCTGTAACCAGAAAGTTTAGTCACAGCTCTGATCTTTTATTAAAACTTCAATATTTTATAAATGAAAAATTAACAAAATTTCATACTTCATGGAAAAATACTATTTTATTAGAAAACAATTAACATTCAACTGCTTGCTTAAAATTCAAATAGCAATAGGGGAGAGTGGGGCACCTTGGGACACCTCATTTTTCAGACGCAATTTTATAGTTCTCGTGCTTATAAGTACTAACAAATATAACTAAAATCTACTGTTCAATCTGTTTTGGAATCTTTGGTGCGTTTGGATAATTATTTACATCATGTTTTTTGTTTTGCGGGATGCAATCACTTTTAGTTTAAAAAACAGTTTTTAATAAAATAATTGCATTTGTGTTATTATAATTATGCTGGGATTAAAATAACTGTATCTATTACTATTTTAGAAAAGAAGAAAATATTTTGATAAACGTAAAAGAATAACTAAATTTAATACCTAAAGAGTCAGTGGAGCACCTTGAGACATGCCCACAGGTACCCAAAACTTATCATGAGCAAAAAATATTTAAAAAATTAAATAAGAAGAATTTAGAGAATTAGGTAAAATTTTGAAATTAGGGCAAATGGGAAAGGAAATCTGGAAGGAAAGAAAATATCAGTTATTTATGTCATGACAAAAATGACGAAATCTGTGAAAATTTTTGAGTGTAAAATTATGTTTAATGTCCAATTTAAGATTATTAAACATAGTCCAGTCAAATAGTATTTATTTTGGGAAAAACTTGGGGTAGAAGATATTTTTTGCTATCTGTATGTTTTTTGGGGTGCTGAATCCGAATCTGAGGTTTGCCAACAAAATTTCGTGACGGAACATTGTGAAAATTCGAAAAAATGGCAAAAATTCGTCCCTTTTTTTGTTTTCTGCCCCTAGAACATTACCTCTGCGCTTCTGAGCTAAACAGTCAGTACAAAAAATAAAGAACACTAACCAATCTACAAAAAAGTCAATTGAAACTTTTCTCTCAGACGCGTAGTTTCGCCGATAGAGCACGTTGAAAAAGGGGCTATTTTCGTTCGATTGGAAGGAAATCCAAAAAATGTCACTAATATCGCCAAAAAGCCGCATTTTTTGGAACAAATTACTATAAAAACTGCTTTAATAATATTCTTTATCAAATCAACCATCTAATAACTCCAATGATGATTAACTAAATGCATTTTCGTTCCGAGATTTCTCTTACGAACGAAAGTTCTGTAGGAGATTGTAGTATTTCGATAACTATGTTGCTTCTTCGAGATTACATACAAAAGTGTTCTTTTGACTGTTTTATAAGTTTTTGGGGATGCTGAATCCGAATCTGACGTTTGCCAACAAAATTTCGTGACGGAACTTTGTGAAAATTCGAAAAAAATGGCAAAAATTCGCCCTTTTTTTCGTTTGCTGCCCCTAGAACGTAACCTTTGCACTTCTGAGAAAAACAGTCAATACAAAAATAAGGAACACAAACCAAGCAACAAAAAGGGCAATTGAAACTTTTCTCTCAGATGAAGGGCTTAGACGCTAGAGAACACTTCTTATTGGAAAGTTTTTGTTCGATTGGCGGGAAAATCCAAAAAATGTCATTCGTATCACCAAAAAGTGGCCTGTTTTGAAACAGGATACTATTATAACTACTTCAATGATGTGCTAAGTACATGCAATTAATCTTCTTCATACACCAATGATAATTAATTAAATGCGCGATTAATTAATGTTGAGCTATATTATGCTAATTTCAATAAATCCAGAAAAAAGTTTTATCTGATGAAACGTTTTAGAAAAACATCTGCTTAAAAGTGAAAATTTATGACCAAGTGATTAAATTACTTACATCCATGCACTTTTCTTACCTTCCAGAGTCCTATATACATTTTAGAATGTTTTTTTTATTTAAAACAACTAGAGGTACACTTTAATATGCTGTAGTAAGTAGTGTTGTGTTATAACTCAATTAGTGTTATACTAATTCATTTCTCCTAGAAATGTTGGCTTCATATAAGTATGTACTTAAGTTATATGTACTTACGTTACATAAATTGGTACGTAAAGTACAATTAGTTATTCCTAAATTACATGACATTCAATTTATGTACCTATTTTCATTATTTACATTACATATCATTTGGATAAAGTCCTTAACAATGAGCATATTGTAAAAATATCAATTTCTTGATATGGCTCGTATTTTATCGTTAAGTCTACGTAAGTTTCTGTCGTTTAGCTCAACATTAATTAATCGTGCATTTAATTAATTATCATTGGTGTATGAAGAAGATTAATTGCATGTACTTAGCACATCATTGAAGTAGTTATAATAGTATCCTGTTTCAAAACAGGCCACTTTTCGGTGATACGAATGACATTTTTTGGATTTTCCCGCCAATCGAACAAAAACTTTCCAATAAGAAGTGTTCTCTAGCGTCTAAGCCCTTCATCTGAGAGAAAAGTTTCAATTGCCCTTTTTGTTGCTTGGTTTGTGTTCCTTATTTTTGTATTGACTGTTTTTCTCAGAAGTGCAAAGGTTACGTTCTAGGGGCAGAAAACGAAAAAAAGGGCGAATTTTTGCCATTTTTTTCGAATTTTCACAAAGTTCCGTCACGAAATTTTGTTGGCAAACGTCAGATTCGGATTCAGCATCCCCAAAAACTTATAAAATAGTCAAAAGAACACTTTTGTATGTAATCTCGAAGAAGCAACATAGTTATCGAAATACTACAATCTCCTACAGAACTTTCGTTCGTAAGAGAAATCTCGGAACGAAAATGCATTTAGTTAATCATCATTGGAGTTATTAGATGGTTGATTTGATGAAGAATATTATTAAAGCAGTTTTTATAGTAATTTGTTCCAAAAAATGCGGCTTTTCTGCGATATTAGTGACATTTTTTGGATTTCCTTCCAATCGAACGAAAATAGCCCCTTTTTCAACGTGCTCTATCGGCGAAACTACGCGTCTGAGAGAAAAGTTTCAATTGACTTTTTTGTAGATTGGTTAGTGTTCTTTATTTTTTGTACTGACTGTTTAGCTCAGAAGCGCAGAGGTAATGTTCTAGGGGCAGAAAACGAAAAAAAGGGACGAATTTTTGCCATTTTTTCGAATTTTCACAATGTTCCGTCACGAAATTTTGTTGGCAAACCTCAGATTCGGATTCAGCACCCCAAAAAACATACAGATAGCGAAAAATATCTTCTACCCCAAGTTTTTCCCAAAATGACCTTATTTGAGCACAATTTGACTGGACTAACATAGCTTTTTCATTAATTAATGTTATTTTAAGGGTAGTTAAAAATCTACTAATTAAGTTAATAAAAGTTAATTAAATTAAGGTAGTTAATTAAAAGGTAGTTAAAAATAAAATGATTATCAGAACTACGCATTTCCAATTGAAATCTCATGTAGCCAGGAGCCAGCCAAGAATTTATAGCGAGCAAGATACCATTGTGCTCCTTTTAAGTGAGTTCATGGAAATGTAGCACTTTCGGATCAAACCTTTTCGCATTTTATGGCTAGATGGCAGCACCACAATGAAAAGTGACTCCGCTGAGAGAGGACATCTATTTGTAACAATCGATGGGGTGAAGGGTCCGGCAGCGGCAAAATCTTACAAAGTCTCACGAGGGGGGAATATAAGTATCGTTAAACTTAAATTAGTGTTCATTTCTTCGTTCTTTAAACTTTTTTTTCATGTACTAAAATAAATAATCTGTCGTTTTTATTTAGAAAAAGCAATTTTATCTTAACTTTTAGTTGAAAGTTATAAAACTACTGAAAATAACTACAGTACTACGAATAAAATTTCATTATCTTATAGATGACATCAGTGTTAATTCTTAGGTTTTTAGATCCATGAAGCTAATGATTAAAATTATTTATAATTATTTCAAAATTATTTAAATTTATAGGGAAATTTCAACATGAGAGGGAAGATAAGGACACTACCATCTCAATAAATATCCCCAAAGGAAAAGGGTGTTAAAATATTTCAAAATACACCTCACGTTATTAATGGACGTCCTCTTAAAAGGCAGTGTGGGGCATTGCACAAATATTTGTGACATTTTTGTTCAATCTGTGACATGTAATTTTTGTATCATTCAATAGTATGCCAATTTAAAATTTTTACATTTTCATTGCTACTGTTTAAATAACAGGAGGTTTTACATCAGCATAGGATTTTTTAAAAATTAAAAAGTATTAAATTTATTTGAAGTTAACAGACAAAACTACTTGTTTGGGTGTCTACCAAATATACTTCGAAATTCCCCAGTAACTTTTAATTCCCATGTACAAAGTACAGTTATAAAATGTATCTGACCTTTTTTTTAAAACACTTTACTCGACTTTATCTGATGCCAGACATCGTTTGACGAAAATAATTCTCACATTCTCATATTTAACATCAAGAATATAGAAGGCCTCTATAGAACCAAGGGATAATGTGAATTTAATTTTTACACTATAGAACAGGGAAAGGGGTTTTTCATTAAAAAAACGTATATAATTTGCAAAACGCAAGCCGTTTTTTCTGGCTAAAAAATCTCAATTAAGTAGACGATAAAACTAATTCAATATAGCTATTTCAAATAAATATGGAATTTTTCATCAAAGATAGTAAAAAAATAATTGAAAAGAAAGCATCTGTAAAAGTACCTCCATCGCAAAAATATTTTAGATATATAAAAAAAACTTGGGGAGAAGAGCGCACTTATGGTATAAATCAGCAAAATTTACTATAAAATTTCCAGGAAAAAATCTTTTTAAAAGTCGTACTTAAATATTTACTTTAAAATTCGTGCCTGATTTATACCTAAAAATTTACTTTTTGACCTATTGATTTGCTAATGTTGAATTATCACTAATTGACTGATAGTTTCTTTATAATAATTATTTTTTAAAGTTTGAAAAGGTGAAAGCTTAATAATTCTTATCATTTTAAAGATGTTAAAAACGGTTTTTGACTATATTTTTATTCTATGAAAAAAAATGCTTGATATAATCCATAGATGGGACTTTAATTAATAAATGTACCTATAGTTTGTTTGATTAATAGTTTTCATTCTTTTGTTGTACTCATACTGTTTGTACTGTATTGAAGTATCAAATGTAAAAATCAGAACTAGTTAATGAATAGACGACATTAGTGTGACGTCACTTGCTTGTTTGGAAACGTTGATTCTATCTGTGATTGGTTCCGTGATTGGAGGTAAATCCGTAACAATCCGTACGGAACCAATCACGGATGGAATCTACGTTTCCAAACAAGCAAGTGACGTTTTGACTAATGTCGTCTATTCATAGA
Organism: Tetragnatha montana; assembly: GCA_963680715.1. Classification (NCBI taxonomy): domain Eukaryota; kingdom Metazoa; phylum Arthropoda; class Arachnida; order Araneae; family Tetragnathidae; genus Tetragnatha; species Tetragnatha montana. The sequence continues at coordinate 44,504,580 of OY796675.1, forward strand.
ACTCCCCTTCGTTCGTTTTCCCCTTTCGTTATAATTTACTTAAATTTAACCTTTTCAATCTTAAGCTGCCCTAGAATACCATTGAATCCAATGGGCCTCTTGTGCTCCCAACTTAGTGCGCCAGGTTACATGTCCAACACCCTGAACACAAAATTGTTTTAGCTAAAAAAATTGCTAAATTAAAAAGCTAAAAACACACCATAACATATTGAAATTCACTCTACAAGAGCGCCTTTCTTGGCTGTTAAAATCATGCTTAGATCATATTTTTTGCATTTTTAAATAGTTAACTTACCCCTTAAACTTGATAGTTGATCCCTTTTGCAATTATTTGGCTGTAGAACAGCTCATCTACTTTCTGAAAATCACAAAATTAACTTGAATGATATATAAGATAAATTATTGATGGATATTGCTTACATTTTATTTAAAAAAAAGTTGTTAAAAAAGGGGTTTTGACTTTATTTTTATTTTATAAAAACACATTTCTTTGATTATGATTCATAGATGGGATTTTAATTAATAGCTTTCAGTCTTTTCATGTATTGTACTGAAATATCACAGATAAAGGTACTTAAAATGAGAACTAGTTAATGAATGCATAGAACCATACCTAAGTTCCCCTTTCGTTTACTTAACTGTAAAGACAATAATTCTAAGCTTTAATACCCATATGCTGTTGGTCCGCCTTAAAATTCATTAACATATTATAAAAATGATAGAGATTTCACACGTGGTGACACCAGCTGATGCCGGTCGAAGTTACGATACATGCGCATGTAAAAAATACTTTTTAAACTTTCAGTTCGTAAATGTCAAGGCATGCTTTGGCCGAAATTGGTTGTTATTCTAGTAACACGTTTTCCCACACACATTTTATTTCATTTTACTTATAAGTACATTTTTAGCTATACAGTACAACTTAAATAATAATTTAAATTTAAAAAGTTCATAAAAATTTAAATTTATCAAAAAACTTGGAAATAAAAAGGAAATGATTGCGTGAGTTTGATTTGCAATCATTTTATTTGTGAGTTTGATAGAGGATAAAATTGATAGTAATGAAAGTTTCGTTTAAAAAAAACTTTAAAAATATCCTTCCATAAAAAAAATATGAAATGATCCAACCCTTCCTTACATACAGAAATCATCCCTAAATATCTGTTGTACTCTTAAGATTTTTACCCACTCAAGTGTACTTAATACAATAGGATGTTGAAGGGGCCAAAAAAACTTTAGAATAAGTTCAAATTATTCAAGCTGCACTGCATTTCTCTCATTAAAGTTTTAGTTATATTATTACTTACCTCAGAATGGAGATTTCTCATCAGTTTTCAGTTTGAAAAACTCTCGTCTCATCATTCAACAAAAAGAAGAGAATCAGCTCGTCAACGAGTGGGATAAGGATAGAGGGAAAAAAGAGCATTAGAAAATAGACATTTACAGATTTACACCATAATTATTTACCGTTAAAACATGCATAACATATCGCTATCTAAGAAGAAAATTGGCATAACTCAAAAAACAGGAGTTTGGAGAAAAATCATTTTAAAGATTAAGTTCCAGGTAAGATTTCGTTAATTCAACATTGTTGTTCTAGTGATAGGATATACAAACTACATGTGATAATTTTCTTACAAGTTCTGATTTTTTCCTAGAGAAAATTATCACAAATGTTGATTTTCCTGTCGAGGAAAAATTACCTTTTTAAGAAATATGATAAAAGCAAAAGGTTGGCTTTTTCGAGTTATGCCAAATTTTTTTTCCCAAGATATACAAAATGAGTTTTTAGGTCCAAACCATGGGTGAAAGTTTTCCATCTAGAGACAGAAAACCGTCCTAGGAATTTTCTTCAAGAAGTAATGGGACTAATACTTAAAAAGAATTACATTAAGCGTCATTAGAAAACATTATTACCGAGCCTTTGTAAAAAAAAATCCATAATTTTTACGCTCTTAAATTAAGAAGCAAACACGAAATCGTTGAAATTCAATTCCAATAATGGTATAATGGTGAGGACAGAAAAATTATCTTCCCCCTTACAAGAATCCTAGATACAAACAAAGTCACGACCCTCATTGTTTCACGGATGAATCAATGAACAGGGATGCTCCCATTGGCACACCAATGGAACGACTTTCGGAATTACATTGCTCTCCCTGCTTCGAGCTTATACGCTTAGATCACAACATCGACGAACCCACCTTCGGGAAATAGGAATGTATAGAGGAAGAGTGGGTACAAGTGCGCCATGTATAAATGGTGACGAATACCGAGTTCTGAGAGATCCAGTGGGAATAGGGAGTGCTTCTGGGATGAAACTCCCGCATCGCTCTAATCCCAAAATCGGGAGATAGGGGTTGAGTTGTTGACCGGAATGTAGTTCTAGTGGTATGGTTGAGAATTGTTTTCTCATCATCAGAGTTCAAATGCATGAAGCCACTTGTAGTTTAACATTTGGTATGAATTAAAATGCTTTTTAAAGGTTGGGTATAACAAAGAGGTGGAATTAATTCTTACCATGTAGAGAACTATTTCTATAAGTGAGATCTCTTTTCTTTTATTATTCCAACTTTTAAAGTAATAAACTAGATCTCATCGTTAATTATGAAATTCCTATGAATAATTCGATAAGTCTGAGAATCAAACTATCTTCTTATCTATATTTTTCGAAATGATACAAGAAATGAGGAATCTGGGGGGGGTTTGGAGTCACGTACACAAATCTAAAATTTTCTAAAACATATCCTCTTTTTTTCATTCTGAATATCAATATTTCCTCTAATTTCATTTTTAAATGTGTATTTTACGATAAATTATTCAAATCTAACTATGATAAAAACGGATACTACCCTTGATACTGATAACGAATACTACCCTTCAGTTCTATAAAAATGATTGGTGTCCATTAAATTAACGATGAGGAAATTAGGTGCAAAAGAAGGAAATTAAAAAAATAATCCAATTTTAAAAATTATTTCAACATTTTTCCTCAAAAAACTTAAATATTTTCTTTAATTTATAATAATATATTTAAATAAATAGATTACAATATATTTTTAATATTATATAGATTTTTATACAAACTTGGATCTTTTCTTTACTTTATAATAATATATTAAAGTAAATAGATTACAATATATTTTTAATATTATATAGATTTTTATTCTCATATAATAGTACTTTAAAAAAAAAGTATGTGCAAATCTTAAATACAAGTTACTTAAAAAGGCACCATTTCTCTCTTCATAAGTCGCGGGTTTTCTATTAGAATTTTTTTTTTACTTCTCATATCTCACCAACTCATATTAAGTACATTTGATGGATTACATTATAATATTCTAATAAAATTTATTATCTTCTTAAATTGACTTAGAGACCTGATATAAGATTGGAGATAAAGTGTTTTTCGAAGATTTTTTTTACTTAAATGTAGAATTCCTTTGATAGATTTGAAAGTTTCAATACTAGTTTTCCATAGTCAAATATAATAAACGTTTTAGAAAAGTAAACAAATTTAGTGCCTGAGAAAATCAGATGCATTGAAATTAATTCGAATGGTTTTTTTTTTAATGTGAAATCCAATTTTGATTTTGGAAGCTTCAAAAGTAAGGCCTTTTATAAGATAAATCCTTAAAATATTTCATACATTTTAGTAAATCATTGGTAATATACCTATATGGAGTAAAACAATTGAGTTTAATGTACGATTCAGAACCGTTTTTTTTTTCATATATTTATTTTTTGCAATGAATATCATCTAAGAATTAGATTAAATCACCCTAAAAGATTGTCCACAAATCAAACATAACCCAAAGATCAAATATTTGTGTTTAACATATTTTTAAATGTAATATTTTTATACATAAAGGCAACGCGATGCCATGTCTTAAACATAATTACAAATTTCTCAGTTTTATGATTTATTCAGAAAAAAAATCCATCATTCATTAATAATAATTTAAAATATTTTTTTTATAACATTGACATTAAAACCATACATTTTTGTTTTCCAAATGTAAGACTTTTCAAACCAGTATTAACTTATTTCAACATTAATACCATTCTTTAAAATTAAATTTTTATAACTCATAAAACTTTTCTTAAAACTTTTTTAAGCCTAAATTTAAACATTTATTGCACAACAAAAGCAGCCACTTGCATTGCACAAAGCGTTTTAAAACTTGAAATGATTTATACACTAATATTTTCAGAAAGCCTGTAGTTTTACTTTTAGGTAAATAGATGAATGAATGTTACAAAATGTGATTTCAGTAGGTTTGGACATTGTGGAGTTAAATATGTATCATGAACTTATTTTATATTGCTTTCAGTTTATTATAGTTTTAAATACACACTCTTAAAGGTCATTATTAACTTTTTACAATTCTAAAAGTGAAAATCACCTCAAATTAAAATAATGAGTTTCAATAATAAATGCCAAGTACACAATCGAAATTACAATAAAAAAAAACTCCGTCCATGCCTCTTCGTCAGAGGGGCTGGACATCTAAGCTTCCGAATGAACCAACATCCGAACAGACTGATCAGAGAAAATATTAAAAGCATCATATCCTAAAGCCTAATAGTAGAAAACCTGAGCCTTATTTGTAATATTAGAATAGTTAATGTGGAAGTTGAAATTCAAAATAAAACCAGTACCAGCAGGGGCTGCTCTGCTGGGTTTCAATATCGCCCTAAAGTGGAAAAGCAATCCAGTAAAAAAAAAAAAGAAATTTTAAGGCAATAAGGATTACGACAAGTGGGATTGCTCTAAATCTTCTAATCACCAAGATGTAAACAATCAAAGGAGTATAAATTCACGTAGTTTAAATTTTAAATTTCCGAGCTGCATAGTGTGAACTGCCCTAATGCTGCAAGTATTCCCATGATAAGGGCTAAATTTATGACCAAATTTACAAACACATTACATTAAAGGTCATAAAGGCCACATTAAAGATCATTAGATACTTTTTATAATTTTAAAATTGAAAATCACCCCAAATCGAAATGATATGTTTTAACAATAAATATTTACTTTTTAACAAGTGAGAGCTCTTGCTTTTAATTATTTTTTAAAACAGTCTTTAAAAGTCATAAGTGACTATTCACAATTATGAAGCTGAAAATCCCCTAATTAAAAGGATAAATTTAAATAATAGTGATGCTAAATATACAGGTTTACCCCCTTTTAAAAAAGCTTCTAACTTAAAGATACCCTACATTTACTTCTGCTTAATTCTCTTGATTTTTTTTGCACCCAAAAGTGAAAAGAAACACTGAGTTGCTTTTGTTCCTTTGCATTAGAGAATTTATTGGCAATTAATCATAATTTTTGTTTTTGAAAACTTTGTATTTGAATACTTTGCCTTTAATTTTTTTTAAATTTAATTGCTTTAAAGATGCTTTCAAAGCGTCATGAACACAACTAAACCAAACAATTACATTGCAAGGTAAAAAATGGGCAAACAAACAAATCCACTTTTTTTTTTTTTTTTTGCAGATTTACACAAGAGCAAGAAACCAAATCAATTATGCGATATTTTCTTGTAATATCACCGTGAACAACCTGCTTCACGTAATAGGTTATTCTCTTATTGAGTTATCTTCCCAAATAAGAAACAAAAAGGTGGATCGAAATACACAGTTGCCAGTTCATTCAAAACAGAGTACAAAATGTATTGTACCATCAACTTCTCATCAAGATCTTTTTTTTTTTGTAATAACTTCAAAAGAAGTTTCAACCAGCCACCGAGTCACCCTCATACTTCCACATGCACCCCTTATGCTCCGACGACAAGGCAGGAGAGGTCTTCCGGATTTTGAATGCCAGATTCTGCCTCCCCCAGCCGAAGGTGGTCAAGAGACCGTGTCCATCGGAGTCTTTATAGCACAATTCAGAAGATGCCTCCCGGGCGCACGTGCCCGACACCCCCGGAAGTAAGAGCCGGACACTAACCTCCGGCATCACACTTAGTAACGCGAAGGCGCCCCGGGGTTCGGTGAGAACGGTAATCACCACCGTTCGTCACCAGCATCGCCTTTTTATTTTAACAGTACAATACAGTGCAAAAACACACGGAAGCAGATGGGTCAGCGAATATCTTATTCAGACTGATGGCTGGAAGGGTTATTTTTATAAGCAAATATTGATAATTTCTATTCAAATTGATTTTTTTATGATCAAATCCCATGTTGAGGGTTTCTTTATTTCAAGCAAAGCTTGAATTGAGTCTACAGTAAGATGACGTTTTATATATGAACTGACATAGCATTTTATCCAGCTTTTTTTTATCTCGATTTGGAAAGAAAAGAGGATTCATTTTTATTTTTGTTTTTTTTTTTTTATTACTACATACTCTGTTAATTAGATTGATTTAGGTTTCATTACTCTTTTTTCGTCTACTTTTTCAGAAGTTTGATGCCTGCCATTTTCGAGCTTACAAAAAGATTGGTTTCTTAACTAGGACATTATAACAAAATATTTTACTGGTTTTTTTGGTCCAGTTGTATCTACATTATTTCTCAGTTTTCAGTATCTGGTGCTTTCTTAATACACTCAAGATATGCAAATATCTTTTTTTTTAACTATAACTTTCATAACAGAGTCAAATCATTTAAAAGTGAAATTGTTCCACCATAATATTAAATAATTTAAAAGCAAAAATAAATTTTGTGCTGGAAGATATAACAGCTACAATTTTTGTAGCAAATTATTAATTAATTACAAGTTTTTCATTCATTGCAAGTATTTCATTCATTGGAAGTATTTTATTTATTGCATGTCTATTATTGCATAAATATCTTCTCTTTTTAACTCGAAATTTAAGAGATTTCTCACATATTTTTAAATCAGATAATTTAAGAAAGGTTCATATATTGGGGTGATTTTTTTAAAAAGTTCAACAAATTGGAGTGACTTTCGTTCTAATATATATTTCATTCAGACATTTTAAAGATTCTTATTTTTCCACACTAAACCAGCATGTTTCAGAATATTATGCAACTTTTAAAGTTTTATCTGCTAAAAAAACTGATTGATCAGTTTTATGTACTATGTAAAAATTATAGATGTTATCTTTCACTGATATTTTCTTTTGCTATCTCACTTGAATAGAAAATAAATAACTTGTTCATAATTTTTTTGAGACATTATATTCAAGTTGATTAGTCAGATTTTTTTTTTTTTTAAGTTCAACAAATTGGAATAACTTTCATTACATCTTCTAATAAATATTTTTTATTGAGCCATTTTAGAGATGCTTATTTTATCCACACTAAACCAGCATGTTTCAGAATATTATGACACTTATAAAGTTTTATCTGCTGTAAAAACTGATTGATCAGTTTTACATAAATATGTAACAATTATAGAAAGGTTATCTTTCACCGATATTTACTTTTACTATATCAGTTGGAGGGAGTAAATAAATAATTTGTTCATAAATTCTTTTGAGTCATTATATTCAAGTTGATAAGTCATATTTTTTTTTTTTTTTTTTTTTTTTTTTTTTTTTTTTTTTTTTTGAAGTTCAACAAAGTGGAATAACTTTCGTTACAACCTCTAATAAATAGTTTTTATACAGCCATTTTAGAGGTGCTTATTTTGTCCACACTAAACCAGCATGTTTCAGAATATTATGACACTGATAAAGTTTTATCTGCAGTAAAAACTGAATGATCAGTTTTACGTATGTGTAACAATAATAGAAATGTTATCTTTCCTTTCACTGATATTTTCTTTTACTATCTCACTTGAATAAGAAATAAATAACCAGTTCATGATTTCTTTTGAAACATCATATTCAAGTTGATAAGTCAGATTTTTTTTTTTTTTTTTTTTTTTTTTTTTTTTGAAGTTCAACAAAGTGGAATAACTTTCGTTACATTACATCCTCTAATAAATAGTTTTTATACAGCCATTTTAGAGATGCTTATTTTGTCCACACTAAACCAGCATGTTTCAGAATATTATGACACTGATAAAGTTTTATCTGCAGTAAAAACTAAATGATCAGTTTTACATATGTGTGACAATAATAGAAATGTTTTCTTCCACTGATATTTTCTTTTACTATCTCACTTGAATAAGAAATAAATAACCTGTTCATGATTTCTTTTGAAACATTATATTCAAGTTGATAAGTCAGATTTTTTTTTTTTTTTTTTTTTGAAGTTCAACAAAGTGGAATAACTTTCGTTACATCCTCTAATAAATAGTTTTTATACAGCCACTTTAGAGATGCTTATTTTGTCCACACTAAACCAGCATGTTTCAGAATATTATGACACTGATAAAGTTTTATCTGCAGTAAAAACTGAATGATCAGTTTTACGTATGTGTAACAATAAAATAGAAATGTTATCTTTCACTGATATTTTCTTTTACTATCTCACTTGAATAAGAAATAAATAACCTGTTCATGATTTCTTTTGAAACATTATATTCAAGTTGATAAGTCAGATTTTTTTTTTTTTTTGAAGTTCAACAAAGTGGAATAACTTTCGTTACATCCTCTAATAAATAGTTTTTATACAGCCATTTCAGAGATGCTTATTTTGTCCACACTAAACCAGCATGTTTCAGAATATTATGACACTGATAAAGTTTTATCTGCAGTAAAAACTGAATGATCAGTTTTACGTATGTGTGACAATAATAGAAATGTTTTCTTCCACTGATATTTTCTTTTACTATCTCACTTGAATAAGAAATAAATAACCTGTTCATGATTTCTTTTGAAACATTATATTCAAGTTGATAAGTCAGATTTTTTTTTTTTTTTTTTTTTTTTTTTTTTTTTGAAGTTCAACAAAGTGGAATAACTTTCGTTACATCCTCTAATAAATAATAAATAGTTTTTATACAGCCACTTTAGAGATGCTTATTTTGTCCACACTAAACCAGCATGTTTCAGAATATTATGACACTGATAAAGTTTTATCTGCAGTAAAAACTGAATGATAAGTTTTACGTATGTGTAACAATAAAATAGAAATGTTATCTTTCACTGATATTTTCTTTTACTATCTCACTTGAATAAGAAATAAATAACCTGTTCATGATTTCTTTTGAAACATTATATTCAAGTTGATAAGTCAGATTTTTTTTTTTTTTTTTTTTTTTAGTTCAACAAATTGGAATAACTTTCGTTACATTTTCTAATAAATATTTTTTTATTTATTATTTAGACATTTTAGCGATACTTATTTTGTCCACACTAACCCAGCATGTTTCAGAATATTATGACACTTATAAATATTATCTGCTGTAAAAACTGATTGATCAGTTTTACATAAATATGTAACAATTATAGAAAGGTTATCCTTCACTGATATTTACTTTTACTATATCAGTTGGAGGGAGTAAATAAATAATTTGTTCATAAATTGTTTTGAGAAATTCTATTCAAGTATAATCACCTAACACACACAGTGAGAGGCATATTTAAACTAATTTAGAACAAATAAAAATGCAAGCTCAAATAGAGCTCAACCACAAGTGGTTAAATAAAACTACAGACTTTCAAAATATTTAAATGAACTTTACCACTATGGTAATTTAAGTGTAATATTACAAGTTAATTGTGGTAAAGAATGATTAAATCCTAAATATACACATACTACATAAACCAAACTTGGAAAGCTTAGTGTATGAGCTAAGTTTTTAAATTAAATTTCATGGTTTTTAACTGTACAATGTTCCTTGATTAATAATACAGACAATTTAATGTACTTCACAGATCAATTTGTATGCTTCAACAGTAATTAAAAGACAATAGTAAAGATTTCTATCCTCGATAAGTAAAAGTCTAGATTTAAAAGTCAAACTTGACTTGATTTTTTTGCCTTTTTAAAGTTTAAAAGAACTGCGTTAAATATACATTTATTAAGCAAATAAGTTTCACAAGCTTTTTTTTTTTTCAGATATGATAGTTATTTTTCAGTTCAGAATTATTTTCAAATTAAATTATGTTTGATTTGTGGACATTTCGTGTTAGGGATGTGCGCATCACCAAAGACGATAGTTACTATAGATAAAACTATTTTGAAATATTTTTAAGATTTTTCAACTGGTTTCAGTTTTTTTGAAAACCATCATATCAAATTTTCAAAATGCAATGTTTCTAATTCAGATTCCAAAAGGTGTTACTAGTTGTATTCCGATTCAATTTTAATGCATCTTGATTATTTTTTTTTTAAATTCCTATACATTGAAAAACATTGTTAATCACATCTTTTCAGATGTTCCTTTACCTTACTATATTTTTAAACATCCAAAATTTTATAATTCATATTCTATATAAGGTTTATTAATAAATAACTCAAATAAGTAACTTTATAAAGTCCTATTCTTTTACAGATACATTTTAGATATAACTTGAAACTTAAAATTCTTATTTTGCGTTATTATTTGGGTTTTTTTTTAATCAAATAGGAAAATCTCTCTCAAACTCTGATCCATCAAATGCTTTTTTTTCTCTTTTAAAAAGGTTCTGAGGGGGATAAACAAATACCATCTATTATTCTACTTCCACAAAGTAAAGAAATGTGTAGGTATTTTTTTTTTAGTCATTCTAATTATATTCGCCTGTCATTTTAAATAATTATACTAAGAACATGATATTGGTGATAATTTTAATTTAGCAACGAATTTTGAAGTCATTTCTGTAATTTATATACCACAAATAACTTTTGTAATCCCTTATTTTTGTGGATATATAAAACTCTTATTTTACACTTCCAAAAGGGAAACTCTTTTCCCATAGATAAAGATATATGGTGCCTTCTTTTTCAAGTCAATGCTTATTTTACATTTTTCTTCCATAAATACCATAATCATTTCGGGTATAGAACCGAAGGTAAAGTTCAAAAAAAATTATCTCTAGTTTTAAAAATTTGGTAATCCGGAAAGTTCAATGGTAGGTACTTTTTAAACAAATATTTTCACTTTTTCAAAAATTTTAAATATTTTTAACACATATAAGTAGGCAGGCTAAAAGGTAGTTAAGCTCTATAACTCTAATTTTATTATTACCGATGTTACGCCATTTTTTAACAAAGGAACTTTCCGGATAACTGGGATAACTCAATTTTTCTCCACATGGTTTTATTATTAACATTTTTTCCACCTTTATCGAACCACAGCTTACTAGTTTGAGGATACTATACAGGCTTGCCAGGAAACGAAAATCAGGCCATTTATAGACGGTGTCAAGTTGACATGCTGGAAAAACAACTCCACGGGGTTGTATGTATATGCTTGGTATAATGGTGCTAAAATGTCTTTATATTACATTTTTTTTACAAATGGTATTTAGTGCAGAAGATGTACTCAAAAGTAGGATTCAAGCAATTGTTACTCCATGCTACCAGTCTCATACAACCCAAAAAATCATCAACTAAAAAAAATTTGTCAGGTTGTCAAGGTAAAAAATAAGTTTTCTATGCGAACTAAGGCATTTTTTACCAATATTTAACAACCACATTACAAAACCAACCATTTATTTTCTTTTTTGTCAACATGTTATCACATTGATTGGCAATTAAGTATGAACTAGCGAACCAAGCAGGGAAAAAATTGTGAAATTAATTTCATAATTCAAAACCTGACAAGCCTGTTGTAATTTAGTAAGCCGTGCTTAAACCCAACCTAATAGAACATTATACTCCATACCAAATGTTAAACTGCTAGTGGTTTCATGCATTTGAACACCGATTATGAGAAGCCAATTCTAAACTATACTACTAAAACTTACGTTCCGATCAGCAACTCAACCTCTAACTCCCGATTACGGGATTAGGGAGATGCGGGAGTTTCATCTCAGAGGCACTCCCGATTCCCACTGGATCCCCCAGTACTCGGCATCCGGGACCATGGATACATGGAGCACTAGTACCAACTCTTCCTCCCAACATTCCTACTTACCGAAGATGGGTTCGCCGATGTTGGGATCCAAAGCGAATAAGCTCAAAGCAGCTAAAGCACTGCAATCGCGAAAGACGTTCCACTGATGTGTCAAGAGGAACATACATGTTCATTGAACCATGTATAAAACAATGAGGGTTGTGACTAGGGTTCTTGTAAGGGGGCTAGAGAAATTTTCTTACCCCACCATATAATCATGATTGCATTTGAATGCCAAAGATTTCATAGGGTTTTTTTTTCATAAATTTAAGTGTGTAAAAATTCTGTATTAAAAAAAAAATAAAGCCCCCCCCCCTAACCATCAAAGGGGCATAGTAACGACTACTTTGGTAAAAGAAGTTTTTGGATCAAACCACTAATTTTACAAACTATGTTCCTAAAGGACGTCCATAAATTATGTGAGGTGTATTTCCTAAATTTTGGACCACTTAACGTAGATATTTAAAATCTTTGTTACCAAATCCATGCTAAAATTAAAAAAAAAACATTGTTTTATACATTGTAATTATCATGAATGACTACCTTTAATGATTTGCTGTTATGACTAATGTGCTCATTTTCCCTAAACTTGTGCTAAAAAGATAAAAGAAAAATGTATATATTATCTAACCTGAAAGTTGACGATGGATTTTAATCGTTTTCCCCTCTCCCTGGTGAGATTTAGCTGGACACCTTCCTTTTTTATTACCTCTCGCAATTTATGGACGTCCCCTTATTGCCCTCTTCATTGTAATATAATTTTCCCGTCCTTTTCCGTCTAGGAGAAAATTGACTGGGAGGATGTTCCGTCTATAACCTCTTCAGTCCCATGCATATTTTTAAAATTCTGATTTTAAAAAACTTAGCAAAATGCATCAAATGATCAAATGTTTCAATAATTTAAGGTACACACTCCCGGACGCGTTAGTTCTTAACTTAGTAAACCCCTCTAAAGAATTTATTTTGTGATTTATCACAACAAGGTTTATTTTTTAGCTATAGACAGTCTATAGATATTGCCTTAAATGGAATATTTTTGAAAAACAGATATGCAGTTCTTGGTATAAACACTTTTGACAATAAACTTTTCAAAATCATTTTGAAACAAAATTAATTTTTAAAATTTAAGGATGCATAAATGTAAATGCATGCTTATTTCACAATGAATTTTTATTTTACTAAGATTTTATAAATTTTTATGTTTGGTAAATTTAGAATTAATTTCTAAGCCTAACGATTAACTAATATTTCCCGCACGCCACAAAAATGCTCCAGAAACGTTAATTATTTGCTTTGCTTTAAAAGGCAGAATGATTTTACTGATATTTTACCTGTAATCAATTGATACAAAATCAAATGGTTAGTAAGATCATAATCACAACAAAATGAAAACAAAAACCTTGCTAAAACCTGAAACATTTTTAGTAGCAACTATCGGCATGCCGGTTACAACAGTTTTTTTAGGAGGAAAATAAAGGCCCCCCCTTGGAAGTGAAGAGGTTAGACGGAAAAACAATCACCCATAGTATGGACATCCAAACATATTTGACTGAATATAATATATTTGAATATTAATAATTATGAATAATTTGAATATAAAAGGCATTCAGTTCTTTCATTTTCAGCTGGTGGGAAGGCATTTGTAATAGTTTTTCAACATTAAAGAATAGAAAAAAATCGTAAGTATTTTATACTGAAATATCGATACCATAAGTATCTTATGGCCACAAATCAAAAGGCGTAAATATATCTTGAGTGACGAGCAAATATGCGAATTTTTTTTTAAATGTTCAGCAATAATTATACAAAATTTGGCAAACTAAACTAATTTCTAACCTATGTGTATACCTTTAGGATGTTTGAATGCAGTCCGATGAGGTGGTTTGAAATTCAAACTTGTGACTGCTTCGAATTTACTCTTCAAATCAAACTATAAACCATCAAAATAAAGCGATTATCCTATGCAATTTTGTTAATTAAAAAAGGCCAACAAGCAACAAAAAGGCAGATGTTGCGAGAAATAGGAAAATGAAACTGAATTTCAGCTGTCGAATTCCTCCATGGCAATGTGGAGTTAGTAGGTATATAGCATTGTCACGGTAATCATAAGTAGATATATGATATATTAGAGTTGAAAATCATTCAAAATACCTTCCCTCCATTGATTAAGGTTCGGATCAACGTGAGGTTTGAAAGTCACAATTTTCTACCGATAAAAACGTATGATACTTGAGTAAAATATCATGCGACATCACGAGTTTTCCTTGGAGGCGGCTGGGTATTGCAAAATTTTGTATTATGGAAAGCACATTTTAGGGTTACCTAACCGCCTTCCAAGAAAAGACAACATGAACATGTATAGATATAGGGTCGGGTGTGGAAAAATGGGTCTAGTGGGGTGAAATAGGTCTAGGGATTTTAGCAGTTTATATTTATAAAATTTAATGTTGTTTGGCATGCTGATTTTCATTGAGACATTTAAGTAAAATCAGCATGCAAATAAAAATACATTAATTTTTAAAAATTTTAACATACCCCAACCGACCCTCCAATTTTAAAAAAAAAGTTGTAAAAATCTAAAGATTTTTTTTTGCACAATTTAGAGTTACGGTAAGATTACTTTTAAGAAGCTAAAACATTGATCAACGAATTTCAATATAACAAATTCGACACATAATTGGGAAAAGTGCATGATTTATCTGTCATGGCCCTTGGGCTAAAAAAAACTTTGGAGACTCCTGGTACAAATTAATCCTAAATAACATCTACAGCCACTACTTAATCTAACAGATAGCAAAATGTCATTTACAAACAATTAACGCAAACGCAAATTAGAAAAAACTAAATTTATCTTATGTAACTAATACTAAAGAAATGATATTTTGTAGTACCTTAATGAAGCATTCCAAAAAGCTATACAGTTAATAAACATGACCAACACAGAAAGAAGTAGAACCAATTAAATTAGGCCTACTTTTACAACTAGAGATTTCAGAATTTAAATATACTTATCATACCATAGTTTGGTGTTATAAATTAAGATAACACTGACAAGCGTAAACACAGACAACAATTAAAACAACAAATTATTTTTAAAAACCATTCCGTACTTACATTTTGACGAGTCCACCCACAGAAGTTGAAAATTCGAAGCCATTTTCAAACTCGCGCCACCAAGAACCAATGCAAATTTCGAACTGACGATGGATGATGATGATGATGATAAAATAAAAAAGGAAAGATATGACCAACAGTACGGATCCCTCAATCAGATTGGACGCGAGAAGTGATGATGCAATTTTCGACCAATTAGCTGAGCGCTCATTACGTGCATAAGTATGGCAGATGGTGTTGGAAATGAGGAATCTCTCATAAACTAATGACTGAATTGAATCAGATTTTTCGATGTCACATTAAATTAGACGATTTTAAAAATCTTGGCTGGAATTTCCTGAAATTACTGTTAAAATTTTAGCCCGTAACTGATTAGACACCAGATGGGAGATTGGGCAAATATTTTAGACACTAGTTTCTATTTACTAATTTAACTCAATTTTGGGCATCTGATGTGAGACTTTTGGGAGATGTTGTAATCCAGTGGTATGGAATTTAAAATAAAATTTGTCGCGATATTATTTCGTAATTTAAGTTGTAAAATATAGTTTTCCTACTTTGTATAACCTTTTTTATTAATTTTTCATCAATGTATTCATCTTTTTCCTCTTTATCGTCGTACTCACAGACAAAAAATAGCATACAGACCGGTCAGTGGGCGGGGGACATTTTAAATGTCCTCTCAACTGTTTAAGGAATTACCTCGAATTACCTCTCTATAGTATATTATTTTAGGTATCTATGTAAAGCAGTGTTTCCCAACCGGTGGTGCGTGAGAGTCTTGGTCGAAAGTGGTCAGTGAAGAGACCCGGAAACACACAAAAAAATTGTTTCTATAAATAACAGAAATTTGAATGAATTGAACAAGAAAAGATTGAATTACACTTTCAGCTATGTAATTTGTGAGAATTACAGTCACCACTAAGGGGCCATTCATAAATTACGTAAGGGTCCCGAGGGGGAGGGGGGGTTGGAAAAATCTGTACATACCCTTACTTGGGAGTGGGGGGGTCAAGCCCATTCTTACGTAAGATTTTCCAAGTTAATGTAAACAAATTCCAATTATTCTAATCAAATTACTATTGAATAACCCCAGAAAAACTTAAAAATGCTGACAATCTCGATATATTATCGAAGCTTTAATATTTTTTAAAAAAATTAAGGTAGATGTATCTTTTTTATTGGAGTAATAACGAAATGGAATCTTACGTAAGAATAGGGGGGAGGGGTTTGAAAAATCTTACACACCCTTACATGGGGGTAGGGGGGGGGTCAAAAATTGCCAAAATCATCCTTACGTAATTAATGAATGGCCCCTAAATTAATGGCAATTCTTTCTTCTACTATAAATAATTTAAAGTGAATTTAGTAGGGGGGGGTTCGAAAAGAAAGTTAGACGCAATTTTGTGAGTTCCGAATTAATATTTAATATAATTCTGTGTATTACTATGAATTAAATGTTTTATATTTAGTAAATTTGTATAAAACTTTTTGTCCTCCCACTCCCTCTAATTGAATTTTTTTTCAACTTTATTTTGTCTCCACCGCAAGGTTGTTGGGTGGATTCACAAAAGAGCACACAGTGGACTACTTATGTTTTGATGAATCGAAAATGTTTTTTAAAATGGTAGAAGGGATTTTAGAAGAAGGGGATGGATTTTAGTGAAAATAGAAGTGGGGGGACGGATGAAAAGGGGGGGGGGTATTTCTATGAAAAGGGGGAGGGGCGGTCATCCCGCACTTCTAGCACTGCGCTCCATCTCATCAAATGAATAAACGTGTTAAGGCGCGTTTACATCAAAGTCTTCCACTAAGTTTTCCACAAGTTGCAGCAATTTGTTGCTTTTTCTACGAAATATAGCAACTTTTTCTGTCTTCCACTTGTGGAGAGACAAATCTTTCACTAAATTTTGGTTTCCGGCGGATTGTCGGTATCGGTAAGATCAAAGAAAGTTGACAACTAAAAGTGGAAGATTTGTTGCTGCGCGCTTTGCACACCAAAGTTGACAAAACAGTGTTTGTAGAAAACTAAAAGTTGCTCTTCTCAAATTACAGTAACAAGTGGAAGATTTTTTTTAGAAAACTAAAAGTTGCTCTTCATAAATTTTGAGCAACAAGTGGAAAACTTAGTGGAGGCAGTGTGGCGGAGGAGCAGTTCTCCACTAGTTTCCTAAAAAGTTGCTAGCGCAAAGCGCCCAGCAACAAATCTTCTTTAGCTGTCAACTTTCTTTGATCTTTACCGACAAAACACGGATAACCAAATTTAGTGGAAAATTTGTCTTTCCACAAGTGGAAGACAGAAAAAAATGCTGTATTTTGTAAATAAAGCAACAAAGTGCCGCAACTTGTGGAAAACTTAGTGGAAGACTTTGGTGTAAATGCGGTTTAATTTGAGAAGAGGAACTTATAGTTTCCTATACCAGCAATGTTTTGTCAAATTTAAGTCGTCAACTTTGGTGTAAACGCGGCTTTAGATTCTGTTAACATCATGGGCGTAATTTAGGGGGGGCAGTGGAAAATTTTGTAACTTCCACAAGGAGCAACAGATTTAACTCAAAACATCCCAAAAGCAGTTAAAGCACTACTTTTGAGGGTCTAATTTCAAAATTTTCTGGGGGAGAACCCCCAATCCCCCTCCTGACCTTTGATGTCTGTTATACAATTTGTCTCCCTTGAAAATTCTGCCGCTTACAAGAAGCAGTTCCCTTTGGGAACCAAAGAGTTTGAAGCCCCTAGGAGTCTGGTTTAAAGGGGAATTTTCAAAAACTTTTACTGGGGGAGGATCTCCGCCCCCCCTTGAAAATTTTACGTTTATTTATAACTTTCTTCCCCCTAGAAAATTCTATGCTTTACAAGGAACTGTTCTTTTTTAATGTAACCCAAAGGACCTCAAAATGAGCTGAAACACTACTTTAAAGAGGCAAATTTCAAAAACTTTTCTGGGGGAGGACCCCCAGACCCCCCTTTAAAATTTTTAAATATATATTATGTTATACAGTATATTTTCGTTGAAAATTCTGCCACTCACAACAAGCAGTTCCCTCTGGGTGCTCCCCAACGAGGTTGCAAGGGAGATAAAACCCTAGTTTAAAGGGAAATTTTCAAAAACAATTCTGAGGGAGGACCTCCGACTCCCCTTGAAACTTTGACGTTTATTTGTAACTTTTTTCTCTAGAAATAATGTGGTTTACAAGGGGCTGTTCTCTTCGGATGTAACTTAAATGTTGTAAAAATGAAGCAAAATTTAAAAATTTTTCTGGGGGTGACCCCCAGACCCCCCATTTTTACTTAGAACTTATGATGTTGAGTCACCCCCCCCCCAAAAAAAAACAAGTCTGGTTACGGCGTGGCTCAGCCCCACTTAAAAAAAATCCTTGCCCCCCCAACCAAAAACTGAAATGACGCCCCTGGTTAACATGCAATGCAACTAATGCAGCGGCGCAAGTTTAGACTTGCGTATGCGCCAAGTTTTTAGCGTTACAGATCACTATTATGGTAACCCTAACTCATGTTAAGTGAATGATTTGGCTTCTAAATGTGCCGCTAAACAGCCAAAATTAGTATCTGATGCGCCAAGCTGGGGCGCACTATACTGATTGCTACTTTATTCTTCTATAAATTTAAAAAAAATTGCCGAAATTTAAAAAAAAAAAATCAATATAGTAATTGAGAATTATGATACACGTTTGTAGGTTATTTTTCAGTGCTAAATACGAATATTCCAATTAAAATTTTAAACTATCAATTTTTAAAAATTGGATATTTGAAAAACAAAGATCGCTGAAAACAACAAAATAACTGCAAAAGTATAATTCAAACGGTTTCTCTTAAGAAATAATGGCATACTGAAATTGGAAGAAAATCGGACGAAAGATTTTTTTTCTTCAAATTTTTAATATTTATGGTCTCAAACTCGACCTCTTTCAAACTCTTGTAAAAATGTTGAATCCAAGATCATTTTTCATGGGTGTAGTTAAAAAGCTATGTAACAAAAACATAATTGATGATTAAATCATTAGTTAATTAATTAAAATGAATATTAAAAATACAAGTAAAATCATTCAATCAAATATAACAGAAAATATTTTAACAATTTTCAGTAATAAATCATCTAAAAATTAATTAAATTGAAGGAAACAAAACATCTTCTCAAACTGTGGGTCGCGACCCACTGGTGGGTCGCCAGTTAGTTCTTGGTGGGTCGCAACAAGTTTTTGAATTCCAGAATTTCCTAAGGAAAAATGATGTTGTAATCGAAATTTATCCTAGATTACCAAAAAAAACGAGTTTAAACCCTGGTTTTTAAGAGTCAAATTTCAAAAATTTCTCTGGGGGAGGACACACAGACCCCCCCTTCTGACTTAAGAACTCATCGTTGCTCCCACAATCAAACAATTGGATATGCTTAGGTTCAAATATACTTCTTTTTAAATACCTAAAATATTAAAATTATCTCTTAATGTAATTTATTATTGTAACAAAATAGTAGATGGCCAAACCTCACACGCACAAAGCTAAAGTCATGTAGGGGGGATGGGAAAATTAACACACCAAGCTACCCATTCCAGCAACCGCTAAGTTCTCCAATTGATTTGAAGTTCTTACTTCACCATTTAAAAAAAAAATCCTGGGTTCTGTCTCATCAGGTGCACCATAAGTTTTGTGAAAAAACTTTCAGAACAAGATAATTTTTTTATTCTGTAAACGTTCCGGGTAAAGGTTCGCTTCTCTATTATTTTTAGCTGTGAATACAGGATTTTTAGCTGAAGTCAGTAGCACCCCTGTGCTTGACTTATGCCCATGATATTCTTTAAAAATGTGGCTCAGTTCTAATTTTTTGTCATAACCTTATCTTGTATCTCTTTAAAAGATTAGATGAAATTGGAAGATGCTTTGCTCAAAATCTTTTCCATAATTCTTTAAGTGGTGACTGACAAAGTATACCCCTTGGAAGAACGTTGAACATATGTGCTGATTTGCATTTATAAATTTAGTTCCTGCTTAATTCCAGGGATGTCATTTTTTTATTTTTTTAACATAACTGTGGCTGTATCAATCAGATTCATTAAAAGTACTATTTTTTAAGATTTTAATGTTTATTTTGTATAACCCTATCTCTGCTGTGTTTGATGGAAACTAAATCATAAAAGTATAAGTAAGAATCTTAAAAAGGAAAGAAAGAAATTTTGCCCAGTTACTTAATTTGCTTGTGATTGAAAATTTTGGATGTTAAACACTTTTATCAGTCTTTGAAAGATATTTAATTTGGGAAGTATTTTAAAGTACATTTTAAGAACAAGAAAGAAATTTGTTTTATCATAAAACATGACATTATTGGTCATTATGATTAGATAGATAATTAGTTCTTTTACAGCTGCTTTCTATGTAACTGCAACCTTATCTGTAACCTAAAAAATCTAAATATTTTAAAATATAATAATAGTTTACATGGAATCCTCAAGAGTCCAAACACTTTGATACAAAAATGTGATATGGAACAGTAATTAAAAAATTCTTCTCTGGAAATTGTCGCCAAAGTTTTTCTTAGAATAGAGAAGAGACAAGCAATGGTAGAAGTGTCCAGAAACTGAACATTATAACTTAACACTCAAAAGTCTGCAATTTCATGTTTTCTTTAAGACCAAAATAATGTAAATTCAGAAGTTCAGGTGACTAATTGTAAATATTAAGATAAATACAATTATTTTAAATTCAACTTTATTTTAGGAGATTCAACACAATTTAAAACTACAATTCAACACTACGCTTTCATAAATACAGCACACATTAACTATAAAATAAAAAGAATCTATTCTCTCATTTTGTGCCTATAACGTCACAAAAATGCCATGAAAACAAGACTAGTTCAAACATAAGCTGTCCATTACTCCATCATACAAAACCTATGTACAAAATCTATAGGAACCAATACAGATAACGTAGGAAGCATTTTCAGAATATAAATAACATCTAGTAAGTAACATAATAATCAACTTTCAAAATAAATGTTCTAATTTCCATAGGCTTCAGAGTGATTCTTAAATTTTCATCACCATCATTAACAGCAGATCCAGTGTTTTCACCTACAAGAGAACAACATTTATGTTTCAGTAACTCATAAATTCAGAGGAAAAACACTGCAGAAGCTTAGAGTTAATAACCTATTTTAGACAGATTTGATTTAAGCATATTTACTTTTACAATAAATCTCATCTAATTAATTCCAAAAGGACATAACTTTAAACTATTTCTTCCCTTAAAGTAAATTAAGTAGTATTAAAGAACCTCTCTCTTGTATCACATTGACCCACAATCCTTATAATCCTTATCTATCTTTAAATCTGTGGCATAACAGGGATGAACATTTTATTTCTTTAGTGAGATGGGTTGACTCAAAAATGTATCACACAAAAATACTTTCAAACTTTAAAATATAAGAACAATAATAAGTATGAAGTAATGAGTGTATTCATAAAAGAAAGATAATAAAGTATGCTTCAAACACAATGTAAGGAGTCAAATTTTAAATAATATTGTTTTTTGTGTTCCAGACTGTTATTTAATAATGGTTATGAGATGCCAAAATATTATTATCATTCTTTGAGTTTAATGATTTTAGCTCACAAATATTCTTAGTTAGCTAAAATTATGATAATTAAAGACATTAACGCATAATAAGTACTAAAAAAAATGTCATGTAAGTTCTCAGTTTGAAATTACATAAAACTAAGTACACTTACTATCACTAATAATGTTATCCATAGAATTTTCTCTTGAATTTTCTGAAGTTCCTCCTTCACCTCCTGTATTCCATTTCATCCTTTCAACATCATACAAAAACCTATCAGCTGCAAGTGCTGTTTCTTGGTAATATATTACTCTGAATGTCCGGAACAAATTCTAAAAGGAACAAAACATTTGTGGGGATGACTGGAAATTTTCCTTCCATTATGTATACTTTATAATGAATCTTAACTTCAGAACTGAGAAAAACAGTTTAAAAAACATTTTTGATACTAATAATAAAATACATACATTTAATGAAACTGTTACAGTTTGACTTGTATCTGGATTATCAGCTTTCTCATAAAAATTTTCTAGTCTCAGTAAAACTCTATGGTCATCCAGTCTCTCCAACGTCAGGATATTGACATTTTGAGGTAATCTGCGTTTTAAACCTCTAAACTAAAAAAAAAAATATTATTTAACTCCAAAAATTAAATTGTATATAGTAGAAACATTAGTTATCATAAATACTTTAATATAAATTGATTTAGTACATAAAGCTTAACCATATTGCATAAGTTTATTTACAGAAAACTCATTTAAAAAAAAAAAAAATATTAAAATGTGTTAATTTAATAATGTGTCAATGGAACTCACTTAATTTAATTTACTACTTTAACTTAATTTAACTCACAACTAAGCATGGGTGAAAGTTGGAAATTTTCCAAGACAGAATTGGTTTAAACCTTGATTGATTGAAACCAATGCCTTCATTAACTCTTCATTACTTCTGGGTTACTTTTTCCATTTCCGAAGAAATTCCTGATTCTAGGCAGAAAACTTTCACCCAGACAACTAAGCAAAAATATATACTTTTGTATGCCCTTAAGTTATTTTGAAAATCATCAACCATAACATACATAATTCAATGCATGGCGTGATATATTTGCGAGTGGTATTCGAGAAAATGCCACAGTGGGTGGGAGAAATCGAGATTTGGCCAAATGCTTGTTCAATATCTTCATGTCTTGGATTCTTCCTAAGGTGAGGTAATGAGAACCCCGAACCACCAAACCTCTTCCATCAAAGCCTGGCTCATTCAGAGCTTCGTTAACACCAAAGCCATCATCATAGAGTAATCGTCTATGCACCTAAATTATTGAAAGACAGCTTTTTTAACATGTTCAGCAAAATAGTTAAAGGGTTTGATTTGATTGAAACATAAATGTACAGTAGTATTAATCTATTAAAATGTGTTAGCATATTATATTCTTAAATTGTCTATTCTTTTCTACTTTAATATTAAAAATGAGAATGGAATTTAATATCCTAAAAAATATTAACAGCTACCTTTCATTTCAAAATATCATTGACATGCTGCTGATAATTCTAATTATTTCTGCTAAATGTCTTAAATAAACACTGGAACAAAGCAGACTTTTGACACAATATTTTTATTATTTTTTAAAATAGAGATGCACAACCTTTTTGGGAGGAGGGACACTTACATTGTTGATTGAGACATGGAGGGTAGCAAACAAAGTTAAAGTAAAAACAATAGAGCTAGTGCCAAATTATGTACTGCTGTTATTATACTTAATACATGTTAAGAAAAAGTAATTACTCAAAAAATATAATAAACAAAGTTTCTTTAAAAATCTAAAATATGAATGAAGAAAATATAATAGTTTTATATTTAAAAATTTAAGAAACATAAATGCAATGATTAAACTTTAAAACTACTTTCAAGGATTTTTGTTACAAGAATTTTATTAATATATATAGAACAAATTATTAAGGATATAAATTTCAATAAAATAAATTAGTAGTACCAAAAACAAAGATGAGAATCAGAAATTTTAATATCAGTAAAATAAAAAATACAACCTCAAATGTGTTAAATGTTAAAATAGTGTAATTTAAGGAACATTTACAATGATCAAACATTTAAAATAATTTTAAGAATTAGTGTCACAAGATTTGTTAAGAATGATAAGCATTAAACATGAATATCAGAAATTTTATTGATACAGGAATATTATAAATATTTTATTTTGAATGTTACATGGCAACATATTCATAGCTGCAAATTGCAATTGTTAAAAAAAAGGGAAGATTTTGGATAAAAAGGTATTTTAATATTCTTAAACTTCACTATTTTATAAAAAATTTAGTTTTTTATGAACTGAATGATGAAAAATTTTGATTTCAACAAAAACAAATTATCAGGGAATAAAAAGTATGCTTTTTTCAACTTGTTTTTTAGCAAAAAATAACTATAGAAAGAAAAAGTTTTAAAAATGCATACCCAAAGTGGTCATAATTTGAAATTTATTTTCCCCTTATCATGTACTAACATCATTATAAGCTTTTATCTAATTTCTAAACCTCATTTAATTTTAATTTACATTACATGATGTTATTGGGAGGATTTTAAGAACTTTAAACTTGCATAAAACTAGTAATTAATATATCTACTACATAAAAGAATACATATTATTTCAAGAAATCTACTTCTGCTTGAAAATAATCAAAATGTAACTAAAAACAAATAAACATTTAGGAAATTAGTTAACAATGTTATAGAATAATTACTTAACATATTACTTAATTCCTAAAATAAGTTTGTATTTTTAGAACCTAAAATAGGTTATAATCAACGAAGATTTAAAAAAAACCCACTGCATTATTATCTTATTCAGTTGCTTCAAAGACACTTTTCATTAAAAATTTACAACATAAAAGAAAAAGCTTAGGTTGCAGATTGTGCATCCCTATTTTAAAACTAATTTGATGGGATACAGATGCTGAAACAAACAACTGCCCTCAATCAAGAAATTTTTTTTTTTTAAATTTAGCAAGCTGTACAAAAATTTAAAAGTCAAATGGCTGTATGCATTTGCATAATTTAAGTTCTAACATATAAAACAATAAATTCTTGACTCCAACAGTGTTCTTATTTTGAGACTGAGAAGTTAGTTTGGTTTGGTTATTTTATGGTGCAAGACTATTGGAGGATAACTAACTAGTAGTGTTCGGCAACTAGTGGTCAAAAAGTAGTTAACTACCAACTACTAACTAGTCTGGGAAAATCTAGTTGCAACTAGTAGTTAACTATTTTTTCCTGGGACTAGTTGCAACTAGTAGTTAACTATTTCCCAAAGTAGTTAACTACTAGTTAACTAGCCTATTTAATTTCATAACCTATTTTTTGCCCAAATTCTAATACATCTTTCTTATCTATATCACAAAAAACTTTATGCTTCGCTCAAAACGAGCCTTTATTTCTGATTATGGTATTTGAGTACTCTACCATGACATTGTAGTTATAAATAGCAGTGTAATTTTTTGTATATTTTGATAAAAATGTTAAATATTTTTGAAATTTTAAACAAAAATTTTTTTTTAAAGTAGTTGAAAATTTGAAAGTAGTTTCAACTAGTAGTTATTAAAAAAAGTAGTTCAACTAGTAGTTAAACTAGTTTAAACCAAAAGTAGTTAAACTACTAGTTAACTACTAGTTGATCAGTAGTTAACTACTAGTTGCAACTAGTTCTAGTTAACTAGTGCCGAACACTACTAACTAGCATAAAGAGAGTTAAGAGACTTGGGAAGCACATCTCTTATCTTACAACTATGTGGTTTTGGTTTATATAACAAAGTAATACATACAGTTAACTTTAAAACTTATCACTTACCATTAACTCGATGGAACCATCTTTAATGCTTGAGCCTCCTTGAGCTCTATCTGGTAAAATAGTAAGCTGTAGGTCCTGATATTCATCCTGAAAGAAAAGGCAGATGTGTCATTGTTCAAGTAACAGAGAAACAATTTAAAATAAGATATATATTTTAAAAACATAACTCCAAACCTTATAAAACTGTAACATACATTAATTTTGAGTAATAACCTACAAGGCAGTACAATTTTGGAAATTTTAGCAGAATATGCTTTAGTCCTACTTTTTTTTAATCAAAAACATGACATGCTACAACAAAAACAAATATAGGTCTGAAATCAGCAAGAAAATTGACTCAGCATAAAATTATATGGTCTCTGATGACTTAAAACTATATTTTGTTGACTTCCTACTGTTATTTACTTACATTTATGTAAATTTGTGATGTAACTGGATAGTAGTTACCAGCAACCTTTTCAGAGTTATTCCAAGGAAATGTATTGTGATTACGACTACAAGAAAAATGTTTGTTACATACAGTTTCAAGTTTTTTACTTCAAAATATGTAAAAAAGAAAAGATAAGGAAAGAAATTCTTAAATTTTTATATTATTTTGATTGATAATATACATGAGTTATTAACAAAGGATTCTAGAAATCTAAGCAAGATGAATCTGATTCAAGCAAAAAAAATCCCTTATGAACCAAATTCACAAAATCTTAGGAGCTATTTATTGTTAAAGCAACACTTAAAATTCACAAGGGAAGAAGTTCATTCTAGGAAGAATATTCAAAGCCTTACACTCTTTTCATTGTTTCTCTACTGTTTGAATCAGTGTAAAACGTTTTATCATTCTGCATATCAGTATCAAAGCGTGTTATCACTTCTCTTCCAATATGATCTCTGAAAAAGAAATTGCACTTGTATTCAAAAAAGGTTTTGAGCAAAATGTTTTGTCTCATTTCATGAGAATGAAATGTTATCAAATATGTAATAAAGAATATACTTACTGAACTGGAACAGGTCCAACAACCCAGTCAAATTCTACAAAGTTCAGTCCTTTATAAACACGAATAATTTGGTGAATCCAGGGAGCAAAGAACTGATGAATTTCTTCTACTAAAGGACCCTAAATAATTTAAAAAACCAAAAAGACATCTTTATAGCATTTTTTAATTGAATCCTTTTCAAAATTGAATCACTTATTTCAGAAACATGTCAAACGCCACTTTTTTCAAAATTGAGTAATTAGTGTCATATGATTCTGTAAGGGTAAACGCACATTTTAGTGTAAGAATAATAAAAATAACGGAATTTTAAAATAGTTTTCCAGCATGTTAAATTTCAGCTTTAGTGCAGAAACATGTCAAACGACGTCGCTTGACTGGTTTCTGCACTTAAATTGCGGGGAATTTCGTTCATGCCGTCTCATCTACCGCTTGTTTGGGACTGCAGTTTGATATTTAATCGCATACAAAAACTATAGGGTAAAAGCACTAGTTACAGACAGGTCTAAGGATTTTTCTTAGTTTTTTCCATCTTCTGGCCACTAATTAAGAGTTAAGAAATTTATTAAAGGACCATAAACAACTCCAGGATGTATTTTAAGTTTCTTATATTTTAAAAAATTTTAAATTTAATTTCTTTAACTTTAATTTTGTTTTTCCGAAAGGCTTTTTTTGCACTAGTTACAGACATACCAAAAATTGAAATCACTAGTTACAGACAGGTAGTAGGCCCAGTTACAGACACGTTTGAGAAAAAGACGAAATTTTTTAATGTTACAAAAAAATCATTACATTTTATCACTTACTTTTTGTATTTAATTAATTTAAAATTAAATTAATTTAAAATTTTCTCATAATTGCAATTCTCTAGATAAAGGTGAATTTCATTAAACCAATTTTCTATGCTCTCTTTCGTGATGCTTGATGTTATGCTGGGGTTCCGTTTCATGAAAGAATTGAACCATGATCTTCCTCTCTCTCTGGCCTACCTTCCGTAAAATTATTTTCTCTATTCATAGCCTTCATCAACTCCTGAACACTGTCCAGAAGTTGATCTTTTCTAACTGGGAATCCATCCTCCTTTTGCCATAGCTTCAATCCAAGTTACAAGGATGTTTTCCTCGTCCTTTGAAATAATTGAGGGTGGTCCCATTCTTCTGCATGCAGGATATTTACCTCTATTTTTGTTGGAGAGTGTTATTCGACGAACATTATGATGCTTAGCCGCAGCTCGGACTGACATACCGTTAGAGACATCCTGAAGTGCACATTTGCTTATCAGAATATTTAAATCGTTTTTTAGACTCCATATTTACTGAAAAATTATGTAAATTTATTTCAGCGATTTAATGTTTGTACATTTTTTCTAAAATTAAGAGTTTAATTAATTTTCAGATAAATTTATTCAATAAATTCACTTTTATTATCATCATTTCTATTGAGGAAAGCAAAACATTTTTCGAACTAAAAAAATTATCAAACAAATTTTAATAAATTGAATGCTAATGTTTTTAAAAGAAGACTCACATAGAACAGTAGTTCTCTGACATCTAAAAATATCATAAAGGAGTTCTTTTAAACACTTATATATAGCCTATGTTGTTTCTTGATTCTTTTACTTATATGAACTAAATTTCGTGCTAATGGAAGAAAACTGTGGATTTTTTTAAAAGACAACTATACACATAAAAATGTACACTATACACCCACAGTTATATTATATAATATGAATAAAGAATTAAATATATTTAAAAGGTATGAATAGCATTAAAATAATATTCTTATTCTTAAGAACATTAAAAATATTCTAATGAGAATAATTTTATAACTAATTTATTGCATTCACCTTTTATCGAGTAAAAAGAAAATTGACCTTCCATAATCATACTGATACTTGGTAGAATAAACAAATGTAAAATAAAAAAAATAATGCAAGAACAAGTTATCAAAAGATCAAACAATAATTACATGTAAAAACAAAATTAAAAATTAATCACAAAAAGAACAAGAACAAAAGTAAATTAAAACACATAATTAAGAACAAAACCTATGCAATTTGCAAAATTGACCTAAATCTATCATTAAATTAAATTTCTGCATGAATATAAGTTATATTGAATTCATGAAATTTTAATTTTTATTAATTTATTAATTATTAAAACTTTAATTAAATAACTTAATAAAGCATAAATAGCTAGAAAGCAAACAGGAATAAACAAAAAGTCCTAGTGTCAGACACCCTTTGGACCAGTTACAGACACCCATGTCTGATACTGGTCTACGTTAAAATATCCATTGACCCAATTACAGACATGGGTGTCTGTAACTGGTATATTAACGTTTTTTGGTATGAGTAACAGACACCCCCCTAAAATCCTTCGGAATGAGACTTTTTAAAAAAATCAAAAACAAAAATAGGATTGCCAAGACCTAAAAATTCAAATGTAGAAATTTTTTCCCAGAAAAAATCAGTTTTATAAGTAGAAATCGCAGAAAATTAAAAATTGAACCTTATCAAAACAGCTAAGCGACCGCCATGAATCACGCCGATCCTCTACAAACATTTTTAAAATTGTATTCTAACTGTTTTAAAACTGTTTTTTATGAACTTTTTCTGCATGGTCATGTGTAAAACCTTTATCCCTTGAGGCTGAAAAAAAAATTTGATCTCTAGCACCACTAGAAGGCTTATTATTTAAATTTAAAAGCAAGACTGTCTGTAACTGGGTACCCTGTCTGTAACTGGTGCTTCTACCCTATGCGGTTGGAAAAGTCATTCTTTAGAGGTTAGGTCCATCAAGCCATAAGTAAAAACCATATTTTTAAAGTTTTTGTAGCTATATATTTAAAATTTCCATGCTTGTGGCCATTTATTACATCCATGTGATTGATATTTTGGATCTATGAATCACTTTATTAAAAGTGGACATCAAATCTATACCCCAGATCATAATATTGAACTAATTAACTAATTTTTTAGACTTCGAAAGCAAGATTGTTTTACTGTCCACAAAGTTACTTCTAATCAACTATCTAATTGACTTCAAAGATGTCTATATTTACATTTTGAATTGGCTCACTACTATTTTTGAGTCTAGAGTTGAAATCATTTATAAAAATAAGTATTTGTATATCGAATAACCAAAAGAGAAAAAATAAGAACTCTATATTAAGTTTATGGGTTAGTATTTTTTAATATGGAAATGCTATTTTCAACTAATATTCCCACTTTTATTACCGAATCCTACAAAGAATTAGAGTTAAGCTATGAAAATAGACTTGAATACTCTGTCTATTGCAGAAACCTGTCATATGCAAAAATTTCAATAATTTTTCATGCAAAGAATAAAAATATTAAAAAAATTCTTTTTGTCTGTAACATATTCAAATGAGGTCTACTTTAAGAAAAAATTACTAAACACCTTCTTAAAACTGTAGTGAGCTTTAATACGGTTTTTCTCGTTTATCTCAAAACAAGAAAAGTGGCGTTTGACATGTTTCTGAAATAAGTGATTCAATTATCATTGCTCACACATTTTTTTAAAAAATATTGTCACTTGAAATTCCACATGTGCCATATGCTTTTTCCATGCTTATCGCTACTTATGAATTCTTATTTCAGAAGAGGTCAAGTTGTAATTGACACTTAATTGGCCACATGTGTTTTTGCCAAAATAATCATAAAATTGTATAGTCTTTGGTATGCAAAAAACATGCTGCCAAATAAGTGCCAACTCTGTCTTCTGAAATAATAGTAATTGGAAAGTAGCAAAAAAAGTTTGAGCATGTGGTATCTAGTGACAAAATGCAACCCTTGTATTAGACTTTAAAGGTTGTAATAATATCCTTACTGTTATAATTTGTAAGAAAAAATAATTATAATGAGTGAAATTTTGGGAAAGCTTTTTGCATTTGTATGCATTTTACTCCTTTTGGGGTTCGGGTTGGGGGCCCACTATTTTATGGTACTTAACATAAGCCTACAATCTTTGTGAAACTAGCACTGAAACAAGATTTTCCAGTTGTATATTTTCTTAACTTAAAAATTAATTGAAGAAATGTTGAATTTATAAAAAATTATTGCAATGTTAGTGCTAGTTCAATTTTAGAAGGAGCAGAAAACATTTCAGACTTTGAAAATTTTCTGGATAGACTATTAGAAATTCCCCACTAGATAAATTGTTAAATAAACAATTTATCTAGAGGTGAATTGATAGCAAATCATCAGATTACCAAACCTTTAATAACAAATAACTTGAGAAATTTATTTGGGATGTGTTGTACTATTTTATTTTTACTGATTTAAATTATACGATATATATATGATTTTATATATTTTTTAATGTTTCCATTTTCCTTATATGCATTATTAAATGTTTCAATTTGTACAAGACAAGCAAAACTTAGACTACCTTAAATACTCTATGAGTTATATTTTCTGCCAAAGGATAGGCAGCATCACGTTGAGGATTAAAACAATAAGCTCCAGATGCTCTTTCAATGTGATAACCAGGCATTCCTTCGTAATAATAAAATGACTGCTTGATTGGTACTCTTTTTCCAGTTTCTTTTATAACAATTTCTTTCAGTAATCCAGAGTATCCATCAACAATAACTTGAAAATTCTGAAAAAAAATATTACAAACAAACTGGTAAACAAATTTAGTTTAAAAAGAGAAAATTTTGATGTTATCCAACCCCATTGATCTGAATGTCCCAAATTTGAATAGTTTTGAAACTGTTTATAATTACAATTTAATATTTGTGTGAAACAAATAAAGGTAGGTTCATTTTTTCCACGAAACAATACGAGAAACTTACTAATTTTACAATATAGCATCCATTACAATTAAGTTTTAAAGATGAAATGGTTAAAATTCTTCTGCAAATAAATTAATTAAGTAAAAAATAATCCACAGACAGGCTATTTTCTAATCAAATGAATGGTTTCAAAAGTTCTAGAACAAAGAGGAGCTACCTACGTCATTCTGAATCAATGCATCTTGGATAGAAATGGGCAAGCGCTCACTTTCTATGTCTGCTACTGGTTCAAAATCTAAAACAATATGTAAAGTAAGTTCTTGAGAATTAAAAAAGACAGAAATAGTCAAGATGATTCTTGATATAATTATTAACTTACTAATATAAAATGTGTTTAAAATCAGTTGAGCATAATATCTTATATATTAATTTTGATTAAAAATTTTGTTAACCCTTTCAGTTCTAGCTGGCCCAAATTTTACATAGATTCTAATGGTTATTTCAGACACCTTAGGCTTGAAAGGGTTAAACAAAAAGCACAAACATAGAAAAACCTTTAAAGATATAACAGAACGAAACAAAATGCAAAGCATAATCAAGTCATATTTCATAATAATTTAGACACATATACAATAACAATTGATTCATCTAATGGAATTCACCCCATTTGTTTTCAAAATTTGCAAACTTTGATTAATGTTATGGGTTGTGCATAACTTTTCCAAAATTATAAAAACCTTTTGCACTCATAATTTTTAGTCAGTGGGAGAAGTATAAGCTTCAAAATCACATAAAAATTACCACCACTTATTTTTAAAGAGTAATAAATATTGTTTCAAAATTTTTATCATACTTACTCTCTAGCATTTTTATCCCATAGACAGAAAATCCTAAAGGAGGTAAGGAAACCGGGAATACTAATTCATTAACTGCTAAGCTGGACCTTTCAGGTAGACTAATAACAGAAGCAGGTATAGGCACCACCTATATAAATAAATACAAATTAATAGGAAAAAAGTCCTTGTAAAAATAACAAAATAATATCATCAGGATACCCAGGTAGAATACCTACGTTAGAAAACCAAAGCATACAGAGCATTTACAAATAATTTAAAATTACTTTTGATGATTCCTAGTTAAATGACTTATTACTTTGAAATCATGTGTAAATATATAGATAAAATGTAAAAAATGTAGTTTAAAATAACAGACAATGAAAGTGTCCTCAAATCAAATTAATAAGTAAAACACTTAAATAAAACAAATATATAAAAGCAAACTTAAGGAGTTGTCATTCTTACTTGTGCAGGAACATATCTTCTTCGTTTATTGACTTGTCGAACAGAGTATCCTTCACTGACAACTGGCAGCCTTATAAAACTTTTTACATTATGTGCCATAAGATTGTATACAATAACAAGGTACTGAAAAATAGAAATATCGTTAGAAATAAGGTACCTCTCAACAAAATCCTTTAATTTAATTTATGCACCCCTCACTAACCTACATTTCATCAGTGGCTTATTTTGCTAATTATAAAGTTAAAACCCAAAATCAAACTGTGGAAATTTTTATTTTTTAATTCAAAGTGATAAATTAGTAACTTTTTCAGTCATTACTTAAATGCTGAACAATTATCAAATGCTTACTAATCCAAAATTATAATTAACCAAAAATTGTTTTTAGCATGCTCAACTTAAATTTCTTTATTTAATACAAAGGGGAGTACACATAAACATAAAGAAAAAAACTATTATACTTTGATAAAAAAAAAGTTTAACAACAATGTAACAAAAGCATGCCTGAACCTCAAAACATAGCAATCTTAATTTTGTATGAAATCTTCTAATCACCCTACATTAATACAAAATTCAGACATAATAAAATGATAATATATTACCTCTTTCTCTAGCTCAGTAAAAACACACTGGCTAACATTCAAGTGTTCACAAAAGTAAAGTCTGGGTATTATAGTATCATTTGATAACAAAATACGCATGGATCTCCCAACAGCATCCTAAAAAACACAATTGTGCAGAATTCAAGAGCTTCTTAAAATGAAGTAACACTTGTCAAAATAAGACAAATGAAATTTTAAAATTTAGCTTCCAATATGAGTTAGGTTCTTTTCATAATCCTCAATAAAAGGTGAATTTTTTTTTACAGTAATTCCAAATTTTTATCAAATAATATAGCCTGTTAAATCTAGCTTAGCAAGCAAAGTTTTCAAAAACTCTTAATGCATGTAAGAGAAATATTTTTCTTATAAATTAATACAGGGCATGAAGTTTCAGCTCCAAAGGTACTAGCCAGACTAAAAATTTTACTCGCCACTACTTTGGATTCATATTTTTTCTTTTAATTAACTATTAAATTAAACTTTCTTTTCGCTGGAAGTGGTGATTGGGCAGTTGAGGCATCTTTTCTTTTACTGGAAGAGCTGGAAACTGATGATATAGGAATATTGCTGATAGCAGATCCACTTTGCATCCACTCGCTCTTGCGTTTGAACGGGTTCACTTTCATTACCCCTAATAGGAATCGATATTTCGCTCCCTTTTCTTCATAATACCTTTGATATTGCCAAACAAACCTAGTTAAACTAACTACCGCCTTGGACATTTTTATTTTAAACTCAAAATTTTTCCAGGGAAAAGAACTTTCTCGCCAGCCTTAAATTTTTGGTCGCCAATGGCGAGCGGAAATTTCGCGCCCTGAATTAATATATATACATTTCTGTAATTTAAGTAAAACAAGTCAGGAACTTTTATGTTCAGCAACAGATATTTTATCTAGTAACTAAAAATCCAGAACCTCCCCCCAAACCAGCATTTCTTATCACTTTCTTATACAATTTATTTTTAATTCTTCATTGAGGTATTTTCCCTATTACTGTATTAATCTTAACAACTGAGCAAGACATTTAAAAGAATTTTGATTTTTTGCTTTTATACAACTTGTTATTGGGCTTCATTATAGAAAATTGCACGATATAATACATTTAGAATTTTTTAAATAAAAATATAATGAATACTATACTATACATGAGTTACATGAATAAGAAAAGTTTTCAAGTTTAAATATTAACCTCACATAATGCATATCCTTCAGAAAGCATCCTTGTGTAATCTTCTGCAACATGTTGCTTTTCTGTACCTCTAAATATAAGCAAAGAAAAGGTTGCAAATTGTTTTAACAAAAATTTTTAAATAAATTTCTAATTTGAGGAAAAAACTTTTTATCTTGAGCAACTTTAAAAAGCTCATTGAGTAGTCAATTAATGAGTTATTTAAATCTGTCTATTACATTTTAAATTATCTAAAACAGTAAAGATTATACAAAACAGTAAGATTTTATTAACAGTAAAGATGACTTTCCAATTGTTTTATCACTATTACACTTTTCATGACAAAAAAGGTAATTTCATGTAAATTCATAAGGAATTCAAAATCTTAACCAAACTTCAAAAACACTTTAAAATAAAAAGAAATTTATTTATAAATTTTTGAATTAAAACATTAGCTGAATCAAATATCTTTATTTAAATATTTTTTCCTTAAAAAATTTCATTATGAGCGAAACTTACGTAATGCCATCATGATGTTGTACAACTCCAAGAGCTTTTTCTAAAACATAGAAACAATTTTTAAACTTTAAAAATAAATATTTTGTATTACAGATATCAACAGTTATTGAGTTCAATATTTAATTTTTTATTAAATTAAAAGAAACATTTAATATTTTCTTACTCAATGTTAAGACATCTGCATTTTCTACATCTGCCAAGGTAACAAGCTGCTTGCATGTCTAAAGAAAGAATGGTGTTTTATAATAAATTCAGAACTAATCGGTAAAATTACTTTGCGAGTTTCTTAAAGTCATCCTGATATGAACATAAATTAAATTTATTCATAGGAATAATATTTTTATTGGATGAATTAAAATAAAATGTTTTCCCACAAATTTACTAATAATATCTAACAACAGTACCTGACAGTCAATTCAAAAACTAAAATAATTTCGTTTTCAAAAACTGCACTCTAAACGAAACAAAAATATTAAAATTATAGAGAAAAAAATTATTGTAACCTGCCTCAAAATGATAGATATAACTTTTCATAATTATTTTTACACTTATTACATTAAGCGAAAAACTACAAACACACCTGAAGGAATCCATGCACCTTACGAGCATGGAATTTCAAAGCAGGACGGCTGGTGAAAAACCCTGTCCAATACTCATGAGTGTTAGAAGCATAAGGCAAAAAGTCATCTGTCATTTCTGTCCAATTTGCATTAGCATTGTGAAGGCTGTGTAGATAACAAGTTGGTGTGGAATAAAAGATATTTACATTCATTCCAGTGGCTTGCTATATAAAAAAGGTCATTAAACAGGAGTAGCATATTTACAAACTAATAACAAAAGAAATAAAAGGAATAAAAACTTAAAACAATGCTACACATATAATAAACATGAATAATATCAACTAAATGTTTAAGAACTATTTTTGTGTCATACCCTGAAATAAAGCAAAAGTATGCACACTGTTTTGGAGTATTTTCTTTTTTTTTTTGCAAAAGGCAGATATCAGGATATTATTCTTGATCTTTGTTTATTCCAAGATTATTATCTATTCAGCCCAGCAGGCACATTACAATAGCTAAGTCACACAACCTCTTGTTACAGGGGAGGTAAAATCATATTGTTCACATGGACAAAAACAAACTAGGGCTATATAGAATTTAATTACTGTTAATTTTTCATTGTAATCTCCTGACCTACAGGCAGATGCTCAAGTCACTAAACCAGAATGTTGATAAATTTCTAAGCAGAGTAAAAGATGGACATTTAATTTTAATATCATAAATTCATTTCCCAATATATTTATGTTTAGAACTTGGTCTGAATTCAAGAACTCCTTCTAAATCTTAACATACTCACTAGAGAATTGATGTGACTAAGGAGAAAGTCCATATTAGTGAACCATCTAAAAGCATCCCTAAAGTGGAAATCCATTCCCATGGTTACAACAATGTGATTTGTAGCATAATGTTTGGCCTTCAAAAAATACAATACAAATTAGAATATATATTTATATTTGAAAGTAGACAATAATTGTACTTAAAAACAAATAAAACTTAAATTTATCACGTTTGATACCATCATATTTTATTAATACATATTTATAAAGTTACCTGTTCTTTCATAAGAGTGATGAAATTATGTGCTTTGTAATTGATGTTTTCATCCTATGATAAAAAAAACACATTTTACAAGTATATCTATTACTTTTATAAAGCAATTTTTAAAGAAATGTAAGGACTCAAGTTGCTCAAGTGTCATAATTAGAGAAATTCAAACCTTATACAAGAATATTATGTACTTAAGTTTGTGATTTTGAAATCTGCTAAATGATTTTTCTTCATAAAAAATTATTTGTTGATTCAATTTAATTGAAAACATCATCTTAGTAAGTTCAATCCTGAAGTTTCTAAAACTTGAAAGGATTTTTTGATTTTATGGGGAAAGCCATAATATATTCCACTTTTAGAGGACATAAAAATAATATTGTAATTATAACAATAGTTTACCAACATTAATTTTGGTGCAAATAATTTTTAGAAACTACACAAAAGTGAAATAAAATTAATAATTATGGGTAGTTTCACAAGAGTTATAAAGAGTTATTAATGTTAAGTATTTCCAAAAATTTACTTTATTAATATATTGAGGAAAGTGAGAAAATCAGTAGGATACCTACTTACTGTAAGATCATCATCAGAGCAAAATGCATCAAAACAGAATCCTTTTGGAGGCCAGTATACATTAGGTAATACACCCGTAAATAAGTGAGCTTTCTCACCTGAAAAAAAGTAATACTATTAAATTACTTCCATACATTATATAAAGCAAAATAAAACTATGAATCAGCTAAAATGTTAGTTATATCTTAAAGTTAATGTGTTAAGTTAATAAATATTGTTATTTGTTTTCACAAGAAATAAACATAATTTGAAACATTTAAAAAGAAGAAATACTTCATTTGATGATAAAAAATTTGAATGAATGGCTAGATTACCTAAACTTTCACTAGCTTTCCATAATAGTTCTAATGTTTTACTATCTTCTCTGAACCTCTTATCTTGGTAATGTATTCGACCAAGGAAAAGACCATCAAATGCCATCTACAAATGTAAAAAAAACCCACTTTATTTTCAGTTTTAAAACAATAAACTCAAGACGCCATAATGATTTTAAGCTTTAACTCTTTAAATCCTAAGGCTCCCGAGATTACTATTGGGTCCTATGGGTAAAATGGGTAACTAGGACTGAAAGGGTTAAGGTCTGATTCTGTTCATAAACACAGAAAACAAATCGTCAAGCAAATGTAAATTTCATTAATCATTAAGAATCACTAGTTCCAAACTTAATTTTTAACCTGATGGAATTAACACCTGGGCAAATAAAGAAGCCTGCTCCCTTGAGTGTCCGAATGGATCAATCTGCCAACCAACTTTAGTTCTTCCACATGTACCAAATGTTTGATTGAGCCAACGTAACCCAAGAGTCATCTGATCAATTATGGCCAAATAATGAGTGGCTGCCTCATCATTCATACTCCATCCACCACTTATGAACTCCAAACGACCTATTAGAGAAACAAAACTTATTAGCATACTTTTCAGTCTTTTAAACTTATAACAAAATTCAGAGCTTAATTCAAGGATGAAAGTTTCCAGATTGAAAGTACAGTGAAAAGTCAATAGATGCATTTTCCTTATCATTGATGGCAAAAAATATCAATGGATTTTCTTAGAATTAATTAATTTACCTACATTGTTTCATATAAAATTCTTAACAAAAGTATGGTAGAAAGACAAAAGTACTCAATTACACAGAACATTCACCCTAGCTATAATTAAAATGAATAATTATGGTCAAAGCAATAGACTAAATACATCAAAATCTGACAAGACTTTGAGATTTGTATTTTACTTTCTAATACACCTCTTTTTTAATTGATAGAACAAATTGTTATGTTTATCACTACAAAATATTAATTTATTTGGTTAATTCTATTCATAAATTTAGCATTAACTTTTATACTGCACAGGATAAAAGAATGAATTTTTTTTACTGCTCTCATGCGAATATTGTTTAATAAATAATTTTTTTCTTTCACATTCATTTGCGTTTTATGTAACTTTAATGTTAATTGGATTGTTTTTATTGTAAATTTATGTATATCTTTACACCAGGCTAAACCAAATTTAAATTTTTCTCTTAACTAAAACTTTTCCTTGCTTGGTGCAATATGACCTTAATTGTTCTTGCACATCTTAACACTACAACCAAACCAAAATTTTCTAGTCCTTAAACTTAATTAAAAGTACATGGGAAAGGTCAGTTTTTGAAACTTCAAACTGGAAAGGTAACCCAGAGTAACCTGATAAAAATAAATAAAATAAAGACCAAGATAAAGTGTTTCTTTCATTTATGCAACAAAATCAAACATCAGTAAGAAAGGTAAGAAGCCTTAGGATGAAAATTTAATTGGGAGAGAAATACATAGTTACCATCATTAACTAATCTTCTCACATACTCTTTAGTCAAATCGGTTTGCTCATTCCACCACATAGTAAAGAAAGCTGATTCAACATAAATGAATTTTCTGTTTTCATTTTGCATTAGTGCATTCACAACCGAGGTAATAATTTCTTTAACCCCTAAAATAACAAGTAAGAAATTAATATAATTGATTTCAATTGATCAAAGTATACTATACATTAGCTCTGACTTTGAAGAAACTAAACTAAGTTATTTACATCCTCTATGTTTACATCACTCTAATAAAAAGCATAAAAACCAACAAGTTACAAAAAAAACTTGGAACAAGGAATTTTAAAAAACACAAATTCTTATCAGTTATCAAACTACTAAAATAACTTATGTTTCAAATAACACAGTCTAAACATCCTTTTAAAGGTATTTATTATTTCTTTGTTTTAAATAATAGAAAAATTTTGGCATTGTCTATCTTGCAAGAAATAATCAAGCATTCAAGTATAATGGATGTTATTGGAAATTCAAGCATCTTTAGAGTATTCTATATCCCTCAAGTTCACATTAGTATCACAGAGTAAATTTAAGTTTTGAAAAGGAATAACCTCAAAATATAGTACTTACACATATCGTAATAGCTATCAACAGTATGCAGCCATCCAACATCATCATGAGTATGCATTATCACATGAACATTTAACATGTCTGGTTTCCCATTAGGACAAGCCTACAAGTATGTAAACTAACATTTAAAAAATATTCTTAAATAAAGAAATAAAATATTTAGCATGTTTTATTTATTTATAATAAACACTTCTTACCTATCATTTAATTATTCTTTAACTGTTCATCACTTCTCATTTTTTATATTCGGTACAAGAGAAAATACAGTTTTTTATTTAAAAAAAAACATACAACCCCTTATCAATTGTTTGACCACGGCTTACTAGATACTATACATATACAGGCTAGCCGAGTACGGAAGTCATTAAAAATCCAGATGGCAATACTGGACAAACTGGCAAAGCATATCCACAGTGTTGAAGGCAGTGGGTGATATAGGTAGGACTTGTGGCGATCCAAGCGGGAAAAGTTGTCAAATGGTTTTCATTGTTCAAAACTCGGCTAGCCTGTATAGTATCTAGTAAGCCGTGGTTTGACTAAGCAAAATAGGTCACAAACACTTGTTAGTGGGTACCTTTTGATAACTACTTTAATTTTTGTCATTTTGTTTAATTTTTAGGTTCACTTAAAAATATTTTAGTTATTCTCGGAAATTAATTAGATCAAATTCTAATAATTTATTACTGTCTTTTATGATAGAACATAATGTCTATCAGTTGTACAAATAACTATATTAAAGTTAAAATTCTGTAACTTTAAGAGATACCAATATTTCTGTGTAAAATATTATTAATACCAAATAACCATGAATTTATGGAGAAAAAAAAGAAAAATACACGTTTTACCCTTTCTAACAAAATTTAAAATTTTAATACAGTGTAACCTGTCTATAACAATATCTCCCCATGATCCTGGTGAGGTTAAAGCCATCATTGGCAAAGTATATAATTATAACAAAATTTTCAGCTTCCAACAAAATAGTTACAGACAGGTTTAACAGTTCGAACTTTTTAATTTCTAATTGTTGTTAAAAGAAAAAAAATATTTAAAAACATATGTGATATTTAAAGCAGATTAAAACTTTTAAATATTAAAAGGTACTTAAGATTAGCCTGGCATAAATGTCAAATTGCCATAAATAATCAAATATCAAAACAAAACACTTTTAAAATATCTCAACTGGCCTCAGTGTTTTTTTTTTTTTTTTGTAATTTTTTTGACATTTTTACATGTAATAATAATTTGTAAAACATGTCAATAAAGTCTGATTATCCAGAATTGCACCCAGCTAATCCTAATATACCACAAGTGATTTGATAGTTATCAGCCTGTTATAAAGATAAAAAGAAAGGCAACAATGTCTGAATAACTTACAAAATTTTATTTCAGATATCAGGAGAGTACATCTTTTACTATTAACAAGACAAGTTAAGATTTAAATTAATTTCATGGTTTTATTACAAAAATATCTATGAAAGCATGTCAAATTTCAATGCTAAATTAGTCATAAGTGTAAGAATTAAATATAAGGATCAGATAAGAAATACGCTTGTTTCAACTCGAAGTTATGCTTTCATTGAGATGATTTTTTACAAGTCTAAAATTTTATCCCCCAACATAACTATAAATTGCAACAATGAAAAATGTCAATGTTTTTTAAATGAAATGAATGAAATATTTTTAAGTTCATTACTAAGAGTTCATTTAAAATCAACTTCTGTAGCTTTAAAGAACAGTAGAATTTTTATACAAGTACAAAATACATTAAACAAACTAATGCTAAGAAATAAGGAACTTGGTTTCATTTAACAGTTGGTTGCATCTTGTTTTATGGTGCCACCAAATAAAGAGTTTCTAGCAGTCCAGCTGTATACCAGCAAGTAGGTTATGCC
Organism: Tetragnatha montana; assembly: GCA_963680715.1. Taxonomy (NCBI): domain Eukaryota; kingdom Metazoa; phylum Arthropoda; class Arachnida; order Araneae; family Tetragnathidae; genus Tetragnatha; species Tetragnatha montana. The sequence goes on from OY796675.1 coordinate 44,545,856, forward strand.
CTCAACATCAAAAAGAACAAGGAGCACCCAACCGTTTAATAGCACCAATAACTTAATTACTGATTCCCATATAATTTAATCATGTATTTTCTCATTTTCATTGAAAATTTAAGTTTTTAATTACTTTATAACACCAAGATCAAAAGATTTCACCAAAAAATAAAATTAAATAGCACATGAATCAAGCTAAGATGTTTTAACAGTTAGTATGTACAGTAGAATCCCAATTATCCAAGTTAAAGTGGACAGAGACTAACTCACAGATAACCCCAAAACTTGAGTGAAGCGAAAATCTTGTCCTTAATATAAATTATGTATGCTTAAATGTATATTTTAAACCAATATGAAGTTATTAAAATAACTCCATGTACTAATTCATATGATTAAGATTACTTAAAAAGGATTTTTACTAAAAAGCCCTCAATTGTTCTCTGTTTTGTTACTCCTATGTTTTTTCCAGCAATGTTTCACCATTTTTTTTAAAGGATAACAGGATTCTAGAAATATTTGATGGCTTGGTTAAAGCGGAAATTCAGATGTAAGGCGCTAGGATAATCAAGGTTTTACTGTAGTAACAAATTCAGAGGATATTGAGTCAAATTTGTAAAGAAAAAGTACACATTTAAGATAACTTTTCCAAGTCATGCAAATAGATCACTTGCTAAAATTTTCTAAAGGAATATTTATAACTGACACACAGGTAATTAAAATTAGTTTTTGAAAAAGTAGCATTTTAACTTTTTAAAGTATGAAGAAGAATGACCCCTTAGCATCGCATCTTTCTGAATTTGCTACTGAGCTAGTAGGCGTAGTAAATATACATCAGCATTTGGTCATTTAAATGTTACTCATGATAAAAACCTGTATCAAAAAATTGTCTATAATAAGGGTTTAACAGTTAGCAACAAATAAGTTGTCAGGTTAATAAACTGCCAGGAACTTTTCAATATGAATTTCATTATGAATTATTAAAAAGCAGTTTCTAGCAACTGTGGCAGTAGAGGAAAGTATCCTAACAGTTTCAAGCATGCTTAGGGCAAAGAAACTTTTCCTTGCTTTTGTTCTTTTTGGTCACATGTGTATCACAGAAAGATTTTGGACATTCACAGCACATAAAAGTAGCCTTGTCTTTACACTTAGCACAGAAATGTCGAGGGCAATCCCACGATTCAGATGAACAATCCTTATCGCCGAGACTAGACTTAACACAACGAACATGATAAGCTTTACCACAATCCTTAAAGGAACAGTGCACTAATTTACCACCAGTCTTGCACTTGAAGCAAGTAATTTTATCAGTCTTTTGAGACATCTTTGGATTTGAAGCATTTTCAGATTTCTTTCTAACGTTCTTTGTAACTGTCACTTTTTCTTTGACTTCAGTTACTTCCATCTTAGGTGTACCATTCCCTATTTTCAGTTTGGGAGCTTTTTGTTTCTTGAGGACAGTTTCCTTGCCATCGTTCGAGTCTTCTGAAGCTTCTACATCACTCTCTGGGCCATCACCCTTCTGCCTTGATCCAGACTGTGGCTTCTTTCCAATAATACCACTGCATTTTTTGGAACCACAGTTGCACTTTAGTTTTTTAAAATGAGAAAAGTCCATCTGATAGTCAAAAGTCAGTTCTGATCCAGCAGGGATATCATACTTAGCGAAAATGCCAACCCTAGCATCACCATTTACAATCCACTTCTGTGTGACACAATTCGGCTCACATGCATGATTCATAAACCTAGAGAAGTTCCCTTTAGGACCGGCATCAATTATTCTGTTAGCATCTAATGTGCAGAAATAGAAGTTATTATCGCCAACTGCTTGCTTTTCTTTGATTCTACGTTGGCATTCTTCCTCGTCTATGAGGTCACCGCAATATTCACTCACAAAATGTCCCTCTTTAATGTCGGCTGTTGCTTGTAAACCCCAACCACGAACTGATGTCCAATAAGGCTTCGCGGGAGCATACTCACGCTTCTGGAATTTCTGATTCTGGCATCTGTCACCAGCACTGCACACACCTGGAGCACATTCAGTGCACATGCTTCTATTTAAACAGATGGCATCATAACCGCATGGATCCCGATCATCAGCTCGACAGTTGCACGGATTGTTATCAAACTCATCAGCAGCATATATCTGAACAGAGCCAATAGGACGGTTGGATTTTATATGTTTGTAAGGGGGATACTTCTTACTCTCTGATTGAAATTTGCTTGGTATAGAAACAATCAGGTTGTTGGTCACTTTAAGAGCTTCATTTAGAGCTTCTTCAAAAGTAGGTGAGGGAGCAACTTTTCTGAAGTTATGCTTCACACCTAAACTCTCAATATCAACATGTTTATAAACAAATGGATATAATCTACTTTTTTGTACCCAGTAAATTTCCCCAGTACCCAAGAACTTAATAGGAAACTCTCCATCATAGTGGATGCATTTCTTAACCTCATCATCTACTTCAGAAACACGTAAAATTTTTGCCGGCCACCAGCGAAAATCATATACTTTAGCCCAAACAACATCTCCAAACTGCAGTATTTTTCTTTTAACACATCTGAAACACTTATTATTATCCTTTTCAATCACTTCCATAGACTGACAAGCTGAGTGTGATGCATGTGGACATGAACTACAAAATGAGAGATCCATATTCATACCACATATAACACAAAAAGGTAGATTTATAACAGGTTGATACTGTCTCAACTTCTCAGGTTTAAAATGGTCTGGACAAGACATAACATCACCAGTTAAGACAACCGCACCAGGAATAGAGCATGCATCACTTTTATGAAAAGCAGTTGGGCACTTGAAGCATTTATACATCTCTCCTTTACAGTTTTGAGAGAGTCTTGGGTTTGAGTTATGACAAGTCAAACACGTATGCAGTGAACATGCTTTTGTATCAGTCTTTGAAATGGGAAGATTGTTCAGGCATTCACTATGATAATACTTTTTGCAAGATTCAACTGAGCATTTAATAACCTCACCAGTTTTTACTTTACAAGAGAAACAAACTTCACTAGTTGATGTTATAGTCAAGTTGTCATTATCACTATTAGGACTTGGTGAATTCACATTCGATTCAGTAAAAGACTTGGGTTTTGAATCAGTAATAGGCTTTGGATTGGAATCAGTAAAAGACTTTGGTTTTCTACCTCTTTTTTTCACAGGATGAAACGATGTTCCTGGTTTCTCATTTACAGAGACAGTATCATTTGATTTTGTTCCTTTCTTTGAATCAATAGATAGCTTGATATCAGGATCTGAAGGAATAGTTAAACCAGAAACATACTCGTTATCATTTTGGTCAATAGTTCCCTTTGCCATTTCTGAATTTTCTAAATCAATACATTCTGGTTCCTGATTTTCGATCGAAACATTTTTCTGCAATTTTTCCTTGACAGAAATGATAACGGCATCTTTAGTCTTTCTTCTTAAGCTTTTCCTTCTTGTAGAGCTTATAGTCACAGGATCCGAGCTCACACTACAAATCTCAGGTTTTTCACTACATGTTAACCTATTGGTTTCTAAGTTCACTAATTTTATCTTCTCTACATCTGCATCAAATGATTTACAAAGAAATTCTTTAGGAAATTGAACATCCTTTATTTCTGTCACATCATCAGGAATAGTTGAGTCATTTAAAAAAAATGAATCACACTCTGAAATTGGTGCTTCACAATTTTCAATTTTAGATTCAAGGGAATCGATTTCTTCAAAATCCACCAAATCAGGTTCTTTTAAATATGGCAATGCACTTTCTATTGGATTACTTTCCTCAATATCCACCAGGTTAGATTCTTTAAAACCAGGTTCTGCACTTTTTTCTACCGCAACATCGTGGTTCAGAAGCTCAAAATGTTTATCGCCACAATTTTTTACTTCCAATTCACTTTGAAGAGAAGATTCATTTGATTCATTGCTTAATTGCATAGCTTCTTGTTTGAAATAATCTCCAATGTCTGATGCCGAGGTAAAAGAGAAAGTTTGAATGGCTTCAGATTCTTTAATTGTTATTTGTGCAATATGTCCAGTATCTGACTGGCTGGTGCTATGTTTATGAAAACCATTTTGACGAAAAGTGTCTTTAGGTTCATTTATTCCACTTTCAGGATCAGTATATCCATTTCGGGAAGAAATAGAATCGCTTTTTAAGCTTGAGTGAAGAACATTTGAATTTAAATTGGCAGCACACTTGGGGAAAGGTTTGCTGATAGGTGTAAATTCACACACACCATTTTGCATACTTTCAACACAACTGGGCTTATTACTACTCTTCCTTCTTTTCTTTTTATCATAAACATAGAAATCGTCACCAAAGTGCTTTCGTTTACGAACACGGGGAGATGAAATGATTGAACTTGATTCACTAGATGTTGATTCGCTCATTTTCGCAAGATAAGTGAAGCAATTGAATAATTTTAGAGAAAAATTGAGCACGTAATGGAATGTTTTCAAATCATCAAGCGTCAAAATTCGAAACAGCACATTGTAACTCCAATATAAACAAGAAATTTCAAGAAAAACATTCAATGTTTTCAAATCTCGGGAAATTGCGGGAAAGAAATGTTATTCGATTACGATAATTTTGTAAATATTATCGATGAGACCAGGTAGAGGAATCCTAAGTTGAGTTGTATACTCCTGCTCTTCTTTACTTCTCTTTCTAAGATTCAAAAAATCATGTTTTCTAGAAAAATTCAAAGTTTTGTCCAGAGAAGTTTAATGAAGGAATAGAATTTTCTATCGCAAACAATCTCTTCCGTTATACTTCGTACGATCGTACGTAGGTGTAAAGGTTTTGGAAATGAGATAAAAGATTCATGACGCCATCTATTGAGAAAAATAGTGTATAATACAAAATCGAATTAAGATTAGATCTTTATAATAATTTAATAATGCTAATAAAATAACTAATAACTATAACTCTCCTGCTTCTGAAAAGATCGACTTGAAAAACAGAAGGGAGAAAATTGAAACAAGCGAAGTTGACCAAATATTGGAATCTAACAAATTAATTATTAATAAATATGTGTGTAACAGCACTACCCAATCCCATATGGGATTAGTAGCAATTAACGATTTTAAAAACAAAATGAAATATATGTAAAAAAAATAGGCGATTTCAGAACGAATACACAAATACCTCGGACGATTTGAAATTTTAGAGTTTCACATGAAATATATTGAACGTTTAGTTTTTTTGTATGTACCTATTCAAATTAAGAACTATATGTGGTACACAAAAATGGATTCCATAAAAATATTCCAAAATAGTTAATCATGTTAATACAATTTTTTAAGGTTTAAATTTGTATATACTTATTCACACTTTTAAAACATTTTAAAATACATATTTTCTATGTTTTCTCAAAATAATTAATAAATGAAAAACTGCTTGAATTTTTAAATAAAATGTCGTTAACTTTAAATTATTTTACTATTTAATCAAATATTAATAATAATTTAATTTTTTAGGAAACATTTTTATTTAAACTTTCTAAGAAAAATCAAATTATAAAGAGTCAAAAAAAAATTTTTGTTGAAAATAATCAACAGGCAGGCTCTGGAGAATTAAGATATTGTATTTTAAGACAAAATTTAGTAAGTTAAACCATTTCAAATATTTTTAATCCTTTATATTTACAAATTTGCATATTTATTTATTTATTTTTGCGCATTATTAAATAAGTACGTAAACTGGATAAAAATATAGAATTTTTCAATGTTCAATTTACCACCTAATTTAAATTTTAGTGTGATTCATAAGCAAAAAATATATCGCTGGTTTCGCCTTTCGCCCAATGACGTTACTATCCGAAAATCCTTCAGTAGGTATAAATTAATTTAGAACTGTGGTTTTTGGTTTTAATTGAGTTAGTTACTGAGGAGACTTGATTTGCTGAAGAAAGACGAGGGGGAGTGGAGAAAGGAAAGAGAAAAGAAAGAGAAAAATGTAGAAAAAAAATTTAGAAAGAAAAAGAGAACATTAACAAAGTTATGGGAAATAGAAGGAAATAGAAATATAGACACGAAAGAAACAAAAAAGAAATATAAAAGAATGACAACCGCCTTTTTTCCCTCTTAATTATTTGTCTCTTGATCGTTAAAAAAGGTCAACGATCAAAAGATTCTTTCGTTCCCTCCTCGTTCAATTGTTCCATATATCATAAATGATCTTTACAAAATTTTTGCTCAATCAAAAAATTTTAACCCGTGCCGCAAAAGCCTTAAAGTTTGAAAAAAATACTGATTTTTTTACAAAACATCAAAAAAAAAACAAAGATTAAACCCTCCCATATTCTTCTTGATTTTTTTATGAAAATGTAAAATAGTTATAGTTATAATGTTCCAGATTCCATTCTTCTATCACCCTCCTTTCAGTAGTAAAAATTTTTTAAAGTAAATTTACCTCTTGTAAAGTTGTTTTTCCTGCATTATAAAACAGCTAATAACTCTAGAACAATACGACTTAAAAACCTGAAATTAGTGCCATTTTGTTTGTACTTTTATTATCTTTCATTTCATGTGCAACACAACTGCCTTTCTGAAAAAAAAAATTTCAAAATTTAAAAAAATTGGGAAAAAATTTAAATAAAAAAATTATAAAAAAAAAATTTTGTTAAGTAAATTTAAAGTTTTTCAACTCCCAAAATAAACATTTCTGCCAAATTTCAAGTTGAAAATAAAATTTGATCATGTAGAAAAAAATAAAAATTCTCGAAATTTTGGCAAGTCCCCTAACATTCCATGTAATTTAACAAAAAAAGCGATTCACTCATTGGGAATTCAAAAACTCCCTTAAGGGTGTTCATACAATTTGTACCATGCAAAAAAATTCACTTAAATTTCAGAAAATACAACTATTAGCCGTATCGGTACAAAATCTTACTAGATAATTCATTTGTTACGTAAGTTTAAGAGTTTGAATATTGAGTCAACCTATTATTATTTAGAATTATGGTTAATGTTCCGTAATCGGGAACCATCGCCAAGGAAAGTCGCCAAACTTGGCGTTATTAAAAAATTATTAAAAAATATTATTATTAAATATATATTTATTATTAAAAATATATTAGTAAAAAAATTATTATAAAGAGTTATTAAAAAATATCGCCAAGTTGGCGATGGTTCCCGATTACGGAATCTTAGCATATTTCATCAATGAATCGAATAGAATGAATCAATGAATAGAATCTTTCATATTTTTATCCTTCAAACACTTAACATTAATTAATTTCCTTTGATTTGACACGTTGGAAGTGAAAAAATTAAGTAAAAACTTAATTTTAAAGAAAATTCAGGTGAAATAAGGCATGTTAAATTAAGTTGGAAACTAATAGCTTAGTAAGATTTTGTACCGAATCGGCTAATAGTTGTATTTTCTGAAATTTAAGTGAATTTTTTTGCATGGTACAAATCGTATGAACACCCTCAAGGGAGTTTTTGAATTCCCCATGAGTGAATCGCTTTTTTTGTTAAATTACATGGAATGTTTAGGACTTGCCAAAATTTCGAGAATTTTTATTTTTTTCTACATGATCAAATTTTATTTTCAACTTGAAATTTGGCAGAATAGTTTATTTTGGGAGTTGAAAAACTTTAAATTTACTTAACAAAAATTTTTTTTATAATTTTTTTTATTTAAATTTTTTCCCAATTTTTTTAAATTTTGAAAAAAAAAATTTCAGAAAGGCAGTTGTGTTGCACATCAAATCAAAGATAATAAAGTTACAAACTAAATGGCACTAATTTCAGGTTTTTAAGTTGTATAGTTCTAGAGTTATTAGCTGTTTTAAAATGCAGGAAAAACAACTTTACAAGAGTTAAATTTACTTTAAAAAATTTTTACTACCGAAAGAGGGGTGATAGAAGAATGGAATCTGGAACATCATAACAACAACCATATTAGATTTTCATAAAAAAATCAAGAAGAATATGGGAGGGTTTAATCTTTGGTTTTTTTGATGTTTTGTAAAAAAATCAGTATTTTTTTAAAACTTCAAGGCTTTTGCGGCACGTGTTATTATTACCCGAATGAGCTTAAATTTTGCATACATTATTATTTTTTATAGTGACACAAAACTAGGGGGCGTCACCAACAGAATTCCCCCAAAAAAATTTTACCATACAAATAAGGACCACCCTAATATATATATATATATATATATATATATATATATATATATAGAGAGAGAGAGAGAGAGAGAGAGAGAGAGAGAGAGAGAGAGAGAGATCTCTAGATATATAATATAATATATATATAACGAGAGATATATAATATATATATATATATATATTTCTTTTCTCTCTTTTTATTTCTTTTCTGTCCCACTCTTTTCTTACTCCCTACTCCCTGAAGAACACTGAATTCCTTTATACTGAAGATGTACGATTTTCAGATAGTCACGTTACTGCACAAAACTTAATATGCAACAAAGTTTTCTTGTAATATATAATGTGTGCATACAATCCTTAGAAGCATTACCTAAACCAACTTTATATATAACCTTATATATTATTTTATTAATTTAACATATACATATATTAATTAATTATTAATATATATAACATATAAATATATAAGTATAATTTATATATATATATATTAATATTTATATATTAATTAATTAAAAATAATTTTATTAATTATTTTATTATATTATTAACTTTTAAAATATTTCGTTTAATTTCTAATAAGTTATAAAACTTTTTTTCAATAAACATGAAATTATTTTAATTAACTATTTGAAAAATAATAATGTTGATTGAAATAAATATTGAAGACCACTTACTTCATAGCCACAAATTGAGGAATGGGAGTAATTTAGAAAGGATATACAAAATAAAAGAATGAACACTATTTTCAGGTTCCAACCGGTTTGAATCATTTTAAATTATCAGGTGAACTGGAGAGGTCTGTTTTATCTGAAAATAAAAAAATTTTATTATTATTTATAAAATATAAACCTTTGACAAAATTCACAAAATTTATTGATTTCAGTTTTAAAAATGATTTTTTAGAATTGAAATATCATTTGAATCATTTTTGTACCTTTGACTAGAATCCGAAAAATAAATTGAATGAACAAAATTGTAGTAACATAAATGAAGAATTATCGATAGATTGTTCAGGAAAAACTATTTAGAGACATTTTTATAAGACTATATTTTTTTCAAGTTGTAATATTTTTTTAATGTAAGCTTTCCTTAAAAAAATCAAGCTGAATTCACAGTATTTATTAGCACCTTTAAAATTTTTTGAATACTTAAAACTGTTTTACCTTTTCAGATCTTTTTCTACTTACCAAAGCCATACGAAGTACGAAGTATCACAAGTAAAATCTGATAATTACAGTTTAAACTTCCTTGATCTTTTTAAAGAACAATGAGTTTTTAAGGGAGGTTCAAAAGTACCTCTGTTAACGATAACCATTTAATCATTATTATCGTGAAATAATTTTTGAGAAGTAAGAATAACGCAAGATTTTTAAGTTGGCATGACCAAAAGGTTTTTCTCAATGTTGTTATATCTAAGAAATAAGTATATACGTATCTTTTACCTTACCGAATAAAGTAGATTTTCTTCCCACTAGTTCCTCATTTAGAATTATCTACTATTCTCATGTATGTTTTGGACATGGAAGAATAAAAACATCAAAGAAAACAATAGGTAGTGAAAATCCCAGAATATGGGAAGACAAGCTTCATTGTTTGTGGCGAGATTTTACAAACCAAAGGGTTAAAACCATAAAACTTTCTTATTTGACATGGTTCTCCACGAACTTGCATAAATATAAGAACAAGGATTAAACCCAAACAATACTTGTTCTTTGTTCCAGTTCTATTTTGACAAGAAAATAGTTTTGTACCTTTGTTTTTATACCGTTTATTTTTAGAGCTTTAGTGAAATCAAATAATTGAAGAAAGTCACTTAAAAATTATATAGGCCATTTATTTAAGTATAGTATTGATCATACACTATTTTCAAAATATTATCAGTATGTACTGCACTAATCAGGAATTAAACAAAGGTTACGATTATCCAACAATATACTTGTTTCAAGAGTCTTGTAATTTTTTAGAAATACTAGGGAGCTGCCACCGCCCCCTGCTGGTTATCGCTAGACTACGCTATTAGACAACCCCCTGCTTGCTTCAGACTGCTTCAGACTTCGTTTTGTATCGCTCCGCGATCCTTACAACCCCTAGCACGCTGATGCGCTCATTTACCTTATAGGACTTTTGTAAAACTATCAAAACTTCTGTGAAAATTTCCTCCTCATCTATTTCAACAATAAAAAAACAACAATGCAGGTTGTCAAACCACCTATTGAGTAAGACGTGTAAAACGACGTGTAACGACTAGTTACTATAATTTAACGTCAAATTCAAATTTTTGTCACCCAATACACGGGTAAATTATTGTGTATGTGTCGGTGAGCAATGGAGGAAAAGTGTCAGGTGAAAAGAAAATAATGGAACGTAGGAAAGAAGGAAAAGGTATACTAATATAAATAAATGAAATAAGAAAGTGATAAGCTTTATGCTATAAGGTTTGTTTAATTTGTTTTTCATTCTCTATGAACTTTTTTAAAAATAGTTATAAAAATAATTATTAAATAAATATTCTGATATAATAAAACTGGCAATCAATAGTGTCTTAAATAAATATTGCCTGATATTAAAAGACGTATTTATATACATCCAAAAAATAAACATTTTTAAAATGTTGACTTTTATAAAATTTAAATTCCTGCCAAAAGTTGTCTGTATTTTCCCCTAAGGAATGGGTTAAATATAATTAAAATAAAAAAATAACAATAAAAAATAGAATTAATTTAGATCTTCATTTAAATGGAAATGGGTCCTACAGTATTCACTATGATGTGAATAATATGAGCGCTCTTGTACACAAAACCATATCAAAGAACAATTATGGGTAGAATGATAAAAGCTATTTTACGACCAAATCAAGATGTTTAATGGAGTTTTATCTTTACGTCTTGACCTCAAAAGATTGATGTAATTTTTCGTTTATTTTCTTTTTCTAAATGCTGATAAAAAGTCAGACTTTTGTTTCTTCTATTTAGATACTTGATGTTATGAATGGACCAGATAGGTTTCGATTGAATGAAGTATTCGATTGAGATATAAACTGAATTCGGTCGAACAGTGAAAGAAATATTGAATATTTTGTTCTCGCTAAAAGAAACACAGTTTTATTTTGATAAATAACTGTAAAACTTAGTTTTAATTAATGTACTTTATAAAAACTGAATGAAACTTTAAAATGTTCCACTTTATTCACACTAAGCAGTAAAATAAATCAAATATCATAAAAACTGTTAGTTTAAAAATATTAACATTAAAATATTCTTCTACAAAATATTCTTGTTGTCATCTTTTTTCTGTAGCTTTCTTTTATTATCTTTTTATTAGCATTTGATGATACACGTATAGCACGTATAGGCGTTAATTGAGCATACAAAAATAAGAGGCTATCAAACAAACTTAGATAATCCAGAAGACCCCCTCACTTTTACAAGCGTAATGGTACTATATTATATGACCATGACCTAAAATAGTAAAGTGATAATTATTTCCAAAATTAATACTATTCCTTAGTTATTTCTATTTCTAAATTTAAAATATTTTAGAACTGCCAATAAAAAAAATTCTGATACTTCTGCAACTTATGTTTCGAGGACTTTTTACACGAGATTTACTTTAAGTTGATAGATTCAAAAACAAGGAAGATTGTAATCTCAGCTTGTTCATGCATATCACCAGCTGATAAAGCAAAAGAGTAAATTGAAAAGATCTTATTTCTGTCTGTCATATGTTAGTGTTTGGGGGAAAATATACATTAGTTGCATTCAGAAAAACATGGTTTCAAATATTTTAGCTGCATATTCAGTCTGCAGCTGTCTGAATTTCAGTGATTGCGTTATTTCTCTAAGTTATATTAAATTTTCAAGATTTATAGAAAATTTAAAATAAAATGAATAGATGAAAAAAGTATGTAGAATATTTTTATGTCTGAAACATGGATAAAAGTTTTGTTTTTACTTAAGTAACGATATTTTTTATCAGACTAAATCTTAATTATTTATATTTTAATGTATTGAATTTAAGTTATATCTCATTTTGTTTTTTACACTCTAAACTTAAATAAGTATAATTGATTCCATTTGTTTATCAAGGTGCAACAGTTAAAATTACAAAACTTTACTCTAAAATGTGTTCCAAGTAAGTAAATCTGTCAATGTAAAAAGATGTTAACTTTTAAATATCTTATTGTATCGTAATTATACTACCTTGATATTGAAAATATATCATAAATAAATAAAAATGTTCCCAATTTTTAAAGAATTGAAATTGTGATATGTCAATTCATTTGTTTAAAAAATAAATTTTCTAAATTCCAAAAATATTTACAATCAATTGATATTTTACTAAAACACAAAATATGATGAAAAAAAACAGAAACAAACATGAAAAATTGAATAAAATGTCCGAACTTTTTTTACCCAACTATCTCTCTATATATAATGAAGGTGTCCCTGGGTTCCTGGGTTCCTGGGTTCCTGGGTTTGTCCGGAACAGATTTGGCTCAATTTCTCCAAAACTACCCGTTCGAATCGAACCAAACTTGGTACACATACGTATGGGGACGGGGGAAAGACAATGACATCATTTCCAAATTTCTAAAACCACCCCTTCATCCCCTATAAGGCCTTTTTGTAAAAATCGCCTTACTTCTCCACTAAAGAAGATCTGTTTAACACGCATTGTTGCAAATAATACAACAAAAACAATTTTAAACATAAAACAAAGTATTTAAAGATAAAACTTGGCTAAAATTGCTTTAAATGTTTTAAAAAGGTTATTAATAATTTAAAAAATTAAAAACGGCCCTTATAAAAAACTTTATAACAGTATTTTCTTATTAAAAACTTCATTTTCCATGAAACTTTAAGTTGAAATAGAAAGTTTTAAGAATTAGACTGGTTAAAGTAAAGATTACATCATGCAGTTTTTTTAGAAAGTTGATGATAGAAACACTAGATCAATTTGTTATTTAACCTTATAATTTGTTTCTTTGGTGTAGTTTAACGGGATTTTTTTTTCAATTTAAACAGGGGGTATTTACAAATTTTGGGATTTCAAAAGTCTGTAATAATTTTAATTGATTTTTTTCACTTAGAATGGATAATTGGGTAACTGTCGTAATTAAATGTGCAATACCGGAACTGGATGGTTAGGTTAGATTTACACAGTTGGAACCGGGAGGGAAAAGGCACAGGGAGCACGGTGATGAAAATGCACCGGGAACACCGAGATGAAAAGGCACCGGGGACACCAAGATGAAAAAGGCACCGGGATATGAAAAAATACTGGGAACACCGGGATATGAAAAACTACCAGGATGATTGGTAATTATGGTTACAGAAAATTAGGCATGTAACTTGAGAAAATTTTAATAAATTGATACACTCCACCCGTGCAAGGCCGGGCATATCAGCTAGTAAATGAATAAATGTTAGCTCATGTTCATATGAAGATTAAAATATTAGCAGTAGGTTAAATAATACATTCTAAGATAAAAAAAAAAGTATTTTACCTTTTAATTCATAAAAATTTTCATGAGCAAAATTATCACAGAGTTCAAATAAAAGTGTAAATTTTGTTTGAATATACCTATAAAACACCCTTTTATTCAAGCATTTAAAAAGTTTCGGTGAAAAAAATCCGTTTAGTCATTTTAATGTATCAAAACTATTTTTTCGTGACCGTAAAAGTAATAATTTTATATTAATAGTGCAGATATAATTATATGGAACAACAGGGAAAGACTTCATAAGAGTGTGATGAAAGTATTGAAATATCAAACACAGACTATTTCGGTATCTTTTCATCAAAATCATACATTAAATTTCGTTTTGACAAGATTGAAGAAAACTATCAAAATACCGAGAACGAATGATGTGTCACAACTTGAAACATATGGAATATACAAAATGTAAAACTTAACAATACGGGCAGAGAAACTCGCTTTCAAAAGAGAAAAAACCTCAAAAACCTACTTTTTCTCCAGGCGGAGGATCGAAAAACAACACTTCGCAACTCAATCGGAAGGAAGAGATAGATAGATAGATCCGAGGAGTTGGTTCCGAACCCAGCAGATGATCAGGGATGATGATGATGCAAGGTTCCGTGACGACGTGATCCCTTTTATCAGTTCGCTGAGAGACTGACGGGGCCACGCAAGGTCAAAGTTTACCGAATAAGAGCCACCAAAGCGTAATCAGTTTGGGGCCATTTCGACGAAAATGTTGGGAAATTGAGAGGCGATGTCGTGAAAAATCAGGAAGCTTTTGGGCAGTGTATATTCGATGATACGCGGAAATCGCGTTTCGAAAAGTTTATTTAGAATAAAAATGGAGGGTGAATCCATTCAGGTCTTGATGAAACTTAATTTCTGTTATTTTATTATAAAAAATGCACTATCCTTTTTCAATTCCAGAAAAAGTTACTGTTTGATCAGCATGGGAGAAATAAATTTGCTTTATAAGGAAGTTAGTGAGTAACAAAAAGGGATCATAAGCTTTGATTCATTGAAACTTTAAATGGAGAAAAATGAAAAACCAAATTCGTTACCAAAATTGAATGCTATTGAAAAGGATTAATTGAAATTCGACGATATTTTTACAGTAATAATAAAATCATGGTATCTATACCTACTATAAGTTTAACTAATCATATAACATTGAATAACTAATCGCAGAACATTGAAATTTTTACAAAATTTTTCACAATCAATGTGAAATACTCATTCATCATCCATATTTATATGATTACTTCTAACTCCTATGCATAATTTATAAAATACAGGTGGTCGTAAAAATTATGGAAAAATTCTGGACTTATATCGCCTCTTCTATAAATGTAAGCTAAATTTTTATTTAAAATACGTGTCTTTGGGTATATTTGTGTCTACGTTGACATATGACTTCTAGAAAAACCCAGGAGATTGTATGGTTAGATTAGGTTACTTACAACTGCTTTAGCTATTCGGGTTCCTTCAACTTAACCTTTTAGATAGTCTATGAGGTTTGATACTTTTTGTATAAAAATCTAATATGGCCTCAACTTTACCAAAAGCTACCTCTCAATATAGTTTCACGTCTCATGTCAAGTTTATAAATATAGCTAATATATCTAAATGTAAAAAAAAACCTGGAAACTATTATTAATACAGATTATATTTTATTGATTGATATCCCTTTTACATCACAATACTTCATCATTTTTGATGAAATACAAAATAGTCTGAAAAACTGTTTTTAACATGTTCGTTTTAATAGGGCCACTTTAGATTTTTTCACAGTAAGAAATTCAAATATATTTTGTAGAAGATCCTTTTTAAGTAAGAACCTGAGTCATTTTGTTTGTTTTTAACGCTTTCAGAAAGTTCCCTTTAAAAAAGCTGTGATTAATATTTTCCAGTGCAGCATAAACACTGTCTTTTAAATACTGTTTAAATTAATTGTATTGTCTCTCATTGGTGAGAATCTCTCTAACAAGGTAATTCCAATTTTTTGGTATGTTAATATCAGGGGAAATCAGATGACCACATAAAAAAGCAGGTATTTCTTTTATCAAAATATTTTTTGCACCATAAAAAGTATGACCATGCATTGTCGGAAAACGAAGTTATCCCGCCTCAAGGGGAACACTACATATGGAGGAACTGTATTATTTATATTTAATGAGACTACATCTAAATCAGCTTCACCCTTAACGAAAATCCTTTCCTGAGTAGTAAATATTCTCCTTTAGAAGCCTGTCTCATCTTATGATTCATCCTTTTTTTAAAAACATTCCAACAACAGTTAAAACTATTGGTCAGACTCCTACATTAATTTTGTATCATAAAAAATAAATGTTTTCTAGTTTGCTTATATTTCAAGATAGTTGATCTTCCTGTCGGGGTTTTTTTTTTGCATGTCTATAAATCTTCTGTTTTTATGAATGCTTGTTTTCTTTTCCTTTAGTTTACGAAATTCCTATTGTTTAAGACACATGCAATAGTTGGCCTTAATTATCTTCTCTTCAGAATACGGGAAATTTTAGCAGACGATAATTTTGATAAGATGGAAAGGAGGATAACCCATTCTCGACGGATAAATTTCCTCTTTCTATAACTTTTTAAAAAGTTTATCATCTGTAAGTCCTTTTCTTCGTAGAATTTTTTGTATACCAATCCATTTTAGCCCGGGAGTAAAATACACACCTAAATTATATACAATCCATGTTAAATTTCATGTTTAATTTAACTAAACTGTTTATTGATTGTTCAATGTAAACCTGAGTTCTTATATTTTTAACTCACGAAATACCAATTCATAGATATTTTTGTGTTCTGTTCAAACTTATTTTCAGAATTGACAAATAGTAACCCGCTGAGAAAAACAGCATTTAATACCCATACATTGGTATAACATTTCATCCTAAACGCTTGAATCAACATTTTTCTTCTTCCCGCGTCAGTTACATATTGAAAACAATCCTCTTTGTTATTACAGGTCCTTGACAGAATTTGGATTTAAAAGGTAACAGTATATTCAAGGTCTTAGTATAAAACGTCTTACGTACATCTTCTAAGAACGAGTAAAAATGTCAATAATGATCTTTATGTAGAGGTAGTAAAATTTTCGTGAGTTTTATTTTTGTACATATTTTCATAAGATAAAATGGAGAATTGTGAAAAGTTTAATTCGTTATTTTCTGACAGCTTCTAAATAATGGACTCCAACCGCCTATCTGGTTCGAGACTATAAAAGTCACGTGACGGTGGTAAACAAACTCTCACTATCAAATCATATCTCCATCTCCCTATCATCATATCTCACTATACAAACTTTACTAGTGTAGTATCTGTGGTAACCATTTGCAAGCTCAGTAGGTCACGTGTTGGTTCTATGTGATCTCAGACGGGTTGAGTCCATTGCGGGAGAAATAATTACCTTAAAATATTTATTAGAAAGCCAAAACTAATTTTTAAATTTTTACTCAGATTGTTTCTCAAAAGATTTATAAATAGTGATCAGAGTAAAAAAGATTAACATTTACTGAGATTGGAGGCGTTTAGAATAATGACCAATCTTGATAGACTTCAAGCTTGTATTTGGTCGACATATTATACAATACTAAAAAAAACTACACTTGTACCCCTTGGATTCTAGGCTCCTCATTTGTACTTGTGGTGCAAATACCTAAACCAAGCAGTCATTTACTCATATGAACATTTCAGGAGGGAAACAAATAATCATAAAATTATAATATTGCAATGGATGGAAGTTTTGTGGGTATCGTGAAACGTGAAGCGAGTGTGACTAAACACATTCAGAGGCTGCCACAGTTTCTTACAGAGAAAAACTATTTTTTCACTAATATCATTAAACTATAGAACCTTTTATACATCATTTCAACTTTTTTTAAAAAAGTCATAAAACTTCATTCAAAATTTGACAAGTTTTTCTTCATTTGCAAACGTTATTTGAAACCAAATACATTAAAAAAGACTTAGTTTTGATCTTATTTGAGTTTTCTAACTTTATATTTCTCATTTACCAAGTGTATTTTCCTTAAAAAGATGGTTAATATTGCTATTCTGTCCAGCTGATTAATGCAGATAATCTTACATTTTCTACTATCTTCATTTCTGTTAAAAAAAATTTGAAAGTAAAATATTCTAAGATTCTAGAGTTTTGTAGAGATCATAGTCTGTGATTTGTAGCCCCAATAAGTCGGGTCGAAATAATCTTGTATCAGGAATATTAACTCCTCTTAAATCCATCTCAAATTTCTGATTACCTATTTCATTTCACCTCTAAGTATTTGTGAAGAAATACCCTTTAAACATAAAAACGAACTTCATGAATAGTAAACATAACATTTCTACCTTATAAAGTCTGCATTTCCTTGCACGTTATCTACAGCAATGTTTTCGATTTCACTAACAATAATACTAACACATATACTCTATAAAGTTAAAACTGGAAGAAAGAGGAGCAAGGTAAGCGACGCCCGTTCAGAGATAACTCTATCATCGGAGGATTCCGCAAACTTCCGAAGATTTGTCGACGGATGACGAAGGCGCAACGATTGACCGAGGCTGATTCAAACAAACAGAAGGATTTTTTTTTTTATATAAACCGTGGGAGTTCCCGTTAACCGTGCTGATAAAAAGCAAGGAAAGCTATTAATCAACGTCACGGAAGCTATGAGCTAAGTCGTAAATGAAGAAAATCCGATTGGTAAGAACTTAAAAAATGACTGGGACAATGCTTTCAAACAAGTCATCTTCATGATGGTATAAGTTCATTCCGTGTTTAATTTTTCTTTTCACATGAAGGACTTTTTAAAATTTATTCTTAGAATCATAAAACTAATCTGAGAATTTTAAATGTCAAACTCATATCTCAAGAGCAGTTGAAAATTTAGCAATTTCATTTCAAATTTAAAACGTTGCCATTGTGAAAGAATTTTTAAGGATACTGATGGATTTTTGAGAATGCATGTTAATCATAATAATCAGTAAATCTAAATTAATATCTTAAGGCATAGTATCATGATTTTATAAATAAAAATATTAATTCTTAACATAGTTTATGCAAAAACATAATAATGTGTAATTCTGATGTAATGTAAATTATATAATTATTTTACCTGCTTTTATTCTTTTTTTTTTTAAACTTGGACTATGACCTCAGGATTTGATCCTTTTGTATTGTTATTGTTTTTATTTTTGTGAATAATGTACCATTAAAGCCCGAGTGCCTGCTTAGGCAGGCGGGACGGGAGGATATCAATAAAGTATTTCTTCTGAAAAAGAGCATCAGAATCTAAAACCGCATAATTAAGGCCTCGTGACGCAATCTAGAACAAAACAGCAGGAACTTATTCAACCTCCCAGTATCTCGATTAATATTGTAGAAATTGCTATATGGCTTTGGTTTCTGCCCATGGCACAATTTAGTCAAGACTCGTCGTGGACACGACATCATCATCAATATCTCGATTGGAATAAATTTGGTGATAAGTCCATTATTGTGGAAATGTTGTAATGCATTGAACTTTTAGATAGAAAAATGGATTATTTTGAACAAAGCTAACTAGCTCGTTAAAGAGACTATTTTGAATGAAGAATTTAATTCAAACTGGTGAAATAAACAATAAAGATGGTTTTACTATATTCATCCTCAAATTATGTCAAAAATAAACTAAGCTGATTAGTTTTCTTTGCAATGTCTGATAAATAACTAAGTAAAAAAAGGGCTGTCCATTTTGGTAATAAATTACAGAAAAGGTTGTGTTATACATCTTATTGTGAATATATAATTTCCATATTAATATAAATATAAGGTGTTTTCTGGATTTTCTTGTTATACACTTCATGTTCATAGAAAAGGCAACACCAAGAAGGAATTGTCCGATCAACTTGAAATTTTCAGGGTATGTTCATTATGGTTTTTTATTCAAATGATTACAAATTCAGAGTTATAGCGCATGCGTCAGATGAGCAGCGTCTTTTCAATCACTAATTTGATTGTACATATGGGGGGCTGTAAGGGGCCATTCATTACGTAAGGGCCCCGAGGGGGAGGGGGGGTTGGAAAAATCTCTACATACCCTTACTTGGGTGGTGGGGGGGGGGGGGTCAAACCCATTCTTACTTAGGATTTTCCAAGTTAATGTAAAAAAATTCCAATTATTCTAATCAAATTACAATTGAATAACCCCAGAAAAACTTAAAAATATGTAGTTGAAAGCAAGAATATTACTTAACTGTTGAAAAATAAAAATATCTTATTTACGTCAAACTGACAGGTTTAGTGTAAAACTGATCATTTCCTAACATTTTATTATTTTGAAAAACGAAATGGAATCTTACGTAAGAATAGGGGGGGAGGGGTTTGAAAAATCTTACATTCCCTTACATAGGGGTAGGGGGGGTCAAAAACTGCCAAAATCATCTTTACGTAAATATTGAATGGCCCCTAACGGGTGGTTAAGAAGTTGTAAGAAGGTTGTCTGCCGCTGATTACCTTGTCATTAGTCATTATACCTTAACGGATGCCATATGTGCATTTAATAGTGTTTGAACGAGGATCAATGACAGGCCTCCCTGAAGGGTGTTTTTCACACTGTGTTACCGATGCTAAGGCCAATAGTGATATGGGTGTGAAAGCAGAGGTCCCAAGATGGTCAGGCGAGTTGAAAATAAAGGACTGAACACCTCATAGTCATGTCAGCACGTGATCAAAGAGACTTCATTCGCATGACAGTGCCGGATCACTCAGCGACTTTTCGACATCTTTCAAACTGTCAGAACACTGCTACAGGTCTATCATTGTCTGCTCCAACAGTTAATCGGTGGTTGGTCCACCGAATTCCGCGAATTATCGTTCTTTTTTAAAGAGCTCCATTGATGGAACTCCATCAGTAAATAAAGCTACCATGGGTTCCACAAATTTTTTTTCGCGTGATTAAGAGCAACGAATGGCCCTTTTAAACGAATCCAATTTTAATTTTCATCAAAATGACAACCACATCAGCTTTGGGCGTTATACTGTAAAACGCCACCTTTTGGAGTGTTTTATCTTGCGTCATACCGCACGAACGCGAACGCCCAGCGTTATGAGTTGTAGCACTATTGAGTATCATGGGCAACCTTATGAGATAAGAAATGAAGGTGATCTTAACAGCCAGAAATGCGAGCTAAAAGTTATGCCCTACCTTTGAAGCATTCCTGAAGCTGTATATAATCAGGACAAACCCCGGACAAACTTCCATTGTATCCATCAAAAGCGGTTTCTCTTTCAGCAAATTTCTTCACCCACTATTTCACCTATGGAGCTTGACTGAAATTTCGTTGATTATCCCTCATGCTCAAAATGCTTGTTCTGTTGCCAGATTTGGTAAACTTTGGGTTTGCGAAGAACCTTTGATGAAAATCTCCTCCTCAAGCAAAAAAGCAATCTGTTTGATTCAATGAAGTGTCGTATAGATGCTCTTCTGCTGCGCGTATGGACTACATAAAACACTGATTTTCGATATTTAATTTTGTTCCTTTGTTCTGAAAATTTAATCATTTATTTGCATCTACAAAGGTGACCAGTTGTGCAAATTTCATCAAAATCTGTAACAAGTTCTTCGTGGTGTTGCATTTTTAATGAACATGAGTGTAGATGAAAATCAACAAAAAAAATGTAACTATTAGAGGCGAGAAACGTGCCAATAAGTGTAAATAAAACTCCCGAACTTATTTATTTCTCTTTTGATTGAGAGAAAAAATTCATCTTTCCATTTCCAGATTAAAAAAAAGATGAATTCAATTATTTTGGAAATTAATAAAAGAATTTTAGGGTATCCACCTGCGTTCGGGACCAAATTAAAAAAAAAAGATACTTATAAATTATTATTTTTTATTTTTATGGTTTCAAATAGATGTACTCGTAGAATGAAGGACATTTTTAAGATATCAATTTAATTTTTTTTAATTGCGCATTTTGTGCAAAACTTTAGTGATTTTTTACAAAACCCTTAGCACTGTAGACAAAAAAAAATATGGCGTGAATATTAATAGGCGTTAGGTAACAAGATAAAACTAATGTTGTCTTCAAAATGGACTATATTATCTAATGTGAGGTTTGAAACTGAAAAGTTTTACAAGGTGAATGAACTAACGTGAAAAAAACCCCAGAAAATTCGGCTGTCATTTTTTACTCTAAACAACTAAAAATAAATATTTTTTAATTCACATTCAAACCCATAGTCCATCTGATTCTTCGTACAATCATTAAAAAATAGTTAAAATTTCTGGTAAATGTCTTCATAAAAAGTTGAATAATCATGAAATGGCGAAGAATAGTGTTTAGGCTTAATTTAGTCCTGATAAAAGCGACTTTTCTCTTTGCTTAAGTATTATACATGCTAAAACTATTTTTATGATTTCTGTTACTTTTCTTCTTCTAATTCTCTTAAGTTTAAAAGAAAACCAGTTTTGGAAACTACAGAAATGATTTACAAATATATCAAAAAAATTATTTCCATAAAATCATTCAAAATTGACATTTTAGGGGTAGGCGGGTATTTTAATGAACAGAGGAACACAAAATTTCAATGCAAATAAAATATTATTATATTCTAAAATCTAAAATTCTGGTGATGTGCTCTCTTGATGTTTGAAAAACAAAAAGCACATTTGCTCTTTCCTAACTTCACTGTCAATCTCTCCATCAAAAGCCACACGCCAGCGCATCAACGAGTTAAATCACGAATGATGTGATTTCAAGGTTAACAGCCAATGAAAACGAATATTTAAGTTAATTTCGTTTCAGAAACACATGTCCACGCCATCTGCATCGGACCATGAAGAGGCTCCTATTGTAAAAGCGTGACCCGAGTGGTTGATGAAAGGAGTAGGCTCTTCTCGTATCATGGGAAAAAAAGGATCTTTTCATTTTGGTCCAGTGTATGAGAGGGCATACAAGGGGTGGGCAAACTCAATAATTATTTGATTCGTGGTGTAGAACTAAATGCCATGTATCTGAACTTCATTACCGAAATTGGTTGTGCGGGATTTTAGGAAAAACTGCGTAACGAAATTTTTAATATCAAGTGCGTGAATATTGAAGCAGCTTTGGGGCACATGTTAAAGTAATTAGGAGTTTGATTTTGGTCATGAAAGGTTGTAAAGCTGCTCAAGAATATTTTCAAAGTTTAAAAAACAGAACCTATTAGATGCACCTTTTGAATTCTAATATTTTGTTTTTACTTAAGATGATATCTATACTCAAGATTTCTAACACTCTACGAAGTCTTTTGTGTTTTTTACTTGAAATATTTTTAGCTCTTTGATAAAGAAACCGAGGGATTAATATCGAATAGAAATAGAAATCTTAACACATAATTTTAGATTCTTAAGAAATTAAACAGTAAAAGGAGATATATTAAAAAACCAATTAAAATTTACGTGTGTGCCCAAAGAGCGTTACGTAGTATGTAACCATGAGAAATAGCCATGAGCAATAGGTTAGATTTAAGAGCCATTTAAAGAGTAAATTTAGGATTTATTCAGTTCTACTTACAATAATATAAACTAAAACTGCCTGTTACTGATAAATGTTTCAATCTTGGTCCTTTTAAGAAAATATTAAAACCGCCGAAAGAGCCAAGTTTTTTGTTCTACACAATAGCACTAATATAAAAAAAATAAATATAAATGCTACCACCTATAGTTAACTGCAGTGGAAGTTTTATCATTGTAAATTAAAAGAATAAGTTATATTTTGCTGTTTAAATAACTTTTAAGACATTTATCTACGGACACCTATAGCATTAATAAATATAAATAACTTGATAGAAAATGCATGAGCTTCGGAAAAAAATATTTTTATGCAATAATTACTTGATATATACTTATACCCACATGATAAAAATATAATTCCTTTAATTTTCAGAATTTTAAGGTAATATGGTATGGCTTGTTTTAGTTTTCATATTTTCTAAGTAACACAAGTGGTATCACGTAGCACTACATTTAAAATTTTATTAAAAATATATAGAATAGAATTATTCTATAGTAACATTATTCACTCCAATACAAGTATATCTATTGTTAACATAACAGAAAATATTAAAAGTTTATATTTATGATTCCATAACAGAAAATATTAAAAGTTTATATTTATGATTCCATAAAAGGAGGGTTTTTTGTGTGTTGCGAAGAAACAGAGTTGCATAACATTGAATTAACAACATGCATAACATAATTAATAATATTGAATTGCCCTGTAATATTTTTAAGTGTAATATCTTATTCATCAGTGCAATCTTCATTTATTCATTCAATTCATGAGTACAATATGTTATTTAGACTGTTTTCAGGCACAAAAAATAATTGTTGCTAATCATAAATTAAATTTATAAAATAGAAAAAATGTAATTTATATTTTAATGTATGTAGATAAATTAAATTTAAATCACTCTTTTGGCATAATTTTAGTGCAACCTGCACAATAGTTTCTAATGGTTCATTTATAATCTCTTCAATTTATTCATATCTTTAATTAATTCGATCATTTAAGGAACACCTAAATGTTAAAAATCTAACGTAGAAGTAAAATCTTGTCATTTTTTTGAAGGCCCTGATAAAAACATTCTATTAAATGCATGAAGATGAAAGTCAAGGATATGATCTATAGGTACACCAAGTTAATTTATAACACCAGATATTTTTCTTTTATCCCTATTATTTGACCTCAGAGAAAGCGACTACTTTTTGTGTTACGTGTGTGATAAAAAAAAATTTGTTTTAGGGGTTTAAAATCTAGGTAAAGGTTTTTATAGAAAATCCATGGCATATGATTACAGTCGAGTATTAGTATTAATATCATTTGACAGTTTTTTCCCTTAAAAATTGAAAGTAAAGAAGAAACCATACTTTTGAACTTGTTACTTTGTATCACAAAAATGCTTTCCCATTTTCCTTAAAGTATTGTCAAATATTAGTCAAAATCTGTTATGAAAACTTTTTTTAGCTCACAACTGATGCTTAAATTGAATAGAACATACTTTTTTCATTCTAAAAATAAGATTTGGGCATATTATGTGAAAAAATTTTAGCAAGACATGACCACTTTTCGTGGAAGAGCCCCGATAAGAACTCGGAGTTTTTACTCTCACTCTCTAATATAAAAGCATACTAATGCATTTTATGTGAGTCGGTTCAAAGAGAGAAATTCCCGTAAGCATCAAAGTTTAGGAAAAATTGTAAAGAGTTTTCTAAAGGCTTAATACACTCTTGGAAACATCTATTTCAATTTGTTAGGAAAATAATAAGATACATTGTGAAAGATATGCATTGAAAGTTAATTTTAATTGCTATGTACCGCATGTACGGATTGCATCTCGATGACACCTGCTAACACAGCTGGAAAATCATCTCTAAGTTTTTTTTTTATTATAAGAACTTCTAAAAGTCGTGATAGTCACATTACCTTTCATATAGTATACTAAAGAAATGTTGCAGTAAAACAAATAGTATTTCAGGATGGCATACAATAGACTACGCACTAAGCACATATATACTATATTACTTAAAAAATCTGAAGTAAAAATTGCAAAAGGAAATTATACCATGTTCTGAGTAAAAAAAGATAGAAAATGGCAAAATAATTAGAAAGTTTAAAAATGCTTCCTTAATTTCAAATAAAGTTATGAAGACTATAAGCTATAATTATTATACTTAGTGTTTTTCTAAAAGTGTTTTTATATACAAATGATTTCAAAAACATTCCAATGCATAATATTTTTAAAAGCTTAAATATTAGCAAGATGAATGATGCATGAAAATAATATTTTGTATTATTTGAAACTCCATCTTGTTTGTTACTTCTTCAACTTGTTATTTGTTTGTTACTTGTCAACTTCTTTTAAAGGAAAACTAATATAAATAACCGATGTAAAATTTTAAGCTACACAAAATTATCGCATTTTCATGGAATGGAAAGTTTGTAAAACAGAAATATTTTTACATTCGATTATTTATTTATTAAAATTGATATTATAAATCTCTAAGATTTTGAGAAAATACAAAAATTAATATTTGGCATAACCCAAATCTAAATTCTTTTATGGAGAGAATAAAAAAAATGGTATTTTTAGGAGTAGCTTTCATTAACTAAAGGTAATAAGCGTTTGTTTCCATAATCAATTTCGCACAATGAATGTAGTGTGATTATATTCCTCTAAATATCAAACACGTAAGGAAATTTTTTGGCACGTCCCCGTGGTTATTTTAATATGCTTCCCCAAAGAACAACGTTTAACACGTAACAGCAAAACAACCCGTGCGTTTCTCTACAGGGAACGTTTAAACTTAATTGCCAAATATTGTACAAGCTCGGAATGAAAATGAAGACAAGAGAGGACTATTGCCAAAAATTTCTGAACCCTATCCATCATGCTCTTTGGGAAATTAAAAGAGAATTATTTTTACTTCGGAAATTAGAACCCCTACAATCGATGTTTTTACATTAGATAAAAAAAAAACATAAATTAAACACTGCATGTAAAATATTACAGTCTCACAGATTCTTCTAAGGAAGGTATTCATGGTATTCTTCTAAGATTTTCGGTGCTTTAATTTCATGTTTGTTTTTCTTTCAACTGTTTCAAACTTTTAAAGAAATAAATGAGCGGATATACATATTTGTATTGTACTTAGTAATATTATGAAGCATCACTATCTTTAACAAAAACTTGATGGCGTAAAAAGTTTATTGATTCAGGTTCAAAATGTATCTATTATTTATATTTATTTATGTTAATCAAAACTTAATATAAGAATTACAGTGCTTTACTTTCCTCGGAGAAAAAAATTCTATAACCATTTGAAAATAAATGTAATACACAGATAGCGCAAAATTTTTTATTTATGCTTTCTAAAAGAAGGAACTAAATCAACATATTAGATACAAGATACAAGTATGGAACATCATTTGCATTTCAATCTTTTCATCATATTTGTTTGTACTACTTACAGTCATTTGTTTGTTGGGTTCATTTCCAATTAAGGATGATAACATCTAAGGAGGTCTTTTTGAAGTAAATTTAATTACAGAAAAAAGCGTACGAGAAAACAATTAATAGAAAACAATTTAGAATTTTCTATTTTAAAATAATTTGTCTGCTTATAGGGAATCTTTTCAGCCAATAGTAACGATTGTAAATGACTTTATTTAAAGAGTAGAATATTACACGCTTTCTTTTTCCAATTTTAATATTGTTGTGAATTAGTTTTCTAAAAGTAACCTGAGTACCAAATAAGAGAAACGAGTTGTTTCATTTAATTTTTTTAAGTTTCATTCAAAATAACCTTATCTGACACCTAGCTGTAATAGAACCTCTCATTAAAATAATTCTAAAATTGAATTATTAATATATGCGGTAGGATGAGGATTTTATAAGAGAATTGTTGTTTTTAAGCTAATTGTTTAAGAGAACAAACACATAACCAATGTTAAGTAGAAATTGCATGGCCACTTTAAAAACTGAGAATGTTGAAACTTGATTTTTTACTCTATTGTTCATAAGTCAATTGACGTTGCCGGGAATTCGATAAAATACTCCGAAAATTAAGAGGAAAGTTATGCTTAAAAATTAAAGACCATTTTTGTTTTTAACGAGAATAAATGAACTGGAAGTTTTGAAATCAAACTAAGAATTGAAATTTAAGTCAAACTCAAGTTGATGAAATATGATCAAAATGAAATTTCCTTAGTTCACAGCGAGAAAGGGCTGTAAATTGATTAAAATTTTGATATTAAAGTGTAGGTTTTGGTTAGGATAAAGAATTTTATCGCCAAATCAATTTGGACACGTTGTTTAATGTTTTAATCTGGCATTGAAGTTGGAATAATCGAATAATACTGGGATATTTTATTACCTTTAATATTATATTAATTAATTATATTAATATTATATAATATAACAATATAAATTAATATTTTATTATTTAATTTTAATTTTATTATATTTTTATTTAAATTATATTAGCCGGATGCTCGTAGCAAGAAGTAAGTAAATTATAGGAAGTTTTTTGAAAATTTTAATCACACATATTAACTTTAATTTAAATATTTGTTAATATATTTGAATTATATTTGGTGAATGTTACTTTTGATAATTTTCATTAGTTAAAAAAGTAAAAATATTTTTTGTCTGATATAATATTGAAACAAAGTTTTAAAAATATGTTTTAAAACTGTTTTTAAAGCAAAAAAATATTTTCTGTGGGTTAGCGATCGTTAGTAAGCAGGAAGCGGAGTCTAAGTTCTGTAAATAAACGCGTTATCAACTTCTAGAGCTTCTGTAACTTCTGACAGAGACACAACTATGTGATCACTTCCAAAGTTTACTTAAAACCAGGTCACGTATACCTACCATATTGTTAAATATCACAAATGTATGTGAAACTTTCATAAGGTTATAATGAACTAAACATTTCATTGAGAATTTTTGTGAAATTACCGAGATAACATTCAAAAAAAGAATGGTATAGTTATATAGTTAATAATTTTAAAAGTAAAGCATTCCAAACTATTGAAAGAATGACAGACTGAAATATTTGATTTTGTTAATCGTAGATTGGTATGAAAACGTTGTCCATTGTATATAAAATCATAACTAAGTTTAAAGTTGAATATTTGAATTCCATTAAACAACCCGAATGTACGTACTCTTGAAGTAATGGGGATAGACAAGGAAGTAAATGTTTACATTCCTAAAAAATAGTCAACACCTCGGAATTTAAAAAGGAAAAGATTCTTCATTGGGGGAAAAAAGGTATCAAAAATCAAGGGAAACATTGAAAGAACATCACATCACACATACTGTAGAAATAAAGCAAAATTGCCAACTGAAAACATGATTTGAAGAAAGTTTACATTCGACCTCATTAAAAAAACAAGCAATCACATACCTCAATACCATCATTTTTTATTTAAAAGAAAACAAAGAGAGATATTTGATTTTAAATGAACCCATTGTTTAGCCAATTTCAAATAAATTGTACTTACAATTCATGATAATTTTAAATGAAACCCGAAACACAAACAAGATGATATTGTTTGTCTTATAAATCATAGTAAAAAACAAAACACTTACAAAAACGGATGTTTTTTCCGGCGGAAGGGCCGAAAACCGGATTTCACGAAATAGAAGCTTCAAAAAGAGACACCAACACTGTATACAGAAACCAAAATCAGTCGTCGAACTGAAACCAACGCTGTAGACCCGAAAAACACCGGAAAACGTGCGATCGCATTTTAACTTGCAGCGGGAAAAGTTTCCTTTGCGCATGCGCTCCTCATTGATTACGGACCGCACTCCAAGGACTTGGCAATAAAAATTTAAGGGAAAAAAAATATTTTTCTTTTTCCTAGCACCGGACGAGGAAAGTTAAAGGCAGCGAGAGAGGCATATAACCCCATCAGAATTGACGTTAAAGTCACTAAAAGAAGTAAATATTGAGCGAGTGATCGTAGAAAATGAAATACGACGAGAACTTGCAGTAGGACAGCATTGTTCCAAGTATAA
Organism: Tetragnatha montana; assembly: GCA_963680715.1. Lineage (NCBI taxonomy): Eukaryota > Metazoa > Arthropoda > Arachnida > Araneae > Tetragnathidae > Tetragnatha > Tetragnatha montana. Next base: position 44,575,029 of record OY796675.1, read on the forward strand.
AAAGAGAAAAATGGGGGAAATTTAACGGGTGATTGGAGGATAAAACCAACTGTTCAGTAAAACGGTCAAAATAATTATTAGACATTGTTTTGGTATTAAAGGTAATTGATGTTAGTGAATGTTTAATTGGAATATCTTACTTTTTAAGTAAGGATCACAAAAATATGTTTAATAAATTAAGTAAGATACGAAGGAGTAGAAATTTACTTTTACATCAATAATTCTAATAAATTCTTCCATTGATGTAAAATTAATCTGATGAAATCATTCGGTTTCTGGGAAAATTTCTCTCAGTTATTTGTAATGATTAAGTTTTAATTTTTTTTTTAAATTATGGGTGATGTGGGAGAATACAGCTCTAACTCTGGAGATTGAAATGATCAAAGGCGAATAACAGGAATTATATTGAAAGGTAAATAAGGAAAATAATTGGTAAAGAGTTTTATAAAACTAAACCAGTATAATAGGTATATTATAGTGTTTTGAATTCGATTAAAATACAATTTCTTGGTAAATGATATTATAGTAAAGATTAAGTATATAAAGCTCTAAAAAAATACATAATATGAAAATCGTCAAGTAAAATCCAATTCTAATTAATGTGCTTTTCTTATTGAGCAAGAGCTTAAGAACCTTTCCTGAACTTAAGAAATTTAAGTAAAACGAGAGGCTGTTTTTTCGACTTAATACGATTTTAATCGAGTGCGCATTAAAAGAAAATTACATTAACTTTTTTTACGCACTTCCTCAATTTTTTCCAAGGGGATTGATGTAAATGTTTAATTTATTTTTTAAGTAGCCTGAGTGATTCTGACCAAATTGAGGATGTTTCAAGTCATTCGGTCCTACGCTAATAGGAGAAATATCTTTATGATAAAGATATCCTGTACTTCAATCCTCATGCAAATTCGTGCAAATTTGAGGACCTTGGGCGTAAAATTTAGTTATGCGCATGAAAAAATATAATATCTATGTAAATTGTATAAATCTGAAAGACTAGTTAAATTTGATAGAAGAATTTAACTAACAGAAAAGGAAATATCGCTAAAAATATCTAAAACACAATCAGCAAGTACTGTGAAAGCACAATATTATAAAATACGCATTTTAGATGAATTAACATAAAAAAAAAACAAAAAATATATCACTAAAACCTAAGTAATATCTTACTCCGTGTCTAAAGCTTATAGAATCGAAAATAAGTACTGAACTTTCATCACCGTAGATTTCCGTGTTATTCATGACTTAATAAATTTAAATTCTTACATATGTTTTTACTGAAGTGACAAAATTTAGTGGGGGTGCTACATAGTTGATTTCGCTATAAAAATTCCCATAAATATAAGGACTATACCTAATGGTGTATCTCCCAAAAAATTCTAAAACATCTCATCATAAATCTCTACCAGTATCCAAAATTTTTCCTTGTGTTTTTTAAACCAAATTTTAAAAGTGAACAAAAAAGAAATTTATTTACAGAAGGTTTGGTGATTTTCCCCAGAAACAATTCCTTAGAACGGTTTTAAACATTTATGAAGTACCAACTGGATTAAAAGATTTTTAATATTTTGAACAAGCATTTTGTGGTTGCCACGGAACACGAAAAATCTCCTCGAGGATCACGAGTTTGACCGTTTAACACCAACATATTTAAAAAAAAATTCCGTGTTTAGGGTGACATCTACTGGAAAATAAATTGTTCAAAGATTTAAAAGCCGCAATAGAAAGCAATTTACGTTTATCTCAGATTAAAAAACTAATTGTGTAAATTTCTGTATGTAGAAAATAACATGTTCTGGAAAAAACAAATTAACAGAAACTTATGTCCAAAAAAATATATTTCGTTTTTAAAAAACAAAAAATAATTGTTTATTCCAGTAAAAGAGAAAAAAATTAAGTCTTACTAAAAATGAAAATGCGCTTTTGCATGTGCTTTTCCTTAAAATATTTTTTATACGTAACTGCAAATGAGGCCCCTAGTTTCAAAAACGGACTGTTACCAAATTTTTCTTGTTTTAGTCATAATGACAGTTTTTTCTCCCTCCTGTAAAATTTTGTTTTTGGTAACAGTCTGTTTTTGATACTAGGGGCCTCAAATAATGCAAAAAAAAAATGTTTATTAAATTTCTGACTAACTGGAGTTCAAAAACGAATTTTTAAAATAACATACCAGTATTTAGAATATATTTTCATCAGGTTAAAAATCTAAATGATCAATATTCAATATGTTTGATCAATATGCAAAATATATGAATTTTCATTTTATTGCGCATCAAATTTCTACATTTAATGTAAGAATTTAGAACTAGGATAAAATATTCCTTATAGAGGAATTTATTTTAGATCAACTGTTTTTAAAGCAGTGGTTTGCAAATAGAAGAAACTAGAGGACATAGCCTTTCGTATCATCATTCGTGAACCTCCTTTACCCTCTTAGCTTCATAATATTTCTTTACTCTTCTAAAATCTCTTTGCTCTTGAGCATCTTTTTGCTCTCTCTGCTTTTCAACATCTCTTTGCTCTTCAGCATTTTTGACCTTGATACCTTTTTATTCACTTTTATGGCTTCTCGCAAGTACATATTAATTTCTCTAGGTGGCCACTATTTTTTAGAAGTGTTTCATTTATTAGTACCAATTCATTAACACGAGTTCATAACTCTAAAAAGGGGGGTCCCACAATAGGCCATATCTCGATGTTCCCGCACTCTCCCCCCTACTCCATATGGATGGAGCCAAAAATAAATGTCCAAAATTTGTGGTATCATGACATCATGCTACAATATGACCATTTATTTGTATGGACATAAATAATTTAGTATTTACCGCTGTTGTTTAGTTTTTAGTGGAGAAGTTGCAGCAGAAGTAAATGACATCTCGAATTTCAGATATTGTCTTCTTCGACAAAATAAAAAAAAAAGTATATCTCCAAAAATGGGATATAAATGGGTTCTTTTTTAACATTCAAGATAAGATTCTATTTTATATTTTAATCTATAAAATTTCAGCTCAGCATATGATGTAAATCCCTAACGGAACGGATCATTAATGTATCTCTTTTACAAATCGTGGCGTCATCTGCTAGATTCTTTTTAAACGAAATGCTCACTTTTTACATTAATCTTCACACATGAATTCACAACATGGACAATAAGGAATAAGGTTAGGTGAAACCGGAGCCGATGATAGGGTTGAAGGGAGAGATCATATGATGGATGATCATTGATCAAGGGTTCTTTGTAATAATTTTAGAGCAGTGCGGCTGAAAAAGCTTTTTATTGTAATAATTTAGGGTAAAATAAAGAATGTTGATACTTTTAAAATATTTATCCTCATTCAATTTTGATAAATGTTTAAAATGTATTGGTCAAAAGAAATTCACCTTTCCATATTTACTAACAAGAAATATACATATCTACATTTATTATTTATTTAGTTGTTTTTAAAGAACTAGCTACGATTCTTAACAGGGCAAGATGTGTAATCTTGCCAGTTCTTGGAAATGTTGGATTAGAAATCGTGCACCCAGATCCTTCCAGACACCCCACAGAATGGATGAGTGGGGCACATAAAAAATTAGGTTGCTTTTATTACGTTCTAAAAATTTTTAAATCTTGAAAAATATTGTTCTTAGTAGAGCCTACAAAATCCTCCCACAATTATATATTCACCTATACTGAGTTCAGTTATAAAAAAATAATTTTAAAAATGGGGTAACAAGGATTCACCATTCAATTGATATTTTCCCTGCCTCATATAGGAAAATCCATTGCAGTTTTGTAATAATTTTATCCAAGGTCTATTAATTGATTAATTGATTTTTAAATTATATAAAAGAAGATTCGGTATTTTAAAATACTTTTTATTTCGTTGATAATAAAAAATAAGTTATTTAATTTATAAAACAAGATAAATGAATCCAGTAAGAGTAGGTTATAAGTTGTAAGGGAAGGTCGTTATATTAAAGTTGAATAGGGTAGAGCGGAATTTTAGAAAGTTTGAGAATTGCCGTGTACCAAGTACCATTCAGTTTTCTCATTGGAATCCCAAAACTGAAATTCAAGGCAATTTTATTTCCTGTTTGTACGGTTTTTTCAGATGGTAACCGACAACCCATAGATAAGTATGATATTTGAAATGCAATGAGATTTGTCTTATTTATAATCAAATGTAACGTCATTGATTTGAAATGTGGAAAAAACACGACCACATACTGCAAAATATAAATTCAATTTCATCCTAATGAAGTCAGATTTGGATCTGGCTCTACCAACCAAAGTGTCTAACTAGTTTAATAAATAATTTTGCAATTTTATTAAACAAGCGAAGTACTAGATTATTAAAATTTTAAAATTTGTTCTTCTAAAATTATCTATGCTATTTTTAATTCCATAGTTGATATGAGATACGAGACTAAAAGATGTGGAGGAGTTGAGGTGAGAGAACAGCTTAAGAATTTTCTCTTAGAGTATTTTCTGTTTTCATGAAATTACACATAAAATTTATTAAGGTTCCACGCATAAAGTTTTCATTGATTCAATTCTTAAACTTTATTACTTGATTAAATTATATATAAAAGGGTTTTTAACACGCGTAATTACATGAAAAATATGAATACACACATGTTTCATTTCTCTTAAAAGTATGTATTCGAAATTATGCATTTCAAAATTTATTTGAGTAATTAAATTGATTGATCCATTGGAACATTGATACATTGGTGTAGTGGGTTGAAATTGTATCCTTCTCTTACTCTTTCTCTTATCTTTCTCTTCTGATATATCAGAAATACATCATAAAGTTCACACACATCTGACCTATTATATTTCCAATTGAAAAACTAAATAAGAAAAGTCGTTTTTAAACATATGTTAAAAATAATCTTTTGTTTCAGTATTATTTTGCAAAAAAAAATTATTAACTTATCGAAACAATGAATATGAAAAGACACATATGTAGGTCTTGTTCTTTGTTTTCTGGGTTTTTTTACGTTATGATGGGATAATTCAGCAAATTATTTTAGTTTGATTACTGGCCTGATTTTCCTTTGTAAATAACGAATTTGAAATTTTTACATCCATACAACTTCTTTTATGAAACAACCCGAAATTACTTATTTTTTCTTCAAGATTTGAGAAATTAAGTTTATTTATAGTTTATTAATTTCTATATCATTTTTTGAAATTGTAAAAAGTTTTCATTAATTTACTATTTATTAAATTACTATACTGACTTGAAGTTCCATCGAATTAAGTAATAAATAATATATATTATATATATGTATATGTAAATGAATAAATAAATAAAAAAATAAAAAATATGTTATGAATAAAACATTTCTTTGACTCAGATTTGTAGACATCTTACCATCACCAATGGTATATTTTCTATCCCTAACAATACCCTTAAGAATACCTTAATATTAATTAATTTGTGATGTAATAAGTTATAAATTCAATCAACCTGTGTGAAAAAGCTCCTTTATGATTAAAGTCTCTTAAAAGAGTATTGTTTTTTATAGTCACCATAACCCTGGTTATTTAGTTTATCTTTTTGAGTATAGTTTTTTAATTAATTAGAAAAGCTTTGATGGCACAGTTCAAAAAGTATTGATTTTTCCCCATAAAATTTTGAAAACCTCAGTTGGGTTGTGGTTTATAGATTTTGATTATTATGACTTTTTTAAAGCTTCAAAAAAAGTACATATTTCTTGAAATTAAACTTTTCTCATAAAAAAACTACTTATTTTATGGGATTTGGAGGGTCATCGTGAAAGAAATATCAGAATTCATTTTCTCTGAAAAAGTAAATAAAGGTTAATTCTACAGATATTCTATGAAAGGCTGGACCACTGTAATATTGGTTAGAGTAGGGGTCATTCCATGCCAAATCATCCAGCGAGAACACAATTTTACACCCTAGGTTCTCAGATTTTTATGAAATGTTGTAGGCTCAATGCCATGCATAATGATAAGGAAAAATACCAATTCTTATCCAATTCTATTAATTAGTTTCAGACATACTGCTGTTTAAAGTTTTACCCATATCGACTTTGAGCGGAGTGGACGACTTGGGCTGGTGATCGATTGCATTTTACCTTACCAAATTTTTGTTTATGTAGGTAAAAGCATACAATATATTTCTTTTATTTACAGGCAATAGTATACAGCTACAGAATCGAATGACAGAATGAAATTTAAGAAACACTTTATCGTGGAAAAATGTCGCTTAAACACACAAAAAAAAATTCTAGCGTCTTTTCCAGTGGATCTTCCAGGATCACTTACCTAGAGTGATCCTGGACCTAACTAACTCACCTTAGCTCCATGACCCTATGGAGAGGTTGATTCCAAATAAAAACCGTAAAAGGAACTTTTGAAACACTCTGTATATCAAAAAGATCCTCAATTATTTTTGTCATTGCCAACAAAATGTTTCACGAAACAAGTTTGGTGGTAGTTTGAAACGTAAATCTAAAACAAATGACACTTATTATTAGATACTTTTTAACACACTCCCAATAAAGCAGTTTATTGAGAAATCAATACCTCCAATGGTCACATACCAAACAAAATCGAAAAGGACACAATTTTTTGTCAACACACACCTTGCGCGACCTGATTGCAGGTAATGAATTACCGAAACCCATTGAAAAGCATCACAACCCCTCACTTTCCTTTCTCGCTAAGCGGCACCGGTCACTTTCACCTACTGACCGAGAGTCCTTGACTTGCGATGATCGTGATCCAGCATCGCTTGACCCACATCTTGTGATGTCACGCTGATGTAACGTTACGTCAGGCCAAGGTGAAAGCGACAGTTTGTATTTATGTACTACACAACATGAGCTTCCACGCGTCCATCAGAGGTCAGGTCGCAGAAGAAAATACCCGATGTTATAGATCCAGGGCTCCAGAGTTGAAGGTTATTATGGGATTGTTTTGGTTATTGTCGTAAATAAGGCCAGAATTCGTCGTTTTTATGGTTGGAATCGGCTTGAAATTGAATGATGTAATGCAGGTTGTTCTCATATTGAGCACGTGTGCGTCCTGGGGGCTGGGAACATTTTCTAACTTTATTACCTCTCCATATCATTTAGATTAGTTTTCCCACCAATGTCTAAAAACGTGTGTCGTAAGTCCTGGTAAGGGTTTGATTCTCCAAAATGTTTTCAGGGTAACACCCCAAATTCACATTTTTCCCCGGGATGAAGTTCATTACTAGCAAACCATAATGTCCACTAGCAACCAAAATATAAAATGTTTCATTTAAGAATTGACGTGAATTTTTTCACTAAAAGGTACAAATGTTTTTTTCAGTTGATAAGCGGAATTTTTCTGCATTTTTTATTTTAAGAGCGTATTTACAGCTAAATTTTTGGTAGTCGCTTAACTATAAAAGATAAGTATGCATATACAATATGTGAGAAAAAAAACAGTTAACGTCTCCATCAGTCATACTTTTTACATTGAAGTGCTTAAAAATTGCGAAACATTTTCCAATAATTTATTTAAATTTTGTGAATTAAATGTATTACTTGTTCGAATAAGGCCCTGTAGAAAAAATATTTTACTTCAAGGGCGCCGGGACCCAAAAAAGTTTGGGATCTATCGTTGTGATTAATATTATTATTAGGTTTTTTATATTTTTTTTCTTAGGGGGCGGGTTATTATATTCTTCAGTCAAATTTCCAAAGTAATATTTGATATTATTTTGCGAAGGTGTCAAAGATGCATGTAGAAAAGGCATGAACGTATAACAAGGGTAAAAACCTCCTTGTTTGGAAAATAAATTATCTTGCATTAATTGTTTGTTTCGTATTACTTTTCTCTAATCATGAATTCCATCCTTCTATTCTAACTCTCATTTCTCGTGTCAATGTTTTGTTTTTAAAAATTCCAAGTATTAATAAAGATGTACAGAAAAAACATGGAACAGCAAAAATACGAATTTACTAAAAATGAAACTAAATGAGACCCGTATGAACTTAAGCAGGCAAAACAAATAATTTTTTTAGTTTCCCTAATTACACCATGGAAAAGTTAGCTAGAGTGTTCAACTCACTGAAGAACAAAGATTCCGTAAATTCACTTATTTTCCCACATCTCCCTGAGTCTTTAGCCATACAGGCCTTGATTTAGGCCAGTGAGACCTAGGCCTAGGGACCCCATAATTTAAAAGCCCCCCAAAATCTCAAAATTATCAAAAAAATTCAGATATAAAAACAACTTAACATTTTTTGGAAAATAATCCCAATACTTTTTCTTCCAAAATGTAATATAAACTTAAAGTTTTAAGGCACATTTTGGTGATATCGTTGAAAAAGTCAACAGGTTATATAAGATACAAATAACTTATGATGTGTCATAAATTTGTTCTTAAGATTAATGTCTGTCTATAATATGGGGACCAACTTCAGAAAATTTTCTAAATCGGGCCCTGTAGCCGTATGTAACAAAAATGTCAGGAATCCAGATAAAATGCATAGGAAACTCGTGTATTAGAAAAACAGACCATTGTAAGATCCTTGATTTTTGTAACTACGTAAAGTGGTCTGAAAGAATAAGCACAACATCGTATAATACTACAATGGTATTTTTGAAATACTTCAATGTCAAATAATAAAGTGGTAGTCGAAGTTCCAAAAAAGGAATTAAGATCTCCTTAATTCAACCGTATGTATTAAAATTAAAATCCTACTTCAGAAATAAAAAAGTAATTTATCTTGGTTCTCCCAAAATCAAAACAGGATAACTTATATAACCTTTACGTTCAGGATTTCTCAATTTTGATAAAATCAACAATTTAACTCACCTATTAGAAAAGGCTTGGCAAATACAAGGGCCGGGTACAGGAAAAATTAATATGGCATTGATTGCTATTATTAATTTTTCTTGTGGTATAAAGGGAAAAAGAATACCTGAATAATTCATGTATTCTGCTCTCACATGGTGAAGAATAGGATAAGAGTTATATGATTCTTTTGACAAAATTATCCACTATCTTTTCTATGCGTACTAAAATTTTCATTAAATTAAGTAAATTAATTTCCATAAAATTAACTAAATGAATTTCCATAAAATTAACTAAATGAATTTCCATAAAATTAAATAAATGAATTTCCATAAAATTAACTAAATGAATTTCCATACAATTCACTAAATAAATGTCACTAAAATTCACTGCTGTTAAATTCTAACGATGCCACGTTGTTCTAAAGGAAACATACCTCACATTGATATTTACTTTATCAGTTATAATTATTTCTTTTTCCCCTCAAAAAAAGTCCTTCACAGAAAATTAGATGCTAACACAACATAACTACAATACATTTGGCCTGATAAATAAATTACAAAAAGGATGAAAAAAAATTACAGTCTTTTAAAATTGTGATTAAAAGTGCATTGTGACTCTTTAAAGAATAGGATTCACAGGACCTATAGGTTCGGATATTTGTATTGTCCGAAACTAATCCCTTTCTAAAAAAACATCATCATTAAAAATATGAAAATTTCAACTCATTCAGAATTGAATTCTTTTAGTAAAACCTCGATAGTGTGACCCCTTCTGGGACCATAAATATGTAGTCGTTTTAATCCAATTTTATTACAAGCCGTAGTGACGTAGGTATCACTATAATGGGGGTCATTCTAAAGAGGTTTATTCTGATTAAGATAATTTATTCACTCTGGAATAATTTTTTAAGCTTGGAACTAAGATGGAAAAAACTTAAGCATCAATAAAAGATTTAGAAATATTCATTCCATAAAATTTTTCACATAACATGTACTCACTATGTAAAATTTTCCTCGAAGATCTTAGTTAAAACCTTTCAAAAATGCTCTATAAGTTAAGCTTCTAGAAGTATCCAAACTGGTAATGTGATCAAAATTTCCTTTTTTATTATCTATATAGGTATATAGTACATATTTTGATGACAACAAAAAGCTTTTATTCTATTGAACATGAGATGAAAATAAAGAAATACATTTCGTTGTAAAATATGAGGATAGGAATGACCTAATAAGAAGGAAAGGAAATGGGGTCCATCCCCGCCCGCAATGTCCACAGAAAAGTGTTTTATTCTCCGGCGTACCTAAAAGATATTTTTTTAAAATAAAGAACCGCAAAAGTTCCTCTTTCTATGTTTACTCGTATGTAGTCCTTGTAACTTACATAATTGAACATAATATCATACAGAATGGATATTTTTCCTCTCTCTCAAGTCTGAAAGTACAATATTGGGTCCTTTAACTCTCACGGATAAAACACTTTGATTACTATTTTTAATACTTCACAAAGAAACTGTGCTATGATGTCACAATAACAGGATGAAAACAATAATAATTCCAATACTAAGCCATCTTCAGTGCCTTCGAAAAAATACAGAAACAGTCTAAATCCACTTCTTGACCTCTCAGAAGAAAAATGGATTTCTCAAAGAAAATATTTAATCAAAATTGACAAATATAAAACCATCCATTGTCTCAAAGAGATTTGCTTCAAATAATTACCGCTTTTCCAAAAACATTCCCAAAGATTTAACACCTTCCGGAAATCGAGTGAATTTGAGGATTAGTTGATTGAGTTGAGAGGTCACTATGCTGAAATACTTCCTCCTTTGTATTTGCAGGATAAGGAAAGGGTACTTTCTCTACGGGTAGAGCTAAGCTCTCTCTCTCTACTATTGATGCAATGCAGTGTTTCTACACATTGAAAAGAACGTCTTCAGAATGTTGTTTGTATATTTACTTAAATGTTTGTACCATTTACGAATAGGAATAATGAATATAGAAGAAAATAGGTTAATGTGACTTATTGGAGGGGAATATTAAAATATAGGAAGTGAATGGTTTGACTTTGTGGGAGGCAGTGAATTCTTTTTAAGCAAAGTGATGCTTCTAATGAATGGTTATTGAAAACTTTATTTCCTTATCAGCATTAGAAAAGTCTTTATACCTTTGTATAAAATTTAATGACAACAGTATTAAAATTTAACACATCCAACTCATATGAATTTTGTGATTTATGTAAGTTTGACCTTTATTAATGAATACTTGAATGCACCAACAATTAAAAAGTAATAGATCTAATACAGAGGAAAAAGTAGTTTAGAAAATTTTAAATTAAAATATAAAAACTAGAACATATAATATATAATCATTTCTCCCCTTCAATCTTTTATTTCCGAATAAATTCAGTAAAAATATTTCTATTATTTTAAAACTAGATCAAACCATTTTTACAGGGTAACTATTTTGAAGTTTAAAACTTAAACATTAAAATTTAAATGTTAATATAAGGGATAAAAAATTTAAGAATAATTACCTAGCTTTTTTGGGGTTACTTACGCTTACTACGCTGCTTCTCTTTTTAGCCATTATTGATTCCCTTCTTTAGTTTAGTAAGGATAGTTACTAAAATATTCCCCTCAAAAAAACTTTCTTAAACCTAATACCTCTCATTGCAAAATAAACTAACCCAGGTAGCACAAAAACACCGGCCAATATCTTTTTTTCAATCTCTGCTTTTGTCAAAATGACCTACTCTGAAACATTTGTTAATATCGATGACATTGCCCAGTATCGATTTTTGCTTGCCTCTTTCTTCTTTCTTTTTGCTTCTTTTCACCGTCATAAAAAAGGGACAAAAAATTCCTATTTCAGTTAACAGGTTAGTTTCGTTAAAATAATGTTTGCTGCTTAGAATGTCTTAAACCTTGTTTTGAATAATTCCAAATACCACAAAATGTCCCGACATATATCAATTTTTTCAATACTACCCAATATTGTTACAACACTGATAGATTTTCCTTTGCTTCCAAATTAGTGTCTTTATCCTTAAAAAAAATGGTCACTCGTGCTTCTTAGACCCGAGGCTTTAATCCAACCTAACAGGCTGCGTTTTCAGAAAATCGTAACCTACTTCTTAACCACGGGGTAGGTAAACAAAGGGAACAAAGAAAGGGAGAGTGAGACCTCTCGAGATGGAAGTCCCAACAACCCTGACACGATGGCACTTGCAGTCGGTGAGCAGACCCCGATCAAAGTTCAAGGTCTGACCTGAATCAGATCGGCTGGGTGGGAGAAGGTGAAACACGAGGTAGAGATACTCTCAGGAGAGAGGAGCATGCTATGCCTGTGATATCCAGCTCTGATCTGTATATCTTACAGCATAAAATCTGTTGATTCAAATGGATTTAACTTGATCCGTAACGATATTTTCTTTTGCCACGGTATAACGCTTAATAACGTAAAAGAAGGAATCGATATCAAAAGATGAATCTTCCTGCCTTAGATGGTCGTGGGCTTAGCCACGTCTTGGTGAGGGAGTAAAAGTGAACGTTTCGACCTCATAGGAGGCCATCACTAGCAAGGTGATAAAAATTATTACGGTAAAGGGTATATTACAGGGTAAATATTATTAAGCAGGGTAAAAGTTATAATTTAATATTTAACCCTTCTTAATAACGTTTTTTGCGTCTATCAACCGGGCTAAATAAATGATACTACTTTTTTAAGTTTAAGGAATTATTTTCATTTCTACAAGCACACTTCATTTATTATTTACCAATACTTTAGAAAACGTTTATTGTTACAAATTGTTGTAGGTAAACTTTTAGTAGGGGAGCCCAGAGTGTTTTTGGGTAGTAACTCGAGCGCGTCAGATAATCATAGGGGGGATACCTTGCATACTTTTGAGTAACTCCACCAAATATAAGCTCTCTATGTTGGTGGGTAAGTTTAGAACAGCCCGTCAGATTTGTAAAAAAAAAAATTAGTTACATGGACATACTCGAGCGCGTCAGATAAAGATAAGGTAGGTTAGTTACCTGCTAAAAAGTGTACATTTTCTAAAATCTGCCGATTTGAGCGGTGGGCAAGGGAGTGGGAGGGTTACAAAGTTGCAAAGTAAAGCCAAGACCGGTAAGACGCTATCGCTCTTTTTGAGAAAAATGTATGAAACAAAATGTTTATGGACTAGTAGCCAGAAAACTAGTCTCAACTAGTTGTTAACTGTCTCTGTAGCCAATCTGACGCGCTCAAGTATGTCCATGTAACTAGTTTTTTTTTCAAATTTTGATGGGCTGTTCTAAACTTACCCACCAACATAGAGAGCTTATATTTGGTGGAGTTACTCAAAAGCATGCAAGGTATCCCCCCTATGATTATCTGACGCGCTCGAGTAAATCCACATTTAGCATCATGGGCTCCCCTACTATTTATCATTTGAAATTATTAGAATATTTCATTCCTTTTCAAAAATGTTACAAGGTATGTGAGTTGTTTACTTTTATTTATAAAAAAATTAATGTTTTACTATTTCTTGAGAGTGCACGAGGGTGATATCTAAAGTGCACCATTTGAGATACCCTTTTAAATATTGTGAAATTCGGTTCCATATTATTCAATCAGAATTCCTGGTGCATGGCAACATTTTTTACCTGTACACCTCAATTTATTAACAAGAATTGCCGCAAAGCACAGAGACGAAAATTTTGTGACAATAACTCCATTTGATTTGTATTACTTATTAACATACTCCAATAATATTTTGAAAAAAAAAGCTCATATCAAGGACTATTACAGTTCATATAAAGCATTCATATTTATTTTTTTTATACAAAATCGTTACGATTGTTTTCAAAATGTCTAATAAATTCAATTTTAAAATTAAAGATATTTATATTTTTAAGGAAGTTAAAATAATCCACTTCAATGAATAATTGTTATTAACCATGACTAGAACTTTTTCCTTTTCCTTGTATGTATGACATGAAGTAACCGGGTCAAAATAAATTTACTTCGAAATTTCGATTGCTATAGGAAATAATTAAAACAAATACAATTTCTCCTTCCCACACTTAAAAACAAATTAATACTTCTACATTCTTCAAACCTCAGAGTTTTGCACTTGAACTAAACATATTTGCCAGTTGCACTCTTCAAACTGCCTATAAAACCCAAATGATAACCAAACAACATCTTAAAGGGAAATATGTCATAAATTGTGGGAAATAACCTATTTGCACTTGAGAAATATCTAAAATTTTCAAGGGCAGAAAGGACCTACGGATGCACTTTACCTAACCTTTGCTTCTCCGAAAGAAAAGAGCAAGAATGGTATCACTGAGTATTTTTCCCATTCTTTTTTGAAAGAGCGGGATTCTTTACGACCCATCACGCCCGACTTCAAAATATTTGCTCGAACCCTGAGCGTTTCCGTATTTGCCTCCAAGAGCGAAGTTTTCCTCTGATTGTAGAGAATTCAAGGAAACTCTCGGGTATCTTCCATGTCAGTTAGTTTGGCCATACCTGCCACCTAACTAAACATTAAAAGTAAATTATTTCATCTGTGCGTCAGTTATGAAAGTAATCCATTAAATATCTGATACATCACAACCACTTTCTCTTATGCGTAATATTTCAATTAGTATAATACGGTACGAAATATGCAGTATACTTCAACATTCCCTTTCACGGCTTTTATTTGGAAACGTCTCCTAGGGTTATGGAAGTAAGGTCTGCCCCTATGTGCTCTGGAGAATTCATTGAGATGACTTACAATGCCCCTAGTGGCAAAATAAGAATGTTAAAAAAATAATTGGAAATACTAAAGGAGATAGAACAAAAACTTCATACCAAAATTGTTGGCAAATTTTTCAAAGCTCAAAAAAGTGCTAACTTTGGTCTGGTCATTAATATATCATTGAATATTTTAGATATTTTCATGGAATTTTTTCCAGTGAGTTTTTCATAATATTGGCAACAACTTTATTGAAGTTTTTGTTCTATCTCCTTTAGTTTTTTAATTATTTTTTTAAACCTTTTATTTCACCGCTAGGGGCGTTGTATGTCTCTCAATGGATACTCCAATGCATTCTCAGTGGTCACTTTCCAAGGGATAGAGAGACCTTACTTCCATGACCCAAGGAGACGTTGGTTCCAAATAAAAGCCGTGAAGGGGACTTTTGAATAAATAATTGTGTACATAATTTTTTAAACTATTCGAGGGTTTTCCAACTGAACCAGCCATAGAGGGTCTTTGAATTTAAAAATATAAAATTGAAAAAGAACTATTAAATAAAATAATAATTGAAAAATATTGGTGGTAAAGGCAGTAGTTTCAGTATCGAACGGAAACGAACCAGAGCAGAGGAAGGATTTGTAATATACAAAGTGGTTCAATAAAGGGTGTTTTTTATCGGCCTAAGTTATCGGCTCTTAATCTGCATCAAACACATCCAAACAACACGTTCCTGTTCACGTTTTTCATAAACTTTTTATTTAAACGTTAACCGGATATGACAAAATGCCTTTCTTATGTCGTAATTTCATAAAAACAATAGATTGTAGAGGTATAGTTCCCTGAGCTGTACTTATTTATGTACTCCAGTGAAGGAATCTCGCTGTGCAGAGTTTGAGCGAGCTTGTTTCAACTAAAGCCCTGGATGAAGACGTTACTTCATCCAGAAGTAACCATCCATTAGAAGTAACGTCTTCATCCAGGGCTTTAGTTGAAACACTTATAATTGATGAGTGTGATTACTATTTCAACATATAGAGCATTTTCAATCACATGGCTCGGACCTAACAACGGCCTTAGCAACAGAAGATGTTACAGTTTTTTGCCCTACAGAGGTTAACAGTTACAGAAAATGACTAGCCGAGGAATTCTTCTATTGGAGCATTTGCAATCATGTGATCCCATACCTAAAAACCGCCTTAGCAACAGATAAACAACGGCCTTAGCAACAGTTAAAAGCCCTACAAAAGGTACACAGTTAAAAGAAAATAACCGTTTGTGACGTCACCTGAAAACACTCTATACTATATGAGTGTACTACTTGAGGGAAAGTATGGTTTGTAGAAAACTAAATATAAAGAAAGACCAAATTCATTCAAACTTTTTCAAAGCTAAATAAAGCCTGTCTGAACAATTTGAATAAACCAAATATTTTTCTAAATTTCTATGGAAGATGACATTTAATATTTTTATCTGCCCCTTCATCAAGATGTATGTTATATAAATTGCATCTCGGTTCCAACTGAATCAGCAGAAAGTGTGTGTTATTAGGGCACGTGGTGCTTGTTCATAAGCGATCTGTGTGACTTAATAAATATTGAAAATGAGAGAAAGGGATTTTTCAAGATTCACTGGATTGCTAAGGCATATTAGTTTTATCATAACTTGTGTAGAAATTCTTGCTTGATAAGAATAAAAATGGAAATTTAACAACGAAAACGCATTTTCATATCTTTAAGACATTCTCAGCGAAACTGATTGACATAGATGGAGAACTTCAATTATTATTATACTCAATGACAAGTAAGTATTTTGTTAATACTATAAGTATTAATGAGGCAAACAAACACTCAGCACTATTGAACAAGTACACACAACTGGCATATAGAATCGCTGAAGCTCGATCTTTAATGAGACAATTTCAAGATTTTACTTATACTGATGTTCAAAATAAAGAGAAATTACATACACTTGTTTGATTTACTTCAAATCTACAGGACAGATTTTTGAGAAAATTTGATGAGAACATTAGGTTAAAGTAATACCAAATAAGTAATCATTCAAAATTCATTATACACTCGCATGTATAAAAATTGTCAGAGTCGGAAGGCAAGAAATAGCGCTTCCAGAATCAAGCAAAAGAAAGGGGATTTATTGAAGGTATGGTCCCTTCTATACAAATACAAATATAGTCGATCAACTACAGGCTTAAAGCCCAGCAAGGTTGATCCAGTCTATTCAATTCAACCCCCCCCCCCCCGATTTCCAGTATTCGTCTACTTTTCTTTTAAACTCGTCCACCCTACTTGAGTTAACTATCGATTCAGGTAATGCATTCCATTTATCCACTACTCTATTAAAAATAATGCTTCCTACAATCCCGATTAAAACTTGCCTTATTCAATTTTAAACTGTGACCCCTCGTTCTATTACCCTTACAGAAATCTAGTCCCTCTGTGTCCCCTTGTTTTAACATTTTAAAAAGTTGAATCAAATCCCCTCTAGCCCTTCTTTTCTCTAAAGTGAACATATTTAACTTCTTTAGTCTTTCCTCGCAACTAAAACTAGATATACCCTTGACCAATTTAGCAGCCCTATGCTGAACCCTTTCAACTAAATCTATATATTTTTTTAAGTATGGAGACCAGAACTGAAAACTACAAACAGGATGCAGAAATCCTCAATAATTAGAGATGATTCTATGGTCTAACATTGCACATTATCTTCTCTTTTTATTCGCTCATCAGTTGAAATGAGTTATTCTCGACGTAATTTCATACGGAGGGAACCAGACACTCTCTAACATTTTTCCAATAATGGTAAAATTGATAGCTTTGGCATCAGAATTTTGATGGTCTATGCAGGAGTGTCAGAAGATTTGTGCCAAAAAGAACTTCTTTTGTTTTTTTAAAAGAGACAGGGCCACACTCTCCCCCTATTAATAATAAGGGAGGGTGGGGGCACCTTGGAACACTTTTTATTAAATTATATTTCTAATTTTTTATACAATTATATCTATTCAAACACAAATAATATATTAAACATACTTCTTCACGCATTTAAAAAAAAATTCGACCAATTATCTCTTTTAGGGAATTCATAATAGCAAATTTAAAAAAAAAACATCTTTAAGTGTCCCAAGGTGCACCAATAGGCAATAGCGGCTCGTAGGTAGTTCAAATAGGTGTTCACAACTATATTTTGAAAATGCAATTAAGTAACAATCTCACAATTATAATTATTTATATTAATAGTTTAAAAAATAAATTTTACAAGTGACGCAATTCACTCATTCAACGAGAAGTAGCATTTCATTTTACAAACCAAAGGCATACAAATGAAGATTTCTTAGTTTATTCAGATACACAATGTAAGTAAGCCAATTTACAATGAAAATCTAGTTTTAATGCCTTTTTGAAATCTCTCTAGTTTGTCACTCAAACTGTATTCTGACCCAAAATATTTTTTTGCAACCTATTATTAAGAAAGTTAAATTCTTTAAAATAATTTTACTTTTAAAACCCATTTAAAAACTAAATATTTGGGAAAACTAACCAATAATATTGAAAACGTGTGGAAAAAATTATACGCAAATAAAGCTAGAATGAAGAAAAGCAAGCTGAGGCACACTCAAAGTCAAAAGTACGCGATCGGTAAGTCGGAGAGCGGCTGGCGATGGAAAGAATTTTCTCCCTCAGCCCAGCTCGGCAAAGGCTTTCCTGCCTACCTATTTCTCGGCCGCACGTGCCGTTGTTAGCACTGGTCAACATAAAAATAGGGTCAAAATGCCACAGAAACAATACAAGTAGACTCTTATTTTAAAATGACCTCATGAATCCGAATCTGACCCCTGTTTTTCTCCATCAGCCTCAGATTTTCAGGGAACATCCCTTTTTTACGCCCTTCGATGAGATGACTTAATGGCTTTGCATTCGGAGTCAAAAAGTATTTTACTATAGTCTTTAAATTACACCCGATAGGACAAGAAAGGTTGAAGTTTCTAATATATGAAAATTGTAGCAAATGGATAGGTTAAACATTCGCAAATGCCTTTTAAACGTTTTTAACAGAAATTTTTAAAAAGGTCGATTTTTGAAAGGTCGAATTTTGAAAAAAAAAAAAGCAAACTTTTTACTTTACTAAACTTATTTTAGTATGTTCTTATTTTGGTAATTTCTAAGAGAAAAACTCTTGAATTACTTCTTTTGCAGTTATTTTGTGGTTTGAGCTATGTTTTGATTTTTTTGATTATCAAACTTTTGAAATTAATTTTTTATTAATATTAAGTTTTTTCAATTTTAATGGAATATTTGCATTTAGCACTTAAAAATAGCCTATAAACAATTTTTATAGGCTATTTTTATGTTTTTAATTTTTTTAAGATGTGTATTATTTTTTATTTTGATAGAAGATGGATGTTTAAGTCTCAATTACTACTATTATTTAATGGTTTGGAACTTTTTTCGGCCATGTTTTAGAATTTAATAAAAATTAAACTTCTTATCGACCGATTTTGTACGATTGTATTTGTTGAGTTATCCCCAAAGGAAAACCATTGAAAACTAAATGTTGCAATTTTTTTACCGGTTTACTCTTTTTTTTTTTTCAGATTTACTGGACTATGAAGGTAAAAAATTCTTAAAGCACTAAAAACTTTTGTAAAAACTTTTTCTTTTTGACGTTTTGAATACAATGGAGGCTGGCAGCTCATCCTGAATATGGTACAATTTGGAAAAACATATTTATTACTTTCTCATTTATTTTGATTAATTGACTTATTTCATATTCACTGGAGGTTCACGTGCTCATGGGCTTTTATGGACGCGCTGCCACTCTATGATAGTAAACATTAGCTATATGTTCTCTTTTTAGCTACTCTTTGTATGCATTGAAAAAGGCATACCATATTATACCATCAATCCCACCCCAAAACTAGTCATTCTTAAGTTTAAGTACTATGTTTGTAAACGAAAGGTCATAAAATCAATTAAAAATAAAAGCCCGTTTAAATTTGGATAATGCATCCTGATCCTGGTTTACAATACCAAAAAATTATTCTTCATAAAATGGAAGAACCTGTTACTTTTAACAGTTACGTATTAAGTTTGATTTTAGTTAAAAATCAAGATCAAGAGCGGAAAATTCTCTGAAACTAATTTAAGGCATTTGGTAATCGAACACAAATAAATGGGGTTTTAGTAAGAGTGTAAAATCAGAGAAAAGGGCGAATAAAGTTTCAGACAATGGTGCAATTTTTAAACTTAAATTATGCTCAACTGAACAAATATAGTCAAAACATTTGGAGATTAAAATGAATTTCAGTCTGTTATTTGAAATCTGCATTTTTAATGACCCTTAATGTGGTTTCGTCATAAAATGGACAGTTTCATAACATAAAACTTTTAAAAATACCAATTACCTAATTCTTTTTTGGAAAAAGTAAACCTTGTATTTTTTATCGTGTATTTTTCTATACTCAATCTTGAAATGACCTCCAAAAACAATTATCGTAGACAAAACTAAAAGAACCCAAACACAACGGAGAAAGCGAAACTTTCTGATCGTCTCTTCCATTTGACCGAAACTGTGGCATCACCTCTGACGTGACGTCAGGCCTCCGTCGACCAATGAAACGCAGCCGCGGGTATTTGGGGCTTTGGGGTAAAAAGGTGGATGGAAAGCATGGCAGCTTAGTTTTCGTTCTCGTCCTGTCCCTTACAAGAGCTGTGCTCGATTTTAAGGGAGGATATTTCAAACCAATTTGATTAATAAATGGTTCGGTTTTAATTAAATCTTGGTTTTATCTCAAGTAACGCTGCGTGTTTATTCGGCGAAAGATTTTAATTCTTAAAGGTAAGTGTTTCTGAATTTTTAACAGTTTGTTTCCTATTTTTGAAGTTAATGCTAGTATACTTTAGGAATAGTTTTATTAGTGTAATAATGTAAGTGCCAGCGAGATACGAACCGACCTTTAGTATTTTATTTCAAAGGAATATTGCAATTCCTTAAGTCTTATTGAAGTACATTAATTTTTTAAAATTTAATCTTTCTAAAGTATTTTGTGTAATACCTGGAATTCTTTGTTTTCACTTGTAACTGTCTGATATTACAAAGAATACTATGACGATAATAATACTGCAAATTAGTATGCACAGTATTTTCAAAATTTATGGCGCCATATGATGTAATTCGATCCTTGGGCCCTAAAACCTTAACTAAACCAAACTTTTTCAAAATTTGAGGTTAAAGTTCAACCTTTGTTTATCCTAAAATGATATCTGTGTTAATTCTCAAGCTCTTTTTTATTTTGTTTAGGAGTTATATAAATTTATTAAATTTAGAAATGAACATTCTAGTTTGAATATTCAATTTTAATTTGCACAGTTGTGGTTTAGTAATGACAACTTTGTTGACAAAAGTCAATTGAAGGGAGTAGGTCTAAATATTTTAAAACTTCAAAGCTACTAAAAACTAGCTAGACTCTAAATTTAACATTATTTGCCCATTTTAAAAAACGCATCAAAGTTTTCTAACTGTTAGTATTTATTATACGAAGATTTGTGGTTGTCGGAATGTTATTTGGGTACTTTAGGATATGCCAGGAGCAAATCTAATATCCGTCCATATTTGCAACGTTTTATTATTTACACACAAAACGTATCAAAATTTGAAGGACCCTGATAGTTGAAGTATTTTAATGGTGTTTTATTTTGATATTTGGTTATTTTTGGCAATTTAGGATTAAACTCAACGCTTGTGCCCAGCTTATCCTAAAGTACTCTTTTTTTTTTTTACTGTAAACTCATTTTTCTGTTTACATCATTGATATTTCAAGAGGCTTTTAACAAGTTGCTATGGCATTAAACTAAATTTGAGGAAATTAGTATAAATTGGCTAATTATAAAAGCCATGCATATCTATCGAAATGTCTCTTGATATCTTTAAGATATAACCGTTTATAACAAGTAATTTAATTAAATTCTCAACTTTTTAGAAATTGTTTTGATGTTTTCGTAATATCCATAATCTGTATAGTTATCCATAATCGTACTATCCATAATCTGTCATTAAATATGTAGTTAATCATTGGTTCTTGCGCCATAAAACCACAACTAAATCAAACCGAACTAATCATTCGACATGGGATATAGGAGATCATAATTATCATTAGGTTTTATGGAATATTCATTGTAGGTACCTTATCAAGATTAAGTAAGACAGGCATCAAATTTTGCTTAGCTATCTAAACAATCCATGCGTATTCCCAGATAGTTATAAATATAACTGCTGAGTAATTCTGTGGGGAAATTATAAAAGCACGTGATTATTTTTGCACGTTTGTGCACGTTTTTAATCTACTTGAGAGAATCGTTGCGCAATATAGAAAGGTGGATGAAAAATTGTTCGATTTGTTTCCAGAAATATCTTGCAATTATAACTATTTAAATTTGCTTTAAGAGAAAAAACTCCTGATTGATAGAACTTAAAAGTTTTGTATTAATTCAGTTAAATTGGCTCGTAAATGTTTAATAGGGTGTTCTTAATCAATTATAGTAATCCGATCAGTACCGAATGCTTTATATAATCAGTCTAATTCCATTGAATTCTCTTGATTAACTCATTAGTGCTATTTCTTTTGGGTAAGTTTAAAGGTTGGATAAAAGGAATTCTTTCAAATGCTCCATATTTTTTTGAGTGAACCGTTTATTAGGCATAAAAAGTTGACTAAACTTTTTATGCAATAAATGGGTTTAATTCATTATTGGAATAGAAATTAATTGCAAAATTTCTCAATCCTCTTATTTGATGAATCTTGTCATTATTCGACACTTGAAAGGTCTTGGGACAACCTCTCACATCAAGCGTTTGGAAGCGATAGACCGTGTTTTAGTAATTTAAAATAGTGTTTTTAGCTATCTCTATAAAAAATATAATTATACTAATTTTATTGCATTGTAGAATTAAATCATGCTAGTTTACACGAAAATAAAAACAATCTTGACAATTTTATAGAAAACTACTAAAATGCTCGTTCAAATTACCTACTGGATAAAACTAATATTTTCATCCATTTAAAATTTTATAATTTTCTAAAAGCCCTTTTATTATAAAAAATGAGAAATAGTCATAAAATTAGAAATGTTAAGAAACGCACGTTAGAATTGCACCAATCACAATTTGTAGTTGTTAATGATTTTACCGTTGTGACCACCAAAAAGCTAACCTACGTATGACGAGAGTTTGTATTTCATATGGTCTTGGTGATTATAAGTTTAAAACTTTTGTCCTGTCCAGAAATTAAACAAGAACGAATGAAAACGAGGATCAGTTTTGTCCAATTGCTAAAATGATTTTTAAGTAAAGAAACTTGAAATATAACTTGCATATCTTAATACGATTCTTAATTAAATTATTGAACGAGTAGTACTCCAGAAAATCTTTGTTTATTAATATTGCCATTTTTGTTTGAATCCATGTGATAACTCGCCCATCTCTATTGCATGTTTTTGGCAGCAGTAGTAGGTATTTTTTAAAAGAGTGCTAAATGTGGTTAAATAAGTGATTTTGAAAAATTTAAAATAAATTTAATAATAAATTTTAATGAATGTAAAAAAAAGTTTTCTTTTTACTAGCAAGTAAAATCATGAATGGACGAAGTAATATTTACGTGGCAATATTTGAAATAAGTTCAAGCAGAGTATAAAAACTTTGTGATGGAAGTTGTGTGTAATTTTAACTTTATGCTTATTAAAACTAATTCGTTTACACTCTGTGAATGATCGTTAAGTTACTAAATTGCAAAAGGGGTGTATTTTCATGAGAGCTTAAGGTTTTGGGCACCGCAAGAGGAATCCATGATTTAGGTTAAATTTTATTTTTAAAGTAATGTATTATTTTATAAAGTATTTTTCTTTGTTTATTTTATTAGTTCTCATTAAAAGAGACTTCCTACTTTGAGAGTTAAAGATCAAAATAGCTACGCAATTCTTTATTACTAAAAATTTTTATTCCAAAGTAAATTTCAGTTGGTGAACTCGTGTTTCATTTATTGGTTGATTTGTTTTTAAATACTGAATATAGTTTTAGCAGTTTCTTCTGGTCAAAAAAGAATACTTAGGAGTTTCGGGGGATATATCCCACAATCCTCTCTATGGTTACGTCTTAGACTTTGGGAATTCTCTAAAGAAATAATTTTGTGCTGCGCAAGTTACTCCAGATCTCTAAAAGACAAATTGAAACTAGTTTTTACGAGACAAATTTAAGGAGGCTGTTGGAGGCTCCCAAAGTTTGTAAATTCCCCTTCTTATATCAAACTGTCCCCGGTAGGGCGTGCGCCCCACGTTGAGAAATACAGACTGTCTCCCACTGTTTAGTTCTGGATATCTCTAACATTTAATATCAAAACGGTGAAAGCTCTGAACAGTTGATAAGACTCTTGTTATGGGTTTCCTTCTTGCTTGAGTGTGCATCATTCGTCGAAAACTTGCGTGTTTCGTTTCAGCCGAATCTGCTATTATTTTAAGATACGAGGATGATGGAGCTGAACGGTTGAGTAGGCCGCATTTCGATTTCTCTGAATCGAGGCTAAACAAACGGTATCCTCGTAACTTATTCAGAATATTTTCCAATTCCGCTTCTCGTTCGGCAGTCTTCGAGTGTTTGGAGAGCTTAGCTCCGAAGGGACATCCGCCTTTCTTCAACTAAGTGGTAACTAACCTGTCAAGAGTGGGACTTCAACTCTTGACTCTTTGAACACTACGGGACTTCCGCTCATCATGGTGGGTTATTTCGGCTGTTCGGATTGGAGCGAAGCTTGTTTAGAAATAGCTTTCAAAGGGCTATTCCATGTGTAAAGATCCCGCAAATGTAGGACTCGTGATTCAGGGAGAGAGGTTTGACCTTCCTACCATGGACCTGAAATCGCTTAAACTGTTTACTTTATTTTTATATATTTATGGGGAGGCAATTTTTTTACTGAGGATTTTATATAGGTTTGTAAAAGCATGAACTTTGAAGCTATTCTAAATTCTCTGGCAATTCGATGTTTGCATATTGGGAGCAAATTGTATAAGTTTTTTAGAGATTTAGATTGAAATGAAGAGAAACAATAGTTATATAAATTTATAAATGGAGCGTTGTAGGGATAAGTACGCCTTTCCCGAGGAAGAAACAATAAATGGTTTTAGTTTGATTTTTTGAGGATATTTGAGCTCATAGACTTGGTCTAGCCTGCGGCTGGACCAAGAGGAATAAGTCAACAACAATAAATTGTTAATTTATAAAGGTAATGTGAAGAACTATTTTGAGTAGGCTTATAATAATAGTAAATTCTACTTTAAAGAATGTTATCAAAATTTGCGTTTCACTGATAATTTCAAAGATTGTCTTATTGATCGGGTTTAGGTTTTACCATACGATGAAAGGCAGATTTCACTGCTCTGAAATGCATAGGCATGACCACTTTCTCGTACTAAATTCAAATCTCGGAAGTCTGGCTCGAATCGAAGTTCACAATTCGGGTGACATCATAATCAGCATAAATCTCAACCCTTACAACACGTCTTTCCTTCAAGGTCGCTATTACTCCACCGATATCTCCTGGGCCCGTTTGCTTCACTTAAACGCTCCAATGCCTTGCACCCATTGTTACCGTTCGGATAGATCCTAAGGTAAAAACCTCTCGGAACCGAACACATCTCGTTCGTTTTCGCTCCGTTCCTATTTAATCGTCAGCTCCACGGGGCGAGATGTCATTCTTTTGCATTATAATTGCTTCCTGAAGCATCCCATGCTGAGGTGCCGCTGCCGAAGAGGCCCTTGAACTTGAATGCTAACGTGCTCGAGTGGTCTCGATGTTGCTTTCAATTAAGCGCAAATATTGCGCGCAACCAGATCACGTCAGTTTTGATGGACGTGGATCAGGAAAAGTCGCTGGATAAATAGTTTGTTCGCCATTCGGTTCCGTTATCGGGTCGGTGTAAAGGGGTTTGTATAAGTGATGTTTTGCTTTTTTTACAAAGCAACGAAAAATATTATCTGAAAATTACTCTTTCGGAACAGGTTAACAAGAAAAATTCTACAAAAAAAATTACGACTTTATTTATTCAAACAATTACAGCCAATATTAACTGTTATATGCCAAGACATCTGGTTCAAACTAAAACCCTGGATGAAGCTACGTCACTATCTATGGCTTTAGTTCAAACATCTTAGACTAAAGGCTTAGTCCTGAACTATAAGCGAAGTTTGTTTTGAAATTGTGTTGCCCCAAACTTTATTTTAATTTTTCTTAATTATGACTAAATTTGTAAAATCGTTTAGAGTTTTAAAAATATTTTTATTGGCTGTACCGTGTATACGCTTTATGAAAATAAAAGCAGGCCAGATAATGGAAAAATCCTGTCAGCTATTGAGAGCCATGTTTTAGGCAGCAAAAATATAAATATTTTTCAGTTATTTTAAAGATGTCATTAATTATTTTTCTAATTGAAAACAAGATTTTGGTGCGAGTTTTAAAGCTTTATTTTGCATACTTTAAAAATTTTGAGGTACCTCAAATAATTTAAATTATTGTAGTATGTATTAAGTAGAATGTAGTAAGAATTAAGAAATTTGGAAAGAGCAAAGGGGGCCATTCTAGGATATTGATCACAATTGAAATCGTTAGATAAGTAAAAGGGTAGATGATTCTTTTTAGATCCCAACAATTTGCAAAGCTGATTCAGGAAACAAAATTGCCTCTGCTGACTAAATGCCACTACTTGACTTGCGAAAGATATTCACAGGTGGCCTGAACTAACAGAATTGAAAGGGTTTTATACAGAACAATCGGCTTTCATCCAAAATTCTAAAAGATCTCTTGGAATAGAATAGACATATGATGAAAAACTTATTTTATTAAGTAAAGACTGCTTCAAGCGCCCATTTTGCACATAATAAATTTTTGATAGCCACTTCGAGCTTGCGTGAAAGGATTATATCCTTAAAGATTGTTCTTGAACAATGGAAACCCTTTTTAATAAACATCCTTGATTAGCATTAATAAAGATGTTGAAATATCTCTTAGGAATTGAAGTATATCTGCTCTAAAAATGAAGCAAAAATCTTAGTTTTCCCCCTGTGGTACGTAGTAATATTTTGAATACTAATTTTATGTATGCTCTTGACTTAAAAGTTGTTTAGACCTTCATTTTAGTTCCAATGCGAGACAGTATATCACGTTTAGTGACGGAAATACTAAAGATTCAAGTCTAAAGGGAAATTTAGGCGGTTGGCCCCATTTATTGTGTAGTCTGTAGTTTTCTTACGATTCTCTAACAATAGCATTCTTTGCAAAAGTAATAAACTGTTGGTCTTTTCCTGCAGGTAAGCTGCGCTTAAATCGATTTTATGCCTATAAAATTTCTTGGAGCGAAATAGGAAAATCGATGGAGACCCGTAAATCTATTTTATTGTAATAGCATCATAAATGGTGACTGATATTTCTCGCTGGATATTCCTGTAATCAAAGAGCTGGCTGCAGCATAATTTGAAGCATGCCTCGGTGCATGAAATATTTTATTTCGAAATAGATTAGACTCGAACATGTCTGTCATAAGGCGCGTGAAAGGTTAAAACGTGGGTGAGAGTAGTCACAAGTCAAACGGGAAATTGTTTCCCAAAAAAAACTGTTGAAGTGTAAGGATGATATAATTACGATGCTAAAGAGTTGGGAAAAGGCAAAAACTTCGGAATATTCAACACTTGACTCTTGATGGTTAGTTTTTTCTATACGTAAGCAATACTCATGCAAAAGTTTATTTCCTGGAAATTTCGCAACTTTGGCGCTTTCTAACAACCCTTTAGCTTCTACTTAGCCTAATGGTTATTAACCCTGGCACTTTCTTATTCTTAATTACCTATGCAAATTTTCTTTTTCGAACCTCGATTTTTTTTACGAAAAATTTAAAGGTTTGACCCTTCTATGCTCATAGTTGTCAGTGCCTCTTCTGACTTTCCTATCTTTCGGTTTCCAGCAACAATGAAACCCCCATTCAAAGTATTCAGGGATGTATCCAGCCCGATCATCTCAATAGTCCAAAATTCATTCAAAACACTACTTTTAAAATTAAATTTCAAAAATCTTCAGGGTGAAAACCCAATCTCCTTTTTCTGCTTGGGGCAAAATATTATTCGCAAAGATTTTACGCAAGATGCATTAATGTTCGATGTTGACCTATAACCTCCTGAAATATACCTTGTCTTGGACGAAATTGGGCGGAAACCCCTCTCCTGGAAAAAGTCTAGTTATGGCGCCCAAGTACTTAAATACTTCATACAGCATGGCGTGTCGCAAACTGTGCAGCCAGCTTACTCCATTGCCGACACGAATGGCTTGAAAATCCGATAAAATGCCTTCTTAATACTTATGCATGCTTACACAATGGAATAAGATTTGTATAGTGGAATATTTTGCTCGTACATTTTTAAAAGGATATTATATAATAGCTGCTGGTCAATTGATTAATGGCTTTGAATCCATAATATAAGTTGACTTGTTTTTTAAACAATAATATTTAATCTCAATCTAAAATACTATCCTTGGCTATGGAGTTTTGCCTGGTAATTTTTAAAAGGAATCTAAAACGAGAAATATTGCCGTAATGTAACTTTTTTATTCGTACCTGTGCACATTTAAATTCGAAGGATTTTGTCCATTATGATAAAACTATCAATGCAACGTCAGAGTCACGGTCAAGGTGGCAATAATGGACAAATGCCGCTACTCTCACCGCAAGACTCATTCGTCTGGGGTTTTCTCTCGTAATCCCTTCCCACTTGGAATTATGTCACTCGCGATATGCTTTAATTCGAATAGGATCGGTTTGAAAGTGTTTGAACTGCCGATGGAGCGTGAAGCGTGTATTGTTAACATTGAAACACTGAGAACACAACTCGGAATTTGAATTGCTCTTGAAAGCTGTAATTTGGAGCTACAAACCCTGCAATTGCCTCGTTAAGGATGCATGGACATGGGCGTTTTTAAAGGTGAATCAGTTGGAGCTGTGTAAATACAGCAGTTTTATAGACTTGGAATTTATTTAAACTCATCTTGTCTCAGTTGTGCTCTCAGCGTCTATTTTTTCTCTAACGTGTCTCTTTAACGTTTAGTTAAGACTTAAATAATTTTACGTGTTTAAGTTGTCACAGGCAGTGTATTCAAGCTATGCATATATATATATAAGGTCGTATTAAAGTGAATTATTCAAATTTGTCAAGGGTTACTAGAGTTTTTATATCCAACCAATAATTTGAAACTTCGAAGAATTTGATTAAACTCGGCAGCCAGACTTTTCTTGGAGTTTTGACAAGAGTAGGATAAAATTCAGTCGAGGAGTACCCTAAAGCAAAGATGGCAATCGTCTTGATCTTGAAAGATTAATATGATTATCATTCTTCTTAAAAGAGTATTTCGGTAAAAAAAACTAAAGGTCTTGGACGAAATTCCTTTCTCCTCGTAAGTCCCTGACACTAAGCGGATTACTTTGATGTTGCATTTTTAGTTAAATTGTGTGTTTTTATGGAATTGAGAAACGTAGTGAGTTAATGCTTACATCACTCTTAGATATTGCCCATTCATCAAAAACTGTTTGATAATCGTATTATTACTATAAGTTTGAATGTTAATTTAATTTTAGTTATATCAATTAAAATTAAATTATATTTAAAATAATTTTTAATTCCTTTCCTATATCGTGGAGTTTCACACTTCAGTATATTTAGAGATATTGATCTTGCTTGTGAAAAAGATAATTTTGAAAGGGATTTTTAAATAATTAAGGATATGTAATCTGATTATTCAGTCATTTTTAATCTTGGTTTATTCATTATTGAAAATGAAACTTGTTACTTTCTAAATAATTCTTCAAATTGGGTTTTTGAAAGATTGTCCTGGATTGAGTTGAAACTGAATTTCTGTAATGTTGAGTCGGTTTATTTTACTGAAACTTCAGTATGCATATAAATTGCTGAAATTTGAGGTGCCTGGTATGCTTTGTGATCATTATAAAACGTAAGTTAAGCTCTAAAGATGGTAGAGGAGCTTTTAGTCACTCAAATGTCTCCAGTGAGTCGAATTCGGTCGACCGTGCAGTTGGAGTGCTTTTCTATTCAAATTTTACTCCCATTGATCATTACAATGAAAGCTTCGCATTGACAGCAGAGAGTTGTAGAATTCCAGCTTAAGCCTCAATTTCGAATACTTACTAACGGACGTCGGATTCCATGATTAATTCATGAGACGAAGTGATTTCAACTGAAATGGTTGAGAACAGTCATTCTTGAACCCTTCGCTTCCTCAAGATTAGTAAAGTTAGAAATTATTAGAGTATTGTCTTTTGAAAATTATATATTTAAACTAGTTATGAAGGTTATTTTTAGATCGATTTCATAGTATTAATCTACTACTAATACTCTTATGATCCATTAGCTCACGATCACTTCTTTAGCAGACGCTCCACTGTCCAAATTTCATACTTTATTGTAAGAAATTGTAATTTTAAACTTTTCTGGAAACAAACTTTTATAGTAAAAAGTTAACAAATTATAAAAATAACTTTAATTGAAGTTCCAGGCACTAGTTACATATAAACAAATTTCTTAGCTGAATAAAAGAACATTACATTACTTATGATAAAAATTTTCTGCTATAACGACGAATATAAAGATGTAGTTTTGCGCATTGATAATTTCATTATTAGGTTTGGAATGATTATGGATTTAAAGACCTAATCTTTCCCTTAAAATCTTTTTCCCTACCGGAACAAACTTAAAATGGCGGCTAGTATCCAGCACGGTGAATGCTCAAGCGTAGATTTTAACAATGCGCTGGCGGAACTTTTGACGAAATAGTTTTAGTTAGGTCTCGTTTCTGAACCGTACCCACAGTTTTCTAGGGGTAACGTATGGATGGAGACGTACCCAAACACACCGCTGGAGAAGTCTAGGTCAATGCTTTTACTTATTGTAAGGATGAGGATGCAGACGGAACTATTTTCCGGAATTGAAGATCACTGGGAGGTTGTTCTTGAATATCCAGATAAAAGTACAGAATCCAATACCAAGTTAAGTAGAGCTAGCGGCTGAGTTTAATTACTTTGCCTCTTACCGGCATCGGTACCAATAAAACTTTTAATGTGCCGTAAGCACGCGATTCATTTGCATTTGATCATTCGGTGGAATTAATACCCCTTTGGGGATGGAATCTCCTGGTTTATCCTCATTTTCTTTCTTGCAAATGTCATACATCGGAAGGTATTTAATTTGTGCCGTTTTTGAAGTTTTATTATTTTATCAACACACGAATGTATAATGTTGGAATATTAAATTGGGGAATGGTTGATTTGTTGCTCTTATATTGTCGATGGATGAAATCTTGCTGTTTAAGGTTAACAATAAACTACCATTGAAGAAGAGTTACATTAGGGGGGGGGGGCTTTTTTGACATAAACAAAGTTAACTTGGCACCACACAAAACAAGAAAACTGATGTAAATAATTATCTAGACACTCTTAAGGTTCTAAATCCCGTTCAAGAGTAGATTTAGGTGCCATTTATTAGAACCTATAAAAACGAGTTCGTAATATAAAAATATAGAACTGGGGATGATGCGGCTTTCGTAACCCAAATATTTTAATTTCCTTTTTTTAATATTTTAATTAATTGAGCTCTTCGACGCGTATAGATTTCACAGGTGAATATAGTACTTATTGCTTAAGACAAGTGTTACGCATGGTTTCTTCACATTATGGTTAGTTAATTAATAATGAATCATTGTGAAAATGTTATTCTGCATAACCAATAGATCATGGAGAAAATGATTTGCTACATGTTTGTTTAGGAACCAGTCGGGAATGTTAATGATTCATGGCGGTTTTGTATCTTGAAATGTGTAATTAACACTTATTTTTCAATGTTTATCAGTAGATTTAGCGTATGCATCCATTCAGAGTATTCCCTTCACAAATAATTCACTGTCTATGGTGTTTTGCTGTTTCTCTTTGGTACCAATCAAATGTAAAAAACACATAAGTGTTTAACCTCTAAAAACTTTAGAGAAATGAAGGGTACCTAAGCAATCTCGAATTACAACCAAACGAGCAGATTTAAACTTTTAAAGTTTTTATTCATAAAATTTTAACTCCTGTAAAATTTTCATAAGTTATAAAATAAGATGAGAAAATTTTGAAATTCAGTTTTTATACTGATATAACAAATTGTTTTTCGTAGTTTCTCAAATTCATTCTAGACTATTCTCCTTCACACAGGTAAGCTCTTCATTCAAAGAGGGCTTTCAGTGAAATTTTGTATCAGTACATCTATGTATTTTGCAATCTTCTGAATTTATCCTAAAAATTAATTTTATTTTTATGCTTTCGTTATAAAGTTTTAATACCAGGTTTTTGCTCTAAATATATTGAAACTCGTGCAAAATTTAGTAATTAGCAATTTAATTTTTAGGATGGCTCCGAATACTCCCTCAGTTTTAGAAGACTCTTCAATGCAAGAAAAAAATAAACAAAAACCAGAGTACAAGACTAAAATTGTATGGTTCAACGTACTCCTCTTCATATACTTGCATGGAAGCTTTTTGTATGGGTGCTATTTAGGACTTACTTCAGCATTTCTTAAGACTTGCATATTTGGTATGTATTACCTCCTTATAATTTGACTCTAAAAATAGTTGACACACGCGTATCTATACATTATGCTTGTTATCCAAAAGCTCTAACATAGTACTAGATTCTTTAACTCGAAATTTAGGGTAAGTAAAGAAAAATCTCAGGGTAAAAATTTGTGGCATTTTTTAACATTATTTAAAAAGTTAACTATGCTGCTTAATTCTTAATAGGTAAGAATTGTTTCAAAGACGGTATAAAAAAATTCTTTAAATTCAAAGGTACTATACTGGACTTCCCTCGTTTTGTTACTTTCTTAAACTTAGAATTTGATCCTTAGTTCAAGTGAATCACTAGTTGGATGGCCCCAGGAATAATTGCCTCGAGCTTCCCTCTATTAAATTTAGTAACTACATCCTCTGTTCCATCAGAAGTTTTTTTATTTTGATCACTTTGAACTCAAAATTCACTCTAATTAGTTTAGACAGCGTTCGAAATTGCGGTGGATTGCTGGTCCGGGACAACTAAAAACGGCTCGGACCAGTTGAATCGGAAAATCACTGGTCCGCCGGACCACTGTATGAGGTGAATAAATATCCCACCCTCAAGTTCTAGCAGCGTTTTTGTAAAATCATTCAGAGCGGTATTTTAAGTGCGTTTTATTATTGCATTTGGTGAAGCAAGTACATATTTTTGACAGAACCTGAAATGTGGCGATATGGGATAGAAGAGCCCCCGGTGAAAAAGAAAAAATATTATTGAATATGTATTAATTTTTAACATTACTATTTGGTATTCGCATTCAGTGCAATAGTAATATTTAATAATTAATAATAATTAATAACAACACAGTATAATATTTAAACCTGTCCTTTTTAATTTTTAATTTGTCGGAGTAAGATTGGTGAAGCACTGGTCCGGCGGACCAGTGGTTTTATGTAGTAATTAAATCTTGAAGTTTCTAAGTTTTTTCTATACATACCCCATCATGATAAAAATATTTTTTTTTTAAAACGCATACTCGTATTTTCAGAAAAGAACAGTTTTATTTTTTAAAAATTAGAATTGGTTTTAGAATTAAGCTTCTAAAATACGTTTTTTTTCAAAGTTCCAATTAAGGGTCTTTCTTCTAAAGGAGAAGAAACATCTCTCTAAAGGACCAAGAGAAACAAGACAGGAATGCACATTAGTTTTAAGAGTAAATTTTGCTGTTTGGTGATATTTTGGACATTTTCTTTGCTAATAAAGATTTAATGGTGACTCGTAATTCTAATCTAAACCACTAAGTACCTTCAGTTTTAAAATTTCCTTGTTTTAAATTCTGTATTCAAAATTTGGTAGTACCTACTATTAGTATTTTCTGGGCAGGTTTTTGGGAAAGATTTTTTGAATTATTAAAAAATTAAATGTTTTATAAAAGCAGTGTATATGCGGATGAGCGTTGTCGTCGTGGTTGGTAGATAGATGCAACACGAGTCAGATCGCGAAGCGATCAGTTCCGGATGCGAGTGAGCGATTGGAAACTTGAACTCCCTAGGTTTATTATGAAGTGTATTACTTCAAAAATATTGCGTAATTTGGTAGAACACAAATATAGTACCAATATTTTATTTTTACGTACATTTAATTAATAAAAATGTTCTCTTTCCAGCATATATTTATGGAAATATTGGAGGCTTAGGTATTACAGCTGGTGCTCATCGTTTGTGGTCTCACAGATCGTATAAAGCAAAATGGCCATTGAGGGCTCTTTTATGTGCATTCGCCAGTATCGCTGCACAGGTAAGCTGGAATAAGATTTTGAATGTTTATCATAACTATTCATACTTTCTCTTGCTTGGCGCAATGATCTTGTTTCTTGTGTCATAAAACCACAACCAAACTATTCGTACTTTATACTCAACATGAATACATTTTTAAAGTAAAACTCTTGCATTTGTCGGTGTAGCATTTGGACAACTTCAGAAATAAATTAAATATTGTGAAAGCTGTCTGAGCTACCGTAAGTTAACGATATTTTGATAATGTAACCCCAAGAGTTTTCATGCTAAAACTTTTTATGATCAATAAGATATAAACATCAGAAAGGTGTTGAGCAGTTTAACATAGTATAATCTCTATAATAATCAGAATAACTAGTTTTGCAATATTTAATGTTCTAGTGAATTAATGTTTCAGAATGACATTTACGAGTGGTGCCGAGATCACAGGGTACATCATAAGTTCACGGAAACGGATGCCGACCCCCACAACATAAAACGAGGCTTCTTTTTCGCCCACATGGGATGGCTGATGTGCAAGAAGCACCCTGAAGTTGCCACGAAAGGAAAGACCGTCTTCTTGGAAGATCTGTGGGCAGATCCAATTGTTAGATTTCACAGAAGGTGAGCTTATGCAGAATATGTTTTCCGTAACTTTTACGACATGGACAACCTTTACTAAAAAAATATACGTACTTACAGTATTGAAATTCGAGGTTGAGGGGGAAATGTTTTTATTGTAACAGTTGATAAGTTAAGATTATTCATTACAGAAATAATTTTAGGGATATTTTATTTATTTCAACCAGTTATCCATAAAAACTTTTCATGCATCTTGGACTATTCTACCGATAAAGCAATCCTCGCATATAATCTTGATCTCAAACCAGAACTTTCATAGCCCGAATATTTTAGTTTCAGGAACATGATCTAGTCATAGTCTTAATACTTCGTAAAACGGAATATTTTAAATCCCAACTTTGCAAAAACTTGTTTAGATACTTTTTTAAGAATATATTGTATCTATTTAAACAGATAACAAGGTTACTAAATAAAATTTACGGGTGATGTATAAAAAACAATATTTTTTAAAGCTGTTAATTTTAAACTTAACATGACAAAGCTGTAGTCGTGGACACGGGCAAAAGGGATAACTCAGACCAATAGTGATTAGTACACTGGCAAACAATAATAAAGGGACAACTTTTCTCTTTATCAACAGCAAAATAGATCGAAATTTCGATCATTGTAACAGTATTGGTCAATCCAGAAATTTTGCGAGATTTCTAATTACTAAAAGTGGCAAATTTCATTCTAAATAACACAATTTGTATAAAATGACTAAAAAATGAAACTGGATTATTTGCCTCTTATCACGACTGAGATTATATTAACCAGAATATTCAAACTCTGGCAATGCCGTCGATACTTCAGAGAGGATAATTTTAACAAAAACTTACACTGACATAATGTTATTGGCATGTGATTTATGTGGAGGAAATTGGTAACGATGAATCTTTCAGGTTCTACATGCCCATGGTGATATTCTTCAGCTTCTACCTGCCGACCATGATCCCCATGTGGTGCTGGGGCGAGACCGCTTGGAACTCCTTCTTCATCGCCGGCATGTCCCGCTACTGCTTCAGCCTGAACGTGACCTGGCTGGTGAACAGCGCCGCCCACCGCTTCGGGGACCAGCCCTACGACAAGTACATCGAGGCCAGAGAGAACGCCATCGTGGCCTTCCTGGGGCACGGCGAAGGGTGGCACAACTACCACCACGTCTTCCCCTGGGACTACGCCACCAGCGAGCTGGGCTACACGCTCAACTTCAGCAAGATCTTCATCGATTTCATGGCCTTGCTGGGACAGGCCTACGATCTCAAGACGGCGCATCCGGAGATGATCAAGAGCAGGAAGGTCAAGACCGGAGACGGGACCAGGATGAAGAAGGTGGTGGATGAGGCGGATGGGGTACTTCATAATCATCGTCTGGAGTTCTGTACTCCTTCGTGAGAGGCTGGGAAGGACCGATGGATGTTCCGGCTTCGAGCGTTGGTATCCAGGCGGCCACTTATGATTTGTCGTGTTTTTTGTTTAGTTTAACGTGGTTTAATTTATTTTTTGTCGCCAGTCATCTGGCTCTTTGAACTGTTTAATTCGAGCTTTGCTGCCTTGTTAGAGTATGTATCGGTAAAACCAATCTGTGAAAAATAATGTACGTTTATGTGTGTGTGTCTGGTGGTTCGTACTTGTCAGATGGAGTCAGTAGCTCTTAAAACCAGTCGTTGGAAAGAATAATTGCACAAATGCCACGTTTCAATAGCTGTTCGATGGTTTGTTTCGGAAAGATGCATGGCGGTTGTTAGCGCCTCAAAGGTAGCTGACAACTGAATGGTTTGAGTCGTGAAAGTAATAGTTGTTCGTAATCGAACATTTATGCCATCTTCTAGTTTAGTCTCTCCGTCGCCCTTATTTGAAGCCCTTCGAATCTTTTTTTTTTGTGTTGTAGATCAACATCGTAATGAAAATGGCTGTTTGGAGACCAGTGCTCTTGCACGGAACTTAAACAGATATCCAGTTCCTAGCTGTTGCCACCATTTAACTTTGCCTTGATGGGTTGTTTTTAAATAGTCTTGGGGAAGACTTTTTTATAATGAAGGAAAGGTTAAGATTTTTTGAAGATTTTAATCTCGGCGAAGTTTTAAGTGCCGAATAACGTAAACTCAGCGACGGAGAATGTATATTTTGTATTTAATGTTTTTATTTTTGTAACTGCTGTACCTAGATTGTTAAAGATTTTGTGTATGTCATCACTATTCTGATTTCATTAAAAATACCACACGAGTCTTTGACTTTGAATTATTTCACTTTTAAAAATGCATTGATAAATTATTTGGTCAGGGGGAAAACATTTTACTTATAAAACTTAGGCATAGTTTGTTTTAAAGTTTTAAATACCTACATGTATTGAGGAATCTTTTGACAAAATCTAATCTAAGTTTTAAACTAAACTCTTGTGGGTGCAATTATTTGGCAGATCTTTCAGACTAAATTGATGTTTCGTATACTTGAATTGATGTATATTTCCTAATGTTTATACGAAAAGCAGACTGTTGGTTCTTGGAATGATGGAAATAAGTCGTTAATCGCGCACAAAATTTTTCCCGAAATTTCTTAATAGTATGTAAGCAGAAACGGTAAGTGTAAAAAAAAAAATTTAATTCTGAGTGTGCAAGTTCCCTGTTTAGACCCGCCTCCTTACTTGTATCGATATCATTTGCTAAACATGGCTTTAAAAACAGTTGTGATGAATAGTTAGAAACTACAGGATTAAGCGAAATACTAAAAGAAAGAATATAAAGTGAACAAAGATTGGGTTTTCTTGAATCTGAATAGGTGGCTTGAGGTCCTAATGTTTGTTAAATAATTTTATATAAATGACAAAGAGTAAATACCTTCTCTGCTCATTCCAAATATCTTAAGCTTACGTAACTAAAACTAGATGTAAACTAAATTTGCCCATACATGACAAAAGTTGGACAAATCTTGAACGTTTGCTTGGGTATTTCACTATACTCGACAGCAACGTTTCTTGAACCCAGTACGTCACAAATGCGGAAGGAGAAACCGGTAAACACAAAGCCTGTTGGGTTGCTAGGAGGAGTTTCGGTACGCAAATCGTGAGTCCCCGCGACGCGATGGGAACTACTTTGTTTGTTAGTGTCGTCATAGGGTCAACTTAAGTTGCTATCTATTATAGCCTCCACCTTTTAATGTCTCAAACAATAAATACCTTTCGACAGGTTGGAGTAAAAATTTTGAAACTATTAAAATTGTGAAATAAAATCTCGTATAAGCTAGTTTTAATCTTGAGTACAGGTAGTGCTTTAGTAACAATTTATTCCTTTAATAAACCAAAGGAACACTCAGACGAATACGAGTTAGCGTTGAAATTCCTTGAATATCAATTAATCATAATAATGATATTAAGTTGCACCGTATATGAAAGTATGACGACATATTACTGGAATAGGTTTACTACAGAATCTTATAGAATCTTCACGGGTTAATAAGAACTAAATTCCAGTATGAATGTTTCCCTTTTGGGCATACATTTGCATTTTAAATCAGATTTATTCATGCTTAGCAGAATTTTGCAACAGTTCTCTGGAATTTTTTTCAATGCATAAGTTTAAATGATCTTTCTGAAATTGATACATACGTTCAGGGTTTAATTAGGTACTGAATTATATATTATAATAAAAAAATTAATTGAAGGACTATGGGGAGCAATGGCAAAGTGAAGAAAAATTTAGATACATTTTTAAGAGAAGTTATAAATACCTTTAACCCGTAACAGGGGAGGTGAAAAAATGGAACATACCAGGGGACGTGGGGTCTCACAGACCGCGCAACATTATATTTTTAAAAAATTTTCTAATTAAGATATGATTCTGATATTTCAGTACATTGTTCTTGGAACATTTATCTCTTCATAGAAAAATATTTGTTAACTTTATGATAGAATAAAAGTTTTCACAGACAATTTTCCAACAGCCTTAAATTTTTCAATAGAAACCACATAGTGCAGTAAATTCTTTACAATTTAAAATGAAACGCATCTATAATGAATTAACTGTTTTGTTCTTATTATTTAACATGTAATGCAAGTTTTAATTGGAAAAAATTTATTGTAGAACAATACAAAAAAAATTTGACACTGCCTGAAGTATCAGTTTTTTACCAGTGTTTTAGAAGCTAAAAATTTAGAATTTTTCACAGAAATCTTATTCACAGTTACCTTTACCACTCTAAAATCACACCCAACTTCATATAGTTTTTTCAACTCTTCCGCATAACTAGGATTAAAAGGATAAATTAATCTCCGCGGACCGAGCTTCAAAACCATGCGTACTAACTCTAGACGAAAACCGTTACACTGAGTGGGACCTGAGGTCTGCTGGACCGCGTGGGAAAGAATTTGTGGAATTTCGTACGGATGCACTTGGAAAAACTGGCTGATAAGAAGGGGTCAGTCTCAAGGTCACGTAAGGGGAAGGTACTAGAAAATTCTATTCAATTCGACCCAGCATGTGGTAGGGGGAAGGGGAGGAAAATGTTGCGCGGTCTGTGAGACGTCACGTCCCCTGCTACGGGTTAATAACAACTTGGCAGTTTTAATATTACAGATTAGTCTATTCTAAAAAAGGTTTTGGTCGATGGTTTCCAGAGAAAAACCTTTTACCTGCCGATGTTCCCAAATGGGAACATTCACTTTAAGGAATTTTTTCACCACTTAATTTTTCATGCAGGAATTTGATACTTGGTAGTTAGCAACTCAAAGGTATGAAGTTATTTTACATGCTAAAGTTTTTCACATGCAATTTATTCCTTTTTGTGGAATTTATATCAAAATTACAGATTTTTGGCTCTTCCAAAAGTTGCACAAGTTTAAATTTATGATAAATTTAAATAAATTCAGTTTTAAATAATTATGTTGTGTTTAGGTAGCTTAAGTACACATCTTTTCAATTGGCTTGGCAGAATAGCTTCATATTCCAGTTTTCGAGAGTACCAATTCAACGTGTATGTTTCCAAATGGGAACATCGGCGTTTGGGGTAATAGTTTTTGAGAGGATTTTTATAACATGTAAAAATTCAAGCAATTTCTTATTTTCTTTAATTTTTTTAAGCCTTTTCTGTCTAAAAGGATCTAAACAGGTTAATTATGATGTTTTAAATTTCTAAATCTATAATTTAAATTTTTTTCACCTTATTTATGGAGGAATAAATGCCAAATCTTTATAACAGATTCCTACTTTTGTATACTTTTCTAACACCCCGACCCGATTAATTTTCATAATTATTATTAGGTTAATGATTAGGTTAATGGTTAATTAGAGTAAATATTAACCCCATGTTTACAATTCTACGATTCGCCACTGAGAGAAACGTAATCCGATGTTAAAAATCTTGAATTATGATGAGATAATTAATTTTTAAAAATTGCTTAAAAATTAAAAAATATTATTAACGACAGACACTTGAAATACATGTCTATAAGCTAAATTTTAATGCTGATTACATATATGTTACCCAAATAAAGAAAAAAATATATTAATAGCTAAAATTATTAATTTTTAAATTATTCTAACTGTAAAATTGTAACTTACTGTAAAATTTAAATATTTAATTAGTTATTTCATATTTTTTATAATTTTGGATAAATATCTATAATCAGTGTTAATAATAGACTAACGACTTGTTTTGAAAACCCCTGTCAGTATCATTAATATTTTTAAAACATTTTTTAACCATTTTTTAAAAGATTTAAAAAAAATAATGATTGAACCATATTTAAGAGTAACAACTTCCGAACATGCCACTAGATGGCGTATCAAAGCTCTGGCACCTCGTTTTGGGGTTCTCAAAGAATACGGACATTTTGATACCAAAAATGTGTCATTTCTTTGTTGTAAATTGTAATAAGTTTTTCCTTTGGAAACCGTTCTCAAAAAAGCTTTTAAGGAATAGGGGGCTAATAAATCATAAGGCAGCTACTATTATGATGATTATTTGAAGTAGTATATTTGTCATTTACAAAGGGAAAAAACACCGAAATACTATGACGTCATACTTATTTACTAAACTTCCCACTCTGAACAAGCAGAGTGGCGCAGTGGAAGCGTGCTGGGCCCATAACCCAGAGGTCCGTGGATCGAAACCACGCTCTGCTAAAACTTTTTTTATTCAGACGACGGGAAACGGAAGTTGCGCCACATGAACAGGTTCAAAACATTTAAATTAAAAAATATTTTAAAACAAGAGATTCCATCTGGATATTTTTAATCTGACATTTTGTCTAGGGACTGATAAAATTTTTATAACTATTAACATTTTAAAATTGATTGTGAAAAATCATTAAATATGTCCTGATTTATACAAATCTAATTTAAAATACATTTTCAGGTGATTAACACAGAAAGTTTGTTTTTCGCAACTTAAATCACCACATCAACAAACAAAAAGACACGAAATAAAAAGCACATCATTATTAAATTATTTCCTTCATAAAAACTTGTTAATTCAACTATATCAAAAACACATTAAAATATTTGTTCGAAGGCAATGATTTCATTTTGTCATATTTAATTTATAATGTAGCTATCATTTTTTATGGAAATAAAAGGAATTGATTGAATTTTTACAAATGGAAAAAATAAATTGCTTAAGCAAAAGAAGATTTGAATGATTGAACTTGAAAAATTTTTCTCCTTTTTAAATTTTTGTCAATTTTTAATTTAATTTTAAATTAAAATTTATATAATCTAAAACTGCAAATTTCCACAAAAGAAACTACATATAAGGGGTAACACATAATTTTATCCATTTTACTTTACTAGATGACGCCACGAGTATCCAACTTTTAACCAGAAACATGTTTTAAAGGTTATAATAAAATAAAATAAATTGCAGAAATCTAACGAATCCGAATGAGAAGCTATGGGGCTGCAGCCCGCTATAATTATTTCATTTTCCCAAATTTTCTAGTTTTCTTTTTTAAAAGTAAAAAAAGAAAATTTATAGGTCTTTATTTTTAGAAAAAAAAAAGTTTCCTCAATCCTTTAAAAAATTGTAAAGCCATGGAAAATAAAACGTTTTAGACCCTCAGCCCCCCCCCCGAGTCAAAAATTCTGAATTCACCATTGGATCTAAAGTCAATCAAATATCAGACGAAAGGGAAAAGAATGGTACCAACAATTCACAATTCCAAAAATTTTTTCATGGTAAGAAATTACTCACATTTAAAGAAAAATGATAAATCGATTTTAAAAATAAATTCAGCAGTATAAAAGAACATATTTATAAAATACTTGTGAAATGTCCCTTTAAAGAATATTGAGGATATTTTTTTAAAATGTAGGAATTTGATTTTCTAACAGGAAACTGTCTGAAAAACGAAACACGAAAACACTGAAATGTTCACAAATGACCTGATTGTAGAACAGGTAAAAAAATTAAGTCGCCCGAACAGGGACTCGAACCCTGGACCGTTAGGTTAAAAGCCTAACGCTCTACCGACTGAGCTATCCGGGCCCGATAGTGAATGAAATTGTACTTTGAATATGCCTAATATAATTATAAAAACAATACTATCAGAAAAATTACTTTTTCTAACTCTTAATGAAACACTTTATGAAACTTTTCTTTATTCTAATCGCAATCTTAACAAATCAATGAAACGTTTAGTTTAACTATAATTGAACAGATGGCGCCCCAAATTATCAGACATCGCTGAAGGAGAGGAGCAGACGAAATTTTGTTTCGGGGGATTGAATCATATCAACGTCATTTCAAAAGTACCCCAGCGTGTATTTGAATGTGGTTGCAAATAATATCAAACTTTGCATGCAGTGTGAGCTCTAAATAAAACTGGGAGTGTAAAATTGACTGATAAAAAATGTTTGAAATTTTACTATCAAAAATAGTGCTTTAACCTTTTGACTAATTTTGAGACCCTTTTTGGGGTAAACCCAAATATGAAGAGAATCGCTAATTGTAAGTTGCAGAGTTCAAGGGAAACAACAACATAAAAATTCAAGTACTGAAAAAAGGGGGAAAGGGGGCTATTTGATACAGCAAAATTCAAATCCATTTTTAGGGTAGAAAGAAAATTATTTACTCAAATACTTTTTTTCTAAAAATATCAAAGAATGACTTAATTTTATGAAACCAATTAAAGAAATATAAGTTTAATGAAAATTAAAATAAAAAATCA
Organism: Tetragnatha montana; assembly: GCA_963680715.1. Classification (NCBI taxonomy): domain Eukaryota; kingdom Metazoa; phylum Arthropoda; class Arachnida; order Araneae; family Tetragnathidae; genus Tetragnatha; species Tetragnatha montana. Next base: position 44,617,753 of record OY796675.1, read on the forward strand.
ATTTCGTATCAATGCGCCCCACCATCAGTAGGGCAATTGGATACATTGCTTGGGGCACATAGATACAGTGATTAATTTGCTCATAATCGTAATTAATAAAAAAAAATTGGGAAAGTAAAAAACGTTCTTTTATTGAGAGAGATCCTATAGCCCTTATACGTTAGCATTTTTTGAATATAAATCACAAGTAAAATAACACGCAAGTAATAATCACAGGTAAATTGTTGCAATATTTAAACATAAAATTTTGTAGTACAATTTTCAGGGTTGGGCAACTGCCACTTCTTGCTGCCCCTAATTATTTCAATGTCTACGAAATTTGAATGACCTAAAACAGGTTTATATCCCGTATGGAGAGTGCCCCTTTGGACTTGAAAAAAGGAGAAAGGAGAAAAACCAGGATGCAAAAAGAGAATAAAAAGGAAAGAAAGAAGAAAGTACATTTCGAAATACCAAAAAAGTTCAAATAACACGGGAAAAGTGACCCTGGAGTAAAAAATGGAAAGAAAGAAAAAAGGAGTGAGAAAGAGAGAGGAAAAAAAATGTGCATTTCGAATTACCAGAAAAAAATATTTTTGATCATTAAAAATGTCTCTTTTTTTTTCTTTTTACCTCCTTTTATCTTCTTTATACTTTCTTCCTCCTTTTTCCTCTTTTTTTTGTGTCCAAGGGGGGCACTTTCCGGAGTGCCTAGGATCCACGCCTGATCCAAGGTGACCTTATTTCGAAATCCCTTAATTATCAAATAGTAATATTTTATTTGATATATTAATTTCTTTTTTGAATTTCTCCCTCCTCTCGAAAGTCTATATAATACAGTCGACTCCGCTTAGTGATCACTTTTGTCCAAGAGCAAAATAATAAGCGATTTGATACAAGAAAGTTTCAAACAGTGTAACTCATCTCATGTGTTTGCTTTAAAATCACATCTATGTAGTCCTAATTTAAAACGATTCCCTAAAATGTATTTTGAAACTTTTACATTCTTAAAGAAACATATAAGAGTGGAACATATAACACTTAACACTAATAAATTAATGACTGATTTTGTATGATTACATAATGTAGTAAAATTGGCCTTTAAACGGGAAAATCGGAGGCTTTTACGGGATTTCACCAGATTTTGTTACATTAAGCGATATATTGATCACCTAAAACGATAAAATTTTGCGTTCAGGAGTGATCGTTACCGATCAATTTCGATAACATTATCTTTGATCACCATAAGCGGAGTCGACTGTACTTCGGACTGTACTGTAAATCAGATTTTTGCTGATTTGATAATTTTTATTGAATTTGAAGCATTTTTTCAAGGGATTAAAAAATTTCTATATTTATAAGAATTAACTAACTCACTTTTCTATTTAAACTAAAAGTAAAATTTCCGAAAAAAAAAACTAATAGATTGTTAATCTTGATATATTGACAGTAAAAACTATACAGCTAAAGAGATAAAACAGCTATCTCTCAAAAACATGACTTGATTTTTTTTTTTTTTTGAAGGAATTCAAAATGTAATAAAAGTCACTTAAGTATGAATGAATCCAGGCAGGCAGGTTTGAGTACGGGTAAAATTCCTGGCTCCCCACCAAACCACGCCATTCATTCACTCATTTAGAAACCAGGCCAAAATCGTTCTTTCGAACCCTTTGGTGGAAAATACTTAATCTCTTGCGAAATTCACCGTTTGTGATCACCCACGCCGCTCATCTCTAAAAAGTACTTTTCAAAGGGTTAAAGCTCAAGTGCTATTGGAAACATCGCGCGACGGATCGGACCTGTGGAGATGGATGACGAGCGGACGTGCGTTCAGGCCCAGGAGGACTCACAGATTAGATAGAGTTTGCTCGTGGAGCTATTTTTAGGGTCAGAGCCACCTTTGAATCGGAAGTGCGGCGATAAAGAGTTATTATTTTCGGCAACACTCTCTCGCGTGCAACCGATTTTTATCGTTGCTCTCTCGCACGTGGAATAACTGTATTTTGTTTTTGCAAAGAAGAATACTTTTACTTTTTCGAATGTCATGACACTGCAGAAGCGAGTGCATTAGGTGATAAATCTATGTGAATGAATGGATGAAATTGTCAGCAAGTTCGATGATTTTGTCCCACTTCGGGACCATTTACTTGGGCAGGGCCAGGCCGACTCAACCCTTCATCTCTCCGGGGTCGATTTAAGGCGTACTAACAAGGAGAGGATCCCAACGTGTCATCACCGATTTGGTTCATTTTTGGTGTGCAAGTAGTGCATGACTAGGACATCAATTTGTGAAAATATTAAGAAGCAACTCTCAGAAATTTTGGAGAAAATCGCGATTAAAAATTTTAATATGTATTCTTATATTTAATAAGATTCGCATCTTGCAAGCGGATTGTGGTGTAGCGGTAAGATCTGCGATTCCCAACCCAAAGGTCCCGGGATCGAGTCTCGCTGCATACCATAATATTTATTTTTATTTTCCACACAATTAAGAGCACAGATTATGAAATAACTTATAATAATATTTAATTATTAATTTTAAAGTATTTTGTCTTGTGATAAACATTTTTTTGGTAAATATATAATATTTACAATAGGATCATAAAAAATTAGATTTAATCATTTTTTTGGGGGGAAACAAGGAATGAAAAGATTTTTTTCAAACAAAAAAAAATTATTTTATAGATTAAGTTTTACCTTAATTTATCCGTAACTATCCAAAAGAAAGTACGCAATTTCGTTATGCTAAAAGGGTTTGTTATGTGTCTGATTTGATAGTTAAAATAAACATTATTTTGGTAAGTAGTATAATATTTACAATAGGATCATAAAAAATTGGATTTAAAAGGGTTTGTTATGTGTCTGATTTGATAGTTAAAATAAACATTTTTTTGGTAAGTATAATATTTACAATAGGATCATAAAAAATTGGATTTAAAAATTATTTTTTGGGGAAACAAGGAATGAAAAGATTTTTCAATAAAATTATTTTAAAAATATGAACATTTAGATTTTTCTGGTGTTTACCCTTTTCATTCCATACCTTCCTTATAAATATAATAATAATATATTTATAAATATGATTACATATTATCAAAGTTATAAAAATTTTATTATTATCAGAGAATCTGATTTTTCCCACAAAAAAAAAATATTTAAAAAATGTTTTAAAATTGATATTTATAAATAGTATGTATGTACTACTTTATTTCATATCTGTACTCTTAATTGCGTGGAAATATAAAATAAAAGTTATGGTAAGCAGCGAGACTCGATCCCGGGACCTTTGGGTTGGGAATCGCTGCTCTTACCGCTACACTACAATCCGCTTGCAAGATTTAAATCTTTTTAAATATATAAGTACATGTTAAAAATTTTAATCGCGATTTTCTCCAAAATTTCTGAGAGTTGCTTCTTAATATTTTCACAAATTGATGTCCTAGTCATGCACTACTTACACACCAAAAATGAACCAAATCGGTGATGACACGTTGGGATCCTCTCCTTGTAAGTTCACTTGGGGAAATTCAGAGGGGGTTTAGAATCAGGTTAGCCACTCAGCTGACTAACTCTAACATCACTGCACCCAGTGAGGATGGTTATACTAGAATGTGAAGATCCCTCGCGATCTAGATACTACAATGGCCCGGGGCACATGATGGATTTCGCTCTTGGAGCTATTTTTAGACGCCGTGCCACCTTTGAAGCTTTTGAATCAGAATTATGGTAGATACTCGTAAATATCCATATTCACAGCCATTGGCGTCGATGTTAACCAGCAGTTAAAGAAAGAAAATTTACTTTTCACTGACTCTTATTGGGGGGGAGTCCTTCTTTGTCGAAGGATTTAACACCGACCCTGATGGCTGTGATGTGAATATGACCCAGTGAGTGAGTGCTTTCGGTAACGCTCTCGCGCGATCGATTTTTATCCTTGCTTTCTCGCACGTGGAATGAAAGTATTTTGTTTTTTTGCCAAGAAGAATACTTTTACTTTTTTGAATGTCATGACACTGGAGAAGTGAGTGCTTTAGGTGATAAATCTATGTGAATGAAATAGTCCAGCTTAGTTGAGTGGGTTTAGGAACAAAGGTGTACAAGTGACGATTTGTGACTTATTTACTCAAGTGGCTAATTTATAAAATAAAAATTGTGTAAGTTTATAAGCAAGCTGAATTTTGAATTAAGTTTCCATAACCTTTAAACTGATTTACTTTTTAAATTTAACTACGGAGACATGGCCAGGTGAATATAAACTGTATCCTCAATTTTTTCCCCGTTTGCTGTATATTCTATGAGGCTTTCTGGTTACGAAGGGTTATTAACTCAATAACAGATATTTTTGAGAAAAACTCGTTTGAAAATTTCCTCATAAAGTCATTTCTAATAGCTTGTATTGTTCTCGGCGTATTTTGAAAGATAGGGATTTATACTTATATCGTTGATTCTCTGCAGGGCCTAGATTTTAAGTGACGAATAGGGATATCCTTAAAACCAAGTAGACCAGATGCCATAGAATAGAAATAATTTATAGGCAATGTAGAAAGGAGTTAGAACATGATGGTTTTATTTTTTAATGCTACAAAGATTGCATTTTCGTTGGTTGAAAGTTCAAATATTGCACACACAAAAAATCGCCTTTTGTTTAAGCGTAACTGTCAGCCTTGTGCTGAATGCATGAGTTTCTTTTATCGTGATTAAGGTCAGCCACGTATATGAAAATGTTTATTTACAATGAAATTTAGAATACTATTTACAGAAATATTAAAACCAGTTTGAAATCATCATCGTATTATCGTTTTTCGTCGTCCGTCGTAATCCATCTCCCCTTTTTTTCTCTTCTTTTAAAAAAACGTCCTCTCATCTCGTGTCTGGTGGTGTGTGTTTCTGCTTCAGCCTTGCGCTTGCCGGTATGACAGTAGCTGAAAAAAATATATAGAAATATTTGTCGGGGATTAAATATAGCCTTCAGGTGACAGAGAACAAGAACCTTTAGTTTACCAACAAATTACATAAATAGTACATAGGAAAATACACTAGAGATATTTTAAATTCTGGAGGGGCGATTCTTTTCGGGGAGGGGAATGACGCAAAATTATTTCTGAGTTGTGCCCTCACGCGAACATTATAGAATCAAAATAGCTTTTTAAAGACCATATACGTAAACGTATATAGGATTTGAAACTTGGATACTTCTTGTTATAATTTTGTGTATAATGCCATGTCCCAAATAAAGATAGGGTTTTACGGGCTATTCCCCCAATTTATTTTTGCTAATAGTAGTAGTTTTTTTAATTTTATTTAATCAGCATTTCTGTGATTATTTGTCATTATTTTACTATCTCTGTCATTTGTTGTGAAGGGGGGGGGGGGATTTATCCCATAATCACCTCCCTGTGAATCTGCCACTGAGTGTTATTACTCATAGGCAATGTAGTTGGAATAATAAATTCAAAAACTAAAATAATGAGAAAAAAATTGTATAGTGCTATTTTAATATTTTAGTTCGATTGTTGTTCGATAAATGTATAATTTATTTTAAATACTATAAGGGAAACTATAAAAGTATTTCAATATAAACAAAATATCAGTTATAAACTCCACTTAAGATCAAACAGGATACATTAAAATGTTAAATAATTTTTATTTTCAAAGTCAGTAACTTTGGCCGTCATTAGGTCATTAAACTTCTAGCTTGCTAGTATCTGATTTATTAAAATCACTTTTATTTCCAGTTCACAATTCAGGAAATATTAAAAAGAATAAATTAAAGAAATGTTTAGCAGGCTATGATTATGAATGGAACATTCTAATGAAAAGTGCCAAGTGTTGAAAAAATCTTTTGGCATCCTTACCCAAACACTATTAACCCTAAGTTTAAGAAAACATAATCATCTGCATTTATTTAAAGAACAGATTTGTCACCAGTGCGTGTCTGTGGTTCTTTTAAATAATCCTTGAGACTATTCGCCTCACAAAGCACGCTGGAACTAATGGAAGTAGTAAGAAGATCCAAAAAAGAACCTAAAATAATCAACCATAAAAAAAATCCTACATTCGAATATCTACAGAAACTGTGATCCTACACATGTTTTCATCCTTAATGATATAAGTACTAAATGTATCTTAGTATCAAAAATTGTTTATTTTTGAAAACTTTTGCATAATCTTTTTCTTACGTATTTATAAACGAATAGTTTCTCATATATTTAACATCAATTTACATCATTGCATCAATTTATCCAATGTCCTTTTTTCTTATTCTTGACATTCTTTATTTCATCTTTTATTTTCATTGAACAGTGTTCAATGATCACTTTTCAATTCTAAGTAATAATACTGAAAATAATTGGACTATATTCTTCACATGTGACCTAATCTCTAACTTGAATTTAATTTTATTTGATTGTTTCACTGCACCGTCTTAGAATTAGTTAATAAAAGATATTATAAGATTGTTGAAGGAGTAAATTCATTTTTAAAATTGACACCGAAGTAGAATAATTTTTACTTTTATATCTTACCTAATTATGGTACATTATTTTACAGCCATTTTTAAAGAAGAATATTTTTTGACGAAGATATTTTTTGAACCTTGTGTTCAAATGTTTCTGTTTTTTAAATGTCTGCTTGGAAATATAGACACAGATGGACACACACACACATTATTTCTTCTTCTATGAGACAAATATTGTCTATTTCAGTTTAATTTAAATAACTGAAAAGTTAATAAATAGACTTAATACAGATTGAAGTAGAAAAAAATAGAGATTCTTTCAATAAAATACTTTATTATTTTCATTGTTTTTTTAATTATGTTTTTCATCAAATCCCAAAACAACGCTATCTAATAAAAACATATTTCTCTGTGTAATTGGTGTTTCTAATAATTAATATGTTACCTGTTGTCAACTTTTCAAACAATTTTAATTGGACATCACTTCTAAAACAAAGCAAGTTAAATTGAAAACAGATATGAATGAACAAACGAAAGTTCTGGTATCGACATTCAAGTCAATCAAAGTCGAAATATTATTAAGTGCTCAAACCCTTGAAAAACTAATAACATCTGATCTTTTCGACGATAAATTTCAAACAGGGTTTCTGTGTTCAATGTCTTCTTTGAAAGATAAGAAATTCTTTAAATATAGTAAAAGCTTTGAGATACCCGGTGGTTCTGTTGGACAGTTTTTTTTCATGTGATAAATAGATAGCTTTTTATGTTAAATAGACCTTTTTATAAACACATTAGAATTCTGAAAATATTTTCTCCTTTTTAATTTCTCTAGAGGCAAAACTGAAAAAGTTTAGAAAAAAGAGTTCATTGTTGAAAAAAAAGCTGAAAATTTTGGTCAAAAATTGACTTTTAACGTGGCCAAATACCTTAAAGCCAACGGGTTCAGAAGTTTACTCTAGGTTTTTCAAAGACTAAATTTCAGAAATAAAACATCAGAAAATTCAGCATTTGCGATTCTCACCAGTAAAGAAGTTGAATTATGAAAATGTCATTGACATTCAAGCTGATTCATACATCTTAGAACTCAAACAAAAGTGAAGACAAGTCAAAGAGTGTTATATAAATTGGGTAATGTGTCTGCCTAACAAGCAGATTGAAGGAACGGAAGGGCTAAGTTAATTCAAATACAAGTCAAGAGTGGTTGAACTTGTAAAAGTAGGGTTTGCACTTTCATTGAATTGAACTTTACACTGAACTTATAAACGTAGGGTTGGTTTTTAAATTTTACTTAACATATTGGGATACTGTGCCATCTTAAAGATTTTGGGATATAATTATTCATTTCTATTTCTATTATTAATATCTTTCTTCTACAACATTAAAATATACAACAATAAAATAATGCATTATCTAAAGTAACCATTGGAAAATTTCAACATCATGTAATTTTGAATTCCTGAGCTACTACTTAAGTATCTTGGTAATTTAATTTTTTTCCTTATCTTATAGGAGTTAAATTTATTTTCCTCTAAATCACTTTTTCTATTTATATTGTTCCTAATATGTATTGTTCTGTAATTTGCTATGTTTTAGTTGCAGTTTAAATTTCTTGTAGTTATTTTAAATTTTATTTATTATATTGTATTTACTAAAAAATTACTGCAATACCATTTGGTTAAAAACTGGTTCTATTTTAATTGAGTTCCTTCTCCAGTACATTTCTAAATTACATTTCAATTAAATTTCATTTTATTACTATTGGTTTATATTACTATTTTACAAAACTTGGATTTTTTTATCTAACATATTTAAGTACTACTTCAAAACTGTCTTACGAGTAAATTCTTTTAATAGCCTTCATTATTTTTATCTCATTAGTTTTTCTCATCAGCAGTATAAAACAATATGTTTAAAAAAAGTTTATTCACAAAATCAGAATATACCAATGTCTTCTTAATCCTATTTGTATATGCATACATTTAATAGCTTTAAAAACACGTGTGGTGCACAAATCTTCTATAAAGAAAATATTGCAATGAAAGAAATATACAGGTCGTTATAGCTTTCCCAAATGAATTCATAGCTCAACCAAATAGTACAAGTCCTTAAGTCTTCTTTTCGTATTGATCTCCTGGGGACCATTTTCTCCTAACGCAGTTCTAATTTTGGCGGTGGAAAAGATAATCACTAAGGTTAACTATGCCAGTTTATGGCTAGTAACGTCAATATATGTCTTCCACTCACCTAAGAAAACCTGATGGAGGGTGTTTTACAGACTCGCTATTTCCGACGTGATCGTTTACGTTTCTGGAGATTTCGAGAATGTGTTGTGGATAAAAAAAAAAACTTTTGAAATGGTCATTACCGAGAAGTTGATGGAACGTTAATGCTGCACGATCGAAATAAGCCCAGTCAACAACATCCACGGTGATGTTTTATAGAAAAAGAGTTAAGAGGGGGGGACAGCTAATGCACTTGTAATTCTTATATTTAGCATATTCATTAAAAATGCATGTCATTTTTATATATACCGGCAATTCGGAAAGTAAACTAGTCTGATTGATAAAAGTAAGAAAGAGAAGTCTATCTCACATGAATATAAGACTTAATTGAATTTAAAATTGTTGTTTCATGTTTGATTAGGTAATTAAAATAGTCTTGTTTGATTAGGTAATTAAAATAGTCTTGTTTCTTTAGGGTTTTTGAGTAAAGATTTAGTTATTACGGAAATTAAATACTTTGCACATTGTTTGCAATTTAAAAAGTAAATCCAAAAATTATTTCTATTCGTGAAATAAAATTCACTGGATTAGAGATGTCATCGAAATTATTTAATGCTTTCAAACATTTTTAAAAATGAAAACTAGTTGTTTTTGTAAAATATTTAGTACTTATGGTTGAAAATATTGTTTCATCATTTTTTTTTATTTTCTATTTTATGGAAACATTATTTTAAATTATAAAGCAATTTATTCTTTCCATGAATCGATAAATTGCAAGTATTTAATCAAACTAAAAAAATCTAAATGTGTTTAAAAATTCAAATGATAATTTTCCTCAATATATATTTTACATTATTTTTTCATTAACTTTTGAAAATTACATTTTTTTACATTTAAGCCCTCGTCTCATTTGACACTCTTTATCGAACTTCAATCTATAGTATGTTTCTGATTAAATATAAAACAGTCAATGGGGGAAATTCAGTCAGGATTTTATGTTAATCAATAAATATTTAATATCAGTTTTTAAAATTGAAATACCTTTTAAAACTACCTTTATAAAGTTACTAGCTGACTTACCCGGCCTTGCACGGGTTGAGTTAATTCATAAATATTTTTAAAAGTTTTTCAAGCTATGTCTTTTCTTTTTCTGGATTAGCAGTCACTTATCATCCCGTCGTCCCCGTCGTCTTTTTCATCCCAGTTCCTAACTTTGAAAATGCACCCTTACTCATCCCGTCCCGCATTTAAATTTGGCTGTTACCTTCGCTGTAAAGAACAATCAAATTGAAATCATCAGGTTTATCAAGTTATATGTCTTTTCTTTTTCTGGATAAGCAGTCATCACACTTATCATCCCGTCACCCCCGTCGTCTTTTTCTTCCCGGTTCCTTACTGTGAAAATGTACCTTAACTCATCCCGTCCCGCATTTAACTACGGCTGTAAAAGAACAATCCAATTGAAATCATCAGTCTTTTGAAATCCAGTTTTTAAAATCTCAAACAAAATTTCTATGAAGTATTATAAATCACTTTAAAAAACTTAGGAAGTAAAAATCACAACCCTCTTTGAGCCCCTTGGGAATAATTTCCTACAGGATGTTACAAATTGTATTTTATGAAATTTCTATCGTTTTCCAAAACAATATAATAATTTAATCAAAAAATAATCCCGATGTGTAATTCAGTCAACTCCCGCCGCTGAAGCAAAATATTTAACTATACCTAATTTAATCTATATTCAGAAATGATTAAGGATCCATTTTTTATTTGTATGATCCTACATCTCCAAAAATAAAAACATTTTTATCAAAATAATAAAATACTTGTTAAATCTCATTTTCATGAAAACGGTTTGCTAGTACCTAATAATAAAAATTTAGTGAATATATAGGTAAGTCTGGTAAACCATGCCCCAAGAAACAATGAAATACTTTCAGCTCTGTTTCTATGGAAACCATTTATTTTAGCTTTTCCATAAATGTTTGCATTTAAGAAAAAATTAAAATTACAAATAAAAGAAAATGTTGTTTCAAAATTAATTATTTGAATTTATTTGATTCCTGAAAATTGATATAATTTTTAAATAGAAAGTTTACACAGATTTAAGTCTTAATTTTTGATAAATTATAAAATTTTTGAAACTATATTTTAACAAATGAGGCCAGACGAAAACTCAAGAGAGAAATAAACCTACTGCAATTTATGCATTTCAACAATGCACAATGTTATTTCAATGGGAAAAACGGAGTCGATAAAGCGCCGAAAAACAGGGAAGGAGTCGTTGGATCTTAAAATCCTTTCTTAGTGCGCGTCGCATAGCTGAGAGGAATGTCTCTGTCAAATTTCAATCCTCTGGGTCCAGTAGTTTCGGAGATTCAGTGTTGAGTGTTTGTCACTTACCAGTCAGTCAGTGGTATTTCGCTTTTATAGATATAGATTACAAAAACCGATGAAAGGTGCTTAGAATGATGGGGCAATGCATAATAATTGAAAACCCACTTCATGAAATTATTTTCTAAACTCAGGAAACATTATATAAATATCTCTTAAAAGGAAACAAAAGAATTGCGAAATGAACTTTTTACACATTTCTTTCGTATATTCTAATATTTAGTTGAGCAGGATTTAAATTAAACAAAATATTTTGATTACAAGGGAGAAACTCCAGCCATAAGTTATTAAATTGAAATTACCAAAACAAAAAATAGAAAAGAAAATTTTTATTAATCTGATAATTTGTTAAGATTAGATAAGATAATTATATCAGCTTATGCAAAGACAGATTGAGACTTCTTTCCGTACTACTTTAAAAATGAGAGAAATATTTTATTTCTCTAAGAGAAATCCAGTGGGAAAAAATAAAAACCTGAATGATAGAGAATTCTCAGACGCTTTAATAACATGTAGAAAACAGCTGACAAAATCTCCACTAAGTTTAATTCAATTTTTGGAACTAGCGTAGAAAAGAAAACTTAATAAAGCTCTGAAAAATAGACCTGCATAATTTTACCTCAAAAATTTTTCTCGGTTTTTGAAGTAGGTTTGAAGTAGTTGCTCGAACAAAACTCGTATATTCTAAAATTTTTCGAGCGGGATCTAAATTCTACAAAAAAAAAATAGGAATAAAGAGTAAAACCCAGAATAAGTACGTGTATAAGGTAAGAAATTAATCTCAATTAATTACTTTAAAACACGATATGTTTGAATAAAAACAATCATCAATTAGGTAAAATTTAATAAAATAAATTATTAGAGGTAAGTGGTCAAATTCCCTAAGAATAAAAGTTATTGAGGGTCGTTTGCAAACCTTATCAAATCTGTTGAATATAAAAGTAAGTATTTGAATTATAAGTAAAAGGTGAGGGAAAAACTTTAAATTATCATACTTTGATGTGTTATTTTATTTAAATAAAAACTATTTTCACACACAAATGGAGAAAACACACTCCTCTAATTCCTTTATTCATTTTCTAAATGGAGTGAAAACACTCAATTTGGAAAAAAATTAATGAGACAAAAAATGTCTCGATGAAATGTTTGATGTATCTTTGCAATAAAGAGTAAAAGAATATATTAGCATTTTGTGATTATCTGACATCACAAAATATTAATATCTTTTGTATCCATCTATTAAAAAATTAACTACTTTATTAAACATTACAATGTTAAAAGAGCGTAGAAACTTCATGGTTTCAAAATGATTGTCAAGAGATTGTTCGTGAACGTCGTCCTTTTAAAAAACAAAGTTTTTTCCTACAGCAAACTCCACTGTCGATTCATTGGCAATACTAAAGATGATCGTTGATAACAGAAGAAAAGCATTTTTCTATCCTGTCATACCGGGGGCTATACTCTAGTCAACCTATTACTTTAAAGAAAAAAATGTCTGGTATTCCCAAGCGTGCGGAACGTAACTGACCAACACAATTGTACTCGTCACTCTCCTTTTTCCCTTCAGCGATTTCCAAGTGTTGCCACGGGAGGATGTCAAATTTCTATATATTCAACCGATCGGATCAAGAAGAAGATAATCGTTTCCAAAAAATATAGTGCACAAAGGAAATCGTTTATTTAGACTGTCAATTAAAATGCGTTCAAGGTTAAGCGATATCAACTATTCTGGAGATAGTGTCCTGATGTTGCAGGTATATTTCCTGGCACCATTATCTATTGTTAACTGGGACCATTGTCCGTTCCTTTCACTACTTAATTTTCAAGTCCAGAACCTTGGAATCATTTCTCCAACGAAAGTCTTGTCTTATTTTCGATGCTGTCATTTCTGAAGTAAAGATAGAAGCATGAACTCGTTCCTTTGACCATGAAAGATATACTCTGGTCTCAAGATCATCAAAATAACTCTCCTAAAAAAATATTTCTTATCATAAACAAATTATATTTATTAATAAGAATAAATATGATTGCATCACGTCAATTTTCAATCAGGTATAATTCAATCGATAGTAGCTTTAGTACCATTAATTGGTAGCTTTAGTACCATTAATTGGTAGCTTTAGTACCATTAAATTATAACTTTGATTCTATGAAAACACTAATTGCATGATTAATTTATACGAATTCAATCTTTTTAAATAGTCTTTCAAATAATGAAACTTTTAATAAATCATGAGCATGATGATTAATTGTATTTTATTGCACAAGGAGTAGGGAGTGTAAAAACCAAATCCAATCCAAATCCAATTTTACTTAACTTCACGTCCTACTACTATAATTAGATAAAATTCAAAGAATTCAAATGGAATGTTTTTTTTTTAATTTTCCTGCATTACCAAATGTGCAATTAAAACATTATTACTAATTTATACTATTCACTTAGTTTTATTAGTGAAGAAAATATTGTTAATTTGCATTTTTAATACTAAAGTCATTTGCATTGACCTTAAGTAGAAAGTCTTTTTGTTGGGGGGGGGTATTTTATTTTCTATAGCTAAAAATCTTGGGGAAGTCTTTCAAAATCCAGAAGTTATAGCAATCGTCAATAATATGCTCTAATATAATAATGATAATGATTTTAAATTTTAAATAACAGTACATCATTTTACGATAAAAAATAGTTGTTTTACATTTAGGAATTATAGTTAGTAGAAGCGATGTACAACATTACTTAAAAAAAAGGTAATAAAGCTACAAGTTTCCAATTCCCAATAATTCTTCGAATTAACCATCTGAATTTCAGTATATACTCTTAAATCTGTGAAGAACGTCCTTATTTTTCGGAGAAAACTGAACAAAAATAACCTTCTTACAAATCCATATATTTATATTGTTTTTTGTAACAAACTTATCCCACTGGAAAACCTGGTGCCAGTTGTTTGTGTTTTTTTATGCAACTAACGTATTAGTATTAGTTCCTCAAAAAAATTTCCATAAATATATATTTTTCTCAGAATATGAAAGAAAATTTTAAGATATAAGGAGCGATTCAATGCGCTGAGTCCAAATCTTCATACTGTAAAAAATGAAAATACCCATACATCGTAACCTTCTATCTAGGAAATCCCTAAACATTTGAAATGAACACAAAAACACTAATTTATTAAGAATACGACGAAAAAAATAAAATAATATGTTCAATTTGTTATTTATTTACCGTATTTTTCCCTGCCCAGAAGGGGAATATATGCCTTTTTCTCCCAGGTGATTTAAAAATTGAATAATAATCCCAAAATTTCTACTCATTGTAAAGCAGCACGTATTGGGCAAATACTAGCATCGCAAAGCACCAATACTAAAATCCACGGGAGATTTCAAACGCCAAAGTGCGTTTGGGGTCTAAAAGACCCCAGAAGGATAGAAAGGTATAAGATAATGATGTTATTTAACCTTTTAAAAACCACTGTTCCCAATTGGGAACATGAAGTTTAGAAAATTATAAAATATAACTATTATCAGGGACCACATAAAGTTAAGAGATAACTTGATTTTGAAACTCAATGGAGGGATAATGTTATTTAACAAGGAAAAATCATAAATATAAATAAATACTACAGTTTTAAATAAAAAACTGTTTCAGGGGTACAAAATTCCGTTTGAAATTTGCATAAATGCTTTCTTTGTGAACATTATGTATTGTAAACATTTGTTAATTTTGAATCTGTATTTATTGGATTTAGTGTAATTGTTGCTATCAAAAACTGCCAGTTAATAAATAAAATATAATTGATAAATTGAGCTTCAGTTATTTACATAATGCAAAACAACGAGGCTTCGAAATTATTTTATATTCAAATAATATGAAAAATATATGAAACTTAAGCATAAAAACTGTTTGTAATAGTGAGTAAGCCATACTTCCTACAATTTTCTTCAAAACTGTATAAAAATAATGTATTATGTACAAGTGAATTTGTTGCCTTTTGATAACTGAACAGGTCAAGAAGCAATATTCTAGGTCATTCAAAAAGATAAGTCAACGTCAAAAGCAATAATTTTAAATGGATTAAAGAATCACGATGGCGTAAATCATTGATGCAAATCTTCTTAATTAAGACACAGAATAGTTCTCAGATGCGTTCTAGATCCTTCACAGACACGTTCTCCGAACAGAGGTTCTAGTAACAGATTGAGAATATTCGGGATTAGAATTTCCGCTCTGCTTGCCGAAAGCAGTTTAGAATTTGCGAAGAAAAAAAACGCCAGATGAGCCATGATAGCCGATTGTGGAAATCTTTTTCGGAACACTGAGGAAGAACGGAAAATAGCGTAACTTGAGTGATTTTCGTTTCGGGATTGAATTTGATGATGGTTTTAGAGGTTAACCGTATTTGCTCGTATGGGTGAAGTTGATTTGAAACTTGTTAAAGATGTAGTACAGTGGATGTAGTTTGAAAACTGCTATTCTCTTTAAAAGGCTCAAGATTTTTTTTTCAAAATTTTAGAAAAATGGTATTCAATTAGGGTTTTTGGCCATTTTCGACAGCAAAGATAAGCAAACCGCGACTTCACTCATAATTACGTAAGAAATAATTTACAATGCATAAAAAATGTAAAATTTTTTGTAAAATTTATTTTTGGTTGAATTTTACATTTATGCAAGAAACAAGATATTTTCGAAAATTCAGTGTTTTCAACAGCTTACGTAAGCATCATTCATACCTCCTCCCCCTTGTTAGGAAAAGTAAGCAAAGATCAAAACCCCTAAGGTGCTTACGTAATACTTAAACGGCCCCTTAAAGGTTATTTTAACATAAAATGCTACATACCTCTCATCAAATACATAACACCTCTTTGTTACATATGTTTGTTATTTCTAGATTGATAAAAGAAATTGAGAAGTACTAATCCTGTAACCTTAAACTAAGGCCTTTTTTGCATTAATTCTCATAGGTAATATTTATTTATATATTGTCTAGTTTTAAACCATGTAAAACTTCAATATTATTAAATTCATAGTAAACAAGATTTAAAATGCATTTTTAAAATTCCTATAAGGTCTTTAAACCTAAAAGAAAAACATTTTAGTTGTATTTTTGATTTCCGTAAATACGAAAATTAAAAATCTAGGTTAAACTAACAAATTGAAATAATTCGCTGCAGCAAAAAAAATAACATTGTTTTCGTTTCACAAATTGGTTTACTTAAATTTAGATAACAGACAGTAATTTTAATTTTATACGAAAAAAATTTTTCGACCCTCATAAACACATAAAAGAACAATGGAAAATAAACTTCCAAGGGATAAAAAGGAGTATTTTTCTTTGAAAATATCTTCCATGCGCGAAGCGCATGAGGCTTGGAAATCAGTTTCATGGGAGAAAAGATAGCACGGCACCTCCGAAAATAAATAGAGCAATCCTTGAAGCAAAACGATGTTACCGCGAAAATGGGAGAAACTGTTGGTAGAAAAGTAAATATTTTCTTTTACCGATTTTAGATTCTTATATTTTTCAAGGTATCAGTATACTGTGGTACTAAAGAACCAATGCACACTGCACAGTGATTATTATGTGAATTCAATGTATGCTATCTAAAAATAAAAGAGGGGATGGACAAAAATCGTAAGTTTAAAAAGTTTAAGTTAAGTTTGATAAATTTAAAAAGAATTTGTAGGCTCCAAGAAAGATTTTTAAAATTGATATCACCACAAGCACCTTCCGTCAACAGCTTCAAACTTTTGAATATCTTACCCATTCGCTACCTCTTTTTCTTTAAAACAAGTCTCTATCTTTACTTAAACTCAGAAATATGCAAAAGGCGATACGTAATAAACCCTCGAAGACCCAATATAGTATATGATATACCTAAACCTGAAAAAACTATTTTTTGTAAACATTTCTTTTATTTAGCTCCTAAATTCTTTAATTTAATACCTTTAGAAATACAAGATAGTTCATCCAAACATGTATTTAAAAAGAAATTAAAAGAGTTTTTGTTTTCTATGGAAAATATTGAAATTTTTCTTGCTTAAATTTTATATTATTGTATAATACCAACTATCCTCATTTTTTTATGCACCACCCCCTTATGACAGATATTAAACCCGTAAATTAAGACACCCTGTTTGCCACCCCTGTTAATACACTTATATTTATACTGTTCCTATATTATTTTTATGTATTGTTCTCTTTAGTTCATAACTTCACGTTTTAGTTTTTTGTAATTATTCTATGCATGTTTTGTTCACCTACATGGATCGCTGCGATCCCAGGTGATACGGATATTTTTCTTGTTTTGTTCGTTTTGACTGTAACTTTTTGAAATAAATAATAAATGATGTAAAAAAGTTTGATCCTAGCTTAAAATTAAATTTATCAAGTTTAATTTTTGCTAGTTTTGGTAAACCTCATGATAATTTCCACACATACGGGAAAAATTGCTTAACTTTTTTAAAATTTACGTTGGTAGGTGAAATTGACATAATATATCAAATTACATGAATAATAGCTGAATATATTGAAGCATTTCATGATTGCTTTTCTTTGGTGTTTTATTAAGTTTCTTGAACACAAATTAAAAGTATTCTTTTCTTAATCTAGCAACGATCTATAATGTTTTTAAAACCAAAGATAGATTTTAAATAGGAAAATGCAAATCTTTAATATTTTTATACTTATGCAAGCATCATTTACAAAAGTCATAGAATGAACCTAAATTGAGGACTTTGGGGCAAAAACCAGGTATCTTCAATTTCAAACCAAGTTTATTCATAGTTAGATTCGCAAATATAGCGATACACTGTACCTATCATCGTTGCCTTAAAATGCAGATCTTTGCCGGTCTTCAAATACTATGGGTTTTTAAACAGGGCAAGTCTGGCAAAAAAAGAACATCTGCCTCATTTCAACTTTCATTAAGGCTGAGCTGAAGGAAAACAACAGTGTGGTAATAATTATATCTAGGTTTAGGGAAATAAATAAGTAATACATTTTTCAAAAAAAAAATATCTAAGGAGGTGGATGTCGTCTCCTTGAAATTTTTAAAACTTAATAAACTAACAAACAAACTTTCCTATACTCAGGGGGCTCATAGTGCAAATACAAAGGGTGGCTATTTTGACTCCTGTATTAATCCTAAACCTAACGCAAATTTATACAGCAACCCTAATAATGTCCGCCAATATTTAAGATATCTATAAAAATCATCTAAAGTAAATTTGAATTGAATGTGATGGTACCTGTTTTTGCACCAAAGGCTTTATGATTTATAATAAACGTTTAATCGATGAGGAAACCTGTTTAAAAAGTTAAAACAATTTTTTAAAGACAGATGAACCAACATTTTATTATTGAAAGATCTACATGAAAGAGACAGGTGTGCCTTTATTTCCTGCATGCAAAATCGTGTGACTGCTCGGCTCTGAGTGATAAGCTCGCTCTGAATAAACTCCTCTCTGTCTTAATCCACAGCGATAAGCGACAAAAAATCTCACCCCATAAAAATATTTTTTTCTGGATTAGGGTATAAAATTCACACTTACACTGGCACGAAGGAGATTTTATTGTCTAAGAAGAAGAGATGGTTTTGGAGAGAAGAAGAGATGATGTCGGGTATTGAATACTAGCCATGGCATAACTTTAGAGACCATTGTAGGAAATCGTGATGTTATTATTAAAATTTTAGATTTTTAAGCATCGGCCTTTTTTGTCAGTTCCCAAGCGTTCTTGTCTAACGTTCAAGATTCCTCCAATTTTATCGGGCATGGCCAAATTTCGCTTACTTCTACAATTGCAGTTACATGAGCTGTATTACCAGGGGTTTAAGGGATTTATAAACTATACACTTGTTGGATCACTGAATTTATTTTTCTGTACAATCAAAAAATAAAATCTGTTACCCTTTCACTCCTAGACCGCCCGAGTTTGCCATTGAATCCCATACAAAGTACTGTGCTGGTAGGTTTTAAAAGGTTAGGTTAAAACCATTATTATGTTACAAATTTAAGTAGATAGAAATTTTACACAATTAGTATTCTATTTTTGGCTTTATCCATAGTAAAACATTTCGCTTGCAACAGTAAAAGAAAAATTTATAAAATTCAAATATTACAATATAGTATATTTTCACTTTCTCTTTTTCTCATAGTTTTAAATTCTTTATACGTACTTTGTTATATCTTTGTGTCAAATTGCATTAAGGTATGTGGTAATGTATTTAAAGGTAAATTAGATATGTAATACACATAACTTTATAATGCCAATAAATACGTAATCTAATAAAGTCACCCCATAAAGCTTTTTATTTCAAATTCTTAACAAATTAAATATTTCTTTTTAAAATTTTCATCTTAGTTAAGTATACATAAATTTATCATTCAAAAGGTAAATATGACTGTGAGAAACTTATAAATGATAACGTAAGGTTCATCCTTCACAAAAAAAAATCATAACACCATAACAGAATCACTATCTTTTTAAAAATTGAAACTTATTTTCATATACCTACTTTTATTGAAATCACTGATACTGCAATACAATTTGGATAACTCGAACTTCTCTAATTCGTATTCGTTTGGAGATAATTTGAACTCATTTGATGGTCTCTTCAGCTTTGAATCATTCAATTTGCACTGGGAAGAAAATATGTGCATCGAAAATAAACGTTTGTTAAAGAGAGATTTCATGAAGTAGTTGTTTTCCTCTGAGTCCATCCATTACTTGATTTGATGTTTATTTTTAAAATTATTTTACAATTTTATTCTCATTACGTATTTAATTATATCCCCCATTTTAAAAATATTTTCATTAACGCACAAAATTTTTCCCCTCGTATTGTTTTCTAATATTACTTGGCAAACATATCTAACCACTAAATTTTCGACGCATTGTACTGAACACCTTTCCTCCTTTCTCACTCAAAAATACAACAGCTTTCACCATACATCAAAAACAAAATGGAAACGTGAAAAATCGCAAAAAAAAAGATGTCAGAATCTTTTACCCATCACCAGCTGTGTTCCAACAACCTTTTGCGAAAGTGAAGTCGTCACGTACACAGAGCCGCAGATGTGTTTCATGAAATTAAAGAACAATAATAACGCTGCAAAAGGATTAATAATATACAGCTCCATTCAACAAGAATGAGCTATGGGGTGGCCTTGAGCCGGTACCTCTGTTCCGTTTTCACTTTCAGATTCCAGGTGAATAGATAGATATAGCAGCTTTATTTCAGGTCACAGACTGAATTGTATGGTTAGAACAGTACCTAGCTGACCCAACTTCTAGAAGTGGTCATTTTCCGGCCGACCCGAGAGATTTGACCTACGTCACGTGATTCCGGTTACGTCACTTTCACGGTCCGGGTCAAGCGTTAAGAAGAGAAAGTTTTTTTTTTTCTTTTTCGGATGTCTCTTCTGGGCTTCGGGGAAAGTCCTTGGACTCGTAATCTTATGTAATTTCGGGTTAGCGGGTCTGTTTGATTCGTCGATGATACGTAACATGGACGAGTCGGGTGATGTAATTTAACACGTAACACGTGGATGAACTTTGGAGTGGTCTCAGGACTATCAGGTAATGCAGCTTGAATGTTTTGGTTGGTTGTGACATGTTGTATTTATGTTCAAAGCAAACTTGAGAAATATATATTTTTTTATGAAGATGGTTTTTTTAAGGTCATGCAGTGACACATTTTAAGTCATAACGATATGCTCTACAGTTTAATGTTAACTTTTAAATAGTATACTTCAAAACAGGATAGTACAATAATAGAATATTTTATTTAAAATTTAGAAGTCAGGTTAAAAAAAAATCCATAGCTTAGGTCTAGAATATTTAATAAACTTATAGTTAAGAATAAACAACTTCACATGTGTAATTACTTGACTTCATAATTATTAATTTTATTAACCCTTTACAGAATATCGAGCTCTTATTTAACTTATAAAGATATGATGACAGCATAGCATTTCTTTGAAGATTTTAACAAAAGTTTGAAGACGGAAAGTTTTGAAATAGATAATCAATTTTTTTAACATGAAAGATGGTAAAAACATTGAATTAATTACAATACTTTACTATGAAGTTTTACTTCTATCTAAACAGATTTTGCGCTTTTTTAAAATCCAAGTTGCGTATTACAAATTGTAGATAAGATCAATTGAAAAACTTGAAATTTATCTTGTTGTTTTAAAACTGGTAGATAAGTGGCAGTACAAAAATAGCTATGTAGAACTATAAAAAGCTTTTCTTAAAAGTAAAACAAAAACGTGAGTGTACTATAAATATCTTTATGAAGTAATATATCTTTATTAAGTAAGGTTAACATAAAATGATAATGAGATATTCTTATATTCCTTTTCTTGTTTGTTTATGAACAAAAGTCAAAGTAGTTGGATATGGAATGTTGAACAAAAGAAGAGAAACTGGAAAATAGATGAAAAAATAAATATATTTTCATCAATCTTTATACCTTACAAAATTGAGTTTAATAATCCCCTGAATTAGAATGTGCATTGAAAATACTGGGTAACTATGTAATATGTCAATATTTCTTCACACACAATCGCTGAAATCGGACTCATTGATGAAGTAATTTTTAGACGAGTTATTTGATCTATCTCTTCTTAGGAAAATATCACATTAACACCATGTATATAATTTCTACTTTTGTCTATAAATGATCACAATCTTTTTGAGAAATACAATATTTATTAAACTGCATAAGATTAAACCTTTCATTTATTTTGTTCCAAATAGTATTATGAATAAAAAAAAATGAAGGGACCAGCAATCAATTCAGTAAGCAAAATATCAAAGCTATTTTTATTAAATTTCAACGACATATTACTTCCAAATTATATTCAGAAGGGCACTTTTCTAGTTGGAAGAATTAGAAGCAAATCCGATGATAAACATTCCTTAACAGATTAGATTCTACACATTACTCTTAACACTCTCTAAACGTCTAAACTCTTAATTTAGTTAAGTATGAAAACTTATTAATTCTTTTTGGAATTATAATTATGTTTTTGGGATGTTACTCTTAAATTTATAGAATCAATTTTGATTATATTGATTGTTTTTAAGTTCAAATAAATAAGTAAAACAACAACAACAACAACAACAACAATAATATATTATTATTATTATTATTATTATTATTATTATTATTATTATTATTATTATTAAACACCCCATAACCAAAAGTTGCTGTAAAAAAATAATATAATTTCAAAATAATAAAATAACTATTTATGTAAAGAATGTACACATTTATCAGTACATCAAAATCTCATTTTGAAAACGTATTCTTTATCTTGGACTAAAGAAAAACTGAAACAGACAAAATAAGATACATTTTTATACAAAGGTCTCCTTATTGTACCCCTTCCTTTTCTGTAGATAGTCTTCATCATTAATTTTAATTGAAAATGTAATTGAAACAACACAGTTACTTGAAAGGGTTATGACTTTTAATTACGAAGATTAGGCATGGTGACTACTATATTTGTATGAATTTTAGAAGTCGCAATGATGATGATATTAATAACTCTAATTAATCAATCACGTTATAGTAAGTAAAATTAATAAATAAGGTATAAAATAACTTCGGAATGTTAACACCTAAATTTATATAAATTATTCAGATGATAACTAGATCTATAGTACAATAATTATAACAGTAAAATAATCATAAGTAGAGTTGTTGTAAAATAGTAAGATTAGAGTAAATATTTGATAAAGTTACTTTGGAAACTTAAAAAACTTATATTTTTTGACTTTCCGATTATTTATCTTCTATATCACTTACATCAATGGAATGAATCTGCCCTTCTGCACTTTTTACTGGTCGAGTGATGAGTCATTTTACTCGAAGAATCATAAAATCAGACTATGATTTCAAGAGTTTAATCTTTCTAAAAATAACTTCAGGAAAAGCAGGAAAAACAAGGCGTGGATTGAATGAACGACCAATTTCGTTCTGATATTTTCCCATCCTAATACATCGTTAAGCTGGAAAGTTACCTTTCGATTTTCACAAGGAAGTTCTCTGATTTTCCATCAGAGCCTTTTTATTCAAATAGCGTGCGTAACTTTGAATGAACTATCTATTTCTTTTTAAACTTTGTAATAAAGAATATACATGGTTCTCTTTTCGTAGTCGATTAATTTGTTTTAATCTAAATACATGATGCGAAAATATTTTAATTGTGAGAAATGGAGTAAAATTCTACATTTTAAAATTAAATCGATTTTGTTTTAACTACTATCTCTTTATATAGTTTCCTAAATTGTTTTCAAATTTAAGCTTTCAATAAACATACCTTAAGTAAAATACTTTATAAGAACAAATTTATTTTTAAAAAGTACAATAAAAAAATTTATTTGAAACCTTTCAAAATCTATAAATTTAGAAATAAACAAAAATATATTTACATGTAAGAAAAAGAGAAAAGAAAGAATATGAAAGAGAGGTATAATAAGAAAGCAAAATAAATGCACAATGGGTAAATTAGATTAATTTTAGACTTTTTTAAACTAGAATTTTTTTCTTATACCTATCATAAAATTGTACACTTTTGTATTCCTTCGTTAAGGAAAATAAGTTATTAAAATAAATAAATCCTTAAAATTTTATTATTTTTTGAAATAGGTATTTGCGCATGTTGCAAAATATTTCTCGAGCTATTATAGAATAAAAATATGAGTTTCAAATTAAAAACAAATGATTGTAATCAGACATAATTCATTTGATAAAACCAAAATTGGTATTTAAAACCTGAATTTATTTTTTTAAATGCAAAATTTTTTTAATGCATATAAAGTTAAATTTTCAACAAATGTTTCTTGACTACTGCGTCATGTAGTCATGGTACACTCATAGCTTGTAAATTTCTTTTTCTTAATAATTTTATTTTAGTTTTAAGGTTTAAAAAAATATAATGAAGTTATTAGATTTGTAATTAATTGAGTTCTAAATTTTTGGAAAAATTTCATTGTTAAATTGCTTTTTAATGAATGTATTCTCTGACTTTGTCACCTTTTTTATTTTCATTAAATTAACAACATTGAAATGTTACTATTTTTATCTTGTATATTAGTTTGTTTGTAAAAGCAGAACAACAACATTGTTCTGACGTAAATATTTAGCTTCCGATGCAACAATTCAGTAGGATTTGCGGATAACCCCACGTCAATACTACGCTCTGACTAGTGATGCAACATCGGAACAGATTGTGTACATTCATACATACGTGATGACGAATGATCACCTTCTGTGTCCACACGAAATCGTCGTCACCCCATTATCCTTCTTGAAAGTGAAAAAAAAATATCACGCCTTGAGCGGGGGTAACAGTGCCCGACAGAACGATCAAACACGTGATCACCACGCGGCCGAAAGAATAGACATCACAAAAGAACAAATATAAAAATTAAGAATATTTCCCGACCAAAGAAGAAAAAACCTTAGTTCTCCCCTCTGGTTGGTTAATTATTACACCAGGTCTCCGCGTGACCATCACCCTCCCTGGCCAGTGTTTTGTTATTATTTTTAAATTTTATAACAACGGACTTTTCTACACGTGTTGCCGGCATTTTTAGTTTCGGGTTCGCTTGGCGCTGGCAACTCACCATCACGCCATCGCAGTCGATTTTTCGCGTGGCTCTGGAGAATCACGCCATGTGGTTCTATGGCCATCCCGCCAGCCAATCGGCGCGCTAGGTGCCCTGACGTCACACACGTGCCTCTATCTACCTCTGGCCGCTTCCTCTCTGAGCGTGGATTTCGAATTCTTATTTTAGAATCGCCGGTCAGATCTCTATCCTTTTTGTAAGGAATAAAAACCTTTTTCGACCCTTGGCTTTATGTAACCCTTTCATCGCGATATCGCTCTGAGCTAATTTTAGAAAGGGATTGGACTCTGGAACATCGGAAAGTCATCGATAAAAAAAGAATAAAAATAATATTGCCGAACATATCCGTTTGCTTCCGAGTTTTATATTCTCCTTGTTCACTGGAATTTCAACTGCCGGACTTTGGACTCGTAAATTTCAACAAATTACATAAAAGGAGGAAGCTATACAAAATATGACTACTCTAGTTGCCAACAGATAAATAGAGACGGAGCTACACCATAAATAATGAGAATGGTCAAGAGGAAATAATTATTGTGTGTGGATTTTCGAGAGAATAGGAGCTTGATATCAGTCATCTTTATTGTTCGGTAAGTTATTTTTTCTGGGCTTTCCAGTTTGTCATTATTTTTCTCATGGTGTGTATTTATTATAATGACTTGAAACTTTTATTCAAATTTGAATTTACATCACAATTAAATGTCAACTTTTTAGACATTTCTTATTTTTTTTCTAATTTTTATATTCAAAAATTAAATTAATTGTCCCTTTTATATACTTATAACATTTTTTTTTTTTTAGATAAATCTAAGCTTATATTCCAATGGTCCTCAAATCATGTTTTCCCCTTGGGTGTTAGTTAGGATTCCTCGCCTCCTTTGATTTATCATTTGAAACTTTACATTCATTCAAATATGAATTTTTATAACCTAAAAAACGTGGAATTAGTACTTCTAGCCCCATAAATATTTCAAACATTATTTAGAAATCAATGTAATCTATTTCAATAGTCATTTAATGTCACTTGAGTCTTGGACTTTTGGAGGTTTCTCGCCTCTTTCTTATATTATTTTGATGTTTGAGTACAAAGTTAATAAGTTCAATGGTTGTTAATATTTTTCTGGTCTACTGGGGCTATTTTTTAATGTTATTATCGGCCCATGTCATTAAGCCTTTCAGTTCAAAATTTCGAAGGCCCTATTTAGTAGTAAAATTTTCTCCTCTTTTAGAATAAATAAAAAAGGAACAAATACCTATTAAAACTAGGATTTATTAAAAATTTTGCAACTTATGGGAGTTGATTTTGTAAGGAGGCTTATTTGAATAATATACTTAACATCATTTTTTAAATGTTAATATTTTTACATTCTACTATAATTTATTTCATATGTAAATAGCTCCTTAGGTGTTTAAATGGGAACAAATTCGTTCTTTAAATCCAAATGAAAGCTTGCGTGTGTTTTTTTTTTATCTTTTGTGTTTTGGTGTTTTATTCTCTATAGTGATTTGGAAAAAAATTCTTGTATAAAAAATAAAGTTCTTGTAAGTCGATTTCATTATTCGTCTATAAGTTTATAAGAATATTTTTTATTTAAGAAATTATATTGTAGTATTTTTATGTTATCAAGTCTCACTTATAACTTTAAAGAAAGTGGAAAAGTTTTTTTAAAAAGATTTTCTATAAATGATGCCTTTTCACATTTATAAGAATATTTTTACTTAAGAAATTACATTAGTATATTGAATTTTTTATGATTAAAATCAGTATTCTTTATATAAAATATTTCCTTTGTATTTTACTGTCTTAAATGTATCTTGTTATTTGATTTATTCTTAAAAAATTATAAATTATACATTCCTTTCAATATAATTCTTAAGTATTTATTTAGTAAATAGGCTATGTACATCATTTAAATTTGATTTCAATTTTTTCATAATATTTATCATGAAGTCAAGAAGACAATGGTTTTTGAAAAAGGTTTCTTAAAAGTTCTCTCAACGACATCAGTAGACAATGCCATCAAGGTCAACGATTGACATTGATCACAATACATATACGTGGCGCCATCTAAAAGTTAACAATTGCAATACCTGTGTTTATTCACATAATTATGTTTGCTGTATTCAAACAAGTGAAGTCGAAGTGTGTAGGTGTGCGTTTAAGAACCATTCTTAATTTTTAGAACATGTCATTTTGTCTACGGAAGTTTGGCTATTTTAATTTAAAAGCAAAACATTTTTTATTTTAAAGTTTGTTACATTAAAATTTTTAAATACAGTAAAACCAATAAAAAATTCAGCAATTATGTATTTGTTTATATTTTATTACATTTATTTATGAAGCTTAATTTTTTTTTTATCACCACAAAAATGGAAACACCCCTGTTTTAGGTAAATTACTTTAATTTAAAATACATTTTACTGTGAGTTGTTTCTTATAACAGAGATAAAAAAAATTATATTGCACTCTATCAAATTCGAATTCCAATTTTTAGAAAGTTAACTAATGTTGTAGAACTTATCTTTGATTTTTTTTTAGACATCGTTCTTTTACGACTTTTTAAGCATTATAAAGTAATAGAGTGTGTTAACTGTTAAATAACGCTTTGTACAATAATATTAGAAATATATTTTGTTCAAATCTAAATTTTAACATAAGTCGTTTTTATTCGTTTTAAAAACTCTATTCTTCTTTAAATAGGTATGATGTTTTGAAACATAATTGAATTCAAATGTCTCAATCAAGCACTTTTAAAAACTGGTATAAGTTTACCATGGGGCATTTAGAAATGGGTCAAATTTTATATGGTACGAAAAGTAAGGATTTGATTCTCCTAAGAAAGCACATCACTAACATCTTTATCCTTAATTTTAAAATTTACTTTTATGACCCTGTTAAACGGTTGAAAGGAACCCATATTGTTCACTTCTGCAGCAAAAATTTGTAATTGCAATTTTCTTTAGTAAAGCTTAGGAGATCGGTGATGCAAGTAGGAACAAGTGATGACAAACTGAGCAGTATCATTCTTTTTCTTATCAAATAACTTATAATACTACTTTTCCTTTAATACACTTTTCATGGCTCACACAGAGAAGTGTTTTTAATTCAGTTTCAACCCTTTTTCGGGTAAAATCGCCTTTGATTTCTTAAATTTATCATTCCCGACGCTTTACTATTTCCAAACAGCTAAAGAACATCCTCTCAAACTCTCTCTCTCCACGACCCGTTTCGAGAGTACCGCTTCCTCTTTTATTTACTGTTGCTTTTTCAGCATTGTAGCGCAATAGACAAAACTCATTGTTTTCTCCGTTGTATATGCATCTCAGCAGATACTATTACAACGAAGGTGCTCGACTAACTGTAAATCATCCACCTCCAGACAAAAGGAGAAACGGATTTCTGAATAGGAGGAATACCATTATTATTTTAGGTTGAGGCCTTGTTTTTTTATTCGGACTTAAATTGCAGTATGCAATTTACTTACGTTTTTATGTGCTCGATGTAATTTAGTGTATTGGCATAGTTGGGGATGAATGTCGTTCTATTCTGTTTGTGAAACAAAATATCCAAGCAGATTTCACTCTCGTAAGGTATCGTTGATTTTCCTATATGATCTGAGAAATTGAGTTAGTATATCCATCCTATTCTGGTTATAAATACTTTTATATCTTTAGTTCATACTAAATGAAGTGCTAACTAAGTAATGCATACTAACAGAAAATTTGCCATTAGCAGTCTCAAAAAAGTGCTTTTTTTAAACTTAGAGGTAAATTTTAATTAATTTTTTTTTTATGATGTTGATAGTTTGTTATAAAGGTATTTGAAATTGGTATTTTTCCATTTATCCAGCCGGCTAAAAATTTCCATCTGTATCGGAAGATCGGAAATATCACCAAAATTATAAATTAACCTATTTATACTGTTATATTCTCCACAATATTAAAAGTTTGTTGATATTTAAATATTTAGAATACAAAAGAAAAATAATAGAGATTCTGAATGGGATAGATAATGAAATGATACCAAAAAGTATTTATGTTGTAATTCTCAAAAAAGCGAAAAAAAAAATACTTTCAATATAATTATTTAATTTTTTAAAGACTTCTTTAACAAGGAAATACCGATTACTTTCCAGTTACACCTATGGTGATAGCTAGTTTCGAAGTAATTAGGATCTATTTATTGTATTGGAGAAGAAATAAATCAATTGTTTTTTTTTTAAACGCATCGCGCTTCCATGTACGCTTATCACTGTAATGATGGTTTTCACCTAGTACACGTGCTCTGTAAAACGTGTTTTGCTGCAACGCTTGCAAAGTAGAGGGAAGCCAACTATTCATTAACTGATTAAGTTTGAAGAGGTCGATAAGATTTTTTTTACCATCGTTCTTTAAATTTTAAAATGAGTCTATCATGATAGAGTTTTTAAAATTATTTCAAATTTTTTCATAGAATTTTTCAGGGTTTTTGTGTTTCACTGTATTCTTAGAGTCGCATTTTATACTTGATTTGTATTTAAAGGTATTCGTTCAAACTATCTTTTGGTTCGTTTTGCATACGTCTTTAGAAGGCATTTTGATGTAACTTTCATAGCCCATCGCGATATTCTGATTCCATCGCATAACTATCTGAAAATTTAACCATGAATTTATAGTTTATGCTTTGTAAAGGGTTAAAATAGTAACGAACTTTCTTTTAATTTTCGAGTGCATTATATCAATTTCAGTTATAAATTCCATGTATCAGTGTATTTTTGATATTTGGTACATTAATTAAAATAAACGACCCTAAAACACCGGTAAATTTTGATTGTTCATCCACAGGAGCCCATGAGCACGTGAATCCCCAATGAATAATAAATAAGTAGATGAATTAAAATAAATGAAAAAGTAATAAAAATATATTCCAACTTTTATCCTATTTAGAAGGAGCTTCCAGCCTCTCTTCTATTTAAAACTCCAAAAAGAAAATTTTTAGCAAAAATTTTGAGAGCTTTCAGTGCTTTACGAACTTTTTGCCTTTAACGGAAAACTCTTAGTTTGAACCAAAAGGCGATTCGAGGGACAAACCATTAGAACTAGATGATTATAGCCGAATCGGCATACTTGTGTATGCGAACATGACATTCCCGTTGAATGAGTTAGCTCAATACCCTATGAAATTTATTTTTTGTTAACCATTACTATAAATAATTATTACAATTGAGATTTAATTCTAAAATTGATACGTAATTGTATTTTCAAAATATTTTGTGAACCCCCATTTTAACTAGTGCCCACTAGCCGCCACTTCAGGTAAATACTATATTATAGCAAAATCTATTAAAATACTTAAAATTTTGATGGCATTAGCCTCATACCTGAATTTCTTTATTACCTAGAACAAATTTATATCTTCAATCCCCATTTCCAAAAAGATATTTGGCTTTTCCCGTTTCTAATGACAACTTATACTTTTAGTTAAATAAATTTCTAACCTAAATGACTTTGACATTTATACCTTAAGCTCTGAAATAAAGAGCAAGTTTTAAATATTTTGGGTCAAAGTTTCTTAAGACAAATAGTCTAGAGTAAATTTAACTACCCGCAACCGAGATTGTCCCTAATTTATAAAAGACTGTTTAATTGGTGTTGCCTGGCAACGCTTGCATCCATTTCGGCTTTCCCCTTAAGTCGGGAGACACTAAAAGCTGCTTTTACAACTTATGATATCAGGCAAACCTCTTCTGAAATACTTCACTTTAAAATAATTGGAGTCATAAAGGTTACTGTACAAGTAGTCGGTTATGGCTTGGCAAAGTGATTGTGAAAATCATGTTTTATTTCATGTTAAGTTGTTGGGTATGAACAACTTGTTTATCACGTAAGGACTTCATATATTTTAGACCCTCGCTAAAGAATTGCGTAAGTGAATTTCTTTATCTGATAAGGTAACTAAGTAAATTTGGATCCCGATAAAAGAAAAATTACTATTCTAACAGTTCGTTTATTTAACCCAAACTATAAAGTTTCCCTATTCGAACTTGTTCTCTTTATGTAAAATTTTATCGTGACTCATGAGGAAAATTACGGTGGAAAATTACAGTGGTTGCCTGAAATTCTAAGCAAAAATAATTTGTCATTGTTTTTCTTCTTGAAATACTTCGTAGAATCATAACCAATCTAAAACATGATCCGAATACTAGCATTTTTTTTTCTTACGTAAAGTAATGAAATTTGAATGACGTATCGAATATCTTTTAACTTACCTTGAGAATTATCTAAATAAAGCATTCTGATCGACAAATCTGACTTGGTTAACACCATAGTTCTAATTTATTTAATATTGAAATGATTATTCTTAAGTGGTTGAGAAACATGGGATATTATTAAAATGTGATATTTAAATATTATGGTTAACAGTGATAAACACCATCTTATAAAAAAAAATTATATTCTAAAAAATTATATGCAACACGAGCTTTTATCTTATCGAAGTTGGAGGAGGATAATGTAAAATTAATGTTTGGCAAGAAGTATTTCCAGTTGAATACCATACTAGACATTAAAAATATACGAAAATATAATTAAGTTTGTCTCAAAACTAAATGTATGTCTATTAAAATAATCAAAATTTTGATAGAATTGGCCTCATACCTGAATTTCTTTATTACCTATAACAAATTTATATCTTCAATCCCCATTTCCAAAAAGATATTTTGCTTTTCCCGTTTCTAATGACAACTTATACTTTCAATTAAATAAATTTCTAACCTAAATGACTTTGACATTTATACCACTTTATCACTTTTACTCTAGGAAATCTTCATATCATTCAAAGCGCACAAGTTTTTCAACAAAAATGCTTCTGTCGTAAATGTTAAATCAATCAAAAATTACATTAATGAATATTTTTTATTGTTTGAGGAAATGGCGTGAATTGTGGCACATTCTTTTCTTTTCTTCTTAGTCTTCTCAACATGTTAATAGTGTAGTTTCTAAATAGTCTAAAATACCGAAAAAGAGAAAGAAATTAACGATGATAGTTAAAAGCCCTAAAAAAACTGTTTGGTATTCAGAAGTGGGGAAAAACCTTCCTTCACCTGATAAAATCGAATGCCGTCATCAAAGAAGGGTTTAATTTTTTCTTTTCTCAAAGCTCAACTCAGCATCTATGCATGCATAAAAACCAGCACAAGAAAAAATCTCTAAATGAAATCAAATCCCGCTATCCCTTTGAAACCGATCCCGTCTCATCTTGTAAAATACGAATATCTCGAGAACCCTGCCAACAAGATTAACAGGTACTACCTCATCAACAAGTGTCCCTTCTGAAAAGTGAGAGAGAAAGAGTGAAGTACCCCCTTGCCAAAGGATTCATCCCCCTCTCTCATAACTTTCTCCTCTTCCTTTCTCCTTTTCCAAACTATCTCTGTCTCTCCCAATGCTCATCGAGGCATCCATTCTCCCATCCCAAAGCGAAGCGATTAGTCTGGAGCCCGGAACACTGCACGATTTTTCTAGAAGCCCCTATTCTCCCTAGACGTATATCGATCCGTTTCTCTCCGGAGTGACGTCATTCCTTTCGAAATACCCCCTTCGCAATGGAATATGGCAACACACATCCTCCAGACTCCCGGACAGCGCTAGACGGGGGCGTACTTTTCGGGGTCAGAAACTCCCAATTGCCGGACACAGTTGCCGGATCGTAGTGACCCTGCGATATGCCTAGGAGAGTGACCGGCCTCCAGAAAGGTTACCTCATCGATTTAGTTGCGTGAGTAATTACCACACATATGTTCACCCCACCCCTTACGTCCACTACGTCATATGAGGGCATTTTCAGTTTAGTTGTGTGCTTTCTTCTGGTGCGTTGCTCCTTGCTCTTTTGTCACTTCTTGGATCGAGAAGATCCTGTTTACTGAAGGGATGTTTTGTTTGAGGGGTATGTGGAGCGGGAGTCGGTTCGGGATGTCGGTTCTTCTACGCATCATGAAACTAGACTAGACAAATTGATTGCCGGACGTATCTCATCCATTGAGAGTGTTTTCACTATCGGGGGAAATGAGCTTGAAATGTATCCCGGTTTTCCCTCTTTTGGTGTTGTAATATAAAATATCTGAAATTTTTCGCAAATGATGCATTTGGAAAAATCGAATGATATTTTGTAAGTGATTTCGATGGCATGTTGTGTAAATGAGTCATCGAGCAATTTAGTTCTAAAGCTAATTAGTGTCTGTCTATGCATTTGTCTTTTAAAAAAAACCTTTTTATGCTTTTTTTACACTCTCTGGTTTATTTTTAAGAACATTATGCAATAAAACTATTGAGTAGGTAATTAAAATATATTTTAATAGAAAATTAATAGTTGTCTTAAATGTCAATGTCAAAATATGTGTAATGTGCTAAAAGAATTTTTTCTATAATTAGATTTCTTAAAAGATTTTTACAGTAGAGAGATTATTTAAAAAAATGTAATAACTATTTATTGTTTGCGAAACTATTATGGCTAATTATTAAAATTAAAATTTAATTTGCTAGTTATATATACTTCAGAACATGGTAGGCTATTTCCTTGAAAAGTGGCTCAATGGATTTCATTGAGATTATATTTTATAAAGTATAATATTTTATGAATATCTTACAGTTAGCATGGTAAATCTACATAATTATATTCCTTTAAAGAAAAAAAAACTTTGTTCTCCTCTAATGTTTCCTGCATGTTAAACACATTACATAAGGAATCTTATCAATTTTGAATATTCTAAGGTATTGTTCTTCGCCGCTTTTTAATGGTAAAATATGATTAGTTTTATCTTAAGCAGAAATCTGAACCAGTTTTTAAAATATCTGCAATATTCTGACATAATGTTACTCTTTATGGCCATTGATTTAGTGATAGGTTTAAAAAATCAGATCAATTCAAAGTCAAGGTGAACTGCTATGTATTGTAAAATATATGTGTGCTTTCCCAGCACGTTTCCCCTTGAGATATTTTTTCGGTTTTCTATAAAACAATACAGCTATAATAAATTGATTTGAGAATAGACTTAATATTACACCCTTTGAATAAAAAGTATTTTATTATATTAATCAGAGCCTAAAAATAATTCCGTCATGTGACCATAGATCATGTTTATGACAGAAAAAAGTTAATGAATCGAGGAAATCTGTAAAACATTTATGACCTTTTTTGTAAGGAAAGTGAAAATATAAAGCATTTAAATACAGCGATAGAAATCAGTTCAACTCTTTATCTTTCCCGGAAAATCCTTTTTTATTATCGTTTGCGCGATATTGGATGGCATTAAAATATTGTGAGAATTGACCGGGGGAACGTCCAACTGTCCTTTGCAGTTCCACCCCTTTCTTTGACGTATGTACAGAGCATATAAGTTTTGCTGACGAATACTGTATATTCGTGAGTGATTTGCACGTTTTCGTTTCTTTTACTTTAATACTTCGACGTTATATTTCACCGTAGTGATCATTCCTCGTCATTTGTTAAAAGTCATTGAACAAGATTAAAGTTCTTTACGCAGTAAGTTATTAGTTCTTAATATTTTTTTTGTAATCCTATCACTTTTTAAGACTTGGTATTTGAAACAAATTTTAATAGTCACTGTATTACTTTTTAATACTTCGTTTTTATTGTTAGTAAACTAAAATTCTTCTAAATTGTTCAATTTTCTTCTCACTCTTGAAAGGATTGATTTATTGAATTTTTTAAAGAACGACTGACATGCGACTTTAGTCCGACTGCCACGAGAAAAACTTTTGACGTCATACAATATTGTATCGATTGTTATGGAAACGGGTTATTCCCCTCAATTTTGGAGGTGATGGCAATTCATAAACGCTGTAAAAGCGTTTTGTGCCTAATGTGTGTGACTTTAATTTAGATTTGAACTTTTTTTCAAAGTTTTGTTTTTCTGTCAAAGATTTTCTCGTGCTGTGGGACTATACTTCAGAAGTAAATAAGATACTTTTATCTTAGGTTCGAGGAGAAGAATTTAAAAATGTTATTAGTATGTATAAGTCAACTCCCTAAACTGTTCTCTCATGACATTAAAATATGTGTCGGAATAAATTAGATAGTTATTGGTTATGCACAATTAAGATCGAATTAAATTTACAATTTAAAAAGACATATTAAGTTTGTGATCATGAACTAAAATAGTTTCAGTTAGTTAAAATACAAACATGATAAAATATTTTTTGAAAACTTGAAGGGTCTAGTTAAGAATATCAGCTTTGATTTAAAACTGGTTATTGAACCTAAATATTTCTTAATTAAAGTTCTTATTAAACTGGAAAAAAATATTAAAAAATTAAAGTGAGTAAAACAAACAAAACTCTCATATCAGTTTTTTTGAATCTTCTTTCAGATCAAATAGGACTAAATATTTATGAACTTTTTCCATAAAAATATTTTATCCTTCAAATTACTTTGCCTTTGTCATGGGATGAACTAGTGCATTTCTGATCATTGTTTCCACATTTCGCAAGTTCAGTAAAAAGCATATCACTTTTAAGCTCCTGTCACGAGACAACTGTTAAATTTTCAAGCCTCGAGGTTTTGCAATTCGCGGTTGCGTTTTAAAATCCACAGCTGAAAATGCTGAAACTTTCTAAATTTAGCTTCTTCTCAACTCACCTCCAAATATTTTGCTTCTTTCGGCTTTCTCGTAGATTTTTACGTGCGTGTATATTTTGGATCTGAGTAAGCTTATATTTGTTTTTGTACTTAAATCAACTTAATTACTTGCTTATCCTAAAATTTCAGTACATTTTTTATCAATATTTTTAGCTACTTGCTCTAGTGTTTGCATGTTTAAAGCTTTTTAATGAGTATTGCAAGACATGCTTTCTCTCTTTTGCTTTAAATTACCGTGGATAAACAAAACGGTTGTGTGTATATCGGTAGCTATTAATAGGAAATGTTTTTGCAAGCCACAAAATCGGCGTCTAATTCTTTGAAGCTTTAAAATCTATGCAAAGTCACTGGTTTAATAAACCTTAAAATGACTTGTTCATACTTTTTAGTGGCTTGTGGAATGAATTTGCTGTTTTAAGAAAGAATTTATAATGATACCATTACTTAACTGACTTGCATAGTCTATTTTTATGAGGATTTAACCTCAATTTTTTAAGCGTTTCAATGATTAGCTGCTAATAAAACTTGAATGCATTATTTATGTGCTATATTTGTATAATAGAGAAGTATATTTTGTAGTTATGGCTTGCATAATCAATTCAATTCTATTCGATTTCAATGTTATTTATACTATTCACATTTTACTGTTCTCAAAAACGTACTATGAATGTTCTATGCTTGTTTTTTTTAATGAAATGCAACAAGCTATTGAAATCCCTAAAAGGTCTTTTTAAATTTTTTATATCGTTTTACTTGATTCCATTTTGAGGGAATATAGGATCGTACCTTAGTGAGAAAAGGAGCCCAACTTCAAAGTCTAATGCGTAATAGTTACAGTACGAGATCCTCTTGGCGATCGATCGCCCACACGTGCCGGTGTCTTGGCGAACTTTTTTTTTTGTTTTTGTTTTCTCCAAAACGTAGTATGTATTTTCTGTTTTTTTTTATTGAAATGCTACAAGTTATTGAAATTATTAAAAGGTTTTTTTTAAACTTATTTTACCGTTTTGCTTGATTTCATTTTGAGGGAACATATCGTACCTTTGTGAGAAAAGGAGCCCAACTTCAAAGTCTAATGCGTAATAGTTACGGTACGAAATCCACTTGGCGATCGATGGTCCGCACGTGCCGGTGACTTGGCGAACTTTTACTCGCAGTTTAGCTTCTCCTTGTCTGTAATGTTTAACCTAACCTTGATTCAAAATCCCCTAATTGTTTAATGGTCAGTTGATTTTATTTCATCACATTATGATCACTTTGGTGGATCGGTATTAATATGATTAGTATACATATAGTATGCATATATAAGTTGTATTAGTATGATAGCTTCAGTTAGATCAGATTAATTAGTTTATTAGCAAATCCGATCTAGTATAATTAATCTATAATCACCAGTAATGATAACTATGATCAGTTTATAGATCAGTATGGTAGATTCGGATGTATCAATTTTATTAATTGATCGGTTGAGACGATCGTTTTTTAGTGGCTTAGGTAGTTGGAAAGAATTTCGGAGAGGGATATTGTGATTTCAGAAGGAAAAGTTGTTTTCTCTCTGGTCAAAATGTAAAAATTTTCATTTTTGGAGGGATTAGTTACTGAAATCTTTTCCTCTTGGGGCTACACCCCTGTGATTGTTAAATTGATTTTGAATCAATATGTGGTTACACATGGTGGAATTGGGTATATTATATCGGCCAAATGACTACTCCAAAGCGGCGAAAACCACAGACGATTGCTGAAAACTCGTATAACTGAAACGGTTAGACTCTGCAGTTGGACCTGTCTTCTTCCAAAGTACGATATATGCATGGAGATAAATTTTCATACTAAGGGCAATATAATATAACAGCTAAAAGATTTTATCTGGATTACTACCTTGAAAGAATAAGAATGCAATGGGGTAATGAAATGGGATCTAATGAGATAATATAATCGAATCGGTTTCATATTTTACCATATTCAGAGATTCGGTTTTCCCTTTTTTTAGTTAATGTGAAAGTCTTAACTACATAATAAACTCAACATTTTCGTCGGCAACTTCAATAGAATTTGCGATTCGGTCTTTACTTTTGAGACTATCACAGTATTTTTTCTAGACTTATATCATGCTTTTTTTTGGCTTTAATTGCTTTCAGTTCTTTAATATTGGTAGAACTTTTATGTGCAAGAATTATAATAGTTATAATTAACCATTAGTTATTCTATTTCACTTTTTTTTTGTCAATCTCATCTCTGATGAAGCAAACCTTCTCCTCCACAGCAACATCGCACTCTCCTCACCATGCCTCCCCTCTCCTCGTGTTCGAGCGTGTCCTCCACGGAGACCCTCCCCCAGACGACCACGGCGGGCGAGACGACCCCTTGCCGCCCCCAGAGCAACGACTTCGAAGTGCAGGACGACTGCGACAAAGTGGCCAACGCGGCCGACTCCAAAGACGTGCCTGTCAAGATCGTGTGGCGGAACGCGATACTCTTTGCCTACCTTCACCTAGCGTCGCTCTATGGGGCGTACCTCATGTTCACGTCGGCCATGTGGCAAACCAATCTATTCGGTGAGTATTTCGACCCGATATTCCATAGAAAATATCTTAAAATGCATTATATTCTAGTCAACACACACACACGTAAAATCAACCTGTAGAAAGGAAATATAAAAACTTATATTTAAGGGACTTTTTTTTAAATATGATTGACACTAGCGCTGCGCTCCAGACCCGCCGTTCCCCTAAGTGATTGTATAAGTAAAAACAACCTTATCTGGCCTGGTAATCCTGTACTATATCGTTGATTCTCTGTGCCTGGACCTCCATCACAGAAGTCCATTAGTCTAGCGCAGGGTCGCGACTCAAATAGGAGGTCCATTATGAGGGTTATAGAATAGTATTAAATCTATAGAATAGTTTTAAGTATCAAATATATAGATATGGTCCTGCGATATAAACTACTACTATTGCATGGCATACATTGTTATTGTATAAAAGCGGGGGCGTGATGGAAATTATGATTGAAAATTGGATTGCCAATTTTGAAAGTTTGAGCAGCACTGACTTAATAATAAAATTTGAGAGATTTTGTCCTATTATATCTACTGGAAATCTAAGAAACATTTTACAAAACAAAAAGAAAAAAATTAGATAGTAACTGTTATTAATATCCAATCCATCCATTTGTAAATCATAGGAAATTCTAAGAAAGTTTCCTTACTTATTTTATATTTTTCTTTTATATCTGAATTTCCTTAATGATGTGTAGAGTAACATCGTCTTCAAGAATGTTGTAAGAAAATTATTGATTTGTATTTAATGATTTGCGGTTAAAAGTCTTCACTTTCCTTCAAGAGGAAATTGATTTGTTTCAAATTTTATCAAACTTGTAAATAATTTCCTTGAACAAAATCAAATCAACAATAAATTGGATGCTAATCTACAAATGCTTATACATAATGTTACATAACAACCAATAATTCGATCCGAAGTATATTTTATTTCCTTTTTATATTTGCATTTAATGAAAAAAATAAGTTTATATTTTTGGCAGATTCTATCATTTTCTGACATTAATCTTCTTTTCCAGCTGTGTTTTTGTACCTAATATCTGGCCTTGGAGTTACGGCTGGAGCTCACAGACTGTGGTCTCATAGGTCATACAAAGCCAAATTGCCCCTAAGGATCTTTTTGGCTTTTATTTATACAATCGCGTTTGAAGTAAGTGCTATTTTTTATTGTTTGTTTCGACAATATCCCTATTAGTTTTTAAAAGGAAAGTCGCGTTCACTCATATCATTTCCCTAAATTTTTTCATTTCATGCCCATTTTGAAGGGATGCGTCTATTAAAGACTTATGGTTTTCACTGTATAGTAGTTTCAAAATTCTAAAAACTTAACTTTAACTTAAAAATCTTTGTGTAAATGTAAAGAGAATTTCATTAACTACCAGTAAACTAATACTATTTCAATAAAAAAAATCTTATTGGCCAATAAATAATGAAATAATTACTATCTATTTTTATACCTATAACCTAGTCTTAGTGTTTCATATTTTCACTAACATAGCAATATTAAGGGTAATCTTTAAAACAGAAATATCCCCCTCGCTTTGAGCTAATCACACCACATTCAGATATTATCCGATTCTTTGTAAGTGACATTGTCTTGTTCCGTTGCAGAACGACATCTACGAGTGGGCTCGTGACCACCGCGTGCACCACAAGTATTCGGAGACGAACGCGGATCCGCACAACGCGACTCGCGGCTTCTTCTTCTCGCACATCGGCTGGCTGCTGTGCCGGAAGCATCCCGACGTCATCACCAAAGGAAGGGCCATCGATCTCAGCGACCTCACCAAAGACCCCGTGGTCGCCTTCCACAGAAAGTAAGTGTTATCACCATCATCCACGACCACCTATATGGTCAGAGTCTCTCGAAGTGGTTGGAGGCAAGTCCAACTCCAGATCGCTCAAATCCAATGAAAGGCTTTGACAATCCAGTAGTATCGAATCATTAACAACTAAAGGCTCATTCAGACTGAACACTTTTTGTGTTCATTTTGGAGGAATCATCCAAAGTTATAAGTGCATTCTGGCGTTTCACTCTTTACTCCTTCACTTTTCTAAGGAAACGTGCGATTCACAGGAGTGAATCACTCAGGATGAACACTGAAAGTGAAACAGCGTGAATGAGCCGTAAGACAACTCTTTTAACTCTAAATAGAAGAATAGAAATAATGGATAACCATAAATAATAGATAACATCTTAAAGATACACACATGCAGGGTGTGTTTCAAAAATCTGTTTTTATTTTGAAACAAAGTTTCTTAGATTCATGGAAGTAAGGTGTACCCATAGTAAAGTAACCATGTGCTATTGAGACGGCTTACAGCAAGTTAAAAAATGATTAAACTAAAATACATAAAACATAATAGCTTCAGTTAGAAAATTGCGTAGAATATTTTGAAAAAAAAACCACAGAAAAAAGTTTTATGAAAATATAAAATGATGATTTTTGGAATTGTTTCAAACACAATGGGTTTTCTTGCAATATTAGGTATTAGAGCTTAGCCACTGTATAAGAAAAAGAAATGTTGTATGTATGCAAAAATCTCCACGCGATTTTCTATACTTTTTTTAACCCATCGCTGGTGATAAGAAAATGCAACTGTCAGCAAGGTGCTTTTCTATCTGCCTTCCAGAAGAGTGCTATTTCAGCATTGCTCTTAAATTATCAGGGAGTATACGGATATATGCAAAGATGCTCCTCTTATCATCAGAGTAGATTCGACTGATTGCTCAGAAAGTTCTTCTGTGTCAACAAGAGTTTTTTTTTTCGGAATTAGGAGGAACAAAAATTAATTCTTCGTAACATTCCTGATGCATCTTTCTGCAATATGAATATAAGTTAAATTAAGTTTTGTAATAACTTCGTTTCAGACAATTCAATCACTGAATAAAATGTGATGGAACACCATTTTTGAAAATCATGTAATTGACCTCTTAGAATAATTTCGACCACACCCTGAGCACACAAGAGTTTCTTTATGAACTAGTTCTTATCGGACATTTAATATAGTATATCATCCTTTAACGACTGGGACAGAGAATAAACACGCCGAACAAATCCCGTAGCATATTTAAGACATTGACATGTCAAGCGAGTGGCAAAAGTAAATATTTAAACTCCTTAACCTGTATTTAATGGAAAGGAAAAGATTAATACATACCTGCAATAACAAATAATTAAAAGTTTTTTATATTTTTGAACAATTCAGTCCTTAAGTAAACTTTTTTGCATGCTTGTAACTGGACAGTTTTATTTAAATGGCCTAATTAAGTTTTTAATTTTTATAGCTAACTTAATTGTGTTTTAATGGTACTTCTAGAACTATGTCATATATTTTTGGACTGTATCGACTTTCTTTTCAAACGAATGAATTTTTAATTGCTGTTTCTCTTACCTTCCTTTTTCATTTTGCCCAAAGAACCCACTCAAAACCGTGGCCATCTAAACTCATAAAGCCATGGCCATAAAAACTCGAAATCGTGACGCGAAATAGTGGGCAAGACGTCACTTTTCAACAGCGCAAGATAAAATATTTCAGTCTGGAGTTGCGGTGTTGTCCAAAAAGGTCATGAAGAGTGACGTCTTGCCTACTATTTCGAGCTTCTCTGGCCTCATGAGTCTAGGTGTCCATGTCTCGAAACCCGGTTTCTGTCCATAATCCTAACGATAATCAATGATAAAAGACCTCATTGAATTCCCGGCGGCTGATCTAACCAAGCGCCTTGCTTGCAGGTATTACGTTCGCCTGGTCCTCGTGTGCTGCTTCCTCTTCCCCACGCTGGTGCCCATGTACCTGTGGGGCGAGACCTTTTCGAACTCGTTCTTCGTGGCCACCCTCCTGCGCCTCTGCTTCACCCTCAACCAGACGTGGCTGGTGAACAGCGCCGCCCACATGTGGGGCTCTCGGCCCTACGACGTCCACATCAACCCTCGACAGAACGTCCTGGTGGCGCTGGGGGCGGTAGGGGAGGGCTTCCACAACTACCACCACACCTTCCCCTACGACTACGCCACCAGCGAGTACGGCATCCGCTACAATCTCACCACCCTCTTCATAGACACCATGGCGTGGCTGGGGCTGGCCTACGACCGCAAGTCGGCCTCCAAGCAGATCATCACGGCCAGGAAGATCAGGACTGGCGAGGACAGAGTCAAGGCGCAATAGACTCTATCGGTTGTTGTTAATATTATCACTGTTGTTATTATTTCTTTTCTTCTTGACTCTACCCGGGACAGCAGGACGTTAAAAGACAATTGACTTGACGTCCGGCGGAGTGTGACGATAGGACGTTTCTTCAGAGGCTGGATGTTCTTTCCGTGTCGATCCTTTTATAGTGGTTTGTTTAGCCCGGTGTTGTTCCTTTTGTTGATGTGTTTCTCTTCTTGTGGGGTAGTTTCTGAGTATTATTAAAATTGTTTTGTTTCGAATGTATATTTATTGTTATTCCAAGACGTGTCCCTCTGCGTGAAGTATCTAAAAATTAAAGCTATCTTTTACGAATGAAATACAGTATACTCTCAATATGAAGAACTTCCTTAAGCCGAAAACCTCTATATCTCGAAAAAAATATTTCCCCCCCCCCCAAGACATTAAGTATTCTTCTAATATTAATTACCATTCCTATGTCGAAGACTTCGCTAAAATCATTGTTTTAACGAAATTTTTTCGGATCAATTTTCTCCATATGCAGGTAGTATTTAGCCTGGTGATAATATTCTGTTGTAAGAAAGAATGGGCTAGTGACTTAATGTTATTTCTATTAAATGTCTTTTGTTTTTCCAAAAGATTGTGTTACTGTACTAAAATTAAAATTAGAGCTGAATTTTGACATTTTACTATACAAATTTCTTGACACTCTTTAACCATATTTTGTAATTTTCTAAGTTATGCTGAAAACTCTTTTCTTCTCGAAATGTTTTATCTGTTCTATCCACTTCGTCGTATCGAGAGTATATTGTACTTATTAATTCTGAGGATTAATATTTCTAAATGAATTTAGTTGCTAGTAATCCCTTTTTAGTAAGCAAAAGCTGATAAAAACTAATAAATAAAAATTATATTAAAGCATTTGTCTTAATTTCATTTACACAGAACCTCTTTTGTTAGAAATTAATCTATTTGTGCGTTTCTTTTGTACAGTGGTTTAGAGGGAAAGATTTATGCTTTAAATTTAGTAATTTGAGAACGCACCACTCAAAAACTTCCCCACGTCTATGTATTTTTCTAAAAGATGTATTGCGAAGAGGGATAACTCATGTAAGCCATTCCTATCGACTGGTCAAACGAATGTTTGTTAGAGCTTTTGAATTGTGATGGAATTTAGAAGGATTTAGTTTGTTAGACTAATTGACTATTAAAGAAGGGAATTGAGATTTCCTGTCATGTGTTGATGTAACATAAATTTTACGAGGAAAATATGATTCAATGGTATTATAGATGGAAAACCTTCCATTATCAAATAGGCCAATAAAAGTCCTATATATTCACTGTACTCAATAAAGTGCCATTATTAAATGGCTTAAAACGAAATTGATTGTGTTGTAGTTTTTTAAGCTTACTTATCCAGTGGGTATATTTATTCCACCAGTGGTTCCACAAAGTCTTTTAGTATTTTTATGACATTTTCGTAAACTTTCACAAATACGAAAATAATTATACCCGATTACGATGTTTTAAAAATTCTCTACAATCCTAGTTTTTGTGTTACTTTATCTTTTAAGTTATCATATATTCAACTGTTTGTCAATCATACGTACAGAACATTAATAATTCTGGTAATAGTTAAAACAGATATAATCCCCTTAGACCTAGAGGAATGGTTCCCAATAAGTTCCGTACACCTTGTTCCTTGTAAGTTCCGTACACCTTTTAAGCTTCAAGAGAAGCCACGGACCACCCCACACCTTGAGTATTGGTTCCTGAATTTAAGTAGTAGAAAAAAAATGCAGTTTTTATTGTCTTTTGGGAGTGCATTGGAGTTTCGGCCGTTTTTATAGTTGCAATTTCCACTTCCATCCCCAGAAGACAGTTATTTTCCCGACCAATGTAAAAAAAAATTCACGGACCCCCAATTGGGAAACCTGCCCTAGAGAACGATAGGGAGACATTAATACAAATACGACATTTTATGCTTTATGGTATAAAATGTTATACAAGGTTAATCATTGTATGTCGAAATATATTTTCTAAAAATATATTTACCATTTGTACGTACCATGTACTTAAATTTCATATAGTAATAGTAAGTATCGGATAACGAGGGAAATTATTAGAAAAATGGCAGTTTTTAAGGACTTACACACTGATTTTTTGGAACCACTGTTTCTGTGTCTTTATATCACTGCTTTATCTACGGATAATTGCTACTAAGACTGAAAAATTGGACCAAAAATATCTGGAATTTAGCTTTTCAAGGTTAATTTTGTGTAAAACCATTTTGTAGTTTACTAATCACCATAATATCTAGATCTTGGGAGACAGTTCATCATGCACGTTTGGAATAATTTTATAGACTTGTTATGAGCGATATCATTTTTAGTTATGTTATAATTTGAGTATGCGATACGATTTCATCAATTTTGTACTAAAAACATTTGACTTTTCCTGTATTGTTATAGTTACTTTAAGATTTAATCATACTATGTACGCTTCATATTTTTTAAGGTCAATGTGGAATATATGGTACAACCTCCATTTACAAAGCTTTACGTAGTTTTAAGTAGAAAAAATTTTTATAGTGATACATAAATTAAAGAAAATTCTTCTTTGTGTTGAAGATATGGGATGAAAAATTTTAGATTACTGTTAGTTCTTTTTATCAATATGAAATGTGATGACTCTTCGAAGTTTGGTAAATGATACCTTATTTGTATTCAAAATATTACCATGT
This sequence comes from Tetragnatha montana, assembly GCA_963680715.1. Classification (NCBI taxonomy): domain Eukaryota; kingdom Metazoa; phylum Arthropoda; class Arachnida; order Araneae; family Tetragnathidae; genus Tetragnatha; species Tetragnatha montana. The sequence goes on from OY796675.1 coordinate 44,662,527, forward strand.
AGTCCAAATTAACTTATTTTCTATGTCTATGCAAAGTTAAGCAGTGACGGTTCTACGCCCTAAACACGTAAACGAGCTTGTTCCACTCTTATTATTTATAACACGTATAGGTATTGTGAACATAACTTATATCTTGGTTCCATTTTGACCTTATTTTGCATCATACTCCAAGACTTTTCTTATACTGTCAGTTTAAAAATTAGACTGAGATCTTATGTACGGTGATTTTGTTATGAAACTCCTATGGAGCAATGACACTTTGTTTTTTAAGAAAAATTACAAAACGTATACTGTTGTAACAAAAAATGTTATACTTAATTCTTACAATTTAGAACCTTCTTATATTTGCTGTTAAATATATATTATATATAGATCCGGTCCGTGAATCTTGTCTATAAAGTATATTAACGTTTAAACTTCGAATAAAACATTTTGCCACAAAATATTTTCCGACCACGAGTATGAATTTATATCGCAAATTATATCTACTCACAGGCATACTTTAATTTTTGTATCTATTTTAATAAATTGAGAAGATATTTAAAAAAGACGTTTTGTGAATTGGAACTGCATATTTATAATGCTTTGGCTGTGAAAAAAATTTGTAATGTGATCAATAAATCTATAATGAAATTGAATTAATGTTTTTTCTATCCAGCCAACAGTGCTTTAATTTAAAAGTATTATGAATTATAAATACAGTAAGTAGACTCTCTAAACCGGCTCAAATAGGAGCATGCATAGTAAAACCCTCAATTAATGGCCCTATGACTCGGCATCTGACGTCATAGATATGGTGAAATTGGATGAAATCTGTAACGTTATTTATATCCTTCTTTGATGCACAAGGGCCTCTGGTAAAAATGTTCTAAATCTTTTGGTCTGATAAAAAATTTAATTTTGTACAGATTTTTAGCATTTTAGTTTAGTTTTTATAACCTTATGTATGACTAACTTTTTTTTCAAATAATGAGTCATGCAAGTTTTGCGTTTTGTAAAAAAATCACCATTAAAATAATTTTGAGACTACAAAAATCTTCGAATATTTCAATTTCATATAAATTGAGTTCTAAACTACATTAATATATGTTTTTTTATTTATTATTAGAATTTAAAACGTATATTCTATATAACATTCAACGTTAATAATTCTATAGAAACTAGCCAGTTTGGATGATAAAACAAGTTTATTAACATAACAAAATATTTAAAATAGATTAGTTAAAATGCATAATAACGAGAACTAGAAGTAAAAGTAATGCAATGCAAAATTTACAGAATAAGCTGTGTACTGTGCTTATATTCATGGGGATGTATCCCGTCATCAAATACATCTCCACTTCGATTCCCACAATTCTAAAAGGGAAAATAATGACATCATGAGTTAGTGACGTCAGAAATATGGTAAAATTTAGTGACGTTACAAAAATTTAGTTCTAAGGCCTTATACATTATTTCAGAACTATGTGCCAAAAATTATGAGGTAGGTAGAGGGGACCTAGACAAGCATATTCAGAATAAGCATAGGGGCAGATATACAGCGTTGAAGTGCTAATTACCCAAGCAGCAAAAACGTTCAAGATCCATCCACTTTTTATTTAATTCTAGTAATTAATCTGTGCAACTAGGGAAGTAATGTAGTACGAAGGGCATCTAGAAAGTGGGTTTTCCAAGCCCCGTAAAGATAAACAAAACATAATTATGTGAAAGATTCATTGCATAAGGTACAGCAGTATGGTCAGATATTTTTTCTATAAGTTTAATTAAAATTGAAACACATGACAAACCGTGGAAGTAGTTAGAAAATTGTCAAAAGTTCAGCCAAAGAAAGTAGTCTCAGGAAAATATCAGCTGTAGATCATCTCCATTAAATGGAAATTGTTTGATCATCCCCACTTTAGTCTCAATATTTCTCCTAGAAACCTCCACCTGTTTTTGCACCTAAAGAAATTCCTGTCTCATCAATGGAATACAATCAGACAGATCGGTTTCCATTCTTTGGCTGAACTTTTAATATTGTACTTTCAATAACTCATCCAATTATTTGAAAAATGTTTCAATTTCGATGAAATTTATGGTAAAAATAGCTAACATACTGCTATACCTCATGCAATGTATCTTTTCACACAATTACAGTTTATTTTTACGTACCTCCTTCTTGACAATGCTTATCTGTATTAATAAGAATTCTAGGTATTAAACATCGTACTAAAATGTGTATTCCACAATTCTCGTTATATTCTCGTTATACTCGTTATACTAACGTTATATATACGTTAGTACTACTAAAATTTAAGTCAAAACCTTACTCTATTCTTCCACTACAATAACTAATTTTTTGCGAAGAACTCACATTCATCCTTCTTTCACTCACAAATACAGTTACAACTAATGATTGGTTAACTAACAATAGAGATATTTTCGATACTATCCAAAAACAACCTATTCTCCCCAAAACTCAACAGAATTCCGATGTAATCCATAGTATCGATAGATGCCTAACCATCGATTTACCAAAAATAGCTGCTGTCTTGACTGGGTAAATACCCCATTCCATTTATGGAAAATAAAGAGGGTCTCTTCGATGAAGCTTTTCTGTGTATGATACCCATTGCAATTCTCCTAGCAGCGAAATAAGAAAGTTATTAATAAAAAGATAAAGGTGATGGAGGTAACAAAATCTTCAGATAGAAATTGTGTGCGGCATCATAACGAAAGAATAGAAAAAAAATTAATGAAAATATCTTTAATATTCTAGTCTAGGAGATACTAGCGATCTAAGTTAACGCTTTTTTTAACCTTGAAAAAAGACCCTCCAAATTTTATTATCGTTTTCAATTTATATGTATGCTATTTATTTTATGTTTGAATTCAAATTCGTCAAAATCGTCGTCATGGCATCAAATAAGTTTCTAAATTTGTGGAAGGTCCCTTTTTCAAGGCCCGAAAAAGGTGCAAACTGAAAAGTGAAAAAAGGTGCAAAGTGAAAAGGTGATTTCTAATATCTCCTTGAATATTAAAGATATTTTCATGAAACTTGTTTCTTATGCTTTCGTTTTGATCTTGCACTCATTATTTAAACTGAAGTTTTGTTCTATAGCCCTTAGTTTTTTAATTAATTTTTTAGCTTTCGTATATATCGCCGCTAGGAGCGCCGTAAGTTGTACATCAATAAATTAAGAATAGTCATTTATTTTACTATGGGTGTACCTTACTTCCATAACTCTAAAACAAGTGGTTTCAAAAAAAAAAAAATAAGTCGTGAAACGAACTTATGAAACACCCTTTAATCTGTATTTTGTTGATTAACAGAACTTTCAGAGCAAAATATTAAAAGAACTGATAACAAGAAATATTATTTAATTAAATTAAGAAATATTTACTAGAATTTGAAAAATATTTACAGTAAAAATATGAGTCAAAAAACACCACCACCACCTTTCCACCCACCTCAGTCTCATCAAGCAAAGTCGTGGTACTATACTCGACAGCTACGTTTTCTGAACCCAGTACGTCACTACGCGGAAGGAGAAAAAATGGGTAAACACAAAGCCTATTAGACTGCTAAGAGGAGTTTCGGTACGCAAATCGTGATAAAAAGACACTATATATACATGGGTTTAACAAAATAACCATATTTTTAAATTGACGTTCATCATTTCACTTAAAATTCATACACCGCGATGGGAACTACTTTAAGTCAGGTAAAGTCAGGTAAAACTTGTGGAGAATAGCAATTATTAATATATAAAACAACGTTTAATCCACAATCTAAAAACATTAAAAAGCAAACAATTGTTTCGGGGAACTACTTTGTTTGTTAGTGACGTCATAGGGTCAACCTGCCTAGTAATTGATGCCAATAAATTAGACTAAAAGTAGAATTCTTGATTGAAAATGTTATCAAATATTAAACTCAAATGAAATAGATATCACCTTCTTGTCTCACAACAGCGTAGTCCAGTCCGTCCACAATGTTTCTTGTTCGTTTTGGGGCTTGCGAAACCGTTTCCCCCAAAGACGGTTTTGCAAGCCCCATTTCGAGCTCTTCCATTCTTTAAACCGAGTCAGAATTGAAAAAATAAAGACTGTTGAATTCTTAAAAGCAACTTAAGTTAAATTGCATTGTTGTCAACTATAGGTTTCAAAAGTTCTCTTGGCTACAATAGATTTATATTGTTGTAAAAATCAACTGTTTAGAAAAATATACCTCATTAATTTTTTATCAATATCTTAATAATTTATATTAATTTGAAGATCATTGTGTTATTCTTAAAGGGTGGGGTGGGGGGAAAGGGGTTTTCCATATTTAAAGTTTTATGGCATCAAAACTAATACTTTTTGATAATTTCTTTCAATTGGATCTGACATTACATTTCCATCCAAGTTTAATTATGTTTTAATTATAAGTAGATTAAACTTGGCTTGAAAAGTAATTTCCAATTTACCCCATCCTGGGGTAAAATGGGGCACATTGCAATATGATGTCTAAATAATATAGTTCTTTAGTTTAAATTAGGTTCTGGGCCTAACTATTTCCCACTTTACCCCAACTAGATTAAATTAACAGTTGTAAATCAATATTTTTTTAAGTTGATATACAGTCATGAATCTATATTTTTTAAGTATGGAAGATGTTGTCAACAGATTAAAATATACAATACAAAAAATTTGGTAAACAAATTCAATTAAAATTTGATTTACATCGAGTCAATTAAAAATGGTCCATTTTACCCCTGTCACACTTTAACCTTCCCTACCCAACTGTTTGAAATTGCATAACTCATAAAGAAACCATTTCAAATCTCTGTCATTGTGACCGGACATTCATTTGATTCAATGTTAAGAACATTCTCGTATCCAAACCGCACGAGTGTGATCACTTAACCCATTAGTTTATGAAGCTATTCACGTCCGTTATTTTGATGTCAGTGTAATTGGAGGTTTGAAATGTCGTGAACGTTTGACATTTCTCCTTACATTCGTAAATGCTAATTTTCTCTAGTAATAGGAGATTCAGTGGGAAAACTGTTGCCGTTATTGGATGTAAAAAGAAATTAAATTCTATTTTTGTTTATGAAAAAAAAACAGCTTAAAATAAAAGTTTTAATATTTATTTTATTTGGAATAACACAGCTATGTAATTGTATAAAAGACAGACATACACACACAAGATTTGACTTTTATTATAGTTATCAGTTTTTCAGACTTAAATTTCTATGGAGTGTTTTTTGACTCTTAAAAATAGTTTTCACTTTCTTTTGGACTTTGGGACAACTAGAATGTCCCCTGGGGTGGATTTCCACTCATACACCCCAGAATGTTCAAGTAAAAAGAACATAATAATCAAATCATCGATATTTTCGAGGGGAATGAACCCAATAACTTGCCTTGGAAACGAGAGAGATAGTATATTCGAAGGGAATATTGGAATTATACTGGGATATGGAGTTCTAGTCATATTTTGGTTTGAAAGAAATTCTGAATTTGTTGAAGGAATGTTTTGTGTGAAGTAAAATATTGGAAATCCTGGTTTAATAAAGGAGAACTTCACGAGTTCTATTCTTATTATTATTTTGAAAGAGATATCTAAATCGATGCTTCTCAACAGCTTTTTAAATTATTCTTAGTTCTAGTACTTTCTCAAACCTCAAAGGGTTTTCAAGATAGACATGCTAATTCAATTCCAAACCTTTCCATTCCACAAGGGTGTGTTTTGACATCGATAAGCTGATAATAACTTAACTGTTTCTAGACACCACTTTTATGACTGTAGCTCTTCTGTTCTAAAAATTATTTTCTTTTAATCATAAATGAAAAATCGTTAATTTATTTGAAGCCCCGACCTTGACATTCGAGATAGTAGAGTACCTAATCTATCAGGTGAAAATTTTGAAACAATGCGAGTCCTGGCGCCATCTATAATATAAACAATTCAAAAATTATAACATTCTTTTGTAATCATTGAAAAATTATTCCGATATTCTAAGCGTAGTCAGGTTAGTTGGTTAGTTGATTGTTTTGATGTAAGTGGGGCGTGGCAACTGTAAACCATTCTCCTTTCAAATTATATTTATAAACATAGAATTTTTAAAATTTAAATCAAGTTATCCCTGCTTTGAAATAATTAAACAATCCTTACTAATTAAAATCTATTTTTTTTTATTTAGAAATATTTTAAGACATTTTCCTATTATAAACAAACATATGTAGGTAGAAAACGCGAGGTTTTATTAATGCGTCCCACTGGAGGGGCAGTTGGATGCATTTAATTACTTGGGGCATAATGATACAGCAGTGATTAATTTCCTCAAAAAAACAGTATTTAGTTACAAATATGTAATTCTTTACAAATATGTCATTTACGTTCTTTTTTTAAAATAAAGATCTTAAATTTTCTAGTAAACTTTCAGAATAAAAAAAAGTCGGGCAAATCAGCTCTAGTTATGGTATAAATTAAAATATAGTTTTTAATTTCCAGTAAAAATCAATAGTTTTATTTACTTGTAAAATTTTAGAAAAAAGTTAGTAATTGTAAATTCAAGTTAATGAAAAGGTGCTTAAATATGTGAAAGAATGGGAAATTAAACAAACAGATTTATTAAAAACTACTTATCTTTAGAATAGTAGTATGTTTTACATAAGTAGATTTATCTTCGTATAGTTTTATTATGTCTATTTTACTTCCATATGAACTTATAGTATATCAATAAGTTTCGGGTCTCTCCAGGGGCGTATATAAGGGGGGGTTAAGGGGCCCGCCCCTCCCCCGAAATTCGGACTGGGCGGATAAAAGAGACTTAAATTACTGTTTATACGCGTCAAATTTACAAAAATTTTCCAGGACCCCCCTTCTTTTCTACTTGGGTTTTTATATCAACTACAAACTTTTTACATTAGAGCAGTGGTTCCCAAACTATTTTGCTCGTGAAACCCCCCAATTTGTTGGCAATGATCGTGGAACCCTGAATATTTTTTAATCAACGACTTTTCAAAATTTAATATCTGATATTAAATAAAACAAGCCAACTTAATATTAAAAAAAATTGTGATTAGGCGAGTTCCAAAAACCATCAGGGGGTCTAGGGGTCCTCCCCCAGAAAATGTTTTGAAATTTGACTATAAAAAGATGGTTTTAACTTGTTTTGGTACACCTAATCCGAATTTCGGACATACATTTTTAAGATTTTATATTTTTGGTAGGATTTACATTTTGATGAACTGATTATTAAAAAAAACACCATTCTTATTTTCTGTAAGGACATAAAATTTGTCACGCGGAACCCCTAAATTTTTTCGGAACCCACTTTGGGAACCACTGCATTAGAGTAATAAAAAACACATCTTACCAAAAAAATTTCTAAAAAAGACATTTTTTTACCAAATATGAATGCATGGAGGGGCTTGAGGGAACTTTTGGGTGGTCCTGGTCAAAAGGAGCCCCAGGACAAAAATCTAGCTGAGAGCCTGACGATGGGGGATGGATATTCGAGCCCTCCCCGAAATAAATTTCTATGTACGCCACTTTGGGTCTCTCTAACCATAAACCTTCTCTCAAGTTTTTCTAAAGGTGAAAGCTTCTCATCGAAAAGATTGAGAGTCGAGAACTTTGAGTAGAAACCCGAGTTTTCTTTCTTTACTAAATAAATATTCTTCTTTCCCAATTGTAGTAAATGTCTAGTGTTCTTTCCAAGTATTTTTGAGTTTTCTTCTTTATTGTAATCTTTATAAACGCTTTCAATAAGTGATCTTTTAAAGAAATCCTCTTTAAACGTCTTGTTTACTTCTGAAAATAAAATTATGGTGAAGTTCTGAAAAGTTGTGCGTTTGTTTTTAAAAGTAGATAACAAAACTAATTTGTAAATTTTTATTTTCTCATTATGTTTGCTTCATCATATGATTTAATTCAGTCCCATTTTTAAACTTTCTTGCATCGTTTCCTTTTATAAGTAATTTTTGTTGACTTGAATTACTGTACTATTATTTTTTTAATTAATTAATTAGTCCCTATTTGCATTGAAACCTCAAGTTAAAAAGTTGATTTCTGTTATTGATTGAAAAACTGCTTTAATACTGCGTTAGGACGCATTTTCCCCACTTATAACAGTTATCATAACTCCCCATCTTTTATTTATTAGACTTATAACGAATTTAGTTTTTATGGCTATTAGCATATTGATTTAATCTTATTAAGTGAAAATGAGTTCAAAAGTCGCTCATAAACTCAAAAAAAAAGTTTTGCGATTTCTATACAACAAACATAGCCAAAGTAGTTACCAACCATTTTTGTTCTTAAAAGATACAATAAATAGAGAGACCACATCTAAAAGTCCACCACATCTTGAATTGAGGGGGTTTGGGCCATGGCCACCTAGACTCGTAAGGCCAGAGAAGCTTGAAATCGTGACGTAAAATAGTAGGCAAGACGTCACTCTTCATAGCTTTTTGGTAACAGCACAACTCCAGTGTGAGATCTTGTACCTTGCGCTGTTGAAAAGTGAGGGTTTGATGTTTGGGTTCACTCAATATTTTTAAGAAACGTTGAAAATAACAGTAACAAAAATGCACAAATGATAAAATTTGAAAATGCCTCAGTTGAAGGAAGTTGTCGCGACTCGAAAACCTGTCAAATCTCGAATTCGAGTCCAGTCCACTCAATAATGTTTGCTAATCGTCCCCTACGCATACTATCTTACCAAAGTATTTCTTGAAGCATCCAACTAAACACAATCACACACTTTACACTGAGAATCAAGTCTAATGCCGGTTCGTAAAATTATTCAATAAACTACCCAAATAAATGTTTAAAATGATGCAAGGAAAGCAAACACGTCCCAAACAAAAGAAGAAGATCGCAACAAAAGGACATCCCACTGTTTGTTCAACCCATGCTGAGCGATCTTTTCTCGAGTGTCCCCTTTCGACCACGCACGTGACCCGATCCCAGGACCTCCCAACCTTGAGACTCCCTTTTCGCATCCCTTACACTTCCCTTTCCTCTCATTTCTCAAGTGTCTCCAAGACGACCTCGGATGTCTAGAATGCCCATTTCCATTAGAATGAAGAGAAAGTGTGAGAAAGATAAGTTTTATTTCCAAAGAATGACGAGTGTTTGTGATGCATCAGAGCAGGGCTGGACGGAACCACGGCCGCATTCCTTTTTGGGGGTTCCTGAAGGGAGTTTTGCTCTTGACCAGTGCGGGAATGCCTGGAAGTGCTGGTAAAGGCCTTCGGTGAGTGTGGAATCAGGGTCAGTTCCGAAGCTAGATGACTGCTTAACTTTGATAGTATTAGCACTTTTGGTAACTGGATTGTAACCTGTATTCCTAAATCTGTAACTGTGCAATAAGAGCTACTTGAGTTAAAAATGTATATGGATAATAGGATAATTCCTAAGAACCATCAATTTAAACCAAAGTATCAAAATTAAGTTTGAGAGTGTCAAACATACCCAAACAGAAAATCTACGAGTGCTCAGGGCAAATACAGAATATTTTTCTATTGATGAAATTTTTAGTAAGCGTTTGTAAATTGTGAAAAAATACTTCAAAATTTATAATAAAATTATAATAGAGTAAAGATTTTTTCTCCAAGTATATTTTCCTTTTTTTTTCTTCATTTCCTACTTTAGCACAGTTATATCCATAAAGAATAATATCCACACAACATTGTATCAAAAATCCAGTTTTGACATCTTCAGGTTGTGTTTATACATACCTACTACATGTTTCAAAAGATGTAATAAATAGCACATTCCAACTTCATTTTTCTTACACCATCTTTCCATGGAACGAAAAATAGAATAACTGCTTACCATACTAATACGTACTAAAGAGCTACATATTTTTTACGATTATTGATAGAACAATAAATGAGCTTTATTTAAAAAAAATAATATGATTTATTTAAAGATATTTATTTAAAGAAGTAACAAGAAATAGCTAACTAAAACTGTTGAATAACTCTTGTAACACTTTAAATAAAGTTATTATAATTATACCATATATTTTTATGTATTTACTAATTATTCCATAGAAACACTCTTGTGTAGAGGTAGAACAGTAATAGATATTATATTTGCATTAAAAATAGGCTTTAACTTTACAAATGTTTCTCAGAGTTTCATGTTTTTTCATGACAGTATATTTTTATGAAACAAATTTAGCTTTTATAAGTATTTATTTAAATATCTTTTAGATATTTTCTAAAGAATATAGAGAGAATTCTTAAAGGTAACCGACTCTCAACACAAATTTTATTCTATGAATAATGAAGAAACCTAATAAAGAGAAAGTTACAGATACACGTATCCACACATTAGAGTGTATCCACAGCTATACACTCTAAATTCCAAGAAAATTGAAACCTGAGTCGTTAAATAAAAGGTATTACATAATCAAAAGTAACTTCTTCAATAATTATCTCCATATCCCCATTTGTATAAAAAACATCCAAAGTAAATGTCTCACAAGCACGCTCATACCCCCTGCCGTAATGTATTCTTACACAAGAAGAACTAGACTTCAAATAAATCTCAGAATCCCTAAGAGCACCCTACAGGGGATCCATTACCACAAAACTACATCAGCCACTGATGCCCATTAAGAAATCGGATCCCTCTTCCCACAACCTTGCAACCCAAGGTCACCCACCCAAGCTCTCTCAACAAGTTACGACTATCTCTCTCTTCCAGTAATAAATCACTCTAAAAACATCGAAACTCTAAAACATTTTTATTCAACAGAAATTTGACAGGAAGAAGAGAGGAGCAGCGGCGCATCACAATTATAGTTACCTGCTTCGGCGGTAACCTCTTCACCTGCGACCTCGGAAACAGGTTGGAGAAAGTAGCTCTGAGTGATCTCTGTGGCTGCTTCATCCCCACTCTCTCGTTAGATAGCGAATCCTCCGTATCTCTTTTGACTTGAGGAGAAATAATGATGGTGACTTTTACCGGCTTTTTGGTGGTGCTGCTCTCCGCTGTATACGTTGCCCCTGGTGAGTAGAGGATTACAGTTAAACTAACTTTGAGTATAAGCAATCGCGTGATGAGTTCAATAACATTTAAATAATTTTAGTGTTTTCAGCCTTGTGTTTAATTTTTCAAAAGGGTTTTATAAATGCATTTCTCACTTTGCAAAATTGTTGAATTTCCACGTGTTGGAGTCTAAAAAGTCTAGTCTAAATTGCCTGGAGTCTAAATCTTTTGGAGTTATAAGTGAGGCAACCTTTTTTACCTATAGATTATATTTTTTTCTCATATTAACCATTTTACATATGTACTTATTACTTAAATTTTAATATTTAATGGTTTTGTTATTTTGTTATTTTGCATTTTTTTATTTTTTTCTCATGTTACACATTTTATACCTTCTCTGCTCTTAACTGGACTTTATCATTTTATTTCTCATTTGAATGGAATATTCACAATTTGAAAGATGCATATTTTAAAAATATGCATTATTTAATGAGTTTAACAATTTATAAAATATATAAGTTATGTGTTTGATTCAAATGAACAAGATTTAAAATTAGGCTCCTTTTGTATTTACTGTTTATTAATGGTATTATATCTAATTTAATCTCAAAATCTTTAACACAATTTAATGTGGTTATTTAAGTTTCTGTAAAACTAAATTTGTTTTGAAAAAAAAAATAAGTTTCAAAGTATTTCTTCTTTTTAATTCCTTTAATTTGCATTTAAAAAAAATTGTACCAACATTGCATATTACATTCATTTAAAAAGTTTTTCGAAGTAAGTGGAAGAATCCAGACAGTAAAATTTTCTTAGCTAAATGTTTTACTGAACACAAATGAACTTACTTTTTTAAAATCGAGTTTCGAACAATACCTTTTTGAAATTGCACGGGGGAAAACAAATTTTACTGTTTTAAAAATAGTGTTCGACATTCGTGCATCCTTGGGGATATAAATTTATTGGAACACAGATGAGCAAATAATATAGGGGGAAATCAGTGAATAGTTCTTAGACATACGATGTTTTAAATAGCATAAATTAAATAACGTTAGAATAAAAAAGATACTGAGCTGAGTTAACTAAAGTCCACTCCACTAAATGTGATCACGGTTAATGTTATCAATTGGATAATGTTATCAAAAATTACCAGTCCCGATCACTCCTTTTTAAAACTTAATGTAAAATGCGCCGTTTTATGTGATCAACATTTCGCTTAATGTTATAAAAATTTGGTGAAGTCCCCTAAAAATATCCTTTTTCCCCCGTTTGAAGGCCAATTTCAATACATTATCATACAAAATGAGTCATTAATTTATTAGTGTTATATGTTCCATCTCTCATACTTTTTTTAAGAATGTAGAAGTTGCAAAATACATACTAGGTAATCGTTTTAAATACTGCAATTAAGTATACTACATATAGTTGTATGAAACTTTCTAGTATCAAATCGCTTATTATTATTAATCTGATATTGCTATCATTCTACTCTTGGAAAAAAGTGATCACATTAAGCGGAGTCGACTGTAATAGGTAGTTATTTTTGCTATAAAAAGTTCACACTGGTCAATAAACATACTGTAGAATTAATAAAAAGTAAATTTAATTCTGTTTTAAAAGCCGTTTACACCATAAACCTACATTGTCTAGACGTTGATATAAGTCTTGCAGTAAAGTAGTTTACTGATTCATTCAGTTCTCCCCTCGGGTCATCGTGACCATTGATCGTGTGTACTTGATATTGTAATTTTTAACTGTCATTTAAAGGAGAGGTCATTTCATGACTTACAATAGACTGATGATTTCCTGCTTTGTTTGATCATTAGAAGAGTTTGATCTCCCCTAACCCGCAATTTTGTCCCAATTTTAGTGTAAAATGAGTGGAAAATTTATCACGAACGCGTTCATAGATCTTTTTTAAGAAGTAAAGAAGGGTTAACGTTTCATGATCATGCTAATTGAAAAACTGTCTTTGTTTTGTTTAACTGTTTTGTTTTATTTCCGCATTTTAAATTAAGCATGTGTAAACTCATTATTTGTTTTATTATTTATAAATTGTAATATTGTTGAATTTACAATTAGTAATAACCTATTGTTTGGTTTGCTGAGTCGTCAAAATAAAAAATTAATTTCTATAATGGAGAAATTTTGGAAAGTCTTGAAAAAATGTTAAATTTGAGTGCTTTTTCACGTTTAATCTTAATTATATTAATTTTAGAACTTCAAAATCACTGTTTTTCATAATCACTAAGTTTTTATAAAACTTTTTACCAATGATATTGCAACTAAAACATCACTTACTATACTTTAAAGTTCTTCTTCATAGTGAACAATACGTACTATTTTCAACAATAACTATGATTATAAAATAATGAAAGCTTCCACGACCTGAACTATTTATTCCATTTTCCGGGATTGATGATCGTGTCGGGATTGATGATCGGCTTTATTAAAAAAAAGTACTATGATTGTTTTTTTAGACTCTCATAAAAATATTCAAAGAAGTCTCTTTTTATCAGTGGTAGTAGTTTGGTTTATAATTGGCTATAGACAGAAACAATTTTACAATATGGGCTGTCTGTGTTTAATTTAGGGAATTGTAGACAAATTGTAGGACAAAGCATTAAAATAATATTAAAAATATTCATCAGAAATTGCCAATGGGATTTATTTGCTCAAGGTTCCAACGAGGTTGTTACAAAAGATGTAAAACTCTAATCTCAACCACCCTGATTCAAAACTTAACAACGCTTTAATGAGACAAGTGAAGAGGCATGCATCTTCATCTATCAACGCTTTTTTAGTGTCCTTAAAGAGAGGAAGGTCTTTACGTGTGTTTTCCTCAAACCGGTATGTTCCGTTTGGAGCATCGTAATGTAAGATACGGATTTCATTAAAATATGAATATAGTAAATTAAAAAGAATAAATTGTCTCGGAAGATTTCAGTCGTTCATCGTTTCTCAAACAATAATTTCTTTAATATCGCTTTAAGCTTGTTTGAGGTTCTTCAAGTATTAGAGGGGTTTTTTTTTTGTATTTAAGATTTTCTTAATTACGTATTTCACAATTTATTTTAAAAACTATTTTATGGTCAAAACTAATTGATTAAACAAAAAAAAATACCTTTAATTATTGGCCTTACATTTATCTTTTTTTCTATTTAAATAGTGTAAGAGGTACTTACTATAAAGCTTCAACTAACTTTTGATATTTAAATTATTACACAATTACTTTTAAAATTTCAACTAAATAAAAAAATTGCGATAATCTTAATGGTCTCAAGTGGGTCCTTGTTAACCGAAATTCCGGTTAAATCGTTCAATGAAAATAAATTTCTTTTAAGTCGTGAGAAACTCACTTTTTTCTTAATTACAAAAGAAACTTTTGTTATTTGTGTTAATTTATCACAAAAGTATTATCTTTATTTATCTCAAGACATTCCTCAGTTTTCTACAAAAGGCTTGAAATCACAAGATTTTAAACAAACATTTGCTACATTAAACATTATTTTACTTTAATTAAATAAGTTACAAGTTACAACCTGATAAAAAGTCAATTCAACTAAACTAAAACCGGTTACGATAGCGAGTGTCGACTGGGTTTTTGTCTAGATAATTTTAAGATATAACTAGTGACGTTTCAAGTAAATAAGTGGAAAGCATAAATTTATGTTTCCTTCACAGTAATATTTAAAACCATCTATTTCTTTCTTTCTTGTAAACCACAAAACACCCTACACTTATTCGCAACATGTGAAAAACATACGTGTTAAGGTAGCCTAAATGGCCTCGTTGTAGCAGCGAAAGCTTCCCTGTGTGATAAAAATACTAATAATATGCCTATGTGATTTATGAAATGTAAGGTTGGCCTCGAAAACGTTCTTTACCTACTGTCGTCCTTTCCGGAATACTTTGCAGCTGCCTTAGAAGCAAGAGAGCGGAAAACTTGTTTTCTTTGGTACTTCTAACGTATCATCCCAAAAGAGAATCCATGGTAATGAGCAAAACCTTTCTAGATATTTTTTTCCGAAATACATATAGATATACTTCTACTCTTGCGTAAGTTGTTTTTAAGGCGAAACTTGCCGATTTCTTAACTCCGCATATTGCATAAAATTTATGAATATGTTGATCGGTGGCATGAAGTTAATATGGATGCATTATAAGTTTAGAGATGGGTGTGTTAAAAGTTCAGAGATTCGGTTTTTTGGTGACATTCTACTGATAGTTTGAAATTAATTAATGAATATTTAACGATAATTATCTTTTTAATTTCAAAACAATAAATGTAGTTAACAATAACATTTTTTATCCAAGTTATTTGTATATTGAACTGCATTTTAATAAAGATGTTTTACTTTAAATTATTTGAATCTACTACAATAATTATTTAAATTAACTACAATAAATGTAGTTAACAATATAACATTTTTTTTATCCAAGTTATTTGTATATTACTTCATTTAAATAAAGATGTTTTACTTTAAATTATTTAAATCTTCTAGGCAGCTATTTTTAAAAAAATATTAGTTGGTACAACTCTTTTTAAAACTACCATAATATGCGCATTAAAACCAAATTTTCATGATTTATAAAGATGTGTTTTGTAAATGTAGCAATCCTTATGCATTAAAATATATAAATTGTTTAATCATCGTATGATAATAACAGAATTAGCAAAATATTTTGCATTATTAATTATATTTCTTAAAATATAATTAAAATTTAATGTAATAATAATTTTAAATTCCATAGTGTATAATATTTTTACGATAGTATGGAATCTCAACAAGACTTACGATACGTTTAACATGTTGATGTTTAACTCTCTGAATAAAAGTAAACCAATAAATTTGATTTATTTCTTCGAAAACTATGAAGATGTGTTTTGAAACCAATCAATCTAAAGAAGTCATTATCTTAATAAAATTTAGAACGCAGATATTTAACACAGTAAAAATAAATATAAATTATACATAGTTGTATGCAAATTTTGAAAGGCCTCTTCAACAATTTTGAAAGCAAAAAGAGTAAAAAAGATTAGAGGAAAGATGTGGCCAATTTTGATGCAAAAACTTCAACACAACAAGCAGGCTATCCTCTGTGACCTGTATCTGAATGTACAAATTACACATATTGGAACTCTTTTAACCTATTTTACAGTCAAGCACTCTAACATGTATTATTAGGTTGTCATGCAATCTCAATTTTATCATCATGATAAACTGGACTAAAAACATTTCGGCTTTTATCTTTTATAAAAATTTGAGTGAAGTTAAAAAGAACCGGAATAAATCATTTCCCTGAGTCGAATTTGTGTTTTTATACTAAAATGCATATTTATAAATCATAATTCTGCAAAAAGATTTGTAAAAATAATTTTGAGTTTTAAATATTTTTATAATTATCAAAATAATCAACCTCTATTTAACCAATTAAGTTATAAAATATCATTCTTAAAAAAAAGTATGTAAAAACTGGTTATAATCGATAAAAAATAAGAAGTTGCAACTCATAGTTTTATCAAAAAAGTGTCAGTGAAATAAATTAAATAATAACATACTTTTAACTAAGGAAAAATTTAAATAACTTACATAAAGATAGCTATTTTTCCACTTTACTGGGATAACCTGTTATTAAAATTTCAGAGTTCTTAGTAACATTTGCTTTAAACTATTGGTGTTGACATTTTATTCCAAAAGGAAATATTTAAATAAGAGCTCCTTAAATTTAAAGCTAATATAATTTACTGTCATATTGTATAAAAAGGATTCCTAAAACAAGATTTTGAAAAGATCAAAGTATAAACTATCATTTTTTGCATAATTGTTATGAAAAGTTACAGACAAATTTTGCAACAAGACTTTAATTTTAATATCTTTTGCGTTTTTGGGACTTCTTGTAAATATTTGACAAAATGTATTTACATATTCACAAAAGTAGTTTTTCAAGGAATAAAAACCTTTAAAACATGAAATGCCGAAATTTTATTTGTAAGGGATATATATTTTCTCCATACTTTCTGAAAACTATTTTTTTATTCTAAACAATTTAAAAGTTCCAAACTAATTCAGTAGTTAAGGAAGCCAAAGATCCAGAGAAACTAAGGATTCCTTTCCCTTTATAATTTTAAAATATTCTTATTCCAGTTTATAATATTTATTATAATATTAATTACAATATAGATATTAATGATTATAGAAATAGCTCAAAACTAATTTAATAGTTAGATAAACCAAAGATCCAGTAAAAATTAGAACTCCCTTTACAGTTTTAAAATATTCTTATTACAATTTATAGGAATATCTATAAATTTTAATACATTTATTTCCTAAAGGAAAAGATAACCAGTAAAAATGTTAATGCCTCACCTTGAACAAAAACTTTTAACAAATACGTCAGGATTACTGTCATTTTAAAGCAAGTGACAACCTTCAGTTAGATTCATTAGGTTTCAGTTCCATTTGTTTTATTACTCGAAATATTTAACCTCATCAGAAAAAGTGAGGTGATATGATAACCGTAACAATAGAGCTACGCGTTTAAATTTTAAAATAAGTCTTATTAGAATGCGTAATTTTAAGTCCAATGTTTTTATTTTCTAGTTTAAAAAATAGGCTTTAAAAACAACTAATTAACATTTTTTAGGTATTTGTTTTTACTCAAACGTCAGGACTTTATATAATTATATTTATTGCAAGTATGTAGGGTAAATTTATATCAAAACGGGGCGTATTGATACACATTTAATACTTAAAAATCTATAAAGATTATATTTAAGTCGCATTTTACTAAAAATTGCGTTTAAAAGGGGGACGCCTTGTAAATTTGAGCACCCCTTTTTACAAAGTATGAAGTTTATATTTTAATCATGAATATGGCCTTTCACAAATTTTTCTGTCCTTTTACTATGATGTTGCGGATTTTCTTTCTTTCTTTTTAAACTTTTTGTTTCATTTCATTCAATTTTTTTAATTATTTTTAACATCTTTTATTCTGCCACACTTGAACCGCTGAAAGCTGTGTCAATGAATTCAACACAATCCCTTCATAATAGGTAAACATAACTTCGTTGGTTATGTGAGACTTTGTTTCAAATCTAAAGGCATGAAAAAGATACATTCGATCAACGTGTTTTAAAAGTTCAGAAAAACAATCTTTTATAAGAATGTTTTGTAAATTTGCATCTTCATGCAAATAGTATGATGTAGAAAAACTTAACACCCCTCTATGTTTTCAAATTTCTGGGGGGGGGTGTTTGTTTGTTCTGTGCCTCTTCATCTTTCCTATGTTTCTATGTGTTCATTTCTTTTATGCAAGTTTTTTAATTTTTTGGTTAATGACATTCTTTCTAAACAGATAACTTTTACAAAAAAAAGTTACGCATTTAAATACGATTTAGAATTGAGTATAATAAGATAATTATTTAAAAGAGAAATTATATAAAATTTATAAAAAGTTTAAAATACGATGTAATATCAAAATCAAAATTATTAAGTTTTATACATGGATATTCTTTGTTACATAGGATGTAAAAATAATTTTGATATGATTAATACAGTTAAAACCTGTCTAATGACATATTAGAAGTTTTCTAACCCCTTCTATCATTTTAAGGAATTTTTAATTTTGTAACAAAACATCCAGTAGCAGGTATTCACCTTTAAGTGGTAGAGGTCTCGCCTATTTTTCTAGAAATTGCATCTTCCATCAACAAAGGCGTACAAAGTGCACGAGAGCTCGTATTTCGGGTAGTATGACCTCAATTCGAAAAATAACGGGGTGTCTTGAGGAGTGAGCCGAAATTGGAGAAGGGAGAAACACCCTCATTAATTCAGATCTCGACCCCGCCTAGGAAGCGACGAGAACACAAGAAGAATTTTGGGAAAATTCATCACTCAATAGGTGATAGTTCGTGATAGGTTAAATCAATTAGGGTGACAGTTTGGAGCAAGAGAGATGCTAAATATTTAAATAGTTTGACCCCGGGATGTTTAAAGAAGATATACTATTTTGGAAAATCGAGGTAAATCTTCTTTTAGCACACTCATTATTTTTTTTCTATTTTTGTTCGTTAGATATAAATACTTATTCCATTGCTTTACTTCACGTTGCAAAAAATAAACGGAACTAAAATAATGCTTTATAAAGCACTATGCAATGCATTTCAAATTCAATTACTTTCTTGGTAGCCCTTTTGGCCAGATTCCATGGTAAGGAATAATTTAGTGTGATGATAAAGGGGACAAAAAAACCCGGAGAAGTTGTGAGAAAAAACTATTTTATGTTTCAAAAATATATTTTTATTTAAAGTTTGATTTATTTTTTGATATATTTTTATTTGGAGCTTGATTTCAGCTTAGATTTTAACATATCATATTATTGTATAAATCATTAATTAAAGTTCCATGTATCAGCGAGTTTTCTCGTGAAGTAAGTTGTTACTAAAATTATCTGGTGTCAAAAAAATACAAAATAAAAAATATTAAACGACTTCACATTATAAGAAACCCCTTTTTAGCTCTAAATTCCTGACTACGCGTAAAGGCAAAATAGTCTCTAATATAACTTTTAAAAATAACACAATGGAAAAGTGACTATGCATGAAGACAGTTTTAATTGGAGATGATAAACTAGACACTCTTTGAAAAAAGCGCAATATTTGTAAGTGTAATTTTTATGTTTGTAGTTTAAATGAATTTTAATGGTAAGATTATTTTTGTAAGTGTAGGATATGATTAAAATTTATTTTTATGGTTCTTTTCTGCTTTGTTAATTTTTAACATTATATAATTTTCTAGATGATTTAAATTATTATAAATTTATAATGAGCATTGTTTATTTGAAAGAAATATACAAGCTGTATATAAGAACTTAAAACGTTAAATTTAGGACTTGGGAATGTTTATTTATAAACTATTTTTTTAATCTCTTTTTAGCAACAAAGTACCTACTGAACCATAAAAAGTTATTTAAAATGAAATTATGATAGTCTCGTAAAAATACTTAAACCTTCTCCATTATAAAAGAATGAAGATTTTATGACCTTGCTAAGACAAAGAAATGTCATAATCTGGAAAATCCTTTACGATAATAAAGCTTATCAAAGATTTTTAGAACATTGGAAGGAAGTCTGGTATCAACAATTTAAGTAATTTCTTTTTCTATTAGGGTGCTATGTAATAATCTTCATTCAAGTAAATAAACCATGATTGTCTTAAATACATGGTTCAATTGAATTGTAATCCTAAAATTACCTGTCAGGTCTATAATTTTAATGTCAGGATTTGAGTTTCCGGTCCCCACACACACACTCATAGTCATTTCTCTGAAGAAGAGATAAAAGTAAGGAACTAATATTTTCGTGTGTTTTACGGACATGTATTCCCTTATGTTATGTAAGACTATCTATTGTTTGAGAGCTGCGTCTTAAAACTTCACGTCAATCACTGAGATAAATTTTCAATGATGCTTTGAATTTCTAGTTCCTTTGTTCATGGTTGAACATGAACATGAAAGGTTGGTTTGATGTCTATAACATGAAAATTAGTATAAAAATGTATCAAATATGCTCATAGATTTTCATATTTTTTATCGCTTATTTTTCCTTTTTATTCTTTATTTCTTGTTATTCTTCCCTCATAATTTTGAGGTGTAAAAATGCAAACACTTGATCCTTCACAGCATTCAATATGATGTTTGTTTCGAAAGTATCGTTCACTACGGGATCATTGTTGAATATTCCCTGAATTTTTTTTCTTTTACTTCTCTATATTATTTGGAAAATTAATGAGAAGTTAGAAGTTACTTTACCAGAAAACTATTACTTTTATAGCAACATATAAAATATGTAACCAACTCTTTTTATCTAACTACAGCTCATTATAATTATTTCTAAAAAATTGGAAAATTTTATAATTCATACCTACACATTTACCTTTTACATTAACCCTTTTTAAATTTCTAAGAACTATCTGTAAAAGATCGGTATATCAAATGTGTTCGCTGAATATGCGATAATAAAACGGTACAATTATAAATAACAAAAGTAAAACTAACTAAATTCAACTTTTTTATTATAATTTTTTAAAAATAATTTTTGAGGTCGGTATTTAGAATACTCTATTAGGTTTGATTTCAAATGTTTTAGTAATTCTTCAAAAATATTCATCCAACCCAACGCAATTAACCTTTCAATGGAGGTTAATTTAAAGCTAATGATGAATGGTGGTTTCGTTGACCAGTTGCAGAAGTGAAAACGATGCAACTTCGAATCAAATACCGAGAAACATGATGTTTCATAAAACTACCACACATATTTTGTAATTCTCTTCAACCTACGAAGGTAGAATATTAATGAGTTAAATTAACGAGGTTGGAGGATTGCATGGGTTTTATTTTTCTGTACTATATTTTTTTATTTACATGTTCTGTAAGCTTCATAAAAGATAAAAGGGAAAAGTTCATCAATTTCAGTTATTATTTTTTATGTAATATAATAGTGTTACATTAGTTAACATTTTATAGTTTATTTTAAAATTTATTTAACTTTTGGAATTTATTTAAAGTTTATAAACTTATCAGACATTCTTTTCTAAAATATTTTGTAATATCGTACAAAATTATTATGATTTCTAAAAAGGAATTTATCTACCCTATTTTATCTTTGGATGGTTTCTATAATCTGTTACCCTAAGTAGTACAGCTCATACCGAATATATCAAATTTATGTAATCGCTACAAGAAGTAAACAAAATTTGGCTATATACGACAAAATTTGGACAAATCTTGAACGTTTGTGCTGCTTGGGTAGTTTAAAAAACATATTAGTGAGCTGAGATAACTTTAAGTATTTTTTTTTAAATTTATCTCATAATTTTAAAAAATATTTTTTTTACTATAGTAAATCGTAAGAAAGACATTCTCTCTGATTTTGGGAGTAAATTTAAGACCCATCCTATTGTTTTAAATTAAATAAACACCTGTTTACATTAAATAAATCAGAACTTTTAATGGCATCCATTTATTGCTCATAAACCGAAAATGAAGTTGAATACATCTTCTTCGGCCTTTCTATGAATTAGTTACACTCCTCCATACCAAACATGTTCATTACCAGACTCACCTTCCTATTAAAAGGCATAAACACTGGCCTTGTCGGAATGGATATCCTACCGTCCGAAGGCCTTGCAGAAAACATCGAACATCGGAAATCCTCCACAAATCACTCACTTCCTCGCAAAGCAGAGAGCTTACATTCGGAAATGTCCCAATCGGAAGGAATTAATTACAGGTGTTTAGAACGGAAAGAGCTCGACCTTTCACGACCTCTGGCGGCTTTTTATGTAGGTCGCGATCCCATCGCCTGCTGGCTGTAGGTCGATGCTTGTCTTATTCGTTGGGCAAGGAATAGCTCTCGGTGACATCAGAAGTGACGTCACTCCGTTGTGGAATCCGAGACGCAATTGATCAGTTGATTTTCGGACGAGAAGCTTTGACTCAGGTGTGAAATTCAGATGAAATTTTGACAGGTTATTAAATTTAAAATTAAATTCTGATGGTTTGACTGATTTGCTTTCTATTTCATTTCCTCTCCTAATATAACACTTTTCACAATACACTCTGAAAGCGACATTTGCAAAACTGAATAAGAAATACTCTAATCTGAGTAAGTCTCATCGTTAAATTTACTCCAATTTGAAAAGTAAATATACTCATATCTGAAAACATACCGGTACAAAAAAAATTATTTGCTTATTTTTGAGTAAGATGCATGGTATTCATTAGATCGGAGCGCAACGAGTGTCACTTCGACAAGTCGACTTGTAAATCAGGTATGACGTTGCAACGTGGTGACTCGCGCTACCACGACATAAATAGAAAGTGCCAGTAGTTTCCAATATTCAAACATAAATTAAAAATAAGTATTATTTGAATGGTGACGATTGAGTTGTTTGAAACTGAGAATGCGTCGTATTTCAAAATTGAAAGTATTGGGTCGTCATACCTATTTGAAACAAAAAGTTTCGTATCAAAATGAAACCATCGATTTATTTAGATCATTCTCTCATTTCGATCATTTCTCTCAGTGTAGCTTCCTTGTTTTCAGCATCATGATGTTTCCACCCTCGTGTTTTATTCTATCTCTGCTTATCCTCTCCATCTTCTCTCCTTAAAGCATTCTCTTCCTAAAATAAGATGAGATGGGAAGAAAAGAGACAACTAGTGGGCTCATAAAGTGCTTCATTTTGTAAGGTTTAAAGAAATACATGCATAGCCCCCTAGTAGAAAAAAATATTATTAGACCCTAGTAAGATTTGGGTAGGAAGTTAGCATTAAAATAGAATAAAAAACTAGTTGATTATATTCGATTATTTTATCATTATATCGTCATTTAAGGAGCAGCATGATATTACTAAATTTCTTCCCATTTTGATTTATGCACCATCTATATTCAAAATTTTATTTGCGTTGTGAGATGACCATGTTGTATTGCACGGCATCTGTCTGATCTGTATATCTGATGTCGCGTCTCTTCAAACCTTTGTTGTCCATTAACAACGATGCATTTGTCTGCAAATGCAGGGGCGATGACAGCGAACATTCAAGATTTGACTCCGGATCACCCTTGAAATTAACGCTTTTGAAGAAAAAAACTCCATAGAACCGCTGCTATTGTTAGCTTTGTTATCGCTCGGCTCAATAGAGGTGCACATTAAAAACAGATAGTTTTTCACTCCCTTCTGAAAATTTAGGGAAGTTGAGTTATGTCACGCGACGATAAATACTTTTTCTAAAAAAAAGAGATACAAGGTCTGATATCTCTTCATTTCTAAATCGGATGTACCCCATTTTCTGGTAATTTTGTTGAGTTTTTACCCTAACCCCTTTCATTTCCTCTATACACGGATCTCTTCAAATCTAACGAAAAAAATGTTTGACCCATTCACAGGTTGTCTATTTCTTTAACCGAGAACACACACACACAAGCACAAAAGAAGAATAACTTTCACCCCTTGAAGACTGCGTGTGTGCTTAACCTAGTGAATCTCCCGTTAAAGGATTAACCCGAAGGCAGCCAACAGAACGAGCGACGGGTCACTAGGAAGAATTGGTCGTCGCAGGTGTGACGTTGCAAAACCGTTGCTTGACAATCGCTTTCCCCAAAAAACCAACATGAGTGGGAGGTGTATGTTGGCTCAATGGAAGCAAACTTGGCAAATGGCTTTTTGTCCCTGCGGGAGGTTAGAAGGTTTCCTCAAGTTCGCTTTTCCTTTGCCGCTTTTTTTTTTTTATCGAGAAATCGCAATTTCGGGCAATTAGTTTGGTTCGAGAAGGTTCAAATTTTGATTGATATCTTCGGCTTTTAAGGATAATCGATGAAGTTTCGGTAAACGGTTGTCGAACATCTTTTACTGAAAGGATGCCATAAATGTTGGCCTTCTCAACTTTTATGGCTTCCTTCGGGAAACTTGGTATATCCGTTGTTAACTACCAAGGTCACAGTTCAAAAGAATCGAAAAAGTCTTGCTTCTTATCAAACTTTATGGTTGTAAGTGGTTTTAAACCGGCGTGATTATTTAACGAGCCATTGAATTTATTACATAATGAAAAAATAAATTGCAAAACTAAAATTCATTAATGCAAAGCGTAACATTATCTATTTGTCTGGTTGAGAATTCATTTATACGACACAATTGTCTCTTTTATACCAAAAGAATCATGTTTTTTTTAGATTATAGACACTATTGAATTTATCATATTGACATAAGTTTTAAAAGAACGTATAAGTATAGTAATATGGTGGTGTCGTGAAAATACCGGCCAGTGTAAAATCCAGTCAGTAAATTCCGGTAAAAAAAGTCATAGCTTTACCCATGTAATGAATTTGTTTTTATTGACAGGAATTTACCAACCGGTTTTTATGTTGGCCGTATTTTTCTTATATTCATACGATCTACTTAATTAATATTTACCGTGGTATATGTGTTTTAAAATAGTTCATTTTACACTTTTTATCAACATTTCAATCTAAAATATTTCTTGATAGGAAACCATAAAGTTTGAGGCTTATCACAAAGATAAAAACTAATCCTGAAAATATTGTTTTTGTATCTATGGTATTACATTTGAATATCCCTTGTTATGAAACCATAACATTTGAGGCTTTTAGTATCGCAAAGATAAAAACTAAGCCTGAATATATTAATTTTGCTATCGATGACATTCACACATAAACTTCCGAAAAGCGAAATTGTTATTCTTTCTTTTTTTAAATGATCTATCTTAAATATTATGGTATAACCGATATTGAATTCAAAGTATGGGTGCTTCCAAGTATTTATATTGCAGAATACTGTATTTTAAAAACAACTAATAAGGACGGGTATTTCTTTTAAGCAGAAAGTCAATATTATTGGGATAATTATTCACACGGTACCTATAAATAACTTTAAAAGTTGCATTCACCCTAGCAACAAATATTTGTGAAATAAGAAGCCTTTCGTGATAGCTGTAAGATTATTTTCCTAAAAGCCTTCCGGTAGTATCCTCATTGTAATCTTACCCATAAACTAGACAGTCGTTAACCTTACTCCTTCAGGCTAAACAAATATTTAAACACTGAGTGGGTGGCAGAATTACCCCAACAAAAGCTACAAGGAATCCACTTAGCGGGGAAATCATTGTTATTCCAACTATATACATGAGACTGAGAGGAGACAGAAACACCATTTCTGTGTTTTCATCTTCTTTTCTCATACACTTAATTAGGCTCTGAAACATTCTCTAGGAAATTAAAACATTTATTTGAGAAAACCCACTCTCGTAAAAGATTTTTTTTTTAACATACATGGATGAAGCGATATAAAAGGAATTTGATGTGGTTTCGTTAGTACTTTTGACTTTTTAATAAACGAAGGCAATTTTGTGATCGATAGTTTTTGCAATTAATTTGTTTTTCTAAAAAAAAAATTACCAATTAAAAGTAAGATGATCAAAATAAAGAAAAGACAAGTTGCTTCGTAAATTAGATCAATTTAACGATGCAATCCTTCCACAAAATCCACAAAATCCTTTAGGACTTAAAACATTTTTACAGTTCAAATTGAGTATTTTTTTAAATCAACTTTTATGTTTTATGGACTCATTAACTGAACTCACAGAAGAATTTATACTTTTTTTTTACTGAAAAACTATGATTAGATACAGGAATGTAATAGAATAAAGCAAACAAAAAGTTCCTTCAGTAAACCCTCGCAGGAAATTTTTGCTTTTTACGCATAACATTAAAGCAACAATTAATATCACTGGCATCAACATCAAGATATGATCTAACAGCAAAAGTTCAACAAATTCTATGTTCAACTGTAATTATCTTTGAGATTCCCACAAGGTACAAAAGGCGAGGTTCACCCTTAATTTAAAGTTTGAATGACGTGTGAATGTTTCGAGGTACGATGAGAGAGAAAATTGCTCAATGAATTAACAAAACCTTTAACAAAATAACAGGAATCGCTTTAATAAGCTACACCCTCCCAATGGGACGGAGTAATCCTTTTACCTCATTAAATACAAATGTTCATTTATTCATGACTTGTATTCTCCACGATTTTGGCAGGAAATTATGTTTGCATCCTTTTGAAATCAATATGATAGCCATATTTCATTTTCGAATTCAGTTTCCTGTGTAAAGTCAAGTACGTCCTCTTTGCCTAGTTTCAAAGCACTTAATTATTTACATGTTTGACTCATCTTGCCCTTGGAGAAGCAATTTAATTGGTCTGAAATTTCAAATTTTGAAGTTTTAAGGAAATAAATCTGAAATATTACGAAATGGCTATAAATATAACACAGGTAGAACCCGGACTTTGAGAATTATTTTCCAATGTCCTGTTTTACACGTACGAGGGGAAAAAAAGATTCCAAGATAATTTCCAAATTTGAATATTTTGCTTTTCTGAGTTATTTTGACCTGATTATATTAAAAACGAGATTTTGGGTGAGAAAAAGAAAGGCTTAGTTAATTGAAAAGTGAAGATAACGCCTTTTGGAGTAACGTTTTCCTTTACTATTAAATCTCTAAAAACTGAAAAGTTGTGTTCTATATTTTTAATATCGATATTAAACTGTGCAAACCTTTTATTTGTATTTTTTTCTGGTGAAATTGGAATTTGAAATGATATTTATATCTTATTTTTTAAGTTCCAGAATAAGTTATCAACGAATGAATGTTGTGATCCGTTGTATTAATAAAAGCTTTGGTTCAAAAACTGACGTATAGAAAATACTGCCCAGATTAATATTAAATGTACAAAAAAGTAAGAGATCAGTTGTCTTTAAGGAATCCTGTATTAGTGAAAGAATTGCATGGATTAATCACTATGATTCGACATTTATTTTTATCGTCGCTTATAGTATTCTTTTATAAACTAACTTAACTAAAACATTCTATTGTACACCGTGTACTACATTAGTGCAAAGGTGTGCGTTCAATGTTCATTTTGGTCTGATATCAAACTTTTAAACCATTAGTTTTTAGATACATAAGTGTACTTTCAATTGGAAAAATGTTTAATGAGATTAATTAAATGATATTATTAATGAAGAATATTAGTCTAAATGGGTCTTTTTATAAAAACATAAAAAAAATTCTCCAAGGTCCTTTCGATTATATTTAGTAAAAAATGTTTCGATACGAACACGTTAAACAAAGAAAAACATTTCATACCCTTACGACAAAAATTGGCCGAAGAATTCCACTACTTTGAATTTTGTGTTTTCTGGGCCTTTTTCTCACCTTGGTTGGCTTAGTTTGAGATGGAAATAGAGTTGAAAACTGGAAATTGTATGTATATCACTTGAATTCGATTGTTCATGTAATGTATCTTCGCATAACTTATTTATTTTTTTTTTAAATTTTATTATGAACCGCCTTTGAAATGGTGACATAATTTCATCTTCTAATAAGCAACAAAAATCACTATATATCGGTCAATGTTGAATAAGTGTTTATGTTCGGGTTTTATGTTGTGTAAGCCCTGAAGGTTTTGAAATATTCCCAAGTTATCAGTTGCACAGAAGAAAAAAAAAAACTTTAAAACTATTTCCCCATTTTCTTAATAATTTATTCATTAAAAAAGCTATTTAAAAATTATTCAAATTCTGCTACATCCAATTTCACTCAACGCTTAATAAACAGTTTTAATGCGATATTGAATGACTCTTCTTCAAAAATAGAAAACATTAAAATGTGTTTTGAAGCAAACACATATTTAATTTCCTGTTTTTTATTTTTAATTCAGTTCTGTAGGTAAGCTTCAAATTAAATTGCTATTAAGGGAAAACTTCTGGCAAGAACACGACTTTAAAGCTATAATTTAAAACATCAGTGCGTTTCATTTACATGACATTGAAAATAACCTACTTCTTGTTGGGTTAACAGGGTTAAACTATAATTAGTCACTTTAATGTAATGGGGGAGATCTGGTGTGAAAACAAAATAAAATATTATTATATTCAATTACTTCATAAATTGCATTTCAAAAGCGGTAAATGTTTATATTTTTTTATTAATCTAAATATATAAAATCATCCTTTTGTAAAATCTGCCAGAAACTTGAAAATGTGCAATTTTATAACTCGTATAGATTTCTCTAGAACTGTTTTAAGGTTGCGTGGTTTATGGGTAGGCATTATAACGAAACTGCATAAGAAATTAGAAAAATTGGGTAGTAATCGTTTGATTTTTTTTCTTCTTTAATTTAAAGTCAAATTAAAATATTAAATAAGGTTCTTGAACATGGAAAGGGATTTGCACAAGGCAATTAATTTTTGAATAAACACATTTTCCTTCATTTAAGTTGGGAAAATTAAACGCTGCGGGCTATGTAAGAAAGGATAATTTTCTTTTATATTTTAGGGCGAAAATTTTTTTAAGTAAATTAGTATTTTGATTGAAAAGCAAAGCTATTTCTGAAATATTATAAGTGGTTGTACTAATAACCATAAAGGTGTGTGAATGCTATAAATGCTTCAAGCTTATTTTGGATAATTATAAATTTCAATCTAAATAAAACTAGGATTGTGGGAATAAGGTTATGAATTTGTGTAATTGGATTTAACTTAAGAATTAAAGAATTAGTTTATCTATTGGTAATGAATTTTTATTCTGAAATAGGTTTCTTCTATAGTCTATGTATGAAATACGTTAAAATAAGAATCGAAAAGGGTACCAACAAAAAGACCAAATACCTTGAATTACGCAAATGAATTAATTAATCAAATAATTCAATTTCAATTCATTGAACAACTAAACAGAACAGTACATTTAAAATATAAAAAAAAATACATGCTGGAAAAAGTAGAAAACCGGGAGTAATTTTAAATCACAATATACTATGGATAAAACTGACCCTCATCTAAAAATTAAATAATAATAATATTTGTTTATTATTATTATTATTATTCATTGCACATCCGTTTCAAAACATGCTCTGTAGTGTTTTCGACGTATCTTTATACATAATTTTCAAACAAATTAAATTTAAGCAATTTAAATTTCCTGCCAAAGGACATCATGGTAGAAAAAAAGTACTATTTGAAAAACGTCCGCTTTTGCTGCTCCACCACTTAAAAAGGGATTGACACTGTATGCCCCCCTTTTTGCGACAGGTCTGGGGCAGCGGCTGTGCAGCGGAGGCCAGACCAACCTGTACTACGCCCACGAACGTAACTGCGACATGTACTACAAATGCGAGAACGGGACCCTGAGGGAGGGCATCTGCCCCGACGGACTGGTCTTCGACGACAAAAAGAGCCCCGAGACACTGCGCTGCGATCTACCCTTCGACATCGACTGTAGCTACAGATCGGCCCTTCGTAAGTTGAATTAATAATGTCGACTGCTTTCCGAACCGGGTGGTGGGCTTTTCCTTACAGCGAAATAAAATGTCTATCTGATATAATTACTAAAATAACTGGATTTACAAGACGTAACATGTCTTACATGATGATATTCCATTATATCATCATTTAAGGATACCCGAAAAAGGATATAATATAAGGATACCCGAATAAGGATATAATATAAGGATACCCGAATAAGGATATAATATAAGGATACCCGAAAGTTTGTTTTTAATTGAATTGGCCAGATGAAAACTGTCAAAATCAAAAAGTATTAAAATCTTTAAAATATTTTGAAGTAAAATTTTAATTCTTAATAAAAAATTTTATAGAAACCTTATGGAAGGATATGAATAATTAATTGCTGTTATTTTTCATAAAAAGGTTAAATCCAATACGAAATCATATTAGAAACAATTAATAATATTATTACACATAAAATTCACTTTATCCCTAAGTTCAACAGTAAATCTTTAATGTTAGTTCATTGCAACCAAGCATTTTCTTTTAAATGAGCAAAATAACAGTATTTAATTTTACCTAAAACTAAGTTCTAAATCAATGTTAAGTTCATTCGTAGCGAACAAATCATTTCTTGCTGGTTATACTTATATTCACTAAGTAAGTCTTTAGAAAAAAATGTAACTCCGTACTCAACAAATTCTCATAAATCTTTCTAAACTTAAAAACTTCAGTTACATGAACCTTATTCCTGCTTTTAAACTTATAAAACACAGCAAAAACTAGAATAATTGAGAACACAGGTTACCCAAAAACGACCTCCCAGATAATGAACTTGAATCTGAAACAAGTATTCACGGAATGTGAATATCTCGCGAAACTAAAGCAGTTGACACACATAATGAACCGTGTTCCTTAGTCTCAATTCATCCATCATACTCATCGCAAGAAGGCGATCTGAAAATCGTGCTATTACATGTAATTATTTTAGCCCTAAATTTTTTACGGTCATCCCCTTGTGCTTTAAGTTCGGCATAAAAAGTTTAGAGTAACTGTCACCGACCACCCAGGGGAGGGGTGCAGACATAAAATTACCATTATTTATTGAACCTTCACTGAGAAAATAAGTTAGTAAATTGAGGTCATGTTTTATAACGATCTTTCAGCAATTTCCTTTGGGGGATTTCAGGGGACATACTTTTTTACTAGTTTTCAGCATGAGTTAGTAGTATATTAACGGTGAAGAACTTAATTAATCATTTAAAACGTAGGATTTTAATATTTCTAAATAGGTTTTACTTTAATGATACGTTTGTAAATCTTTAACTATACTAGACAGCAACTTAAGTTGACCCTACGACGTCACTTATAAACAAAGTAGTTCCCATCGCGGTATCTGAATTTTGAGTGAAATAAAGAACGTCAATTTAAAAATATGATTATTTTGTTAAACTCATGTATTTATAGTGCTTTTCAATCACGATTTTCGTACCGAAACTCCTCCTAACAATCCAACAGGCTTTGTGTTTACCGATTTCTCCTTCCGCATTTGTGACGTACTGGGTTCAGGAAACATTGCTGTCAAGTATAGTAAAGCAATATTTGTTATTTTATTTTTGCTATGCATTTAGGATTAGTCACCAATAGTTTTCCTAATTTTCATTGCTATTACAAGTTAACGGTTAATGTGTAACTTATGTAGCAGCTTACGCTGTAGGTACCCCGTAACCCAACATATAGTGTTTGTGAAACTTATGTCGGGGTAAGATCAGCTTCTGGTATTCCGCAATTATGTGTATGTGAAACATTTAATAAAACTTTTATTTTCGACGAAATTGCGTTTGTAGTTTATATTCCACTAAATAATGGAGTATGAACACCCTGATATCCTTTATAGGGTTTATTTGGTCTAAATGAATAGCTGGTTTACAGTATGAAATGAAATTTTAAAAATAGTGTACCTTTCTTTCATATATCTCAGTAAAAACCATTTGTATTCAATACCAGCGTTTTATTTATTTATATGAGTGTCCCCTTCTAAAGTGTATTAGCTTAGGTCGATGTTAAGTTCTGCGTTGATCTCACCCATAAATCTATAACTCATATAAAGGTCATGCAAGGAAATATATTTCAATGAATCATTTAAAAAAAAAATCTTAAATTACTTGCGGAGAAATTTAAATACAAGACCGTATATTTTTTGTTGCAATGGCAGAGCGCAACACACTCTATGACCGTAGTCATTTGTCTAGACATGCCGGAAACTAAATGTACCATTAAATTTGCTTTCATTTTTTAATTGTCTGTCAAATTAGTTAAACATCCAGGTGGTTGTTTATTACCTAGTAAAAATTAATCTTATACATCTAGCATGTAAGTAAACAAAAAGGAGACAATAGCATAAAAATCTGTCTTTAAAGTGAACAATGGTTAGATGTTTATTTTAACATAATTTAGATGGGTGTTGATTCCGAAAATATGAAAAATCGTACAGACTCATAACTCTTTTGATGAGTCAAATAGTTATTTTGAAACCGTACGGGACAAAGTTTTATTTATCTAGAAAGGCCACATAAAAAGAACGGTTTGATCAAATTCTAAACACATTACTTGTGAGAAAGATTTAAACAAAGAATTAGTATGCAGTGGGGAATATCCTCACAAAATGTAACGCATAGGAATAGGAAATTATTATTTCGGAAACAATTCTCCGAAATTTCAACGATTTACCTATGTATGTTTTGTTTTGTATGATGTGGTTGGGTGTATAATAACTTTTAGAACTTCCTATTTCTTTTTTAGTTTTAAATTCTCCTTCAAAGGAAACAAAATAAAGAAAAGGTTTATGAATTAATTTTTTTAAAAAAGGGACAATATATTTTAGTTAATCACTTTTTCCTCATTCATTTTAAAAACAAATAAATTTTCTCCGAAGCATCAAACAGTTTATATAAACTGGCTTGTGTGTTGACTTATTTTAAAAACTAGAAAAAATTTGTTTGAAAAGAGAGTTCTGTTATCTGTAGTAAAGTAGTAAAGGGTGAAAAATAAACATAGGTTTTTTTTTTTTTTTTTTTTTGAAAGTTCAAACATTAATTGAATATGAATAATGGATTTTTAATGAAATAATGGATTTTTCACCTATACGATACAATGTGTTGTTAAATTTCAATAGTTACCTCTTAAGTTAGTTTGATCCATTAAAATAGTCAACAATCTATCTAATAAATAGCGATACTTTTATGTAATTTGTCCAAATTATTTATCTTATTTTATGAGGAGTTTTTTTGTAACTCTTTGTTCTTGTCATGTAAATGAACAGCTAACAAATAAATTAATTAAATTCTGGCGACTGGGGAAAAAGGACAACATTCCAGTTGAACAGTTAAAAAGCTTATCGAGTATATATTTCACTTATGAATAGTTTCAGTATGTACGCATTTAATATCGAGAGCGAATGCAGGCACATGAAAAAAACACATTTAATTGTACACCAAACAATTACACAATTTTTAAAGTGCTTTAATGCAGAAACAATTTTTCAATTAATATTAGATCAGATAAAAGTTTTACTGACCTAATGGATTTTATGATTAAATCTTTGCGGTAGAATCATAAATAGGAAAACACTGCTTTTCAATTTATTTCCTAAGGAACTATGCCTCATTGACAACTCATGAAGAGTGATCTCATTTCCCACTCGGTTCTTCGAACAATCCATAAATTTTCTTTTTAGGTCAATATTACAATTTGTAAGGTCTATCACCAGCGCAACAGCGATTAAAAACCTTGAAAACTTCAAAATGCTTTAGCTTAGTGCTACTAAAATTATTTAAAAGCATTCGTAAAATCTGCCCGAAGGACTTGCACGATATTGACCTTCAACCTCGCAGTTTAAGGAATAGACATTAAGACACCTTTTGGCCAGACTTTACGCTGAAGTGTAAAGCTATCGTTATCAACATGGAAAATCTAATTATATCCAAAACTGGAACGACAACCGTCACTGCAAGGGACTAAGTAGAATATTGGTTATGCAATAGAGTGGAACTTGTCCTTGTGGCTTATGAGTCTTGATCTTTCTTTTCCAGTTTTTAATTTTTTTCTAACGCTTCTTCGACATATTACTCATATCATTAAGAACATTTTCAGAGTGCATTAAGTGTCTTTAAAGAAGGTCACCTCCATGTTAACAATTTAACTATAAAAAGAAAGAAACAAAGAAATATTCGGGATGTTCACAAAAAAAACTCAAATAGGGTAGTGGCACCAGTAACTGACACTTTAAGAGCAATTTTTGAAATAATTAGTTATTGCTACTTACTAAAATTATCCAGGAAAAAACCTTTTGTTCCGAAAAATTAAATGAAGTTTCAATATTTATTTAGAGCACAATTTGTTAGTCTAAGTAATTTTTTTCTATTTTTAAAATATTTTTTAAGTTGGCATGGTCGAAGCACCAGTAACTGACACCCTGGGAAAATTTTGGAACCAATAACTGACACCTCCTGAACCAGTAACTGACACTTTGAAATACCTTTAATAAATAAGCTGTTTTTTATATGCTACATTATTTTTTTAGCAAACATAATATAATAAAACAAATATTTTATTTTTTAAGTAATTTTACAAAATATGAAGGAAAATATCAGGCAAAAAAGGGTATTTTAAATCAAAATACATTTAAAAAGGGCCATTTATGGGATATTATAAGACATACCATATTACTATATAAAAATTATACTAAATCAAACAATTTCACATTAATAAGAATTTATTAATAGAAAATTGTACACAAATTATATTTAAACTAAATTATAAGTACAAACAAAGAGGAAAGTTTTCTATCTGTTTTCATAAAAATAGTTGATTTACTTAAATAATTTAAATGTTACTTTTAGGAAAGTTGGTTTCTGAGTATTTAAAAAATGTAATTACAAATCGTTTGTGAAAATGATCCATTCTATTTCCTACCATCTAATGATTTGTTACGATATAAGCAGAATGAAAACACTGCTATATTCCAATACCAATAACTGACATAGAGCAGAACCAATAACTGACAGGGTGTCAGTTACTGGAAAAATATTAAATTTTAAAAATTTAACAGCACAACTTTATTCTAAATAGCTTCCACAATATTCCCTAGAATTTTCAAGCAATTACCTTGAATTTCACTAAAACACCAGTAACTGACACCCATGTCAGTTACTGGTGAAATTCATTTTTTAGATCCAGTAACTGACACCCCATTTAAAATAAATAATAAAATATTTTTTTACAAAAATAACTCTGCGGCATGAATTTATGTACTATTATCAGATACATTTCATGTTAAAATAGGTTTCAAAAAGAAAATTTGATTAAATTAGACCCTAATCAAAGATGTGTGTCCTTAATTTCAGCCTTAAGCCAACCTCTGAAAATCGGACGTTTCTTAACATGAAATGGGAATTCTCAATTTATTAAACTTAAAACCCCTTGATATAAAATAAATACTGCATAAAGTTAAAGATAAATGTCTAAAATATTAAGAGAGACCATGATTTATTTCAAGTTCACAATACAAATCTTATTATTATGAATTAAATCTCAAAGTGTCAGTTACTGGTGCCCTGTCAGTTACTGGTGCCACTACCC
This sequence comes from Tetragnatha montana, assembly GCA_963680715.1. Lineage (NCBI taxonomy): Eukaryota > Metazoa > Arthropoda > Arachnida > Araneae > Tetragnathidae > Tetragnatha > Tetragnatha montana. The sequence goes on from OY796675.1 coordinate 44,698,009, forward strand.
TACAATACGATAAAAAATATTTTTTCGTAACCCTACAAAATTTCCCATTTATTCATAAGAAACAATAATTTTTAAGTTCTTAATTATTATTTAACTCGATTATGTAAGCTTAGTACTTGGATTTAAATTCCCTCTTGTGGTCTATTTTAATTTTTAAACGCTTTTATTAGACTTGCTCTGGGCCAAGGTCACGGGTGAAATTTTACAACTCGATTTTCGGGCACTTCCTGATATGTCAAGGCCCTGAAACTTTACACAACGATGTAACCCTCATGACACTCCAATATCCAATTATTATCTAATCAAAGCCAAAAAATTAAGTTAATTATCGAGTATTTTTAATTATTAGAAAAACTGACATTTGAGACCCTTCCAAAGAGATTTTAGCTCCCAAAAAAAGAACAATACTGTAATGGGCATAGTACTATTATATTCAATCATCAAAACGACAATTCTCAAGTAATTAAATTAATTAACGGCAAATTATCGCAAAAAAATTAGATTCTTGCACATAAAATTTCAGATACTTCTAAACGTTATTAAGTCTTGAAACTTTGCAGCATAGTGTAATATTCATGACAATGCAATATTCAATTGTCAGCTAGTCAAAATCTCCGTAATTAGGGTAATTAAGGAGTATTTTCGATTATCCGATTAACTCGATTTTGAGACCCTTAAAAAATATTTTAGCTCCCAAAAAAAGGAACAATAGTGTAATAGGCATAGTACTACTATATTCAATCATCAAAACATCAATTTTAAAATAATTAAAGAAATTAAAGACAAATTTATGCAAATTTTAAGGTTGTCATTTAGATTCTTGCACATAAAATTTCAGGTACTTCTAAATGATATTAAGCCTTGAAACTTTGCAGCATAGTGTAATATTCATGACAATGCAATATTCAATTGTCAGCTAGTCAAAATCTCCGTAATTCGGGTAATTAAAGAGTATTTTCGATTATCCGATTAACTCGAATTTAAGACGCTCTAAAAGGAATATGACCCCCAAAACTTATACAACGGCGTATTATATATATTTGAACTATATTCAATCTTTAAACCTTGAATTATTACCTTTCAATTAAGATAATTAACGAAGATAGTAATGTGAATTTAAACCTATACCACTTGTTCTAAAAGCTTGGAAATACTTTTTATTTTCATTTGATGGATAAATGGGAGTTTCGATGCTTTTATTATGACAGTTATTGCTATTCATTTCTGTTAGATTTCGCTTTCGTTCAGATGGAATTATTTGTAGCTTAAAGAAATACTGAATATGTTTGCATGGGGTGTTGCGCTTTTTCAGTAAAAAAGAAATTATAAAATCTCTTTCATTTGGAATATTTTTTTTGTAAATTCTTCACTGGTGTTTGGAAAAGTTTATTTCTTTTAATGACTTGCTTTGAAAAATTTATAAGTACCTAAATAGAGGGGTAATGTTTTAAATTTTTAGCATTAAATTCTAAGGGGTTTTACTAATTACATACCAACAATTGGAATAAAAATTAAGATTTTAGGCAAAATTCTAAGACTAAAAAGTAGAAAATAAAATAAGTAAAAAAAGCTTTTTTAAAAAAACGCTTTTATTAAGATGTCCTAAAAATTCAAAAATAATTTTTTGGGTTTTGTGAAATAATTTATTGGGGAGTAGAAAATAACCTTCCGGTAAGTAAAAATTAACTAATTTTCTGATCACTAAAAATAAAAGCGTGGGCGCTAGTAATTATCTATTCACTATTTATTCTAAGTTCTCTTTTCTCATTTTCTTTTATGTAAAATTATAAATTACTAGCGCCCACGCTTTTATTTTTAGTGATCAGAAAATTAGTTAATTTTTACTTACCGGAAGGTTATTTTCTACTCCCCAATAAATTATTTCACAAAACCCAAAAAATTATTTTTGAATTTTTAGGACATCTTAATAAAAGCGTTTTTTTAAAAAAGCTTTTTTTTACTTATTAATGATTGGTAATGGGAGGGAGATAATTTATTAGGGTCAATAAATTATTGTAATGGGATAATTTTATTCCGGTTTTAAGATTAGAGTAAAATGATTTCACGTTCATATTTGTTCAGTATTTTTTTCCGTAAACCATGACTTTTAAGAACATTGAATTTTATTTCCACTTAACGAGCAACTTTTATTCATTCATGTCTAGAATAACTGCAAGATACTATCAATGTAATCAACTTAATTTTCACAAATAAATACAATAAAGAGAATTATAACATTTTAGAAAATGTTTATAGTAAATGTTTATAGCATTTATTTCAAACTTACCTGCAAAAATAGTTCGAGAAAATATTTAGGAATAGAAAAACATTTTTTTTTTAATATGGCTTTATTGGAATAAATAGTTAATCCATTGAAAATGGCAAATACATACAGAAAAAGAGTCTGGGTTAACATATAAAGGAATACAAGAGAAAACATGAACAAAGTCTCAAGCAGGAACATTTTGCTGGAGTTCAAAGAGATGAGTCCTGGCTTCCCAGTATAGTTGACACTGGTCGCCCCTCAGTTGGGCATCTTTGTTTAGTCCTTTACATGAAATAAGATGGGCTGCATTCAGAGTGCCTTCTCCACAGATATGAGAAAATTTGCCATCGCCTAAGCCGTTACTCTTTTAGCACTACCCAGGGAGCACGTATGACTTAAAGAATGTCATGGACGCGAGTAACATAGCCCCCCGAATAGAAAAACATTTTCAGTATGAAAATGTTTTTTCTATTCGGGGGTCTATGTTACTCGAATAGAAAAACATTTTCAGTATGATTCGAAATAATTATATAAAATAATGTAGATTCATATAAAAGCGTTTTGGACCACCTTGATGCTTGAATTTGACAACACATGGTCCACAAATTCAACACCTTTTATTTGGTCAAAAGTAAAAAAGCTAGAAAAATATTGATAAACATAAAAAAATATAAACGGAGATCTTTCTGTTATTTTCAGAGCCTCCCCGTTCCTCAGAGCACTGCCCTCGCCATTATGGAATGTATGCCCACGAAACAGACTGCACGCGGTTCTGGCAGTGTGTGGAAGGACACCCCTTCGCCTTTTACTGTCCTGAAGGTCTGGCCTACAACGAGTTCAGTGCTCACTGCGACTGGCCGGATATGGTAGAGAACTGTGACTCCGAATGTAAGGATAGTTCCGTACTTTTTAGTAACGTTAAAATATTTTGATCTCTTGAAAACACGGTTGTTAGAATCTTATATCACTAAGGAGTATTTTTCCTTTAAATAATTTTTAGGAGAATAGAACCAACTTCATGATGATACTTCCTTTCCGCTCGTAAGATTTAAATTGGTTCTGAACTTAGGAGCCATTCATTAATTACGTAAGGATGATTTTGGCAATTTTTGCCCCCCCCCTACCCCCATGTAAGGGTACGTAAGATTTCTCAAACCCCTCCCCCCCCCCTATTCTTACGTAAGATTCCATTTCGTTTCTTAAAATAATAAAATGTTAGAAAGAGATCAGTTACATTAAAACTCTCAGTTTGACGTAAATCTAAGATTTTTATTTTTCAACAGATAAGTAATATTCTTGCTGTCAACTACATATTACCATTATATTAATATTATCTCTAGTCTTTTGAATACCATTTATCAGTAATACCATTTATCAGAAAATCTTACGTAAGAATGGGTTTGACCCCCCTACCCTCCAAGTAAGGGTATGTAGAGATTTTTCCAACCCCCCCTCCCCCTCGGGACCCTTACGTAATTAATGAATGGCCCCTTATATTGTTCAAGTCAAATGTTTTTACGATATTTTACTACTCTAACGTAATATCAAATGCAAAAAAAAAAAATCATACAAACTTGTATAACTGCTGATGTGGCAATCTGAAAACCGCGTAGTTTCATCCGTTCTATTCTGGCTGAGTGATGAAGATTAGTCGCACTCACCAGTTTTGGTTCGGATCGGTGAAACTGTTGCTTTGTTTTCCTGCAAGGCTCTGTAAATGCTGCTCTACTGCAACAGTACTCTTGTTGCAAAAAAGCAGCGATACTCAATAATATACAGTAGGGCGGTTGGCGAAAATTTTCTACGATACCTACTATATTTGAGGATGAGTTGGAAATGCTGAAGGTTGGAATAAAAGGCTGGTTAAAGAGCTGAAGAAACATAGATAAAATCCTCACACTTGTTTCATGATTCTTTTATAATGAACTACTCCAGGTTTCATTTTTACCCCTCTTTTGGGAGTATTATATTTTTAATGACAAAGAAATCACGTAAAATGTTTTTTCTGTCTTTTTAAATACCTAAAATTCTAGAACTGTAAAACCTAAATACATGAAATTATGCACATTTTGTTCGTAATCTCATTTCTATTTAATTTGATGTGCATTATAACCCACTTCTTTATTTTAAAAAATGGTCTAAAATGTAAAATTTTTAACACAAAATTTTATTGCTTCTTACCTTCTAAATTAAACATATCCATCAAATTTTTTCATTCAAAACAATAATTAAAACTTCAGTTGGTCCTTTAATTTAAAAAACCCTACAAATGTAAAATAACGATTAAAACATAGAGTGCTAGAAAGAAACATGGAGTTTCAAAATGTAGGTTGCAACACTGTTGTTTTCACTAAGTTAAGTCTATGAAAATTAAAACTAGGCCCAAGTTTTTTCTTGAATTTATCTAGATCTGCATTTTTAGAAAACAGTGATTGGAAGTATATCGCTGAATTGGCGAATCTCACAGTGAATAAACTTAGTTTGAAAGTGGAGATACATGGTTCTTGCCCCAACGTCCTCAAAAAATATTTTTAATTTTTCTCTCCTAAATTCTAACAACCGATTCCCAAACAGCTCTTCTCCGGTTCCGCTGCCCCCAGCCAACCGATCAGGAGCTCCAAGAATTCGGAGATCCCCGCTACCCTTATCCCGGAGATTGCAGAAAGCATTACGTGTGCATCCTGACTCCCGATGCCTCCAGACAACCCAGGCTGCTTGCCTGCGATCCAGGCCTGGTCTTCAACCCACAGACGTCCTCTTGCGATGACCCCGAGAATGTTCCAGGATGGTAAGTTTTGCAATTGAATCGACAGTTTAAAAAAGGGAATATGTCCAATAATCAAGTTTTGGGAAAATCCAATCGAAAGACTGAACAAGTAATGGAATTCTTAGTTGTATAGCCACCAAATTTTTACTGGAAATGCAGGACCCTATTTAGAATACAGAAAAGTCATCGAAAAATATAAGTATATTTAAAAATATTGTACAGCTGAAAAAAAAAATAATGTTGAAAGTTGAAAAAATCTTAAAAACCACTTAAATTGACAATTAAATTGTATTTATGCTCAGTTCACAGCACGAAAGTGTAATATTGAAAGAGACTTACTTAGACAAATAAAATTAAAAAGTATTATGAAACTGGGTCACTAAGGCAGTTTTATAAACATCAGTGGAGTCCAACATTCACTGCATAAAAAAGGTAAAAACACTTTCAAGTTAAAAACAAATTTTGTTTTGGCTTAGTTTACAGCACAAACAATAAAAAAATACAAATTAACTTACATTTCAAATTAAATAAAACGACTTTTAAAATAACACGGCTTTTAAAAATTATTTAAAATTATGTTATTCTCAGATTATAAAACTTTTATCACTAAAATTTCTCTAATATCTCTCATAGTAAATACATGGTTATTTTTATAATTTCATATTAATTTTCAGTGTTATTTACCGTACAAAAGTCACACACGTAACGGTGGAATTGCCCTTTAGATCCTTTCTCCATTAAACCGGCGAATTTATCTCCTGTCCTAAGCCCAGAGGCGTATTTAGGAAAGCGCAACATGTGTCACAGCGCAGGAAAATAACGACATGTCAAAGAAATCCGTATTGCACATTTGCAGTAATTAAATGTTTCACAACTTTTATTCAAGAATTTTCTTTTGCGTGATCACGTTATCACGTATTAGGATTGCTTTCTTTTTTCTAGGTAGACGAGCAGGAATGCTTTTTTCTTAGCCCAAGTATAGTTATATCGCTAGGAGAAAAACTTTGACAAAAAAAAAACTCTGAAAAGAAGTACAACGCCAAATGATAGCCACGCAGATTTTGCACAAAACGTTTGTTCATCGTTCATGAATTTTACAGTCAACCCTGAAATTGAGTGAAAAAATCCGTTCCCTTAATAATCGCAACACTATTATAAAACGAACGTCATCGGTTTTTTTTTCTCGTGGCGGTTTGACTATACCTATCTTTCAATTTGCTTAATAATAAGATGGTTTTTCAAACAGATATGGAATTTACCGAAAATTGTAGCCTGGATGCATGCTTATTTTAAAGAAAACGTGACTCTTTCAGCCTAAAATCAATACAATCCAGAACGTTGATTTCTGATATGAATTAAAGGCAAAGAAGTTTCCTTAAGCCTAGGGCGAGAAAATTGAAGAACAGGCTGTAACTTTTACTTAGTGTTGTCTCGCCATTCCCTTTTTCAATTGATTTAGTAACTTTTTATTTCGTATTAAGGATATTACAAACAAGATCTTAAAGGCAAATTGCATTCTAACATAGAGAATGAAAAGGAACTGAAAACCGTCTAACGGTAACTAGGATGGTCAATTATTGCAAATGAAACTGTTCTGCTTGTTGGTGTCTGTGATGAGATTATTTCTCTTTTGGAGTTAGCTCTTAAAAAATGAATTTTTTAAACAATTCACTCTCAATTCCATTCAATTTATAGTCACTCTAAAAGTATTACGAAAAAGGTTATAATTTCAGCGTCCTTCCCTCTTATTAACTTTTCATGCAATTCATATTCACCACTCAAAAAATTATGGAAAATATTTTAAGTCAAGCAGCTTTCCATTTCATCTAACGGTACATGCGATTCAGTCACCAATCAAAAAATTAAGTAAAATGAAGCTAAATGGAACGGATTTTTATAATTTATTAGTTGAATCGTTTATTTCAGAAACATGTTAGTATTACTCTCAAAAATGAATTATTGGTGTCGTGGGACTCTGTAGGGATAAACGCTCATTTTAGTGTAGGAACAATAAAAATAACTTGATTTTTAAATTTAACCCGAATGTTATAAAATAACTTTCCAACATGTTCAATTTCAGCTTTAGTGCAGAAACAAGTCAAGCGACGTCGCTTGACTGGTTTCTGCACATAACTGCGGGGAATTTCGTTTAAATCGCCTCATCTGCTGGTTGTTTGGGACAGCTGCTTTATACATATAGTATCTGCAATTGAAAAAGTTCTCTTTTTGAAGTCTGGTGTGTTAGGCCAAGGCTTACTAGATACTTATACAGGCTAGCCGAGTTTTAAACAATGAAAACCATTTGACAACTTTTCCCGCTTGGAGCGAGCGCTACAAGACCTACCTATATCACCCGCCGCCTTCAACACTGTGAATATGCTTTGCCAGTTTGTCCAATAATGCCATCTGGATTTGCAATGATTTCCGTACTCGGCTAGCCTGTATAAGTATCTAGCAAGCCGTGGTTAGGCCATAGTAAAAACCATAATTTTAAAATTTGTGTACGAATCTTAAGACTAAGGACGTTTTGACAGTAATACATTCAAAATTTCTATGCTTGTGAGTATTTATTAAACCTATGTGACAAGAAATTTTAATCAATGAATCACTTAATTTAAAGGGAGTGTCGAGAATTTTAAATACAAAAATTTTCTAGAGGAAGACCCCAGTTTTACGTAAAACTTAGTATTTTGTAAGAGGTAGGACCAAAAATTCTACATAGCCTCTGAAATGTTTGAAAATATACTAGTACCTTCACACCAAGTAAATGACCTTCGTCCCTCCCTCGACAGAAAAGTTCCATAATTAAGACCCTCCCCCCTAAAAAAATATCACGGATATGAAAGGATCCTGATTACTCTACAGCCCGTCATTACACTTGTGCTTACGATTGCGGTCCCCGAGCACTTGTAAGTTGGAAACCCTTGATATATCAGCTGATCTCCACGCCTCTGTGGAGACTAAGGCGTGAGCCACACCAAGGAAGCAGAATCGAAAGCAATAAAATAAAGTCGTAAAGAGGTTATCTAAGACAGGGTATTCAATAGAAGGGAGAAAACCTTTTTTATTGCTTTCTCTACTCGTGGCGGCCGGTGTGTTTTGCCCCTAAGTGGAGACCTCCACGCAAAGCTGAATTTTACCTCCCTCTCTCTCTATCCCCTTCCTTGGGTATAAACTGCTCTGTGGACTTGCAAGTTCATTTCCATAAAAGCGAGGTAGAGTTTTTTGCGCCAAACCCACTCTTCCAGTGTATGCCAAACCCCCACATTTTTTTAAAGAATTTCATGGTCACCGCTTAAATAATTGGGTAAAATATCTTAAGTCCAGCATCTTTCCATCTCATCTAACGGTACTTCATCGGATCGGAGTAACACTAACACTATGCGATTGTGTGGTTGGGATTTCTCTCCTTCCTTATGGGTAGTGTAGGATCAGGGAACAAAAGGACCATGTAGGATTTTTTTCTATTAAATCTAACATTTCAAAAGGCGAGTTTCTATATCAATATTTTTTCATCTAATCGTTTCAAGAGGTTCAGGAAAAGGTTGTTACAGAAATGAGGATTCATCCACATTTTTTAAAAAGAATTTCATGGTCACCGCTTAAACAATTGGGTAAAAGACTTTAAGTCAAGCATCTTTCCTTCTCATTTAACGGTACCTGTGTTTCTCAGTCACCACTTATAAAATAAGAAAAAATACATAAAGGTAAATGATATCGCAGGGGCGGTAGGTCGGGGTTTGGGATGGAGAACTCAAATTTTAATGATCATTAGTCAATAGAGCAATTTAAAGTTTCAAAAATTATTCAGTTTCCGTCGAAGACAGAAGGGATGGAGATTTGGATTATACAAAATAAACACGGAAAGTCTTACAAAAATAGTACTATTTTTAAAGAGTCTGAGTGATCGGTTACAGTTAAGAGATCAAGAAAAAAACAATAAAACCCCCCTTGAATAAGCAGGAACTAAATTTATAAATACCCAACTGTATTTATTTCCGAGTGCTATACCCGCTGAGAAGGCTCAGATTCGATCTGAGGGCCTTTAGGATGGGATACTGGCGGGCGAACCCACCAAGCCATCCGTTCCTGCAACTATTCAGTTCTTCTAATTGATTTAAAGTTAACATTTAACCATTTAAAAAAAAAAGGAAAATTTCCGAGGATCGAACCCGCAACCTTCAGGACGAGATGACAGTGCATTAACCAACCATGCCATATATCCTTGCAACGCACTGGTTTACGTTTTTAATTTAAAGTCAATTTACAAATAGAGCATTTTCAATCACATGTCTCGGACCTAACAACGGCCTTAGCAACAGAAGGGTTACAGTTTTTTGCCCTACAGAGGTTAACAGTTACAGAAAATGATTAATTAATACCACTCAGTCAGTAGATGACGGGCTTCGATCCACGGTCCTTTCGACTCGAAGCATTACGCTCCATCACTGATGCACTCTAACACACCAAGCTATCCGTTCCAGCAACCACTCTTCTCTAGTAAATTTGAAGTTAATACTTTACCATTTAAAAAGAATTAAACTTCCGAGGATCGAACCCGCAACCTTCAGGACAAGATAACAGTGCGTTTACCAACCATGCCATACATCCCTACAACCACGGGTATAGTCTTTAATTTAAGGTTAATATACAAATTCAAGAATGAGAAAAAATACCAACATAAATATCACTCAGCAGATGACGGGGTTCGATCCACGTTTAGGATTTGTTCCGGAGTTCCGTTGCGGATTTTGGAGCATTCCGGAATTTAGGATTCCGTAAAAAAAGGTTTCGCTACTCTAATAGTTTTCCGGGATTTTGAGTTGAAGTCAGTAGCACCCCTGCTATAGGTTTATGTAATAATCTTTTTTTTTTTACACTTCAAGGAGTAGTAACAATGAACGACCTAGAACTCAAATATACCTTGCCATATCACCTCTCCAGAGGAAGAACAACGTAACTGCAAATGAGGGAATTTTTACTATTCAGAAGCCAAACTTCTAGATTTTCTAGGACGCCAGGTTGAAAGAATCAAAGTCAAGATTCTGTAATGCGCAACATTTTGCAGTTGTTATCGTTTCAGACCTCCTTAATAAAGCAATTAAGGTCTGTATAAGGTTGAAAAACTTACCATTGCCTAGGAATCCTAATAATAAATTACCTTATTTTGGTTTTTATCTATAATAATAAAAGAGCTTTACCACTCACTCACTCACTCACTCAGCAACGCACAGCAAAATCTACCGGGGCTAAAGACTCGAAACTTGGTAGGGTCGAAGACCTTACGGTGTATACGCGCACTAAGAAGGGATTTTTCGAAATTTCTTTTTTCTGACCCACAGGGGGGTTTGGAGCGTTTTCGACGTTTTTGAGCCCAGCGGCGTCCCAAATGACCCCAGATCTTCGTTATTTCGCAGGAAGGTACATAGCAACAATATCTAGAATGGCATTTTTCAGATTTTGAATATTCGAATTTTAAGGGATCTGAATATTCCAAAAACCCGTTTTTGCTGAGCATAAACCAAATTTTACATTTTCAAAGAAAACAGTACCGAGAAATTGATATTACGAAGTGAACTGTTGGTAATACCTTCTTGAGAGTATTTCAAAGAAAGTAATTTCTGGATTTTTCGATATTCCATTCTGGAGGGGGTGCACTGAGGTTTGAATATTTACTCCCGTTTATAGTTCTTGCATTCTAGCATCCACATTATTAATGTGATTGTTATGAAATTTTAGCATATTGTTCTTCACACAACCAGGAAGGTTAGTGAAAAAGAATTTTTAAAATCAATGCATTCCAAGCAGCATTTTTCGGCTCTTTTCTAAATCCTTATGCACATCCTTCAATTTTAAATTGATAACGGTTATTGCTCCTTTCAGGTGACGCAATACCTATATTGTTGTAAATATTTATTTAAAAATGCTTTTATAACAGGTTAAATTTTTTAAAATCTTATAAAGAAATAATTTTTGGATGATTGAAGACATTGTTTTATTATAACCAAAAACCATTCCACTGAGAAATTTTATTTTTTTTCTATTTAATCAAATTTAAGTTTTTTTTAGCAAAGCTCAAACTATCATTGATCAAATTTCATTCAAACGCATTTCAGCAGGCAATGGCAGAGGCATTTCCAAAAGTTGGTGTCGATTCAAATGATGTCTTTATTTATTTCATGTTTGAAATATCTTGTAGTGAATGAGTTGGTGATAAATCAACAAAGGGGGGTTCAGGGGGTCTCCCCCTGATCTTTTTTTTTTTTAAAAAAAACCTGGTTATTATAGTTTAACTCTAAACCGTTTTTTTTTATTGTATTTTCATTTTTTTTTATGTTTTGTTTAACATCTTAGAAAAGATTGTATTTTTAACTGGTTTGTATTTTATGAAAACTTAAGTGGGATGAGGGGTTTTATCTATAGAAATTGTTGTTCAATAACTTTTTGTGACATTTGCATCAATTATACCTTTATACCAATTTCAGAATGGATGAGAGAACAAAGGACAATTAAGAGAAAAAAGAAATAGCACCCCAAAAATAAGGGGGTTAGAAAGTCCCCCTAACTTTTTCTATTTCGAAAACAATTACTCTTTAAAAACGGAGATGGGTATGTCACACATTAAATTTAAATCTAAGCAGGTGGTATTTTAATTTTTTTTTACATCTTAAAGAGGTACTATGGCATCAAAAAATAATCCTAGCGGGAAGGCAGTGGAATAACGCCTTAGAAAGGAATACTGTGAAGAAAATAATTATTTATTTTGACACACAGTTTGAAAGCCTTTTTTCCCCGAGAAACGGCGGGCATATCAGCTAGTTAGATATATTTTTCTCTCCTTCCATCTATCGGAGGTTATTTTAAATGTTTGCAATAAACTCAATGCGCACGGTACCGGTAAATTTGTCCTATTTGGCATAGTTTATCTCTTATCAAAATTCAAGGGGGGTTTTCTCCATAAAAGGAGGAGTTAAAAAAACAGCTGCAGTTATTTTAAAATATCAAGAATTTTAAGTTAGTTATGAGATCTTTCCAGGTAGGTACAGGTTCTATGAGGGATTCATACATCGCCTACCTTTATGGGGTCATTCTCTCACCATCCATCCCCATATTCTCTCACCATCCCATTCATAATCAGTAACCACAGAATGTTTTTCTAATATGCTAAATCATAAGTTTTTTTTTATTTATTCTGTAGATTAAAGATCGAATTTTTTTGTTTTCAGTCAAGGATACTACAACAATCTTGATGCCAGAAGACTTCGGGAATTATTCGGACGACGTCGATAAATGAATTGCTTCAGCGGATTTTTTTTTCATCTGAAGACATTAGAAGATCTCCATTGGTTATTGAGACAACATTAGACTTAAGTGATGTGGAGATGGAGATTCAGAATTTGCCTGAATGGGTGCTTTAAAATTCTTACTTGTACTTTCCATAGACATTCTCTTCATGTATATTGTGTGTATTTTTGTGTATATCTGTATAAGGTTGAAAAACTTACCATTGTCTACCTAAATCATGGAACCTAATGGAAATGGAACTAAACCATGGAATTGGAACCTAAATCATGTCTTGTTTTCTAAAAATATAAACACTTCAATTCAATTATAATAAGTACAGTTGATTTTTAGTTTCATAAAATCCATCCTGATAAAACAGGACACAAGTTTGGGTGTATAGAAATCTATACTCTTGAATTTATCTGAATAAGATAACTTTGTACTGTTTCAATTAACACTTTTATTTTTAATAAAAAATTTTATAACTTCAAAAAAAAAAAAAATGTTTTAGAGTCATTTTACCGCATACTCGAAGCAAAGTATGGTCTGAACTTTTAGTAAAAGTGAAATCAAATGTGATCATTCAAAAAATATATTTAAAAAAGTAACGACTAGATATGAGTTACTCAAACTGAGAGACACATTTCATGTCCACAGGGGAGTATCTATAAGGAGTTTTTTAGGTAAAAAATTTAATTTAAAATATTTACCCACTTTATTAAATCACCTTACTTAGTTCCTAAAAGAGTTGTTGTCATTCGGAAAAAAATTGTATCACATGGAAATATTTATCATTGGCTGATTAATAGTAACAATAAAAGTTCAGGCATTTAGTTTTAGCATAACTTTCAATTCGAATTCCTGATAGGTCAAATTTTCTATACTTTTTTGAATACCTCGTAAACATATTTTTAATTTAAGAATAAAATTGAACTAAATGTTTTTGTTCCTTAAAAAACAGCAAGCTTAACTGTAAATTCCCTTTCCTCAACCTAAACAAGTTAACACTTTGTTAAACCATTTTAGATAAAGAAACTAATTTTCCTAAACGAAGTCATTCTAACAGGTAATGGCACTATGGTATCATTCATTCTCTGGATGCTCTTCGCTGCTTGGAAACTAGCCATATCATAAGTCACAAGGTGAGCTCCGAGTTGGATGTCAAGGTGAACAGCTTGCAGTACTCTTCAGCAAGTCGCTTCAAAATAAGAACTCAAGGAAAATATAGTGATCAGTTCAGACTCACGTCTTGTTAAAACCTTTATTCCCCGTTAAACATCAAGCACGATTAATGGCGAATTTATATGCCTCGGTAGGCGCGACGCGATCTCCGAAACGACGTGAAACGAATGAAGAATCTGGCCCTTCCATAGTGATCGACGGGCTAATACGTAACTACCGACTACTGTACAAGGGTTTGCAACAAGAAAACAATTTCAGAATTTACATTTTTATCTAAAACTTTCAAAAACATCACCATGAAAATTGGCCGATAAAGTTTGAGTAACCAGGGAGAAGTCCCTACTGAACTAAAAATGTAAAGGGGGGAAAGGAAAGTCCAATTTGAATGAACGAAAAAGTTTTAACAATCTGAAAAGGGGGAGAAGGGAGAAAAAAGTAAAAAGAAGAAAAAGTACATTTTTTTGGGTGACTGAAGAAAAATTTTGGTCCTTCAAGAATGTACGTTCCATCTTTTTTTATGTCTTTTTCCCTTTTTTCTCCTCAAGGAGAGGGAACTTTTGGGAGTGTCCCCCTTTGAAACTGCAACTGACCTTAAGTGAAAGAAGATTCAATAATTTATCTGTCAACTTGCTGATGAAGATGTACAATATCATGGTTTTCATTTTAGTCGTTTTCTCTCTGTATGGATTCCATTGTTGATGTTCAATTCAAAATGATACATAAGCTCCCCGATTTCTGAAGCTTTTACAAGACACTAACTCTAATCTACAAATACACTTCCAAGGTTAAATTGTTAAACTTTGAGGTAATTGATAAAAAAGCTGCCCTAATTTTTATAAACAGAAAAATGGTCATCAGGTGCAGTTAACAACTCTGTAAAAAAGCAATGAAAATAAAGTTTTTAATTTTGATATGTTTTTATTAAAACAAATATGTTTCCAACAGCATATGCATAAAAATGTTTGAAGGACAATATACAAATTTGTCACATTTCAGGGAAAGCACAAGCATAATGGCATTGATTTGAACAGAAATGGACACGTGGCATTACCTTTAATGAACAGAATAACAAAGCAATGGGACGGCAGTCACATCACAAATCTTAAGATATGGATGGGCCAAAAGCATCATATAAAACATTCAACTTGTATCAGCATCTAATAACTACAATCTTAATATCAAAAGTTGTTTATTTTTAAACCTACTATCTTATTTTGCCGTTTTTTTATAAAGCCATGGACCAACCATTAACATGTTGTAAATTCTAAAAAAATGCAATACTTAAAAATAAATTACCTAGGCAGACTTTAATTATTAGCTTCTTCAAGAAGACTTGCAAATCCTTTTTACAGTGCATTATTTTTTTTTAAACACAAAAATCTGCTTAAAGAAAGGTAAAAAAAAAAACCTTGACAACTATTTCAATAAAAAATTAACAATTTAAAAAATCTCAAATAATTTCAATTTAATAATAAAAAATACATCAAATAAGCAGCATGTAAATAATTAAATGTAACAGATAAAACTAATTTACCTTTTCATTCATAGATGCACTAAACTTTCTATAGGATTCAATGGCAATCTCGAGCGGTCAAGGCTTGAAAGGGTTAATGCTTAAACAAAGAAATCTATTCAGTAGTAAATTAATAAAATTTAGTGCTGACACAAGTTGATGGGATATGCTTATAGCAATATTAATTAAAAATACTTTAGCTCTCATTGGTGTAAAACTTGCATACATAGTCAAGATCTGACAAAATCAATTATTTATCACAAACTTAGTCAATTCTTTGGAATGAGACTTTCATAATACACAACGAGCTTTCATAGAATTTTTAAGTTCCCTAACAATTCAAACTGACAATGACATCTGTACATCAAAAAATGCACATGCAGTAAAGAATGAAAATTTTCACAAGATCACTAATCTAAAGAAATAAATGAGAACATTTTCCATCTAAGGATAATAGATGCATACCATTTTTATGTACATTTCCGCTTATGATGCAGATCTACACAAATGAAACAAAAAAAAAACTTAACACGTCAAAAAAAATATAGTTAAATCATTTCAATGAAAAACTTGATTGTACAAGAAATTTCTGGCTAGAATAAGCAGATTGTCTACCAACAAAACATAACTAGGAAAAACTACCTGTCACTTGTCAACAAGTGAATTCATAGGAAAAATCAGTATGGCACAATGAATAATTGCAATGAAAGTACTAATAGAAGAATGGAAATTCATGTCTTTTGCAGATATTTTAGGGTAATTGAAGATGAAAATTATTGCATATAAAAATAACAGTTAATACTGAGCAATGCAAATATTTTTGAGCAATGTTACATGATTTTGTGCTTAAAATTACTGAATTAAAATATTAATGCACTTCTTAGCATACAGAAATTAAAACAAATTAATTTGCAAAAATTATTTCTCTGCCTAAACATGACAAAAATAAAAATGCTTACCAAAAATAAGTACCTTAAAACCAGTCTGAGATAAAGTTAAAATAAAAAAAAAACATGAAAAGCAAAAAGATTAATTATGCTAGGGAGATGCAAAAAAAATATTATTCCAACAGGGGCCTTCCAATTATATAAGAATATATAAAAGCAACAAAACTAAAAAAATACATAATTATAAAATAAGACAGAAATAAATTCCTAGCATGACAAGGAATGAAAATAAGTCAGACTAAGTGAACAGGAAGATTCATCTATAGAAAATCTAAGCTCTAATACAGACAACACAATGCAAGAGCAAAATTCTAAGCACAATTAACTGCTTAAAATAAAACTGTATATATAGATGAGAAACAATGATTTAATAAGCAGCACAATACTTCTTTAAAAATTGACTTCAAAAAATAGATTTGTGATAATTTTCTATCATTAAAATTTAATTTTAAAACTAGACAAAACAAAACAAAAATACTTTTTACATTTAATTGTATTTTTAGAATTCTTTTAAAAACAATAGTAAGTTATTAGCATGATAAGAGAAGATGCATGGCATCTACACCGATTCTTAAATAAGAATAATTAGCAAAGTATGATTAATTCACAATATAACAAAATTACACTGATGAAATTAATAATTCAATAAAAAGTAAGTACATCTTACTTCTGAGTTTGTTTTAGAATGAAAACATAAGATTCAGTGTTGTGTTTTCTAAAAGTTACAATTTGATTTAAATAAGTAAGCAGTAATTTTGAATTTGGTTTTATCTTAGCTAATTCATAAGATACTGTTTGATATAACCTAATTGAGTTACAAAAGAAATCTTAAATTACTATTTTTCATTACTAGATTCAAAGACTCACATGGAAGATTTTGCAATCACTAGTCCTATTTAAAAATACAAAATCATGCATTTTCCTTTTACAAATTATTGCTTATTTTGGATCAGTAACACAGTGTATTTATTTATGCTGTAAAGTTAATGTCTATAGCATACATGATGCACACAGAACACTTGTAGCAAATAAGATCAATAAACTGGGTTTACAAGCAAATTAAATACTTATGAATTATGAAATCAATATATTACAAATGGTTCTTCAATATACTTGAAAATGCAACAGTAGTAATTACGAAATACATGTTTAAATTTCTTACACATTGCAATTGATCTTTTTTTATCTTAAGACAATAGAACCATATAGTTTTTATGATAACATAATTCCTATTTCTATTTTTAAAAAACATTCTAATGCATAGCAAAACATTATGCTAAAATTAAGTTTAAAACTATATTAATCCAAATTAAGTTAATAAATAACGCAAGAAATCTTACAAAACTAATATTGATTTCAAAAGAAAAATCCCAGTTAAATTTTACACTAAATTACATTTTAGGTAAATTCAACACAGGAGAGTTAAATGTAATAAAATCAGTCAACTGTGTTAAAATTTCAAAAATAAAAATCAACAATTTAAAATCAAATTATCTCAAAAGGAAGGTCAAATAATTTTAAAAGACAACACAGTCTTCCCATGCATAACACAATATCATTGAAAGAATGAGCACCAGATTTAAACTAACTTCGAATATCCATGTTCAATAGCATTTAACATACACAAATACTAAATACTTCTTCATAAAAACCAACATCTTTTATTGCTATTGAGATTTTTTAATTTTATTTTTCAGAACATTTTATAATTATAATTTCCAAGTTATTGAAAATTATTATTTCTTTAATGGGAAAACTTTTAATTGCATATTATAAGATTGAACAAATAGTTGCCATAAATGTTGTAGTCATATGCAGAGATAATTTCCTTAAATGATAACAATTTAAAGTTTATTCATTAAAAAGTACTGAAGATAATCCCAAATCTAAAATTATTATCTCAAACTTAATTTTTGTACTATAAAACTAGTAAGTCTTCATTTCCATTTAATATCCAGGTTCAATTCCGTTAGAGTCCCCGCTAAATATCGCCCGGTTCTTTTAGACAACAAAAAGTAGAAATATTCATGAATAATTTCAAACTCCTAAATGAAAATGTTTAATTAGATCAATAACTATTCAGTTTATTAATAAAAGTCAGAAAAGTTTGTTGATATTTGGATATATTTAGCGATTTGGACATTGGCGATATTTAGCGGGGACTCTAACGGAATTGTACCAATATCCAAAATCCTTTCCTCTAAAAATGTCATTTTAGTGGATCATGGCATTTTCTGTTAATTTGGATACAACTAAGCATTAACTAATGAAATTACTAGTCTAAATCTAAATTTATCAAACTTTCAATAAGAGCTAATTTGTTCTATTTTCAAACCTTTTCATATTTTACTTGCTTTCTATGTAGAAGCACAAGCACAATTTTAGTGAAAAATTCATTTTTAGAAATTTTATAAATATTTCTTTTAAAGTTAGAAAACTTGGGGATTCAATCTAATTGCTTTTATTATAAATTCATTTAAAAAATTACTTATTTTCTATATCTAGATTGGAATAAATAGTAGGAAATATTACACACAACTCTCAACTTTAAAAAATTGAGTTCAATTAATTTTCAAGGAATTGAGATTGTCCTAAGTGGTGTAAAATAAAAACTCATGCAAAGTGTTCTAAAAGTACAAATTTAAGCTAAAAGTACAAAACCATATTTTTTTTAATTTATATGCTCTCATTAGAGAACAATGCAATGTAAAACTACAACTAAATAATTGAAAAAATGATTATTAAAACACATACATATAAAAAGTCTTAAATACAATTAAAAATTAACTTTCCATGCAAATACAGCAATAATCAACAGTAAAATAAAAGTCAATATAATAAAACTAAAATAAGCATTAAAACTCATGATAAAATGCTTAGTTCAAAAATACTATCAGATACTACAATTCCATGTATGTATGATCTGGCTACAAATCCACTCCAATAACTAGCTGTATGTAATAATGTATGGTTCATAAACAAAGATCTAACAATAAACAGCCTTTATAGATTGATTTTGAACATTCTATCAGGTTAGGTGAAATACTGATGAAGTTAATTCAAAATCATGAGACTAGCATGCGTCGAGATCTTCAACAAATGTAACCGGTACATTACAGGATCAAACAATAAAATAACCCAAACAATGTTGCTAAATTGCTCACATTGAAGCAATCATCTACGATAAAATATGCTTTAAATAATTCATTACCTCACAAATGAGTTCCTTCAGGTTACTTTAACAAAATCTAATAGCAAAAATGTTTGGCTTTCTAGTTTCTTGAGTATTAAATAGCTGTTCAAAAAGGAACAGGGGAATAAAGACAGGAATGGGACTTATATTGAATTCAAAAACTAACATCAAAAGGTAAATTGTGGAGAAGGTATATAATAAAAACAAAATAGGAGATAACTGTAGAACTAATGCAGGACATGAAATTAAATACACCCCATGAGGACATGGACTTCAAATCAACAATTAATAAAATGTAACAATTAAAAACCTAGTGTTCAGTAGAATTGGTTTTCAGTTCTACGAGATCACACTAGGCATTTTACACCATCACATTCTAAATACTAAAAACGCTAATATTCACACACATCAAAGTGTAGTTGCTCTCTGCAAAAGCTCTGTGATAAATTTCTAAAAGAAAATTACAATAAAATTAGGAATTGTTTATGCAAGATGATTTCAAATTTACAGCATAGAATTATTACAGTAAGTTTGCTTTTAAAAAATTAAGTAAAAAAATGAAGCAAATAATGATAATTCAAGGCAACTCATTTAAAATAAGTTGTGTTTTTAAAATATTCAGACCATTACATACAAAAATATTATTAGTTTAAATATACTTATTACAGTAATGCTCAAAAGTGTTTTGACAAACACAATTTTCTGCATTAACTTTTAAATCAAATTTTTTTTTGAGGTATTAATAGTAAATGTATGCAAATACCCTAAAAACTTGTGCTTTAAAATTAAAAAATCAAGAAATTTTTACAATTGATGTAAAATGATGCTCCATTGTAATCAAAAATATTTTGACAAAATAGATTCTCGTGAACATTTCCTTCTTTTTTTTTCATGTATTGCTAAAGCTTACCTCTCTAATTAGCATAAAAACTTGTTTGAATAACATTTTAAAAGCTTAATATTGTTTTATGGAGCAATAAATGTAGCATCAGAACATGATCATTCAAAATTCAAATTTGGACCTTCAAGTTAAAAATTTCAGAGAATAGATACGTCATGTGTAACCCTGGAAACATACTACAAGTTATTGTACTCAAAATAGCTTTTAAAACATCTTATTTACTGGATTCAAGTCCCCTAAAATATTACTTTTGCAACCCTCCCACTTTACAACTGTTAACAAAATCTACAATTTTTAGGGGTATTCCTATGTCATCTAGGATACTATGATACAAAATTGGAGATGATTGGATTTTAAGTATTTAATTATTCCTACAGGTTTAATTAGGCATTAAACATTCCTACCTACAAGTTTTGTCAAGGTTTTCCAAAGCTAGGGATTACTGTTTGTACATTCTTTAGTAGATTATAGGCTGTTGCAAATATTTAAAAATAGTTTGTGAGTTAAGGTGTTTATCTTCTACAGAAAAGTAAAATGTTTAAGATATTTTTAGTATGTCAAAAAAAAAATCATTTATACTTGAAATCATTAGTTGTTAGATTTATTGTATTCATTTACTAACAACTCAAAGAAAAAATTTGGTTAAACAAGTTAATATTCTCCTAAAATCACGAAAAATGTGTTTGCCAAAATACTTATGAACACTACTATAAAGAACAGAAAGTAAGATGCTTTAAATATACTGTAAAATAGTGAATCTAATCACTTTTAGAAAGTTTTTGGACTCACATGACTCCATGTGTTCAAATTACAGAATCAAGACAAAAACTGATCGATGTAACAAATTCTTTAGAAATTGTGTCAACCATAAAAATATTATCCTATCAAACCTTAGGTTCAGTTATCATACCTTGGATTTTGAAGTGGAGCCTAATAGAATCCACAGAAACTAATTTCACCTTATTTCTTAAATTTTTAGCGTATCCCGTGTGCCCCCAGCTCTTATTAAGATTTCTATTCAATTAGATTTAAATAAATGGTATGTATGATTTACAATGAATTATTTTGTAAAACAAAAGCTTTCAACTACTGATGAGGGAAGAATTAGAAAATAGATCAACCATAACATGCTTGGACTTCTCCTTTTCATTTTACTGATTTCATATGTGGTTATAAATACCTAAAAAGTCATAGGTGGCTATAATAGGGGTCATGGAAAATTATTGCCCCTTGCATCATTTTTGAGAAAAATTCTATTATTTTGATACTTTCTTATGGCAAAATTATCTTTTTAGAGCTGAATCAGATCTCTCCACTTTAAAATATGTATAACATCAATGTTTCAGATAGAATGAATTTTTAATGGAGTCTTAAAATACAGATTGTGACTCAAAATACTCTTAAAAGCATTCCAATATCTTTAAATTTCAGTAGCATTTCTAAGTTAAAAAGTAATCTGATCCACCACATTTTATGGTAGTACAACTATAACATGATTAGATCACTTTGGCATTGTACTCCAAATGGTAAGAAAAAAGCAAATATTTCAGATATTTTAATGTTCTTCAAAGAAGCTTTTGTAGAAATTTATTTTCTTTTTAAAGATATCTTACCTCTACATCATCTGCAGACTGTTTGACACCCACCAACTTCCTCTGAAAAAACAGACAGTTTTAGTTGAATGCATTGAATAATGTTTTATTTCAGTGATTAAAGTAAAAGACATAATTATTTATATAATTTTTTTCAAAGTAATAAGTAAAAAGCATGAAATACTTTAACTATAGTTATTTAATGTTTCTTATAAATGTGTTTTTTCTCTGCTGTAAAACAATTGTGAGGAACTTCTCACTTCTCATTAGTCTCTGCACTTCTCATACATACTCTGTCAGCATCTCTTCATGTCTTTTAATAATTTAATTACTTGATTTCTATCAAATTATACACTTTTATTATTTTTATGTCTACACCAAGTCATGTATGGCAAAGAACTGTGTAAATATTCTTGTGAGTATAAAAATAGTTCTTAATTGAAAGAAAAACAATGAAATTCAACAGCAACACTCAGATAATATATAAGAATTCATAACAATAACTGGAAGTCATTGGTGAAGGGAATGTCAAAACATTAAACATTAATCATAAAAAATTATTATGTAAAAGGAACATTACTTATTAAGAAATTGTGAGGCAATTTTAACACATATGACTTGACCTACTCTTAGAGTAAAGATAATAAACAATCCAAAAAAATGACCTATTGCAAAATTTATTACTAAAATAACCTCTATTCAGTTAAAATATTTTCTAAATAATAAAAAACTAATGAAAATGAGAGTGAACTTACTCTAAGCCAATCTCGTCTAGCTGGTTCTGCTTCAATATCTAGCAATTCATCTAGATCTATTTCTACTTCATAGCTACCAGAGTCTTCCTGATTAAAAAAAAACTCATTAGCTTCAGTTTCATAAACAAACTAATTACTAGCAGTTTAACGTAAATTTTGGAAAGTAAATGTTTCTCAAAAGAATCTAAAGTACACAAAGTTTATTTAAAAATAAAACATTCAATACTTACTGAGCTGTCAAATAAAACTTGTAATTGATCATACATCCACATTTCCACGCGTAAGCGCTTTTTAATTAAGCTCATTTGATGTTGTCCATACTTGGCAGTCAAGTACTTTTTCTTTCGCTCATGAATTTCGTCATTTTCTAAATCGAAGTTGACATGCAACATTGATTTGGGTGGACTTTGTCCAGGTTGAAGATTTTTCACTTCTGAAGTGGCAGCTTTAGAAAAGTTCTGAGGGAGGCTACACTCCATCTGTTAAAATTAGAAACACTATAGCAAACCATGTAGCAACATGTAAATTGTAGTAAAAACTAAAGCACTTTAGGATTAGCTAACTTTTAGGCACTTTAGAAATCTGAAGAACATTACTACCCAATCCCATAGATCAGTGTTTCAGTCAGGGGCGAATTTAATTTTCTAGGGGGGGGGCAATTTGAAAATTTCGAACCAAATTGCCCCCCCCATGTGGGCATGGGCCATGATGTTGTATTTTCTTTTTAAGTGGTCACAATTAATTTTATGTTTTGAAAATTAACTCACTCTCTAATATTTCCAAAAATCAACCTATACAGTTTTATTAAATATTATTAATAATAATTAAGTATTACATTTTTGAGTGTAAAAAAAAATTGTGTTATCTTACATAGGTAGGCTTACCATACGTCCTGGTTTACCCAGGACAGTCCTGGGTTTTGGGGGCTGTTCTGGGAAATGTCCTGGGTTCCAAAATCTCCTGGGTTTTTGTAATTTTAAGACCGGGAAATTTTTTTTGTGAAATTTTCGATAAAAATTTTTGAACTGCGTTTTTTTACCTACTTCTATGGCTTCACTTTACTCATATTTAGACTGCTGAAAGGGGCAGACTCTCTATATTTGTACTGTCAAACACATTTTAAATGTGAAAATTAACTCTGAACTTAATTGTTGTGAATTTTATGATTTAATTAAATCTAACAAAGAATTTTTGAAAAAAGTGATGTCAAGTGAAAAGTACAAATGATTAAATAAAATATGTTATTTCAGTTTAAAGGTTTAATTTTTTTTTAGTTAGGGTGTTTATTTAGTTTTTAATCTTTGATGGACCGATAGGTCGACAAAGTGTTCTGGGTTAAGCTCAAGAAAATATGGTAAGCCTATACATAGGGGCATGGAAAATTTAGAAAGGCTTTGGTGTGGGGCATGGACCGAAAAAGGTTGGGAAACACTGCCATAGAATGTACCACTGAATCTAATGGCCAAAGGGATAACATGTAAGTCCCCGAAATTTCTATGGTTTCTTAATTAGAGAGTACGCAAATTTAAAATTTTAAAAAATTACATATGATTTTGGTACAGTCAGGTGAGGGTGCTACCTTTTGAAATTCTAAATTTTTTTCTTTGGATTATTCAACATTATTTTCAGATCAAATTCAGATTTTCAATTCAGTGTTTTATTTTTTGATTCAGTATTAATTTAGTTTCAGATTTATATTTCTTAGCTGTAAATTACTTTACTTATTGCAAAAACTGTTAGGCAGCAGAATCTTATTTATAGCCATAGGAATGTAGAAAAAGTAAAAAATATGGGATCTTATGTATATTATCCCGTCGACCGAACACGTCGCTATAGAACAGTCAATAGACTTTAATAATGTTTCCGAATTCAGCGGCACAGTTTGACTGGATAATATATAAGAACCAAAATATGTAATAAAATATTAGTTCAGGTTTATTGCACATATTTATTAAGTAAGCATGTGTGGCTAGATGGGAGCCACAGGGAGATACCGATCAAAAGGTCCTATCACTCAAAAATATATTCTGGAGTTATATTCACTTCAGTCAGTAAATAGTACCTCAATAGATTAATCTGATTGTTAAGTGGAGAGTGTAGGGAAGTTTTGAATTAATTTTAATTTTTTTTCTACTCATTTTTACCTTTTATCTGGTAATTACAGGCTTGCCATATTCTCAAGGTCAAAAATTAGGAGCCATATTTTCTGTATCACCCTTGAAATATTTTATACAATAGTATCAACTTTTCCCATTACCAATGAAAAAGATCTTATTTGAAAATCACTAGTTTTATCTGATACCGAAATTTCTCCCTTTACAAGATCAAAGCAACTATCAATGCTCGATCTCGGGAGGACCTTTACAACCATGCTTCCCATAAACCTTGGATAATGCTATCCTAAAGTTACGCAATGGCCCTAGGCAAAGAGAGGTGGCTGAATTTCACTTGACCTCCAGGCATGACTGCCTAAGAAAACACCTTTTACAAATCAACATCGCTGCTTTGCCCATCTGCCCTCTATGTAGTTTTGGGTTTTGGAGAGGAGATGGACTCCAAGCATCTCCTACGATATCCTGCTCTGTGAAAGAGTTCTCTCCCTTGAGCATTACTGGGAGGCAAGAGACTTACTCGGTTAATGAACTTTGCTACAGTTTTTTTGTATCTTGTTCTCTAAGGTCTTATTGCTGTAACTGTTTAAATACCTGCCATTGGAAATTTTAAAAAAAGATCAAAACCTACCCTAAACTTTGCTATGCAATCCGGAGCTCCAGTAAAACCTCATTTTTTCCATTTCTCTCTTAGCAAACAATAACAAGATCCTATACTTATTCACCTCAAAAGCTTCTACTAGAGAGTATTCGCCCAATTCCGTGGCAAGAGCCGACGTGAACCCTACGAACAACGCAGTCCAGTCAGTAATCACCCGAAGGTGCAATGCTAAAAAACAGGGGTACTACACTTGATTCTAAACTGACACCCACTTGTTTCAACACAATATTAACCTATTTTGAATATCCTAAAGCAAATCATTCAAATTTAATGAAATGACACAATACTATGTACTTAATTACATATTTATGTATAAATTTCTGAGAAAATTTTAAAAGTTAGTTAAAAAACTAATTATATTTAAGTAAATTTCGCGTATACTAACAGACGAATACAAGGAGTGGCAAAATCGATTCCACGATTTAACCAAAGCTTTCTGAACAAAATACAAATAATGCTTCAAGTTCATCCCACTCTAATGAACTGATAAGCTTTAGTCCTTCAGATGAACGGACCACTTAACAATCTAGATCAGAGCACATAAGTCACCCACCGGAAATCCGCATAGAACAATCACTTTATCAAACAATAGCACACACCCCATGCAAAATTTAAACACAAAGAAATAATAAACGAATAGAAGAAAAAGGAAAAGGCTATCTGAACACAATATTTAGATTATGATTATGCAAACTTACAACGATCTAGTGTTTGATAACAAAAAATTATCTAAATTCTATGAATCTAAAGTTTACAACCGCCGTCTCTAGCAGAACACAAAAACAAGTTTCTGTCTGGCTTTTACTGAGAGTTGAGTTGTTGGTTAGCTGTTTATATACAGATATTATTTTAGTACTCACAGATGTTTACTACACTAGAGGGAGGGGGGAGCATAGGGGGGGAGTCAACTAAAATCTCATATCAACTTTTAGTTTAGAAAATTGCGTTTTTCTTTTATCTTTTTTAGAGTAAGTTTAGGAAAAATGCAACAGTAGTCGTGATAATTACAAGTTAAAACCAATTTTTCATTTCATTGCATCAAACATATCAAAGAAATTGATTTATTTAAAAATTATGGAGAAAATCTCAGGTAAGATTTAAATAGGAAGGGGATTCTTCAAAATCTCACCAAGAGGGAGGGGCTCGTAATTTATGGACTGAGTAAACACTTTTTTAATTAAAAATTACTATTTTTTAAGTAGTGCACTTTTTTTTAGTAAACCAATGAAACCAATCTAGTTTCCATGAGAAACATTCAGAAATAACAGATTCATTGGTTCACTAGTCTCTCTTTAAACTCAAACTTAGGAGTTTTGATTAAACAAAAAAATAGTGATTAAGTATGTGTATTTACTTTACACATCCATTATTTGGGGTAAAATAATTCTGTGATGATTCTCCTAAAAATTTGGCAAATGTTAAGAGTTGAGAAAGCAATTCTTAACTTCACTTATGAATGTTCAAAGCGAGATACTGTACACGATTCAGAATGGTTAGATGTGCACTGTTGTTTTATAACGACTGTTTCAAATTTACATTTTGGTTGTATAAGAGAATATAAAGTTAAAAAGCCTTCATGGAGTACTGAGGATTTCCTAATATTTGACAACTGTTCTTTAGCCATTAGCCTAAAGTTAAAATGTTATACATTTATTTGCAGCCAGTTTTTTTTCTTTACAGGAAGCTTTTAAAGTCTAAGGTGCCCGAGATTACCATTGGATCCTATGGAGAATTTGGGGTGGGGTGCCTAGGTTTGAAAGTTTTCAGGAATATTATTTTAAAATCTTTATCTTTTTCAGTGGCATAATCAATCATTGATTTTCAGTGACTATAGCTTGCTTTATAAACAAACTGTATCAAGATGTTCACTCCTTTATATGAATCTAACAAGAAAAACCTAAGGTATACTAGGGTTAGTAAAAAGTTGAGGTTTTTACAAAAAAACATGGTGGAAAACTAATTTAGTAAAATGTATCTGAGGACAAAAAATGAACAAGTTAATATTTGACAGCTAAAAGAAATATTTTCTTTCCCAGACATTTTTTAATATTTGATGTAAGTAAAACATTTTCAACAAAGTTTTCATACTGTTTATTAGTATTATCAATATATATTTTTAACATATCAACTAGTAAAGTGAGGATAGTAACAAAATGACTCTGAAACCAATGTACAAAAATTGATTGAAAACAAGTGGTAAAGTTTGCAAACAATACATATTTTGAATACACACACTAACAGCCTTGGGCATAAAAAATATGAACTGTTTGAAACATTGAACAAATACTTAAGCAACAACATATTGTACTTAATTTCAAAAGCCTGACAAGTTTCTTTTAAAAAATAATATATCAGAGCTATTCAAGAATAAATTTTAATACCTATTTAAATAGCTCACATGCACAATCTTTAACTAGGCAGTTATAATAATAAAAAAATATACTCAGTAAGGTACAAATACATATTAGAACATTCATTGACAAAAATTTACATCTTTATAGTTAACCAAGTCAATTATATAAATGAGAAATATTAAAACATTTTATCCAAAAGAACTATTTATAAAGCCTACAGTAAAATCCTTTTTAAATATTTTTTTCAACTTTTCTAATTCAGTTGCATTTCAGGAATGTTTATAAATGTGTACAATAGTGTGTGTAAGTAAGAAATCATAGAAGGGTTAACTAAAGGCATTTTATCACTAGTTTGGATAAAATATCAAATAATTAAGAGGCATTTGATGTAATTTATAGATACTATAGTGTCTTTTTAGAAACATTTACCCTAGACTAAAATAATGAAATGAAGTTTTAAAATATTAAAACCTAGTAGCAATTCAAACTACACAAGTTAAAACTAACAAAAAATGAGGGGAAAATATTCAACTTTCTTACAAAAATTAAGAGTTTTAGTTTTAAGGGATTTATAAATCTAATTTAGTAATATTTAACTTTTTTTACTGAACACAAAAAAAAGCAAATTTTTCAGTTCCAATGAAATTTTTTAAAAATTAAAATATTTATAATGATTAACAATAAAACAGATGTTAAGCAGTAAACAAACTGTTATTTTTGAAAACTTAAAACTTTTCTTTTGATTTTCAAATTTCTTTTGAAAAACAAGTGTTTATAACTCAGAAAATTCTAAAGTTGAACATTATAAACATACAAACTGCATAAAAGGACAAAATAGACTATATAAAATAAAAGAATGCGAAATTTTAATTAATTTTGTAAACTTGAAATAAGTTAAATGTTTATAATTATTTACATATTCACAAAAAAAAAGAGTTAAAACAGCAAACAATTCAAGAAAACATCAATCTAAAATATTTTAGTAAATACTGGCACCCTAAACCCCTTTGAAAAATATGAACAATGAGTGTTTATACAAGGATATGAGTAACACTAGTAGAATAAAATTAAAGTACTAGTAAGAAACATGCAATAAGTACCAGAAATTATGTTAAGCTTTAAAGCAAATGTAGTTATCATAAGACACAAATTAACGTTTTTACTTTTTAATAACAGTAACGAAAATAATTAAAGAATTTGCATCAAAAGAAAGTGCAGTGCAACTTGGATAATTCGAAGCTGAAAAGGGGAAAAACTTGGAATTATCCAAGACTTTGAAATAAAAAAATTCCATTTTTTACCTGTATTTCCAGATTTAGTGAGTGATTGAAAACATTTCTTTCTGTCTCTCAACCAATCACCAACCTTTTTCTATTAGGAAGTGTTAATTATTATTTAGAATGTTTGGATCACAGAAAGACATGGTGAATGTTCAGTCTAAAACTCTCTTGGGAAAAGTCATGATGTTCTTTATGTTAATTCTTGAGATGATTTTACAACGATGAATGTCAAAAAATAATTATGATTTCAAAATTTTGTAAGAAAACTTTGAATTAAAGAAGTTAAAATTATACACAATTTTTTAACATTGATTAAATAGGAATTTCAAGGGATCAAGAGAAAACTTTGAATGATCCATGCCTTTGAACTAAAGACATTCAAGTTATCCTAGCTGCACTCACTGCACATAAAAAAAGAGTCATTAGAGTACAACAAAATAAGTTGTTCAATAATACATAAATTACACACAAAATATCACCTTAAATTTATATTGCAAACTTTTATGAGTTCCAAATAAATAGAGGAATAAAGTTTATAATCACATATGGAAATTAAATAGTGATTTTACCGAATTTTTAGAATTATGCCTGCATAATTCAGATAAATTTTTACACAAAAATATATTACTAATGTAACAAAATACATACACATTAAAATAAAATAGCAAATTTAAACAGATTTAAAATTTTAATATTCAACAAGAAGCATAAATAATACATGTTTTTACAAATTTTGGAAAAGTACAATTCTTTAATTTGATCATAAGTCAAAATTTTGAACACTAATCTGTGTTTCAAAGGATTCTCATTGAATCGACTTTTATATAATTTAGCTACTACATATAACTGTAGTAAGTTTATGAACATGATGTTAATGATGAAATGCAGATTTCCTAAAAATAGCTTCTGAAAATATGTTAATACAAAAATGTTTAAAAATTTATTTCAGAAAACAAATCAAATGAGCTTTTGAAAATGATGTCCACGAATCTGATTGAAAGTTCAAAGCATTATTTTTTCTATCTTATGACAACATTCAAGTATAAATAACCAAAACTTTGTGTCCTTTTAAATCATTAATCAAGCTACTTATTTAAACTTATCATAGAAAATCAATTTACATTTTCTAAATCTAATTTTCCTTAAAAAGATTACTTTTATGTAATGAGTTATATCGAAAATACAAATTTTCACCTCATGTCAAGAATATCCAATAAACCATGCAATAAAATTTTGCATGTTTGATACATTATTCTAACCTACAAGTTACAAAACAAAATTAAAACAGTTTCTAGTATATTTAGTAAAAATATGGTAACTGTACAAAAAATTTTATACCATTTCAATTATTAGATGGAGTTAAAGTTTCCTCATCATACATATCCAAGATGGATACATTTAAGAGCACTTTGGGTTCATCCATTTAAGGTTTCATATTTAAAGAGTTAAAATAAAAGGGCAACAATAAAATAACAGGATAATTTTCAATTTAAGTCACTATTCTTAAAAGTTTACACAAAATGCAAATTTTGAATGTTGTTTCATATCTAATATTTTAGTTCACATAAAAAATAAAGATTCAATGCTTTAACAAATTTTTGTTATGCCTTGTCAGAGAGAGATTGATAGTACTCTGACAGTACTTTCCAAGCTTTTGGAGCCATGAAGCCATCTGGGGGCTCCAAGCAGTTTCGGGCGAGGTGTCTCATTCTAGTACCGGATATAAATTCAAAATCCTGTTTCCGATTAGGATCAAACAGGGCCATCTGCTTCTTTGTTGTGTCATAAGCAGCAACTCTAAATGGAATAATTTCGAGCTGAGTCAACCCTGGAGCCATTGTTAATACCTGCAAATTAAGAAAGAGGTTCAAGTAAGAAAGCTACTAATCATTGCCTCAGTAGAAGTTACCAAGAGCAAGTTTACAATTTTCCTTAACAAATACACCAGTAAGGAAAATGCACATTACTCAGACATGCCAACTTTTCAAACAGCCTATCAGTTGCACTCAATTGGCATAACAAAATTGAAACTTAAAAATTAATGCTACTTTATCTAAATAGTACAATGAAACTGAAAATTAAATATTTAAAATTACATATTTTTAATAACTTTTTATACATTCTTATCAAGTTTAATAAATGAAACCAATCTAGTTAAATTATTTTTAAAAATATCAATATCAACTATCTATTTATGTGAATTATTGAAGTCTCGCATGTAATAAACATATCAAATTATTCTTATGCAAATCTATAAAATTTTAGTCTATCATCCAACTATGCCTAATAAAGATGAAGAAAGTGTCAAATATCATAAAATTGTCCAAAATTATAAACTGATTTCAGTCAGTACATTTGAATAAATTGTTAAAAATATACCTTTTGGAACCCCCCCTTAAAATTTCACCCAAAACACTAAATGTTCCCAAATGGGAACATCCTCTAAATTCCACTTATGATTTTGTTTTGCCAAAAATGTCTAGAATGGCTATACCAATGAGGAAACAAGCCATTGGAAGCTAAAAAGCAGAACCTTGACTTTAAAATTTGAACTATGGCATTTAAAAGGTTAAAAAGTTTAATATTTTAATCTTTTCAACTTCAATTTAACTAACATAGATTCAATAGGAACTTCAAGAAACTAAGAAAAAAACTTCGAATCATCCATGACTATAAATTAAAGACCTTCTAGTTACCCAGTTCCTCTGCATAAAAATTCTCAAAAAATATTCCACATATTTTGGGGTTAAGGTTCTAATGAGATACTTATACAGCTTATATAAATAGATAGGCAAGAACATTGCAACACACCTTTGCTCCATGTGTGGGTTCATACAGATCCTTCTTGGTGTCTGGATGAGGCATTCCAGCAGGGTCACGTCCCACAATATAAAAGTTGGCTCCAGTTGACATTCTGGCTTTAGCATGCCACTGAACCTAAAAATAAAAACTATAACTTTTTAGAGGAGCTCACCATTTTTTTTAAACATTCAAATTTTCCCCCTGATACCTAATTTTATACCTGATTGATACTACAGTAGAACCTCAATATACTAGTAAGCCCTCACCCAACAACACAGGGTCCACAAATTTAGAAAAAAATAATCAGAACAACAAAGAATTATGGATATAGTACCTGGAATGAATTGTCTCGAGGTACAAACCAATGCAAACATTCTGAACACGATCATTCGGAATAATAAGTGTTTCATAAATTATCCCCCTTTTTATCAGTTCTAACCTCTTAATAAGCCAATTCTTACTAATTCTACCTGAAATGGTGGTTGCTATAACGAAAAACTCATGTGCTTGAGGTCTCTGTAATGAATTAAAAATAACATTATTTATTCCTATGATAAAATAAATCAGTACTTTAACTACCAGTCATAGCAATGAAAGGGGTCATATTGTGGGGTCGTTATAAAAGAAGTTCTACTGAATTACCCTTGACTAATTATTTTAATCATAAATACCCCCAA
Source organism: Tetragnatha montana (assembly GCA_963680715.1). Taxonomy (NCBI): domain Eukaryota; kingdom Metazoa; phylum Arthropoda; class Arachnida; order Araneae; family Tetragnathidae; genus Tetragnatha; species Tetragnatha montana. The sequence goes on from OY796675.1 coordinate 44,730,294, forward strand.
ATGGTCAAAGAAAAGATAAAATTTTAAGGTTTTTTTTCTACTCAAATGAAAAGATTCTCAAAGAATACATTGCAATGATATGGTAACAATATGCATAAGATGGAGTTACCAAATAAATTATGACAAAAATTCCTTTAGACATCTGTAAAATTAGAGTTCATACCTCTTTTGGACCAGCATACATCATAGGTGAAGGGAATATAGCTAACACAGTGGACTCAGGCTCAAGTACCCTCTCTTCCAGAACAGCTTTGTGCTGGGCTATTCTAGTTTTCAATGGCACATCATCATCTTTGGTCCATCCCCCTAATTATGAAAGTAAAAAGTCATTATAGTATCATGATGTCAACTTTAAATCCACACAAGAAACAAAACTTGAAATAACTTTTGGTAATTAAATTAAATGAAAAAACTGATTTTGAGAATTCTCTTGAAGATTCAGGTGTCTACTTAGCTACAATTTCAGTATGCATAAGGTTAAATAATGTAAAATGCATTGCATTGCACACACTTTGAAAGTATTTTGACAATGAAGTTGTCAAAACAGTTTTTAGGTATCTAATATGTAAATATTCAATTGTAGTTTCCAATTTTCTTCAAAGAATCTTTTCTTTAACTCAAACAAAAAAATTTCTAGGTGCAAAGTAACTGACAAGAATAAATGTGGTGGTGGTGGAAAAAAAAGTCTTGAAGATTCTACACATTCTCCCTGTAATGTTTTTACATTTAAGCTTACTTGTATGATTGATTTTAGGTAGCCAAAAAATAAAACAATTTTTAAATACCATATTTCAGAAAGGGGTTTGAAACCCATTAAGATCACAATACATACCAAGGGGATGCAACAACAACACCGGCTTTTTATATCCTCTTTCGAGCAAACCAGCTCTCGTTTCTTTCATGAGTAAAGCATGGCCATTATGCACAGGGTTTCGAAGTTGGAAAGCAAAAACTGCATCCGCCTAAATAGGATGGGTGATAATACATTGTGAGTTAAAGAATAAATTTAAGAACTTATAAAACATGAGAACAAAATAAAATATTGATAACTGAAAGTTGAATTGCATATATTATTTACTTGGTTGGTTTGTATGAGAAAGTTTCTTTTCACAAATTCATTATAACAAATTATGACTTTTGAATAAATTTTCAAGAAATTTCTACATTTGAAAAAGCTTTTTACAATTTTCATGGATGCATTGATTGAAATAAAAACAGCAGCTTGAATGTAAAAGTAAAGAGAAACCAAATTTTAAACAGTTTAAACACACAACCAAAACGTAAATGCAAAATTAAGGAGCACAAGTATAAAATGAATAAAACTTAATACACATTTTGAAATTTGATCTTACTCCTATTTTCCTAAACTTTGCTCTTAATTCATTTGGTGTCAACCTGTACTCATCTAAACCATCATTGTGTTTCATTCTTTCCAAGACTTCCAAATTGCCTCCAGCTAGCCAATCTCCACTGTCATAAATCATCTAAAACATGAAAATACAATGAGATAAAAAATATTAGGATAAATTATCTAGCTTCAAATAATACTGAAGTGCCAATCTAAAAAACTTAGTTAAAGTACTTAATAGCTCTTAAATCTCAAGGTATACAAGAGTAGAGGAATGTCATTGATAGAATTAAGATTCACTTAAACATTGTTCCAATTAGTAAAGAAATTATGAATTTACTTTCACATATGGATGGCCTTTGTTGTTAGTTCCAAATTGTCGGCCACATCTTTCCTCTTTTCTGTGCTCGAAAAATTCTGGATTTCGCAGTATAGCCACACAGTTACCATTATAGCGAAGTGCAAATGCAGACACATCATACAGTCTTTCTTTATCCTCAGTAGAAATAGGAAGAACAATGGGAACAGATTGGTTTATGACTCCACCTGAGGTATCACAAAATTCAATTCAATTAAAAATTAATTTAAATGATGCATAAATATGTTATTTACATAAAATCAAAAGGTTGAAATTATAATACATTATTAAATGATTTAGATGATTAAATATAATATAATACAAAATTTAAAATTTTTATTGCTTCCATTGAGAAAAAAAAATCTGATAATAAGGAATTGAAAGGAAATAAAAATTAAAATACAAAATATACAAACCATCAAGCATGCAGCCAAAGTATAAGCATTGTAAGTATTGTCTTTCAGTCATAAACCCTTGAATTGGAGTTGCCCATCCTTCTGCAAGCACTTGAACCCATTGCAGATCTAAGCTGCTAATTTCAACAGACTGAAGAGTTTCAGCCTCAGCCTTAGCACGATCTATACTATGGTTTGGAACAAAGAGTTCTTTCACACTGTCTGTTACAGATTCTGGAATGATTCCCTGAAACACCAAAAAATTTCCATTTTAAATTATTTAAGAACAAGAACTTAAAACTTCTACTGTTAATACTAAAGTTCCTGATTTTCACAAACAGAAATAAAAGGTGTTACTCTGTATGGATATATGCATGCAAATGTGAATCCCTAACATTTGTTGAATACTTTGTTGAAATGTTTGGTTTTTCAGTTGGATTGGTTAATACTACAGCAGTAAGCAATACTGACTGAACTGGCTTGGCTGTGTGTGTGTAAGTTCACCATAAATACTGCTATTCAGATATCCACTAAACAGCTGTCACAATTTAATCATTGTTGAGTGTAGTTTTTAATAAGTAAATAATTTTAAAAATTTATTCATCATTCTCATATTGTATAACAGAAGAAATATTAATAACCTTTAATAATAAGTAAAAATCAAGGGGTTTTTTTTATCATTTATTTTTAACTACAATTTTAGTTCAAGGTGGGCTAAGGATATAATATTGTACGGCTTTAACATTAGAAATATTCTGGAAGCATTTAAATTCTATAATTTAAGATGTATTTTCTCGAAAAATGTTCTAAAAAAATTATCTAATTTAAAACTAACAGTAAGAGTAATTTTATATAAATCAAGAATTACTCACCTTGTCTAACAAAAGTTTAATAACTCTTTGAACAGAATCTTGAACAGACAGTTCACCCGCTTTTATATGTATATCAGGTTTATCAGGCTTTTCGTAACTGGAATCAATACCAGTGAAACCTTTAAAAATTAAAAAGAAAATATAGCTTACTTGTTCATAACTCTGAATGGTAAACAAAACTATATTACAATACAATACCTTTTATTTCTCCAGCTCTAGCTTTTTTGTAAAGCCCTTTAACATCCCTTTTTTCACAAACTTCTAATGGTGTATCAACAAAACATTCAATGAAAGTAAGTCCAGCTTCTTCATGTATTTGTCTTGCTTGATTTCTGTCCTAAGTAAAAAACATTTCAATTAGATATAATGCATTATCACATTTTAATTACAAACAAGTAAAGCCCATGAGTTTTAGTTTAAATAAAATAAAATAAACACAAACCTTTCCAAAAGGACTGATAAAACTTGAGAGGGCTATATGTCCACTGTCAGCAAAAAGTTTTGCAACCTCTGCAACCCGTCGTATGTTTTCCTCACGGTCTTCAGGACTGAACCCAAGGTTTTTGTTAAGGCCATGACGGATATTGTCACCATCTAATGCATAAGCAGGGATTCCAAAGGAGCAGAGATAATCTTCAACTCCAAATGAAATCGTAGTTTTCCCAGCTCCAGACAATCCTGACAAAAGAACCAAAGTCAAAAAATTTGAATATTTTCTACTGTTTTTTTAGATGTCAGTAATAAAACTACTAAAATCCCTGATTTTTGTTGACAAGGGGGAGGGGGATAAGAGTGATGCTTATCTTAGATATTCAAAACACTACTTTCGAAAATCACTTGTAATTCGCAAAATAAATTTAATTTTGAAAGTTAATTAATTAATAAGAGGATAAAACATGATTTTTTTTTCCATTCAAGCTGGGTTAATTTTATAAAAGTTTTTTTTTCTTTTTAAAACTGAAAGTATTCAATTTAGATCATTACTGTAAAAATTTTTTGGTTAAAAAATGGTGTGAAGGTAAGGCAGATGCTTAAATAAATATAATAAGAGAGGTTAATGACTTCCTTATTTTTGCTAACAAGGAGGAGTGCAAATATTATGTAAGCATGTTTTTGATCATTTTTTACCCCCCTCCCCATTTGTCAGCAAAAATAAGAAAATCACATACCCCCTCTTACAATTATGTAAGAAAACTGTGAACGATTCCCCACCATTCTACTTATATTGTACAAAAACGTTCATCCAAAATATTGCTAATTTAAACAATTAACCTCTTTATCGTTAATGCTTTTTTTTGTGTAATCAGAATGCTAATCCTCAGAGAATATTGACTTTTTTTCAGTTTAATTTTCTTATACCAATTTTTTTTTCAAGTTTTCAAGTTACAAAAGATTTTCAAAAATAAAGACATATGTAAGCATCATTCATATCCCCACTCCTCCTTGCCAGTAAAGATAAGCAAATGGCAAACCCCCTATCCTCTTATGAGCTTACATAATATTTGAATGGTCCTCTGGTAGAAATCAAGTCCAATATCTTTCTCTACTATAAGAAGATAGTTTCAATTGAATTAAATTCAATTGAAACTAAACTACTCCAAATTATTTGGAGGGATCAGAATTAGAACATTGGTCATACATGGAATTAAGTAAAAATAGGGGGAAAACCTTACCAGTGAACCAGATGGTACAGCCTCTGAATCCAGCTCTTTGACCCATGATTTGGCCTCTTCTGTCCCTAGAGACATGGTGAGCTTGCAATGTGACATTTGTAGCTTTTTGTTGACTCTAAAATAAATATTGCTTATTAGCATGTAATACCAATTAGTATTATAAAATTTTTTTAAACATAAGTAAAAAGAGGGTGGTGGTGGGTTTTTTTTTTTGTAGTTAAGTAAAAATAGGTAAGGGAAGATATGGAAATACTTTTTAAGTAAACTGAAGCTCTCTTAAAGCGAAAAGAAACAGCCAAGTATAAGCAAACAATTATTAAAAACTTTTTAACTAAAAATTCCCAATATTTCTTACTTATGCAATATATTGATAGGTTTATACACTTGAGTAACACATTAATTTCTTCAAAACAAATTGTTTTGATAGAATCAGTTTCTAAGAACATTATTATCCTTTTCAAATCAATCAGAAATGGAATAAATCCTTAAAAATTAGGTGATCCAAAGTATGTGAAACATCCAATTTTTTAGCCAAAATTCCAATTCATACATAAAAATTTTGAATCTTAACTATTAAGCCTAAAAAACACTTATTTCATAAAAAAAAACTCTTTACCCTTACTGTAAGTTACAAACTTACCCTGACGCCCGTCTTTTTTTTTGTGCCAGTTGACGAACAAATTTACGGATTTGAAACTTGTAGGAACTTTTTAAGCTAATTTAAAAATTGTTTCAAATTCAAAACTAAAGTTCGAGACTAAAACCACGTGTAAGATAACCGCAGATAAGATATTAAGATAGGATTGATAAGTGATAAGATGCAGGTAAGTATGTACCTAGAGATTAGCTATATAGTGAAAAAATTTAACAGCTAACGAAGAAAAAAAAATTAAACACAAAAAAGAGGGTTTCTTCTCTGTGCTTTAAAACTAGCCACTGCACTATATTTACATTGTATTTACTGTATAAGTATACCATAAGCAAGAATGGTAGGTAGGAAGCAGATCCGAAACGAGCCTCCCTTGCACCCACTTGATCATCAGAGGCTGCTGAAAATTTTTCGGTATAAATCAAAAGGATAAAAAGTATTTAAAAACCAAGGCTATTCTATTCCCGCTCAACCAAAAGCAGTGGTCCCTGCAAAATGGAACACTCGAACGGGATTTTTGAAGAGTCAAGATAGTTAATAATGTAGAAATTGACACAAATAGTGCTAAATTTTAACAAATAAGTACCATTTAATATTTAGGGAACATTTTTAAAGTCTCAGATATTTTTTTTCAGATTCGGCATGTGTTTATTAGACAAAAATAGACAGGAATGGCGGAGTTAATGAACAATTTAAATTTTGGTCACTTTTTTATGTTTTCTCCCTCCAGACGAGTAATTGCGCAAACAAATTTGAAAGGAAAGGTTTTAAGATATTCTAAATTATTATTTTTATAATCAGCATAGTTGAAAGCCTGGAATTCGCCTTAATGTTTCTGAAAATTCAAGAAAAATCCAACTTTTGGGTCTTTAATCTTAAATAACTATGGTTCTATAGACTTAATATGAATAACCAATGACCCTATTTCAATTACAATAAAATGTTTTATTTTATTTGAAAGCAGTAAGAGGATCTTCCAGGGAAAGAGACACTAGCACCAAAATAAGTTAAAACACTGTTAGTTTAAGGTCAAATTTTCAAAAACTTTCTGGGGGAGGACCCCCAGACCCCCTTGATACTTGTAACTCTATTATTACAACTCCATTTTATATTACGTTTGTCAAAACGCAAAAATTCTATCATAAAATCTGTATCCGAAATCGGATGAGGCGTACCAAAACAAAATGTAAAGTGGTTTTTTTTTACTTAAATTTCCAAAAATGGGGGAGGACCCCCCTTATAGTAGTTGGAGCAGGATAATTCACTACCTTTTCCATATTAAGATAATCGAGAAGTGATACAATCGGATTATGAAAATTCTTAGCCCCCCCCCCAAACCAAATCCGGAAACCTCGGTTCAAATAAGCTACCTATATATGCTCTGCCCATTCTCGATTGCCTAAAATTTCAAGGGTCGATAACTTTGACGCGATATTTGTCAAATTACAAACCCTCATAAAACTAATAATATATGCTTGAATACATTTTTTAAATAAAAGGTTGGGAAAATACAGGAAGGCTGTGAAACTTATGGTCTAAGAGCCCATGGCCGGCTACCTGTATGTATTTGACCAGACCTGAGTTTTTGTACGTTAAAGCCCCTATACCTACCATACATAAGTAGGGGACTCACTAAGCTCAAAGTGGTGGACGCGTCGAGCGCTCAGGTAAGACAGGTATCGATTTTTGACTAATTTTAAATCCATTTGACCACGTCTGCCGTTTTAAAATTTTGAAAATATATTATTATTACTATCGGAAAATAAGAATGGCAGACCATTATCGCGCATTTTACTTCGTGGCAGACAAGTTTGAAAATGCTAAAAAAATAAAATTTTGAAAGTATTTGACTAGATCTGCCATTGATATATTTTATTTATTATAGTCTTAAAAACTTATATTGAACACGGCAGACGTCTACATTGCGTACACACATCAACAAATAATAAAATCTTAGCTACTATCCGGCCAGATGGTTGGCACAGATTTTATACAGCTGTTGTATCTGTATATAAGTACTAGTATTATTAGTTTTAATTCATTATTGTAAATAGTTTTAATGTAATACAACTCAAATCCTAACTCAACTAATGAAAACGAGTCATCTAACGATGAACATGACCCGATGATGAATGAAGATTGATATATATTGTATATATATATATATTAGGGTGTATCGAAAAAACCGAAATTTCGCTAATAGCTTAGCGGTAGTGCGGAAAAGTTGTGAACTACCATCTCTAATAAGGGTGTGAAATCTTAAAATTATGGGTTGATATCTTCTGTTGCCTCAGTAGACCTAAAGTTCAGAAAATTTGACTAAAAATGACTAAACTTCAAAAATTCATACAAAATTACGAATTTTAGTCATCAGTTTCTGTTTAAGCTTAAAAGTTACTATTATTAACCAACTACAGCTATAAAATATTTTAAAACATTAGGTTGATATCTTGATTTGCCTCATTAGCTTTAAAATGGACTCTAACCGTCTGACGTCACACGGAACCAACACGTGACCTACTGAGCTTGCGATTGGTTACCACAGATACTACACTAGTAGATTTACTAGTATAGTATCTGTGGTAACCAATTGCAAGCTCAGTTGTAGGTCACGTGTTGGTTCCGTGAAGTCTCGAACCAGATAGGCGGTTAGAGTCCATTGGGAAAAATAAGGCAAAATTTAAAATTAATGCACATAGTTCACTAGGGTGTGTAAAAAAACTTTTGTTCAAAAAAAAACGTCGCTCCCTGGGGCTTTTCGCATTCTTTTTGGTCCTAAAAGATAGTGTGTTAAGTTTCAACTCCCTAAGTTAACTCTAGGATTTTCCTGTTTAGCCCTAAAGTTTGAAAAAAGTGGAAAAATGACCAATTTTCCGAATTTAAGAAAAATATATTTCAAGATTTATATTCTGATAAAATAGGTTCAAATGTGCTATTTAAAGCTTATTTAGGTGGATTATAGTATATGTTCATGTTTATTAACTCTAACCTATAGCTCTTATAAATTTAAGAGTAAAAAGTACTATACATGGGGCCGTTGCGTTCACCAAAAAGATTATAATGCACTACGGTGGACGAAAGGAATTAAATACCAAATTTCTTCGAAGGAACTCCCTCGAATGATGCCATTTGGTTTTAAATCAATATTTTAAACTAAGGCCAGTGAAATAACAATAATTTGAGCCTTTCACTGTGCGTTTAATGTAAAAAGTGCTTTTCTACAAAAATGCTCGTTTCTAGCTGATCAAACCAAAAATTTATTTGAAAAGAAGGAGACGTTGTACTTTTTTAGATCAAAAACTTTAAAATATCTTTGAAACCTTTATAGGGATTTCATACTTTCTATGTAGAACTTAATTTTAAACCGTACAGATTGGAAATGACATGGATTATTCCTATATTACAGAAGAGAAAATCGATTTTCTTTTTAAAGTTATGAAAATTCCCTCTTTTTAACGTGTTTGGGGGAAAGTTTAATCTAAAACTTCTTTCTTCAAAATTTCAATAAAAATTAACTATAGTGTGAAACAATTCTCATAACTTTAAAAGAGAAATTCGATTTTTTCTTTCGGTATAGGAATAATCCATGTCATTTCCGATCTGTACGGCTTAAAATTAAGTTCTACTTATAAAAATGAAACCTATAAAGGATTCAAAGGTATTTCAAGGTTTAGGATCTAAAAAAAAGTACAACGTCACCTTCTTTTAGGATAAATTTTGGGTTTGATCAGGTAAAAACAAGCATTTTATGCAGAAAAGCACTTTTTACATTAAACGCACAGTGAAAGGCTCCATTATTGTTATTTCACTGGCCTTTATAATTTAAAATATCAACTTAACACCAAATGGCATCATTCGAGGGAGTTCGTTCGAAGAAATTTGAAATTTAATTTCTTTCGTCCACCGTAGTGCATTATAATCTTTGGTGAGCGCAACGGCCCATGTAGTACTTTTTACATGTAAATTATAGGCGCTATAGGTTACAGTTAATAAACATAAACATATACTATAATCCACCTAAATAAGTCTTGAATAGCACATTTGAACCTATTTTATCAGAATATAAATCTTGAAATATATTTTTCTTAAATTCGGAAAATTGGTCATTTTTCCACTTTTTTCAATTTTTAGGGCTAAACAGAAAAATCCTAGAGTTAACTTAGGGAGTTGAAACTTAACACACTATCTTTTAGGACCAAAAAGAATGCGAAAAGCCCCCGGGAGCGAGGGTTTTTTAAACAAAAGTTTTTTTACACACCCTAGTGAACTATGTGCATTAATTTTAAATTTTGCTTTATTTTTCCCAATTTTAAAGCTAATGAGGCAAATGAAGACATCAACATAATGTTTTAAAATATTTTGCAGCTGTAGTTGGTTAATAATAGTAACTTTTAAGCTTAAACAGAAACTGATGACTAAAATTCGTAATTTTGTATGAATTTTTAAAGTTTAGTCATTTTTAGCCAAATTTTCTGAACTTTAGGTCTACTGAGGCAACAGAAGATATCAACCCATAATTTTAAGATTTCACACCCTTATTAGTGATGGTAGTTCACAACTTTTCCGCACTACCGCTAAGCGATTAGCGAAATTTCGGTTTTTTCGATACACCCTAATATATATATCTTATTTTCATTCTTATTTTTAACACTTTTCAATTTTTTCTTAACAAAATAAAAAGAAAAAAATTAAAATGAATAATCGAATTATTTTTTTAAAAGCATTATACCATATTATTTATAATTCCATAAAAAATCTACTTATTTCTCTTCTAACTAATGAAGTTTAGTATATAGAATACGAAAACAATTTAATTTCTTTAAATATAGTGATAAAATAAATTACATTGATGTAAAACAACGAACGGGATACATATACATCTGGCCGGATAGTAGCTAAGATTTTATTATTTGTTGATGTGTGTACGCAATGTAGACGTCTGCCGTGTTCAATATAAGTTTTTAAGACTATAATAAATAAAATATATCAATGGCAGATCTAGTCAAATACTTTCAAAATTTTATTTTTTTAGCATTTTCAAAATTGTCTGCCACGAAGTAAAATGCGCGATAATGGTCTGCCATTCTTATTTTCCGATAGTAATAATAATATATTTTCAAAATTTTAAAACGGCAGACGTGGTCAAATGGATTTAAAATTAGTCAAAAATCGATACCTGTCTTACCTGAGCGCTCGACGCGTCCACCACTTTGAGCTTAGTGAGTCCCCTACTTATGTATGGTAGGTATAGGGGCCTTAGCGTACAAAAACTCAGATCTGGTCAAATACATACAGGTAGCCGGCCATGGGCTCTTAGACTATTATGAAAATATGAAAAGTTTCTTACTATTCAGTTCCATCTTGGCAAAATAGGTTACCAATAATATTAATGAGGAGGCTACAACAATGCTTCAATAGTTCAAACTTTAGGTTAAAGCTATATATTATAACAATTCCCTGAGCAGCTCGCGTAAGGACAGTGCAATGAACTGATGATGGGAACTGATCCCCTCTCTTGCGAAACTCCATGTTTACATAAAAAATTATCACACACAAGATGTTTGACGAAACCTTAATGATAAAACCGTCAGCGAAATGACGTAAACATTACAAAATCATAAGCATGGGAATCGAGAAAAAAAAAGTCCACTGTGGAAAGTTCTACTATGAGTTGTTGATAAAAAGAAAATTTTGAAACTTCGGAAAATTAGAACAATGCGATTATTTACGACACCCATGGTGGGTGCGATAATCGGTTGAGTAACATGCCGAAGGAATAACAAGAAATAAATTTATCAGACAAGATTGGGGATGGGGATTAACGCAATAATATGAAGGCTACACCAGAATGGCCTGGAACGTCTCTAAAACAATTTACAAAATTGAATAACTTTCAAGCACCCTTCTCGATTTCTTTGTGCAATGCCAATGCGGATATATTGCCGGCAAAGTTTCTAATAGTACTTGAAACTTGAATTGTCGTCAACAATGAATGAAACTTATTACTTAGTAATTCACAAATTTCAAGGCGTTCCATAGAATGTCTAATGACAATCCTCCAACGTACGAGATGCATCTGATTAAGAAGCGTAATACTCTCGGATACTCCCCTAACCATTGCCTTAAGGGAAAATTTTATGCCCCCACCCAAAAAAAAGGGATCTTCTCTCATCTATGAGTTTTCCTCTGCTTTTCTGGCTGACTTTGAATTTCAAAGACATTTCGACTATTTTTCAGTGGGGAAGATTCTTTTACCCTATAATAATAAGACCACGAATCTCTTATGGGAGGAAGGTCTGGAAGCAAACTTCTTCTTCACCCAGGAAGGGATAGACATAGAATCACCAATAAACTCCGAAATTAAATTACCCAATCCAAGAATTGCCATAAAATTTTAAAAACCTCAAAAGACGAAGACCCCCCCCCCAGCGTTTTGGCAATCAAGAATTGAATTCTCAGCCCCACCTGAAATGGACCAGAATAAACCAATAAAACCATAGGCTTTTTAATCAAATGCCATTGGGAAAGCGGGGTAAAAATTAAAAACAGAGCAAAAGAATCCACGAAATATTTGAAATATCAAAAATCTAAAACATTCACCGATGCAACATAATATTTATAGTAATAACTAATTGAATTGCACCAGCGCCATTAAATTGCAATCCACAGATAGGGGGAAATGGTCATCGGTCAGTATTAGAGTCAGTATCACAACGTTGGCAATTGTTTTATCAGTTGTATTTCATACTTTGCGGTTTGTCATTAGCCCATTCTATGCAATGCCTACGCAAAACATAAATATACCTCCAATCTTCTTATATATTAAAATAATTTGGTTTTTCTTTCGGCCGGCCGCCAGGCCGCACCCCCGTTCCGATTTGGACAAACTCGGTCTTGATCGAAAGCTCTCCACCCCTAGATGAGCCAATAATATATCACGTTCCTCCAAAACATTCCATTTTTAAATTATGCGGTTTTTCCGTTTTGCCCCCATGTTAACTCTATGGGGAGGTTCCGTTCGGCGGCCGCCAGCCCGAACCTCTGAACCGATTTTGACAAACTCGGTCTTGATCGAAAGATTTTCAACCCTAGATGAAGCAAAAATGTGTCACGTTCCTTCAAAGCAATCCATTTTTAAATTAGAAACTTTTTTCAATTTGCCCCATTGTTTTCAGTTAATATTTTTACCAACACAGGCAAAACGTCTTTTAAAGAACGTGAAGAAAATCTACTTTGAAATTATCAAACTTCAATTTTTTTACGTTTTACTAGATTTATAGCAACAGGATATCTACTAGGCATATTGGATTTATAAAAAAAAATACTGGTACAGGTTTAATTAAAGTATTACTTCTTACTCTTCAGATGACGCATAAGAATAAATTAGTTGTGGTTAGAAAAACCTATATAATTTGATTGAAAATATTGAATAGTGTAGCGCTGACGATGCAGCTTAAAAAAAAGTAATTGTAGAAAATTTAACTGCGCTGCAAGCGTGAAATAGTAACGAGCGAAGTAATCTAGCTGGTAAGACGCGGCTTTGCCGGGTCAAACCAGCTAAGTAATATATTTAATATAGTTTGCCGAAAAACGACAGGAATTCTGTAAAATTCATACTGCAAAAGTTTCATACTTTGATGATAACTAATACTAATCGGGAGATGACTGAAGCAGTCAAGTATAGTTCTCTGGGCATTTCTTATGTACTCTACGCAAAGAATCTGGCAGTACGTGTACAGTACAGTGTTTGGGCGGACTTGTTAAAACACCCTGGATATTTTTTTCAAGTAAGCATATTCATTTTTTACAGAAAAAAACAATCACCCGGTATGAGTATTCTACAAAATTTGAAACTACCACAGTGTATAATCTTTATGCAGAACTTTCATAATAATTTCATTTTGTGTAAACCTACTAGTTAAGGCACAAATGGAAATCTTTCTAAATAGCAGTTGAATTAACAACGTGAGTCTGACAGAAATCTCTAAAAGCATATGATAATATTACACAGCAAAATAGAAAAATATCAAAATTTAAGTTTCAAACTCAATTACAATGAAATGCCTTAGTTGAATGGAACACTGAGCTAATAATGAAAGCTTTATTCGACAGTTGTATCAACAGACTTTGAAAGCACGTAAAGGCCAGCATAGCAGCTGAAAAGGATTAAGAGACAGAAACACTTCTACATAAAAATGTAGTTTATAAAAACTTGTGTTCCAGAAATATTTACATGTGATAAAATTACTATTTACGTAACTAGTATTAAAATCGATGCCAACTTTTGTAACACATAGTTCGATGTATTTGAATTTGAACATCAAATTTCATGAGCTTGTGTCGATTACTGTAGTAGGAGTAGCATTTTAAATTTTAAGGTTCTTTAATAAAAAAAAACTCGTAAATTTGATTTTTTTTAATGATTTCTGGTTATTTATGATTAAAAGTTCAATTGATTAACTCATATCTTCATAAAGTTATTTTTCTAAAAATAATAACTCTTTTAGGTTTGACCAGTATGGTGTCATATCAACTTGACCTAAAAGCGTTCAAGATCAATGTTAAACTTAGCTTTCTTTGTATAGATATTTATTTATTCAAAAAATATACTAAATATAAACAATTTTTTGTCATGAAATTATTTGAATCTATTGGGGAGCCCCAATTGGCTTCTATTTTTAAAAATGCTTAAGCAGTGAAAATACCCACTATACCTTAGAAAAATGCAAAACAATATCACTGTAAAACTTAAAATAATATATATGTTACGGGAAAAGTGATAAATCGAGTATTATTAATAATCCCCGCGTATTTCGGGAAAAGTGATAAATACGCTTTGATAAATGCCATTAAATTTTCACATTGCCCGCCTCCACTTCGGACATTATTATATTAATTATGCCCGGTTTATCACTTTGCCCCTAGCATATACATACTAAATTCAGGTAAACATCAAATAACGATTCGGACCATAAAAATTTATTGTGTGGTTTGTCTTTATTAAATCTTGGGGGGAAGCTATCCCATAAATCTTATTTATTATTTGAAACCATTTGCCTTTAAAACCCACTTAATTCCTACTAATCAACCCAAAAGGAACTTGAACTTGGGGAGTTTTAAAGTGGGCGAGAAGTTGGTCACTTAGATTTAAAATTATCAAAATTATCTGACACCTAATCAGTAATTATTCCACTCAGCTAAATTATAAAAATAGTTTTAAATTACGAATTAGCCTTCTTTGTTTTAATAATAATATAAAAAACTTGTATTTACCAAACGAAGTCGGTATCCATTCAAGGGTGGCCTCATCTTGTCAACAAAATACAAAGTGTTTACGGTTCGAAAATTATATCCAGAAAGTCCACTTCAACACTTCAACACGAAAACCCTACCTCTCACCATCTCTCCATTACTTATAACCCTCAAGACCACCGCAGGTGGCGCTACGAGAAAACGTCCCCAACAGAACATAATCCTTTTCATGGTCACTTTAGCAGAAACCTCTGCCGAGAGAGAGAGCAAGCAAGTTGCTTCCGAAAACCATTCGATGTAATTACGAGGGATTTAAAAACTCCCCATATGGACGTGAGGAGCAGGATTAGAGCTTTGTTGACAAGTGGTTCTCAGAAGGCGGTACAATGGCCAGCGTAAACAAATTACAACAGGTGCAATAGAGGGTTTTCGGAATTGATTTCACAACATGGACGAAAAACGAAAGATGGACCATCATAATTCTTTGGTAAAAGGTTGGTTGAAAGGACATTGCTCCTCTCACGAGAATCCGATGAATGCAATTTTGCAATTAAACAAATTAATTACAATGGAAAGATCATTCTAGGATTATTAGGTGCAAGCTTTAATCATTTCACAATCCACAGGCACAATAATAAGGAAGGTACTTCCACATAAAATTGCAGGATTTTATGTTCGTTTGGTATACTCAAAGTTGTGTTTATGTCTAAAGTATTATACTCGACAGCAATGTTTCTTGAACCTAGTACGTCACAAATGCGGAAGGAGAAATCGGTAAACACGAACCCTGTTGGGTTGATAGGTGTTTCGGTACGCAAATCGTGATTGAAAAGCACTACATATACATAAAATCAACAAAATAATCATATTTTTAAATTGACGTTCTACATTTCACTCAAAATTTAAAACCCGCAATGGGAACTACTTTGTTTGTTAGTGACGTCGTAGGGTCAACTTAAGTTGCTGAATAATATTTTTAAATTGACGTTCTTTATTTCACTCAAAATTCAGACACCGCGATGGGAACTACTTTGTTTATTAGTGACGTTGTAGGGTCAACTTAAGTTGCTGTCAAGTATAGTATAGTAACTTCCTTACATTACGTGAAGAAATAAACGTTAAGAGAGGTTATTTTAAAAGTGAGCGATCGTTATTTCATGACTTGAAATTTCAACACTACCTAAAATATGTGTGATCTGTCTCAAAACTTCAAACACCTTGATGGATGTTAAACAATTTTATCATGCAATAATTTAAATTAACGAGAAACTAATCATAATGTATCATATTAAAAACTGGTTTCCATGGTAATGTTTTTATACCGAAAAAAATTGTTCCCAGAAGACGAAACATTACCGGTGACAATTTACCGTCTTTTGTAGCGTTGTTAGATGGGCAAATTCATCGCATTCCACAAGTAACAAGAGGACAAAATGTTTTAAAATAATGAATCTTATTAAAATTTATAGTAAAGGCTGATAAGTCTTCAATATATCGTTCTCTTTATCTAACTGAATTTTGTCACTTAACACATCCTATCAATAATATCCCTTCTATTTCTTTTGACCATTCAAAATAAAATTTTAAAGATGGTTACATCTTGACGACAAAGTGCGCATTATATATAAAATTGTAATATGTACATCAGCAGTTGATTTACGAAGCAATTGAATGTATATAAGTTACCCCCTGTGCCCCTGTCAGTGTCTATGAAAAAATCAGCAGGAAAATTTAGGAAACAACTTAGTTTAAAAATCTGATATTTCAAAACCACTTTCTTTTATTTTTTGCATATTACATTTTCATTAGTTTTCCACCGACAGTTTTGAGAAACATATAGGTAAGAACTCTTCAGAAAAAGATTAGTTAATACATCAACATTCTGATGATACGTTGCTATAAACAGGTTTCACAACTCTTTTCTGACATGACACAGCATTTTACGGTAATGATATTTTAACATTAGTTGAGTCATTCATTAGGATAACTGAAAGTGTCTTCGCAAAGAGAATTGAGAAATTAGGACTCGTTTTACCACATTAAAAAATTAGGACTCATTTGGGTAGAAAATATAGACATAATAACGATTCTTTACATTGATTGCTACAATTACTCTATCACATAGTTAAAAAATCATCAACTATTTCGGACGCAAACTGTTCACATATTTCCTCATCATTGTTACTGCCACCGATACCTCTGCACTCTGCATATTTAAATCGTTTGGTTTGTCATTTTAAAAGATATTTAGAACCTTTTTTTCCTTCAAAATTGACTATTTTTTTTAGAATACGATAATAGAAAAATACATTTGAATACCCGCATAGGCAAATTTATGGGGGTCATGGGGGCAATGCCCCCCCCCCCAACTTTTTGAGAAAATTGCAAAATTGCTGGGGAAAATCCCGTTTCCAAAGCCATCAGGGACAGCTTGCCCCCCAAAGGTTTCCAGTTTACCTCCTAGGCGGGTCAACCACTAAATCTGCCCAAGAATACCCGTTGGCCACTTTAAGAATAGAAATTCAGTCATAAAAAACTTTTATGATTATACAACTAACAAAAAGTTCATACTTTAAAGTGTCACATTCTGAAAAAAACATAGAAGTAGTCTGATTTTAGTAGTACTTCAAAAGTAAATAACGAACAAAAAAATAAGTAAATTTTAACTTCATTTTAACGTTTTATAAATTTGGAAAAAGGGATAAAGGTTAAAAACTTCACCACTGATATTTCTGATATAAAAATCCATATAATTTACGAGTCAAAACAAATCGGAAATTAAGCAAGAGAAATGATAAGAGCTCACCGCTGCTATTCTATACCCAGCAATTATCATTTTGAACGGCACACACGCTACAGCGCTGCTTGGATCCTGTCGGAAGAAGATTCTCCTTCAGTGGGAGCGAGAGAGAAAAGCGAAATGCTTTATTATTGAAGCAGAAGCCTCATAGCGATTATATCGGAGAGATAAGCACCTTCGATGTCACCGAGGCCTGTTTTTCTAGTCGGCCTTGTGGACTGATTAAAGCACTATCCTTGAAAACACGGTAGTTTCACGCGATATTCGAAGCTAAATAAATACACGAGTTCAAATGTCGGGAGGAGGATAAAAATTAAATTTCATGCAAAGTAGTTTTTTTTAGCATATGATGTGGAAGTTCTGCTTTGAACACTAGCTTTGTGTTCTTAGAAGTAATGAATGGAAAAAATGTGTGTGTGTGTCAACCTATTTTCAGACTTTCTGACAGAAATTTATTCGGAAGTCTTTTTTCTTTCAGTGAAAACACGTGTAACAAGAATTTCCCATCACATAGCTTTGGGGAGGTTTTACTACTATATTTTTGCCACAGAAGAAATGTCGCTTCTGTATTTCTGTATACAATAGATCCTGTACAGAAGTTGAAGCCTACAAAGCTATAAATCAGAATTCGTTAATTATTTAATACTGCTGCATGTCACACTTGTTTTTAGTCTGTTCCTATGTTATTACAACAAAAAAGAGCGAAAGGATATGATGGAAAACTCCTTCGTCCAAGTAAATTACAAAACTCTTCTTAAAACCTTTAACAAAAATTTATTTAAAATATAATTTTTTCCCCATTTACCAAAATCTCAATATCTACAGTTCCTGGGAAGGGCCTCATTGCATAGGGCGGAATAATTTAGGGGGAGGCAAATTGCAGCAAGTCGAAGAAATCCATATTGCACAGTTGCACTGATAATAATTCCACAATCCTTTTCCAAAAATTTTATCTGGGGTAATCAAATAAGGAGGAGCTTGTTAATTTTTTTTTTTCTAGGAGGTGCACCTTGTTCTCTATTCAAGTAATATTCATTTCAATTTTCTAATGAAAGGCGACAACATAACACGAAAAATTATACCTCGATTCCATGCTTATTTTGTAGAAAATGTGACACTTTTAGCCTAAAATCAGTAGAATCAAAAACTTAAAGAATTAGGGCTTTTCTAAAAGGGAAGTTGAAGTAATGGGGTGGTAAGAAAGTTGTAGCACTGTTGTGTAATTTAATTTCATCAGGTAAATAAAATATTCTACCAAGACTTTCTCTTAATTCGTTTAAGTTTAACTAGATCTCCGCTTTAACAGGCCGTTATTAATTTAGATCCGATGTAAATATATAATGGAAAATTATACCAGACAGACAATGATAAAATTTCGAGCCTTGGCAGAAAAAATGACAAAATTTTAAATGTTTCCCCTGTTGGTATCTTAATTTTTTTTATCCTAAAATAAATTGCAACGTTTAATAAATGCGTCTTTCATCTCTGAGAAAACTGCAATTTGCCAATTTACATATCGAACGATTTTCATTTTAACCGAAATTCCGGATAGGAGGACCGAGCCACTCAGAAGTTGCTGCAAGTAGAATCTCAAGTTGCCCATATAAACCGTGAATACTAACTTCACATCATTTTTAATTAAAATTGACTTATTTACAAGCTTTCTGACCGACAAGCAAAAATCGACCAATTTATCCAAAAAATAATTGAATTACAAGTTATTGGAGCTCATAAACACAGTTTTGTCCACTCCCAAGCTGTAGTTAAGACTTTTTAGGAATCACAAGGAAATTATTTGAAAGTTCAAGAAAAAATAGACGTTTTAAATTATTTAATTACTTTCGAATTATCACCAGTGTATTTGAAATTGAAATAAATATAGTCTGTTAAGAAAACACTAAGCGTTATTAAGATCTGACCGGAAAGTCATATTTGATGGATCAAAGCTTAAAAAACATAGTTCATTCGCAGAAAAGCCTTGAATTACCGGTGGCGGTGATGTCCTGTTTCATCTCTTTCGCTTACATCCCCTTGTCAAATTTTGTCCTCTTTCATCCCCTCGATAATTTATTACTATTTATTTGTCCGCTTTCGTCCCTTCCTTCAAGTTTGGCGCAATCAATGCAGTTTGGCTTCAAAAAAATGTTTTGTTCCCAGAAAGTCGCATTATTAGGCCGATATCCGACCTTTTTTTAAATATCAATCTAAACAGCTCGTTTGTTCTCCCTGCACTCATTTGCCCGAATTTGTACTTTCCAAGTGACCAGTGGTCGCGGACAGCATAATACAAGGATAATTGCAACAATTCCATTGTATCAGATAATGATAATATACCAAGTCTATCTATATACTAATTTATGAAATAAAAAAACTCTTTTTAAAAACACGTTTTTAAAATGTACTAAAAAGTATCAAATAATTTTTATAACTCCTTGTAAGACGAAAAACGTGGATATCAAGCATTAGGTATTTGATTCTCTCAGCACTCCCCCATGCTGCTATTTTTTTTATAGTGTACAGATACATAATGCATGATCCCCACGTTTTTCGTTTTACAAGGAGTTGTAAAAATTCTCTCATAGACGAGTTCTACTGGAAGTTGACTGGAAGTCAAATGTTCAAACCTTTCCGGAAGGAATATATAGTAAATTAATCCATTCACTGTGTATTTAGGTACCCAGTTTTACATTTCAAGGCATTCATTAATCAGTAAAAACTTTAAAAGGAAAAACTAATGGTAAAGATGGTATTTTATAGTATAAAGAAGTATAGTATTGTATAGAATTTTAGTAAGATATCATGGGAAATGAAGATGTTATGCTAAAGTTTTTTCCTTTCAATTTTTATTGAAAAGTGTGTAAATTAAAATAATTTTTGTATTGAATCAAGACAAAATAAACTTAAGAATATCAACAAATTGAATGTGAATTAAAGTATTTTTATTAATTAACAGTGTAAAAAGTAACTGACAGGTAACACCTTGACATACATAATAATATTTTAAAAACGAAACTTTTTAAAAGTTATTTATTTTAGTAATAATTTTAATAGGATATCCAAGAAAAAACTGAAGCGTAACTAACAATTGTTCACCTTTATAGCGGTTTTATGCCAATTATGGTAAACTCAACACCCAAGGGATCAAACAGGAATAACCAAAATTTCATTTAACCCTAAAGGGATCAAACAGGATAATTTTTGACAAGGGGACGAATCAGGAAGAGACGAAAGAGGACTAAACCGAATTACCAGCATAGAGTAGATTACCAGTAGATTAGAGATTACCAGAGGAAATCGTTATTTCCGACGAATTTTACCCAGATAATGTCAAAACTTTTTGAAAAATGTAGCAGCTAGTAGGCTTTATAAAAATGAAGGCTTTTTTAGGGCCTATGAAGCAAAGTTTTTCTCAGTCAATTCTAAACTTATTCTATAGATTCTATTGATGTGGTTATTTACCTAATTCAGCAGAATTCGAGCAAAAAAACTCTTTTCACTCCACTCCTGTCCTGAGTGTTCAGAAAAAGCGAATTTCAAAAAACACCTCTTTATATTATCAGAGAACAGTAGGGGATAAAAGTAGGGAGGGACACTTATTTATTTTAAAATTCGAAAATAAACGGAAATTCGAATAGTTGGTCAATAATGTAAAGAAGTGCTATCAAGTAGCAAACGGGAAATCAGCTGTACTATCACTTTCCGGTATGATGATAAAAAACACTCAAAAATTTTACCTAAGACGTTTTGTGAAAGTTACTATGTAGTACAACCAAATGTTTTGCCAAACTAAACGTCAATCGAATTTTTTATGGTTTTATTTGAGTTTTGCAGGATATTTATTGGGATCAGTAAAATGATCGGTTCAATCAGCAATATCAGTGATACTATTTAACTTCAAATTCGATTTGAAAATTCCACATGATTTATATTTTTTGGTAAGTAATCAAGACATATGTATTAATCAAGTCCTTTTCAATGATCATTTATGCTTTATTACTTGAAAAAATCGATTACCACATTTTCACACATAGGCAACTGTTCATTAAAAGATAATGCATTAATAAAATGTTAATTTTTCACTTTTTTTTATCTAAAACTTCACTTTTTACTTGGGTATATAAGTGCAACTAGGTTTGTACGTAGGGAGGACAGATTGTTGAACAAGGTTTGAACGCGGCATTGAAAGACATAAATTTCATTAAAATTATTAAAAACCCAATTTTCAAAATTTCGGCTAGTAAAAATCGCCCTTTTAAGGTTTATAGTAACATTTGAATAAATATAGGACATCAGAAAATTTTTCAGATTTTCCTAGTTTACAAATATAAACAAATGAAAATGCAAAATTAAGAATTTGAAAAAATCATTTTAAAAATTAAATCAAACTGTAAATTTAATAACATTTTTATTACATTTTAAAGAAAAATACAGCTAACTTAAGAAAGGAATTGAGACCCTCAAATATCTATGTGCATATATTTAAAAATTGATGTTTAACTTCATTATAATTCATAGAAATAGTTTTCCTAATTTGTTTTTGCCTCTAGCAAAATCTACATTATTTTCCTCACTTACAAATAAAAAATATTCTAACATAATTTCAAAAAGAAATTTTGGTTTAAGGAAATAGTTTGAAAATATTCGTTTCCACATCAAACACAAAAATATCCCAACACAGGGATGCCAGCAACTTTGACCTAAAATATTAGGCACTTAGGGACCTAACCCTGGAAAAACACTATTTATATAAATAAAATATGTTACCAATTTAAGTAACAAAATAAAAGAGGGTGATATGATCAGAGATCTAGGGGTGATAGTAAATGAAGACTTTAAAATGAAACATCAATGTTCAGCTGCAAGTAAAAAAGCTAATAGGATATTGGGATACATTAAAAAAACTGTTTCTTCAAGGTCCGGAAATATTATTTTGCCATAATATAGAGGCTTGGTAAGGCCTCATCTCGAATATGCTGTTCAGTTCTGGTCTCCATCAGGCCTGACGAGAGAGGGGGGCGAGGGGGTACGATTTCCCGGGGCCCGGGACCCAAAGCTTTTCATATGAGTATTAAGACGGATATCATTTTGGAAATTAATTTGTTCACATAAAGGTCCAAAAAAAGTAAATTCCCAGTTTTCTAGGGGCATATTTTCAAAATTTTTCTGGGGGAAGACCCACAGACACCCTTTATTACCTGTTACTCATCGTATTATCAAGAAAACGATATTTTTAAGTTGAGTGAAATTCAGATCTTGCCTAGAAATATTCTAAAAATTACAATAAGCCTATGAATGCATGGGTGGAGGTACTTCAGAAAATTTTTGCCCCCTACCTCAAAATGAGAATATGTCATTGGGGGCCCGCTTCTCAACCTTGTACCCGGGGCCCGACTTGGCTCTCGGCGGCCCTTGTCTCCATAATTAAAAAAAGATATAGATTTAGCTGAAAGGGTTCAGCATAGGGCTACTAAATTGGTCAAGGGTAGTATATCTAGTTTTAGTTACGAGGAAAGACTAAAGAAGTTAAATATGTCACTTTAGAGCAGTGTGGTCCAACCCGAGTGCCAATTAAAATTTTCATGAGGAGGCGAGTGCCAGAGACAAGAAAATTTACATTTTACTATTTTAAAACAGGCAAATCAAGCTTATATTTCAACACTGGATCATTTACTTCAACTACAAATACTTACTAAGACACATTTTACTTAAGAAATATCTTTCCTACATTTAAAATGCAATGCAAAAATATTGACTGGGTCTCATTAACACATTTTTTATACACTGAAGGGGATTTATTTTGTGCCACAACTTAAACACTAATTTACTTTATGTTCAAATTCATGAAATTAAAATTTAACAAATTATTTCTTGGGTTTTTTTTTTCCAAATCGATTATTTTTTTGTTAAAAGGAAAATTAGTCTAATTTTTAATTAGCCCAATTTTTTTTTTTTTTTTTTTTTGAAAATTCGACCCATAAAATCGTTTTTTTTTAACAAATTTCTGAAATAAAAATTACTTTTTGATTAGTTACTTTACTTTATAAAACTTATTACATTTTGTGGCCATGAAAATTTCTTCGAGGGCCGCGGGTTGGACTACACTGTTCTAACTGAAGCCCAAAGTGAATTTTAAACCAAAAATAACTTCCAAGGGGTGTCAGGGGTTCTCCCCTGAAATTTTTTTGAAAATTAGACTCTAAAACCGGGTTTTTAACACTTTTCTGCAATAAAAATTGAAATGTGGATTATATTCTATATAGTTAGAATACAAATTTAATTTTGAGGCCGAGTGCCACGAATATTTTTTAGAGTGCCACTTGTGGCCCGCGTGCCACGGGTTGGACCACACTGCTTTAGAGAAAAGAAGGGCTAGAGGGGATTTGATTCAACTTTTTAAAATGTCAAAACAAGGGGACACAAGGACTAGATTTCTGTACGGGTAATAGAACGAGGGGTCACAGTTTAAAATTGAATAAGGCAAGTTTTAATCGGGATTGTAGGAAGCATTATTTTTTTAATAGAGTTGTGGATAAATGGAATGCATTACCTGAATCTATAGTTAGCTCAAGTGGGGTGGACGAGTTTAAAAGAAAAGTAGACGAATACTGGAAGTCGGGTGGGTTGAATTGAATAGACTGGATCAAACTTGCTAGGCTTTTAGCCTGTAGTTGATAAGACTATATTAGTATTTGTATAAGTTTAAATAATGATGGAATAATAAAAATAGGGAAAAATACAAGGAATTTATCATGTATTAAGTAACGAGATATGCTGTAAATCATATTATTTTTAATTTATCTATATTTAATTATCATAATCTTTAATACATCTTCTACGCCTAGACGTCTTTATCCTTTACGCATTTGTTAATTTTCTGATGCTTAAAAAAATTTTGGAAGTCTTCGTATGTAAACTCCTTTATAACTTTTGCCAGATTTTCTTTCACAACCTCAACACACTCAAATCATGTTTTTAATATTCTAGTTTGACCTTGGTAGTTAGATAAAAGTCTCATGGGGCAAGATCCGGTGAAAAAGGTGGATGATTTAACTCTGGGATGTGGTATTTGGTTAAAAACATTTTGAAAAACACTACAGAATGAGCCGGCGCAAAGTCTTTATGGAGATCCCATGACTTGCGAGTTTGAATTGCTATGCAAAATTTGTTTTGAGCATTATTTGTCAATTCAAACAGTTTCAGCAATTGCACAAATACATAAACAACTGTTAAATCAAATCAAATTACCAATATTTTCAACCGTTTTCTTCACGTGACAGGGCTTGTAGCAGTGTAATTCATTTTCAATATCTTTGCAACCATCTTGAAAACACTAAATAAACCCCTCAAAAATTTGTGTACATGACAAATACTTGTAGTCATTTTTGAAGTTTAATGTGAAATTTAACGAAAATTTGTTGCCCTATTACTATGCACTTACCATTTTTCCGGCAAAATGATCAATATGCTTTTATATATAAACATACACTACAGCCAGACGAATTTGTTTACAAACAAGAGAGTTGCTGCATTTAAAACAGAAAGTTCCATACTAAACAACTGCCTAATGTTCAAATTTGTCACATGCTTAGTTCTCCTGTAGGAGCATCAGTCTTGCTATTTAATAGCCACACCTTGTAAAACTTTAATACTAGGGACCAAGCAGCTAAAAAATAACTGTACAGGAAATAGGAACCTTCTGGCTGACAGCCCTGCACAGGCAGGGATTCAGTCAGGCTCCAGAAGAGAGGGCCCTTTCGCGGATTACCTCTAATTTTAGCCACAAATAGACAAAATCAACGTTTGATAGTAAATACAACCCAATGTATTCGTGTATCTCAAATAATCTGAATCAAATCCTTGCAATTACCTTTAACGAGTGTGAAATTGTTTTCTGATAACCCCATCGAAATGACACCCATTGGCAGGCCTTTCACTAGAAAAGGGAATATTGTGTTTGAAAGTGCGATATTTTTTCTCTTAAACTAAGTGGTAATAATAATTTTTATTTGAATCATTTTTCTATTTCTAAAATATTCTTTATATGAACTTCGTATAGCCCAAAACCACTTTTGGATCAGCTGGAATAAGAGTCCTCCATTTGGCGAGCGTGTCGGGATCGCCAACTGTACACTATAACTAACCGTGCCGCTTACATCCGTACCGCTAACTTGGTGACCGCAACGCAAGTCGCAAAATGGAGGACTCTTATTCCAGCTGTGCCCCACTTTTTCTCGATAAACTATTTTCCTCTTTGACATTAGATATTCTTCTAATGTTAATCAACTCTTAGAACCTTTTCACTAAAATCCATTCAATCAATTTTATTTTAGATATAAAAATGAATCTTTCCCATACATACCAGTATTTGACCAAGTGATTATTTTGTTGCTAGAAGAAAGAATAGGCTTGTGCTTTTTAAAATGGTGAAGAGCTCACAAAAGTATGGTGTGTCATCAAAAATCTTTTTGGACAACTGTACCTACTATTAGCAGGTTTTCACTAATCGGCCAGTGGGTTTTCACTTATGTTCTTTGCTCAGTTTCAAGTTGTTTTAGATTTAATTGCCAAAATAAACCTGATATTATAACAACTAACAACTACCTATGTTTTTGCTGCTTAAAACTAAATTTTGATTTCAAAAAATTCTAAAAAACACTTCTAAATATTTACTTCAAATAGGTAAAAAGCAACTATTAGTCACTATACTTTCAAAATGGTACCGAGGTATGAAACTTTTTATAACAAGTGCCAAAACTATAAATATATTCACATGTCATCAGTTTTGGAACGAAAAATTATCATTACAGAAGAGAAAAAAGGGAAGACTCAAGTTCCCCTCTTTCCCCTAATTGTTTACTAGAATTTAGTACATAAAATAAATAATAAATCACAAAATTACATAAAAATCAATTTTAATGACTTGATAATACTATTAATCATGTAGCTGGAGATAATTGACGGCATTTAAGAAGTAAATAATTCAAAACACCCCGAATGCAGTGCAGGTTTTTTCGCTGTATTTTTAATTAAGATAAAAAAATGAAAACTTGAATCTTGAACTTGAATTGTTATTTTCAAGCACTAAATATTAAGATATATATGGACGATTTGGGAAGTAAAAATATTAGATTTCAAAAAGATCGGTGTTTTTTGGTTGATGTTGACATGTAAACACACCTAATTCAAAACAAACAAATCTTACCGGTTTGAACTTCTTGATTATTTCAGTCATGATTGCTACTTGAACAGTTAATGATGATAAATATTAAACAATGATATTTCTTTTTTGTTCACATCAGAAATTTAGATAATTTTTCTATTTAAATAATACAATTATAAGTAGTAGAAAGTGCTTCGGTGGCGTTTGTCTTCGTCCACGACCGGTTAAATTGACACGGTAGCGGTTGCAGTTGGAAGCGAAGGACCGAAAATAGAACTACAGAGATGATGTCACGCCGACGATGCGGATGCGCCATCAAAGCAAGGGAGAGGCTGAACCAGGCTGAACCGAGAGGGCGTTCGAACCAGATCGAAAGAAACCTGTAGTATTTGTTTTAACAAGGGGATTTATGGGGTCTTAGGGTATAATGCCGCCCGAAATTCCATTTCGCCTTAAATCATGTGTTTCCATTCCAGAGCAGAGCTATCATGGCGCGGATTCAAGGGCAGTGGGGGGCACTCCGGAAGTACAGTCCCTCCTTTTTAGCCCAATGAAAAAGGGGAAAAGAGAAGAGATAAAAAAGAGAAAAAAAAGTAGATTCTAAAAGACCAACAAATTTTTCCGTCATTTAAAAATGTAATTTTTTTCTTTCCTTCTTAGCCCCTTTTTTATTCTAGGGGAGTCTCTTTCCCCAGATTGTTCAAATTTTTTCGAGGATTCCTTTTTCTACCTCCTCTGTCTACTTTCCGATATTTTTAGTTCCGGGAGGAGGCACTTCTCCCCAAGTCAAATTTTTAGGCCAATTTTAAATTTTCGGTGTTTTTAATCTTATTTGAGCAAAGAAAATTCTAAAATATTCCCTTTGCAAATTCAAAACACATACAAAACACAGTAAATTTTTTTTCTGATTTTACTACGAGCATCAGGAGTCATATTTTGGAGTTAAATTGACAAAACGTCTTCTCCATCCAGCCTCCTACTCTCACCTTTCAAACGTTACCTAGTCTCTGATTAATATTTTTACTATGGAGTTTTAATTTTAGGGGCATTTATACCTTTTTTCTGAACACAATAAAGGCTATAAAACATATGTTCGTTGTTTTGTCTAAAAACACCTAAAAATTTGTTTCAAAAGTTAAATTTTAAAAAATATTGGAAAAGTTCTCCCCCTCTGTAAAAAGTGACATTAATTCGTGCCTGAGACCAAAAGATTAATATTAGTTGTTATGAAGTTAAATAAAAACTCATAATCATCAGAACAAACTTTAAAAACAGTATTCTGATAATAATTTTTACCTCAAAAGAGAAAAAGTTTGAACTCTTTATTTCTTCTAAATTCTTGACACATTTTATTTGAAAAAGAAAAAAAATCTTGCAAATTTGCAGAATTTGTTAGGTCTATAAAAAGGTGATATTTTTACATGTCACTACCTATCTCCTTGAATATTTAAGACATTTTCATGAACTTTTTTTCTGTGCGTTTCTTGTGATATTTCGAACAATTTTAAGAACTAATAAGCTTACGTTTTCGTTCTACATTGATTATATTGAAAGGGTTCAGCAGCACAGGGCTACTAAAATGATCAGGTGTATTTCCAGTTTAAATTATGATGAGCGCTTAAAGAAGTTAAATATATTCACTCTAGAGAAAAGAAGGGCTAGGGGAGATCTGATTCAACTTTTTAAGATGATAAAGCAAGGGGACAACAGAGGGTCTGGACTTCAGAACAGATAATCTCTGGAGTAAAGGAGTTTGAGGAAAAGGTTGACAAATTCTGGGAATCCGGTAGTTAAGAGTTAAATGGACTAACCTTGCTGGGGTTCTCGCCTGTAGTTGGTCGTCAATATTTATATTTGTACCTCATTTGCGTTTGTTTTTTAATTATTTTTTAACTTTCTAATTTCATCGCTAGGGACGCTTTAAGCCGTGACTGATTATAATCAGTTTAAATGAATTTGTGGCTTTTTAAGATATCCACTATATTAATTTTATAATTTGTGTACATTCCGAAACCATCATTTTTATTAATTCACTAGCTGATATGCCCGGCCTTGCACGGGTGGAGTGTACTAATTTTTTTTTTAAGTTCTTTCAAGATAAAAATCTAATTTTCTGTATCAAACATTACCAATCATCCCGGTGTTCCCGGTAATTTTTCCTATCTCGATGTTACCGGTAATTTTTATATTCCAGTGTTCCCGATAACTTTTAATCCCGGTGTTCCCGGTAGCTTTTCATCCCGGTAATTTTTCATCCTGTTGGTCCCGGTAACTTAATCATCTAAGTTTTTTTGGTGCCTTTTTCATCCGGGTGTTCCCGACGTCTTTTTTCTTCCCGCAACAAAATAAATAAAAAATGATAAATCACATTAAAAAGTAATGGACTCTAACCGCCTATCTGGTTCGAGACTTCACGGAACCAACACGTGACCTACAACTGAGCTTGCAATGGACTCTAACCGT
Organism: Tetragnatha montana; assembly: GCA_963680715.1. Taxonomy (NCBI): domain Eukaryota; kingdom Metazoa; phylum Arthropoda; class Arachnida; order Araneae; family Tetragnathidae; genus Tetragnatha; species Tetragnatha montana. The sequence goes on from OY796675.1 coordinate 44,759,264, forward strand.
CTGACGTCACACGGAACCAACACGTGACCTACTGAGCTTGCGATTGGTTACCACAGATACTACACTAGTAGATCTACTAGTGTAGTATCTGTGGTAACCAATGGACTCTAACCGTCTGACGTCACACGGAACCAACACGTGACCTACTGAGCTTGCGATTGGTTACCACAGATACTACACTAGTAGATCTACTAGTGTAGTATCTGTGGTAACCAATCGCAAGCTCAGTTGTAGGTCACGTGTTGGTTCCGTGAAGTCTCGAACCAGATAGGCGGTTAGAGTCCATTGCAAGCTCAGTTGTAGGTCACGTGTTGGTTCCGTGAAGTCTCGAACCAGATAGGCGGTTAGAGTCCATTGGTTACCACAGATACTACACTAGTAGATCTACTAGTGTAGTATCTGTGGTAACCAATCGCAAGCTCAGTAGGTCACGTGTTGGTTCCGTGTGACGTCAGACGGTTAGAGTCCATTGTTCATTTGGTAACTAACCTCTTTAAAAACTACTATCTAATAAAATCTAGTAAATGTATAAGTCTAGTGAGCCGTGTATTATTTTCAACTCTGTTTTCCCATGAAGACTATTTTCAATTTGCTTTTCCTTAAATATATTTATTTTAAACAAAAATTCTAAAAATAAAGGAAAATAATGTTTGGAAATTAATTATTTTAATTTATTTGGGTGTTTTTATAACTGATAAAAGTTTTAAAAAGACAATTATCGAGTTTTTCCTATTAAAGTATTTAATTTTTGAGGTTTTCATCTTATTAACAATAGTGAGTCAAGCAGGTCTACTCTAGTAGAGAAATGGAGAAATAAGCGTTTTTGGCCATAAAATCGTTAATTACTCGTAAATATTCGATTTTCGAACTTGGAAAAGTTGATGGTCGTCGTTCCCGCCTCGAGATACGTCTATATACCGAGTTTTGTGCACGCCTGCGGCGTGGTTTGGGAGGAGATGTTACACATACATACACAGCCACAAACGGTTTTATATATATAAGTGCCGTTCACATGAGCCACTCTACCTGGGTAAAAGGTTAGAAAAACCGGTTCTACGCAGTTTTATCACACCGCTTCCCCTACGCAAGGGAAAAAGTGCGGAAGTAACCGTGCGAAACTTCACCCTAGGCTAGGGTAGGGGAATAAAGTACTCCGACCAGAGTTTGTTTACAAAAACAATATGGCCTCCTCTTACTACACTGCAGTGCCGTTTACATGAGCCAATTACCCGGGTAAAAGGCGGCTCTTACTCCTCTTTTCTACCCGGCATTCCCTACGAAGGGAAAAAGATAGGAAAAAGCCGGGTAGGATTCAATCCTAGTCAATTGCCGGGTAGTACCCTCCTTTCCCATGATGCATTTCGTGTCCCATCCCACACTACCTTGCGTGTTGTGTAGTCCGCCATTTAATTGTTTGTGTGTGCTCTGTTGATTGTTTTGATATAATTTGAAAGGACATCAATAACGTAGAAAGTAGCAAATGCAGTTGGAAATGTGAAGATAAAACGTTAAGTTTAATAAACATCCATTTAATTTTTAAGACAAGCACAACTTACAAACATGAAAAACGGAAATCAAAACAATAAACATTGATGGAATTGAAACAATGTTGCCAACACAATTTTGTATAATTGTATAAGTAATACTAGTAAATAAACAAAATATTCAACAAATAATACAAGATTACTTTCATACATCTTCGCAGGTCTTCGGTAAGCAAATCTGCTATCATCCGTTGATTTTTTTTGCATATATCGCCAACGCTCTTTTAAAATTCCTTTTGATGCTTCTTGCAAGAACAAAAATGAGCTATTTGTAAACAAACTTGGAAACCATGGAAACAGGCAGATCCCTTATTTCTTACCACGTGACCGAGAAAAAGCCGGGTTAGATCATGTCTCATGTAAACGCCTTCAAATTTCGTTACCCGGGTAGAGTTGGAAATTCCCTTCAACCCACTTTTTACCCGGGTAGCTACCCGGGTAGCATTTTTCCCATGTAAACGGCACTTGCACTTCACGTTAATCATAAAAACCATATTATTACTTACGAAATAAAATATTCTTGATCCTCAATATTCTCAAGGTGTGTTTTGTCTCGTTCAATGTTTATGTTATGATATTTTTAGTTTTAAAAGCTTTTACTGATGCGTTTCGAAATGTTCTGATGAAATCTAAGGCTTGCACTTGCAATAAGTTAATAATGTTTCAGTGATCTTTTTTATGATTGTTCTTCAATTTTATTTTTTACATCATGGTCATCCTTTGAAGGCAGCTAATTATCCATTAATATAATGTTGTATTATTTCGATGGATTAATTTATTTAATGATCAAAGTACAAACATGACTGACCGATTCAATATTCCAAGTTTCCCGTGTGGCTTAGTTTTTCATTTTTTAATCAAGGTTAGAATATTATTTAACTCCAGTATGGTGTTAATTAAAATAAACTTTAATTCATTGTATTTTTATTAAATGTGTTTAGAGAAAATTATTCTTGTAAAATGTATGCGAATATTCTGATTACATTGCTTATGTTTAATTTCTTTCCTTTTTGTGTTGTTCTTTTGTTTGTTTCTTTTCATTTATTAGTTTTTTTTTAAACAGTTTAGTTTTCTTATTTATCAAACGGTTTAAAATGCTTAGATTAGATGCTCAGTTTTTTTACTACGTTTTTAATTGTGTGGAAAATGAATAAAATTAGTTGCATTTTTAATTAGAAAGCCTTTAAAAATTGTTTAAATCTTAGTCTTGTTAAAATTTGAATGTCTCGGGTCCCAGAAAATGGAGAGCATCGCAAAATAAATGGGCTCACGAAGAGACAATAATCCTTCTAAACGTGTTAGAAGTCTTCATACTGGCAGAATTTCTTGAATACTATTTTATAATTACATTTTGATACAGTGCTGAACAGTGCCAGTGTTTGCTACTTTGTAAATACAGATGGTGCTTCTTTTTCTTGATTTCTACCTTAATCTGTAAAACAGGCTTTTATTTACCCTAGAAATGCAATAATTATATTACTCATACTGTTAGGAAGATAGGTTAACATTCTTAGACCTAAACTCCATTTAGTTTTAAAGGTATCTTAAGTTTTCTCTAAGGGATTTCATATTCAAATTTCTAAAAATGCATTTTTATCAAATTTATTTTGTGATAATTACTGGTTTCTATTAACTAAATTGCTTTTAATTGCTCCTGATAGACTGTTGAAATTTTTTATATATAAATTTATATAAGAATACATATTTTATCCAATTCTTAAAGTATTAGTTTGGATTATGTGTCCTATTAAGAATTATGGAAGGTTTTTTTTTAAATATGTCAAAAAAGTGTTCCAATTAAGAATTTTTAAGCCTTTTTTTTTCAATGTGCTGTTAGAAAAAAAGCATTCATATAAATAAAACAATAGTTTAAGTACTACCTACTAAAACTAAATTGACAGTTTTGTTAGTGTTAAAAAAACTTTTAAAACTATTTTTTTAACTTTTTAAATATGGTTCATCAAACTGCCCCACAATTTGGAATAAAAAATGTTTATAAACATTATTTTAAATAAGAACATCTTTTTAATAATAGGGTAAATAAATAATTAGGGTACTGTGGTGCCTTCATCTCATTTCTCTTAATTCATTAATAGAAATTCTTAAGCAAAAAATTTACTTAAAGCCTGTTCCTAATTCAAAGAAAAAATATTACTCCCAGGGTTTATTTCCCATAGGAAAGAGCCTCATAAGTCAGAAACATCAACTCAAATAGAGAAAAATACAAATTTGAGTTGAAAATTTCAGTTTATAGGCTGTTTTATAAATAAATATATGTAAAATATAAATTTTTTGATAAATAAGAAAACACAGAAAATTCTCCCAAAAAATATCATCCCTCTGCTTCAAATTGTAAGATAATATTTAAAAAACACTCACATTTTTGGGTGAAATGAGTAAGAACCCACCCATTGGGTTAGAAACTAAATTTCTTTTGAAAATACCCTATTCTCAAACAAAAGTGACAGATTTTATTATAATCTATTAATACTATTTTGGTTACAAAACTATCCCTAATAAAATTCCTAAATATATTTATTGGCAGAAAATAAAAACCTGGCAGAATAAAAACTAACCATTTAAAAGAAGCTTTTGAACAGGTAATGAAAGACACTACCCAAAGCACAGCTGGAATACCGTGAAAAATTGCTGGCCCAAAATAAACTAATTTTATAGGTCAAAATCAACAAATAATTGACTTGATGAAAAGGTCGTTTGAAAAAGGAATGTTTGATTGAAATGCTACTTTCATTGATCTTGCCTTAAGTTAATGTTTTTCAAAAATAAGGATTTTTTATTATAGGATTACCAATTTTTCATTTTCTAGCACTATGGAAACAAATTCCTTGAATTTCTTCAAACATAATAATCTTCTGAGATTACAGAAATAAATCTTGTGCACTTCTAGCCTTCTCTAGGATTCTTCTCCAACCTGGTCTGTTCAGTTCATGGCAACAGTTCGCCAGTTCCTAAATTTTAGGAAAAGGAAGTCCTTGTGTCAATAGAATCAGACCATCTGAGTTTGGGTCTTCCTCTAGCTTTATTTCCAAATGGCTTAGACATAAAAATTCTTTTTGTGGTACATTGGTCTGACAACCGGAACTTTTAGAATGTAAACCCTTCAGATTTGTATAGAAAAAAACCGAACTGGATTTTTAAAATTTAAATCAATTACCAATTAATATAAGTACATATTATGAATAAAATAAAATTATTTTTAAATATCATTATTTCTATAATAAAATAATTGGTACTTTAAATACCGGTCGTTGTATTGGGAGGGTCATTATAAAGAGGTTCTACTGTAATAGTAAAAAAGAAAAAAAAATAGAGGGTGACGACACTTAAAAATTTACTCTTTGAATTTTTCTTTCATTTTTAAAGGACCCCCATAATACTCATACTTTCTTAATCATATAGGTAATTAATTTAAATGCAAAAATATTTTTTCTCATGTAAATCATTAAAAACAAACGAAGAAACTCCATGATTTGATTACAAACAATAAAAAACGACGCATCAACAAGAATACCGTTGACCACGTGTTACCCTCTTTTCCCATAATACCTTTCGAATCCCTAAGTGATCGCTCGTCACGTGACTCTTTGTCCTGGTAAAACGAGTGTGCATGTGAACGGGGCTATTCAACAGTCACCCGGGTAGTCTTCAAAAAATCCTTTCTCCCTACTTCATTACTCTTTTAACTGGGTAAATGGGTTTGGCCATGTGAACGGCACTTTAGAGACTAGCTGATATGCCCGGCCTTGCACGGGTGTAGTATATCAATTTATTTTTTTTAAACTTTTCTCAAGTTACATGTCTAATTTTTCTGTAACCTCAGTTACCAATCATCCCGATGTTCCGGGTAGTTTTTCTTATCCCAGTGTTCCCGGTAGTTTTTCGTATCCCGGTGTTCCCGGTAATTTTTCATGTTCCGGTATTCCCGGTAATTTTTAATATCCCGGCGTTCCCGGTGTCTTTTTTCATGTTGGTGTTCCCGAAGTGTCTTTTTTATCCCGGTTCCAACTGTTTATATTTACCCAAACCCATCCTCCTATGTTGAACATTTATCGTTTCCCCTAGTAAAATATTTAATTTTAAGGTTTTCCTCTCATAACAATAGTGAGTCAAGCATATCTACTCTAGTAGAAAAATAAGCATTAACAATAGTGAGTCAAGCAGATCTACTGTTGTAGAAAAATAAGCATTTTTAACCATAAAAATTTTAAATTACAGGTTAATATTCGATTTTCGAACTTGGAAAACTTTGTATTTATAACCCACGTCTCTAGATACGTCTATATACCGAGTTTTGTCCACGCCTGTGGCGTAGGTTGAGAGGAGATGTAATTTTCATGTTTTAATCTCATTTGTTACAATAGTGAGTCAAGCGGATCTACTCTGGTAGAGAAATGGAGAAATAAGCGTTTTTGACCATAAAATCGTTAATTACTCGTAAATATTCGATTTTCGAACTTGGAAAAGTTCGTGTTGATAATCCTCGCCTTAGAATACGTCTATATACCGAGTTTTGTGTACGCCTGCGGCGTATTTTGGGAGGAGATGTAACACATACCCACACAGCCACAAACGGTTTTAGTTATATACTAGCTGATATGCCCGGCCTTGCACGGGTGTAGTGTATCAATTTATTTTTTTTAAAGTTTTCTCAAGTTACATGTCTAATTTTTCTGTAACCTCAGTTACCAATCTTCCCGATGTTCCCGGTAGTTTTTCTTATCCCGGTGTTCCCGGTAATTTTTCATGTTCCGGTATTCCCGGTAATTTTTAATACCCCGGCGTTCCCGGTGTCTTTTTTCATGTTGGTGTTCCCGGCGCCTTTTTCTTCCCGGTTCCAACTGTTTATATTTACCCAAACCCATCCAGTTCCTATGTTGCACATTTATAGTTTCTCCTAGTAAAATATTTAATTTTAAGGTTTTCATTTCATTAACAATAGTGAGTCAAGCAGATCTACTCTAGTAGAAAAATAAGCATTAACAATAGTGAGTCAAGCAGATCTACTCTAGTAGAGAAATTAGCATTTTTAGTCATAAAAATGTTAATTACAGGTTAATATTCGATTTTCGAACTTGGAAAACTTTGTATTTATAATCCAAGTCTCTAGATACGTATATATACCGAGTTTTGTCCACGCCTGCGACGTAGTTTGAGAGGAGATGTAATTTTGAGGTTTTAATCTCATTTATCACAATAGTGAGTCAAGCGGATCTACTCTGGTAGAGAAATGGAGAAATAAGCGTTTTTGACCATAAAATCGTTAATTACTCGTAAATATTCGATTTTCGAACTTGGAAAAGTTTGTGTTGATAATCCTCGCCTCAGAATACGTCTATATATCGAGTTTTGTGTACGCCTGCGGCGTATTTTGGGAGGAGATGTAATACATACCCACTTACCCACAAACGGTTTTAGTTATATACTAGCTGATATGCCCGGCCTTGCACGGGTGTAGTGTATCAATTTATTTTTTTTAAAGTTTTCTCAAGTTACATGTCTAATTTTTCTGTAACCTCAATTACCAATCATCCCGGTGTTCCTGGTAGTTTTTCATATCCCGGTGTTCCCGGTAATTTTTCATATTCCGATGTTCCCGGTAATTTTTCATGTTCCGGTATTCCCGGTAATTTTTAATACCCCGGCGTTCCCGGTGTCTTTTTTCATGTTGGTGTTCCCGGCGCCTTTTTCATCCCGGTTCCAACCACTGTTTATATTTACCCAAACCCATCCAGTTCCTATGTTGCACATTTATAGTTTCTCCTAGTAAAATATTTAATTTTAAGGTTTTCATTTCATTAACAATAGTGAGTCAAGCAGATCTACTCTAGTAGAAAAATAAGCATTAACAATAGTGAGTCAAGCAGATCTACTCTAGTAGAGAAATTAGCATTTTTAGTCATAAAAATGTTAATTACAGGTTAATATTCGATTTTCGAACTTGGAAAACTTTGTATTTATAATCCAAGTCTCTAGATACGTATATATACCGAGTTTTGTCCACGCCTGCGACGTAGTTTGAGAGGAGATGTAATTTTGAGGTTTTAATCTCATTTATCACAATAGTGAGTCAAGCGGATCTACTCTGGTAGAGAAATGGAGAAATAAGCGTTTTTGACCATAAAATCGTTAATTACTCGTAAATATTCGATTTTCGAACTTGGAAAAGTTTGTGTTGATAATCCTCGCCTCAGAATACGTCTATATATCGAGTTTTGTGTACGCCTGCGGCGTATTTTGGGAGGAGATGTAATACATACCCACTTACCCACAAACGGTTTTAGTTATATATAGATAGACTAGCTGATATCCCCGGCCTTGCACGGGTGTAGTATATCAATTTTTTTTTTTAACTTTTCTCAAGTTATACATGTCTAATTTTTCTGTAACCTCAATTACCAATCATCCCGATGTTCCCGGTAGTTTTTCCTATCCCGGTGTTCCCGGTAATTTTTCATGTTCCAGTATTCTTGGTAATTTTTTATATCCCGGCGTTCCCGGTGTCTTTTTTCATGTTGGTGTTCCCGGCGCCTTTTTCATCCCGGTTCCAACTGTTTATATATATACTCAAACCCATCCAGTTCCTACGTTGCACATTTATAGTTTCCCCTAGTAAAATATTTAATTTTAAGGTTTTCATCTCATTAACAATAGTGAGTCAAGCATATCTACTCTAGTAGAAAAATAAGCATTAACAATAGTGAGTCAAGCAGATCTACTCTAGTAGAAAAATAAGCATTTTTAGCCATAAAAATGTTAAATTACAGGTTAATATTCGATTTTCAAACTTGGAAAACTTTGTATTTATAACCCACGTCTCCAGATACGTCTATATACCGAGTTTTGTCCACGCCTGCGGCGTAGTTTGAGAGGAGATGCAATTTTGATTATTTTATCTCATTTATTACAATAGTGAGTCAAGCGGATCTATACTCTGGTAGAGAAATGGAGAAATAAGCGTTTTTGACCATAAAATCGTTAATTACTCGTAAATATTCGATTTTCGAACTTGGAAAAGTTCGTGTTGATAATCCTCGCCTCAGAATACGTCTATATACCAAGTTTTGTGTACGCCTGCGGCGTAATTTGGGAGGAGATGTAACACATACCCACACAGCCACATACGGTTTTAGTTATATATAGACTAGCTGATATGCCCGGCCTTGCACGGGTGTAGTATATCAATTTTTTTTTTTAACTTTTCTCAAGTTATACATGTCTAATTTTTCTGTAACCTCAATTACCAATCATCCCGATGTTCCCGGTAGTTTTTCCTATCCCGGTGTTCCCGGTAATTTTTCATATCCCGGTATTTCCGGTAATTTTTAATATCCGGGTATTCCAGGTAGTTTTTAATATCCATGCGTTCCCGGTGTCTTTTTTCATGTTGGTGTTCCCGGCGCCTTTTTCATCCCGGTTCCAACTGTTTATATTTACCCAAACCCATCCTCCTATGTTGAACATTTATCGTTTCCCCTAGTAAAATATTTAATTTTAAGGTTTTCCTCTCATAACAATAGTGAGTCAAGCATATCTACTCTAGTAGAAAAATAAGCATTAACAATAGTGAGTCAAGCAGATCTACTCTTGTAGAAAAATAAGCAGTTTTAACCATAAGAATGTTAAATTACAGGTTAATATTCGATTTTCGAACTTGGAAAACTTTGTATTTAGAATTCTCATCTCCAGATACGTCTATATACCGAGTTTTGGCCACGCCTGCGGCGTAGTTTGAGAGGAGATGTAATTTTCATTATTAATCTCATTTGTTACAATAGAGAGTCAAGCGGATCTACTCTAGTAGAGAAATGGAGAAATAAGCGTTTTTGACCATAAAATCGTTAATTGCTCGTAAATATTCGATTTTGGAACTTGGAAAAGTTCGTGTTGATAATCCTCGCCTCAGAATACGTCTATATACCGAGTTTTGTGTACGCCTGCGGCGTATTTTAGGAGGAGATGTAACACATACCCACACACACAGCCACAAACAGTTTTAGTTATATATAGATAGATAGATAGATAAAAATTTTGGGGAATTAAGGAGGGGCTTAGCTCTTCCTCTCCAACAAATACCTTATGAAGTAGACGCTTATTTTACTTTATTGGTAGTGAAATTTCATTTTTTATGTCTCGAAATCGTAGCTATTAATTCAATTCTGATAGTTGAACTATTATTTAATTATGTTAATTTTCTGCATGTTCAAAACTTCTTTCTCCCAATTTCAGATAAAGCATTAACAGCTTGTATTCACCACTGATTTGACCTAAGGTTGACCTGGAATCAAGCTTTTTCGACAACTCTGATTTGGCTTAAGACTTGTTTAATTTTTCAACTATACCAATAATAAGTTTTGATTCCAGGTTAACCTTAGGAAAGGTTAGTAGTGAATACGGCCGTAATAATCTTAACTCCTTCAGTTTTTGGATTGATTGGGACTTTTAGTTAGAATTCCTTAAATTAACCTGATCTTAGAATAAACTATGTAAACCAATTTTAATCTACCATCTTCCATTTCCAAATAGTATTTAAATATTTATTCATTAGAGTAATAGACGCATAGAAATATTTTATTTATTTTCATAATGGAAGGTAGACGTGTGAAACATGCTTATAATATTGAAAACTTTCCCATCCACGGTCATCTCAAGTTTTAGTAACGCGTCAATGAGTAAGTCATAGAAAAATGCTTCATGCTCTGATTCTCTTACAAAACAGCGGTAGAAAGTAAGTAATGAACGGGGGAGTATTTTGGAAGGTCGAGATACTCATCAAGTAATTATAATCTATACAAACAGTTTTTGAACGTAAAATAAAGTTTCATTGTAATTTTAGAAAAAGATTGTGAACATTACTTTCGTTGGGTTTCAATTAAGGGGTCATTGTGCTTAAATGAAAGTATGTAATTTAATGGTTTTTTTAAAACAACTTGTTATTTCAAAGTGCTTAGTCATTGTTTTAGATAACAAAAAAAATGCATAAAGCTTTTTAAATAGAAACAAATTATAATAATTATTATTATTCATACAGGAGTATATACCTTTAAAAATAACTCTGTTCTCTGTTTCCTAACCTACAATGTTTAAATTTATTAGAAAATAAAAATTACTTTTCCAAATATTAAAAGATAAAAACATTTTAATCTGTGATATTTAGAAACTAAAACCCAATTAATTCCGTGATGTTATCAAGGTTTCAATAAAATTATATAATAGTATGAAATGCAATAAATTGAAACAAAATTTAATTTAAAAAACAATTCAAGAGCTTTTAAAATGCCCCAAGGAGTTGAAAGGAATTCAAAAATAAGTATTTTATAAAAAAATTTAATTTATGTACAGAAAATTCACAACATAAAAGCATTTCACTGAAATGAAACTTCATCTATTCACACCAACATCGCTCAGCGATTTCTTTTTAAAAAAATTAAATATATCCTAACTAAATTTCTTATCACAAGCTATCATTACCTCAACAGCCTTTGCATAACCCAAGCATTATACACATGATTGTTCACATTGTTGTTAGCCCTAGAAAATGGCCTCAACTGAACCATCTGGCGATGCTGGCTCTCTATAGAGTTCAGATTCTGATTAATATTGTGTCTCGAAGCTACATTTACGAGTCCATTATCAGCACTATACTTGATGCCGTTAATTTTATCGACATATTTTGGGGACCCTCCTGGAGAGTCCAGGAGCCTCGGAAGCTTGAAAGGACGTTTTGGAACGTTTCGGGATTCCAATTGGTTCCTGGCCTTGTAGAGCCCTGGATTGGGTCTTCTGCTGTACCTTGGACGATCCGGAACGCGGGTGTTCTTTTTCGGTGATGTGGGAGGTGCATCACGAGATTTTGTCTTGATGACAATGGCGAAGTCTTTGATGCCGAGATCCTCTTGGTGGTCGTGACTGCTTTTGGGTGGTTCCGCGTTCGGTACCACCTTGGTCTTGTGCTGTGTGTTTTCCAGCGTCGAGAAGTCGGTAAATCCGGCAAACCTATCGCGGTTCGGGAAGTTGTCGTTGCCTGATGCGCTTTGATGGTGGCTTGGCTTGTGGTATCGGGGAGGATGGGACGTGAATCTCGAATTAAGGAGCGCCTGGTACTTTTTCAGGACCTCGATGTTCCCTTTGCTGCTGCTGCTGCTTTTCGGCTTCTTCCCAGTCTGTACCGGCGGTGGAAGAAGGGCGTCCATATCCGAATGGAACTCCAAGCTCTGGTCCCTGGATTTGTCGTTCGTAAGGAAGGGGTCTTTCGATTCCAGAAGGGATTCAAAGTCACTGTATTTCTTAAACTGGCTCAGGTCTGAAACCGAGAGAAGAGGAGTTCTTCCCATTTTCGGAAGAGAGTAAAAGTCTTGAAAAGTGTCGAGGTGAGAAGCCAGTGAATCCCATAGAATAGGTCGCACCTTGTCTTCTTCGAAGTTCAAGGCCGGGTTCTCAGGCTTGGGGTGCTGGTGGTTGTGATAGTGGACGTGGTATTCTTTCGCCGTTTTCGGTTTTTGGATCTTCTCTTTCCTCATGCTCTCCTGTGACACTACTTCGGTGGTGGGTTTGTGCCGAATCACTTTGATCGTTCTCACCTGTTGCTGCTGTGGTTTGCGATTGAGTTTTTCGTTCTGGATTAGCTCCAGCAGCATATCTATTTCTCTGGATTCATCCGAATTCGATGCTTCTTCCGATTCTTCCTCTTCGGACTTGGAGGATGAGTCGTCGCGTATCACAACCAACTTGGCAGCGGAGATCACGCCCATGTTGGCGATCACAACTGCTAAAACTATCTGAAAAGATAAAAAAAAATATCTGCGTCAAAGGTATTTAATAACTGAAACATTTTCAAAGACCTTACTCTGTTATGATACGCAAATAGACCATTTTTTGAATAGTGAATAAGAACTTAAGATCTCAATATTAAATGAAACTCGGAAACTTTTGTAAAATTATACTGCTTTAGCATAGAACTACAAACTGTACCGAAGGGCCCAAAACTTTTTGGAATACTATAAATAGAATGACAAAAAATATTTAATCTTTATCTTTAATTTACGAAAGTATTTCCCTTGTTCCAAAACATAACGAAGAGATGCGGGTGATAATGGCGTCTCCAATTTATTTAAATTAGTCTAACTAAATGGTACCCTGGGAGATGAATAGAGGTATAGACTAGTAGTTATCCAAAACAAAATTGTTCATTATCATAACATAATTCTGTATCATAAAATTTCAAATTCCATTTCTCATTCCAGCAATAATATTTAAAAATATCAAAATTAATGAAGTAAAGAAATAATTCAAGTTAATGCCTTTTTAATAACAACAGAAATACACCATTTTTTATGTTAACTTATTTTAAGGTATTGAAGAATCATTTCGATTTCTTTTGAGATTCACTGGAGTAATAACTAGTTTTTCACATACAGCGAAAAGTTACTTTTATAAATTTGGAATCATGAAAAAGGGTAGTTTTTTACGCTTTACTACAGATCGGGTATTGTTATGAATGGAATAACGATAATGTTTGTGTGATAATATTGAATTGAATGAATGTCATAGCATCAATAGATAAGTAGAATGAAAGTGAAAAATATTTTTTTTTAATTTTTTGGTTATTTTTGTTATATTTTAAAGTTATTTTTTACTTTTTTTTAATCAGTAGGTTTTCTATCTAAAGGCATAAATCAAGCATCGATCAATCAAAATATTGAAACGGTATATCTACATGTTAAAGATATGGCTTAGTGCAAACAAGAGGTGTTTTATCAAAGGTCTTTTCAAAAACATTTTGAAGATAATATTTCTATGAATATTTTCTTTTCATTATGTAAACAGCTCAAACAATTTTCAGGTAATTTATTTAACAATAGGATTACAAAGTAGATATGGCTTTGACGTGACGACCCGGAATCACTGACGGTTGGGGGTTAAAATAAAATTCCATTGCCATGTGCCAATTATTATCATGCTCTTAACTTATATAAAAACTGTGTAAAGTTTTTTGTCCTTTAGAGATCGTATTCAAAATGCGTCGAAAATGAAGTGCTAGTATGCAGAGGACTATGACTCATAGTTTAAATTTATTAATTTGTTGAATTTTTTTTTTGGCTACTTTGAGGGAAAAATATATTTTTAAAATATTTGAATTTAAAATGATATAATATGTTAGAATTGGTGATGGTAGTATGACTGTGGATAAGTTTAGATGTGCGAGAGTATAACGTTTGATGTAACCTTTAACTAAATTATTAATTAAATCTATTATATTTTCTAAAGACTGGAGTTTCATATTTAAAAAGTCATCACAACAGAAAGTTTCCACCCAGTGAAACAGAAAGAGTTTCAAAATTTTTGTTGATCTCACTTGAGGAAATTCGACAAAATGCGACAGTAATAGCTCTGCTGATGTCAAATGTTTTATTGCCCCCTTTTGATAACGACCTCTTTGAGAAGAAAACTTTATACTGTTTTCATAAATGAGTTAAACAATGATAATTGGTAAAGAAATTTCATTTAAGTATCTTAAAAAACACTTTTTAGGCATGCTAAAATCCGAAATTTTTCCGAGGGTGGATCCCCGGGACAACTCTTTACCTAATAGGTTTTAAAAGAAAATTTTTTTGTTTTAGGGGATAAACCCTGAAAATGCCCTTGATGTATAATAAAAGGTGTGAATCACTGGTGACACCCAAGGTGTTGCGTTGAAACACTAACTACACGTTTCTAAATATTTTCAGGGGGACTAAAAAGTTTTCCAGACCCTCCTTTTGGGTAAAAAAAACCTCGGTATTACCTACAAAAGAAAAAAGCCAAAGTCCAAAACCTACATTTTAATATTTTAGAAAACTACATTTATCCTATTATGTACGATGCACTCCAATAATGAGCACTAGAGGGGGTGTCAAGAAAATGTTGCACATCGTTGCAAAAATTCTAAATGCTGGCCTAATCATGATGATAAGGCATAAAAAATAAGTAGACTAAATAATTTTTAAAATTACTTTGGCTCTATAAAACGTGTCTTTGCATTGACCTTAAAATTGTTTTTGATCTCATCAAATTTCCTCTTGACTTTTTCCTTTGTCACGTTGGAATGAGATACGAATTCTTGATATCAAAGTACAAACTATAAGATATGCACAAAAAGGTGAAACAATTGGAGAAGCAAGCAAGTCATGTTTTGTCACAATATTTACTATTGTTCAATTTTTACATATGATATAGAAATAATGTGGCGTAGATTAATAGCGGGTCGTTACATATTATATTTGATGAAATCTTGTGAAAGAGTAACTAATTTTTCAATATACATAAAATAGTTTTTAGGGGTCAGTATGCCTATGAAAAAAAAATCATATAAGATTCTTTTCTGAAAATGGACTTCTTTGCGCTTATTTTTGAGAAAAAGTGAACGAAAAAACGAATGCCATTCATGAATATATTAACCCTTAACTGCTGTGTCAAAAACTGTCACGTATTTACTGAGTAAGGATCTCTCAGATCTCTCTCACTAAAAAGCGTTTTAAGTTGATTAATATAATCTATTAATGAAAAGTTTTCTACAAATCATTATTACTTATACAGCTAAAATTTGGATTGTTCAGTAATTAATGCGATATCGAAATTGAAGCGGGGTCTGTGCGACATCAAAAACTACCCTATTAAGATAAAAGGAGCGAAAGGGACATCAAAAAGTAAAATCAATAATCCAACCCTTTCTTTTTTTCTACCCATGTTTCTACCTCATAAGTTGAATGACAATGTTACAAAAATATCATTGTTATAAATGAATCTTGGAACAAATCTCACCTCTCATCGGGATGTATCGAGTATAGCTAAAATCAATTTAAATTATAACTATAAGGAACATCCAACAACCAATATACCCATAGTAGATATTACAAAAATCAGAATGACAAGGATTATACTTTTTTAGAGTGAAAAAAGAAAGTGAATTGTCAACCACACAAGCGATAAAGCAATCTATTTTGATGAAACACACAAATTCACTTTTTTTTAACGTACAACCCAAGGCTAACATGGGATAAAAGCAGAAACTGACAGTTCAACAGCCACTTTATTATAAGCTCATCTTACATAGCTGCATCATCATCATAATCAATGAATTGGAACCTCTTAATGCAATGAAGAACTTTCTCAAATTCGTGTTTTAGAAAGTGGACCAAAAGCGTTATCGATGTAAATGGCTTATGATCCCGCATCACTTTTCCCAAGCGTATGAGATAAAAGGATGGGTTTGTAGAGGAAACATTTGATAGGATATCTCGATGTATTGGCTATGTTAATCGTATTCTGATGAGACTTAAAGTGGCTTGTTGGAATTGATAAATTGTCCTGGAATAGTGCATCCATAAAAAGAAGATGAGAACATTACTCTGAAAGAATTACCATAAAGGAAGTTAAAATAGTATGAACCAACCTACAATAATAGTTCAAAATGTTTGATTTCCTCTCCATTTCTAAGAAAGTTATGAACTTTACACTTTTAATATTCGTATTGAAGTTAAAGTCTATATTTAAGGTTATAAGATTAACAGAGCATTTAAACATTATGAAAAACATGAGCACCGTAGTCTCAGTATCCTTGTCTGGAAAAAAATTTCTTTTATCCCGATTATTCTTTTCACAACCTGGCTCAATATTTTGCTATTACTGTTGAACCTTACTAAATTAAAGCAGGGATATAATGCAATATCCAATTAGTATAAGTAAAGAAACATCAACTATGCATTATTGTAATATCGGTAATATTTATTTGATAACGGTATATTATTACATTTGAGTGGGTTAAAAGCCATGGGATGAAAGTAAGAAAAGGGGATGGTTGGTTGGTTGCTGTCGTGTCCATGGGAGAACTAAAGGTAACCATGTGTACATGCAAAACACAGCTGGCTATCTTCTTAATGTTATCGGAGTATAGAACAAAAGGCGATAAGTTCTGTATATGAGGCTGGTTTAAAACTATTCCCGTGTTTTTTATTATCTACGTTTTGATAAGCAGTTTTACCTTTCCTTGTCTTTTTAAGCAGCACTCATAAACCACAGTATTAAACCCCAAAAGCTTGTTTAATCAAATTTCAATGTTTACAATTCTACCCACCACGCATAGTGAACTTACATCGTCACTTGTACCTCTTGGCTTCTCACCCATGATTTTACAGCTAAAGGGATTTTATTTGAGCTATTTTTAACTGGAATTACACTTACTATTCTAGGGTAGTATATTTATCTTTAGAAATATCTAGATGCATAGACAAATATTTTGCATTAACTTAATTGAACTATATAGAACTATTACGTTTCATGACTGGTTAAATTTGTCTGACTAAGTTTATTCAGGTGATTCTGCAATGATAAAAATCTAATGATGTTTTGAGACTAAAACATTCTAGTGCTTCAGCATTTGAAGAAGTTTTAATAAATTTTAAATAACAATTGCTCTTAAGGGTTAATAAACTTATAATACAAGTATAAATTAATAAAATATTCTAAGAAGAAATCCATTTTAAACAAAGGATATATCAAGTTATTGTAGATATAAAAGTAAAATTAAGAAAAAGTTTTGAAAGGGGTATAATTAGAATTTTTTTTTTATTGAACATTCGGGTATTTTTCTAAATTTTTAATGAAGTCGGTATCACCTTTATTGAAAAATCAAGACCTCTAAATAGAAAACTAAATTTTTAAATGTCATCAAATAAACATTATAAAATTTACATTAACCCTTTTAAATCAGCATCAAGTAGTTATTTAATTAACAGGTTTTGATCTTTAATCGAACTAACTTTATGGAAGAAAACATCGAAAATGAGTATGAAAATACTCAATGAATTATTATGCAAAATAATCCCTTCATTAAATGTATAAATTTTAAAAAATTAAAAGGTATCTGCATTACAGGAAACATCATAATTAGGTGTGGATATGGGTCGATACAAATAATAAAATGTGCTATAAACATCCAAATTCAATTAAGTATGTTTGATATTTTTTATTTAAAAAAATATAAGTTGAAAAAATCCATATTGCGTACTTCCATTATGATAGCAAATAAATAAATAAAATAAAGTTTAAAAAGGTGATTTTATAATGACATTTTGGTATTTCCAGTAAGACTTAAGTTAAAACATTAGACGATAATTTTTTTTTTAATGTTAATTAAATTTATTATAAAGTCATCCAATTACTTAAACCATACCTAAATATACACACAAAAAATTACGGCGAAATATTTGACTAAATAAATCTTAAATCGACATTTTTTCTTGTACCTTATAATATAAAACAAGCACTATGTTCACAATATAGATTACTTAAGATGCTGATTAGCTTCTTCCATTAACTACAAAAATAGAACTAAATAATTCGCACAAATTAATTTAAATAACCTAATAAAACTATTAAAACTGTATAAAATCACTGGTTTTATTACTTGCCATAGTTAAAGTGATGTGTAATTATGATTTTTAATAGGTTGCGTGATTGTTTGGTAGGTATACATTACCAACTATCTTAAATTCAAAATAAAATTACAATATTCAGAGGAGGTTTGCAAAACAAAATGCCTAACATGTTGAGAACTCCTGTTCTAATGATCAACTTCACAGAAGAAGCGCAATTTCTGTAAAACGAGGTTTTCCTTCATAGAAGGCTAAATGCAGAAAAAACAACTTTACAAAGATACTATTTTCAATTGTGTTACTACTTCTGTTACGTACTGATTGTAATGAGAAAAAGTAATCTCTGAAGCCACACTAGAACTCAGCGGATAAAAAGAGATTCAAGGTCATAATGGTATCAATTTGAAGTGGTTCATCAATAATTCAGGTAGCAATCGGGCTGATTGATACTGTTTTGATTGTTGTTACTAAATCATACGCTTAGTACATTCAAAGGGGCTGTTTTTTAAGTCAGGCCTTTTAAGGTTATAAAATTTATTGAAAGGGGTGAAATTAAATAAGTAGACTTTCGACGAAAAAATATCTGATATGAAGAACTTTTTGTTTTAAAGTTGTGCTAAAAGTATAAAATAAATCCTTTTTTTCAACATAATCAGAAAATATAATTTTAAATGTTATTTTTAAAACTTTGACACCAAATATTTAGCCCTTTTCTCTCAATAAATGTCTGAATATACTAGAAATGGGTTTGAACATTTTTACTAAATGAACCACTTTAACAATTAATTGGATTTTTACAACCATTTTCTCTATTGTTAGTCCAGCATCAAAACGTACTTAATAATTTCATCCTTTTTCTTTCTACATCCGAAAAATCCATCTCCCCATTATTAAACCAAAGAATTTTGTATTTTACACAATTACATCACTCGATAAGTGGAGAAAAAAATGTATTAATGATAAATCGGAGTAAAGCTAAAGCTCTATTGACTCTCTAAAATCATGCTTAAAATTTGCACTGATTTTTTAATGTAGAAGGCAGAATGAACTATATTCCACCCTTTCTCAACATATCCTACTTTCAGTATTTTAATTTTTATAGTAAATTTTTCTGCTTGAAAAATCATTTTAATAATGGTTTTATGAAACATCACTGTTCTGAAAATTTACTGCGACAATGTTGCTGATACATTTGATAAAAGTATTACCCTAATTAATATCTACGAAAATAACTCATCCGAACATCATTAAGAATATGGGAAAAGAAAGTTTCCAGTTCATTTAGTCTTTTCATTCTCCACATTTTAGCGCGCGCGCGCGCACACACGCACACACACACACACACACACACACACACACACACACACACACACACACACACACACACACACACACACACACACACACACACACACACACACACACACACACACACACACACACACACACACACACACACACACACACACACACACACACACACACACACACACACACACACACACACACACGCACACGCACACGCACACGCACACGCACACGCACACGCACACGCACACGCACACACAATGTCTTTAGAAACTAAATTTGCGTCAATAATACAGGATGTAATATTCAACGGCTGGAAATACTTGCTTCGTGGGAAACTATTTTGAGTAAACACATTTAAAATGGGAACAATGGCTTAAGCGACTGCTTATTTACTTATTTGAACTGAGGGAAAACAGACGTTAAGTTATTTTTAAAATCTAGGTTATTAAAATTTAAATATTGTTCAAATAAATGTGTAAATGTAAAAAATGGACCAAACAATATTCAGACAAGATTTTTTACTCAGAATTTATACCTGTGTATAAATAAAAAAGAAACAATCTAAAGAAAATTTTGAATAAGTAAGTCATTTGACTAACAAAGAAAATGTAAAGATTCTTAAAATATAAATTTATTTATTAGTAAACTATGGAAAGAAAGCATATCAAGCAGTTCGAAATTTTAATAGGTACATTAGAATTTCAACTATATTAATAGACGTTATCAATTAAAAGAAAATAATTGCACATAAAATTTCTACAATGAATGAGCGTAATGAGAAATTTGAAGACTCAGTATTTTCTCCTTTTACTGAAATCAAATATACCGTAATGTTTATTAAATTTACGGTATATTTTATTTAAAAATACTGTAGTGAATCAAATATACCGTCATATGATTTAAAAGAAGAAAAATATTTTTACAGATAATTTAAAGCTTAATAATGAAAATTATTGTGTAACTAAAATAAACTAATTCGATGGTTTATTTTGAAAATTTCATTAAGGTCATTTCTAAAATAAAATAATAAAAAAAATCATCCGAAGAAAATTTTACCTAAGTATTTGGATTTGTTTCTAATATTTATACGGACTGAAAGTAAAGAAAATAATTACATTTTAATATTTTTTTTGATAATATTGGTCATAAACATGTATTATAAATCCTCCCCTCCCCTCCCCTCTATGGATGAGTTCATCTTGAAGATCTGGAACAGCAATTTACTTTGACCGGAAGTTGACCACTACCCGTTGTATAATAACATGGTATAACATTGAAAATAATTCTGGTTCGAAATAAATAGTCTTGTAAACTTTGTGAAGTCACACAGTTGAACTCGCTTATGAAATTAACCTCCGAGTCCAATCGGTATAGTATTTAAAACATTTCCAAAATAATATTTAAAGTAATCTATCGTAAGTCTAATCGTATTTTAAAATAAATAACAATTTAAGTTTATTTGTTGGAATTGAAACAGAAATTTTTTCCACAAAAATTATTTGATGACAAGAGCGGATTTAAAAAGGGAAGGGGGAAAGGAGGACTGACTGAGGGGAGGGGGGCAAAGGTCTCTCAGTGGCTTCTCCCGTAATATCGTTTGGATGAATGGCAATATGAAATAAAAATTAGATGATTAACAATAAGCTAAGGCTAATGTTATGCTTGAACACTATTTTCTGATTTTAAAAGCAGTAAACCTAAGCTCAGGTAATTAATTTTTGAGATCGGCCAAAAAAAGTTTAGGAAAATTTAAGAAAATAGAAAATGTATTCTTTTAGTACAAATTAATTTCTAAAAATTATGTCTGACAGAAATAAAAGTTTGAAATTGGTAATGTTCACAACTTCAAACTGAGAATTATCTGGGGGATAAACTTTTTTTACCTTTGCTACTACCCTGTTGGTTGGTCCCTTGTTATCCATGCGATTCCTGAACATAAGAAGGCACTTAGTATTTACCATAATATTAACTAGTACAAAAATTTTAAAATTATTGAAAAATATCTCCTTTTTTGGTAAATATTGTAACCACCAGTAATGAATAAGGTAAGCAAATTTTAACTAAAGGTATATAATATCATCGAAGTTAAAATGAAACTATTATAAGTAACTAACTGTTCATATTCTTGTTTTCTCATCTTATGCAAATAGTCCTCACATTTTAAAGAACACGGACGGATGATTTCCAATACGGAAAAAACCTAACATGATAAAAAAAAAACTAGAGCTACTTTCACTTTAAGATCCCAAAAATTAAAAACGATTACAAAAAGGTTGATTAGTTACATAAATTACTTTTCTCCAGCACCTATTAATTTCTCTTTAATTTTACACATGTTGTGCATATTAAAAGTTATCAATAGCATGTTTAAAAACTTTGATAATGTTTCCAAAAAGTTTTTCTTTTCCCCTTTTAATAAAAGGGAATTTTATTACTCCCCATAAGATCAGCATACAAGATAAAAAATGACACTAGCAAGTAGAAACTTTCTCCAATTTTCAATTTTAAAAAAAAGTTTAAACCCTATAGACTCCTGGCAAAGGTAGTCGAGATCTCGACTACCTTTGCCAGGAGTCTATCTCGCTGTTTTATTATCCTGTAAACATGTCTAGACACAGAACAACTGTAGTAAAAGTATACATAATTCAAAATGTTTCTCCATTTGACTACAGAATACAAGCAAAAATAGTAACTTTATAACCCATTCGAAACTATGCCAACCGTTCTCACAAATTATTTCTGGTTACTTGCGACCTCTACAATTACCTTTTCACCCATTCAAAAATTCAGCAGCTTACAATGAGAATGTCTTACGTTCACGTTTTAAGTATAATATTTGTATTTAAAGGTAAATGAGACAACTAGTCTCTCTGAGAGTATATAGAAAAGGCGTTTTGGGGAGGGGCGCTCTAAGGGGACCAACTTTTAGCTTACTTAAACAACTATCCAAGTAGCACAAAAGTATTGGCCAACATTCTACTTTGGTATTTCCCAACATTAAAAATGCCGTGAAAAACAAGTGAGTGGTTATTGTATTGTGGTATTGGCCAATATTGTTTTTACAATGTTGGCCAATTAATGTGCTACCTGAGAACTTTACGAAATAAATTATCTAATAAAAAATCTAAATCCATAATTATCCCAAATTTTGTGTTTTTGGACATAGACCTTCGTCATGCTGAGCAGCTCAATTGTTAAACATTCATTTGACCATTAAACAATTAGCAAGATTCACCGGTCCAAAAGTCCAAATGATCTCACTATAGGCACTCACAAGTCACAACAATGGGGTAGGAAAACCTCACTCACCCACAAGCACCGCATCTTCATCAACCACCTGTAGGAATCCTCGAGACTCTTCTGCACCTTCCCGCCTTTAGCAGATGGATCTCATTCTGCTCCAGATGAAGGCATCCGGCGATTTCCACCTCGGATCAGTGAACGATTTGTGTCAAGACCGACCCCGCACGTTGGCCCACTTTCCGTGAGAAGCCAGAACCGTGAAAAATCGTTTGCGAGTGTTTTCATATTATCGTCTGCTTCTGGCGGAGGATAAAAAAAAATACTACGGTAATCGTTTGCATTCGCGTGACCCCTGTAGAACGTTTGGAGTTTCGTTTTCTACGGTGAAAACTGTTTTTGTTTCTCTTTCATCTCGGATCGTAATCTGGTTTTTCATCTCTGAAGAACGAGAAGTCCTCGCCGTTCGATTGTTCTGCTATGGAGAAAGGAATAAACAAGCAAATCTCTATTATTATTTTTGGTGCGATGGAAAAAATAGCCGTTTTATATGTATTCTCAGAAAAGAAGAATGGGATTACATGTTGTATCCTAATTGCCTTTTAAAGTATTTTTAGACTTAGTAAATGTGATATAAGGATTCTTTGAGAGTTTTCCCAGAGTTAAGAAAGACTACAGAAAATAATTAGTCATAATGGCTACATGGGCTTGCTGTAGAACAGTGTCTCGACCTGCGGTCCGCGGATCACACGTGGTCCGTGGGAGGACTGCAAGTTTCATTGATTTGATAAGGATCTAGTGATCCTTGGGTATGAAAAGGATGAGAATCACTAGTCTAGGTTGTATGTCACTTCGACTTGTGGTATGTGGGAGGATTTCAGGTTTATTGATTTGGTAAGTAGGTATCGTCGATACCGTATCGAGTGGTCGGTGGTTATGAAAAGGTTGAAAATCTCTGCTGAAGAAGACGGTAAAATTTGTGTTTAAAAAGTACATTCTCATTAAGTTCGACCAGTTGCAGACCTAAAAGTAGACCTTTAAGTAAAACATGGAGTGTAGCATAAAATAAAACATATGTGGCCTTTAAATAGGAGGAGTGGTAAAAGAAAAATAATCTGAAAAACTCAATGATATTGGAGAAGGCCTGAAGAAAGGAGCATTGATATTACAAGCAGTCCCTAATTATTTAAGACGAAGTTTTGAGTTTATATAGAAATATGTAAAAATTTTCATAATAAAAAGTCTCTATACTACTAATATTACTAATACTACTATATTACTAATGATGCTAATTTTTCTTTAATTCAAATTTTGATACAGCGGAAATATAAATTTTCCCAACAGAGGTACCTAATTTTATTTAATTTTAATTTTATTTTCTTGCACTTACAATTTTATTGAATGAACACATGATTCACGATGGAATTATCCAAACTATTTAAAGAAACATATTTTATTTATTTTTCTTTTAAAGTTTCCTACTGATAAGGACCTTTGGGATTCTTTGAAATAGTATTGATTTTTTAAAATTATCTTCCTTTTGTAAAAAAGAAATCCAGCAAAAGTGTACCATTTTTTTTCATAACACTATTGATGCTTCACACTTTTACCCCTCATTCATTTATGTATTTGATGTAGATAAAAAATAATGCAAATATTTTGTTCTAATAAAGTTATTCTTAACAAAAAGACATGCCATGATGTGTAAAAATCCAGATCTCGTTCCTTTTTTATCATAGTATAGATAAACAATATAAAGTGTTCTTCGGTAGATAGTCTCTAAGATCCTTTTTTTTTTAACAGTCACTATTGCTGAGAGACTCTGTGTTAAAAAATGACGTCGTTTGATGAGCTCTACGTTAAAAATCAAGCATAAGTGCGAGTGAATTGTCCTTTACCCATTGAACTTGTCGTTCAGCTGACCGGAATCTGCCATCCATCCGACCATCATTACCAATTAAAAGAAAGCGAACTGGGTTTGTGCATTGTTCTAGAATAAATCGACACAGTTTGGGGCTATTTCGAGCTCCTGAAAGATGATCACTGCCAAGCATTAGTCACACGAATCAAAATAATGAGATAAATTAACGAGGTACCTATTTATCAGAAATGCTATGAAGATGTTCTGAAGAAAGAACGTAAGACACACAAAGCCACGATCTCATGTAATAGATCTCTCGCTTCTGGGTAATATCAAATATCTTTTAAATAAGTAATATTAATGGGAGTAAAAATGTGATTTCGAGCTCATGAAAGATGATCAATGCCAAACATTATTAGTCACACGAATCAAAATAATGAGATACATTAATGAGGTACATATAGTATTTATCAGAAATGCTATAAAGATGCTCTGAAGAAAGTACGTAAGACACACAAAACCACTATCTTATGTAATACTCTCCTTCCTAGGTTAATATCTAATATATAGTTTAAATAAGTAATAAAAAATGTGATAAAAACATGATTAGTTTTAATTTAACCCTTTTAATCCTAAACTACCCAAGCTTGCCATTAGATCCTATAGAAAATTTGGGGCAGTGATGATTGAAAAAGGTTAAGAGGGGTCTTAGAGGCCATTGGCCTTTTATAATTTCCCCCGATTTTTATGTTTCTTAATTATTTCACAGTCCTAAGGGACAGCCCCTCCAAGGTACTCTGCTTGCCCCTCATGGCCTTCCACCTATCTGCTAGTGGATAAATTATCAGCTTCGTCTTCTTACACAGATCTTCTGAATTATCTATTTAAAAACGCCAAATGATAAGTATAAAACATCATTTGACCTTTATATTAAACTGCTGTAGCTTACCAAACTATTCTTAAAATAACACCTATTCGTTCGTGATTAAAAAAAGGAGCATTTTCTTTGTAATCCTGACTGAAAGGATGAATGAACTCTCACTAACTTGTTTTGCAATATAAACTTAAGTTATAATGAAAAGTTAGTCATCCAAGTCAAGTCTTCTTCCACTTTCTATATTAGTTCCATTTCAAACAATCAATGTTCAGAGTCTATACATTTCCCCAGAGGAAAGGCTAACGAAGAAGTTTTAATCTCTCCGCATTAGTTTTTCCAATGACACCAGGAAGAATTCAATAATAGAAAGGAAAAATCAATATTAATCAGAAAATCTCTTATTTAGATATATCATTTCTAATTTATGTATGTAGGTCAGATAAAATTTTCTAACACAGTTTTTCCTTATAATTGTCTCTTAAAACAAATTTTCCCAGGTAAGGTACCTTAATGATTCTTTAGGGACAATAGCTGAACAAAAATTGCCAACTTTTTATGATTTATATCTAATATACGAAAACCTTCCCCTCAAGGAAGCTGTAATTATAGAACTGGTAATCAGAGACAGAGTTTATCTTCTTTATGACACTCTTATGATATTGACTCAATTTAGTTGCGATGCAGTTTTGCAGGTATTGAGCCTATACTTCACTGGCTTTCATCAAACTGAATTTACAAATTTGTTTCAATGTTTCTTTACTTTTTTGCTTTATCCTTCCTATTTTTCTTATTTGTACCATAAAGTCGGGCAAAAATACAATTTAATTTTAAATTATATCCAGAAGATGATTGATATTTAGTAAGCTCACTTGTTTTCCTTTTATTTCATAATTTAATTTTTTTACTATTTTCACCCACTTCATAAGGTTGAAAAAGGATACTTCAATACTTACTACTAAAGGATACTTTTTTTTTCAACTCTGCAAAAATTTCAAATAACTTAATTTTTTTCAATTAATTAATGTTCTATACTCCTAAAGAGAATTCTAAATTTTCAGTAAAAATTTGGTGGTTATACAATAAAAATTATGTTACTTAACTTACACAATTCCTTTTTTTTCTCGTTTTTCTCAATATTCAAAATTCAAATGAATTCTTTAAAAATTAAAATTATGAAAATTAAATTTTAAAAATATTTCGAGCTGATTTAAAAATCAGTTGAAAACTTTCCCATACGACTGAGAACATTTCCAAGCTTATCTTTACACAGGGAAACTAATTCATTTGATTTATCCGATTCATCTAACCTAATCCAATTAAGTCGTGTTATTTCCTTAACTAAACTGTAAATTTAAAAACTTGTTGAGAGAAATTTTACTTCGTTAATCTCAAGACATTTTTTAAAAAATGGATCAATCTCGTTTTCAGAGGATTTCTCTTTGAAAAGCTGTTCAAGTTCAAATAAAAAAAAAAAAGATTTTAAGAAGCAAGATCACAGACTTCGCATCTTGGTTTGAAAGACCGTTATCGGTTTAAGCAAATTACCGCGAAAAACCCACTCCATGTCCATAATTCTGTCAGAACTTGACGGTCCGTAAGCAGCTCGGCCATTCGAGCGAAACGCGATGGAAAGTTTTTATAACGGTGATTAAGACAGCAATCTAGAACAGTGTTTCTGCAAGTGTTTTGTGTGTACAGAAAAAGTGTACATGATAGACATGTTGATCTGCCTGACGATGAATAACTCATCAAACACCATACGACATACATTTACGTAATTTAGTTTACAGTTGTGTACCGGATTCCTTATCAAAAAAAGAACCACAGAACCTTTTTAAAGAGTGATGTAACCCTTTATATTTGGTGAAAAGGAGAGAGGACGTCAAAAATGACCAAAAACATACTTACGTAAAACATGAACAGACCCTAACTAGTGTAAATTGTAGGATTTTGAAAGGAATGACATTCTTTCTTCAAGTTTTAAAGCAATAGAGTTGATTTAGGAGGATGAATTGACGAAAACTCCTAGAAATGATTAACCACATTATAATTGTGTCTTAAAAGGGAAAAACACAAAAAGTAATAAAAATAACCTCATATACTAGCTCAAACAACTATTACTTTAGTGCTACTCATTAAATCACCCATTGAATTTATAATCTAGATGGACATAAGATATAATTTGTACGACCTAAATGATTTTATAATTTCGCTGTGCTTGATCAAATCGCCTGAACGCACTGACATGCCACATACCACCGACTAGGAATGTACATACACCGGTCAAAACAATTAAAGGATATTGGTGATTTTGATACATATTGGAAAGGAAAGGAAATATTTACACTGGTTGAAGCATTTTTCTTAAACTCAGGGTCATTTAAAAGCTAAACCCATGCAGTTATTGAAAGAAAAAATTTTATTTTTACTTTTTTTGATGGAAATTGGAAAATGCACATTTTATGTGGTTTAGAAAAAAAGTGAAAAATCTATCATTATTTAATTAAAAATCAATTTCGATTGGGGTAGGGTTTCCCCGGACTGATAACAACATTGTGCACCTGTTTTCTCATCAAGTTTGTTAATTTATTAATGAGAGGCTGGGGTATTTTCTCCAACTCCCCTTTTAGAGCATTTTCCAGCATTTGAACTGTTTGAGAGGTATTGGAAGGGCAGCAATTCATCTCCCTAGCATGTCCGAGACGTGTTCTATTGGATTCATGCCGGGAGAACGTGTTGGTCAATCCCATTCTTGCAATTTCTTCATCCTGAAGGAAATCATTCACTAGTAGCACAATGTTATCTGCAATTATCATACCTTAAAGTAAAATTATCACCGTTTTGTCTTACGTGAGGGTCTACCAGAGATGTAAGAATATTGACCTAATAACTCTGGACCGCCAGAAACGGTCCCTTGGGATGTGGGGGGTCTTTATTCCATTGATAGAGATGTTGCTCTATACCATCACTCCACCTCTCCAAATCTGACTCCTTCATGCACACAATTTGGATTATTTTGTGTTCCTTGGTCCCTCCTGACAAAAATCAGCTGTTATCAGGTTGAACTGAGAAACGAGAGGAATCAGATTTGCCGGTTTTGCCGTCCAAATAGACACTTCCAATTACATTTTTCACACTAAAAGTAAAAAAAATTCGGATCTCATACCCCCGTTCTACTTGAGCAGAAGTTCCCAAAGAGTGAAAAAAAAATTATCACCAGCTCCAAATTTTTAACACTTATGCTGTTATCAAACATCAAAAATTAGCTTTGTGGTCCAAAAGCCTATTTTAGAATTACTCTACGTTACATAAACCACTGGAGATCCCAGACAAGAGACTATGGCCCCACAAGGGAGCCCTTAAAGTAGTTAATAAAATATTTTGGGCATCCTAATATTTACAAGTTTCTAGGGGGAAATCCCCTGACCCCTCTCTTTTATGTAAAACTTTATTGACCTAAAGATTTGATAATACAAGGTTTAAATACATGGCCGTCATTTGGGGGGGGCAGGGGCAGAGGGGGGCAATTGCCCTTTCAAGGTTTCCTAAGTTAAGTGAAAAATAACTTCAAACTTTAGTCATGCCTGAGAAAAATATTTCATCGCAGGTATTTCACACAGAAACTGAATAACTTAAAGAAGGGTTATATCCAAGGAGGGATTAGGAATTCAACCACCCACCGAAATTTTCACATCAATTTTTATACTGCTTTTACCCTTGAAAATTTGGCATTTGACATTACTATATTATTCAATTATTACTTTTAAGTTATCTAAAACTTAACATAAATGTACTCGTTAGGGGGTTGAGTTTGAAACAGATGCCTGGTTACGGCCCTGCCCCACTTAAAAAAATCCTTGCCCTCCCTACCAAATCTGAAATGACGAACAATAACACTGGTCAACACTCATTTTGATGCCGGGAATATTAAAGCTGGGAGCTGATGAGCAAAATAGGATGCCATATTCTTAATCAGGAGGTCAAATATATACAAAATCAGCTTTAATATTCCCGGCAAAAAAAAGGTGGTTTTTGTAGACCAGTGTAATAATTTATTTTGGTGAAAAATAAAAATATAAAATAGTTTTGCATTAGAGATGCTCTGATCTGATCCTAAGAAAAACCCTGATTTCACTTATTTTGGTTCAAGGAACTTTTCAACTCCATTTGTATTCTTTAGAAAGTAAACAATTAAAAAAATTACGACTTAAAATGTTTTTTTTTGTTCTATATGTCAACATTTAATCTGTTTTAGGCAAAAAGTAACTCATAATTTACACCCAAGATCTTTCATGTCATTGTCAAGGTGTTCCGAAGCGAGATTATAAAGCCCCGATCTCCAGTTTCAGATCGAAGAAATAAATTCTACTTACGGAGAAAGTTTTCCTGTATAGGAATCTTAATTAGTCACCTTGCTCCGTTACTGGGAAAATAAGCCTTGAAAATACTGAAATGCAGTAGTTTCTTCAAGCACTGTTGGAGATCACAGTTACTGGTAATGACGTGTGCAGTAATTCTAGGGAAATTTTTGAAACCAATACTTAATAGTGTATTGCTCTTCACGATGAAATGATGCTCGAGAGGAGTAAATAGTTCAGAGGGATTTTAGAAAATCGTGTTGTTTGTTCCAGGGTAACGAATACTTTCACAACTTATTGTCACTTAGGTTCTCTGAGGGATACTGTAGAAGAAAAATACATGCAAATTTATTTCTTTAATAAATACTCTACATTTTTGATACGGGGATCTTTGAAAAAAAAAAGAACAGCTATTTGCAATACGATGGCTCTGGTCGACTTTCAATTGGTTGTTTCAGATTTATTCACTTTTATTGCATTGTTTGAGCATTGATCAAGTTAGGATTAATTATTATTAAAGAATACTGAGAAAGAGTTTTACTAAGTCTTTTTTATTTTTAAGCATTATATAACGATTGAATTAAAACTTTAACATAGAAGAAAACGATAAATTCTTGCAAAAAGTTTTCAGTAGGAAGTAGTAAATGTTAAAATAACTTTTTTCGTTAAAATGTATCCATGGTGCAATACTAATGTAATAAATAAAATAGAGCCTCCGAAACTTGTACGTTACACGTTACAGTCATGCACTTTACATCAGTCGATGAATTTCTCATTCATATACTAATCGGGACAGTTTAATTAAGCTTTGATACATGGGCGTCATTTAGGGGGGGTAGGTGGGGCAATTGCCCCCCCCCAAAGTTTCCACTCTTCAGTGCAAAATTGCTGCAAGTCCCTTGAAAATTTTGTAACTTCCACTAGGAGCATCGGATTTAACTCAAAAAGTCCCAAAAGGAGTTAAAACACTACTTTTGAGGGTCAAATTTCAAAAATTTCTGGGGTAGAACCCCCAAACCCCCTCCTGACCTTTGATGTCTGTTATATAATGTTTCTCCCTTGAAAATTCTGCCCCTTACAAGAAGCGGTTCCCTTTGGGAACCAAAGAGTTTGAAACCCCAAGGAATTTGAAAAGGAGGAAAAGCACTGGTTTAATGGGGAATTTTCAAAAAATTTTACTGGGGGCTTATCTCTGCCCCCCCTTGGAAATTTGACGTTTATTTATAACTTTTTTCCCCTAGAAAATTCTATGCTTTACAGGGAACTGTTCTTTTTGGATGTAACCCAAAGGGCCTCAAAATGAGCTAAAAAAGAGGCAAATTTCAAAAAAATTTCTAGGGGGAAACCCCCCTGACCCCCCTTTAAAATTTTTACATATGTATGTTACACAGTGTATTTCCCTTGAAAATTCTGCCCCTTACAAGAAGCGGTTCCCTCTGAGTGCTCCCCAATGAGGTTAAAAAAGAGATAAAACACTAGTTTAAAGGGAAATTGAAAAAAAAATTCTGTTGGAGGACCTCCGGCTCCCCTTGAAACTTTGACGTTTATTTGTAACTTTTTTTTCTCTAGAAAATTATGTGGTTTACAAGGGACTGTTCTCCTCGAATCTAACTTAAATGTTGTAAAATTGAGGCAACATTTCTCAAAATTTTTCTGGGGGTGACTCCAAGACCCCCCCCCATTTTTACTTAGAGCTCATGATGTTGAGTCAACCACACAAAAATCAAGTCTGGTTACGGCGTGGCTCAGCCCCACTTAAAAAAAAAATCCTTGCCCCCCCCCCAACCAAAAACTGAAATGACGCCCCTGCTTTGATATATTTTTTATAGGGGATACTCCCATATCATTTAAGCTTGCGTTATTGGTCTCATTCTTCAAGATTGAATTATTTTTTAATTAGCGTGTTACTTTATAAGCCGTATACCCAGGTAGCACAGCTACATCATTTATATCAATTTGTATGAACTGATGACTTAAGTCATCAGTTGATATCGTAGGTATATTGATATAGCTTATGCTACCTGGGTAGTATAAACTAAAGCCTTGGTTGATTTTTTTTGTTAAACTTATCTATTTTATATTTATAATTTTCATGATATGCACGCTATGCTGGCCATTTTTGTTGGACAAACCAAAAATGTCCAGTAGTAAACATTCAACTTAAAACGAAGATAGCTTGGAAAGGTCCTATTAATTTAGTTCTAGGTATAGGTGATGAGAAGAAATTTTTACTTTCTGTAAATAAAACCAGAAATGGATCTTCATTCGTATTCTAAGTTTAGTTATGAACTATTACTAAACTTAGTTTAATCAAGAAGCAATTCAAACGCTCATTCCCAACCTAAAATTGATTTTAAGGGATAGGGTAGAATTTAATAATATAAAATGAATCTCAGATTTTCCCCACATTCATCAAATTTTCCCACCAGTTTTCTGGAAACCGTTTCCCATGACTTCCTTGATCTCGTTTATTCAACTTTCCCTATTTGGATTCACGCGTTCTGGTTCCCACCTACGTAATTATATCACCATCAGACATGATATAATCTTTAATAATCACGATAAAGAGAAGAAAAAAAAACACCCTGGAATTTTACACATACTGGATTCAAAAGTCAGGGATATCGATAGCAGCTCAATAAGTAAGGGCGCGTTGTGGGCTTTTGGTTGGTTGGTTGGTTGATTAACTGGTTTTTTGCTTGAGGATGTCCTCTGCTTCTAACCAGTGTTCCTTTTTATTTATTTTTTTCCGAAATTCGGATTGGATTATGTTTTGAATAAAATTTCATTTGATATGTTTGCTTTCCTTTTTCCTTTCCTCCTCTTTTGCGTCTTATTGCTTTTTCTCACTTGTAACTGCTGCGATCACTTTAATCTTTCCATCAGTATCTTTTATGAGTAAGGGTCTTCTCCAGGTTGGTTTCGCATCTAAGTCAGCTGTGATCCGGGCACTTTGCGCTCCGAGTCCCTCGCTCGATGATCTTCGGAATTCTTTAAATTCGGCGATTATTTGGTTCACGTCCTTTCTAACAAAATGGTCCTGATTAGCACACGTTACCTCGTCCGATTCGGAGGCGCCGTCCGAATCAATCCTTTCGATTTTGTCTGGGGCTAGGACTGTGTCCGATTGGCCCTCTTGACTCTCTGCTTCGATCAGAAGGCTCTGGTCAGTATTCCTTACGTAGGTTTCAAGCGAACTCGCCAGCAACTTAACCGATTCCTTGATTTGAAGCATTGGCTTTCCAATATCTGTTTTGATGACCTCTCTTGTGGGCTTTTCCCGTATTTCTTCAGTTTAGGCCGCCGAATGACGATCCCAGTGCTTTTTAAACTTAAAGTATTATTTCAATCCATTAACAAATAAATAATCTCTTAAATTATCAGTGCCTTTCTTACTTATTACAATTTCACGATTCTAACTATTGTTGCGTTTACAGAGAATAACAGGTAGCCTGTTATACCTAAGGTTAATACTTGTAATGTATACCACCAGGACTCACACTCACTTAGATATATTTGTAGCAGATAAAAATGAATTTTGTGGCACAAAAAATGCATTTCGTAGCAGGTAAAATTAAGTCTTGTAGCTCAAAAATTATTTTGTAGCAGTCAAAAAGTAAGTCCTACAAAACAAGAACTACTATCATTATTAATGTCGCAAATTCATAACAAGATACACTAAAAAAAGATGCTAAAATAAGCAATTTGTAGCAGTATGCGGCAGAATTTTTATTTTGGAGCAATTGTAGCAGGTGTGTGAGCCCTGTATATGAAAACAATTATTGAATTATCCTCAAAAGGATTTAAGTTGTAGTTGGTTTGGTTTTTGGTTACATATGTTTTCCGGTATGTGTGCTTGATCTCAAGGATCCGCTTATACACCTTCGTCAAGTAAGACAGACACAACAGAATTTTTACTGGCACAAAGAAGGAAAATACACCCAGGGGCGAGGTGAGAATCGAACTCACGACGGAGCAGTGCGCAGACTGCTGGCGTGAAAGGCAGAGGAGCAAACCGAACAGGCCATCCGTCCCCCTTAAGTTGTAGTAAATGTGGGAATGAAATATTACCATTGTCACCATTTTCGTAAGTAAAATTGTTTTCACAGATATGACTTTCATGGTCAACCATGAGTAATATTGCAGGAGCATATTTAGTTGCCCCTCTAAACTGCTTGTGAAAAGCTCATGGATTAAGTGTTCATTGAAACCACCCAGATGTATAAGCTTATAGATTTAGTAGGAGCACTTTTCAGCATTAATATTGTAAAACACTGTTTTTATAACAAAATTATAATTTCACTTATAACTAGTTTTAGTCGTGAAACTAAATCATACCCTGTTTTTAAAATCAAAATACCTAATGTAACAAGTTCAGCATAATGATTTTTATTTTTAGTAAATTAAGGTATTAACTGCACCAGTCCAAGGTACACCACTCTCCTTAAGTCCAAGGTACAATACTTGATCATTTACTGAAAAACATCTGATCCCCATCACCATGTTAAGTTTACCCCCAGCCTTTTAAGCACATACTGTTATAGATGAAACAATACACTTTAAGATACAAAATTCACTGCAAAACATAATCTGTATTTTTGAAACTATATCTTAGAAAATTTACTTTTGATGGGCAAAATCAGTTTATAACCTATATTTTTAAAATTTAGCTAACTGAGAGCCCTGGTTGATTAAATTTCTACTATTGCCACACTACAAAAAGTTTAACCAAAAACAGTATAGGACTGAGGTACAGTTATGTCCAAGGTACAATACTTTCCCCTACTGAGAGATGACGAAAAATAGCTGTTGAAACCTGAAAGGGTTAACACGAACTCCTGAAGTCTTTAACAATCTTAATTTAAAAATCAAACATGAAAAGTACTGCAACAACGCTTTATTTAATGCAAAAATAAGAATATAAAAATTTTTGGCACACATTAGTACAAAAACAAATACATAATTACAAAAGACAAAATCAAATATACATACTTTGTAGGATTATTTAGTTAAAATTAATATGAGATTCAGAAAACAGAGGCTTAGGACACTTATTCTGTAAGCATGAAGAAATTAATGTGTATGAAGATATGATTATGTCAGTAATATTGTTTAACATTGACTTTGAAAGTTAATATGTCATTAATGAGCTTAGTCTATCAGAGGCAGTCTTAAATACTACTTATGCTACCAGTTCCTCAAAACACTATTATCAAAAAAGGTCACTGAATTGACAGAACAAGAAATGAATATTGCACAAAAAGGAAACTCCCTTATCATCTGAAAATGAAACATAGTTGACATAAGGGAGATGCGAGTAACAAAAAGATGCTGTATAAGAAACTCCTATATAACATACTTTAATTCTCTCCCAGTTGCCTCACAATGGAGTTAAAATATCAGTAGTTTAGTACAGAATTAAATTCAACTAAAAGAAAATAAAGCTACCACTGAATGAATAAAAACAACTCAACATTAGGAACATGTCTAAAATGAACTAATGGCACAACTAGAGAATCTCACAAAATATCTTTGGTTTAAAAGACCAGCTGATAGTAAAATAAATTTATCTCTATCTAAAAATAAGATTGCACTAACACACGCCTTCATGAAAAATACATATACATTTACAAAAACATATCTTGATTAACTATACAACTTTTCTATTTAAAAAGCAATACAATAGTATGAAATACCAATAAAAAGTACAAAAGGCTGATTAAAAAATATTGTTAATTACTGTTAAAACACGACTTAAGATAAACACTTCTGTATTTAAAATATATGTTTTATACTTCATTGTTATTCTTGATCATAAAACTGGCCAAAACATATTAAGGTCTGTTATGTCCATATCTATGGGAGTATATAATAATAGCTAATTTCTTAACTTATAAATGCAAATATTGAATTAAAATAACATGCAGAAATGCTAATTTACATTGTTGATCATATAAATGCAGACATTGCTTTTAAGTAAAATTATCCCCCAAAAAGCAAGACTTTCCAAATAAAAAAATAAAGATCCCTTCAACAAATACAACATATGAAATAATTAGAATTAAATTTCCCCGAAATATTTGAAATACTTTCTAATGCATTTAAAAAGAAAAAGGAATCAACAATGAAATTTGGTTTAAAAATTTCTTCTCTTTTTGAGTATTTGATTAAAAGCATTTGTGATTAAAAACATTTTTAATGGTACCAAGCATGCAAATAGGGAATGTAAGGTAAATTAACCTTTTTTATGTAATGATATTTCTATTTTTAAATGGAAACTTAAAAAAAGATTTCGTATATCTACAAAGAACAAATTCCAACTTAAAAAAACATACATTATACATGGACAGTAACAACAACATAACAAATAACTTCAATGCTTTAAGCATTACCATTTTAAAAATGAAAAATTTTAATATTGGTTAAAATCCATCATTAATTTGACAACCTTTAAATGCACAACTTTTTGTAACAAATGTATTCTTTTAATCTTTGGTGTAATTTTCCTCTGAAACACAATCAGATGTTCCCTTAGCTTTTAATTAATAAAATCAAACCTTTCAATAGTCTAATGAACAATAACAAGTAACTTATTGTTCAATTAAAACCTTCAACAATAAAATGAACACATAAAAAAATGCGTTTTCAACCACATTTGGTCACTTAGGATGATAACATGAAATCAATGAAGCATGAGAACTTTTTACGAGTCTTTTAAAAACAACTTGGTTATGACAACAGTGAATATGATTTATAAAACGTCACAAAATGAGCTAGAGTATGAAATTTTCTTAAAATATCTTTGGATTTTTTAACACTTTACGATTTCATCAGCTTCCTTCCAGCACCGGGTGCAGCATTAAAGGTTCTTGAAAGAGGTAAGTGATTCTCACTGTCCTTCAATTCTGCAATGGAATAAGAATGGAATCATCAATCATAAAAAAATTTCCCACACTATCAAAGGCAAGGGATAAAACTTGGGAGGTCAATTCTTAAAACATTATTTATTTAAGATCAGGTCCTAAAATTTGTTCTAACTGAACCGGAATATTCACCTGAATTTTAAAATCTCTATACAACGGCCAGCAAAACCCTGAAACCCCTTCCAGCGACCTTTTTTCCAATTTACAAAAAACTTTTACAAGTGTTTTTAAACTAGGAAAGGATAGAAACAAACAGTATTCCCATTCAATAAATTTATTCTATAATTGAAAGGCCCCCTATTGGATGGTTTTAAAAGGTTTGGTACAGTTTGTGGATGTTTTACGACTATAAACGATCTCTACTGAAGGAGAACTTAAGATGATTTTTATTGCCTTGCAACCCTCTTTTTCCTTTAAGATGTGGTTTTATTGCTCCCTCCCAAACAACAGTACTGGCAACAAGTGACATTACTCAAGAGGGATTTACAATTCCATTATTGGGCAGAAAACTTTGCTTGGTGTGTATCTCAGGATTTTGAAAAAGTTAGTTATCCAGTTGAGTTACTGTACTTTGGTTTATTTGGTGAGCATGAGAGCTTTCAACATGAAAAAGAGGGTGTTTCTAACTGTAGAACAGCAAGTGGCAAAAAAAGTATAACAGTCGGATATTTTCTCTCATTTTCAAAGACTGTAACATTTTATTTTATATTTTTCAGGGTTGGCCGATATATATCACGATATTTATAGGCTGATATATATCATATTTATTTAAAAACAAAATCAACTAAAACCTCTCCGAATTCATTTTTTGATACTATGTTGACCTTCATTGTTTCTCTATCCAATTAATTAAAAAATTATCACAAATATTTTTATCTATTTTGTAATGAATTATATAATCATCATAACAAATTAAAGATAAACTATTGATATTTTCTCATAATTACTAGTAAATATGCTCTGGACAATTAGTATTAATTAAAATACTTTGTTTAGACTACTCTTCACTTGAAAGAAATAGTATTTTTCTAGTTCAATTCTGAAAATATCAGATACATATCAAAAACTTGATATGTATCAAATATAACCTATATTTTGATACTTATATAAATTATATCATGATAGTTGCCAACCCTAATATTTTGTATTTATAATGTACAGGAATCAATTGTTATAGAGGTTTCCTAATAGTTTAAAATATGTTTTGATTTTAAGGTTACCCCTGAGCAACCACCTCTCTTAAAAACAGATTTTTCTCGGAATAGAAGATAGTTGCTCAAGAGAGGTTTACTTTAACAAGAAATTCATCAAAGAAAATACTTTGTTGATCCTTTTAAATTTAAAAGTTAATAGTGATACTAACTTTCAGAAGTCTCAGCCCTTCCAAAACAAAATCTTTGATTCACCCCTGTCTGTGAATGTCTGAACTTAAAAACACACTAAATATCAATATCAAAAATTTGATGGGTACTTACCACGAATTAAGCAAAGCAATTTCACTCTAGCTTGGTACGAAATACCAAGACTTCGCAAGTCTTGGTCGTTTAATAATTTGAAGATGTTATAATTGACCTACAATTGAAAAAAATAAGAGTAAAATAACAGAAATAAATCACCTTTATTCCAAGTAGCTAGGAAAGCTTACAGTACTAAAATATAAAAAATATTTTGTGCAAATTCTATTACTCAATGTAAACATATTACCTCTTCCCTTGCAAAAAGATCAATATATTTGTGCAATCCGTTTTCACATAAAATTTGAGGAAGAATGTCTTTTTCTGTGTCATCAGTGGCTTCATATAAAGGTCTTCTTAAAAAGTCTAAGTAGTTGCTTTGACTGTGAGTGGATTCTTCTGAAAAGTAGTTTTAAAAAGTTTACTTTTAATAATTAATATTACCTCAAAGCATAGAATTTGTCATTCTTTAGACTAAAGTAATCATAGAATGGCTAACAAAAATCAGGCAATGTATAGCGTGATTAAAATTATTCATATCACCGAAGTGCCAAGCCAAAAAGTTTCTGCTCACCAAAATTGAGTAAATTTTAGAGGTTATAGTCATATAGTTACATTATTAACCTTGAACTGTTGTTATATTATTAACCTTGAACACAGACCCAACGTCCAAAGTGATTCTCAACTTAATTTTATCACTAGTAACTAGCATGATCGTTTTAAATTGAAATTAAATTTTAAAGGATTGGAGCTAAAGCGTGAATTAAGAACAATATTTCAAACACATAATCTTTAAAATATATTTCACGTAGCTAGCGTAGTGTTTCAAGCTTTACCAGTAACTGCGGAAATAAGAGCTGAAATAAGGAATGATTGAGCAAAATCAGGAATGGTTGGCATCTGTGTACTTACCAGAGTTTAATTCCTTTGTCTAGATATTTTTTCTTTGTTTATTAATTTAACAATTACATACTACTAACCAGGGAAACCTTCAATTTTTCAGAAAAAATGTACTAACAAAAATGGCACCTTCACAAAAATTCCTTCAAAATTATCGACATCTTCACAATAATGCCAAAAATCGGCAGCTTCACAGTAATTTCTTCTATAAAAAATCTATGATTGATCAATTTATTTGCTTAACTGGTAATTAAATGCAGCTTTCATTAATTTTATAGTTTCCATTAAACATAGTTCTAAAGAATTCACATGAATTAAAGAACTGTTACAATTTTTCACAGCAATTAAAATGCTGAGTAAATGTTTTGCAAAAAAGGGGGTTATGTTTTAAAATTCTGGA
This sequence comes from Tetragnatha montana, assembly GCA_963680715.1. NCBI lineage: Eukaryota > Metazoa > Arthropoda > Arachnida > Araneae > Tetragnathidae > Tetragnatha > Tetragnatha montana. Next base: position 44,798,562 of record OY796675.1, read on the forward strand.
TTGGTCCCTGCAAACTACTTTTTGATTTTCTCATTGATACTTTTTTTTTCAATTTTCTAAAATATTAACAAGGTTAAACTTACTTCTATCAGACCAAATACTTCCATCTGTGCTGTTAAGTATACTATTCTCCCATGATTCACTTCCTTGGGAACTTGCACTACTGCTGCTTCTATCATTCTGCAAATAATAATTTTAAGCACAGGTTTTTTTTTTAAACTAAAAACTAATAAAAGGAACAAATATTTAAAAATTAGTGAACTGTGTAAATGTTGCATTTTTGCTAAAGGAATATATTTTTTGAGTTGGAGGTTTTATTAAAAAAGTAATAGTCATAATAACTAATAAATTTCAATGATATTAAAACCTAAAATATCTTACACTAATACTAATATATTCCATAATAAATAAAGCTTTTTCAGTTAAAATTAATCATGATATAATGGTACCTATTTTCAAACATTGGAGGTTAATAGATGATGGTATCCCACATTATTCTTTACAGTAATTACCACATTATGCGCTACACAGTGCTGTTTTTGCCTATGTTCATGTAATTTTAAAATAATAGCTAAATACTTTTTAAGTATATATAAGTGCCAATTAAATCTTATAATGGTTGAACTTTCTTTTAAGTTATACTTATGAAATGACAAGTTAACTATTTATTTAAAATTGAACTTCAGTCAAAAAATTTCCTTAACTTAAGTTCTTTAGAACTGATTACTGTGCCTGGGGTGAAAATACTTTTCATTGCCTTTGAACAAAGTGTTTGATATGAGATGGAACACATTGAAATGTATTCCAATACCCGTTTTTAGGAATTGGAATATTTAATCTTCTATTTCCTTCTAAAGAATTCTTCCCTGCTGGGGAAGATACAGTTCCAACACCTGCATTTTTGGAAATTAAGCACTGCCACAGAGTATTTGCAAAAATAAAACTGACAGTAGCACACTGAGTTTAGAAACATTTATAGAGTAACTTACATTATTAAATTGAAAGTATGAATACTGATTCACAGAATCGAAACTGTCTTTAACAACAGTGGCAGACACAGACTTAGAGAACCCATAACCTGCCCACAAACTTGATGGAACTTGAGCACACTCCATAGACTCTATTGGTCGCCTCATAGCTTTAAAAGAAATAAGAAACACTATAAGAACACATGAAAATACTATAATAGGAAATATAAAAAAATATCAAGATACTTATTCAATTTCCTATTCGAATTAAAATGCGATTAACTAGTTATTTTAGTTTATTAGTTTGAGGATAAAAAATATTTGATCCTAATATCATGCAGGGTTGCCACTCAAATCTGGGAAAAAAAATTCCCTGTGTTTTCCCTGTTTCCATACGTAGAAATCTGAAATTTCTCAATTACTTTTAATAATTTCGTATAAATATCCATGAATTTTTTAAACATTGTATAAAAGACAAATGGACTAAAAAATTAACCACATTTTCTGTCATTAAAATTACATATTTATATCCTGTCCTCAAATAATTTTATACATACAGATATATCTTACCTTAAAATTTTAAAAAGTTCTATGAAGAACAAAATACATTTTAAAAAACTAAATTCAAAAATTTTGATATTCCCTGAAATTTCCCTGTTTATAAGATATTTTCCAAAATTCCAGGTTCTCCCTGTGCAGTGGCAACCCTGTGATGGTTCTAACACAATTTTGCAAATCCTTGACTTTACCAGGCTATATTAAAGGGTTTTTTTTGGTCAAAAAACTATCTATCAGCAGAAACTTTACAGATATTTCTAGCTGTTTTAAATATGCTTTCCCCAACCTGGGGGAACCTTGAAACATACCTGATTTTAAAATGAATTAATTCGGATAAAACTGAAAATTGTTAATATAAGGATATTTATTTTACTCAATAATAAAATAAGTTACCTTTAGCTGCTTCTGCTTTTTTGAGATAATAATCTATCTCGGAAAATTCATTCACTTGGTTGGGAGAAGATGAGCGTCTCTCTAATTCACAATTTAATGCTAAAAAAATTAAAATATTAAAACATGGAAATTTTTCTCAGGTGTGTGGAAATGTTTATTATTCCCAAGTTATTTGCTTTGTGAAATTTTAATGCAAAATTAAAAGATGTCTTGATTTCGATCTGCATTAACTTTTAAGTTTTAAACTCCTTATCAATGAAAAATTTAAAATTTCAGAACACAATTTTTTTTTTGATATTTTCATGAAGTCGGACTTAGCCGCAAAAAATTCCCGTTCCCAGAGGAAGTTCTTTCTCCTCACATACCATCCTGTGAGAGCGGTACAGTGGCTGAGGCACCCGTCGTGAAATGTTTAATAATGCTTTAAAATCTTAAAGCCATTTGCAATAATAAATTACAACAAATTTAAACAGCAACTATATGTTTAAAACTATATCAGTAAAGATTAGTACTAATAACTTGGAAAAAGTAACAAATTTTCACATTATGTACTAAGTAAATATTTAGTAGTTGTCTTACCATTCGCTTCCAGAGAAGCTTGCTTTGCCAGCAAAGCTTTGACTTCGTTATGAAGTTTAGAGGAGATCATAGGTCCTGAATTTGATTGCATGTAGAAATCTTAAAATAATAATTAGCATTTAAAATCAAATTATAAACCATAAGTTAATCAAAGATTGTTTTTGCAGACTTACCTTTCTTATCATTCACTTCAGCAGTTAAGCTCTGAGTGTTAAGAAAGGGTTCCATATTTCCACCATAACCATAGTTAGTGTTTAGTCCAGGAGTAAGGCAGTTATGTGGGCCAACTGATATTTTTAACCATGGAGGGCAATTAGCTTTTGGCTGATCTGTCTCATTATTTACATTTGCCAATGCTAAAATTGATGGAGCTAGAAAAAAAGGCACATACAGAAATTAATATTTTGTTAGTTCTCATTTTTAGATGCAAATCGATGTTTTGATTCTCAAGTTTTAGTAAACTATCTTTAAATTTTGAATTTTTGACATTTTGTAACTACAAAATTGAGACTGTGTAAAAGAAATTAACCTTAACAAACATAAATCTTGGCTATTTTCATATCTGTTACTATTTTTTTAGAACAAATAACACTGGGAATACACATTTTTAAACAAAAATGCAATTGAGATTGATGAATACTTCACACTGAAGACAAAGAAAGAAAAATAGGCATTTCAGTAACACCCCCGATTTAAAGTACATAGTCAACTCAGCTCAATGTGATGACTTTTGGCAGAGATTAAACAAACAGCAATATTTGATCAATAGTAATAAGCAATTCCATAATAACAAGTGATTTTTTTGTAGTAACCTGGTTATCTCCCAAAATTTTTTTAATGTCTCTTTGATTTAAATTTAGATTTATTAATTATATAATGTATATTAAATTAAAAAACACTAAAGAGCAAAATTACAATCATTTCAGCTAAATGCCAGTAAAATCAATTCTCTAGCAACCCAAGAAGTTGTTAAAAAGATTGAACTTACGAATGATACTAGATGTAGATGAATGAAAGTACTGAGTCAATGAAGAAAGAAACTTAGATGCTAAATTGATGTCCTCAATATCTGATTTAAAGATGATGCTTGGTAAACGAAGAATGTGCTGGCGATATTGAAGCATTTGTTGAGAGCATTTTTCTGGTCCCTTCACAGTTACATTCTAAAACCATAAAAATAAACTCATGTCATTTATATTAAGATCATTCATGATGAAAAAGGGAAAATAAGATGAGTTTTAATAAAAGATTACATACCTTAATGTAATATTTTGTTTTTGGACGGCTATTAACAGTAATACCATTATCTCTTAAAGAGTTGAGGTATTCTATATAAAATAGAAAGGTAAGAAAATTAATCAAAAAGATAAATAAATTTACAGTTATAAAATTAAAAATAAAATACATACAAAAATTTACAACTAAAAATATAGTTTACAGCTTAAAATTAGTTTACTTTGAAGAAAATTAAAGAGCAGTTGGTGAGTCTATCAATGTTTGAATAATTTTACCAACCAGTTTACAACTTCAACTTTAATATCTTGTATGTACCCTTATTACTCAATAATAAAGGTAATTTCAAAATAGTAACTCTAAAAAGACTAATGAATAAAAACCACTTACCACCAGTAGTGTCTCTGGTAGATATTACATCAAAGGAAACCAATACTGGTAAGTAACTCTAAAAAATGTAGAAATATTACTTTGATTAAAAACTTTTAAGTAAGATAAAATTTACAAAATGAAGCTTCTCAACACTCATTACAGAAAACTATAACAATCTTGATTAAAAATTCATAACACAACATTGACTTTCCTAATCATTAACTGTATAAAAATTTCATTAATTCATTACCATGATTTCTTGCCAAGCCATATAAACACAATCAACATTTCCAACAATTTTAACAGTTGATCTCTCAGATCTGGCAGAGTTCACATCAGGAAAGATGATTTTAGCACCAGTTCTTTTCATTATTCTTTCCACATTGCTGTTGTCATTTCCACGAACATAGATTTGGTGGCTATAATCTATCTGAATCCGCATTTGGACAGGAGGAAGGTTGGTCTAAAAAATCACATAGAAACTAAATATATTTCTCAAAAGAGAAATTACACACTATAGAGCTTTGAATCAAAGGTTTCTTACTCCATTCTTTTGGCATATATATTCCATCCATGTCAATATATCTTTCCTGAGGTCAGGAAACTGATCTTGATTGCACCGAAATATCACAACAGGGCCACTGGGCATTAAAGCTGAGTAAAGGTAAAACCCATTGAAGTTTTCCAAAAGCCGACATTCATCAGAAGCTTTCAAGAGCATGTAAAATGGGGATGACTGAGGCACTTGAAACAACATTTGAACAGGTATCAAAGCCTGAAATAAAAGAAAAAAAGTTTAATTCATGCTGGTGTAGAACATCTATTTTCAAGTTATAAAACCTTTTTAATGTTCCTAGATTTATTTTATTCCTTCCTTCCTCCTCGGCTCTACAGTCCATGTAGGACCTTGGCCTCCCTCACAAGGCAGCTCCACCCTCTCCGATCCCTGGCTCTTGTCTTCCAATTTCTCACCCTTAATTTCCTCAAATCTTCTTCAACCTCGTCCAGCCATCTCTTTCTAGGACGTCCGATCTTCCTCTTACCCTCTATTTTTCCTCTGTAGATTTTCTTTGTAGCTCTCTCGTCACTCATTCTCTCCAGATGTCCAAGCCATTGTATTCTTTTAGATTTTATTATATTGATAATATCTTTTTCTTTATATAGTCCACTTAACTCTAAATTGCTCCTAATTCTTCAAACCTCTCCATCTTTGACTGGTCTATATATTTTCCTTAATATCTTTCTTTCAAATGTAATAAGTGTTTTCTCTTCATTCTGAGTGGTTGTCCAAGTTTCTGCTCCATATGTAACGATAGGTCTGACTATTATTTTATATAATTTTAGTTTTAACTTTCTTGACAGCAGAGAGGATTTAAACAACTTTATCATTGAAAAATTATTTTATTACCCATTGAAAAACTTATGAATATTACCTTTAGTTAACAAACCCTCTCCTGTTCTTTATTTAATCTTATTTACAAAACACAGTTTATTAAATAAATTCAAATCTATTTAAGAGTACTTTAAAAGTGAGTAATCACCATTGGAAACCTTGGCCATAAGGTCGCAAAATGAAAATGGGCACTCCTTAAAGGGTAACTTTAATAAGGGGGATAAACTAATTAATTTATACGCACTGTACTACTTAATAAGTGGGATTACTGTTGAATAATACTTCACTAATAAAATTCTTACCCTTAGCATGGTTCTAGCTCTTTCTGCATTTCCGGGCTCACCATAAATTGAAACCTATAGTTAAAAATTATCACTATTTTTAATACATTTGATACAACATTTAACACATTTTTAAAAAGCACAGGAATAGACAGTATAATAAAATATTTTCTGATTTTATTAAAGATTCAGTATAACTGCAATAGGTTTTCCAAATTTAGTTTTTATACTATAAATTTGAAATATAGAAAATATCGCTTTGAAAACTCTTGGAAATGAAATGGTTTGCTATTATTGCGTATTTTTAAGTTTCACTATCCCTTTTGCTTTTACAAAAAGAATCAATATTAGTCTTATCTTCTCAACTAGATTGAATTGAATTGTCTACTTCTTAAATAAAATAAAATATATTTTATGGTAGTTACTATACCTGGTTACTCTTTTCAACCTTTTCACATAAATTGGTATCAGGAAAGTGGATGTGACAACTTGTGGCTTCCATAACCTTTTTTATGAGCATGCCACCTTTTCCAATAAGAGGTGGGTGCTCAAAGTGAGTTATGTCCATCTTTAGAACAACTCGATTGCTCTGTAAAAACTTCCATATCATGACATGTCCTTAAAGTCTATTAATCTCGATGAAAGATCCAAATATAGTACAAACCTGCATTTCCATTTTGTCAAGGAGCATATCTCTAGCTTTTTGAATGCTATCTTCTGAGCCAATTATTTTGATACAAGGTTCTAAAAACAAATTAAAAATGACTTACATTGAAATTTTTACTCTATGCAACAAACAATATCTTTTTTAAAAAAATAAGATGTTAAATATTAATAGACTATAATATAACTAGAAAAAGTCTAGTTTTATCATAGGGGAGACTTGTGTCTTCAAACAAAAATTCAGTTTCAATTTTTCCTAAGACAGATAAAATCCCATTTCGGACATTTAAAGTGCCCAACCTATAGTCTATAGTACTTCAGTAAATAGGATATTTTTTACAAGTTCAAATTTTTAAAATTGGATTTTAAATAATTTGTGTCTATAGGTACAACAAACCTGTTCTTCCTACAGACAGACCCAGTTGTACCTGGACACCCATAAGGTGATGTCTATAAATTACATGAGGTCAAAAAGGGGAGAGGGGTCTAGCAAATCCCAATCCAATTTTTCAAATCAAGTTAGTAATTAGGGGGCCTGATGGTAAGTTTTAAAATGACTGTGATACTGATTAGTTTTTAGTCTAGAACCAATGCAAGACTAACTTTAAATAGCAGGTGATGATTTTCACATTATCATCTGGTTTGGGTTAATAATAGTCAATTTTCATGTTAATTATACACGGACCTGGAAAAAGTGCCCGAACCTACAAACCTGGTTCGGGGGAAGCCCCTGTCAGCTCCATAGGAGCAATACATTAGGTTCGGGGGAAGGTTACAACTTTTTCCAGGTCCGATTATACATAATTAACATAATACTGTAGGTATATTATAATGGACCTATTTTATCAATAATTTAACATACACATACTAGGTAATTTAAGTAAATGATTGAATTAAATTTTATAAAAAGTAAAAAAAAAATGCATGTATATAAAACATACTTAACATGTGTATGTGTATATTAATATTTTATAGTGTATGTGTATATTAATATTTTATAGTTTAAGTCCAAAATTAAAGTAACATACAGAATACTGTGAGACCAGTTATGTTACTGGTGGTCTGTCCAGGGCAATTTTACTATCTTTCTGCAGTACCTTCACAATTTGATAAATAGGTACTTTCACAAATTCAGTTCAGGAAAAAAGGTACCATCACAAAAGAAATTAAAAAAAAAAATTCTCTAATAAGAAATATCCTTCTAATTATTAAATTTTTAGCCATTCCCAACTAAAGTTTCCTTTGTTTTCATGCTTAAAATATTATAAACACAAGTTTTTATGTTGATTTTACACTTAAATTTTCAGAAAAACATTCTCTCACAAAGTACCTCTTAAAATAGCCTAAACTAATAAAGAAAAATACATAACTTAAGAGTTTGAATCCCACTAGATTAAAAGCTTTGACCTAGTCGGCGGCCGTGGAACAAGTGCCAAAAAGCAAGGACCCCATAAAGGCAAGGGTCTATTTGGAAACAGCCCCTTTATTTTCTCTTTCAAATCAAGGCTTTCTCCTAATAGCGCACGATCGGAAGATAAAAAATGCATGGGTGGTATCCAAATTGCGTACGATAGCACGGAAGTAATGTGTCGGAAAGCCGGCGGCATTTCGGTGAAAAAATGGCCTAAGGATATCAGATTTGAACTCAGCAAACAATGAAATGGGAAGAAAATTCTTTAAATAGAAAAGAATTTAAAAAAAGTTAGTTAAAAAGCTAAATATCACTAATTGAAAAAACGCAGAAATATGTTTAGTTAATATAATATCTAAGTTCTCAAATTCTTTTAGAAATTGCACTATTTTAGGATCCAATAACTGCTGTTTGTTTTGACCTTTTTATTTAACCTTATTTTAAAAGATTTTACTAAACATACTAAATCATTCTCTTTGGAAAAACTTTCAAACATTATGAAATTTCCTTCAGAGTATATTTTAAAAATTGGAACATCTGTTAACCCCCTGAAAACTTAGGTCGCTGAAGAAAATTGACTGACACACACACACACACACACACACACACACACACACACACACACACACACACACACACACACACACACACACACACACACACACACACACACACACACACACACACACACACACACACACACGGAATTAAAAATTAGCCCCGCACATCACTAACTTAATTGATATGCTCGCCAACTTCCGTGCGGAATCACGATTTCGCCGCCAAACACAGCCATTTCGATCGCTAAGGTCTCAGACCAAATAAATTTCCATTATTTTTCACACTCGGGGTGTGTCCACTGCGACCTCGCATGCCAAACCTCCGTAATTCAAAGTAAAATGTCGCAGACGGCCAGCTGGGCATTAAAGAAATGTGCTCTTTTTTTTCGTTCTCCTACGACAACTCGATGCCTACGACGACGAGGAAATATACTCATCGCCATAATTTTGGAAGAAGAAAAAAAAAAAAAAACGCGCGATTTTTCTTGGTGGCTAAAAGAAAACTAATCTTGACTTTGAATTAGCTTCGCGCTTTATCTTAACTCGGCTTGGTCGCTTGGTTTGTGAAATAAACAGGGATGGGCAATGGGCATTCAATTGAAATCAGCATCAGTAAAAATTAAATCAGAACATTAATTCAATTAGATGAATCAGCATATCCTGAAAAGACTTTCAGAAAAACAACTTTTCTAATGTAATGAATCCTCCTCAGTCTCAAAATAATTAATTAAACCTTTTTCGAAAGTAGAAACATAACGAAACTACAGAGGAGGATCGTTTAAGATCCTTTTTGGGACTTAAATGTTGAGAAATGATATTACAAAGGAACAATTAAGAGCTTTGTAAGCTTGTTTTTGGAACTTAACCATAAAACACAATTAGTACTATGTAGTACTTCATACAATTCAGAATCATAACACTCAAGACCCAAATCTAGAAGAATTTATACAATTACCAGAATAAAAAATACTACTATGAATCAATGTTTGGAAACTAAGTAATTACTAATGGCCCTCTTCTTCGAATACGATTTATTTCCTCATAGAAGGCAAAATAAAAAGGGCATGTAAACTACTACATTGATATTTCAATGTCTCATTTTACCAACCCAACTATTGAAGGTTTTTTAAATTGACTTAACAGTCATTAACGATGTCAATACATCATTGAAAAGGCAAATTTACTCAGCAACGTTTTTTTTCCAGTTCAACTCATATAATGAACTTCCTGGAAAGGTAGGACGAGTTACAAACGCAATTAGTATTAATTCAATACGAAACAGTAAGTTTCATGAATTATTGGTCATATTAGAGAAATAAGTAGGGAAAAAGGGCGTTAATTACCTGAACAACGATGTCCAAACTAAAGAGAGGCATGAGAAGAATAGAGAAGATAAGCTTATAATAAGAAGATAGGCTAAATCATACTTGGATGTTGAAGCCCAAAAAAGAAACCTACCTTTGCGAACCGGTGGAGATTTGCACCCTCTTTCCCATTGCAAAATGGCTCCACTCTTTCTCTCAATCTGAAAGAAATACACAAAATATGCAAAAATGTTAGGAGAATTTTCTCTCGCCCACTTGATTAAGTGTTTTCTAAAGAAATATTTGTTCCACAACTGAAACCCCACATATTCCTTTCCCTTTATTTTTTAAAAATAACTAGCATTATAATAGATGTACCAATGTACGAAATTTTCAAAAATGTTACCCCTAGTTAATATAAGAAGTAGTACAATATTCTGAATAAATTCATTCAACATATAATAACAATTTCTAGAACTTCCCAGATTTCTTAAGATTTAAAAAAAAATCTCAACAAGCCTTTATTATTCAAGTAATGAAAAAAGAATTGAATACTTACTTCTTTAAAAATATTTTCTACTTCTGAATTGGTTGTCCCTGCAAGGAGAAAGAAAGAATCAACAAATTTTATAGCTTCATTCAACTAATCTTTCAATCATTCTTAAAGTCAGCGAAACTCAGTTACACCTCCCCAAAACAAACAAAAAAGTGAGAATGCAAAGAACTCTTTTACGTTAATAATTATTTTTTATCTTAAAATGGAAAATATATAGTAGCAAAAAATTTATTAAGGATTTCGCCTATTAAACCCTTTTTTATAGGATATCTTTCCCCAGCAAGAGCAGTGTCCATTACAATCGAAATAAACGAAAATAACAAACCAAAGACAACTTCTTGGAACTAATATGCATAAAAAGCTTATATTGCACAGCCTTAGAAAGAATTCCTTTAGTCTCGAGAAATGAGCCAGAACAAACAACGTATTAACATCCACCATCGAATCAAAGCTCCGTTTCATTCAGTCCCATCAAAAACAAACTAAAAGTTTCAAAAATCCCAAACTAACAAACGACTTAACTACACATAATGAATCTGCGGCCAAAACAAAAACCTCCCACAACCACTCGAACTTTTTTTTTCTCTCTCTCTCTCCGTATTTCTCCCTTCTTCCAACGATGCAGTGGGACAAAGAGAAAGAGAGAAGGGGAGATGGGGTACTCATCATCAAAGAGCTCGTTTGTTCTTCGGGGCAGCGGACACAAGGGAGAGAGAAAAAGTCATCCTTATTTGTGGCCCGTGAGGCTCTCGCTCGGCTCAAATTATAAAATAAGCAAGCCAGAGGAAATGTGTGTGTGTGCGTGGCGATATGAATCAGAACGAAGCAGGATATTTCATGGGCGACAAGAGAATTGTTTCACGAATGCTGCAGTCATTAAGGAGAAGAGTCGGCGGAGACAACGAATCGAGAGGCCGCAATCATCACTTAAGAACTGGATACTTCGGGAGAGAAGCAAATCTACGCGGCAGTGAAGGATACATTCCATTTTTTTAATAAGCAATTATAAAGGGATATGAAAATGAAAAAGAAATGTGTGTGCAAAAATACAATCTATGGAAATATAAAGATCGTAAGAGGATTTGCATCAGGACTGAAGGAGGTAATTTGGGTGAGAAGAGAACAAATAGGAACAGGTTATCAACGAAAAATTGCGTTTAAGTTTTAGAAGATAAATGCCTGTAATGTAAACACTTATTCACCTTAGGGTGTAATGTTAAAAAACCTTTCAGAATGCCCTTTGCATAAAAAAGAAAATATTTCCATACCCTTGAATGAACCATTCTGAACATTCAGGGGCATAAGTATTAAGTATCCATTCGAAACATTTCCCCCTTTTTTAGAACGTTGATAATAATTACTAAAAACACCCTACTAAAATTCAACTAATAATCCTTGATCTCCAAAATTCTTTCGCCTAATTCCCTTTTTACGGCCGGAAGATATTTTTCTAGAAACGCCCCTAGGGCAGGGGCATTTTTAGGAAAATAAGATTTGGTTTTTTAAAAAATGGGAGAATTCAAATCTTAACAATGCCGCCGTCGAATACAAGAGCCATAATTTAATCTCCTGTGAAAAAATATTATTAATATTATAAATAAAAATATTATTAACTTCATATACATGAACAACACGGAGAGATGATGTTATTTATAGTTCTTGGTTCAAAAAGGTAATTTATAATTTTATTTTATAAGTTCTAGGCTAAGTTCAAAAGGTACTACCTAGCTCTGAACTTATACGAATTTTTGTTTTTTTAAATCACAGCTTTGATAAAGATTACACTAGTTACAGGTGTTCCTTAAGTAGTTTACGAAGCTTTTATTATGTACAAATACTCTTCTATCAACTAACTATTCTTAAAAAACATGAATATCTCAAGTAACGGGATGAAAAAAATAAACCATTAATATTTTCTACTAACATAACGGAACTGTAAGCAAAGTCTGTAAAAGAGAAGGGTCCTCTTTTAATTCGGAAAAAATTCTCGAGGATCCAGGCTCATCTTTTAAGATGGTCATTAGTGAAATCGATAGTCTCAAAAAGGCCTGAAGCCAATTAACCACCGAAATACTTTCCCATAAATCATGAAGAAGGCTAAAGAGTAAGAATATTTGTTTCCTGAAACGCTCTTACGAAGCTGGAGCATCGTTAAAGGGATAAACAAGCAGATAAGTGAAGCTAACATAAACTGATGATGTTATTATACCAATCAACTACAGAGAGCGAAGAGAGCAGGAATTTAATTTTGTTTAGCATTCTAAGAGTTGTTTAAAATATGAACAAGAACCGAGATTGACTCGAACACTTTATTGTTAAGAACTGAGATTGACACTTGCACTGTGGTAATTACCATTAGAAAAATCACCTAAAATATGTATAGGGAGTTGCAGTTTTTTTTTCTGAAGAGTCAGTGTTGTAGCAGGGGTTGCTTTTATTTCTTTTCAACAGCAATTACTGAAAATCTAGATCCTCACAAATATGGTTAAAGAGTAGAGAGAAAACACAGCTTTTGATCTAATATGACATGCATCTAATATGCGATACCTACTCGTACTACAAATGATAGATTCGAGGCTTTTAGCCTACTGAATCTAATTAATATAAAAGATTCCTGAAAGCCATCCGATATCTTTAGGATACCTTCTTTGAGTTAATTATCGATATTAAAATAAGTTTTAAATCCGTCACTTACAGGTCACTTCCATCACTTATTTCTGAGAATACAAAAATCTGACAAATCTTATCCGACTCCTCACAGAGCACCCAGAAAACCTTTTAAAATTTTGTAGAAGAAATTCGTACTTGGGTTATAATAATAGTCACCCAGCCAACGGACTTTTATTCTGTAAGATTTTCGAATAAACGACAGATAACTTCCAGTTTTTTGTAAACTTTCTTGGGTGTTTTAGAACTTTGAAAAACTTGTAGTAGAAATATTTTAAACCTGTAACAATTAATTGTCGATCCCAGTATACTCAGGAAAATATGTAGCACAAAAATATCATCACTTCAGAGAGCAATGCAGCAATGTATCTGCTACAGGCTGGCAGCTTCGCAAACCCTTTAATGAGTTATGAAGTGAAACAAACAATTCTAAAAAAACTCTCAGCACAGCATCCGCTCATGTCTGAACACCTTACCTCAGAAAACCACCAATAAAACTATTATCACAATCTCTATACCTCTATGGTCACAACTAAATCGCCAATCACGAAGGCTATAAATACCCCGTAAGGAGATTCTGACCGATAAAAATAACCCCAATGTTGATGATGCATCCGAAACAAACAAGATCCCAATGAAATCAATGTGTGAATGTTTCTCCGTTGACGTTCTCTCCGCAATGGAGTCTTTCCTTTTTTTTTCAGGGAGCAGTCGAGATAAAGAGGGAATGTGTGAAACGTAATTCCTTAATCGCGGACATTTTTTTATTTTTACGACGGGGGCATATCCTTTTACGTCTTTTTTTTTCCCAAGCCCCAACCCACTTATATTAAAACTCCAACACCGGTGGCGCCAGTTGCCTTGACCTTACTTAGCTGTTTCAACCACAGGAGGATTATTGAGAACAGTAGCCCCTCATAATAAGTCATTTCAATGGACTTCCTACTTGATGGGACTCGTAAAAGGAGATCGACACAGAATTGTCTTAGCAATTAACAAATAATGAATAGACGAATGATATAGTCATATAGCTCCATTCCAAATATGCAATTCGGGGTACCTATACCTCTCACATTTATCTTAACTTTCTAAGGATGCAATGCAAGCGTTATGTAAATAATGAACATTACTTTAGTTGGGAAGAAATTACCAGTTTGATTGTGCGAGTAAATGACATATTATTAAAGGATTTGAAATATTAATAGATTTTGGAATAACCGATCTTTATACCGAAGTAAAGCACCTATTCCTAATCAAATCATCTTTAGCATCCATAAAGTTTAAATTCAAATATCCATACCTACTACTAAATTTTTTTAACTAATTTGAAATTATAAAAAATATTACTTAGCCTAACTATAAAATTTTATTTAACTTATGGTTTAACATATTTAACTAAATATTTAATATTTTAAAGAACTTCATTATTTTATTTCTGCATTAAAGAAAATATTTTTACCTACATAAGTTTAGCTTCTCTGTAATAGATTAAATTAATCAGCAATGTCATTAATTATTTGAAACATATTAATAGTTAATACATAATTTACTGAATTAATTTCAAAAATGATAGAAACCTTTAAGAGGTTTGATAAAATATGATTTTCTAAGTTGATGATTTTATAATAGTACAGGTATAAAATGATAATTACAGTAGAACCTAGTTAGATCGACTCTCATGGGTTCAACTTACGGTTGTTTTAATGAAAAGACATATCAAATAAATTTACGAGAATGATAAACAGGGTTCATAATCTATCTAACATAGTAAAATTCAGGTGTCTTTAAGGAGTAAATTACTAAAAAATCAGGAGATAATGAGAATAATTATTAACTTATACAACTTTACATGTTACAAGCAGAATGAGTTTAGAATGAAGTATGGAACAAGGAATGAAATTCACATTTCAATGGAATTTTATTGTTTTTTTAAAAAAAAAACAATTACTTCCAATCAATCTTTATTACACATTGTTTTAGATTTAACAGCCAATCTGAAAATGAAGAGTGTAGAGAATGACTGTCCCCTTTTTTCGATTCGAAAAATTAAGACAATTTTTTAGAATTTTTCTTAACTAACTATGCTGAGCTGAACATTTTAAAGAACTTATAAATGCATAAAATATAAATGCAAACTTTAATTTAAACTAGAAGTTTTGAAAATTTAATTTAAAATAATTTAATTAAATATTTCTGATGATGTTGTTATAATGTTATATGTAAGTAATGATGTTTTACAATTATGTTTTATGATTCTTTCTTGATTCTTGTTATGTCGAAAACTCTCGTATTTCAAAATTCTTTAACATAAATAAATTTTAAACAAAAATTAAAAGGTTTTGTCCTGCAAGCCTTTTGATGAATGTTTGCAAGGCTGCATAGTTTTGAAAATTAGGTTCTTACGTATTATCCCGTCGACCGTGTCGCTGAATTCGAAAACGTAATCAAAGCCCATTGACTGTTCTACTTCTATAGCTGTGCCGCTGAACGGTCAACGGAATAATACGCAAGTACCAAAAATTATTACAATTATTGGTACAATTCCGTTAGAGTCCCCGCTAAATATCGCCAATATCCAAATCCTAAATATAACAATTGTATATTTTAATTCAGAAGTTTGAAATTATTTATGAATATTTCTACTTTTTGTTGTCTAAAAGAACCGGGCGATATTTAACGGGGACTCTAACGGAATTGAACCCAATTATTATTAATTTCGTCCCACCAAGATGCTGTGAAAAAGATATGAATTGGCTAGTAGTGTAAACATTGAATTTAAAGAATCTCTTTTAAAACTGACAATCATGTTTTTTACACACTTCTCTTTTACGAAACAGTTTTGATGTACTAGGTAGTACAATACAACAGGTTTCCCTACACACACGGGCGTCGTCACCGGGGGGGACCCGTCCCCCAATATTTAAGATTTTTTTTTAATAAAAAATTAGAGTGTTTTTCCCTTGAAAATTCTTCCGCTTAAAAGAAGCTGTTCTCTTTTGGGAAGTTTTAAAATAGATGTAATATTATAGTTTAAAAGAGCGTATTGGCAAAAATTTTCTGGGAGAGGACCCCCAGCCCTTTTCAAAATTTGGCATCTATTTATAATTTCATCCTTGAAAATTCTGTGGTTTACATGCTTTCAAAAACTTTTTCAGTTGTTTCAGTTTTTCAGTTACAGTTATTTTTTAGGCTTGGCAATTTATCGATGATTTGGCGCTTCTTGCGTTTTTGTTTTTATTTACGCGTTTTCAAACAACACGAAAATTAGCTCAGTGCGATTTTTGACTTTGAAATTACTAATAAACTAATATAAATAAACAAAATTAAAATAATTTAATCTTAATATTTATATGCTTATTAAAGCTTAAAAATTTTAAAAATAACATTTAGTATCTCATGTTTTGACAATTTAAAACTGAAATATTAATGAAAATTGGTTCACTAGTACTGGTAAGTTGTCAGAAATCCGTGTTTGGCAGTCGGGTGTTGGCGACTAATTTCAGGCTTTCAATACGAATTTTTCAGATTTTGACGGTCTGCCATGGGTTTGTTTAACGTCCAAATTAAATGAAACTCGGTGATGAGGGTTAAATTACTATGATCTTTCATAAAATCGAATAAAAATTGAGGGTCGCCATGAAAAAAGATGCAGTTTTTATTGCGCTGCACCAGAAGACGACCTCTGAGAGAAAAATAGTCAATTAATTTTTTCAAGCATACACTAAATCCTGAAAAATGACACCAAAAGCATCTTTCTAACCCCACCCGTTCTCCCGCAAAGTCTACTGTAACGTTTTTTTTTTCCTCAGCTGTACCTAATGCTTTTTATTTTGACATTAGTTTATTTTTGGTAATTTTTCATTAAGCCAGGTGCTTGCACCTGGCTAATCCTAAAGCACAAGCACCCAAAACGGTCAACAAAATAGTATACCTATATATACAGTCGATGGCTTAATTACACACGAACTTCAGTGGTAGCAATTATTAAAACAAGCTACCTGATTGTTATAATACTATTTTAGGGTTCGTAAGCTCTGAAACACTCAATATTGTAAATTTGAAATCTAGCCTGCAAAAATGCTTAAATATCTAGACTTAAATTTTTCCCAAGTGACGCAAGTGCAATTCCAAATTACTTGGCCAAGATAATTATTGGGAGATGGAGCACAATTACCCCTAACTACTTGTGATTTTAACTATCTTTTACTACTCAAAAACATACTAGATATTTTATTTCATCGGATGGTTTTAAATCCTAGTAAAATCGAGATAAAATTAAAAAGATATTTCATTTAGTTTCCTACATTATTGTGAATCATACAATCGATTAGGAAAAAACCACGTTTTTCCTAATTCAAAGCTCTGCTTAGATGAAAATAAATAACAGGTAATAAATGCCATTTTCAAAAGATCGACATTGGGTCGTATTGGGCTTGATACATTTTTCATCCATCCCTTGATTAGCGATGAATTTTTCAATGTTGGAGGACTTGTCATTTTGCCCTAATGCCGTTGAAGCATCTTAAGATAAGAAATATACTTCAAGTGGTTTGACTTACTTGGTAATTTCAATCGCTGTAATTTTAATTCCTCCATGATTAAGCTCTTGCCGACATTTATCATCAAAATCTTGTAGTACGATTTCATTCAGCTTTGCTTCTCCGTAAACTTTCGCTTCCAAACCATGTTTAAAAGTGAATTCTTTCATTATAAACACGGAACATCACGTGGTTTTGAGGTTGCTATAAAGAACGGTAAAAGAAAGTTTGCGGTTTCGCGCGGGCGTCACATCTGGCATAGTGCGCATTTCTGGCGATGATCACTGTAGAAATGTGATTTTTTTTTTTAGCTCTGTATAAATTATTTAGAAGAATCTTGTTTAAATTTTGTTTAATGAAGTCATTTGTTTAATGAGAAATTTTTTGTATCTTGTTCTCTAAGTTCTTTTTGCTGTAAGGGGTCATTCATTAATTACGTAAGGATGATTTTGGCAATTTTTGACCCCTCCTACCCCCATGTAAGGGTACGTAAGATTTTTTAAACCCCTCCCCCCTATTCTTACATAAGATTCCCTTTCGTTTTTCAAAATGATAAAATGTTAGAAAAGGATCAATCCAATAAAAAAATACATCTGATATACCTTCATTTTTTTAAAAAAAATTAAAGCTTCGATAATATACCGAGATCATCGGAATTTTTAAATTTTTCTGGGGTTATTCAATAGTAATTTGATTACTATTAAAATCTTACGTAAGAATGGGTTTGACCCCCCCACCCCCTAGTAAGGGTATGTAGAGATTTTTCCAACCCCCCCTCCCCCTTGGGACCCTAACTGTTTAATTACCTGCTATTGGAAATAAAAAAAATATTTTGTTTAAATTCAATTTCCAACTTGAAATTCGGTAGAATTGTGTATTTTGAGAGGTAAAAAGTAGCCAAGCTTCATTTTAAAGAGTTTTTCTTTTTATATATTTTAAATTGTGATTGTTTTGAAGAGAAACTTTGTGGTGTTTCCTTAAATTTAAAGAAAATTAAATTACAAACAAAATGAACCTAATTTCAATGCTAAACAATCATTATTTTTAAACAAAAGGTGATGAAAAATGAAAACTTGAAAATTATATTTACCCCCCCCCCATCAACAATAATATAACATTAAAAATCATGAAAAAAGTTTGTAGGAAGTTTTTGTTCGCTTTTTTGCTGTTACTTAAAACAGCATTTTTTGAACCTTCAAATCATTTGCAACAAGGGTACAGTTTTTTTCACAGACTTCAAATTTTTTGGTGTCGAAATGTGTGCCACCAGACACTAAAAAAATTTCTATACACATATCTGCTGAGAACACAAAAAGACAAATTTTTCCTAAAACCACGGGACCACGATGAGCCGATGAGCGCACTATACGTTTGCGGCGACCCCGATTCGATTCGGAGAAAGGAGCAGATAATTCCGGTCTCCCCCTTGACCTGCTGATAATTTGGTCAATTTTTTATTAAGCTATTGGGCGTTATAGTTACGATAAACAAAGTTCACGTAGCGGGTAGATAAATATTAATATAATAAAATCGAATTACCCAAGAAGCAGAGTTAATTAAGCATTGTAAGGGCAATTTTTGTCTTTAGCGACCCAAAGTCTGTAAGAAATGACTATTTTCATCTCTAAAAAATTTAAAGTTAAAATTTCATATACAGTGTAACTCTACACCAGTTCTATTCCGCCCGCGTAATCCCAACACCCTGTTTGACTGATTTAGTGGCCAAGTGTTAAAAGGTTCAATATACCATGCATTTATGTGTCCTTATGTCTATTTTAACCTGTCAAAGCATAAATGTTAATTCCAGGGCACGCGAGTGACAACGCGATTGAGAGAGTCTTTCGGACTCTTCCGCGGGGGCTTCTGGGGCTATAACACCTCAACCGCTTTTAGTAAAAATTATTACTGCATATTGTCATCAAATTTGGGTCCTTGGGGAAGGGTTAGGACCCTTCAAATGTGAATTTAGTAAAAAATAAGAGGAAAAAATATCGTATAAAAATTTCTAGAATTTTTAGCTATTTTTTTGCATTTTTAGGGGGGTAATAACCCCTTAAACCTATCCATTTGCTACAAAGTTTCATATTTTGGAACTGTCAACCTTCCTTGTCCCTTTGAGAGTAATTTAAAGACTTAAGTAATGCTTTTTGACCCTGAAAATCGAATTCAAAGTCATCAAGTCATCAAAAAACGTAAAAAGGGGGAGGGGCCGTTCCCCGAAAAACCTGAGCTCATTGAGAATTTTGATGGCGATTTTCGTGTTCAGCGACATAAAATCTATAAGAAATGACTGTTTTCATCAAGGAAAAAATTTTGAAGGTCCAATTTGTTGAACAATGTTATCATTAGCCACTCAAGAGAGCGCGCGTTCATGCCCCAAAGAGCCTGAAAAACACTCTTTTGCTTCTACTCTCAAAATTTACCGGGGGAAGAATCCCCGATACCATGGGTTAACATGCTGTTTTTAAGGGTCAGATTTCCTAAAATGGGAGGACCCCCAGACCCCCTTTTGTACTTATTTCTATAATCTTATTTTTTACATTAAAGAAGAAAAACATTTTTTTGTTGATGAACGCTTAGAATCGGACTAGATATTAAAAATTAGTACTTAATCTTAACTATTATACTAATTAATTAATATATAGGTGTAATTCTAATACTAATTTGAAAATAATTAAGTTTACTAATTACGGAAAATTATTGATATTCAGTAAAATATTTTTCACACTGGACCCCCCCAAGGGAAAATCCTGGCTACGCCCCTGGAAAAAACATTAATTGAATTGACTGGTTTTGATAGTTTTGATGGAGATCTTATTCGCTCTATGATCGCGGTTTTCCTCGATCAGCGATAAATGGAGAAAATAAAAAATATTCAGATAGGTTCTTGATTATTTCATTTTGAGGTAAAGCTAAAAAGTTACTTTCTTTTTCCTTTCTTCCCCGTTTTTTACTAAAATATTTTCCCGCTTCCAAGAATTTCCTCAGTTTTCTCCCGATATTTCTTGGAAATTCTGATATTTATCCCTTAAAATTCAAATATTAAATGAAGGTAATAGATGGCAGAAATAAGGTGTTTCGCAGGAGTGCGGCTTTGCTGCGAGTTCCTGGGCTCGCGATCCGATTTCATCGCGGTAAAGGTAAAGGCTATATAGCCCATAGCTATAGGACTGCTGCAGCCCCCACAGGAATCCTTCTCCCAATTTTTATTCACAAACTTTATTAACTTATATTCATGAAAAAGGTTAATAAATAATTTATGATGTTAGTTTAAGAAATAACCTTGTTAATTGTTTAAAAATATTAAATGTCAAGTTGATTTAAATGTCAAAGCGCCGACTTTTTGGGCCTAGCTAGAGTAATCCTAGATCCGCCACGGATCAGCTTAATATTTAATGTTTATACCACTAAAACCATAAAAGGAAGATTTGTATCAGAAAAATATCTTTGTCATCCACTACCCCTAGCGTTTTCATCTTCTCGTCAGATAAAATGACACCGTTTCGTAACGACCATTTAAAAAAGTTATGACAAGCCTACTGTCACTCCAGATCCAGACAGCATGTCGTGCGACCGTTGAAAAAAAATCCCATTCCCTTCACTAAATTTTCAAAGCATATATTTTGCTTTGAGAAACTTCTTTTCATATTAGGGTAGCATAAAAGTAAAAAGTTACAGGATGTGCCAAAAAGACTGAACAACTATGAAATTTACAATTTAAACTATGTCCATACTAGTAAATAAATAAAATAAAATAATTATATAAAAATACTGAAAGTTCTGAAAATTCATAGTTTATGCTCAAAACTTTTATTGGTTAAAACATGTGTGTTCTGAGAAAATTAAAAGCACAATGCCTTTGCATTCTTTAAAAAAATCTGGTATTACTTAAACTAATTAATTATTATAACAGATGGCAGCACCAAAATTTGGTAAGGACACCCTGAGAACCTCAAATCATTGAATTTGAAGTTGTTTTAAGTTTCGAGATCAGAGGCGTAGACGTAGGGGGAGGATTTGCGGATATATCCCCCCCCCCCGAAACTCAAGAATTTTTTCTTTTCATATCATAGAAAACAACTAAAATTACCCATATCCCCCCAAAATATCAATATCCCCCTCGGAAATTATTTTCTGGCTACGCCACCACTGTTCGAGATTATCTTAATGTATAAAAAGAAAACCATCAACCTCAACAAATTACTATTAAGTTTTAACATTGAGGAATTCCAGTTAATAGATAACTAGATAAAGGTACGCCAGGCAAAAATATTTATGAAATATATAACAAAAGAGAGTGCGCACAACACATAGTTTTTTCATCAAACAACAGATGACGCCACCAAAGAGAATTTGCACAACTGTAGATAAAATCTGCAAAGATAAAATATTTACGAACTTTCTCTTTCAGGGGGTCAGGGGTCGATCCAAGTTTTATTTTTAGGGCCTATTTTTGTGAAAAATTGGTCATATTATAATTTAATTTTAAAATAATCGTAAAAAAAAACAAATTAAAAAAAAATTTAATTGAGGATCTAACTTATTTTAGGTGCAATAGTAAAATTTAACATGAGAGCTATAAGGCTCAAAAAGTATTAGATTATCCATAAATGTAACTGAAAAAAATTAAAACCTGTATTAAAAGTCCTACTTGTATGAAGAGAAAAAGAAATAACCTTGTGGAGAGAAATTCTTTCAATTTTTTTTATTATAAGAAATTCAATATTAGAAGGATCTTTTTTTAGAAGTTTTTTACTTTTATGAAAAAAATTGTTCTTTTCAACTTTGTTTTTCATATAATAAAGCCATAACAATAAATTATGACTTTTAGTTGAGAATATCTTATCTCCCAAATAAGTTCAAGATAATTTTTGTGAAAGGGCAACAACAAAAAATCACCCCAATTTTAGGATGATGCATCGACCCTTTTGTCTCTGAACCATGTATATCACTCTAAAGTTTGTGTATGAATTTATGATCATAAAATAAAATCCAACCTATTAATATTGATGACAGTTTATAATTTGTAATTAAATTATGGAAAATAGTTCTACCTACCAAGTAATGTCTCAAAAAAGCATTTTCTAATAAAGAATTCATTAAAATATAAAATAATTTTTTTAACACTATCCCTATTTAGAAAATAACTATTTTTGATCACATAAGATGGTTTTTCATTTGATACTTTAATTTAATATACTTTTATTTCATGATAGATGAAAACTCAAACACCTAACAGAAACTTTTGAATACCAGTAATTATTTTGTTATAAAAAGATCGACTTGTTATAAAGATTTAGAACTTATAAATATTTTTAAAAAAATATATTTATATTTTTTTAGTGTTAGCATGATTTATAAATCCCGTTTGTGAAAGAATGAACTGAATGAACATCTACAACACTGACAAATAAATCTTCGAAGATACCAACTCTACATCTACAACATCCAGAAAATAACGCAAAAAATTCTTAATTTTTCAATAGAGCATTTTCAATCACATGACTTTACCTAACAACGGCCTTAGCAACGTTGTTTTTATCCTCCAGTGATGTCATGTGCGAATGCTTCTATTGGATGCTTATATGTCCCGCCCTAACAACAGCCTTAGCAACGTTGCTTTTGTCCTCCAAGTGACGTCATGTGCGAATGCTCTATGGGATGAAGTCATTCTTTTCCAACTACTTCTTATACCAGTGGTTCTCAAGGTGTCGTGAAAATACCGGTCAATGTAAAAATCGGACAGTAAATTCCGGTAAAAAAAAAAACTAGCTTTACCCTTGTAATAAAATAGTTTTTTATTGAACAGTTCTTTTTTGGATAACGGTTCTCAATTCGCATAAAATTCCAACAAAGCATACTTTAGCGATGTTTTACTAAAAAAAATTAGGAACTGCTACTGTATTTTAAGTATGACTCCCTCAATAGATAATTTTTTAAATTTATATATCTCTCTCACTAATTAATAAAATAAGTTACCGTGCGCCGCCGCCGCCGCTGATTTTGAAAATAGTATTCTTTATGAACTCTCACAACGCAAAAACTATTCCAACGGAAAATATTGAAATTTTGACCATTTGTAGAAAAATGTATGCAAATTCTTTTCGTTCCAAACGCTTTATGATGAGATAATTAATATCTAAGTCGAAAGAAATTTTTTTTTTCAGCTGAGAGTTCTCCATAGCAAAAACTATTAATAGCAGAATTAAGATTTTTTTTTAGACACAACTTAAATATGAAGTTTTGCACCTCATCGCCTTTTTATCGAATTACGAATTATAGTTTTAGAGTAAATAAATTCATTAAGTTTTAAAATTTTTGAGGCTTTTTTCGGATTTTTCCGATATTAAAAAAAAGTGACTAATCGAGGTAAAACAAGTTTAAACACTCATGCAATTAAATTTTATAAAAAGAGGGGCGTTTTGTTTTTTTAAGTATTCTAATTATAGTTTTGGAATTATAAAGATTCGAAATTTCAGTTTTTTCCTCTCTTTTTGGCCGTTCACTTGGGAAATATAAGAGTTATATTGGGGGAAACAATAAATTATTGGTGAGCTAAGAAAGGAATATTACAGCAACAGATTTATTTGTGGTAAATGAGATTCGGATTAAATTAATTACTAGCCAGACAGAAAATATTTTGAGTTTTAAAGGAGCACCCGCGGGATGTGCTGTATGAAACAAGAGAGCTTCGCTCGCTGAGATCGCGAAGCAACGACAGCGAACAAGGGGTAGAGCTCCCTAGTTTTAGAAAAAGTTTTTGCTTAGGAAATTGTTTTTTGTTTGTTGCCGCACTCTTTCGCGGACTATTTCTGCGGACGATCCGCGGACCACCAGTTGAGAACCATATTGAATTAAACAAACAGTTCAGGTTCAGGAGATCACAAACGGATCTTTAAATTTGCATCATGAAACTTCTCTCCCTAAAACTTCTCTACTTACAAACCAAATGCTTAATAAAAAAAGAAATAAATCCCCATAAATTTTCATCTTATGAACTAGGTCTGATATAAGATATGAAAAATGCACAACAAAATAATTGACTTTCCCATGGGAAAAACGTAAATTTTATTCTTTCTATCCACACTTTTATAGAAAGAAAAAAAAAGGACCAGTATTAAATCATAGGTTTGATACCTCTATGGTTTGAAACTATGATAACTGATAACCCTTTTTCTATCAAGGCCAATCTCTGGACTACGACCAAAAGGGGATAAAAAACTATGATACAAAAATTGAAAATTAATATGGTTTTTAAAAAAAACTTTTTCTTTTTAACTTTACTTTGTTCTTGTAACTTGCATTTGCAAAATCGACAAGATTACACCTCACGTTTTTAACAATTCCAACTCTTTAGAGTGGAAGAGTTTAACTGAATATAAACCAACAATTTATAAAATTTCATTAACACACAGTGTACTTGACCCGAGCTTATTATTAAGAATCACACATGTAAGTTCATAAAAAGGTATTTTTTCAAAAGAATGACATAAGGGGACATCCATAAATTACGTAAGGTCAAAAAGGGGGGAGGGGTTCGGAAAAATCTCACCAAGGGGGGAGGGGGGGTCGATTAAAATCTCACGCCAACTTTTTAAGTTAGAAATTATTTGATTTTCTTTGTTTTTTAAGTATGAGAAAAGATTTTTTTAAAATAATAGTTGTAGGTAAATCTCACTTGGGGGGTGAGGGGGGGGGGGTCCATCAAAATCTCCCTAAACCTCACCAAGGGGGGTCCAGATTTTGGAAAAAACACCTCACGTAATTTAAGGATGTCCCCTAAGCAAACTTTCCATGTTTCAAGAAATTTTCTCAGTTCAACGTACTACATTTATATTACATATTGTAAAAACCGTAATGGGGTTAAGGCCCATATACAGAAACTAGATGATTTTAAAATTTTTTAATATATTAAGCCAAGGTATGATTTCATAGATGAAGGTAAAAATAATATGATTACCAACAATAAACGGAAATATTTATAAATGTTGATATTGACTGATGTATTCAGATATTCAAGCATAATCGACAGAAATATAGTGAGATAATTACACGTGAGAACAGTAGTCAGTATATTACAAACAATCTCAATTAAAGGATTTCTCTAGTTCAAGTACAAAGTACCAATTTATTACAGAAACATAATGATAAAATAGTGAATAAATAATAATAATAAATATTCTTACCTTCCACAAACTTATCAAAAGTGTTTCTCCACAGTCGCGGAATGCATAACACCTCTATTTCCATAACTGCGCTTTTCTCAAGCTTGGCCGAAGATACACAAGAATACCTGAATTGACCGCTCAACGCCCCCAGTGTGTTTGGTATTGAAAATCACGAGAATCTATCGGAATGGCCCGTCCCGCAAAAGAAGCGGTGGGCGGGTCCTTGGAGGTGTTCACGCCTGTGATTGGATGGGGCGGTGGTTTTCATCTACTTCGAAGGGGTGAGAACTTTATTGGAGGGGGTCGATGTTTGGAGGAAGGTGGAGGGGGGGGAATAGAGAAGAGAGCTGGGGAAGATAACGGGTGGGTGAGGTGTGTGAAAACCATTGTAAATAGAAGGATTATTTAGTTTTTAATTTGGATAACATTGCTGAGTCCATGTTGAAATGCGAAATAGATTGCCAATGAAAAATTCATACTCTAATGAAAATTAATCTATTCTTCAGGCAGTTAAAATTGTGGTAAGCTGATCAGAGAAATCTACTACCTGTTATCACTTTGTTATATTTTACTCTACATACTAATTCACGTGTAACTGGCACAGTTATTAGAACGAGAGTTCCTCCACAGAATAGAGAGGTCGTAGAGTAGTTTCCTTCAAGTTAGTTGTTATTTAAGAAAATAATCCAAATTCTAAATATAATTTAATCTATTCTAAGTATGGAAATGTATACCAGATTCATGATAGAAACTTTTCCAACTCACAGACAAACAGTACATTTGGGCCGTTCAAATATTACCTAAGCATATTTTTGCATTTTTGGTTATTTTTGACCCCTACTCCCCCTTGTTATCTAATAAAAGCAAACTGCAACCCCCCCTATTAATTACGTAAGAAAACTTTCCGATCACCCCCTTTGTTCTTTTTTTACGAAATAAAATTTTTAAAAGCAGAATTTATTTTTGATTGGATTTTGAAATTATTTATGCAATAAACAAGAGATTTTCAAAAATGCAGAGTTAGTAACATTAACATCGTACGTAAGCATCACTCCTACCCCCTTCTCGCTTCTCCCCAGGATAAGCAAGCAAAGAGCAAACCCCCTCCCCCCCGTTATAGGGGCTTACGTAATATTTGAACGGTCCCATCTTTAAAAATGATAATTCATGAATGATTATTGGATGGATTTCGATTGTTCTCGATAAAGAAATGTAAATATTATTTTCTTTTAATAAAAAAGAACCCTAAACACTCCCTCAGTAGAAAAGAGAAGAAAGATTACAAAAGTATAAACACCAAAAACCTTGAGTATGATTTAATGCTTCCTTTTTCAAGCTTTCTGTCGATAGATGCAATGAATCCAACATTTTCATAACACGTGCAATGAGTAATCTCTACATTATAAGTTAGTAAACTTTTATTATCTCTTATTTAGATTGAAATTATTAAAGGGGGGATTTGGGGATATAACCCCCTCCCCGAAACTTGGAAATTTTCTTTTTTTTTTTACCATAAAAACCACTAAAAATACCCCATACCCCCCCGAAATATCAATATCCCCCTCCGAAAAATTTTTCTGGCTACTCCACTGTCCAAAGGGGGAAAATCTTTTCCAGACCATCACCTTTACCTAATCAGAAAGTATCAAAATGTTGGGGATTTTCTAAAATGTATCACTCAAGATCCCCTTTAGGCACCGCTGGGGGGTTTAAGGGTCCTCCCCCTGAAAAATTTATGAAATTTGACCTGTAAAAGTAGGGTATTAACTCATTTTGATTACTTTTTGGGACTTTTTATCGTATTATGAGTGACTTTTTGGGTCCTAGGGAGGTACTGTCCAGAGTGCCCCCCTTGGATACGCCACTGATATCAACATCAACTAAATGGGTGATTCGCAGATTCGCAACGCATCAATACCATTTCTATAGTGAGTTTTAAACGTTATCTACCCCCTGGGTTAGACTAACATAAATATTACTCCAATTAAAACAATTTATTTCTAGTGTGCTCCTACATTATCACGATTTTTCTACGGGAATGTAAGGTCCAAAATAATATAGTTGTAAACCTTGTTTTACTCAGTATTACGTAAAAGAAAAAAAGGATTTTCGAATTATTGTCTCGATTTATAAAAAGTAATTTACAGAACATAGAAATGGATCAAAGGCCTATTGACATTTACACAAGATTTAAGAATATTAGTTTTTAGAATTGAAGGAAGGGAGAGAGAAAATCCAAGAGAGATATTATGAACAGGGGCTAAAAACAAAAATAACGTTTGGAAATCGCGAATCGCACAATTTAAAATCTATAAAATGTGGCCTTCACAGCATCACATCAGGTAGGGTGCCTACGGCGCCATTCATTCAATAGCTGGATAACAGGTATATTGTTTAATGAGCTATTTTTCCATAAGCGTTTTGTTACGAATTGTAAATTCATTTCAAATATTTACAGTAATCCGTTAGTGAATCCTTTCTGCCGGAAGGGGTTATCTCACTAACCAGAAAATTTTGATACTTGACTCAACCCCGAGGACGTAAACCCTAAACCAAATAGAGCAGGGGTTCTCAAACTTTCCAACATCTCGACCCACTTTTTATAATCAGCGACCCACCTCATCTTCAGTTAATTTTCCTATACCCCCAACAAGACTTAAGCTCCGTGCGTGTGGGGTTTGGTCATCAACTATTTTGTTACTATAATAAATTACATGCAAGTATTAGATTAGAGATTATATGAACTTTTTACTAATTAAAAAAGAAATTCTTGAACCTAAACGTAAATTGTTTGATTGTAGGAGCAACATTGAGGTCCACAATCAAAAGGGGGGTCTGGGGTCGTCCCCCAGAGGGGTTCCCAAAAAGGGTCGTCTCCCAGAGAAATTTTTGAAATTTGACTCTTAAAAACAGGGTTTGAACTCGTTTTTTTTTATTTGATAATCTGGGATAAATTGCATTTCCAACATCATTTCCTAAGGAAATTCTTAAATTCAAAAACTTGTCGCGACCCATCAAAAACTGACTGGCGACCCACAGTTTGAGAACCTCTGAAATAGAGGGTAGGGAAATTGGAATTTATCCCCCTAAACTCAGAAATGTTTCCTTTTTTGACCCCACCAGAAAACAATTTAAACTATCTCATAAACCCCTCTGAAATTTTTTCTGTTGTAAAGATGAGGTAAATCTATGGCATGCATGGGGTGGGGACGCGTGCTCATAACGTTTGAAAAAAAAAATTTACATAAAAAACATTTTACTTTTTATCAGTTACTATAGTTTTTGAAGAGAGTTATTACATCGACTTGATGATCGTCTGCTTGTTTCTTTGGTCATTGCTCCCGAAAAGTACACTGCACATGGCGCATCGGGCCTTTGTGTTTACCGATTCTTCCGAGAACCCTCCACTTGAAAACAAACACGGCGGCGAAGGACACGTGTGGCCGGACCCTCTCCCCCCCCTGCTGCTCAGGGACCGACATCACCCTTGATCAATTTATGACGTTCAGAAAAGCCGCTCCCAGCCCTCCTTTTGACAGGGGAAATCGGTTATCTTTCCGATGGGGTGTGTGCCTCCTCACCGAATCCCTCTTCACCGACCTGCCACTTCGTCGAATCCCACTACATCGAATGGGTCGTCTCGCAGATAGGACGTTTCACCGAATATCCCACCTCACCGAAAGGGACACCTCGCAGAATTGCTCTCTCACCGAAAGCACCTTCACAGATACATGACACCGCTGCTATTTTGAGTTGCAATTTAAATTTTTAAAAGTTTTGCGTAGAGAAGGAGATATATATTCTATATTACATTATCTAAAAAGAGTAGTTGTTAAAATTTAAACTGAGAATCTTAATACTTAAATTGTATTACGAAAATGAATGTTCTTTAAATTTCAGGGTAGTACAGTTAAAAAAGTTGATGTACTTATTCCCGTTTTCAACTTTATGAAATTTCAGCGGAAGAAAATCTTAAAAACTACTTAAATTATATTTCTGCTTAGTTCACAGCACAAAAGTGAGAAATACAGAAAGACTAAGACAAATAAAATTCGAAAATACATTATGAAACTGAGTTATTAAGACAGTATTAGTGGAGTCAAACATATACTGAATAAAAAAAAAAGTATAACACTTTCAAATTAAAAAAAAAATTACTTTAAAATTTTATTTAAAAAAATTTATTAACAAATGTGTAGGTAAATGAAAACTCTTGTCCGAAAAATTTAAATTGAAAGTTGTTGAAGTTTTCCTTTTTTTTTTTTTGATAATTGAGTATTAGAATAGAAGTATTATAATTAAGTATTACATAATAAAAACATAATAAAAATGCTTTTTAGGGATTTAATGGTTAAAATATCCCCCAAAATTTAGATACAACCTCTAAAATTCTCTCTGAACGTCACACCCGTCACAATGGAATGGCCCCTAAGTAAATTGTGCAATAGCTTAAAAATTATGTTTTCACTAAAAAGTACTTAAAAATAAATTATAAAATATAATTTAAAAGAATTGAATGTTGCATTATTATCAAAGTTAATTTGTTCAAAATATTTCACAACACTACTCAATAAGAAAAGTGTCATAGTTAGATTATTTCAAAACTTTCCTTAATAACCATAATAATTCCCCTCGGTACCTGCCACACAAAACTAGAGGTTCTGTAAAACGTCCATTCTGCAAAACGTCCCTTTCGTTGAAATGTCCTTTCGGTGAGATGAGCTATTCGGTGAAGTGTCCCGTCTGCGAAACGGCACATTCGACCAAGTGGGATTCGGCGAGGTAACCGTTCGGTGAGGAGGGATTCGGTGATGTGGGCGCGACCGTTTCCGATGAGGATAGAGACAGACACCTGTTGCAAAGGGTTGGATTTCAGTGGGGCAAGGGATGGATTTTTCATGGATTCGTTTCCTATAGGAATTTTATCCTTGTAACAATAACAAACCCCTACGTACGTCCCAAAAGTTTGAGAGTATTTTAGTCCCTGAATAAAAATACTTAGCTCTCGATAAATATGACTATAATTTGGATAATAAGGAACAGTAACTTAAAACTTTGGAAATTTACCCCTCAAATAGTGTTTTCGTTCATTTTGAGACCCCAAAGAGTACTGCTCATTGTTATCGACAGAAATTTCAAGGAAAAACAGTATATAGTATAATAAACGGGAAAATTTCGAGGGGGCTTGGGAGTCTTACTACACAAAAATTTCGGAAGTTCTCCCCTAAAAGTAGTGTTTTACCTCATTTTGAGACATTTTAGGTCGATTAAAGAGGACCACTTCTTGATAGTGACAAAATTTCCAAGGAGAGCAGAACACATTAGATTTCAAAATTTCGAGGGAGGGTCAACCGTCTACTCCCTCAGAAAATTTTTGGAATTTTTACCCTTAAAAGAGTTTAACTCATTTTTAGACCCTCTTTAACTCGAAGAGGACCGCTCCTTGCAAGTAAGTCACATAATTTTCAAGGAAAAACACTAGAAAAATTTATGTCAAAATTTCGGGGAGGGTTGAAATTTTTTGAATAAAAAAATCAAATTTGTGTAAGTCAAGTGGTGTAAATCAAATTTGATCATCACCTTGTTGTAGGTTGTATAAGAGATGCACATTAAACAAGCAACAACTCGGTCTGTGTGCATCCTCACCTCCCTCATACACTGTTTACGAAATGAGAAGTTATATTGATGACTGAATCCCCACTTATGATTCTGTGCCTAGCGATATTACAACTCTTTTTATAATTTTACGATGATATTAAAAGAAAATGATGGCGGCGATTTGGGTGACCGTGCAATTAATTAGATTTGGGTTGCTTCATTTTAATCAAAATGCGCAGCAAAATGGCCTTTATTGATAACATTTGTCAGAAAACATGAAAAATGGATGGGGATAAATCTCGCTTTTTTAGGAGCCCGTTAGTTGAAGATTCTGATTTATGATAATGGCAAAAGGGCAGTGCTTGATTTTATTCCATTGAGCAATGGGAAAGGTAGATGTAGAGCAGTGGTTTCCAACTCAAAGAAGTCCGCGGACCACTAAGTCTAAAAATTGGAACCTTCACGGACCACCCTTTGTAGCTTAAAATCCTTATCTTCCCAAAATTGCAAGATAAAAGTTCATTATCCCTAATTAAGCTTGGAATAATGCTCTGAAATAAAACTATATTTTAATATACAAATTGAATTACATCTAACGATAATTACTAATTTTTGCTGTCATATAAGTAGTAAATCTTCAAGATCCACAAAGTTGTGTATCCGAGTTTTTTTCAGAACACTAAATGTACCTAAAATATTTATACTAATAGAAAGTATTGTTAACAATTTAGTGGTGACTGTTATCCTCATAAGCTATACACAGCCGAAAGTATAATTCAATATTTTTCTAGTTCAATTCATTCTTTCCAGGGGAGGATTAAAGGAGGGGGGCGGTGGGGGCGACCCCCCCCCCGAGAAAATTCCCCTAAAAGCAGTTTCAGAACACTTTTTGACATGCTAAAATTCAAAAATTTCCTGGGGGAGGACCCCCGGACCCCCCTCTTCTTTCTTTGCCTATAGAGTAGTTTAAGTCGTTTTCTATGATGATAAGATAGAAATTCCTATTCAGAAGCGTATCCAAGGGGGGGGGGGGGCTGGGCCGCACCCTCCATTAGGCCTGACCTAAAACTTTTAAGACCCTAATTTGGGTGTTATGATTATGATTAGCCACTCATCAGAAAACGTCTATACCCCTCAAAAGTGTCTGAAAACACTTTTGGGCTTGTTAAACCTTAAAAAATTTAGGGTGAAGTCCCCAGTATCATTACATGGGCCACAGGCGTATATAAAGGGGGTTAAAGGGGCCCGGCCTTCCTTTCGAAAGTCGGACTAGTGGATAAAAACGAGTTAAAATGCTGTTATTAAGGGTCAAATTTCCAAAAATTTTCTGGGGAGG
Organism: Tetragnatha montana; assembly: GCA_963680715.1. Lineage (NCBI taxonomy): Eukaryota > Metazoa > Arthropoda > Arachnida > Araneae > Tetragnathidae > Tetragnatha > Tetragnatha montana. The sequence continues at coordinate 44,831,140 of OY796675.1, forward strand.
ATCCCCCAGACCCCCTTTTTACTTGGATTTTTATACTGCCCACTAATTTTTTTACGTCCAAATTTTTTAAAATTAATGTACCCCTTCTCCACTATTTTTAAACTTATTTTATATCAGTTTTGAGTCTCAAAACACTTAACAGTATTAGTTTTAAGGAAAATATTTTGAAAAAATTTATATCCCAGGGAGGACCTACTGTAAATTGAATTATTCCATTGAACCGCCCCCTCCCACAAAATTGCATTAATCCGCCACTGATTCTTTCTATTATTTATTGGAAGTTTTTTGTTTGCTTATGCGGACCACCGGTTGGGAACCACTGATGTAGAGCATCATGAGTTTTAAAACTAATTTTCTTTTAGATTTTATTGTTGCTCATGGCCTGAATGATTTTTAGTTACCCATCAGGCTTGGATGACAAGATATACCGGAGAGGTTTCGGAAGATAGCCAGCAAAAATTGTGAAAATAAGTAAGCACAACCACAAGTTTATATATAACTGAATTACCTTATATTTACATACGCTGAGGGAGAAGAGTTAGTTTATATTTCTCCACATAGATTACGTAAGCTGTTTTTTATACTGGAATTATTTTATTTTCGTGACAGTATTTTAAAAAATAATATTTAACAGGATAACTAGCTGCGAATAATCAAATTTTCAATGTAAATCTCTATCTTTCGAATGAATAAGTGAAAAATAATTTTATGGGTATTTCTCATTTTTCATAAAATATTGGTTCGTAGTAGTTCTCCATATATGGCCTTTTCAACTTCTTTTAAACAACTATTTTTGCTATAATTGACCAGTCTCTTTTTCTATTTTTATTTAGAAATTTTACACAATTATTAAAACCTTATTATTTTTTAAAACCCACTAATAATCTAGTTCTAAAATCTAACGACCATTAAATCCCCTCTTACTATAGAAGTACAACGGATTATCCTGAAATAGTTGTAGAGGAACACATCGTCTATAACTACTATTCTACGTCGAATACTATTATAAATGCATCAATGGTTTTTATTTGTTATTATAGTGAAATTTTAAAGGCTGAAATAAACTTAAAAGAATTTTCAGCAGAAGTCAAATGGGGGGGAGGGGTACCTTAAAGTCCAGCTCAACTCCTAAAATGGTCAGAAGGTTTAAGATACAGTAAATCAATAAGTGCAGAAAATGCTAAGCGACATTTGTAGTTTACCCAAGCTCATTAAAAATTTAAATGATTTGTAATGCATATTTTTTGTTATAGGTACTCTTGCTTTATATTTTAATATAAATATTTAATTTCCCCCTAACGATAAAATTCGTGATGCTCTATAAAGCGATAAAGCTAGGGAATTGCTGGTCTTCCAGTTTCTCCAGGTTATTAAAAGCATTATTTTAGTAGTTTGAAGATAGAATCCCATGTTTTTAAAGAGTTATTACTTGTTACTGAAGGAAATATCATTTTCATCTATCAGCATCCTTTAAAGAAAACTTAACTTGAAGAAATAGAGGTCTCCTTAGGTTCAAATGATCTAAAAAAGCATCGGTTACGCGCAATTTCTACCTTCTTTACTCTTGGGAATCTCTCTTCTCTTCTTTCAGATTTATGAACCCTTTCAATTTAGTATGCCCAACCGTAAGCACGTAGCTAAGAAATTTATGACTTCATTGAAGTATGTGGAAAGCAATGTGTTTCAGGTCATGTGTACAAGTATATTTGATATCATAAGTTGCCTCTAAGAAATTTAATGTATCATTATCGTATATGTAAACAGATGAATGTTTGAATTCTTTGTAGTATTTATTTAGGTCAGCTTATTTCAGTTATAATTCTTTAGCTATTGGTGCTTATAGAGAGTTATTGAACATACAGGTTCTTAATTTCTGACGAGTACTGTTGTATTTTTAGTGTGTGATGGAAAAATAAATATGGGTTATGGTTATAGTCAAGAAAGGGCTGGCTTTTTATATCAGTGGCGGACCTAGGGGGGTGGCACTGTGGAAAGTGCTCCCTTTGAACCCAAACACACTCATAAGTACGAAAAAAGTTCCAAAAAAGTACTCAAAATAAGTTAAAAACCTACTTTTACAGGTCAATTTCAATTTTTTTTTCTGGGGGAGGATCCTTATACCCCCAGCGGTACCAAAAGGGGATCTTGACTCTTGAATGATACTTTTTAGAAAATCCCTAACATTTTGACATTTTTCTCAAAAGGTGAAGGTGATAGTCTGAAAAAGTGCCCCCCCCCCTCGGAGCCGTGCTGGATCCGCACCTGTTTTATATGCGTAATGCCATAAGAAAAAGAACAGAACTGGTAAAGAGGAGAATAAACTAAAATTATTAAAAGAAAATCTTCACATTATAAGTTCGGTTGGGTGTTAGTCTAGAATTAGATAGGCACCTCAGAGATCATCACCTCCTGATCTTTTATTCTCCTCCCTCGAGAAAAATACTTGTTTACCTTCACCAGTGGCGGATCCGAAAGCAGACATAATGTTGGTTTCTTCTGTACAGGGTGTTTCATGAAAGACAAAAAGTCTCTTTAATTACGATTGCGATCACGACAAAAACAATATGTTAAGTAAGGCAGTAAGGGGTTAATAGTGTTCGGCAACTAGTGGTCAAAAAATAGTTAACTACCAACTACTAACTAGTCTGGGAAAATCTAGTTGCAACTAGTAGTTAACTATTTTTTCCTGGGACTAGTTACAACTAGTAGTTAACTATTTTTTCCTGGGACTAGTTACAACTAGTAGTTAACTGTTTCCCAAAGTAGTTAACTACTAGTTAACTAGTCTATTTAATTTCATAACCTATTTTTTGCCCAAATTCTAATACATCTTTCTTATCTATATCACAAAAAACGCGCTAAAAGGGCCTTTAATTCTGGTTATGGTATTTTGAGTACTCTACCATCTTAATTAAATTTGTTACAGTACAATTTTTTCTATATTTTGATACAAATTTTATTAAGAATTTTTTTTGAAAGTAGTTGAAATTTTGAAAGTAGTTTCAACTAGTAGTTATTAAAAAAAGTAGTTCAACTAATAGTTGAACTAATTTAAACCAAAAGTAGTTTAACTACTAGTTGCAACTAGTTCTAGTTAACTAGTGCCGAACATTAGGGGTTAAAGACCCTTCCCCTGAGAATTTTCGGAAATGTGAACGGCTAGCCCCAGTGCCGTCCGCCTAGAACTGAATGCGCGTCTAACATTCTTCTTTTCACGTCATAATTACCCCCTATCTAAAAAAAACCCTCCATTCTGCGCAACAATCTCTCCACCGCTATCACCGACTGACACTTTAATATCTCGGGGACTACCGTGAATGATCAACAGTAGGTGCTACCATTCCTCACAAAAAAAATAAAATCCCAGAGTGAAAAGTCAGGGGTCTCCTCTCGGGTGACTTCAGAGGGATTCCGCTTTGGTTTGAACGACTCTGTTGAGAGGACGATTATAATAAATTATGGCACCTCATACGAGGGGTGTGAGATTCGACAGTGAAACTCCCGATTCCCCGGCCCCACGCATGCCGGTAAGTATACAAGCTCGGTGAGAGATTCTAAGCAACTCTATTTGTTAGATTCCTGAGTACCCCACTGTCCCTCCCTCTTGAGTATTGAGATCACAATTCGATTTGGGCATATGGCGTCTAGGTTGGATCTTTGGACTCTTGCGTGGGGTTTAATGAGAATAGCTTGAGGTTATTATTTATGGTTGTATGCATTGATTGGATCGTTAAACATAAATGATTGTACTTTATTAGATAACTTATACACATCTTAATTAAAGACCTGCTAATGATGTTTGTTAAAGATAGTGGAGTTGGGAGGATTCAACTTTGCTAGTTGTAATGTGGCATGTTGTAAGTTGTAATGTTGTATTTTTAAAAGCAATTGAGGTTTTCTTCTAACGTCACCCTCTGTTGTTCTTTTGGATAAGCAGTTTTTGAGAGGCTTTTGCAGGGAATTGCATGCCTATGCTAATTATTTGATAGGACTAAATGAAAAACATATGTGTCATAGATGCTAGGCTAAAATATTCTAAATATATTTCTTTTTAAGTATACATCAGTTTTTTAATAATCGTACATTTGGGATGATTAAAAAAATTCAAGTTCACTTTTCGTTCGCAAAAGGGAACGGATTGCACTTCTATTCATTCAATTGAAGTAGAGTCGTAGAGTGTACTTAAAAATGAATAGAGGTGTTAGAATTTATGGCTAAAATATAGAACAGAAACTAAATTCCTCAAGCAACATAAATAATTTCAGAAGTACAATTCCCACGCCTCCATTCTTAGGGTTTATTGTTCCCAAAATTGTGATTGTATGATTGTATCAAAATAAAAGCTCAAGAAACTGAAATAAAAATTTTAGAGGATTTATGATTTCACGTGTTTGAGAATTTTTTTTTTCGTTACTGTAAGTTTTTAGTTCGTTTTTGATTTAGAGACCTTAGAAAGGATATTAAGGCTTGACTTAATAGATAAAATAAATCCCCAATCATAAAAAATTCCCTCTTTACAAAACACTTCAACAAACTTTTTTATTGCAATTGATGTCAAACGAGGTTACGAAAATGAGTAATTTCATTTCAGTACATCCATAAAATGGGAAAAGAAATACACTGTAAAAATTTCCCGTAAAATTTACGGTTTTAAACTGGCATGCCAGTTGGAAAACCGTAAGGCTGGATTGGTTGTGGAAAACCGTAAAAATTACAAAGCGTGCGAAACAATGGCGTTTTACCATTTTAATCTATTTTTTTTGTTTTACAAGGTAAAACACCGTTTTAATTTTTATGGTTTTCCACAACCATCCCAGCTTTCAGTTTTAAAACCGTAAATTCTACGGGATTTTTTTTACAGTGTATGCTAAGAGATTTGTCCTACTACATGCCCACTCAAGTCGGACAAAAGAGTTGTCAGTGGAAACATTAAGGCTATTTATATTTTTCCTTATAATTTAGTCAAATAATCTTTAAAGTATCATCAGTGTACCTGACTTGAACACGCATTAGTTTTGTGTTATTTTGCTAAATTTAAAAAAATATTGATGTTTCTCATAATTATCCAGTTAAAAATTACCCCACATTGTTTCTTAGCTCTCTGCCTATATTTACTCTTAGTTAAACAAATCAACCCTCAAAAAATTGCATTTATTTTTCAATTAACTCATTCTCTAACTATAATCTACAGCTGACTGATCCTAGGATTAATACAATGTCTCAGTGTGACAAAATTTTATGTTTACGAATATTTCAAATTTTTATTTCAATAACTTTCATTCTTTCAAGGAAAAATTATTAAAAAAATTGGGGGAAACGTAAAGCATTTCGCATTTTTATGACCTTTAATTCCATGCTGTTTAATTTATCACAAAAACAAATATAAATAATGTCTCATCCAAGTTGAAATTGGACACATTTTAATTTTTAAAAAATATACTTTTTAAACATAAAAGATAATCCTAATTAAAAAATATAAGACCAAGGTCACTCAATATTCGACTAATTTGATCGGGGTACTCATCAAACCGTCTGTTCCGCCTCAGAATATTAAGTTTCCCGAAGTGTCTACCCCATCCATTATTTCTGTCATCTGGTAGCCAATGCAAACTGCATCCAGCCGCATCGACAGCTATGACATATCGGTGACTCTCCACCGATGACAATAGTGGCGGCCTATACCGAGGTACATTGTTGTTTTTGAGAGGCTTTTTCAAAAGTATATTATGCAACCACACTGTCAGCATAGCGGCTCATCGAGAAGTCTTTGTCTTTCAGGGTTCAAGAGGAAGGTGACTTGTCAAGGAGTGAGAAATCACCTCAAGAGGTGCAGTCTCGTGGAAATTAAATCACCAAGACTGGTGATTAACACTTCACTTGATTAATTATAGGGGAAGGTTTTGGACGGGGAAGGGTACTCTATATATACTCAGGTGGGTCCTTTCGTGAAAGTGAATCAGGTCTTATCAGATTTCTGAGTACTATAGTAGTGTCGAGAATAATCATGTACGCGAGTGTTCAGTTGGTTTTTAGCGCTTCCTTTTTGATAGGATGCACTTGGAGTGGGGTTATACGCAGTGGTGGAGAGTCTGATGTGGGGAGTTCAGATCAAGTTCTGGAGTTGAGTTTGCCTCAAGCATCATTTAAGGAAGATTTCTTCAATAGAAAGGTAAGTAACGAGGCCATAATCTAAAAGATTGAATTTGTATTCCCTATTTCTCCTAGTCTTATTGTGATGGAAAATTTCCTGAATTATTTGTATACATTCTAATTGTTGAATTTAGTATGCGATGAAGAATGAAACTTCATGTAGAAGGATAAAGAAAATAAATAACTTCCCAATTTTTTTCAAGAATGAAAGCTAAATTTACTACTCAAATACTTAAAAATATTGTTTTTAAAGAGATTCGCATTTGTCTCTCGATTTTAATGGGAAGGATTTTTATTCCTGACTCTCGGTGCCCCATAGGAAGTATAACATGTATCCTACCCTGTATATATGGGAATACATCATTATTTTTTAATCATTATGTACTATTTAATTGAGGGAAAATTATGTTACAAGGAGCCATTATAATATTTTTATTGTAAATTAATTGCTTTTTTTATTTCACGTGTTTACATGTAAACTGAAATATTTTTACTAAATATACTAACTTAAAGAAACTTTCTCTATTTTTTATAATAGAAATCTTAAAGAATTTCTTTTGGACATTTTCTTAGTGTTTATTAATTTGAAGTATTTTTTATTTTACGGAAACTTTAAAAATGGATTATTAATAATCAAATCTGTTTTTTAGAATGGAGTGAAAACTGAATTCTCAGCCAATCTTGATGATGACGAGTTTGGTAAAGTGTGATTTACTTTTTTTAGGGGTATATTTGGGAATTCGTCAACAAAATTAGTGAAGAAAATAGTTTTGATACTATCTCAACTTTTATAGAAAATGTTATTCAAACTGCGTTCTATGTAAATTTTTTAGGAGGGAAACTGTGTTAAATAAATAGCCTACTTTAACGTTAGATTTTTTTTTATTTGCTATCTTAAATACAATTAAAAATTCATTAAACTTCCCCCATTTCTGTTACACCCAAAATGAATAAAAGATGTGGCATTTATTAAAATATATATATTTTTTTACTGTAGAAGTCTTTTATGAATAGAGCGCTACTTTTATGGATGTTTCGATACATCAAAAAGTCAAATGCACTTCACATTACATTAGCTCACCTCTATGAATTCTTCATAAGAGATTGTATCTATATTCATAAAACGGTGCGTTTTAACCATATAAAAAAATTTCCCATTTAGCTCAAGTATGGCAAAAAAATTATTTCCATTCTGTACCATAAAAACTAAATTTGTTTTTAACTAACTGTTTTCTTCTCTATACCTCACCTAGGTTTACCATTGTCTCCTGAAGATTTCGAAGCTGGACAAGAATTATCAGGTAGTAGATTTCTTACATAGGCTTAAATACCTGAAAAAAATGTGAGTTTAGGTAACAATTCAACTTGATACAACATTTGATAAACTATAGTTTTTTTATGAAGTCGTCATGAGTTATTTTTATTTACCATTAAAATGTGTGAAATCTAAAACTTTGAAACAAAATAAAATAGCAATTCATTTAACAGGTATTTTAAGGAACAAAAAAAAATCCTAGAATTATCCTCGATAACTAATTATTGACGTTCTAGTTTCACCGCACATTTACATCTAGTAGCAGTGGACTTAAAAATTTTTGGAACATCTTCCGTTCGTTCCCACCCCAACCATATGGCAAAAACCTTCTCCCAGAGAGAAAGGGCTGAAGACCCAATTTCCCCCGTTCGGTTCAAAGTTCAATGTCATAACAAACACTCTCCCATTCCAAAACAACCTGAAAAGCATCTCTCCCGGTCTAATTAGACACTTCCCACCCCACCTCCATCGGAATCTTTCACACCCTGCGTATTTGAGATACAGATCTCCCCCGATCGAGTATTGCTTTATGACTTCATTCATCAACGAGGATGACAAGACGATTGTGCGGACACTTGACCTTTCAGTGACCTACAAAACAGGTGCAGAAGGAGGAGGAAATTCGCAGCCCCAGGGTTGGGATCGTGAGGTTCTGCGACAACTCGTTGGGAGGTTCTTTTATTTTTTTCTTTAGGGTAGTAACTTGTGTGTGAGAATTTGTTTTTCATAATGAAAGCAACCAACTGCTTTTGCTTTATGATGGTTGTTTGTTAAAGTAAAATCAAAGAAGGGTTCCGATTTTTGCTAGCCACTTTCGTTACAAACACTGCGTTTTCAAAAATCTCGTGTTTCTTGCATAAATAATTTCAAAATTCAACCGAAAATAAATTTTACAAAAAAATTAAACTAGAAAAAAAATGTAAAGCATTTTGATTTTTCGGGGGGGGGGGCGGTAGTTTTTTTACGTAATTATGAGGGGGGGTAGGGGGTAGCGGTTTGCTGTCGAGGGGGAGGGGGTTAAAAATGACCAAAAACATACTTGCGTAATATTTGAACGGCCCTTAACTGAAAAAAAAAATAAATGTGCATTGCCCTTTATAGAACTCGGAGCTAAAGGAAGTGGTGATCACCCCTTTCTAATCTGTTCATGGTCCTATTATATTTTCGTTTTTTTTTTAATGCGAATTACTCTTTAATACCACTGGACTTACATAAAAGACTATCGTGGTCAATTATTGGTCAATTTTTTATTCATCATGTTTTTTTTGAAGCTGACCATCACTAATTTTAAATATTTTTGTTTCAGAAAAGAACTTTGCTCCTTCAAAAGGATTGGATCCTTTGCAAAAGTCTGGAAACTTTGAAGGTGATATTAAAGATCCAAAGTTTGTGGAGGTAATATTAATTGAATTATTTTCTATTTTAAAGGTTGCTTTTTACTTAATTGTTAGATTAAATTATTTCATTAATAGACCTGTTCTAGTATTAGTTCTGAATTAATCTAGTTTTCCAATCCATAAGTACTTAAAAAAAAATTCTAGTTTAGTAAATCGTAGATTGACATTGAGGATATACAACTAATGTAAAAAAACATAATTGTAATTAATCAATAAATTTAATATTATTTCAGGGTAGGAATGCAATAAGAGATAACCGCATGAAATGGCCCAGAGGAGAAGTCCCTTATGTCATAGCCCAAACCTTTGGTAAGAAACCATATTAGATACTGCTCTTTTGCATTTTCAGGGTTCTGGGGAATAAAAAACGAAGCAAATAATCTGAAATTACAATTTTTTGTACTAATTTTTCAGACCGAGATGAAAGGAGTATCATTGCCAGAGCTATGTCAGAATACCACAAGCAAACTTGCGTACGATTTATACCTAGAAGCAACGAAGCGGATTACGTGTTCATTACACGTAAAATAGGGTAAGTTTAGAAAGTGAGGAGGTTGTTATCTGCATTACGTGATGTAATTTTTGGTTGGTCTGATCCTTTAATTCGTTTTATTCAGGTGCTTTTCTATGATTGGTCGAGAGGGCGGTCAGCAGATGCTTTCGCTGGGAGATGGTTGCATGTTCGTCGGCGTTGTCATCCACGAGTTGATGCACGCGGTGGGCTTCTGGCACGAACAGAGCAGAGCCGACAGGGATGACTATGTAAACATCTTCTGGGATAATATATTACAAGGTAACATAAACCAAAATACGCACTTTCAATACAGTGTTATTTTGATGTAATAGCAATAGACAGTGCCAGATGGTTCAGGCTGAGACAGCCTTGGCCGGAAATCGGCTGTAGCGCTGAATTAGAAATTGGTATAATTTTAATAATTAGTTGATTGTTTCATATCATAGGTATTTTTTTAAGTCCTGTAATAGGATATTGTTTGTGTTTTTTGGAGTCATGAGCAGTGGCGGTTCGTCCATAGGAGCACGTCACCCCCCAATGAAATTGGCTAATTAATTAAATTAAATGAAAAAGTATTACAAATCTATTCCAAATTGTACCTTACTCGGGAGGAACTTCAAGCCTCCCTTCTATTCAAAATGTCAAAAACAAAAATTTATTACAAAAATTTTGAGAGGTTTCAGTGCTTTACGAATTTTTCCTCCTTCACCGGCACGTGCGATGGTTGAGAATCGAACCGAAGTGGAATACCTCCGCCCCGGCAGTATAGCCACTACGGATTTCGAGGTAGCTACACCCCCCACCGTAGAGCGAAGGGAAACAGATCGGGACGGAAGTCTTCTTGGTCACAGGGGGAGGGGTACTTTGGATTTCCACGTTGTTTTCAGATAGTTTTTCTTCTTGATAACATATTTTCCACTTGCTACAAGTATGCACGCACTCTTGGTGTCACGCGGCAAGCGCTGTATTAATAAAGACAAATTATTTTTTATAACTTTCTGTTTGCAAAAAAATATTGAAACCCGTATTTATATGAATTACTACGTGAAAACTTTAGGGGGAGGTGGGTCTTGGCATATACTACAGGTGGTCACCAAGGGGGGAGGGGTAAGCATTAAATAGAAATTATTATAATTGTGAGATTGTTACTTAATTGCGTTTTCAAAATATAATTGCGAACCCCCATTCAAACTACCCACGAGCCGCCACTGGTTATGAGTCAATTTGAAGATAGCTGAAATTATTCGAAATATTCCCTGTGACTTCTTTATTAAAAGATAACATTTATGAAAATTGTAGATTAAAGATTAGTCTGATTTTCCTGATTTATTTTTGTCAAAGGTTTTACTCCCTACCTAATTCAGTTGAGGGATGAATATGAATTCTGATGCATATAAATGTTATTTGATATAATAATTTAAACAAAACTACAAAAACTTGTTGCTGGTTTAGCTGCATCAAACCTTGTTCATCAAGGTTTTGAATTTGAAATGCATTAGAGCAGCGTTTCCCAACCTTTTTACTACCATGGAACCCTTTTGACAATGCCCAAGTTCCGCGGAACCCTAACGTCCATATATATGTTTCTTACTATTTTTAAATTATTACATAAAACGGAAAATAAGTAACAAAGAAATCGTTTATTTACTATATTTATTTATTAGAATCATTAGAATACAGCTGTAAGGTTTTGAAAATACAGTTTTAAGTATTTAAATAATTTTAGCAAGTTTAAAAAAATTAAAACAATTATTAAATATTAATTAATGTGATAATTTGAGCCTGTTTTTTTGGGCATATATTTTCAATTCTGGTTCTTATTTTCGAAAGGCATGCACGAATCTCGTCTTCAATAGAAAGAAGACGATTTATTTCTTAACTTTTTATGTTTGTTAAACAAGAAAAGGTTTGTTCACACTTCACACATATATGATATGGAAAACTGCTATAGTATATTAATTGCTTTTCTTTGAATATTTGGATAGTCCTTTTAACGGCCTTTGGCCATTTTAACCATTGGACGCCCTTACCCCTGACCCAGTGGCGTATATAGAAATTTATTTCGGGAGGGGCCGAAAATTACTCCTCAGCCCCTCCCACACATATTTAATAGGTCCAATGTAGCTTTTTAATACATTTTATGTAATTATTTAAGACCTAAAATACTTAATATAAGAAAAGTTGAAGTGTAACAAAATTACAAGTACATAGGGGGTGCTCCCCCAGAAAAACTTTGGAAATTTGACTCAAAAAACAGGTTTTTAACTAGTTTTGGTACACTTAGTCCGAATTTCAGTTATATATTTAAATAGGATTTTCATTTTGATGAACTTAATATTAAAAAAGTTATGAGAAATAGAGTTCCAACTACAAAAGGGGATCTGGGGGTCCTTCCCCAGAAAATTTTTGGAAAACTACTCTAAAATAAAAACAGGGTTTCAACTTGTTTTTTGTATACTTAGTCCGAATTTTGGGCATGCATTGGGAATTGGAAACAGAGGTTTTCGAGGTTCCGCGAGAAATTTGAAGGAAAAATTTTGTTTGTTCTAGATTCTAGAACAACAACAAAAAAAAAATTTGTTTCGAATTTCTCGCGGAATCCCTTGAGGAGGCCTCGCGGAACCCCGGTTGGGAAACGCTGCTGCTCCATTCCGGTTCAGCGGTGCCATTTTTGCGGTGGTGCTGCCATCTAGCAGTATTAGAGAGAAGCTGCTTTTGTTATTACAAGAAATGTTTTTTTTTTCTATTGTATTTGAGTGTTAAAATACAAAATTTATTTTTATACAATTAGTGAAAAATAAGTATGTGAAATAAGTAAGAAAATGAGGGAATCCAAATTTTTTTTCTAGAAAATAGTAGTAGTATTAATTATATATTTTAATTATGTTATTAATCTATAGTTCTGAAATCATTAGTATTGAATAGAAGTTATTAGTTAGTTTTACCCACTTAAATAAAACAATAAAATCTGAACAGTTGGCTTATTGCCATTGACTGTACAAAATATACAAGAACAAATAGTTTAAACCAATGGAAATTTTGATGAAAATATCCTGAAAAAAATAATAGAAAATGAGTACAATACTTGAGTATAATACAATAAGATAGACAATTTTAAAATTAAATTAATACAAAAAAAAAGAATCAACAAATTTTTTTTTAAATGTTATTCAAACTTACAATAAGTATATGAAAAAAAAATTAACAGAAAATTGAGATACGAGGGGGGAAAAAGTTGAGCAGATAGTGTAATTTTCAGACCCCCATTCCAAGCTTTAAAATTTTGGGAAGGTCATGCCCATGCCGTATAATCCGATTCATCGAGAGTTAATAATAATTGACACTCCAAGCAACAAAAAATACGAACAACATAGGCTCTGGAAGGCGAACTCCACCACACACTTTCTTTTTCTTCAGGCCAGACGCACAACTTCGCCAAGTACACGGACGGTCGGCTGCACCACTTGGGGGAGGCGTACGACTACGACTCCATCATGCACTACGGCTCCTTCGACTTCACCAGGTTCCGCAACCAGCCCACCATCCTGCCCAAGAAGAAGGGCGTCTTCATCGGCCAGCGGAACGGATTCAGCCGCGGAGACGCCAGGAAGATCAACAAGCTCTACCAGTGCAACGATGCAGGCCCCAGAGGTGAGGAGCTATGCTAAGAATTAAGGGGCAAAACACACCGGCCGACACCAGTGGCGAAAGCAATAAAAAAGCCATAAAGATGGTTATCTCTGCCCCTAAAATACATAGATACTCCTGTGTAACAGGATTATATTGATAAGGAGTTAATCAAAGAGAGGAACAGAGAATGCCAAGCCAGTTCGTATACTCTTAGATGACCTATCTTCCATAGTTCTTTAATTAAAAACCCAGGGTAAAAATTTAATAGCATGTTAGTCAAACTATTGATTTCTAGCACTGATATCGTATTTATTAAAAAAACTTGAGTGTTGAAACTTTCAGGGTCTAATAATACAAAACTAGTTAAGGAAGGTCTGGTATGGTATGGTAAGAGTTTCATGGCACAAAACCCCCACCCCATTTTAAGGAAGGTCTGAAATTGGAGGACATGGCCACCTGGCTCTTTATCTTAAAATGCAGAGTATGAATTCATCAACAATTAATTTATTATTTCTCAGTACTGTTATCACATTGTGAGTGAAAAACTTTCAGGACCTAATACTAATACTAATACCAAACCAGTTCAGTGTTACCTGTTAACTTTTAGGACATATCTTCCATGATTCTTTATGTTACCATCTAGTGTACAAATTTAACATGAGAAGATCTTGAGATAATTTTTTCCTGCGAGTTTACTTTTGATGGTATACTTTAGTCTGTGCTGCTAGTCCCCTTTTTTTGTTACCTTTTCCTTCTTTTTAGAATGAAATGTTAGGTACAACAGACGGACCTAACAGTAACTGTAGAGTTACACATTTCATGATACTGTATCAATATCCTATTCCAAATCAAATGGATCCAACAGGTAAAGGTAAAATGCAACCTTGTGTGTACATACTGATATTCTTCCTTGGTTTACTTAGATGAGATCATCTGTCAAAATGCATTAATACCTGGATACCATATAATACCTGGATAATAAGTTCACAGGGACAACCCATGCTACTTATAAATCCATTTACAGTACTTCTATGCTATGCTTAAGGTATTGATGAAAAGGTTGTGAAGTTTCTGATTCAATTTAAATTTTAGGTGACTGCATTGATTTGGATAGTCAGTGTAGTGGTTGGGCAGAGCTAGGAGAGTGCAAGAAGAACCCTAAATGGATGTTGGTGAACTGCCGAAAATCGTGTAATCAGTGCAGTATGTAGCAAAATGAGTTTTATCTTTCTCAGGGCCGCCGAGAGTCAAACCGGGCCCCGGGGACAAAGTTGAGAAGCGGGCCCCCCCCAGTTCTTATTTTGAGGGGGGGGGGGGAGTTGTCTTTAGTAAATGCATAGGCATGCAGTTTTGAACTTTTGTATGCAAGATTTGAATCTTGATAAACTTAAAAATTTCGTTTTCTTGATTATAGGATGAGTAACAAGCACTAATAGGGGTCTGGGGGAATCCCCAGGAAATTTGGAATTTCGACCCTTAAAAAAGAAATTTTAAACTCATTTTTGGATACTTTTCACAATTTAAAGACACCCAGGGATGGGCTTTTTCTGAAATGAAGTTAAGCCTAGGATCCTTTAAAATAATGATTTATCTTGAGTATGAAATTTTAGAGAAGTAACTCCATTTCGTAATGAATTCTTTTAGGGGGTCTGGGGGTACCCCCCAGAAAATTTTTGGAAATACGCCTCTTGAAAACTGAAATTCACTCATTTTCGGCAGCCTTCAGGGTGTACAAATTAATTTACAAAATGTTCAAAATTAGTATATTCCTCTAAGTTAGAGAGGTTAGTTAGGAGATTCTTTACGGGCCCCTATAGGGCTGGGAAAATCCCCGGGCCCTGGGGAAAGTGCCCCCTTTGCCCCCCCCTGTCGGCGGGCCTGATCTTTCTTACCCGAAATATATATCTCCCTTTTTTTATAACATGGGCTCATCAAGTGAAAGAAGAATTTGATAGTTGCAAGATTGATGGGACACAGCAGTCATCTATTGGGAATACATAATGATTTTTTTCAATGATAAAAATATTTCAAATATTTAATTTTTAGTAAAAATTAAGTTTTTCTAATGACATCTTCTTTCTTTAGGAATGCTACTAAGTTCCAGCAGTAATTCAACTCTTTCAAGATGAAGTTATGTAGAACAAAATGGAAGGTCTTGGCTTGCGCTGCTTTTTTTGTACTGTGTACCATATCATACTTTTTTACTTTAATATGTAGATCAAGATAGACCACATTAGATTGTGCAGCATCTTTTGTACTTTGACACATCATGCTTTTTTTTTTTACTTTAATAAAATTCCTTTTCTATTAACTTCTTAATTATTTATTTCAGCATTAATTTATGTAAAGTTTGTTTCATTATTTATTAGTTTAAAAAAATTAAACAATAGTTACAATAATAAAAAATATAAATAAATCAAAGAGACTCATGGTGAAATTAGACTGTTAATGAAATCATTAGTGGGATCCCTTAGAAAGAAGTGATATTTTCTAATAATTGAAATCTTGCTTGGAAAAAACTATTTTTCAAAGAGATTGATAATAAAATCCTCATTGGCCTGTCTTTTATGGCATTTTACTTCTAATGCTATCATTGAGTAAAATCCAATGAATTAATTGCATAAATAAAGTAAATTAAATTTTAAAAACACTAATGAAGTTTAAAAGCTTTATTGAGAGTAAGAGGGGGGTCAAAATTATAGCAACAGATAATTGTTTAAAATTTAAATCCTTTTATATATTTCCTAAACAGTTTTCATAAATATCTAATAAAGTAAAAAAATGAAATGGGTTATATAATTCCATAAAAATTTGGGATATAAATTGATCTAAGTTTAAGTATAAAGCAAGTTTTTCCTTTTATTTTTGTTGCCATTGGAAATAATAAAACCTCTTTCTTTTCTGTGGGTGATTTGTAAAAAAATTTATTTCCTATAAACTTGGAAAAAAAATATTGAGAACCTGCCTTAATAACTATTAATATCCTTAAGTACCTTAGAAATAATCTCTGTAATACAGTAACGGACCCTTTATCCGGCAAGCTCGGGGCCGACATCGTCGCGGATTTCGGAATTTTCCGGATTTCGGGTCCGGCCCGTAAAAAACGCCAGTAAAGCCTAAATACCCGCTTCCCAGTTCCCTACCCCTACTATCATTTTCCATTCTCGTAAATCTAAATTTCCGATCATATGAACGGGAATTAAAATTGCGTTAACATCGTCAGCGTTGTTCTGATCGTCCATTTTAATAGTAGAGGATCCAGCAAAAAAATTCCGGCGAAGCACGTGGGTCGTCCCGGAACCGATAGCGAAGCAGCAGGAGGCGAAGAGAAGATTAGAACATAAGAGAAGGGCCCTTCCAAACTTTTACGAGAAACGCCCCTTCACGGAGTAGCGGACAACTCCGCGGCCGGCGGACTCCGCGAAGGCGCGTTTCTCCGGCCTTCGTAAAAGTTCGGAAGGGCCCGAAAGCTGCACGCCTTGGGGGTCTTTTATTTTTATACCCCACAGGCTAAACAGTCATGGTAGCAAGGCAGGGACAACGGAGCCAACTCATTCACGGAGACGATGTCACAAAAGGCGAGACGCAACCATTGCGCGTCGTAGCAGCATTTGCTCATTAAAAATTCTTTTAAACTTTTTTTGAATGCTAGCCGGATTTCGGGTTTTCGGATAAAGGGTCCGTTACTGTACTTGACTAATGTACATTCTAACAAGGAAAAAAATATTGTAAAACACATACTTTATTGGACACACAGTGATGAGGATGTTTAAATAAAGGGGATGATTTAATTTACATGAGTAATGGTCACATTCATTATCTCAGACTCATTTAAGTTCCACACTCAAAAAAATGGTAGTCTTCAACCAACCGAACCCAGTTCGGTTGATAGTGGTTTAGTTGCCATAACCAGACCGATCGTTTCCCAAAAACACACCGGTCCGTTTCGTTCAACCGAACTCATTCTGTTACTTAGTTCGGTCCAGGGAACCGAACTGGTTCGATTGCCACAAACGCATTCAATCCACTTGCTAAACACGCAAAATCACACCATTTAACAGAAAGGGCGAATATTTAATAATTTTGAGTGCAATTCATTAAACATTTGTACAACAACTTTATTATCATAATAAGTGTAGGTTTTTTACGATGGGAAAAAAAAAGAAATTAGTACGTCCATCGAAACGAACGAACTATATACCGTCGTGAAATCAAAATTATTTTATCGCGCATGAATACAAAGTTTTGGGTCCCGTTCCTCTGCTGGCGGTTCGAATCGGCCATGAACATGATATAACACGATGAAAATGGAGAAGACGAAACACAAATTTTGGAAGTGAGTATTGTTCATTTTCAATTCTTATTTTTTAGTTTAATAATGTGTTCTTTAAAAGTACAGGTTTGCAGTCGCCAAGTTGGTGGATGTGATTAGTAAGTGTATTGTATAGCATACATAAGGGCTAAGGCGGGCCTGGCCCCCCATTGCACTGGAAAAATTTACGTAAAATCTTCCTTTGACCATATTTAATCGGTTTTTATTGATATTATGTGGGCTTTGAATTGTTTTTACAGTTCAAAAACTTCTAAAACTATATTTTCATGTATAAATCTTAACCCTTCAGGCGATCGCGTGAGTCGGAGACTCCGAACATATTTTTGTGTTATGAGAGCATATAATTCCTAATAAGTATTTTAAAGTTTATTATTATTAAAAAAGAAACCTTATAATAGTTTTTCAGCCTTTACAAGTGATAGTGTAGCGTCAAATATAATTTTATTCTGAACCCAAACCTCTAGTGCTAGCATGATGTGTTTATGATTGACAAATGTTTATGTGCACAGGTTATTAAGACAGGCAATTGTTATATTTGTAAGATTTATGTGACATTTTCTGTTTTGAATTCAGACAAACTGTAGATTATTGTCAGCTAATACATGAACTGTTTACATTTTACATTCACTACCTTCTGTCTAATTTAACACAATTTTGGTGATTCGTATGAATGTGTAATTGTGATTAGTACAACAGTAATCTCCTTTCCTGTGAACTTATTTCTTTATTTGCTTAAACTGTATGTGTAAAAACACTACGTCTAACGGTGAGATGCAGCTATACAACTGCGCTGGGTTAATCTGGTTCACAGAAATAACTTAATGCACCCATAATTTATTCTAAGGATTCTAAGTTGTGTTTTAGGTTAATAATCCACAAATTATAGTATAATTTATTTGTAAATATTACAATTGAGGTAATGGGAACATATTATATGATGTAGGTTTTCCACAGCGATAATTCCAAAGAACTGGTGACCGGTGAATGGCTGTTGCTATAGTTCTAGTTGCTAAAGTCTTATCTTGCTAGGTAGTTTGTGTAACCCCAAATAAGCCAGGACATTCACTGCCTAGGGAGAGCCAAACTGGTTATACTTCCCGCCAAGAACTATCCCACTTCCCTCCCCTCTCCTTGAAGAAGTTTTAGGAGTCGAGGCTTACCTCGGTTAGAGCTTATCATAAGATGTCAGATCACCAATGGGACGCTTAAGTAGCCAAGCTAGCTACCCTGATTTCCTGCTTCCCTACTTGAACTTGGATTTCTCAGTTACCAACGGCCTAGCAAAGAAAGACCATAGCACAGGCGCTAAATTGCCGACTGTTACAGTTGACAGTTGCCGTGGAGGACCTATATCAAATTTGTTCCAGATAATGATTAATTGAACTATTATTTCACTTTTTTTTACGGTTCAATTCCGTTAGAGTTCACGCTAAATATCGCCCGGTTCTTTTAGACAACAAAAATTAGAAATATTCATAAATAATTTTGGTCCAATTCCGTTACAGTCCCCGCTAAATATCGCCAATATCCAAATTGCTAAATATATCCAACTATCAAGAAATTTTTCTTACTTTTATTAATAAACTGAATAGTTATTGATCTAATTAAACATTTTAATTCAGGAGTTTGAAATTATTTATGAATATTTCTACTTTTTGTAGTTTAAAAGAACTGGGTGATATTTAGCGGGGACTCTAACGGAATAGAAACATAATTTCAAACTCCTGAATTAAAACGTTTAATTAGATCAATAAGTCAGAAAGATTTCAGAAAAGGTCAGAAAAATTTGTTGATATTTGGATATATTTAGCGATTTCGATTTGGATATTGGCGATATTTAGTAGGGACTCTAACGGAATTGTACCTTTTTTACGATCGACAAGTTCCAAATTAGTTTCTGTTGACCTTTTACATTTTTGTAGGTGTTCTGTCCTTTGCTGTTACCTATTGTATGAGGAAAGAGGCTAACACCAATGACACAGCTTTTCTGGGTGGATGTTGTGAGCAGATGGTAAACAGAGAGTTTTACCTTCCTGAGAACTTTTGGAAGTAAGTAATGTTCATTTTCAATTCTTATTTTTTAGTTTAATAATGGGCAATACCACTATTTTTTAAATTTCAATAATAAATATTGTAACCCTATGAAGAAAACTGTTCTGAATTCGATTTTCTGCATGAAAACAACCAAAAAAATTAATTTTCTTAATTATTTAAGATTTAAAAGCGCGGAATTTGAGCCATACTCAAATCGTTCTCCCATTGGCTGATGCGATTGTGACGTACTTCCATCCTATACAAACAACCTCGTTTTGACTGCTTGGGCTTGTCTTTGTTTACTTTTGGGTTGTCGATATTCTTTGTTTCTATCAAAAATTCATTTAAAAAGTTTCCCAGCTGAAATATCCCTTAAAGACCAACGGAAATGCAAAAAGAACCAAAAAATACATCTTATAACATCAAAATTACATACCTTTCGTGCAGTTTTCTTGGTTTTTCATCCCGATTTGTGTTTTATTTATTTATGGAACAAGTCATTGTTATGCTGATTTTGCCTCTTGTTAATTAGAATGGCTCCAAAAGTGTTTTTTAAAACACTAGTAAAATGAAAATAAATAAGAATGAAAGTAACACTTTATGTAAGTTTCGTCTCTTAATATACATCTAAGGAATTTAATTTAATTAAATGTTAAGTTTGTCTGTAAAATATTCTTATTCTTAAAATACTGTTATATTTTTATTTCTACTAGTGTTTTAAAATATCAAAATCTGCATAACAATGATTTCTGATTTCTTAGTTTCGCCAGTCGGTGGCAATGCGACTGGTTTGTATAGGATGGAAGTACGTCACAACTTTTCCCCGCAAAAATTTTGATTTCGCGCCCAAAAAGAAACGCAAACTTTGAATTTATTTTTTAAAAAAAGTATGCATCGCAGTGCAAAAATTTTTGAAGGTATATTTATGTTTATGCAATCTGAACCAAATAAAAAAAAATAGTGGTATTGCCCATAGTGTTCTTTAAAAGTACAGTAAATTTTATCTTTAAAGCATCTATACAAATATATCTCATTATTCATCTCATGACAACCCTTTTTATGCATTAGAAGTTTGTATGTTTATTTAGTATTCAAATAGATGTATTTCAATTTAGTTTTTCGGTAATCAAGCCAAGCCGTTTCTGCTTTATGGAGTCGTGGTAATAACCACTGTTTTTGTTAATTGTGGAAAATCTATTATCACGTGTTCGCCATTTATCTCCCACTAATCTAAGGCTTAGCAGTAAATGGAAAATAAATCTTTGTCACAGTAAATGAAATTTCTTGTATTGTGTTATTACCGTAGGTTAAACTTCTTTCTAAAATTGGTTAACCATAAAATTTTTGACATTTGGTTAACTCAATAGTGAAATATTTGCTAGTAAATGGTAAAATCTTAGTATTTAATACATAAATGAAAGGGGAAGTGCAGTTTCATTTGCATTGCTAAACCTTAAATTTAGCTCAGTGGGTTGTTTATTATTTTCAACACAACAACAACAAGAGCAAAGATGAATTATGAATAATTTATCCCTTTTTATTAATTCAATTGTGTAATAATAACAAGTTTTGGGACGGTATCAAACTTAAAGTTTTGGTGTCGGACGTGAATCGTGCAATTTACAAATTATTTGACATTTGTGGAAAAGTGGGGACATTTCCACTCTTTTTTATTTGTTTATTTTTTTTACTTAGCAATAACAATTTTCTGTTATATTTTTCAACATTATTTCTAGCGATCAAAATTTTTAAAAAGGAGTTTCGCACAGCTGGGATAAGTGTCCTCCTTGGCAGTTTATCACGATTAGTTGTAGTGTTTAGCACAGGCGCCCATACATACCTTTTACCCCTACATACCTACATCACCTTTTGCATTAAGTAACACGTTAAAGGCTAATGAGAAATAATTATGAACCAACCTCCCATTAGAAAACTTAAGCGGGCTTGACTGGCTAACTTGCAAAAATTTTTCTTGGCCCCCTCCTGAATTCAAACATATGGGCGCCCATGGTGTATAGTTGGCGATCACGACACAATTGCCAAATGGAGGACTCTTATCCCAGCTGATCCAGGTGTTTTTTAGTATATAATTAGAATTAATCATAAAATTATCTACATTGTTTAATTAGTTATTAATGAGATATTTTGAATTTTTAAAGGTCCGTTCGAGGATCCCCTCACTGCAAGGAACTGCCACCTGGTCTCCCATCCACCTCGGCTCTCACGTGCGTGAGAGGAGGATGCCCCCCAGAGTGAGTGAGAGCTTCTTTGTGGCTGTGTCTGCTTCGAGGTGAAGTCCTCGCTGGCTTTAGCAAATTCAGTGGAAAAGCCTCAACTACAGCTGCTCATCTTTTGTGATGCATCAACATATGCTCATAGAGCATTAGTGTACGTGTGATTTCCTCCAGCACTTAATTTGTGATTTGCAAGGGCCGTGTAGCCCCTTTAAAGAAACTGACCCTGCCGAGACTGGAACTTTTATTGGCTGGGGCTGATGCGCGAATGCTAAAGTTCCTAAAAACTCACTTCCCGACGGCAGTGGTGTACTTATGGAGTGATAGAACTTTATTGAAACTTATTGAAAACTTTAGTTGTCTGTGAAAATTACTTTGTGTTACTGCCTATGTGTTAAGGTTTATTAATAACATAAAATCAAATGTTAAAATTGTAGGTCATATATCTACTAGGGAAATTTCTGTTGCTTTGAATTATTGGATTAAATCATCTCAAGGTATGTGCATTAAATCAGAAATTAATGATCTGAAGTTAAATAAGTGTGTTGATAAAAATTCTAAATTGTATGGTCTTAATCCTAAAATTGATGATAAGGGTTTATATTAAGAGTTATAATTAGTAGATTGGTCAAATCTTCTTTAGATGTGGGTTCTGTAAAATCTATCATATTGCCTAGTAATTATTTTTCTCATCTTATTGTGTTAAAAAACCATGAAAGAGTTCTTCAATTTGGTATTAATGATACTTCAGTTCAAATAAGAGCCAAATTTTGGATTTTAAGAGCCAGATGGTTTGTAAAATCAATATTGCATGATTGTAGATTTTGTAATTGGGTTAATGCTTGTCCTGGTCAGGAAATTTCTGCCCCCCCCCTTCCTCCTGATCGAATTGAAAAATATCAGCCCTTTGAGGTAAGTCAATTGATTTTGCAGGACCATTAAATTTAAGAGATGGCTCTAAAGTGTATATTGCTTTGTTTACTTGTGCAGTTACGAGAGGAATTCATTTAGAAGTATATCTAATTTGAGTGCTGAGTGTTTTATCCAGGCTTTTTGTAGATTTATTTCACGTTGTGGTGTATGTAAAATCATATATTCTGACAATGCCAAAACATAAAAGAGCTGATAAAGAACTAAGTTTGTATAAATTGTGTAATGATGAAAGTGGCTGTTCCTGTATTGCAAATAGTGGTATTATATGGAAGTTTATAGTTGAAGTTGCTCCCTGCATGGTACACAGGTAAAGCATGGCCTATTTATATTTAGGCGCAAAGGTTCCCTTGTCAGTTGTCACGAGTCAATTTTTGGTGGATGGGGAAAAGATTTTTAGTTCATTTATTTCTAAACCTATATTTTATTAGTTCTCTTGCATAGCACTGAATTTGTCTGTGTTACTTTACTACTGATGGCAAGGATTTATTTGTTTATGCTGTCACTGTTTAAATCTTGGTTTATAGTGCTTGAATATTTTTAATGATTTTGTATTATTGATGCATTCATAACATTATTGATTGTATTTTCTAATTAGTACTTTCTTTTACTTAAATGCATCTTAGTTCCTATATTATGTTAATATATTGTAGTAAACCTACAGTACAGTAGAACTCCAACTATCCAAATTGCTGATTATCCGAATCACTTTCAGAAAAAAAATGAAGACCGAATCGTAAGTACTGTCATGGGAAGTCAAACACCTCAAGTGCATTTAAAAATGGGGAAAGCTTCCTTTCTTATTAAAACCAATCCAAGGTTTGGATGACCACAGCATTGTTTACAAAGTGGTACTTCAGTTAATTGGAGTTCTACTGTATCACCATCCATGATTGAAATTTTTAAAAGATACATTTCCATTATCTGAAATTTCAAATGGAAATTTTAAAAATAAAATCACTTTGTATTTGAAAAACTGTTTGGTTGATTTGTTCAGTAAATTAAACTTGAAGGTTAATTCTGAGGTAATACATCCAAATTCAATTCTATTATCTGAACAGATTTTAACTGATTTTCCCAAAGTTGAAAGTTGTTAATATTACTATTAAAACATTCTTAAATTCTATTAGCTACACAGGATATGTGAAAAGTCACCAAAAGTAATCAAAATAAAAAGCAAGCAAAATGTATCAACTTGTAGAATTGCTGGTAAATCCAGGATTTTTTATTATTTTATTTTTGTGTAAATAAAAAACATGCCCTATTTGTAATAAATTATATTATCTTGCAAGTTTTTTTGCTTTGAATCTGATATAGATTGAGAATGATAGACATGACTGATTCATGTATGACAATTGCAACTTCTTTAAAATTGATACTCTTAGTTATTTCAAAATCAGAATTGAAGATGTAAGTAAAGCAAGGTAAGTACATACAAGCGATTTTTCTTGTTGAAAGTTGTTTTTATACGTTGAAAGTTTTGCATTTATGATACGACAAAATATTCTTAAGAACGATTGATTAAGCGGATAGTTTCGTTAGTAGATTTTCTTTAAGATAATTAGAATCTTCGGAGATACGAAGTTACTATAAGTGTTTTTTTTAGTGTTAAGATATAGTCAGCAAAACATGTAAACATGAAAGAAACTTAGACATTTTAAAATAAGTTTAGTTGTAGCATGGTTAAAAAAAGTTTTAAATATGTTTTCTAGGAAAATAAAGCATGGGTAATTCAATATTAAAAATACTATCCTGTATAAACAAAATCCGTATATACCCGAAGTCCGTTTACGGCAACTGTACATTTTCCGTTTATGACAAGCGTACTAACACCGTTTGTGGCAACCCGACAGTCGGGTTACCTCAAACAAACTTGAGGAACGTAGGTTCGATTGGCACAAGCAAACAGTTCGGTTGTCCCAACCACACCGCTCTCATTCGAACCGGTTTGGTTACCCCAAACGGAGAGTTCGTTCAGTCCTATATCAACAGGACGGTGCGGTTGGGGGAACCGAATTTCTGGTTGTGGGAGCAGAACTGTTTTTTGAGTGCATGTCAGCCAAGAAATGAGAGTCTCCTCATACTTTTCAGTCCATTTCACAGAACTCTCTATTTCTTCATAACAGCTATCAACAATAAAATGACTAATGTCGGTTACCATCATCAGGTCCTGAAACTGAAAATAAAAGGAACACATTTCATTGTTAAGAAGATCAGATAAGAAAATTTAACAGCATACTTTAACTTTATTTAAGATTGTAAAACCCCTTAAATTCTACCATGGGTATATTTACAAGAGGGCTTAGCTCCCAATTATTTTAGGATGTATAATTGTTCTTATTAATAAAAGTTTTAAAACATGCTTCAAAAACATAAAGGTATTTGGCAAACTTTTATATAGTAATGTATATTTTTTAAACATTTTTATCAGTGGATATGGGAAACTTAATTTTAACTAATGTAATTATTATTACAAAATATCCTGCTAGAAAGTGTGCAGAAAAAGTTTCTTTTTAGTCATAAATATTAAAAATTTAAGGGAAGAAAATCCAAAATAAATTACATAATAAAATAACATATATTTTAATATAAGAAATAATGGTTTTTATTTGAAATATTCATGACACATGACTTGTTAAATACATCTTGGTAACCAAACTTTAACCCATACTTTAAGTTATATTGCACAGGTGTGATACTATTAATATTTAACACAATTATATTTTACTTACTTCAGGAACATTTTCTTCTGTCTTTAGCTTGTCACAAAACATTGAAATTCCAATAGATGGGTCATTTTTGGCATCCAACCTGAAGTAAAAAAAAAAAAGAGTTTATGAAAAACAAATTTTCATCATAGAATTTTAAAAAGTTAAAAATGTTGTTTACATTAAAAAACTATTAAATTAAGCTTTTACACTAGTGATACCTTGATTTCTATAAAAATTTATTGAATTATACTAGTAAATTAGCTGTAGACTAAAGAGAGAATTTTTCCAACAATTGAGATAAATTTTTTTTTGGCTTTGTTCTAATAATAAATAAAGGAGTAATCCTAAAAATGGATCTTAAGCTAAAAAAAAATTAGTTTCTTGAAAAAAGTATAAAACATTGAATTAATAATATTAACACTTTGCAAGATTTTATAGCATTGAGTACCTTTTCATAAGAGAATCCCAATTGTTTCTAGTGTAGTTCCATAAGTGATAAACAGCTTTGGGTCTGGTACTCATCTCTTGAAACATAAACTTGGCTAATTTGAGATCAATCAAGGGATCAAATGCAATGGTTTCAATGGTTCTGAAAAACAATTTAATTCATGAAGAAAAATACAATCATCATTTAAGGTACTTGCATTAATAATGAGATAATTCCAACAGCTTTCCATAGGAGTTAGCTCCTTGTGCCTCAATTCATAGTTGCACACTATTTAATAACTTGAATCATAATTAACTTAGTAGTATTTCCTATCTTGTGTGATACCAAATCAATAATTATATTTCCATAACTGATTACCATTTTTTTTCATTATAAAGTTTACATGAAAATAGCTCTATAAAAAGTTAGAACATATTGTCACAAGGGCTAGATTAATAAAAAAAAAACTAAAGAAAGAGTTAATGATGTTTTTAAACAAAAAAAAAATATTATATAAGATACTATTTGGTGTAAAATATTAAACAGCATTAGAAATGATAAGCATAAATTTTACATTAGGAAAAGTTACCCAGTACTTACTTCCTTATTTGAGAAGGGCCACTAAAACTGACAAAAGCTTCACCTAGAAGATGCTTTCTTTCTTCACTTGTATCGTTACTTATAAGCTCTTCATATATCTGTTGCCACAAAGAGTCGTTTCCAAAGTTTGAAATAGCAATATCCAAAACAAAGTGCAAATCTGATGTTGTACTAATAAAATTTAAAAACAAAACCAAATAGGTGAAAAATTTGCCATCAAACTTTATATAAATATATACACATCTTCCAAATTAAAAACCAAGTAACTAGTAATAATATTTATCTTACTTTTGTTTCTGAAGCCACAATTCTAGTTCCTCTCTTACAGCTTCTAAACATTTTTCATTACCTGCTCTACATGCTAAATCTACTATGGTAGGTAGGAATTGCCTGAAACATTCAAGCCATAAATTACTTAGTTTTAAAATGATTGTTTCTAACACAGTTTTAAAGAAAGGAGGATAGATTATTTGGTATTATATTTTTAAGAAATTTATAAAAAACTATGTCAAACTTACAAATCAATGTAGGTGTATGAGCAACTCCCAGTCGTTGTGCTTTGTTTTATAAAAACACTAAAAGCAGAAATTTTAATTTTATAGAAAAATAGAGACAAATTAAGACAGTCTCACTATTTTAAATTAAAAAAAAAAAAGATTACCTCTTGTTGTTTGAAGCAAATACATATTCATCGTATAATTCTGAAGTTAATCTCCTAACATATTCCTTAAATAAAACAAAAATAAGGTAAATAACTTATTTTAAATCAGTATAAAACTAGAAAAGTTAACTTAATTACTCAGTTTAGAAAATTTATTTTACGCTAAATATTCAACAAAATGTCCTTTACCTGCAATAACTTGACTGCTTCTGATTCTCCATCTAGTCGCCTCATGAAGTGCAAGAAATGGTCTCGAAATAGATTCCATGGCAAGGCTTCTTTTTCTTTGCTTAGGTACTTGGTAAGTTCAAGAGGAATATCATAAATTAATCTGTCGGTTTCAGCCAGCATAAAAGCATCATGGAGCAAGTTGTACCGATCTGTAGTATTGAATGCCTGATGGAATAAATTGTTTGTATAGAAAAATGCTTTTAAGATATTCAAACAGAATTCAGTATAGATTTTCACAGTAAAAAAATATGATTTTGTTTCACCCTAAATCTTTAAGGCTATGTAAGTCGACCAGAACATTTACAATTAATAGGAAAAAGAAATAGCTTGTAGTTAAAAGTGTTAAAAACCATTAAATAAGGATTTCTAATGTTGATTTAAACAAATGCAAATATACTTAATAGTAAAAAACAAGTACTTTTTACCTCGTGGTTTTCAATAAGTTTGTTTCCAAGTCTAGCCCAGTCATGAGAGTCATATTTAACAATATAAAAACCAACAAAGCCAGGATTAAACTTTACCACATCTTCAGGCATAGCATTGATTTCAAATGTTTCTGAAAGTACAAAAAGCCATACAGTTAAGTGTCTAATTTCACTTAGAAAATAACAATGGATGATACAACAATGAATACATACGTGTTTTATCATCCAACCACAGAGTGTATTCATTTCCTGTCTCCAGATTTTGGTAGACTAGTGGTATTTTCCATTTAAAGCTAGATAAAAACATATTATTTAATGTTAAATGTAAGAGCAGATAAATTATTACAAGAACTCTTGTCTTTACTTTGATGTTAAATGTCAAAATAAAATAACTTCAGAAAAAATTATTTAAAATTCATTGTTTATATAAAATTTGACAGTAGAAAGAGAAGATAAACCTTAAGTTTATGCATAAAGGAAAGAAAATATTAAAATGAATAAAGTATAAGAATCAGTCAGATAAATCCCTAGTATGTATAAAAAATATCTTCAAAAAGAGATATTATAATTTCATGTCTGCTTTATTCTCTTCAACACCATCATAGAAATAGCTCTTTACCCATAGATGGAGAAACTATATTCTGCAGCAAAGTTGGAGGCAACTGAATCATTCATTGTTCTTGAAAACCAACGTTGTGTAGCCATTAGAGTTGTACCAAACCTTTTCAACTCTACATAAGGAAAACCCATTTGTCCAGTCCATGTATTCATCATTTCAGAGATATTGACAGTCTAAAAAATTGAATAAAAATTAACATCCTTTATTCAGATAAAGATCAAAATATTATGAGAGTAGTTGATACTATTAATCAAAAAGTTCTTAGGAATTCATTAATTTGAAGGATTAAAATGAGTTTAGATGAAAATAAAGATATTAAAATGACACTTTTGTCTTTCCTTGACCTGTTACACCATACGAGTTATTATTTTTGCTGTTGTTTATTCAGTAAACATTATATAAAGGTAGAATAAAATGACAAAAATTTAACTTTATTTTCTATGTAATAGAGATAAAATCTATAACTAGAGCAAGAACTAAACCTATAGTGGTTTTTCTTTAATACCATCAATAACCTTCAAAGAAGTCCATCTACTGTAGCAGAGAAAATGTTATTTTTCAAAATTTGGTTTTTCAAATTTAAACACCACTACTTAATAAAATTGTTGAAATTATTGAAGTCCCTTACAAATCCTCCCACAAGTTGTTTAAGTCTTTTTGGATGATTGTAACAGAGTACTCACTAATGTTGAAGCTTCAGATAACTCAACCCATAGGTCTTTAGTTTCTGCATTCTTGTAAGCATATTTCTTAAGATAATTCTGCAAAAATAAAAATAAAGAGTAGAAAGAAATGATGAATTAAAGATATATTTTAATGACGCATTTGAAATAGATATATACTCACAGACAAGCCTTTTCTAAAATCATCCTTCAGAACATGTTGAAGCATTTTCAAAACAGCTCCTCCCTAAGAGAAGAAAAAGAAACTATAAAAACTATACATAACTATGCAGGGTGTTTCAAAAGTCAGTTTCACTGC
This sequence comes from Tetragnatha montana, assembly GCA_963680715.1. NCBI lineage: Eukaryota > Metazoa > Arthropoda > Arachnida > Araneae > Tetragnathidae > Tetragnatha > Tetragnatha montana. The sequence goes on from OY796675.1 coordinate 44,860,332, forward strand.
TTTTATTTGGAACCATACATAAAGTATGGGAAACATACTTTTGAAACATAAGAGAACAACTCTATAACAATGCCCCAAATATGTATTTTGAAAAATTAGAAAGCTGATAGATATAAACTGAGATTAAATTATTATTTTATACACATGAATTTTATTTTAAACAAGACTTTAGGAAAAGCTACAAGAGAAACCAAATAAGAATATTTATAAACTAATCAAAACTAACCTTTTCATATGATATAACATCAAACACTTGCTCAATTTCGTCTGGTGTAGTTACATTATGAACAATGGGATGGGAATCCATACCAGAATCAGCACACATTATACGAGACATCTTTCTCACATTAACCTAAAATGAAATGGACTCAATTTCATATAAAAGTTCAAATGCAATAGACATGGAAGAAATGAGTCAGACATTAATGGTTTACCTCATTGATGGATGGATACAACTGTTTGAGAGGAATATACATCATTAAGGTTGAAAACCCTTCATTGAGCCAAAGATCATTCCACCAGTTCATGGTGACAAGGTTCCCAAACCACTGGGAAAAAAGGGTAATTCTTTTAACCAATGACATACAATGCAATCATTGCACAAATAGTTATTTTAAAAATGAGTTCAAAAATTGCCTTACATATCATAAAAATATTTAAATAGAAAAAAATATATGAAATCCACATGAATAAGCACACCAAGATTTTTTAAGAATATACATTTTTAATAATCACCTTAAAATATTTCTTTTAATGTCATACAATTTTTTTCAAATTTAGCATTTTTTGTTCAGTTTAAAGTAGAACCATGTTATTTTTGAACACATCCTTACAAGAAATGATTATGTAAACAGTTAAGGTAAACAAGCAATGAAATCAATCGAGTCTTAGGTAAATGCTTTAAAAAGAATAAATTACCTGATGAACCAATTCGTGGGCAATAATTCTTTCTACATCAACTATTCTTTTATGTAAAGGTAATGTCTCATTTACCAAAAATCTATCTGTTCTATAAGCTACAACACCCCAATGTTCCATGGCAAAACTTGTGTAATTTGGAATAGCCACTGAATCTAAAGAAAAAATAAAGTATCAGTAAAAGGAAGCACACAATTGAAAATACTTAAAAAATTATCAATTCTTTAAAAAGACAATATCTTCCAAGAAAGTTTCTCATGTATTGATTGAGGAAATTTTGAAGAAAATCAAAATGTATTTACCAAGTTTTGGAAGAACATAAGGAACATCAAAATAGTCTTCAAGTATTTCCAGCAATTTAACAGTCAAATTTAAACTATGCTGGGCCTCATGGATTCTATCAGATGGTGCATAAGCTCTTACCTGATAAAAAATAATTATATTGAAATATTCAAATTTGTAGACATTTGAAAATGCATATAGTTTTTAATTTTTTAACAACAAAAGTGTGTACATAATTTAAACTTAATACTGTTTTTTTATGATTTTGATGCTTTATAGTAGATTTATGCTGAAAAAGTGATTTTGTAAGAAGTAAACATAAAAACTTTACTTGTTTTCCCTTATAGTCAGCTTCAAGATGATTGAAATCCGACACAATACAGAATAAAAGGTATGTTGACATTCTAACAGATTCTTGAAAGACTGTTTTTACTATGTCGTTTTCTAAAGGTAATTTTTCCTGCAGAATAGAATCAATTAAGGAAATGCTACACTTAACAAGACGCAATACTATATTAAAATTTTAAATAATAATATACTTCTTCTGGCATATTGGACAAAACTGCAGTTTGGTTTTTATGATGAATAATGCTGAGTTTAAATCTGGATTTCATAGCAGGTTCATCAAAGCATGGAAACAATTTTCGAGCATAAGTAGCTTCAAAGCGAGTAGCAAGCAAATACCTAAGTAAAAAACAACCAAATTTCAAGATTTTATATAGTTTTGTACATTCATTGCTATGGTTATTATTTGTAATCTTCCATTTTACTCCATAAAAATGGTTCAAAATATAAAACTTTATAAAAAGGAAACAAAGTTCCTAGCAGTAATTACTTTGTTAATCAAAGACTTTTATTTTATTTTATATTCTTGGGATAGTCTTTTTTCAACTTAAAAGATATAATTTAATAAAACTTTTCAAAGAATACATTTTACTAGCAAACTTACTTTGTTTCATCTGATATACTATCAGTGTATTGATATCGATGCATACCTCTTCCATCATCAGAGAATTTCCCAGCAAAAGTTAAATTTAAAACATAAATTCCATCGGGTATTTCTTCCTTTAGCAAAATGACATAGAACTCGTTCCTCTTGTATAAAAACTCTTCCAGGGTTGAAATACTTTCATTTTCACTCTCTGCACTTTTAAGATCAGAGTGAATGATTCTTAGATCACTTACATGAATTAAAATATATTTGGCCTTTTCTGTAATATTTAATTCAATTTGAACATTGCCTTCAAAAGTAGATTTTGTAATATTTGGGTGCAACGTAATCTCATATTTGGAAGGAGTTATGTGCCTTGGTAGGCGTATCTCTTTCCAAGGCATGAAAACATTTCCTTTCATCCACGATCGCACATGTTTCTGATGTTTTGATATCCAGTTGATATTGCGGTAGATGTTCTCAAGAGCAACAGCATTCATTTTAGAAATTTCTTTAGTTTGGTTCTGTCTTCTGAAAAATTTTCTCACCTGATTGAAAAAATTATTAAATTAAGTATGTATCTTGCATTTGTTATAAGTGAACAAACAATACAGTCAACTCTGGTTAATGTAATCAATCATAATGTTATAAAAATTGAGAGGTTTCAATTACTGTTATTTATTTAATGCAAAATGCATCAATACACTATGTTATTAAGATTTTTCCTACACAAAACTGCCTTTTTTACACTTTCTAAGGTATTCTTCAACCACTTTTTTCTGAAAACCAGTTTTACTGCACACATTGGTGTAAAAAGAAAACAACTGATTCTCTGAATTGAATGTCATTAATTTATTAGTGTTATATATGTACTACTCTTAAACAATAAATAGCATAAAACATACTATAAAGTCGTTTTAAATACTTTAATAAGTAAAGTATAACCATAATTAGTAAATAGTACTATATAGTTATGATTTTATTGTTTCTTGCTTGTAACCTGAATCACTTATCATTATCAATCAGATAGGGGTTATCAGTCTAATCTCTTTTAAAATGACTACATTAATCAATATTGACTGTACTTCTATACCTAGATATTTGTTAACATATTTCAACTATATAAGAGAATATCAGTTTTTGTGAATTGTGAATTGTTTTACAAAAGCAAAAATGCTATTCAATTTGCTGATGAAATCTACTAAAAAAACATGAAATAAAAATGAAAATACTTCAATCAAACAGAAAATAAATTGTAAATACTAAACCAAACAAATACTTGGGAATTTTATAATCATAAAAATAATTACCTTAGCTACATCTGAATGTGTTGTGTATCCTTTAAACACATTGGCCATAAACTTTCCTGCTTCATAGTCTCCATAATAGCTGATAAAAATAACATGTTACATTAGAATTCAAAAATTAAAATAAGGAGTTCTGTCTATTGAAAAACAAATTGCAATATGTAATCAACACATTCATTATATTTCATGAACAAGATCATTCTATTTTGAACCACTGAAGAATTTTTTTTTGATTAGGTAAGAATTAAGTTACTTTTATATAATTTTTAGCATTAAAGCATTTTGACCATTGAAAAAATATATTTGGTAAGGATTAATATAGTTTTGGATATTTTAAATTTAATATTTAAATACTGTTCTGAAAGATTTAGAAACACTTCCTTGAAATTAAATACTTAAAAAAAAAAAAGAATTATTAACCTTGTTTAATGTTTTCTGTAGATGGGGGTGCACCAATTATAAAAAAAGTTAGTTCTTCAGTGTATAAAATCATTGGTAAAATTGAATGTAAGTGAATAACGAATGATTATGAACCATAAAAACATAAGCTTACTTGACTAAGTGATCCCAGTTGTTAAAAATTAAATTTGTTACAAGAGGAAATCCTTTTGAGTTCTGTGAAATTTTTTCCACTACATCAAAGTAATCATGCTTCCGAACCAGGCTTTCATTATTAGAAAACTGCAATAGCCTACAAAATATATAAGATAATTAGAGTAAAGCAACAGGACATAAAGTACTATAACATAAAAAAAGTTATAGCTCAATAAAATTAAGTTAAATGCCATTAGCAAAATGATGAGTTAATGAAAAAATGATGTTTTGCCAAAGTTATGTAGTAGAAAGAATTATGGGAAAAATAACATAAAAACAGGAATAATAGAGTATTTTGAGTTTTAACAATATGAAAATTATAGTTTTATTATAGCAGGAAAAATACAAAAACAGACTAAAGTTAAGTACTTTAAAATATTTTTTAGGGGGGAGTGTTATTCATAGAACATCACAAAATTTGGTAGGCACTACAAATTTTATTTATCAAGGTAGAAAAAAAACGAACATATATGTGGAAACTAGTTCAAGTAAAGGACTTGATAATGCATTATACTCAATGTTTATAAGGTGTACCTTTCCAATAAAGTTGTATTCCTCACAGTTGCTAAAGCACAGAGTATATCCATTTTTTCACTGGGGTTGTTTGTTTCTAAAAATTTATTCCACACGAATTTCCAAGACTCTTCAGTATTGAATACTTTCAGTCCATATGTAAAAATCATCCTCCGTAAACCATGAGATAGCTTCCTGAAAAAAAAAAAAAATCAGAAGGCTAATGAAGAGATGAATACTATTAAATTAGGGATGTTTTCATAATGTATTGCTTTCTTTATGAGTAAAGTACTTGAAGGAAACATACTTGGTACCCTTCATCCATTGTTTGAAAAGAATTCCAGATTTTTCCAAACAATATTGATTTCCATTTTCACAAGCAGCTTCCATTACTAATTTTCTGAGGTTTCTGTAAAAAGTAAAATACCAAATGAAAATATACATGCAACATTTAAATATTTTTTCCTAACTTCCCACGAGAGTGAGATAATACAAGAGAGTGAATTTTAAGTTGAAATCATAAGATCTTAAAAAACTATTTATCATAGTTTTTTCCGAATGTAATTAAATTAAACAATTAGAAAATTTATTTAAGATTTTTAGCAAAATATTTCTCAAGTCTATATTACCTCTCTGAATATTTTCCAGTATCATTCCAGTTTATTTTGTTATAGAGATCTTTGCTAAGACTTCTTATAAATTCCTAGTAACAAAAACATTTATGTAACACATTTTGAAATTAATGAAAAGAAAACTTAATATTAATTCAAAAATATTTACACAATTTTACATATATAAGGGAGGAATTTGACCTGATATTTTCATACTAAGGTTAAATACAAACCTTCAAGGCAGAAACCAACATTTTTATCACTTAGGAGGTATTTTAACATAGCTGAAGGTAATTTTAAAATATCAACCAAAACTTTAGCATCTACTCATTTTAATTGGAGTTCAGTGAATTAATTACAAAGAAATTACAGATTTAAAGCAAAAGCACATAAATACAGTACAATTCAAAACATAAACTTTAAGACAAAAAATAATTATTTTACACACTTTCATTCATGTTCTACAAAATTAAAAAATACAAATACAAATTTGCCAACTAATACAATAAAAAAACCACTTATATAGGCAATATAAAAGATAAATTTAATAGTTTCTCACATAGCAAAATACATTTTAAAATTTACATTATAGATAAAAGCAATTCCTATTTTACAATAAATAGTTAAAAATATATTTTGAACTCCAATTAGGAGGCAGCAAGATGTAACTAAGTTTGAAATTTACTTTATGATAAGATGCTGAAACACATTTTAACAAATTAATAACTAATTACCTTAATGAGTTCTCTAGTCTCCCTTTCAGTTTTGAAATAGCGTTTAATCCTATGAAGTTCCTCAAGTACCAAATTCCATGCTCCATGGTACAATTCATTCTCCATATATCTACTTAAGTTTAGAGGAATGCTGTAATTCAAACGACCTGAAGATGCCAAAGAGTAAGCATCAAATAAAAGATTTATTCTATCTGATGGTTTGAGTGCCTATGAGAAAAAATTAACAAAAAGTAAAATTACATGCACAATTAACTTATAGGGGTACACATAGTTTTATGCTTTAACTTGCATTATACTTACAGTATGGTTCTTTCTCATAAGTTCAATGAGACTATTCCATCCATCCAAATCATAATTGACTGAGTAATATCCAGTAAAATCTGCATTGAACTTTATCCAATCAGCTTTTGGAAGGGAGAGGGACACTAGAAATTGAAATTTAAGTAATTTTTTAAAAAAGGGGGAAAAAATTAAAATTTTTAAGTGTGTATTATTTTTTATTGAATTTGGCATGATGATTCACAGTACTACAATAAACATCAAATATACACCCAAAATTGGATAAAGGTCTCTTTCTTACTTCTAGGATGAGAATATAAGCTACATTACGATGCTTCTTATTTTGATTAATTTTCTCTTTTTATTTGATAGGTTGGCTGGAGAGTTTTAGAGACCTAAGAGCATTAGCTTGCTCTAGAATGAACTGCTTCATCTCTCTTCTTCCAATTATTTTTAAAAAGAGGTTTGATTGTTAAATTCAAACGAAACTTTCATTTAAAAATAAATTAACAACTTCCATCAATGAAGCCAAAGTTTTGTTAATATGGTAGCTAAGTAAATACTTTGACAATTAATAAAAAAATTGAATTAACCTGTATTGATTGATTGTTTTGTTGTGACATTTGCTGCAGCCTGAGGGCCGGCTTAGTCACTATTGAGTCTTAGTTCGCATTAGATGGTTGGGGTCGAATTAGGTATAGAGAAGGTGTATTAGTTAGTGTTCCTGGTTATTTAGAAACCATCAGTTGGATCAGAATAATAAGGGTAATTGAACTAGCATAAAAAAACTGTTCAACTACCATTTGGAAAAAATTTAGAGAAGAAACAGACCTTTATCAGAGGTATTCAGCATAACATGCATGACTTCTGAGTCCTCAGATGTGAAGAATGTTAAGGGTATTTGCCAAACGTAACTGCAAATTAGAAAATACATAATAACTATTTTTTTTACACTGAAACATTATAAAAAGTGAACTTTATAATCAAAAATTATAATTACTTAAAAGGTAAATATTCAGCAGAAAATATTTTAGAAACAGGATCTTCTAAAAATCTATGTTGTTGCAAAGTGAAGCGATCACTTGAATTGCCCTCTTTTTGTAAGACAATGAATGGATAATTCATCTGCTGAGTCCATGTGTTCATAATTGAGCTAATGTTGTAGTTCTGAAATGGATTAATAAAATTGTAAAATGAAAATTTCAAAGCATAAAACCATTACATTTTAGAAATCTTTAACAATATAATACCCATTTGAAGGATATAAGCTAATACTTTTTTAGAAGCAGCAGATAGTTCAGCCCACAAGTCATCTGTCTTAGCATTTCCAAAAGAATATTTTTTCAAGTATGCCTAAAAAGTGCAAACAATTGTTTAGTTATATTTTGAGTTACTGTCATGATTTAAATAAAGCACATAAAACAGGTAAAATTTATACGCTTATAAATTATTATTGGAAAAAACCTCACCGAAATTCCTTCTCTAAAATCTTCACCCATGTAACTTTCAAGCATTCTTAATATTGAAGCAGCCTGTAATCATGAAGTTGATATGGTTACAAAGATAATAACGAGCAATCACACTAAAACATGTTCAAAGAAGCTTACTTTTGAATATGCTATGGAATCATAGATGCCAATATTAACATTGACTACTCTTTGCACAATTGCATGAGAAGTAACAGTCTGATCACTTTTTAAGGCAGCTATGAGATTGTTGGATACTTCATTGTTTTCCTAAGAGAAAAAGATAAATAAATATGAAATGCCAACTACAATTTAAAGACTTGAGGTGTGTTGGTTTTGAAGTTTTCATCATTATATCTACTAAAATTTTATTTTACAATAAAACATACATATTATAAAACTAAAAATTTTAAATGATGGATGGAATGTCCAAAATTTATTGAATTAAAATAAAAAAAGAGTATATTAAACTCACTATATCCATTTCTGGTTCAGCAAACTTTGCCCCTTTTGGTGCCAAGTATGTAGCAAATCCTTCATTTAACCACACATCATCCCACCATTTCATGGTGACCAAATTTCCAAACCACTATAAGATATTTCACAAATTTCTAATTAGAGCAATAAGTAGAAAATAAACTATGATGTAAGTCTTTGTAATCAATTTTAAATTGAAAGAAAATTTTAATGAATGTTTCGTAGACAAAAACATAAAAAAATCATACTTGGAATCAAATGGTAAATTTGACACGGAGCTTACCATATGAGCCAATTCATGAGCTATTAACTGACATATTTTATAGTTAGTAGCAGGAGATGAATTATCACTGATTAAACCTTTTTCACTGTATAATATTAAGCCCCAATTCTCCATTGCACTAAACATGATGTCAGGGATAGCAACCATATCTGAAAGGACAATAAAAGCACAATTAAAAATGTACAAAGGAAAAACAAGTTATTTTTAAAAATATTAAATAAAATTATAAAAATAAAAGAAATAAAGCACAGAAAATTTGAAGTCAATCAAATTAAATAATGTACTAAGAATAGTTACCAAGCTTTTTCAAAGGAAAAGGAATTTGATAATAATCCTCATAATGAGTGAGAATTTTGCTAGCCACCTCCAAAGCATAGTAGGTTTTATTAACAAGATGTGGTGCACTGTACACACGGAGCTGAAAATAGTATTTGGAAAGTTTTGGTAAACACTCAAATGAATCGTATAGCAAAATACACCATTGTAGCAAACAAATAACCTACCTTGATACCTTTATCAGTAATGTTTTCCGTAAACTCAAAATCACTGACAACTACAGAAAGTAAGTATACTGCCATAGGTAAAGTCTTTTCAAAATTTGTCAAAAGGAGATTGTTTTGAATCTTTGAGACATTCTATGGAAAAATTATCTAGTTAATACAAGAGAAATGAGATACTCAAAAATTTATTTGTAGGATAAAACATAAAATTAAAAAAGTGTTTTTTTATTAAACAAATAGGTGCTCCTTCAAAACTTACCTTAACTAAAGCATTAGAGAGGGCAAAATGCTGAGAACTATGCGTGATGCTGACATTGAAAGTTGACCTGAATAAGGGCTCATCAAAACAGGGGAAGGCCCTTCGAGCAAAATTTGGTGCAAATTGCGTAGTAGCTATGTATCTGGAATAGAGAAATGACAATCTTTAAAAAGATAAAACTATTAGTTGAGCAGGAACAATTCAATGTAATTTATTAGACAATAAGACTTGACTTTCTCAAGCTGTTCCGGCGTCTACTGATACTACTCAGCCCTATTAGACAGTAAAATAAAATTTATTTAAAAGCATAGAACTGTTTCAGGGATCTATGGATCCCTTTCATCAGTGCTAAAAGACAAAAGATTCATGAAACGCGTGTACGCTTTTAAATAAATTTTAGTATATTGTGTAATAAATTATGTTGAATTGTTCCTGCTAAAATCATTTAAAAGACAAGATTTGTTTCACTATAGGTTAAGTTTTAAAAGCTAAAATACCTATACTTAATTTCTAAAATAGAAAGAAAAATATCTAAAAACCTAAATATCCACATCACAATAATTTATCATAATAAGTTGATTGATTGGTTAAATTTTATAGTGCAGGTACTATAAAGAAATAAAATATACTAACAAGACAGATACACATTATACTTAATGAGTTTTAATTTAATATTGACAATCAATTATTTTAACTAATATTTATTATGCATAATGCTTTACAAATATATTTAAAATAAGGGCATGCAATACTTTGTCCAGAAGAACTGTATGGAAGTTATTACCTTTTAGTAGAATTTGTCATGAAAAGAGAAATTACCTTTTTTGCTTTTTCTGAGGATCATAATATGAGCTTTTGTACAGTCCTTTCAAAGACAGAGTTAAATCCCCTTCGAACTCAAAATAAAGCTTGTAGTCACCAACAGCCAATTTCTTTCTAGATTTCAAAACTAAATAATCATGCTCTTCATACTGAAAAACATCTTCCAAAGCCATAGGTTGACCATTTGCCAGGGAAATTACTTCTATCTGTGAGATTTTAAGTTCTTTTGTGTGGACTAGAATTGATTCACTGGGCTTTTGAAGTGATACAAAGATTTGGACTGTGCCATTGAACTTGTTTTCTTCAAATACAGGATGCAAAGTTACATCATAATGCAGCGGAATAATGTGGGGTGGCAGTCGGTGATAATACCATGGCGAGGTTCCTTCAACTTCCAACCACGTTTTGACAAATGGTGCATTGGTACCTATCCATTTGATGTTATTCTGCACAACCTCTAGAGCTTGGTAGCGTCGTCTCTTACCAGCACCTGCATCAGGGTATTCAGAGAAGAATTTTTTCATCTAAATTAAGATAGGAGAAATTTAAGTTATTGAAGCAAAATACATACATACAACAAAAAAAGGGTGGACCTTCAAGACCCTGTTAAGCATGATAGTATGAAATCTTAAGGCGTTGAAACTTTTTTTAAAATTAGTCTAATAACTAAAAACTAAACTTATGTAGTTCAAAGCAATTAACTACTTTTATCCATAGTAATAAAATAACTTGAATAACTAAAGAGATACAGAAAAAATTACTTTGTTTAAATATAAAATTAATGGAAGGACAAAAGTTTTATAAAAATATGGATAAAAATTTTAACTGTCATGGATACCTCCCAAAACACCAATATTTCTATTTACTAAATTTAAAATATCAAGAGTAATTTAAAATTTTAATAGAAGTTAAGTAAGAAATTAATTATTAGACAGTGAAATATACACCTCATCCAGTTCTCTTGTAGTTGTAAAGTAGCTGCAGATCTTTTTCACTGAATTTCCCAAGTAGCGATTATTGAGAGTAAACCTACAAAAAAAGAAATAAAGTTCAGCAAAGAAATAATACAACACCAAATATTGTTTTTCTAGATTTCAGTTTTATATTTGTGAAGCAATGTATCATTACCTTTCCACCAGAGTAGTCCAATTTTCTCGAATGAAGTTCCAAACCAGAGGTCTTCCAACAGGATTTCCTGCTATGTAGGATAATATAGTAAAAAAGTCCTGACTTCTTACATGTTCATCATCCATTGCATATTCTAAATACCTATTAATTTTAAATTGAATGTTACAAGGTATGTACTTTTAATATAGGTTAAAAAATACATACTTAAACAAAATGGTATAAAGTAAGATCAATAATCAGAACCCTAATGAACAATATATTAAAACACAAATTAAATATTGGGCTTTTCAGAATCATCAAAAATATAATTAAGATGATTTATGTGAATGGTTCATTGCATTTTAATATAAATATATTTTATGGATTAATGATAAATTACTTAATATTTGAAAAAAAAAATTTGCATTTGAGATAAACTTATTACACAGTTATTTCAGAAAACTTAACCAAAAGTGTCAGTAATGAAAACCTAGTAAAACACTAAATATTTTAGATCCATAAATATTAGAAAAATATGTAAACAAAACTTTACCTGATAATAAGGTATGGCTTTCTAACATGTGCTAGACCATTCATTATTGCTTTCTTTTGGGCAGGAGAATCCTCTAAAAGATATTTATTCCACATGTAATTCCAGTGTTCTTCTCTACCTATTTCTGACATTCCAAAATTGTAAACAAGACTTCTTAAATTGGAAGGTACTCTAGTAAGAAACAAAATCTAATGTACATTAAAAAATCATATTTGGAAATGAAATAACATAGGTCATAATAAAACTGTTTTAATCAACACAATAGCAAAGAAATTATATCAATAGTAAAAGTAATTTAAGTATTTTTAAAGTTTAAAAAAAATACTTACTCTTGGCCTTGAGTCCAGTTTTGAAAGAGTTCTGAAGTATATGCTAAACACTCTTCATTGCCACTATGGCAAGCTAAACCAATTATGGTTGTCTTCAGCAAGCTTTAAACAAATGATTTTTATTACTAATTTAAGGTACAGAAAGTTAAATAATACAAGAATAAAATAAAAATCTGCAAGTAGCTGCAATCTGCTTGTTTTAGCAGGTGTTTTGACTTAAATTCATTCAACTTGACTGTGAAGACATACAAGAAGATTAAATTATTTAAATGACAGCTGAATGTTGTTTAAATTTCTTAAAAATAAATTAAACAAATATTAAAATTTTTTCTATGTTATAAGAGTTATTTCTTACTTATCTAAATGGTTGTCAGATGAACTCCAATCTAAGTTTTTGTACAAATCTGATGTCAGATCCTTCATATAACCCTAAAATTGAAATTAAAATATTGATTAGAGACAAATAACTACTTATAATATTCAACTTTAGTCCTAGCACCCCAAATTTACCACAGGATTCAATGGCAATCTTGGGCAGTCTAGGACTGTAGGTGTTAATGTAAAAATATCTGGTGAATTTTTAAAAATTATAATTGCCATCAGAAGCTTTAGGGATATATGTCACTCCCAAGACTGACAATTTTAACCTTTTAACCAAATCTATTCCATACACCCAACAAAAGCTTGTGAATGCTACGTACAACCTATTATCATAGATTTCATTCTATTCAGGTTATTTCAAACTGACTTCTAAAGACAAAGGCTGACATATATATCAACAGATGGCCTTTGGCTTTTCTTACTAATAATATTGCTTTCCAATAAGATTTAAGTCTTAAGGTATGTAATATCCTCAAAATACCCTCTCTGAAAATTATCTAAAATTCATTCATAATTATAATAAAAGCATTAATTCTTACTTTTAGCAAAATATTAACTTCAGTAGATTCTAAAAGTTGACAGAGATTCACAAAAATTGCATAAGCTGTTTCCCATGGTATTAGATGTCTTTCTTTTTTCAAATACATACTCATGGAGAGGAAAACATCAAAACTGAGAAGGCCTTCTTCAGCTAACAGAAAAGAATCAAAGAGGAGATTGGCTCTATCAGGTGGTGTCAACACCTAAACCACAAATAAAACAATTAATACATACCTTACCATCAGGTACTTGCACAATCGGCAATTTTAATATGATAGAATGATTTTAAAGAGAAATAGATTTTATGATATTATTTCACAAAAATAAATCTTAGGCAGTTGAACATGATTATTTGTTTGGAGCAGATTTAGAGAGAATGTAGGTCCTCTAAATAAATCCTAAATAGGATTTATTATGTAGGTCCTCCACGACAACCATCAACTTGGCAATTACTCTACTACACCGGCCATTTGGCAGGGCTCCAGTTCTTTGCAACTATCACCCTTTCACCATGGAGGACTTATACATCAAATATGTTCCATTTCTTTTTAAAGACTCTAACTGTTTAGGCTCAGTTTTAAGGAATTTCTGGGTATATCTTATAAGATCTCTTTTGCAGAAATCCCTCACTCATATAGAAATAGATAGTTTATTCACTTGAGAATAATAAAATAGGTTCATAATATTTTCCATACAAAAATATGGAATTCACACTACAATAGTTACCTGATGATCTGTTAACAACACATCAATGAATTTCTGCCACTCGCTTTTCTCATAGTTTACCAAATAATAGCCAGTTTCATTCACATTGAACTTCACCCATTCATCTTGCTTGACTGGTACAGAAAATCTGACTAAAATAATACATAATTCAATTTTTTTCTTACTTCAAGTACACACTGTTATAAAATGCACAGGCAACCAAAAAAAAAGTATGTAGTTGAAGAGAAATAAATACTGTGACTCAGCTTTTAAAACTATTAGCTTCTTAAATTTAAAGATTTCTAAAAACAAGTTGAGTAGGTAAATTTAAATAAAACACACAAAAAAAAGTTTTATTCAACTGAACAATAAAAGTATCAGGCCCATCTTACATTATAACAGAGCTATTTTTGAAGCTTTTTTCACGTCACCCCATGCTGTCAAATAGGAAACTATTTTTTGGTTTCTCTAGGTTTGATTCAAAGACTGAACTTTCGTACGACATTTTCTGGATCACAGCGACTTCGAAAGAATAATTGAGCAAATTTATCCAATACTGCAGAAAATGGTTTGAAACTATGTTTAAATCCATGCCGAAATCTCAATTATTGACTAGAAGAGACATTTCCCGATTTCACACTTTTCAAACGAAAAATGTAAATAAACAAAAGTTCGCACGCACACGGTTATGGCAGTTAGGTTGATTGAAAAACTATGATACTCCAAAACGATACATCCTTACCGGGAAAACTCTAAAATCTTCCTTGCACCTTACTTTTAAACTACAAAATAATTTTTTATCTACAAAAAATGATCAATCAGTCATTAGTAGAGTAAATAAATAATCGTTACTGAAACCTACCTAGTACATCTCCACTCCAACTATCAGAGCAATGCTCAAAGTTGGTTTCTGTTTCCACTTTCTTGTTTTGAGCACTTTTTATTTGGTGATAAAACAGTATCTCTATGCCTTAATCATGCTTCAAATTATACTTTTTTTTATTAATATCAATTTTATTAATAGGGGCTTTCATATATGGTCTGAATAATAAAGAGTTGATGAGGAATAAGGATTCTTTTTTTTTTAGTATCGCTGATTGAAAAGTGATGTGATATCAGAAAATAGTCTAAACGTGCTTTTATTTATTTTAATTTCGGATTTTAGAACTTCTGTTTTTTATATATAATTCGAAAAAAAATAATGTTAGCTTGGGGTAAGATGGTGGTGTTAAATTACCACGATTTAATTAGATTATTAGTATCGTTTTTTCAAACAGTGTATTTTTAGTCTTACTAAAAATATTTGATTTTAAAATAATACATACGTTCATTTTCGTCATGAAGCCAAATAATTCCAGTTTTTCCTCCTTTTGTCGTGTAACTTAAGGGAACACTCCATACATATCTATAATAAAAAGCCAAATGATTCTTTTTTAATTAACGTTAAGTTCTTCCGTAGACAATGAGCAATGGACTCTAACCGCCTATCTGGTTCGAGACTTCACGGAACCAACACGTGACCTACAACTGAGCTTGCGATTGGTTACCACAGATACTACACTAGTAGATCTACTAGTGTAGTATCTGTGGTAACCAATCGCAAGCTCAGTAGGTCACGTGTTGGTTCCGTGTGACGTCAGACGGTTAGAGTCCATTGGAAATGCCCTAAAAACTACACTGACTGTTTCTTAACTTTTTAAGTTCATTATCTCAATATCCCGATTTTACGCATTAACATTTCGTGTAGTACCAATTAATCAAAATCCTGATTTGAAATTGAAATCCAGCTAAAAATAAATGTAAACAATGTGTTTTTTTTTTTAAAAGAAAGATATTCCCATTTTTCTCAAGAGTAATGTTTAATGTACAATGTTATGTAAATTTGGAACTTTCTACTCAGAAACTTACTTGAATTTTATTAATGACCCGCGTTATTTCTGAATATTCATAAGGAAAATCCACCGTAGAATTTCAATCGTAATACATTAATTTACATTTTTAAATATTTTTTATTTAAGTATTCAAAAATAAATTTTATTGCTTTTTTTATTTCAAAATTATTAAAGCAAAAAATAAATAAATTTACTTGAAATGTTTTTCAATTTGAAAGGAAATAACTGGTTTGTTCGTGAATTGAATACCACAATGAACAACTAAATACTTAGGAATAAAACCACCCATTTTTTGTTGAATCTATCTCAAAAAAGTTCTTTTGGACGGGGCTATCTATCTTCTTCAAAATAATCGATAAAAAAAAGTGGGAAATTAAAAACAACCCTCGGCCTGATTTCTCTCTCTGTAATAAAATTCAGTCACGTATTCTCATCTTAATCGCTGTAGTAAATTTCCCCCGCTTTTGGCTTATCCGCTAGTGAGCTGTAATAATAATGCATAGGTGCTTTAAATCAGTTTGATGTGTGTAAGATAAGATCTCTTACTCTTTGGTACTATCCAGTTGGAGGTAATTTTCCCTGTTTTTCAAGAATCTTCTTTGTTTGACAACGAAATCTGAAGAATTTTGACTGCTTCTCTCAACTATAACGTATGGAAAACCCATTTGCTCTGTCCATGTCTTCATTATCTGTCCAATGCTACGGTTCCCCTAAAAATAGAACAATAAAAGAGTTCAATACTATTTACGATATAAAAAAACTTTTAAAAATGCAAAAAATTATATCTGTTTGAATAAAAGTCCTTTATGGAAATTTTCTATGTTAAAAACGGTTTTTAAAAATGTAAGATTAGTAAGATTCACAGCTATTAACATTGTTAAAACGAGATGAAAAGAAAATTACCTGATATCCACATGATTCTGAAAGTTCTTCCCAAAGATCAGTAGTTTTCGCATTTTTGTACTTGTACTTTTTCAAAAAATTCTGTAAAAAAATATTTTTTAGGTTTTGATTTTGTAAAAGATATTTCTATATAGTATTGTAGCTTTATAAATTCGTGTAAACACCAATAATTCATGATAAAAAAGAAATTCGATACAACTGGGCAATTTCGTAGTTATTGACCAATATTTCAGAAGGGGTCATTTTGAGAAAAGAAAATATTCCTAGAACAATATTGGGAGGTGTTTTTGAGCAACATGAGATGTAAAAGTTTCTCACGAATAAAGGACTAAAAGGGAAAATTAATTTCTATTTCATTCAAATCTTTTTTTTTACCTAATATGCATAAACCGCCACACTGACCTATTTTGGTTTTAACCAAAAGAGGTCTCTCACACGCCATTTTATTATTTGTAATAATTTTTTTAAAACATGAATAAAAAACCTTTTGATCATATCCTTATCATAAAAATCATATCCTTTTGATCATGTTCACACAACCCAACTTGCTCTCGGTGCATTATTATTTTGGTTATGAATTATTGAAGTTTACCCAAATTTATTCCCTGGCATACACTTTGGTTCTTATTCCAAAATAAAGAAGAGTGAATCTTTTATTTTTGGCTAAACCAAGCATTTTGAGGTAGTGAAACGGCTTACTGAAATTCCTGTTCGAAAGCTATCTTTTCCAACAAAAAATTCCAACATGCGAAGAATAGAAGCTCCCTGAAAGGAAAACAGTTTAATTTTTTTCATATTAGAATTTCAATGTGAATACTAATTAATAAAATTTAAGTTTAAAAAAAATGCAACAAAATAGTGACACTTTTTTTTTTCAATTTTTAAGTTTATCTCAAATAGGCAAGGAAAATAACCGATAGATTTGAATGTATAAACTGTCCTATTTGCTATTAATTACAAGTATTAAAAAATAAACAAATTCAGAGGTATCGATTCTGTAACCATATTGTTTCTACTTGGAAAAATATAATAATTAAAAATATATTTTAAGAAAAAAGTTAATATTTGATCCAATTTAATATTTCTTATGTAGTTATTTAAATTCATTTCAGATAAGTTTTTGATACTTGAATAACTTATTCAACTGTCTTACCTTTCCATATGATATGTCATCGAAAATTTCCGTAATTTCGTCTGGGTGTACAACAGGTTGCACAATGGGATGAGAACTCATAGTAGAATCAAGGTTCATGACAGGTTGCAACTCTTCGGTGACGAATTGTGACAGCTGAAAGGATAGTCTTCAAATGAGAATATTTTGGTATCAGACTCAGTTTGACTTCGTACTGGACCTATTCTACTGCATAAGTAAATTTAATTTGCTAAGATAATTTTATGTTAGTTTATAAGAATATCATTAATTTTAACAGCTTGATTGGATCAAACAGTTGGATCAGAAGCGAAGTTTATAAACTGACAAACACATCGATATTTAATTCACCCTTGTACAACTAGAGTAATCCTCAAAATTTTATAGCTATCTGTCTAATAAAAAGATCTGAACTTTTTATTTAACTTCTTCTTCTTTGGACTTAGATTATTCTTATTTTTACTTTTTATGTTAAAACAAATTTAATTATTTTATTTTATTTGAAATTTAATTGTTTAATGCTTGATTACAAAAGCATCAAAGGAATATTAATTTAAATGTATCATAATGGGAATGTCAACAGGTTAAATTCAGAAATTCTTCTCCTTTTCAGTACCCAGTTCCCTCTTTTTAACTGAAATAACGATAATTATTTTACACGTTGAGGATGTGAGACTAGTGCTGTTGTTCCATTGATTCTTGTTAAGTATTTTAGACCTAAGTTAGCTAACATTTTCAGGAAATAAATCCGTATCAGTTAGTATATGTAATAAATAACTTTATGAAGCGTCAAAGATATTAAAAAGTATTTGAGAACGATAACCACTCCCGGATCCCTTGAGTTTAACCTTGGTCGTATTTTTTCTTTGCTTAAAATCTTTCAAATCCGAAAGGTTTGACAACTGAAGAGTTACTGTTCTTATAATTCCTTCCTTTTGTTTTACTTTTATATGGTTTCAGTCAGTTATATATCTCCAAATCATGCGTGAAAAATTGTTTTACGAAATCTCGGCAAGCATATTAAAGTATGTGTACAAAGCTGCAAAATTTTAAATAATAACCGTCTTTCAATTAATAAAGCTCACCGTATCCCAATCCGGATGCTGCTCGTCGACTCCTTTGTACTCGACGTAGCTGGCAAAGCCTTCGTTCAACCACAGGTCTTCCCACCATCCCATGGTCACTAGGTTTCCGAACCACTGAAATGAAATGTTTTTACATTTATATTTCGCAAGGCAATGGCTTCAGTGCTTCATGGTTCTTAATATAATTTAAATTTAAGGAAGGTAAGTTGTTCAATTGTGTGTGTTCTGTGTTTATAGATCATGGAATTATTTTTTAGAGAAATTTTACGTTTAAAGTTTTGAAATACACTGTGTTTAAATTCAAACTACACAGTAAAGTTGGATGAAGAAAAACCTTGTAATTTGAAAGAAATACAATTTATTTAATAAAATTATTTCATTATTATTTATGATTTAAAGTAATTTCAGTTCTTGTAGGTTTATTTCATGCTATGTTTATGTGTTGTATTAATAAATTGTGAATTTTCCATACATTAATAAGAAAATAAATCCTAATTTTCAAGCATTCTTACAATTGAATATTTACTAAAATCTATAGTTTTAAATTTATTTAAAGTGAAAAGAAAAATACCCACTGTACATATGAATAAATATAAATAAATTAGAAATTAAAACAAGAGAAACTCCTTCTTTTATGAGGATAGACGGATACTTATTAGTAAAAATTAGTAAAAAGGTTAAAAAATTAAAATGTATATCATCCTTAAGGAAAAAAGAAATAGTCAATCACTTCTTATTTAAACACTTTTTAAAGATTAATAATAAACAATTCTCACCATATGGGTCATTTCGTGAGAGATAACTGCAGATATTCTCTGAAGATTTTGAGGACTCGAATTCTCTGGATCATAGAGAAGGTTTGTCTCTCGAAAAGTGATCACTCCCCAGTGTTCCATGGCCCCTGAAGAGAAGTCCGGTATGGCAACCATATCTGGAAGAATATGTTTGATGTTTTTAACACCGTTAAAATGGGCTAGGATTCAAAATTTGAAGATAATTATTACTAATTTGAATTTTAAAGAGAGTGTATGTAGAAATTATCAACTTACATGAAAACACTCTATTTGAGACTCCCGAATCCGAATAAATTAAAGTAAATATTAAAATCATTATTTTTCAAAGGTAATACAACTGTAATTAGGGATTAGGTATATCAATGTGGAGGATTTTTTTCCCTCCTGTACCTTTCATTAAGAAAGTATGTTTTTATTAATGCTTAATAATGATATCAAAAGTTCAGATATGATTTATAAATGAAGTAAAAACTACCACTTACGTAACAAGGATACTATATACTAAAAAAAAAATTACACTTTTATTTTAAAAAAGTATTTACTCTAGAAAAGGATACTATTAAAAGTAATTAATTGAAAAAATACTGACTTTCTGAAGTCTATATCATAACATAATAGATATATTTCAGAATTCTTACTTAGATGGTTTATATAATATGATCCTTTTTAATAAAGTTTAAATAGAAATGTTATGCCAACTATTGCAAAACTTACCTTGTTTAGGTAAGGGATAATCAATTTCAAAATATTTTTCAAAGTATTCAAGGACTCTAGAACCAAATTTCATAGCATAATTGGTTAGATTAACTTGATCCGGTGTTGTATAAACTCTAAACTGAAAAACATAAAGAAAAGTTAAAACCTAAAAAAAACCCTTCTTATTTATTAATACATCGTTAAAATTACTATCCATAGGGTATTTAAGTTATTCTGTATAAAATGAAAGGTACAATACAAATAAAAAAATCTTCAAGATTCTCTAAAAAAAAACTTACAGGTTTCCCTGATGAAATAACAGTGCCTTGGTATTGGAAATCACATACGATAAAACAAGCCAGGTATGTCACCATTGGAACAGATTTTTGAAACTTCGTTATGAATAAATTGGAATCAGGATATTCTTCAATACTCTAAGGAAAATTTATGAAAGACAAAGAAAAATAATTAGCAATCATGGACATGATTTTAGATACATAAAATAAAGAAATTTATTCAAGTATAGTGGATCATTTCTCAGTATTTCGGCCTTACTGTAGAATATTTAAATGAATTTGAATTTTTTTTAAAACTATATCTATGCTAATGCTTACATAAAATTAGTATACTTTAGTTTCAAAATTTATTTACAATAACATAAATCTTGATGTACTCTTTATATTAGTATTATCTTATAGGAAAGTTCAAAAAGATTTTACTCATGAATAATTTTAAGGAAATTCAAATAATCTTACGTTAACTGGCATGTTTGAAAGAGCCATATATTCCTTCTCGTGCACCAACTCCACACTGAATGTAGATTTAAAGCTGGGTTCATCAAAACATGGAAAAGCTCGTCTAGCATAGGTCGGTTGAAATTTTGAAGTGGCTAAGTATCTATAAAAGATAACTCATTATCCTTTAAACTGTATCCACTATTACATTTTGACTTAATAATTTTTACTCTTCTAATAGATTGAATAAAATGTTTTCACAGAAGCAAATATGATTACAACATTTATTTGAGAAGAAACAGTTTTAAAGGTAAAAATAATGTGTCAATAAAGATGTGCTATGCATAAAACAAATTAAGAAAGATGTATTTCATTCTATGCAGAGTTAAATTGAAAGGGTTTTTAATAATAAGGAAGTAAGCAGTTAACTCAGACTACTGAAGGTGATAATAGAATTTGAGTTCTAAATTTAAGCACAGTTTCACATTAATTATAACCTGGAAATATGTATTAAAGGAGGATGCTTTCCTCTATGGTCGTATACATAGAAAATTTATCTTATGTGTAAGTGTAAGATAATTGTACTGCATATTAACCTCCATTGTTACTAAAAATTATCTGTCTAATATTTTTTAAAATGGAAGCATTAAAAAAGAACAATTAAAAAATATCCTTAAAGGAAACCTTTCTCATAAATTTTCAGGGATATGGTATATTTTAAACAAATATATGTCAAAATATTAATTAATTAATTTTCTATTAATGGGCTACTCAAATACCATTATGATATAAAGTTCGAATAAATTTCATGAAACACTTTGAAAGAAATTTTGTGAAAAACTATAGAATTTTAAAGGAATTAGAATTAACTAACACAATCAATTAAGGAAGGAGGCTTTCAAGCAATGCAAATTTTTCGCTTAAATAAAGATTTGAGGATTTTAATTTTTCCTATTTCCAACAGGTAAAAAAGGGATTAGCTTTAACATACGATTATACAATTAAAAATCTTGATTGGTTGTATTTAGGAAAAACTTATCACTGCAAATTGGGATTAACATGGTTTAGCCAAACAAAGAAATACATAGATTTTTAAGAAATGCAAATGTCTGAGCTTGTATGATGGTAACTTTAGAAATTAAGTAGCACCGAAAGAATTTATACTTATTTAATTTGAAATAAAAGACGGTAATAAGTAAAACCTGGGATCAAGAATGTCACGCAAATTACAGGAATAGGAAAATTTATTTCCAAAAGTTTTTAACTCGAAAAGAATTTTTTTGATCTTTATGCCGAGGATCTACATATTTAGACATTTATTTTTATTAAAAGAGGAGTTTTTTTAGAGCAATTGTGACTCCTATTTCATGAAATTCTAAATCACATATACTAGAAGAATTGTTTTTTTTTCTATATTAGTTTTAAGTTTGTCCTCCATGCAGTTTTTCCAGGAAAACCTGCTAGAAAATCACTGAAAAGAAATTACCGAAGAGTTGTGTTGTGTTGTATAATAAACAATTTAGTGTTTATACTTTTTATTTGATCAATGGAATTTACTTAAATCAGGTTTTAAAATGTTATATCTCAGAAACTGGAGTTCCTAGACAGAACCAAATTATTTATTTGAACTCATCATTTTTCTTAAGTTGAACTTTAAATACTTCACCTCCAAAATCCCTGATGTCCTGCGTAATTAGTATATTATAAATTTAATGAATTATTCATAAATAAAAAAAATTGTAATAATTGATTAGTGATTGGGTATATTTATCGCACATTTTGTAATAATAGTACTAAAAAATATAACTTTAATAATCAAAAATGAACATAAAAATGCCTTCAAAATATGATATAAGGAAACGTTTAGCGTAGATTTTCCTTTAAAGAGGTAAAAGAAAATATTTTTTCTTACACCTACTGATTATAGTAGAAATGATGATTGACCTTGTTACAGAAAGCTCACATTTCCTCAGGAGAAATTCCAGTTAATTATTATTTAAATGCTTTCCAGTGACAAACTTTTGTTCTTTTTAGTCCAGATGTGTGGGATTAAGATTTTAAGATTTTAAGAGTTAAGAGTTTAGTTTAGAATTTTAATTGTTTACTCAAGCATATCAGAACTTTTTTAGTTTTCAGTACCTATTTAAAATATTTCTCAATTTTCGCAACATAAAATTTCGTGGTTTGCTTGTTTTGGGCTAACCCTGATTTACTAACTAGCTGAACTAAATATTTAAAAAAATAGTTTTATGGAATTTGAAAATAAAAGATTATAATCAACAAACAACAGTAATTTACTAAATTATGCAAAGCTTTTTTTTAGGGAACGCTTTTTACTTGAAAAGGAAATTATGAACTTTGAGTGTGTGAATTAAGTACAAAACTTAATTTAATTTATTCATTTTAATGAATTTATTTATTTTTAAAACAAAACTTAATAGATTTTATTTTGTGAGATCTAAATACAGTATGTTTTAAGATTTTTATATTTTGAAACAATTTATTTATAACTATTTTCCCAAAAGGTTCAAGAAATTCTAACTAAGAGTAACTATTTGAAACTATTTAATAGTTTTTTCTTACGACAAACACAGATGTCTTCGTTTTTTAATGAATTTTAGGTAGTTTTGTTCAGTTTTTTTTATTTTGGGTAGAGTTTCTTAGAAGTGTGATACTTGTCATATTTCAAATTCTAATACCCTTTTTTAATATTAAACATTCCATTTCTTAAAGACTTTTAAAATGAACTCAGTTTGCAAAAAACACTATACAAATTCTTAAAAGAGCTTTTGTAGTGCTTTTAATTAGTATTACAGCCGAAAAACGATAAAAATGGATCGAATTAATAAGTATTACTTAATTTATCGAGTAGCTTACTGATACTAACTCTCAAAGTATTTCGAATTATGAGAAGTAGTAATAAAAATCCCCTTCACACTGAAAAAGTAAAACTTGAAAGAAGCTATCCTACTCTGATGTCTGATGTATTGAGGCAAATAGTATAAACTGTAAACAACTTTTGATTCTTTGTACACATCGTGTTCTATACTTCAAAACATCATAAGTATCATTCGACCTAACTAACTTTTGAAAGTTTATTGTCCTAAGAGAACCCAAAACTTACGAGCGAACGCGATAAGCACGGGTATCAATAGCTTTATCAATGAATATCAAGTCGTCGCCTAAACCTCCACAACGCGTCCTTAAATATTTCCTCTTCCTCTCTGTATCTTTTCCACCCTTGACCTACGACTGATCCGAACAATACTGTCCACTCATACGCGATAATGATTCAATTATCATAGAATCGAGAAGAGAAGTCGTCCACTCAGCGCTCGGAGATTTCTCAAAAGAGGATACACGGTTAAATTTTCCTTTCTAACTTCGACCGTCTCGTTCTTGCCTAACAAGATTCACTAATCCAGTGGTAATGACAGTGATTTTCTGGCGCGTCGGTGGATGAAAAGCGACGAGTTTTTTCCGAGGCGGTTTACCTAGAAACCCACTGAAGCTGTGAACTGGTCCTTGCCTTTTGCCGGGAAAGGAGTAATGTGCTGCGAAGGGCGATGGGCAGTGAAATTGTCGGATTGAAATTCCAATAACTGGTTGATTTGAGTGTCATTTTCATCCATCGACCCTCTCAACTTGTAATTACGATAATCGAATCGAATATACAAACTCAGACGCGGTAAATAAGAAAAGTGTTACTACTTAAAAAATATCTGAAATTTTTGTGAGAAGCTGTTTGCTTTAGGGAAACTTA
Organism: Tetragnatha montana; assembly: GCA_963680715.1. Taxonomy (NCBI): domain Eukaryota; kingdom Metazoa; phylum Arthropoda; class Arachnida; order Araneae; family Tetragnathidae; genus Tetragnatha; species Tetragnatha montana. Next base: position 44,884,940 of record OY796675.1, read on the forward strand.
AAGGACCATTCAAAAATTACATCACATTCCCAAGTAGCGAAAACGTTTAAGATTCGTCTGATTTTTGTCACGTATATGACCAAATTTCGTTTACTTCTAGTTGCAGTTAAGTAAACTTGGCATGTTTGGAGCTGGTTCTTGGAGCTGTGCTACTAGGGTATTTTGGGTGAGTCTTGTATGAGTGACACAATGTAACAAAAATAATTGGAGAATTAAAATTTTGTGACAAAACTATAGGTCACACTTAATAACTGTTCTTTCCTTGCTGTTAAAATGCTAGAGGAGACATTTCTTTCCCTGGTTGCCATTGCTTTTGTTAAATAGTGTTTGGAAAAGTAAAATATATAAAACTTTATGAAAGGTGTTTAAATAAAAGTATTTTAAATCGACCATCTGTAAACATTAGACTATTAGATAAATTTGTTTTAAAGTTCATTTAGGGCGAGCGCGCACGGGCGACTTTTGTCACGGTGACAAAGACAAAAACAACGTTGCTAAGGCTGTTGTTAGGGGCGGGACATAGAAGTATCCAATAGCAGCATTCGCACATGACATCACTGGAGGATAAAAACAACGTTGCTAAGGCCGTTGTTAGGTAAAGTCATGTGATTGAAAATGCTCTATTGTTTTCTAATGATATTTTTGATACTAGTAATCCTGGTCGCCGTGACTTTAGTCACTCGTGCGCGCCCTGCCTTATTGAACAAATAATTTTCTCTTTTAGATTGTCTTTGAATGGCAAAAATAATAAATAGTGACGCGAATTAATAACATATTTAGCGTTTAATTTGTATAGTGTATTATGTTAATTAACATTATGTATAATATTAGTACAATGATAAACAATGGATACAATAGAAATAATGTTCATGAGGCAAACTTGAGAAATTTTATTTATGCTGTTGTGCAAATCGGTTTTGAATTTTTAATCCCTTCCGGATTTGTTTTAATTATTTTTAATTCTCTTAAGATGGTCGTTCTGATTAAATAGCAGAAATTATAATAGTTTTATCGGGTCAGATAAGGGTTATGATTTGGGATTATGTAAATGTTAATGGTTTTGGTATGTTCTGTTCTTGAAGAGCTTTTATTCAAATTTTCGAGAAAGCGCGCTTGTTTTCTTTATAACAGTGATTTCAGCAGATCAATTTCATGAGGAGAAAAAAGCTTTTTAATCATAAATAACCAAAAAAGTGTCAAAAGGGGATAACGTATCGTTTTAGAAACTTACAACATGGCCTATGTCGTTAAGTTTATCAAATTTTATTGCAGATCGGAAAAAAGAAGTGAATAGTGAATTTGTTTAAAAGACAATCCCATAACCACCCACATTTACTTTGATTATAAAATATATTTAATCAATTTATTATGAATTCGTGTAAAAACAGCCCCGTAAGGTATTTATATTTAAGGAACTTATTAAGATGTTTAAGGTAAAAACATTAAAATCTATTAAGCTTACATTTCAAATGACATGAAAATGTACTTGTTTGTAATTAAATTTTTGATTCATGAAATTTTTGATTCTTGCAGATCATTCATATTATCCTGTTTTATACCTAAATACAAGTATTCTGCTTATTTTCTTATGTTTCCGGTCTCAATGAAAAAAATAAATCCATTTTTAGGCTCCTTTGCTAATTAATTGATCGTAGTATCGGCAAATTCATTGCAAGCATTTAAACATAATGCCCATCATTACCGATGGATACGCAGTAACTCAAATACTTCTTATTCTAGTACATATGTTACGGGCAATGTGATAAATCTGGGCATTATTAATAATGCCCGGGCAATGTGATAAATTCAGTGGAATTTATGAATGAAATTTATCACTTTGCCCGCCTCCACTTCGGGCATTATTAATAATGCCCGATTAATCACTTTGCCCATAACACATACATGACTAACATGCGAAGGGTATGTAAACAAATTAAAAGGCTATCGAAGATAATTTTTTTTTCATAGAAACCTTTTGTTCTCTAATACCTCTTTGTAGTTAGATATTTTTCTTTTGCGTGTAGCAATTTTTCTATCACCCATGCTTCGTGCGTGTGATAGAAAGTTCGTTTGACCGTGTACAGCTCAGTGATTTTCCCTTGGCTAAGTATTAAACTGAGAATACTCACAAAATAGCATCATAATGCCTCAAGGTCGTCTTTTGAGAGCACGTTTCTTGGGTACACAGAAACAGTTATAAGTCGATATTCAATTGTGGTACTTGAAGTGATTTTTAATGAGATAATATTATTGTTTTATTTAATAGAAAGAAAAGGTGGTAATGTGTCTATTTTGCTTTTCTTTTTTACTCCATATCCTAATCGGTTCAACTCCGGTAGCAGAAACTGCGCACAGCAGCAGAGAGCGCTGAAAATTCATCTTGAAGCTTGTTGATTCATTTACCAACTTATACAAAAGATATTTGATACATCCACGATTGGATGTTTATGGGAAAACTGTAATGTAATATTAATATTTACTTCCTCTTCACCAAATTATGTAATAAACTAGCCGACTAACCCGGCTTTTCACAGGTAGAGTTCATAATGGTATTAATTTTTTTTATCAAGTTGTATGTCTTTCCTTTTCTAGATTAGCATTTATCTATCATCCTGGCGTCCCTGTCAATTTTTCATCCCGGTTCCTACAGAACTCATCCCGTCCCTCAATTACTTTTGGTAGTTACCATCCATTCTAAGTGAAAAAAATCCAATTGAAAACATCCCAGTCAAATATTTAAAACAGAATTTTCATGAAGAGTTCACGGTGATGTTTTGAAATCCCGCGATCAGTTTTCATAAATCACTCCATTTAAACTCATCAAGTAAAAAGTTATCGAAAATCTGTCTTTTTAATTTTTTTTTACTTGGGATCTTCATTTTCATCCCAGAGACCGTCTGCATAATAAGTAGGAAAAAAATTCAAATGAAAACCTTTAAGCTCTGTTAGGAGCTCAAAATTTCCTACAGGAAACAAACCGTGTCCTTTTGAAAATTTTCACAGTTTATTTTTTAAATTATACCATCATCCAGGTGACAAATTCAGTCAGCAATTCACTCTTAAGAAAAATATTCGACATTATCTAATTTAAAGTAATTTTAAAAATGATGACTGCATCAATAAAAACTTGAAATAAGATAACGAAGAACATTATAAATCCCTTTAAAATTTAGGGTTGATTTTTGATTTAATTACCAACACACACCCATAAAAACTAATTTGAAAGCAAATTTCTAGAAATAAAAAATGTGATTAAAATCTAACGAATTTTTAAACCTAGTAAGCCATGCCCTATGAAACAATGAAATAATTATATGCCTGTTTTCTAATATAATTATGGTTACAGATAATTATGGTGACCTTTTCTTCCATAAATCTACGATAAAACAATAATAGCTTTAAAAACAAGTTCTATTTACTGGAAAAAAGAGTTATAAAATAAAAGTGATTCTAACATTGCAGTTTCGTTATAAAAAATTATCTTAAGTCCGCTGTTCATAAAATATTATAATTAAGATGGTTCAAATACATAAAGTATTTTTTTTCTATTTATAAAAAAACCTCACGGTTAGGGAGATGAAGAATATGTAGTATCGAAAGATGATTCGAAATAATGATTCGAGGTTTTGATATAATGCAAGAACCCCAATTAAAAAGATATTAAGAAATTGTTTTTAAGAAGCCTCAAATGCGTGAAATAGAATTGCAAAACACTCTTTGATAAAATAAAGCAATTATAATGGAAAGTATTTGATATTTTTCTTAGCTGTTTAGCAGCAGTATCCCTGGTCAATTTAACAAATGTTTCTATTCATTCAGTTTAATGAGCCAATCAAATCTATTTTTTGTAACTACTGAACAGTAACATGAAGAGCTTAAAGAATAGACTATAATCGAATATTTTTTTTTTCAACTGTGTAAACAGTTTTGCATTTTAACAAATATTTTTTTACAATTTTATTCAAATCGATATAAGAATAGAGAAAACGTTGTTTTTTTTTAACTTTCTGTAAGGATTGTTTCTGAAAACTGGTTTGGTAGGATTCAACTCTCGACCCAGTTTCAACTCTTCTCTTATGGACATATATTTGCATTCTGTTTTTATTTAGACACCTGATGATGAATACTCATTGGTAACCGTTTTACCTATATTGCCAGAGTGAGAAATTCATCACCGTATATTTCGTAATGAGTTTCGTTACTGTGATGGTTAAAAGAGGAAGATGGCACGATGAGAGTTTTCTACTAAAAGGAAATATTACTGGAATTTTTACCCATTTTGATCTAAACAAAACATGTTTTGTTATACAACATTAAGAGGAAGAAGGGGAGTTAGTTTTGCAATACTTTGTACAGAGTGTTACTATACTATTTTCCTATGAAAATTAAGGATTAATCAGGGTATCTTGATTATTGTATAGCATAAGAAAAATACATTTTCTATTTTTGGGTCAGTTTTCCACTATTTTTAAACGATTTTCGGTTATCTTAAATTTGCAAATTTCCCTTAACTTGATTTTATTTTTATTAACTTCATTCTAAGCAATTTAAATGCTAATGTTTTTGATTTTCCGGTTTTTGAATGTGTAGTTTTGTAGTATCGAAAAAAATTTAAGATGAAACCATTACTATGTTGTCTTATATACAATAAAATTTTAATATTAATCGCTTAAATTTCTTTTTTTGACACACATGAATTACATACCATAATATCAGGAATTTTCATTTGAAAGGTTCTAAGAATAATTTGTTTATAATCAAAGGTAGCATATGTAAGAATAACAGAGGAAACGCTTTAAGAGCAAATTATTTCATATCTTAAATTGTATTTAGATCAAACTATGATTAGGTGTTTGGTTTATCACCATAAAGGTATGAAATTCACTCAACGTTATCGTATTTACTCATCAGAGAAGAATGGGGTCAAATTAAAATTAGTTTTAAAAGGCAGTGTTAAAAAATAATCTGTAAAACCGGCGTAGTTTAATGGAAATAATTAATCTATTAACAAATATAATATGAATGAATTATAACAACTTATTATTTTGATTATGTAATATTTTATATGGGCTTAAAATAAAACGTTTAACAAACTTAAAAGATTATGTCATTGCAGAAAATTTTACATTTCTGAACTAAAATGTGTATAGATATGTTATTTTACGTGTCATTTTATAAGTTGCATATTTTGTATGTTTACGTGAGCAAGTAAAAACAAATGTATAAAAATTATAACATCAAATAAAAAACTTAGAAATAAAATATTTTTAAACAAAAGTATGATACAGTTTGAGTTTTGACTAGAGTGTGAGTTTTAAATAGAGAGAATTACAAAATGGGAAAAAAGGAGGTAATACTGAAAATGCTCTAAAATTCGATGGAATTACATCCATTGGGGCTGTGAGAATACTGAACTTTTTTATTATTAAAATATTACATTAGTAGGATACTTTAAAACACAGGTGGAAACTAATTTACTTAAACAACTCTTTACCAATTCGATTCAAAGACCTATTCAATTTGTTTTAAACAAAATCACAGTTTGCTAAATGAAGTCATTTTTATGGTGGTGGTGGGCTTAAGACTATACATACACGCATCAACAACTTTTGATGAGACTTGAGGTGTTGTGAAATTTCATATTGAAGTATAAATTGGGAGGTTAATTCGGAATCATTTAACTCTTTTACAATATCTCATTTCTGCTCCAAGATAGAGAGAAAGAAGATCCACCAAGGGAAAAAACTTCAGAAGATTCATCTTATAAGAGAGGAAAGTTAGGTAACTAAGTATTTAAAACGTTAAACACTTTAGAGCCACTAGATTTTTTTCACGAGAGATAGGGCTTTGGTCCCTAAAGGGGCGTCTCTAAAGGTTGGTGCCAAACTTAACATGCAAGTCTGTCATGCCTTGACTAACAAGATTTTCATAGGAACTCATCTCCACAAATGTAAACTGCGTCCGCTAGAGGACAATGTTCGCCGGCGAAGGGGCAACGTTTATCATGTTTATTCTATGGAATAATTGTTTGTCATGGCATGACAAACCTGCATGTTAAGTTTGGCACCAACCTTTAGAGACGCTCTGTATATTTAACTAAAAATATCCATGTTTAATTAAATTTTAATTCATTTTTAGAAGAGGAAGAAGAACAGAAGCATGTATCACTCACCTAGTCTCATTCTTGCTGTTCTTGTATCTACTCTTGTAAAATCCCACGATGGTTCCGTTGAGCGTACCGTTGAACTTAAACGCCAGGGCATAGGACCCAGGTTCCACCACCCTTTCCAGAGCCAGTACGAAGTACTCGTGAGGACTGTACGCGAACTGCCTCTCCAGTACGACCTCCTCTCCCCCGGGACCGTACACAGTGGCACTCCTGATGACCAGGCGGTACGCATGTACCACGAAGTGCCTCGTCGCCCGGGTCACATTGACCGAAATGCGGACTTTGCCCGAGAAGACGTCCAACTCCAGGTCCGGATGCAACCTCAGGTCGTAGTGCAAGGGTATGATATAGGAGGGGAGTCTGAAGTCCAGCCACGGAGTGTCTTCAGATGCGTCGCCGGCATCTGCGGGCACCGGGGACTTGGTACTGGAAGGGGCCGTTTGCGGACTAGGGGCCCTGGTGGTCCCCGGAGGGGACGAGTCACTCACCCGAGGGGACAGGGACTTCTCGTGGTTGATTTGTCCCTTCAGCACGAACACCAACAGTCCGACACTCAGTATCAGGAGGATGAAGATGATGATGGCGAAGACACATGATGACTGCGGCACGAAGAGCTTGGCCATGCCCGAAAATTGTTAATAAATTAATGTGAGTTGTTTGTGAGTCTTATTATATTGTTATTAATTCCATGCGTGTTGTGTTGTCACAGCACAGAACTCGTAAGTGGAGCAGCGGCATCGGGATCTTCCATTTGGGGATGATGATATGTGGCTGAGAGCGGAACGGGTTTGCGACCAGCTCTAATTTGCGTTCTCCGCTCTTGACTTCCTTAGCCCACGAGAGAGAGAGAAACTGGGACGGGTTGCCGACTGCAGCGGGGGAGTCGCCAAGGACTTTTGGTTTCTCGCCAAGCCCGGCGGGCTCCGTTCCGTTGCGGTTGGTTTCTGAATTTGCATTGGTTGAAATCAAATTTTGTCTTTTGTTTAGTTACTTAGTGAATAGTTTTATTTATATAGCATGCTTCAGCATACCTAATCAAAAATCTTACATAGTGAGAACATATTTTTCTCATCCTCTAAATTAATGGAATCAGGTTTTATACAATTAGATGCGAAATATCTTGATGCAAACTTTTCAGTAAAATAAACCGTCGTTGATCAGTTTTCCGGATTGACTGAAACTTGGAGCAATTTGGGTACTTCGATGATTATTAATTGTCTTGAAATTTACAATTAAGAAAGAGTTTAATTTATTATAAGAACCTTGAAGAAAATGTTTTTATTTTTTCCTTTTTTTTCGATATGGGATGTGTTGTACTAATGGGATGTGGAGTTTCTTTTCGATATTTTAAATTTTTTCTCAATCTTTTATGTCTCAATTTTGTTTAGAGGGAGAACGATGAATGAGCCTTTTAACTTATGAAAACACATGATGAAATATCAGACTCAATTAGAAATAAAATGGCATTGGAAAATGTACTTTTAGTTTATCTCTGAAGGAATATTCCTTTATATCTTTTGTCACTTACTTGTATACCAAGAGTATTAATTTCCCCCCCCCCCCCCATCTCTCCTCTAAAATGTATCACCAAGATTTGACTTTACAACTTAACACAGTTATAAAGGTTAGAAACAATTATAATAATTTTCTCTATTAAAACTACATAGAAGACCCTTTGGAAAATTTGTAGTGGGATAAAACTTTTAAAAGGATTTTCTTTCAAAGCAAATTTAAGTATGACTTGAACAGATCTTCAAATGACTCAAGGTGGTATTGCACATGCTTATTACGTAGTTTCTACATCGTGACAAGCACGTAAAACTGAAAGAAAACAAGAGGTATTCTCGTATTACTAAATTCCAGGGTGCAATGTGTTGTTTGAACTTCTGTGATATTTTTTTTCGTGCATATAGAATGAGACAGGTATGGAGAATTTTTAAACATCTCATACATATTAAAGGGAATACGTCTCCGTACCATGTCTGCGTGTTTGTTCGGGGTTACAGATTTGGACATTTCCGACAGAAATGGAATTATTAAAACCCAATAAGGAATAAACTTAAATTTACAAAAGCTTAATATCTAGAATTTTGAAATTAAATTGAAATATATATTGGATATTTAAAATTTATAGTAAGTTTCACATTTATCTTGCTCTGTTTCACTTTCAATTTAATGATTATGTACTTTTCAGATCTTATAGTAAAACATGTCAGCTTTTTTGTAAATACAAATATAATAATGTCTTCATCATATTTATGTTCGGCTTTTACTAGGCTTAATTAATTTTTTTCTCTGTAGTTTATTTAAAAATTGAATACACTTTTAAATAAAAAAACTACATTTAAAAAAATAACATTATTAGTCCATTTCGCTATCCTTCCTCTTCTTTTGTACTTACTTCTTACTAAACTAATACCTACACTTTTCTGAACCTTGTGGTTATGAAAATATTATTATTACAAAGTCATCATTCAAACTGTTCCCAGATTTTTTTAACGTCTTGTGATACGTTCGGTGTTTTAATCGCTAGAAACTCTTAATTTTCTTATGCATTGCTCGCTACTTTAAAATACTTTTAATAATTACATTTAGGAATAAATTAAAAGCTTGTTATTCTTACAGAAAGAAATTTTGTGATCAATATCAGTGAGATTTCTAAAAGTTTTAAACAACCATAGGAAATCATTAAAAATATAAAGCTACTTGTGGCAGAAAAACTGTTTAAAGTGTAAGAATTCACTTTTTTGAAAGTCACCCTTTTCCAAACTTTCTTCTAAATTAAATTTAAGTCGAAATAAGTGGTGCTTTAGTAGGAAAATCTAAAGTATTTTGATAGAAATCTGATAAATTGGGAAGAAAGTGCGATGTCATACTGTGAGAAGCAACCAAAGGCTGTATTTGCATAAAACACCTGAAATAGACTCATCAAAGTGTTCGAACACCATAAAGCGTCTACCGGGAATTCGGATAACAGGATAATAAAAGCCTACAAATGAATAATTGATTTTAGTAAAAACTGAGTCTATTCTGAATTATTGTATAGGAGGATTTTCTGATAGAAATGTTATGGCATGGAGAAAACTCAAGGGAAAGATGAAATTCTAATCAAAACGTTGAGCTCTCAAAAGATATGAAATTTTATATTTATTGAACGGTATTAATAATATTGTGATTGTTTTGTATCATTATTTTTGAGTAAGTTTTTTTGCTTATTGCAATCAATTTTTAGTGTTTAGTAAATAAATCAAAGGAACCCAAGTGTAAAAAAGAATATCAATATTTTCAAATTTAGGATAAGTGGTCAATATAATTATGGGAAAAATGTTTAAAAATGTTGCAATAAGCCACGTATAGAATCGTTCAGGGGCGTCATTTCAGTTTTTGGTTGGGGGTGGGGCAAGTATTTTTTAAAGTGGTGCTGTGTGGGCCGTAACCAGACTTTTATATTGGGGGGATTGACTCAATGGCATTTGTAAGGTACTCCCTAAATAGTTTCAGATAACTTAAAAGTAGTATTTGAATTATGGTGCACATAATGTCACAAGTTTATAATTATTCAAAGTAAAATTGGGGGCCTGGGGGTCTCCCCCAGAAATTTTTTGAAAATTTGCTTATAAAAGTAGTGTTTTAGTTCATTTTGAAACCCTTTGGGTAACATCCGAAGAAAACGGTTCCTTGTAAACCACACAATTTTTAGGGGAAAAAATATAAATAGATGTCAAAATTTCGAGGGGGGCTGGGGGTCCTCCCCCAGAATTTGTTCAATTAAACTTGAAATTTGTCCATTTAAACTTGTGTTTTATCTCATTTGACACTACTACGGGGAACACGCAAAGGGTAACCGCTTCTTGCAAGCGGTTGAATTTTCAAGGGAAAAACACTGTATAACCGACTTTAAAATTTTGGAGGTGGTTTGGGGGATCTCCCTAAGAAAATTTTTTAAAATTTGATCCTCAAAAGTAGTGTTTTCACTCATTTTGAGTCTTTGTGGTTACACACGATGTTTCTTGTAAGTTACAGAATGGAATCTTTACAAACTTCGTTCAGTCCAACTTCGTTACAGTGAATCGTTATGGTACCCAAATAGGATGAAGTTCACTATATTACACTGAAGTTCACAACAACCGATGTTATTCTATTGCTGATCTTTCAATTAGCACCAGTGAAAAAGTCGCCAGAGAAATCACTACTACCCCGTGTTCAGCATAGCAGCGCTTTACTGTATTCCCTTTCATGGAGAATAAAAATCGAATCATGAAGGAAGACATTTTCGAAGCTGAACCCTTTCATCACTTGGCCTTGAAACCGGTCAATGCGTGGGCGACAATAGAATTTTCACCTTCCATTTCCGTCAAAGCCAAGACACCGTCGTTTCCTTTTCACAATAAGTGATTCGAATCAACAGACCTGGCTCGGCCAATAGAGATGCCGAAATTAATCAAAACCAACAATCGGATGTTCTGCTCTACTAAGCCAGGAGGGTCGAAAACTCCTTAAATGTTATCTCTCATGTCAGTGGTGTTTCTTAGAAGATTTCCACTTAGCGTTCAAAGAGCGAAATTAGTCTTGCTCCGATGTTGATTTCTTGAAGCGAATCGCCGGGAATTGAAGATTCTGTTTGACACTGAGACGTCATTTGGCAATGAAACGCATTACCGCTTTGTGGGTGTACCGTGCGACCTTGACTCCTTAGTTGGTTGCTCTTCCTCAGGAATTGAGGGTGAAAGATTCTCCCAAACAAGGGCCCTAAAGTACCAAATGTGACACACAGAAGACCTTTTTTATTTAAAAAAAAATACATGATGATAACATTTATTGGTTTTTAATAATATCGTAAACAGATGTTTACACCATTTAATGCTTTATTTCCCTTTTTAAGGTCTCCCTCTCCTAACCTGGACTTCAAGAGACACCAGAAAAAAAAAGTTGAAATTTTACACCAGAAATGTTAGAGGAACCCTGTTTTACATTTTTAGGCATCATTGAAATATAAATCTCACAAAAAGAATATCTCTAAGAAGTTCTAGAACAAAAAGTTAAAGTATTTGTTAGTTAAAAAATACCTGTTAAAAATCTAAAGAGAATTGACAGTAGCAGTAGTAATAATGATGTTGGAAACAAATATTTTTTTGGGAAGGCTCACCTTTGTTTTTTTTTACTTTTTTCTCATAGTTTGCTCAAAAACTACATATTTTGGAGGGACGGACCAAATATTTCAGAGGACAGCGTCTTCCCTCGTCCATTTCAGCTGCTTTGTTATTAAAATGTTTAAACCAGAAAATTGCAAACAATTTCCAATAGAAAATTGCTGAAAACTGTTTCAGAGAATTTGGAGCGTTACACGAGCAATTACACGAGAACATACGGTACCATCTTAAGAAGAAAAAAAAAGAGATTTTCTGTGAGCTGTCTCATATGTGCAGTCCCAGACAACCAATCACCTCGCGAAGCGAGTCAAATCATTCCTTATGTTGACAGTAGTATTTTTCTTTGAGGAAGCTTAAATACTCGCCAAAAGAGCGATAAACGAATTAAGTGTCGTTTAATTAGTTTGCCCGTGAGTGAACGTTTCGTTTTTTCTTAGTTGCCTCATTAATATTTCCGTCAAAGTTTTACCTTTTTGCAGTAGCAGGGATCGAAAAAAAGTATATATTGTAACAATTATGTAAGAACTGCGCAGTCTCTTAAAACCTGTTTATTTGTTTGTAAACAAATGCATGTGTGTCCTACAAATGAGTTTGAACTAGTTTCTTAGTTGATTTGATCTGATATATGCATAATCTGCGGTGATTTAACTATGTAAATTATAACAACTAAATATTAAGAAATGATATAATGGTTCTTGAAGAATTAAGATATGAACTGATATGACATTACTTAGATCAAATAAATGCATTTTGACTCTTATTTTTAAGCGAAAATAAATTATATTTAAGAAACAAATAAAAACCAGATTAACAACCTAGATTTGTTTGGAAATGTCATCATGTGCCTTGACACCTATGTTTACTGAATGGCTAGGAGCTCCCAGAGATTATGTGCTTATAGTAGATTTACTGATGTCAAATGTTTCGTTCAAATGTTTGATGTTAAGTTGCATAATATCGTGCCAAATAAATAATATGCAATTCCCCTTTTAGTAAATCTTAAACCTTACTTGTGATAAGAAGAAAAGGCTGAGTTGTGAAAAAAAAAGCTTTTGTTTTTTAATTTGATTACTAAATTTACAGCTTTTTGTTAATTTTTCTACGAATTTAATGGGACAATGGTTCTGGTCGATCAAACTCTGAACTCTTCATTATTGTATGTTCTTTGAATAAAAAGCATAGGTATATGGAAGTATTTTCAGTTTAAACTTAAAACCTATCAAAAACTTCTTTTATTCTCTGCTATGTAAGTGAATGATGTAACTAAAATCATTAAAAATTCAATAAAAAAAGTCAAAACAAAATGAAAGGGGAAGAATAGCAGTATACCTTTCCTTACCTTTTTTGCTGTTAAAGAAATTGTAATGCAGTAATTTTTGAAATTAGAACACACTCTCAAAAGAAAGAACACAAAAATCCAACTTCAATCTCCTCCAACTTCAATTCGGAACATAGGAGAGGAAAATCAAATTAGTATTTCCACACTCTCCAAACTCGTTCCCTCCTCTTTATTTTAAAAGTACCTGAAACTTTAGTTAGTAAAATCCAATTTCATTAAAACCGTAGTGTATTGAATCTTCAATGATAGAACTGAAACGCTAATTTTATTATCTAACCTATTTGAGAATGCGACGAGTCTTCTATTTCTGTAATTAATCCCGATTTTTAATTAAAATATTAGTTTGCTGAACCGTGTGCAAAACAATTTTTATCCCCTTATGGAATTTAACTAATAATAAGTAACTATAAATTTAATTCAAAATGTTTCTATAAGCGTATAAAGCTATTTGAAGGTTCATAAAATAGTTTTCGTAATTTAATAATATTGATGTTAGGAGTAATTAAAAATATTTAATTAGTTAATCCAATGAAAAATGTCTCAGAAAAATTATCAATAAAAAATCATGGAGGTGGTATTCTACGTACTTAACCATATGTTACGCTTAAAGAGCTTTTACCATAGGCAAAAATACGTTTTTACCATAATATCTTGGAGAAATTTTAGTTACGATAATTTAATTGAATTTTATGGAGAATTGAACTGAATAAATAATGTTATTAAGTGCCTACTAATCTTACAACCCGATTGTATAGCTAGAACAATTAAAGATGAAATATATTTTAAATTTACTTGATATAATATTATGAGGAATAAATCTATTACATTAATAAAAAATATTAAAAAAATTGTAATGGTTGTCACTAGCAGTATACATTTGCCTATGACAAAAAGGCTTTAAAGGTTTTCGTTGCATCACAGTCCATCCTAGGAGTAAGCAAACAAAAAGATTTTCGTAAAAAAGGGGGAATGTTTTCTAAGGGATTTCAATAGTATCTTTGAAAACATTTTTATATCCCTTAACTGAAAAAAAATAGTAATTTTTACTTCATTTAAAAAATTATTAAAGGGAATGTATTAAATAAAAAGAGGGTATTAAATAATTTCATATTAATATAAAGTTATACTTTTAATTTTTTGATATTATATTCAAGAATAGATGTAAAATAAAAATGTCTACTTGAGGAATATTTAAACATTTTCAATATACACTGTTAGGGTAATTTAATTTTTCTATTAAATGACTAGGGGGCCTGCCCCCTGCTCGCTATCGCTCACCAACCCCCGTAACTGCTTCGCAGTTCTTTTCAGATCGCTTCGCGATCTTAGCGAGCAGAGCTCGCTTGTTCATCTCAACAATAATCCAGCCTAATCCTCTTCTCGACTTAATTAAGCCTCTTGTAATAACGAAACTACCTCTCTCTTGCTTATAAATAATTTAATTCGTATCATTCCCCTAAATTAACAACAAAAATGTTGCTGAAATATATTCCTTTTTTAGCTTATCAATAATTTAATCAAAATGTTAAAAAATATCCAGCAAGTCTACTAATAATCATAAACAATTTTGTAGAAAAAAACATTGTTGAAAATAAAAGAAATCAGACTCATCATAAAACTCGGCTGTTTCTCTAGTGAACGGCCACAGTAAGAGAAGAAAAAATTAAAACTTTGAATCTTAATAACTCCAAAACTAATTATAATTTTTTGAAAAACAAAACGCCAATATTTTTATAAAAAATAATTGTATGTGTGTTTAAAATATCATAGTTCTACTGTGATTAATTTTTTTTTTATAACGAAAAAACCGAAAATCCGTCAAAAATTTCGAAACTTTAAAACTTAATTACTCCAAAACTAATTCGAAATTCGAAAAAAGGGCGACGAGGTGCAAAACTTCACATCTAAGAGAATGCGGCTGCAAAAAATCATATTTCTGCTGCGAATAGATTTTGCTGGGGGCGAACTCGCAGCAGAAAAAAATAATTTTCGACTTTGACATAAAATAATTCCAGAACTAATTATCTCATTAATTAGTTATTGGAAAGAAAAGGACCCTCATACATTTGTCTACAAATGGTCAAAATTTAAATAATTTCCGCTCCATAGTTTTTGCATAGTGACAATTCAAAATTGTCAAAGTGAAGATTTTCTGAAACAGCGGCGGCAGCGGCGGCGGCGCCGACTGTTACTTTTTTTTAATATAGAGAGATAGGTCTTTTTCTTCAACATTACGAAGTTCATAAAAAAATTTCTATAGATTAGTAAATAAGTGAAACATTTGAATACTATTGATTGTTGTATTTTTAAAATATTGGGATTAATATTGAAATAAGAAAAAGAAAATAGTTTTTAAAATTTATTTAATATATTTTAATTTGGATAGCTAACTTCTTAAAAATCATTTTATGGTCGAATGTTAATATTTTTATTCACTTTTAATTATCGCATAGGTTTCACAAATTTATGCTAGCATAAACCTCTAACTATATGAGAAAAGAAAACAAATTTGTTAAAGGACAAAGAATATGGTTTTTAGTATGATAAAATAAAAAAAAGGCGTATCAGAGTGGGAGGAACATTTGTTTACACTCGACTTACACACATTGCGTGAGATTTGGTCAGTCCGTTAACAATAACTACTAGTGAATAAGAGATTTTTGCGTGGCTTTATAGCATCATATTCAAATCTTCTTCGTATATATACTCGGTGTCAGCCAATGAAATATTCTATGTAAATATACGTTCTATATGCTTCAGTTCTTGTGAAACATGAACTTTAAAGGGTTCTCAAACGTCGATGACCTGTTTACTAGAAGGAAGTCTTTTAAATAAATTTATTTTTAAAATTGACGCTTAAAGATATTTTTGGTTGTGCTAAAGCTAACAACGCTTTTTTTTTAATAAATGAACCCTTTTTATGCGTGTTAAGTTGCATAAAGCTGCCAATGTAGTTTAAAGTTATTGGTGTCCCTCAAATTTATGTGTTTTTTAGATACCTATGAAGAATCTCCACAAATGCGAAATAAATTTCAGCTGCATTGTGTATTTTTAGATAAATATAAAGCGCACTTTTATATCTTTTGGAAAGAATGTTACTTATTTTAGTTGTTAATACTACGAGTAAATAAATTGTGAATAGTTATGTTAATAATTATTGACATTAAAAATGGTATCATTTAGAGGAAAATAAAGCCGTTACGAATTCCTTACCTATGGGATAAAGAGGAATGTTAAATGTTTTTTATCGAAGATGCGTTAAAACCACCAAATGAAGTAACCCAAAGGTTTCTTATATTAAGCTTTGACCGTAATATTTTTTTTTTAGTTTAGAAGTTCATTTTTTTTTTAAATTTGGGATTTACTTAACATTAAAAATTTATTATGATGGTTCAAATTTGCAATAACCTTTTTTATTTTACGAGTAAAGCTTTACTGCTTGGTTTAAAAGTGTGGCACATAAGTGGCTTAACCCTTAAGACACATTAAACTTTCACATTAACCTTTTGACAGTTGCAATACAATGAAGATGTAAAAAGAAAACTTTAAAAAACAACTATGAGCTTTGATATTGGATTACAGAATTCTTGTTATGAGATGCTAAATAGGATACTACTCTAAAGACAGAATAGTAAAGGGGGTCTAGAAATTTCTTTTTTGATTGGGGCTGGAGACACAACGGAAGCAAAGTATCAGACCTAATCTCAGTAGATTGGATTATTGATTCAGAGATTGTGGAAGATTAGGGTGTATGTCAAAATACAGTGGCGTGATCAATTTAAATCAATCCTACTCTTATTCTAACATTCACTCAATCACAGATTTGAGAGGTGTTTTTTTTTTACTGTGACCATGATCTTGAACTAGATCGAATGGAAGTACAAAAGCTTTTGTGAGAAAAATTACCAAAATATTCTTAAAAGTGAACCGTTAATTGGTTGGTGTTGAGGAATTACTAGTTTCACTAACTTTTATTGATGGATAAAGGGGACACTAGTGCTCAGATTATAGAACATTAATTAATTAAAAGTTGATTTTTTATGAAATTACGATAGAAGTAACTACCTATGTATTGCTTGTTAGGAAGAAAACGCTTGTTAAAAATTTTTTTGTTTAATCTTAACATAAAATATAAATTAAAATGGATAGAAATGATAGAGTAATAAAGTAATCTAAAAGAGTACATTTATTTTGAAAATATCTTATCTATTATAATAATAGGTTAATTGTGTTTGGGAAAACTTATCAGTCCATTCTGGATTTTACTTTAATTTGTATTCTGTAAAAAAGATTATAAAATAATAATTTTGTTATACTTTTTTTATGAACATTTTTACTAAAAGTGGTCTAGAACATGTTTCGGAACTATGATACGATAGGGTGTTTCGAAAGTATATGGTAAAAGTTTTTTTTTCGAATTTCCCAGATGCCCCCCCCTCAAGTTGTTACAAATACTAAAACATAATTACCTGCAAATTTTCAGGTCTCTAGGACGATTTTTGACCCCCGCGCCCTTCAAAAGTAGGTTTCCCATGTTAAAGTATAGGGAAAATATTGAAAATATCGTCATTTTTGGTTCTTTTCAATTTTACGAGCCTGAACGCAGTCAATATCGAATTAAAACCTATACATCATCTTTGGGACATCATTGCCTCAAGATCCTATCGGAAAAAAATTCCATGGCACCTACTGGGGGGTAGTTACACGGGGATGAAAAGCGAGCTTTCACCGAAACAGAGGATGCTTGCCGCGGGTGCTGGGTTATGCTCGCCGGCGTTTGCGGAGGGACCTGGATAAAAGCCTATTTAAGTGTTTATTGAACATTTTTCCTAAGGTACCTCGTTCTATTCTGTTTCTATTAGTAAAAACCCATTAGTTAGCTCCCGCCGCTAGCGCCCGCAAGCATCCTCGTTTTTCGGTGAATGCTCGCTTTTCACCCCCGTGTAACTATCCCCCAGTAGGTGCCATGGAATATTTTTCCGATAGGATCTTGAGGCAATGATGTCCCAAAGATGATGTATAGGTTTTAATTCGATATTGACCGCGTTCAGGCTCGTAAAATTGAAAAGAACCAAAAATGACGATATTTTCAATATTTTCCCTATACTTTAACATGGGAAACCTACTTTTGAAGGGCGCGGGGGTCAAAAATCGTCCTAGAGACCTGAAAATTTGCAGGTAATAATGTTTTAGTATTTGTAACAACTTGAGGGGGGGGGGCATCTGGGAAATTCAGAAAAATTTTTTTTTGAAACACCCTAATGATACGAGAACAATTTTCATTCAAAATATCAAGGCAATAAGTGTTAGGTACTGATCTAAAATTTTTTACCTTACCTAAGTTCAGAATAAAGGTTTCTTTAAGACTGATGACAAAAAAAAGAGCCACAAAAAAAACATCTTAGTGAGAATAAATTGAATGAATTTAAAAAGTATCCTACAACCTGATAAACACAAGCTTATCAATTCTCTAAATTTTACAAGTTAATCTTCATTACTTAGGTTTTAACTAACATTTGAAAATTATACCAGGATTCAGATTTGCATACTTTGTAGGAAAAGGCTACACTAATAAGAAAAATAGAATATCACAAAATGTTTAATTATAATCTTTTATGATGATGATTCATTCATCAGAAAGTAAAGATTCAGCATAAATTGTGTGTTTTAAAATATAATAAATAATAATAGTTAAATCGATAGTAAATAATAATAGTTTAATTGATAATAAATAATAATAGTTCATATATAGATAGAAGAAAATAGGTGTTAGAGCAAGTAAGGGCAAAGATAATTTAAAAGTAAATTTATTAATGCATAAATTAAACTTCGTTGAAAAAGGTTTGTAAATTTTTAAATCACAAATTCTTTTCAGTTGTAATTTCATTATTTATTTAAGCTTTTCAAGAAGATCAAGCTTTTCGAATTGACTGTTAATTAAGAGCAACTTGTTTCAAACTTGTTTCAACTTGTTTCTTTGGGATTTTCATTCATTTTTGGTTTTTGTTCTTTCCTCCTTTTTTTTGCGTATGTATGTCTTTTCTTTATGGTTGTATAATGATTTTTGTTAATTGTACAGTAAATTTGTATTTGTATTGTAAAAAAATCCAAAATTCAATTTTTGTGAAAAGAAATGGTTTTTTGAGAAAAACATTTCGATTTAACCTTATTTCGAAAGAATGTAGTCTATTGCAAAACTTCAAGGTGGTTTAAATAACCAGGTAGTAGCGGATACACACATATCTTTTGTTTAAGAAGACATTTTCACTTTCCTAGAATGACATTAACGCTTTCAAAGAATCAAAGAAACATGAATAACCTTTTAACGCCCATTTCGGGGATTTGTCTTACCTTCACTAATTAGCAGGTGAAGGTCGGAACACTTTTACGCAACATTGTTGCTTCTCGGATTCTGTTAAAAAATACATTCCTACTTGTTCCATGCAATTCATTATTCAAATTTAAACCTTCTTACTCGTGTTTCCCATTACTTTTAAAAAGAATTTGATGCAAAGGTAATTTTAATGGTGGATTTAGAAAGAAATATGGGATGGATAAAGTTGAAGATCTTTTAACTACTTTGCTTTTAATTCTAATGGGATTTTAATAATAATTTTAAAAGTCTAAAAGCTGTTAATTTTAGAACAGGGACAGTTCAAAAATTACACAAGCACATAAGGGGGAGAGGGGTTTGCTATTTGATTATTTTTGCTGCCAAGGGGGATATGAGTGTTGCTTACGCAATACATCAAAAACTCTATTTTCTAATACTTCTTGTAATTTGCAAAATTAATTTAATTCAAGTACGTAGTTTAATTTTAAAATAAGTTAAATAAAACATTTTTTTGTTTCAAATCAAGTAAGTTTTTTATTTAAATTAATTTCTAAATTCTTAAAGTTTGATCAATGCTAAAGGTTTTAAGAAGAAAAAACCTGTGCGAATCTTGGGAAGTTGCTTACATAATTAAAAAATGGGGTTTTAACGATTTGGTACCTTTTGCTGATTTTAAAGGATGGGGATTTAAAATCCCAAAACATGCTTACATAATAGTTGAGCAACTCCGGGTAGAATAACAACAAAGAAAAAATTTCTGTACTTCATCAAAGTCACATCAATTGATGTCATTTAGTTGAGATGGGAGAGTTAATATAAAATTGCACACTTGTAAATTCTACAATACACATCCTTATTGGAAATGATGATCAATAGAATAAAGTTACACAAACGGATATAAAAGGGTGAATGGGAAAGAGCAATTTCAACCTGAGAAAATAATTATTATCCTTGAACCCGCATGTAATAGGTAACTTGAAATATCGGGTTATAAGATTTCTTCGGTAAGCTGTAATATCAGCTCAACAAAGAAAATTAATTGCTGAGTGAAGCATTGAGTTTAAAAATACCAGAAAGGAGTGTAGTTTAAATGTAATTAGATGGAATTATCATTCTTCTTTGATGTAGCTAATATAGATAAAGATGGATGCGAATTTTTGAAATTCTTTTAATAGTAAAATATTTTTGATTACTATGTTTTTCAGTTATCTTTTTATTCCTATTTACTGGCGGAATGAAATAACAATGTTTCTTTATTTTCAAATTTATCATTATAATTATGTTTTTGTATTCTGACTGAAAATAAAAAAAGAAAAATAGGTGTGGTCTGATTGTAAAACAGAGTATAATTCCAATCATGTAGATTTTGATTTAAAAATTTTAGGTTAAAAAATATCACTTTTAAATGATATACTGTTAAGTTCAAAGTTTTGACTACCATACATGCATAAAAAATAAAAAACTCAACAGTAAACTTTTAAAAATTTCGTTTACATTTTCCAACATCCTTAAAAAATACTCGTTATACAGAAAATTTATTTTGCTCTATAAGTTCCAGAGAAACGCTTCTGAACCTTCAGTTTTAGTATGATAACGAGTTCATGGAAAATTCTGATTCACCACAAAGTAGGAACAAATCGGGACTACTAGGTACGTTTTCAGAGAAATATTTCACTGTAGGTAGAAAAAAAATACCCGCATACAGGGAAAAAAATTATTTTGCAACGCATTTGTCACCTAGTTAAGAAATAAAGTTTTACAATCCAATTAATGGAAAATTGATAAATACTGGAAAACACAGAGTTATCAGAATATCGAAATATTAAATTAACAAGTAATGCTTTCTTAATTTATTTAATACTTTAAAGAACATTTTCCCCAATCATGTTCAATTAATTGCTTTACGTTATAGAAATCATTCAAAGAAAAGTAAATGTATTTAAATATTTTAAAATTTTTTAATGAATGATCTTTATCACTTATACAAACAAATTTGAATTAGAATTAAAAGCGCGACGTAATGCAATTTCAAGATTTAACAGCATTTTATTGATAGAATGGACAATTTATGAATGCTTTGACTCTTTGCAATTTTTTGCCTGAATAATTACTTAGAATGAAAACATTTATTCACTTATTATAAGCTGAGTATGGTAAATACAATAAATTACGAGTTTTAAATCTATCTTTTTGTAACTCTTTTGAAATAAAATAATATGAATTTGGAAAGATTATTATTTCTTTCAGTCCCATAAAAATTACTCGTAACAAAAGCTAAGTAGTTTTGAGAAGCATCAATGAAAACAGAGGAAAATATTGATTTAAAATGTTAATGAAAATATCTTCTTCATCTCAAATTCCATAGTGTCATATTCCAAATAAAACAGTGCTGCTATCTATGTTATTTTATCATCACTACGTTCACGCAACAGGATTCGAATCTCTCTAATTCTAATACCATAACGCTCTTTGGTCAATGTTTCTATCCCTTTTACATTAAGATTATGAAAAACTTTAATTTTTCAATAAAGAATTGTAAATAAAATTAATGCGATCTCCTTTTTAAAGTTTTTATGGGGGAAAAATAAAATAGGAGGGAATTAAAACAGTGCAAGATTTTTGAAGTTTTATCTTTTTGAAAGTTTAATTCTATTTTCTACTCAGTATACCCTAAATGGAAAACTTTAATTGGAAAATAATTATTCCACTAGAAATATAGAACATACTTTTTTTGTTCATATAGTTTTGTATACTGATTTTAAACTAAATTCTGGTTGCCTTAGCCGTTTAAGGCCCCTGACTCTTTTCCAATACATTTAAATAGAGACATACAAGAGAGAAACGTTTTAACAATACACTTTAGAACTCTAAGCTTTTAGCTGCAGTGCAATATAAGTGATACATAAACAAAACTACCCCTAACTTTTTCTCAATGTCCCATAGGTTGCCCATATGCCCATATGGGTTTCTGACTCCTGGGCAACTCATATGTTTCCATTTTTTCATATATTTATTCCTTCTTGTGTTGAATTGCAAAAAAAAAAGGACAACGTAAATTAAATGCACATGATTAATAAAATTTAATTAAAAACAAACAGCCGTTTCGGGGATGCTTGGATCCCCTTCGTCAGTGTGATTGAAGAACATGACCAACACAGTATTTATACAAGCAACAAAAACAAGCGTTGCCAAATAAAACAGTCAACAAGTTGTACATGAAATAATTAAAGTATTGTTACATGGCAAATACTGAAACATCAAAAGGAACAAAAAGATACAAGATTATTTTTGAGATTTCCAAATTGGGGAAAGGAATGGGGTACTAATTAAATCGTAAATCAGATGAATAGAGAATTTATTAATAAAAAAAACTTTAAAAAAAAATCAAGGTCAAGGGTTGAACTACATCTTTTAATAAAATCTTGGCAGGTGAAAAGTCTAAATTGTGGTCATTATCCCAAACGTGTTTCGCTATAGAATATTTCTCAAATTCCTGTTTTTTAATATAATTTTCATGTTCTTTAAGCCTAAATTTAAGTGCACGTCTTGTTTGTCCTACTTTGGAGAAACCACAACTACAAAAAATTCTGTATATGCCCCATCTGTTAATAATTTCAAGAGGGTCCTTAAGATTTGAAAAAGAAATTTCATTAACAGTAGCCAAAAACCACAGAAAAACCAAATTTTTAAGACATAAGAAATTTTGAAGGAGATTTTAGTAAAAAAGGGTAAAACTATTAAGTAAGGGAACTCATGTTTAATTTTTTCCTTCGGGCGTTTCCTCATAAACTTATTAAAAATGCGGTCTATGAAGGTGTGGCAAAACCCACAATCAATAGCAACCTCATTAATATAATAAATCGTTGCAATCAGTTTCTATAAAAGTATTATTACTACAAACATAAAGCGACTCCCCATGGTCGGCATGTGTCTCTGATATGCTCAACTACTTCAACTACAAACATTAATGGCACGAAAAACTAAAGTATTAAAGGCATCTTTTTTTTTGGTTATAGGGATGATTCGATTTATAATGCGGGGGTATAACACTGACGCACGAAGGGGATCCAAGCATCACCGAAACGGCTGTTTGTTTTTAATTAAATTTTAATCATGTGCATTTAACTTACGTTGTGATTGCAGCATCTCTTAAAATTCAAAGTTTTCAATTTTAACATATTGAAAATTCTCTCCTGAATCCGAAAATACGCTTGTCTTTTACGAGAAAAATTTTGTAAGTTAATTATAAGATATTTCATTACAGAAAAGCTGACGTTAAAAGTGCCTCTCGGAAATGAGGGAAACACAGTTTCCATGGAAACACGAGGTTGTCAAAACAAAACAAAAACTAGAGCTCAATGTATTTCAAAGCGGAATGATTGTAAACAAGGCACGCATGACGTCACAAGCTGTTTCAGCTCAGACCGAAACGAAGCTCTTTTTAATTAAAAATAACTTAAAAATTAGCGCTTTGAAAGGTATATTAATGGTTTTGTGGAGGTTTTAAGCGATTCTGAATACATTAAGATTTTCAAAAAAATTGACTCCAATTGTCCATTGATCTTTTGCACAGAGTGGATTTTGATTTTACATACATCCTTCTTGTGTTGTTCCTGGTTTGTAAAAGTGCGTATTGTAAGTAAAATAATAAAGGTTCTTCTACAGCAAGTTAACGCCAATGAAGCTGAATCAGAATATAGAAATGCCTAACGAAATTTATTCAATATTTTTTTCAATACAAAGGTAATAGAAAAATAGATCAAGAAAGATCAATGAAAGAAACAATTTATAACTTATTTATTTATTTTAAAAGTCATTGTGGAAGAAAAGAAACTGTTAAAGTTCTCAAAAGAATACAAGTATATCTACATTCAACTGGATGTGTAAAAATTTATGTTATTTTGAAAAAAAAAACACATTAAATTATGATAAAGCTATGTTTAAGAATCTTGAATTGGCCATAAATAATATTTTACATTCAAAATGTTTCATTGATTTCCTCATTTTTGTCATGACGTAAATCACTGATTTTTTTTTTGTTTCCTAGAAACTTTTTTTGCACCAATTTATAAATTATAATCCTCTAAATTCTTAAATTATTTACTTTTTTTTAATAAAAAACAATTATGCTTTATTATTGAAAATTTTGGGGTACCTTTTAACATGTGCCAAGGTGCCCCACACCTGAGTGTCCCAAGGTGCCCCACTTGACGCTTTGGATATTAAACTTAATTGCTCTTTTTTGGGTTTAGCAATACATTTTCTTTTTCTTTTCTAAAATATCAATGGATACACTTTTTTTTAATCTAAACATCATTATAATAACATAAATGTATTATTTTACTTCAAAAAGGCTTTTCAAACTACATGTGAATGTAACTTCAGACCACGAAAAACAAGAAAAGTGAAATAAAAAATTTCCTAGACGCACCAAATATTCCAAAACACGTTCAGTAGTAGATTTTAGTCTAATTTATTAGTACCTATAAGCACGAGTTCATAACTATAAAATTGCATCTAAAAAGTGGAGTGTTCCAAGGTGGGCCTTGTCCCAAGGTGCCTCCCCTACTCAGTAATTTAAGCTTTTAACTATTTTAATTAATGAAAACTTATTTTCAATGAAAGAATGTTTTTCACCGATCCTCATGAGATACTAGTGTAAGTAAAAATCGTATACTTTAAACTGATATGAAAGAATGTGAAAACTAAACTACATTTAATATTTTCTTACTGTAAAACTAAAGCACACAAGTTCAAGTTATGCAAATTAATTAATTAAAAGTGGGAATTTTGTTCATTGTTTTTGTGGTGGTGCTTCTTTCTCAATGTGAAGTATGGAGTATTTTATCTCTTTATTTGTACTTCTGTTTACTCTTCCAACTTTTCAGGAAAATAGGCGATTCCCGCATTTTTATTTTCTTATTCGATAAATATATCCCAGAGAAGAATAGATGTGGAAATATTTTTTAATTATGATGCTTATTTGTTTTTTAAGGAGACTCAGTATACCAATTTTTTCTCAATTAACAGGATTTTAGTAATTTTTTAGATGTTAAATTATGTATTTACTTCTTAATAATTCATATTTAGCACAAAAAGCAAATTTAAGAATTTTGCTTATCCCTTAATATATAGTACTCTTATGACTTGATATTTTTTCTCGAGATAAATCAAACATATATTGTTACTTCTACCTATAAAAATTTGAATACCTACAAAAGTTTCGAAAAAATATAGATTTTTTAAATTTGTCATTTTTTTTTTGAAATCTATACATAGAGGTCTTTAAAATATATTACTGATAATGACTACAAAGTTTTAAGTGATTTGGACGATTATGAAATAAGCCTTAGGAATAGGATAGAAAAGCCGTTTAAAGATTGAAAGCTATGGTTTAGTAATGCATAAATTTAGAAAACCTCAAAATTTTTGAACTGAAAACTCTCATATCATGAAACTTTATAGGAATAATTCTAAAGGTATCAACCTTCTTCTTATGGCAAATTCTCAAAATCGAGATAAGTCCCCTTAATTTAATTTCAAAGTTTGACTTTAATAAAGAGCGTGAAACCAGTAAGTGACGTCTTTCCATCCGAAAAAAATATTGGTTATTTTTACTTTAAATTATTGGAAAAAAGGCGTGAAAACAGATCAGGGGCTCTACTTAGATGTCTCCGGAATTATTTCCCTGTTGGGAAAATTCCGGAAGTCATTTAATCCGAAACAATGGTCTTAGGATTAAAAGCGATTGAAAATATTGAATTAACTCAATTTTTTGAAACTTTTAATAATGATTTTTGAACTTAAAACAACTTTTTTATTAAAATTTCTACCTACCTTATTTTGTTTTTAAAAAATTCTGGAATAGTCCATTGTTACAGCATAGTTTTATTATTCATGCTACTTACATAACTGACAGACTTACATATCTAAATCCACTTGGTACTTGGTTACTTAGTTTTCTATCTTCCATTTATCTTATTTAGTTTAGTTTGTTTATTATAGTTGGCCTTGTGTAAAATGCATTCGTCAACGTTATACGATATTTGCTTAAAATAATAATTAATGCAAACTATTTTATTGAAATAAAATTATACCTCACATTGATTGAAAATGGTATTCAATTTTTTTACACCTTGTCTTAAAGATTGCTATATAGTGTTGTAAATTGCTGAACAAAGAAACTTTATAACAGTTTATCATCAACAAAAAACGTTCTAGACGAACGAATTTTCTGAAATCAGTAATTTTATATTTAAAGTTTAAGTAAACATTTTCTTTCACGTTGTAGGTGTGTTTATTTTACGAAGTGAACTCTATCCAAATTTTTATCACCCATTGAAGAGAAAATGTATCAACAAGTCTATCAGTTAAGATAGCACTTGGCGAGGAAAGTGCCGTTTTGGCGATGCCACTGATGATAGATGATGCCTCAATCTCGCCATGAAAAAGAGCGCCGGGAGCATAAATATACCACAGTGATGTCCACACAACTGAAAACGAGAGCATCGTAAGATGCATTAGATTGGATAATCCTCACATTTTTCCATTTTTCGTTCTTAAACTTGGATTTCACTCGGCAATAACTAAATTTTTAACATACAAATTAAATACTTAAATTTAAACAATGGAAGAAGAAAAACCCAAAATAAAAATGGGGAAAGTAGTAGTGAGCAAGACGTCCTGTGTTCTTTCATTCGTCGTATTCCTCCTCATGTGTGCTTGTGTCGCTCTTCTCGTATTTGTTTTAAAAGGAGAAAAATATTCCGAAAGCCTGGAACTAGAAGACCAGCAAGCTCCTCCAGATTTTCAAGCCGATGCACCCCCACTGGAACCGCCAAAAGAGAAAGACCCCTGGCAACACTTCCGACTCCCACCTTACATCGTCCCCACTCATTACGACCTGTTGCTCAGACCA
This sequence comes from Tetragnatha montana, assembly GCA_963680715.1. Taxonomy (NCBI): domain Eukaryota; kingdom Metazoa; phylum Arthropoda; class Arachnida; order Araneae; family Tetragnathidae; genus Tetragnatha; species Tetragnatha montana. The sequence goes on from OY796675.1 coordinate 44,911,850, forward strand.
AACCTCACGACGGACTTATTCACTGGGACGGCAAACATAACAGTGGATGTCTCCGAAAAGACCAAATACTTCATCGTCCATGTCAACCATCTCAATGTACTGGAATCCAGGTTGTTCGATATCAAGGGGGATTCAGAGATCGCAATAGAAAAGTCGTTCCTGTATCCTAAATACCAATATTTCGTGGTGGAGGCGAACGATACTGTGGATTCTGGGATTTACAAGTTGTATTTCGAATTTCAAGGATCGTTGACAGGAAAAATTGTAGGGTTCTATAAGAGCTCGTATAAAATTGGAAATGAAACTAGGTATGTCGTTTCTTTTTATTTTTTAATGAAAAAAAAAACCAGCATGAGATTTTTGAAGCTTTAAATTCGTACAACAAAATTTTAGTTTTCCCTTAAAGAATATTTTCAATTACAAATTAAAAATTGGAATTCAGAGAAAATTTTCCCTAAAATGGTTTTAAAATACCATAACAACTGCAGTCCTCAGGAGTAAAGAGAAACGACCTTTTAGTAGTAAGAAATCTAGGTTTTTTTAAGTGCAGGTGCAACGCATTTAAAAGTCCTCACAAACTGTAATGAAATTTAGATGATTAGATATGTTTTTGTAAACCGAGTAACGAATCTAAAGATAAGTAATAGAAGAAAAGGGTTGTGCTCTTTGTTGAGAACGTTCTATTTCTATGGATTAGGGTTTCATTTATTGGATTTGATATAAATTACTTACGTCATCAATTTCTTGATGAAACAGATTTCTTTGTGATCAAATAAAATATTCACAACATTCCCAAACATCTTTAAATTAGCTATCTCTATTTCGTACAAATTAATTTTTACAACCCAATATACAGTCACTCCAGAAAGTATTCGTACACCCAACAAATTTGCACTATTATACCTATCATGGCTAAATTCCACGTGCAAAATCCAAACAACTTAACATTGTTATTCTTCATTGTAATCTACAAAGAGCAGAACAGTTGGAAATAAATTATTTAAAAAAATGAAGCGATTTGAAAGCCCAAACAAATATTCGTACAGCCATAAATTCTGAAAAGCATATTTTGTTCCAAATACTAATTTAAAAGTACGTGCATGCAATTTTTTTTCTTGAGGTTCATAATACCAATATCTTTTAAATCACTTCATTTTTTAATAATTTTTTTTCTAACTGTTTTGCAATTCTTTGCGCTCTTTTTTTTGGTAGATTATAATGATGAATAACATACTATGTTAAGATATTTTTTTTTTGGATTTTGCATGTGTAATTTAGCCGTAATAGAAGGTATGCTAGTGCAAATTTGTTGGGTGTACGAATACTTCCTGGAGTGACTGTATATTATTTAAAGCATAGTATTTTGTAATCTGTATACGCTAATTCAACAACATAAGAATTGAAAATATGTAACAGATATCAGATATATTAAAATCAGATATTGTATTATGACTTTTATACAGGGTGTATCTGAAATGATGCGACAAACTTTGAGGGGTGACAGTACTCATCAAGACGAACAAGAATTGGTATGCAGATACGCCGTTAAAGAGCTAGGACCTAATGTAGTGCGAGTGCGTTTCAAAAGGCCGTTTTTAGAAGGCCCGTGTGACGAAACAAAACATAATAAAATGAAAAACATTATTGCATGAGGTACAGGAGTATCCGTAACTACTTAAATCCTCAATGTGATAGAAATTGGACCACTTGCTAAACCGTGGGGTGAGTTTTAAAACGTGCAATATTCATCTTTTAGCCAAAGAATGGAGTTCCCTTACATTAGTGTAATGGTACTTAAAAAAATGATGATCGGGGAAGGAATTTTCAATGATCATACATTGATCATTGGAACTGTATGATCATTGAAAATTACTTCCCCGATCATCATTTTTCTAAGTACCATTAAGGGAACTCCATTCTTTGGCTAAAAGATGAATATTGCACGTTTTAAAACTCCCCCCACGGTTTAGCAAGTGGTCCAATTTCTACCACATTGAGGATTTAAGTAGTACGGATACTCCTGTGCCTCATGCAATAATGTTTTTCATTTTATTATATTTTGTTTCGTCACACGGGCCTTCTAAAAACGTCCTTTTAAAACGCACTCGCACTACATTAGATCCTAGTTCTTTAACGGCGTATCTGCGACCCCCCTTTCTACACCAATTCTTGTTCGTCTTGATGAGTACTGTCACCCCTCAAAGTTTGTCGCATCATTTCAGATACACCCAGTATGTCAACATACACAGTTATCTAATTAATATCTGAGTAATAGATATTGCTTGTAGATATGAATTAGTGATATGCAATGCATATAAAATACAAAATATCACTTTCTAAGAAGCTTTCATCAATGCATTTTTTGCCTAAAAGAATTAATCAAATAGGTTCAGTTGATTAATTTGATTTTAAATATTTATCACATTTAACAAATCTAAATTATTTGTATGGGAACCACCATTGAGTATTATTGGTAAATTCTTCTTGAATAAATAAAAACACCCATCCGTATTGCATTTTAATCTAAGCAAAATCAAAGTTTCTGAAATAAAACACGTAAAGCATTAACCTTAAGAATCCGGCCTTAATTTCAATCTTTTATTATCCTGAGATAGCATACATTTATTCGTATCTCTCTTCTTGATGGTAATTTACAACTCTAGGAACTCAACCGACTAATATAAAGCGCAATCTGTCTTCTTCATAAGTTTATTGCAATATGCTACACAAAACAACACGCTTTTCATTCAGTAATAAATGTTAAAGCAGGTAAAAATTCATTGCGAAATATTTTTTATGTTTTGTGATTCAAAAGTCCTTGTTATAATGTAAATTTTACTGCCTTTTCCTTTTACAAAAGGATTACATATTCCAATTGTAAATTTAAAAAAAATGTCTTCGAATTTTATCTTAAAAATAATATGTAAGAAGACTCCCTTTAGGTTCCGGAAAATTTTTGAGGGAAATAAAATCAATTTGGGAAATACCTACTTATAATTTTGTCTCTTAAAATGCTTAGGAATTTTATCTTTATGTTTTAAAATCAGATTTTATTTTTTCAAAATTTCTAAGATAAAACAGCACTTTATTTTAAAATAATATTAACATAAGGTTATTAACATGTACTACTGTATTTAGTTCATTTTATAAGGATGCTCAATTTCTTTTAAAGTTAAGATCCTTTTAAGACTAGTTTAAAAGACTAAGACTTCTTAAGACTATAGTTACCACCCCTTTCTCGCTTTCTCTCCACAACCTCCGTAAACTGCTTAATCAGTTCTCTTAGGATAGCTTCCCGGTCCTAAGAAAGATCCTTTAAAGTACATTTTTAAAACGTGAAATGAATTTGATTCATCGTTAATATGGCGTGAATTGACCATTTGGATTGGAGTTGAATGAGTTGTTTGGCAGTTGCTATCTTGAAGCTGCAACCTTACCCGTAATATAATAAAATGGACATATTTTAAAATTGAGAATTTTTTTAATAAATACAAAAGCTTACTCTGAATTCTCAAAAGTATCCGGACGTTTTGCTACCAAAAATGCGTCATTCATATCAGTAATTAAAAAGGTTTTCTCTAGGTATCGACCAAAAACTTTCTTTTTGAACACGAGAGATTTAAAAACGTATACTTTCAAATTTATTTAAAAAAGAATTATTTGGATTTTAAATTAGTGAAAACGTTTCTTGAAAAATTATCATTATTTCATTTTCATATTAGTATAGGTATTTATATTTTTAGTGTTCGAAATTTCCGAGGGCGTATTTTTATTTAATTGCTAATATTGTACTGAGTAGGTTACCACACAACAAAAAAGAACATGTCAATATATTTCAAAAATAAAAAAAAAATGTAATGATAAGCTAATTATACATCAACAATAAGTTTAAAATATTAATCGTTTGAACAAAACTATAGTTTTTTTCAAAAGAAGCCCTCTGACACTTTTTAAATTCGTATTATAAATAAAAAGAGAATTAATCAATCATGTTGGAAAATATTAAAATAACAGTGAAGTAATGTTTTCTAATATTCTAAAATTCACATAGTTTCTTGCTTTGTAACTGCGATTTTATGCGTAATAAAAAAAAATAAAAATATTTTAAAATCGAGATTTTTTTTAAATCCAACAGCTTATTCGGAATTCTTAAAAAGATCAGGACATTTTGATGCTAAAAATGAATAGAATAGAATATAATATTTATTTGCCTTTCAGGCCGAGGCCCTCTAACAAAGGTGCTACATGATTAACAATTAATCCATTAATACGAAAAAAATACAATAGTACCTACTATTAATTATATACAATATAAATACAATTAATACAAACCAATAAATGGATATAAAAGAAGGAAAACATTTTTTTTATGAAATAAAAGTAAATAATTGATTCAAAAATATTAACTACTCAACTAGCCAATAGTTAAATAACTGCAATAAATAATATTCAGAGCAAGAAGTAAAAAACAGTGCAATATATAAAATATAGTCCAATAAATAATAAGTGCGTAGGTATTGATAAGTAAATTTCAAAAATCCGGTAAACCCAAGAAAATCCACCTCCCTGACAAACCCCCCAACAAGAAATAAGTTCAATATTGTACTTCCCTCATGAATTCTCTAAAGAATGTCTCTACAGCAGGAACCGGTTCATTCTTTGTGCTGATTTAATAAAGTATGAAATCAATAGATATTAGCCGTGATTATAGGATAGAAAATTATAAAAATTGCTATGGTAATGGATCAATGATATTAGGTACTTAAAAAACGCATGCTCTACATTAAAAAAAAACGTGTTCCCAAGATTTATATTTTTTAAATTATAAAAACCTACAAATTTGGTGAGGGTGGATGCTAAAATTGTGTCATTAGAATCAGTTACTGAAGAATTTTTATCCGAAAACCATTTACGAAAAACTTTTTTTTAGAATAGAGAAATTCAACTCTTTAAAGAAAGATCACGTAACGGTATAATGCAAAGAATTTAATATCTTTTAATGCATTATAGCCAAAATTAAACCCAGGTATAGAAACAATAACATCCCCCAAATACTACGTATCTATATACATAATATAAGTTAAATCAGGGCTTTGAGTAATTTTTCTATCTCTTAAGAAAAAGGTGATAACAATATCCTAATTAAGAGCATTGAATTAAGGGTCATATGAGTGTCTCATATAAAAAAGAATAGAGAAGTAATTAATAGCGGAAAAATTCTAAAAAAGAATTAAGAAAGAACTTATGTACTTTCTTGTGTAATGTTTTATGTTATAATTGTGTTTTAGTTTGTATCATAAGTAACACAGATAATTGAATAATTAATAAAATATCTGAAGAATTATAATTATTTTAAGTATACGTATTATAGGATTGAAACATTAATATATTTGTATACACTACCCTTTTTCTTTGTATACTTCGATTTTTTTTAAATTCAAATCAGTTTAAGCTGTTAAAAACAATTTTTTTGACACTTTAATTTATTTCGAATTTATTTGAAATTTATTGTTTCTATAATATTTATTATAAATCGATGGATTTCAATTACATTATTAGCAACTTCTTCAGAAGTCAAAAGTTATTAGGTTAATTAAATTTTATCGCAAGTCATCCTTTTCCATACGATGTCCTTTAAAGATCGAAATACTCCATAGTCAAATTACTCGATTTTTATTACGAAATTACTTTCAAATTCAAACAAATGTTTTCTTCTTCAAAAATCTGATTCTATGTAGCAATTCGTAAATCATTCTTCGGTAAGTTTTAAGAAAGAAAAGTGTGACACAATTTAAATTCATATTTGGTCTTAATATTTTTGCTGGAGAAGTTTATGTAATTCAGTTGTTTTTTGACTCTGGCATTATCTGCACCAGGGCTTAAATTCTAACCAAAGAAGTACCGGAGCGCTACTATTTCAACATTCCGCTTAACAGGAGCGTCATTTCAGTTTTTGGTCGTAGGGGGCAAGGATGTCTTTTAAGTGGGGCTGGGGCTCACCCCCAGAAAAATTTAAAAAATTTAGCCTCTTTTTACAACATTTAAGGTACATCCAAAGAAAAGGTACTCTGTATAACATATATATGTAAATATTTTAAAGGGGGGTCTGGGGGTTCTCCCCCAGAAAATTTTTTTGAAATTTGCCTCTTGAAGTAATGTTTCAGCTCATTTTGAGACCATTTGGGTTACATAAAAAAATAACAGTTACTCGTAAAGCATTGAATTTTCTAGGTAAAAAAAAAGTTATAAATAAACATCAAATTTTCAAAGGGGGGCGGAGATCCTCCAGTAAAAATTTTTGAAAATTCCGGTTTAAACCAGTGTTTTACCTCCTCTTCAAACTCTTTGGGGTTTCATGCTCTTTGGTTCCCAAAGGGAACCGCTTCTTGTAAGTGGCAGAATTTTCAAGGGAGAAACATTATATCAAAGGTCTAGAGGGAGTTTTGGGGTTCTCCCCCAGAAAATTTTGAAATTTGACCCTCAAAAGTAGTGTTTTAACTCCTTTTTAAAGTTCTAACGAAAAATTTTAAAAGAATTCCTATTAATCTTTTTTTTTTATTTTTAATACAACGACCAAAAAAAAAATATCTGAAAAAATTCGTATTTGTTTTAAAAATATATCGATTTACTTGGGCTTTTAACCAAAAATCTTCGACACAAAAATAGAAATTTCTTTAAGAAGAATAATATATCCAGGGAATAATACTTTTTTTGAGATGTGAAGGTTATAGGAATAACGAAGTTCATGATATAGGCATTTAGGGAATATATGGTATAGCGCGTACATTTATTATTTTCCCAAAGAAGTGATTGAGAGTGCGCTTTTAAAAAAAAATTCCTTTTACGTATTACCTTATAAATGCACAGTAAATTCTCAAGTAACCCAGATGGACAGAAATACCCCTTCCTTAAGTAGCAAATAATGTAATTCGAATAATCAACTCACAATTAACCTCTAAAAGGTATTACAGAACAGAAAAATTTCACTTAGAAAAATCAAATTAGTTTCTTAAAATTCATTGATTACAATAAAATACGTAAAACAAATTGAAACTTACCAGAAAGAGTAAATTCTCTTTAACTTTATTTTAATTCAATGTCGTATCGTATCTGTCGAAGAAAATTTCAGGCAAAACAGAGCTGTTATGGAGATTCACCGTGCACTATGATATGAACCAATAGCTGATGAAATGAAGAGCTCAAGAAGATGCGTTACGAATCACTCCTTCGGACAGGCTCCCTTCCCCCCAAAGCAGACAAAAATTTCTGGAATTCTCTGGTCAAGAACCCTCACAGAATCTACAGTTTCAAGATGAAATATTTGTTATTACAGCAACGCTCCCTTTGAGAACAGGAAGTACACACCCAGACCCAGGTGGACACAAACACAACCAAAACTCGTAAATCTTTCAAGGCATGCCTCACTGACCAAATTAAAATCCCCCCTACCTGCCCCATCCCCTTTCAACCTATTATTGTGACCCCACTGTTATCTTAAAGACTACTTTCAATGTTTACAGAAGAATGGACTGCTGGACACATCTGGTTAACAAGCGAAATTTTACAGAAGCCAGACTTCTCCATTCAGGAGGGCTTCTTATCTCTTGTCCCGTTATTAGTCACCGAAGGGGGTGTCCTTCCCTTTGAGGGTGAGGAAAACAAGGTCGTTCGTCGTTGTTGACCGGGGGTAGTGAGGTGATAGGCGTTTGTAATTTTCGGTAATCGAAAAACATCGAGGGGTACATTTTGGTCTTTCCGAAAAGGGTTCGGAACGCGATTTTATGCGCTCCGGTGCGTTCCGGTTAAAATGTAAAAATTTACTGAAACCCAAGAAGTACCGGAGCTCCGCTCCGGTGCGCTCCGGTGCAATTTAAGCCCTGATCTGCACAGTAAGTACATCTAATGGCAATTTGATTTGTATTTTATACGTTAAAATACTATTTTCAATGAAAATAGATACATATCTTAGCAACGATTAACACACGACGGATTCTTTGTACTCAGGCTCTTCAGAGTTTGTGCGATAGTGTTTTTATATCTCTACAATTTAGCGGTCATAGCATTGCACTATTAACTGTATACATTTACGTATCTATGAAGGTTGTTTTTCTTAAAATTTGTCATTCTTCTTCTAAGCTTCCAAAATATAATCTTAGTTCTTGTTTCAATAATTTAGGTACCTTGCAACTACAAAATTTGAGCCAACATATGCCAGACAAGCATTTCCCTGCTTTGATGAACCAAACTTTAAAACGACTTTTAGCATTGCTTTGGTACATGAAAATAATTATACAGCTGTCTCAAATATGCCGGTTGAGGTAAGAGAATTTAAATTAGTTTACCTAATTTGTGAGCAATGTAGACTAAAATGCCATCCACTTTTAGCTCCATCATTTATTTAGCAACAATGAGTGTTGAATAATACTTTGCATCTAGCCTCAATAATGCCTGAGATATTAAACAAAGAATATATTAAAAATGTTACTCGTGTGAAAATTATTCATTTATGTATTCTTTCAACGTGCTTCTGAAGGGCAACAGTAGTCAAGTCTTGAGTCTATTTCAAAATTTAAAGAATGTAGAATTCGTTGATATTTTGATATTGTATGACATTTTTTAAACTCATCTCGTAACTTTGATCTGCAAATTGTTTTTTCTACTTTTTGTATTTAATAAACAACTTTTCTTTAACTTGATCCCTTGAGCGGCTTAATTGTTAACTTATTTCCAACAACTTGAACATTAATTTATTCGAAAAATATAACTTAGGTAATAATGTTTCATGTGATGACTTAGGTTAGATGGGCTACATAATAGGAAACTAATAAAAACATTGAAGAGGTAAAATAATGCAATGCCTCAAAGTTAGGATAGGTATCCACAGTTCACTCTTGAAAAAAGGACAAGTTTAGGGAAGACAATATGAACAAGTAGTGTAATCGACTTAACACTAAAGTGTTAAGAATCATGAATTTTTTAAACTTTCGGAATATATTTTTAGTTCTACAGATAAATTATTTTGATAATCGAAAATTTCCTTATAGCCTTTCTACGGTTAGTTGTATGAATAAGACAAATTATTTGTATGTCATGGGTGTTTAGAACCTTTTTATTTAATTTCAGACAACCATGTCTTACGATAAAGGAAGTTTATTGTTGACTAAGTTCCAAAAATCTGTCCGGATGACCACCTATTTAGCTTGCTTCATAGTGTGCGACTTTCATTACCAAGCAACAACGACATCAAAGGGAAAGCCGGTAAACAAAATCACCTTACTACTTTCTAAAAGTTGGTTTACTATTTATTTCTTTGTCATACTGGTATTTCAATAGCCTACTGAGTTTGATACCAATTGCTTAGTCCAATTGGTCCATAAGTGGTGGTAGGAATCGTACGAAGTAAGATTAGAAAATATTCAATTATACAGTATTCAATATAATATATATTCAATATACAATTGAAAGACTTAAATAAATCCCATATCTGAAACCAGAAGAATAAAAATTTATTTAAAACCTAAGTGTGAATTTCATTGAGCAGAGAAGTTTAGTTACTAAAATATAGGTACTCTTCAAAGAATTTAACTAACAAATTATATTTTATTAAACCTTTTTTATGGTCATATCCAGAATGCATATATATTTTACGGGCAATGTGATAAATCCGGGCATTATTAATAATGTCTGATAAATTAAATATATAAATATTGAACTTTTTTGAATGAAAATGAGGATTTGTATGGAAAAAACCATTTTCAATTCATCTATAAAAATCAATTTTATGTAGTGATGGTTTCTTTGCAGGCAGATTTTTGATTATTTTCTTTTTATGACGCAGGCATTTGACCCACATAATAAAATGTTAATATTACATGTGCTGCAGGAAAAATAGTTAAATTCTATCTCAAAAGGTTTCAATTATAAAGGTATTAGGAAGACAGTTATTCTAGAAAGTATAGAAATTAAATTAATAAAATCCTATTAAATGCTACATTTTAAGTTCAAAATTTTGAAAAAGCGTATTTTTTTCTATTTAAATATTTGATTGGTTGGTTGGCTTTTTTATGGAGAAGGGCTTAAATATTTGAATAAGAACTTGAACATTTTAATATTTCCTGTGTTTTTGATTTGTTTGTTTCGAATGAATCGCAGTTTCGAGTATACTCGTCACCGGGACTAATAAATACAACTAGTTTTGCTGTTCAAACTGGTTCTGATGTTCTGAATTACTTCGAAGACTACTTCGGTATTGAATACCCTCTTCCTAAACAAGGTAAGCTCTCCAATTTATTCCTAGAAAAATAAATATCTTGTTCGCGAGCATTTAATTATAGATCTATTACTATTACCAGATTTCATATCACAAAATTTTTTATAAAAATATTTTTAAAGTTAATTTTGCTATGAGTTTAATGAAAAGTTTTTTAAGTAATGAGTATTCTTAAAATTATTGAATATTTCCTTTTTAAAAAGTATGAGGGATGCAAAAATTTCCATTACATTTATTTTTAAATTTATATTTTTTAGAGATCTCTGTGTAATACCTTTTATACATCAACACTTTTCCAATAAGATATTTCTTTAAGGAATAGAAGTGGAAGAATTATCATAAACCATATAAACATAAAGCTGGGATAAAAAAATTCAAAATTTCCTTGTTAAAGAATATCATTGTTGTGTATGGTTAGATAACTCCAAAAAACAATTAAGAAATAAAAAATTACTAAAATACTATTTTCCCAATTAAAATATTGTTCATTAATTTAGAGTTAACCTTTCAGATATGATTGGCATTCCGGATTTCCCTTCTGCTGCTATGGAAAATTGGGGTCTTATTACATTTAGAGAAGCGGCTCTTCTCTTTGACCCGGAAAACTCAGGCCCTAGTTACCAACAGAAAATAGCAACCGTAATAGCTCATGAAATGGCCCACATGGTAATTAGATAAAATCACATGTAACCAATTTTAATATGATTCAACTGAATAACTAAGTAATTTAATTTTTAGTTTACACCTACTAAATAAATGATAAATTTGCATCTACATCTGTTATTAATAATCTTAAAGTGATGGCTTGAAATAACTTAAAATTTCTAGGTACTGGGAGAAAGGTTAGCACTAAAGTTTTATTCACTGAAACCTTTGTAATTGTATAAATATAAATTTTTATGTAGTTTTGTTTGCATGCTTTCCTTGTACGTTGATAGAATGAAGTTTTATATTTTGCCTCAGATACAAAAAATACCAATGTTAATTTTTTAAAATATTTTTCTTATTAGCTTTTTAAAATAAATAGTTTTGAAAGGTTGAGGATACATTTTTTACGAGTTAGTACCTTCTTAGCTACAGAAATTTAGATTTATCTTTTGTTATTTTTTCTCTTTAGTGGTTTGGGAACCTCGTCACTCTTAAATGGTGGAACGACTTGTGGCTAAACGAAGGTTTTGCAAGTTATATTGAATATAAAGGAGTAGATGCAACACATCCTGATTGGGACATAGTGCGTTTATCCTTTATTCCCTTTAAAAACTGATGCTTATTTGTTTATGTCATTGTATAGCCTGAATTGGAGGCTTATTTCTTCCCTGGAAAGGGGAAATTAATGAACCAAATTTTATCTGACTATAGCTAGCCCAAAGCCGCGTAGCTGATTTTTTTTTTTAAATAAAAATCAAGAAAGTTTAACTTAAAAAAATACTTTTGCAATGACACATATATATGTCGCTAAACAAGCACCAAGACTTTGAAGTAAAATATCGCCTGTTGTGGAAAAAGAGTTAAGCACATATTAGCTTCTTAAGCGGCGAAATATTAATTTCCTTACCTGTAATTTAAAAAGGGTACATATTATCTGTCTAAAAAGATTTACGGTTATTAAATTTTGCATTACTATAGTTTAATTCTGAGCTCTGCGACTAAATGTATAAAATTTATATGAATTTTTCTCCGAAATATTTAAAAAGCACTTAAAGCGAGTCTAAGTTGTCTGAAACATTTATAAATTTCAGAAATATCGTCTTGAAATATTTTGAATCTAAATACTATTTTGTTTACAAGAAACCCATTAGGTCACGTGAGATGTATATTATTCGTCTCTTCCCCCGATCCCATCTTTAACAATTGAGAAAAATTAAAAACTTATAATAATTCCACATCATTGAAGTTGATAGTTTCTAAAAAAAAAATTACAGATGTCGCAGTTTGTTATTGAAGATTTACACCCCGTTATGAACATTGATGCAACCATGAGTTCGCACCCAATAGTTAAGGAGGTTTCGGATACAACATTTATACGCGGCCTTTTTGACAAGATTTCTTATCAAAAGGTGAGTGATTTAACTTCAGTTTACAATGTATAAGAAGAAACAGATTTCACAGAAAGTTCAAGAGCTCATTTGAATTAACGAGACAGCAAAAGATTTTCATACTTGCTTTGTGTTTGCAATTTAGAAGATTTTAGCTCTTTCTTGATTCAAAATTTTTTTAAATGTATTTTTTTTACAGGGAGCTTCAGTTCTAAGAATGTTGGAATTCATTATGGGGAGTGAAAATTTTCGTGTTGGTATTTCTGTAAGTCTCAAAACGTTTTAGTATTTTTTTTAGTTGTATTAGTTTCTTTCTCACTGAGAAAAGATTTAACATAATTGAAAAAAAATTTGAGATAAAAGAATTTAGCACCTCCATTACTCTGTTTCGTCAATTTTAGAAATATCTGAAGAAGTATATGTACCAAAACGCAGAAACAGCAGATTTATGGGAAGAACTGTCGGATACGGCTGGTTGTCAGGTAATTACAATATCAAAACAACAGAAATTGTCAGTATTTAACTTTTTCTAGATTATTAAATCAGAGATAATCCTAAAAAGAATTTAAATGCACAAAAGTAGAAGAAACAATATTGTGAAGATATTTGCTCGGATAAAAAAAAACAAATAGCTAAAACTATATCACACATTTAAATTTAAATGAACGTTTTTTACAATGAAGGCTTGAATAAGTCTTTCGGACTGAAGGGCCCTGAAAAACTGTGAGTTCAATCGACACTCAAACCTTCAGTAAGTATTTTTATTCCTGCTACAGATGACCTCCGTAACAGAAGTTGAAAAGTTTACTGCCGTCAGCGTTGCGGTTAACCAGCAGCTAAAGAAAGAAACATTAGCTTTTTGCTGATTCTGATTGGTGGAATCTTTCTTTGACCAACAATTTAACACCGACGCTGATGGCTTTGAATGTGGCTGTTAGAGTTTTACCATCTACTGGACCACGGCTCTGCAGCACGGAAGACTTATATGTTGTTCATTTTTTTACCCTTGTATAAAAGTTAATTTGACACATAAGAACTTTAATACATTAATTTCAAAAAGTTTTATTAAACATACTTTTTCCTCATCAAACAAAATATGATAGGTAGTATAATGAGTAAATGATAGGTAGATGAGGCATGAGCATGAGTTTTAACTTGGGAATTATGACTTTTTCGATTTGATTTTAGGGAGGACGAAATATTTCGAGTATTATGAAGCTGTGGACGCAGCAATTGGGATTTCCGCTTATATCTGTCACAAGGACGGGGAGAAATTCTTCAACATTCACCTTTCGACAAAAACGATTCTTGAAAGAGTCAAAGTCTTACAATACTGATTTAGATGCGTAAGTTTCATTCTTGAATATTTCTTCCCTTTGTATTTCTCCCCCCATTTTTTATTACTGCAAGTTTAAACAGTTGTTTATTTTAGATACTTATAGTTTTAATAAAGTTTAATTCAAGTAAAAACATATGGAATAAGAGGCCTTTTTTGGTATTTGTTGACTAAAAGTTAAACTTCAATGGTAAGCTTGCAGTCTTTTTTTTTGGTTTTGGTGGTCTAAAATATTAAAAAATCTGGTCGAAAATATGAAAACTTAGAATAATTTATGCTTTTATAACCCGAAATATTTTAATCTGTACCTTATTTTGAAGGTGTGTCTTTATTAGTAGCATGATACTAATCGTTTACACATTCAAAATGTGGTGTCATATTAAGTTCATGACCCCCTTAACCTAAATGGGTTCTTCCTCTTACTAAAAGGAAATCTGACACAGATTTGAGGCTTGACACACATATAAGCTCTTCTCCTTTATCCAACTGTAAATACAAGGCCCCCATCCTGTGTTAGAGATATTACATTGGCAAACCTAAATGCAATCATGACACTTATGAAGCAGAGCTGGTGCTATTTAATAAGTGATTAACTACAAAATAATCAGAAGTAGGCCGAAAAAAGGTTTTTAGTGTATTAAAAAAAGAATTTCAGATTAGTTCACTTTTTTCATTAAAAGTCCCAAATTCAATTGAAATCATTATAACATTTTATGGTAGTACAAAGATTACAATATTTATCAAAAGAAGAGTAATTAGGAAGCTTTTGCTGTAAGGGGAGGTAGTTTTATTTTTAAACAATTTCAAAAGAAAATCATAAGCGTGTAATGTGCAAAGAAACTAAAAAACCCCGAAAAATTGTTATTGTCTTGGTATAAAGTCATAGCTCTATTTATTATTAACCAGATTCATTCTATAAAATAGCATAAAAAGACAATAATAATTTTATTAAATGGAAGTTTTAGATACAAGAACCAAAACTTAAAATAACTATATAGATCCCGTAGATACTGCTGTAATTTAAATTACTTAGGCACTTAGGGTTTAACTAATTTTAATAGTTATTACTTAGTAAACTTAGTACTTAGTAGTGTAACTAAATCTAAGTGTTTGAGGATTAATTAAGTTCAAAACTGATAAGGAAGTTAGAGATTTTGAGAAATCTCCATCTTGAGCTGAATAATCTTTAACTTGAGAATGGTAAACGTAGATTTTCCCACTTTATAAATTGCACATATTTTTATTATTTCATGTTAATTTCGTAGTTTTAAGTTAAGTGTTAATACTTTGAGTACTTTATTTTATTAATATAAATATGATAACAATTTTTTAAAATCAAACATCTTTACTCTTCGTAGCAACAACTTTCATTAAGTTGGTATTGTATGTTTCTTTTAATGTATAGAGTTATTTGGAGTGTCCCTATCAGCTACATTACAAGTGATGGAGAGTCTGACATATTTTGGCTACATGATAAAGAAGGTTAGTTTTATAATGGTAAATAAAATAAATAAAAGAAAATACTCAATAGTATCTAAAGTATCTAAAAAAAACCCATGGTTTTCAGAAAGATATAAAAAAGAACTTTCATCACGTGAAATATTAACATTATATTTTCAAATAAGCAGGGACAGTTGTGTATTTAAACTTTAAAACCTACTATGTATTTTATTTGTATATAAAAATGAGGCATTTAAAACGATGAAGAAACAATGACTAGAGATACTTGACCTCACTTTAGTTTTTAATTTTTTTATCTGCAGCTAATTACTAGTTTTCAGAAATTTTCGGCATGAAAATGTTTTTTTACTTGAAATTAATCAGATACTAATAAGTTTACTAAATAATATTTCTTAAAATTTTAATTATTTTTCTTAGGTATAATAAAAACATAAAAATACAATTTTGTTTTAAAATCACCCATACTGATGATCACCTATGTTATGATGCTTTTTATAAGTTTTTTACTCTCTGATACAGAGTTGTGCGCACTACATATTTTATAAATAAAACAATTTTTTTTCTAAGTAAGTAGTTTTATTAATGAAGCTAAAATTACAACAAATAATACAAAAATTACAATAATACATAATTATAAAAATCAATTTATTTACTTCTTAGTATGCAATAAAAAATGAATTAAGAGTTGTAATAGTTGTATTTATTAAAAATAAAAGTAGAGATATTTGTAGGTACCAGTATACTTGAAAAAAAAAAGAAAAGAAAGTTTAGCAAAAGTTAAAAGTTAAATGCAAACATTACAGTTACGCAATATTATACTTATTTGTCACATACACTGCAGTTATAGTTTATACCTATTACTTAAAAGAAAACAAAAGCAATTATGTTTTCATTATGTTAACAATGTTAAAGGGATACTTGATCCCTGGGATCATGTATCCCTTGAAAGAAAGGATCAAGTATATTCCTAATATGATATTCATACAAAACATTAATTTTGATCAATATAAACAATCAAAGCTTGTTCACTAAAGAAATTACTTAGTTATTAAATACAGTCTATACTTTAAAACTACACTTAATTAAATTTTTTAAGTTGCATACAACATACAATAAAAACATTAACATTTTTATCTCGTAAAAAGTTTTCCTTTCCACATTCAGACAATCATTTCTTGAGCTAAAACAAAATGACTGAAAAAGACTAACACTGATGCTGGTTTTTGTGTACATGTATAACTTTAAAACTGTAGCTGGATTTTAAAGCTCGACTAATTGGTTTTGGTATACATTTTGCTGAGGGATCAAGTATCCCCAGTCTCCCCTATATTAAAAGTACAAAAGAAAAATAATTCCCAAACGCAAATAGAAGATTTTCATTGTGATAATATTTTATCAAAATGAACGTATATCAATCTGAAAAGAAAAAAAAGTTTATTTTAATTTGTTTCAAATGTAATCACGTCATTACCTAATAAAAAAGCTACATATTAAAATAAAGTAGTTCAAAATTTTAAATGTCTTCAGTAGTAAAAATAAGCTTTATATTTTATTTCAAGAAGGGAAATGTCTTCATTTTATGACAATTACTGTCGTGTAGGTGAACTTGTTCTGCCAATCGACGATTCCAAATGGGTGAAGTTTAATATCAACCAAACTGGATATTACATAGTCAATTATGAAGAGAAAGAATGGAAAAGATTATCAGAACTGTTACTTACAAATCACGAGGTATTTTTTTCAATCTTTGGATAGTTTCCAATTGATAAAATATTCTTTCATAATCATTTTTTAAACGTCTTTTTCGCTTAAGATAAAATTATTCTTTTTTTCACTATCATAAAATATATTTCGATATTTTCAATTTAATATTTTCACTTTGACTTCAATTTCTCATCACTTAATTGGAGCTTGTTTTCTAAAAAAAAACATCATAACTTTATAGTAGGGGAAATCAGGCTAATACGACATACCACTTTTTCAAATCAACCGTAAAAGACTAATTAAATAGATTTCCTTTAGTTTTCAAAGCCAATGAAATGGTTATATAATGCTCTAACACCCCCTAATTGGGTATATCATAATCTTTCTTTTTTCTTTTTCAAAAATTTACTTTTCTAAAAAAGTAGAAAATGTGTCATTTTACCCGATATGAGGATAAAATGACAAAGTAAATATTTAGTAGGAAAAAAAGTAGTTTCTTTGGCAAAAGCAATTTTATTTTATCCCAAATAATAACTATATTAGTAGCTAAGCACTTTGGCATCATCTATAATTAATTTTTTGGGGAAAGATAACTAGCTAATTTAAAAATACAATTGTAATGTGATTATAAAACAAAATTTTAGTTTTTTCTTTCATAGGAGGCGTTAAAGTTAACAGAGTATGTATTTTTTCTGAGTTTACGTCGCTTAAGATTAAGTTCTGTGGAACATGAGGGATAGGACCTATTTCAGCAACTGAGGATTCAGAATGACATACTATGTCATTTTATACCAATGCGTTTTATGTCATTTTACCCTTAAAGGTGTATTTTTATTTATTTTCAATTTCTCGTAAAACAAAAAGTAAAAGCAACTACCTACCGCATGAAATATACTCTTAATTGAACACACATTCACACAAGAATCTTAGTTTAAGTTAATGGAAGGATTTGTATAAGAGAAAGCTCATCATAAAAACACAAAAAAAAATATTTTGACACTCACGATTTTTATTTTTGTTCACCACGAGGTAAGAAATGCCTTTCAAACAATGGCGTCTGTTTGTATCATTTTGGAAGCAATAAAAGATGAAAAAAAAATCGCCTGATACGTGCTGTCATTCTGCTAAATTTCAAGAAAATCAAAAAAGTCATTTTACCCGAGTATGTCGTATTAGCCTGATTTCCCCTATATTTGAAGACTTATCTCTTTATTTCTTAAAGAATAGAAATAGTTTTGATAATACATAATACACTGTAGAGTTTTTACAATTTTGGGTTTTAAAACATTATTTAAAACTAATTATTCAAGTTGAGAAGGTATGCTGTTGATTTTTAGGAACTAACTCCAACCGACCGATCCAACCTGTTATTCGACTCGTATCAGCTTGCCGAAGCTGGAGTTCTAGATATGGGCACTTTCTTGTCAATCACCAAATACCTAAAGAAGGAAACTCACTATGTGCCATGGAAAACAGCTAACATTGTCTTTGAGAAGATTTTAAAATTAGAGAACACTGATGGAAAGTTCATGTTCAAAGTAAGAAATTCATTAAAAACTTAAGTTTTTTGAAACCAAGTTCACTGATTTTTTAACAGTTAATGATATTACATACTTTTTTTTATTTTAAGGGTTTCTTAAGAGATCTCACCAATGAAATGTACTACTCATTAAAGTGGGAAGTTTCTGACAACCACTTAGACAAGTAATTTTATAACATTTTAAAGTTTTTTTAAGTTTTTCCTTAAAGATTTTTTTTAAATGAGTCAAGTTTTTAATAAAGAGTTTCCTCCATTTATTTTTGCAGATTGTGTTGGAGTTGAAAACGATTAGTAATCACTATTATCTTTTATTATTCTTTTTAGCTTACTGAGATCAGTTATCATCAATTTAGCTTGTCAGACAGAGAATAAGGCCTGTCTTTCCCATGCATCTGATCTTTATCAAGATTGGGTATCAGGACAGAGGTATGCGGAAATTATGTACACATTATAACATTTTAAGGCAAACTTCATGTGTGTCTGTTAAATCTGTTATATACAATAATCTCAATATCTATCAATTCTTATTTTTATAATTAGGTTATATATGTTATGGGCAAAGTGATTAATCGGGCATTATTAATAATGCCCGAAGTGGAGGCGGGCAAAGTGATAAATTTCATTCATTAATTCCACTGAATTTATCACATTGCCCGGGCATTAATAATACTGCCCGGATTTATCACATTGCCTGTAACATATGTATAGATGGATAGCATGCATAATTGATAAATTACTTTCGAATTACCACATGAATAACTAAATGCAAATTTTAAATTACAGATAAAAGCAACAACTAAATTAAAAGTTTTTAAAAAAAATACGATTTAATAATTCTTTAGCAATGCGATCTGTTAATGATGTTTCTCTGTCAATTTTAAATTTAAACCAAGAAATTAAATTGCAACGTAGTTTTAGAATACATTTTATGCCTTTTCGTACCCAAACCATTGCATTTTAAAAAAGTTGAGTGCTTATTATTCCAAGGTTAAATTTTAATCCACTTTCAAGTTTTGAAAACTTTCATTTTATTACAGTGTCCATCCAGCGGTGCGTAGTATGATGTTTAGATTTGGGATAGCTAGCAAAGGACTTGTAGAATGGAACCACTTGTGGGAAAAGTACGTTTTAGAAGAATCACCTTCCCAAAAGAAAGATTACGTAGAAGGATTATCAAGTGTCACAAAGCCACACGTCATTCAAAAGTAAGGCTGTGAAATGCTATACTTCAGCATCATTGGAGTTGTAATTATATTCTCTGGTAATGACTGATCAATTTCATCAATTCTAGGTACTTGGAATATTCTATAGACGAAGAAAAAGTACGTCAACAAGATTTTTTTACAACTCTGGAACAAATTGCTCGTAATCCTGTTGGAGAGAGGCTCGCATTTAATTTTTTTCGTGATAAGTGGACGACACTTGCCGAAAAGTGAGTTAACAAGTTGGAAACAGAATTTAATTGCAAAGATATTTATCGAGTGTTCTCATTTTAGACTTTGGTTTGTTTAAAGTGTTACTTTGTACGTTTATATTCTATGTGGTTGATTGGTAGGATGTATAAATGTTTTGCAGATTTACTCCAGAAAACAGATATATGGGATATGCATTCAGAGAGATTTGCAGTTACTTTTCTACTGAAAGTGAGCTGAAACAAGTAATTGAGTTTTAATAGATTTTCATCAAACCAATATAGTTTTTAATGTAAACCTATAGTATACCTAAGCTTAGATTAACATTATGCAATAACACTTTTAGAAATTTTTAAATTAAAGGACTCTTAAAGGAGTGGAATTTTAATGTTTTTTAATCTATGTTTTGTGAAAGTTTTTATAAAAGACATTTAGTTGCTTATATAGATTAGTTTATCTCCCCTTATTAGGTTAAGGACTTCTTCAACGAGTACCCTGAAGCAAGAATTTACTATGTCATCGAAGTCATAGAAAACAATATCCTCTGGGTTAACAGACACACCGACAGCTTAAAAACCTGGCTCAAAAATGAAGGCCCTGAAGTTTGGCACCACTATCAGCTCCCAACCTACATAATTCCTCAGCACTATGATGTCACTTTTTTCCCTATGCTAGACCAAGATGTGTTCAATGGTTCAGTCTCCATAGCAGTGGTCCTGCAGAAGCCGAGTGACTGCTTCGTCCTCCATGCTTCAGGACTCGAAGTGTCCAACGTCAAAGTAATGGACCTGAAAAGTGAGAGAGCTGTTCAGTTGGAGGAAGTATTTCCGTTTGTGGAACATGACTATTTGGTTCTGAAGTTGAAAGAAAAACTTCCTCTCGGGTTATACAAGCTCTATTTGGAGTTTCAAGGACCTCTAACGGTGTCTTTGACAGGATTGTACAAGAGTTCTTACGTGGACCCAGTGAATAAAGAGATCAGGTATGGATTCATTTATTCGTTTATAATCATAAAATATAAATAAAAATAACAAGGGGATACTGTCTGTCTACCACAAGTTGAGCTCTCGCCTAGTTGTCTGGTTGTGGCGGTTGCTATAGAAACAAGACCGGTTTATTTTAAATTGGGATAAAACCGTATTATGATTTAGCGGGGATTAAAGCCGACGGAGGATTATAGGCAGAATTTTTGGCGATCACAAGCACGGTATTCTTGGAATTAATGCAGTTGCATGCTTATGTTAGAGGCTTAGGATTAGTGAACTGTTAAAATAATAAACAAAGAAGACTTGAGATTTAATGCAACAATTTCCCCCGTTGAAAATGAGGAGAATCCATCCTGTTGGCTTGGCAACGGAAATGTAAACGAGTACTCACCTTGTGATAGACAGACAGTACTTGAGGGAGTACCTAGGTCTTTTAGAGCTTCAAACTAACTCCAGAATAACCAGCCTCACTGGGTAAGGACATCCGCAGAGCTGTTACAGAACGTATGACTAAAAGTCACAATCAACTAAGTGGTTTAGTTAGCCTGATGCTTAGTTCTCTGTTTTCCTAAGTGAATAATGGTGCTCATGTTACAATTTTATCAATACTATACAAAACTATAATTATTGAAAATTGAGAAAAACAAAAATTCGTAAAAGATGATTGTACTCTAACGACATTTTCCTGTGACATATAAAGGCTAAGCACAAAATTAACTTAAAAAATTACTTTGCGTAAAAACTGTTCTGCTTATGTTTGAGGGATTAGTATGTATTTAAGATTAGAGTTGAAGATAATGAGTGTGTGAATGAAATTTCAACTTGTAGCTAGAAAAATAATCTTTGAGAGCACTACAGTCTGTAACAGGTTAAAGCTGTCTCTCCAAGCCTTGCTCATTCAACCGATTCAACCCTATACCTAATATTAATGTATTTTCATTCTTATTTTTTTATTTTGAAAAATAACTTGTTTTGATTTATTAAAGAGAAAAGAAGAATGATAAAAAGTCCTCCCATACAGCAGTTACTTTAATAATATCCAATTAGTTTCATAAATTTCATTTTTAAAGATTAATAGAAACTACGTAAATAAAGTTATAGAGCTGAAATACTTTATATTTTTACTTAGGTATCTTGCAACTACGCAATTTGAAGCTATAGGGGCTCGAAAAGCTTTCCCGTGTTTTGATGAACCTAAGTTCAAAGCTACATTTCGAGTCAGTGTTATCCATAGTTCAAGTCATTATGCTCTTTCTAATACGATGGTTGAGGTTTGTTGAAGTTTCGCTCCCTATATATCGTTTATAACTTGTGTAGTAATTTTTTAAGACACTTTAAAGTTATTTGTTTAAAAATTAAAGTTAGCCCTTATGAGTTTTTAAATATAAAAATAAAAACTGAGTAGTAAAAATGTAGTAAACTTTGTTCAAAACGAAAAATACAGGAGTTTTCTTAGTTGACCTATAAAATGACGAGAACAATTAAAAATCAAAGCAGTAATTTTGATGCTGAAGCCTCTCGTAACTCTTATAAAAAAATAAAACTGTGGTGTGATTTAAACAAAATAACTTAAAATAATTTTGAATTCAAATTTTCAGATTAAGATATTAAGAGCATATTTTTGTTTCATTTTATTCTTTCATTACTTCGTTCAGTAGTTCCTTTTTTAATGGAATGATTGTGGATCATTTCAGAATACTACTGAATTAGAAAATGGCAATCTTTTAACAGTCTTCGAAAACACCCCTCCGATGGTAACGTACCTTCTTAGCATTGATGTTTGCGACTTCAAATTCAAAGAGATCTTTACTGATAGTGGAGTTCGGGTAAATATGAGAATATATTGATCTTTTTCAGTGCTATAATTTTGGGGATGAGTAATACATATCTATAATATAAATCATTGTAACGCAATTTTGTTTCTAGATACGTGTCTACGCTGCTCCTCATCATTATGATAACATTGATTACTCCTTGCAACTCGGAAAAAATATTTTGACCTTCTATGAAAGCTACTTTGGGATAGCTTTCCCTCTGAAAAAGCTTGGTAAGTTTGAATTTTTTTCTCTTTTGTTAAGCGAAACGTTCTTCAAAAAAAGGATAAAATGGGACATACATATTGTACTTAAAGGTAAAAAGTTTTTTTTAGAAAAACACATGAGAAACAAATTAATGTGTACATTAGTTTAACAAATTATCTTTCTATCCCTCGTAAAGAAAATGGCTTCTATTTCACATTTTAAAATATATGATTACGGTAATGTTAAAGCGTATAAACCAAGTCAATCAAACTACGGAACTCCCCACTTTAACCACACTTAACTCCTCAATACAGGAATCATACCACGTTTATATAAAGACCTATCTTTAATTATTGCTTTAAACATACAAGTCATTCACTTATTCTTTAACTTCTAGTTTAACTTGCTGTGTATCCAGTTTTATACCTAGTTCCTATCAATCCAAAATCTTTCGTGCAATCATTTCCAAAATTGTATGCAATGCAGCCTTCTTCTCTGAAAGGCACAATTTCCTCCTCAGTGTTTCAATCCTCATTTGTTTGTGCAAATGATAGTTTTTTGGCCTAGTGGAAATCAGTCCGAAAAGGTTCATGAACCAGGTTACCAGGCTTCAGCGAATATATTTCTAAAAGTTCTTGGTGTAATCTGAAATGTAAATGATCAACTTTGTATATAGGAAAAGGTAACAAAACAAGTTCTTATAAACGTTTTACTTCATATCATACATAACAATATCGACTGATTTATGGAATATGAAACAAAATCTTACTCAATTTGTAAGTGCAGGTGGTATTTATGAGAGAAAATAATTTTAAAACCCAATTACAATAATGGGAAAGTTTGTTTAACACCACCATCCATGGGATGCACCGAATTTCTGAAGGTCGTCTTAATCTTTTTAGGGTGCTTTTTCAGAATTTGAAATAAAAATTTTAGGACATGACGTCCTTAGAAAAACACGACCTATGTATAAATATATGGAGGATTTCTTGTAGAAAAATATTTTACATAGATTTTTAAGAACCCGTTAAACAGAATAAAATTGGGGTTGTTTAAAAGTATCCTTGAATCTTATCCGTTCAGAATAAGAGTAATGTTTGTTTGACTTCAAAAAGAGAGATTAATGCACTGAACTACCAAAAAGAGAAAATCGGCTAGTAGAGAAAATCTATCTGCTTTTTTTTATGTATTATAGGGATATTGTGTGTGTGTGAGTGTGAAAATAAAAAAAAAAGTAAGTTAGTCGGTTTTAGAAATTCAGTCTCGTAGTGAAGTTGATATCACATTTAGTTATCACATTTTTCGCTTAAAAAATGCATTAAAATTAATAGGAGTTTATGATAAAGTATTACATAATAATTAAAAGAAGTGATATAAGTAGAATATTACGAGAACGAGGGTAGTCTGAAACAATCTCGACCTCACAAATAGAATAGAATACAGTTTAATTCTCCGAATTTATTTTATTTTATCTACCACCATACAGACATAAAAAAGTCCATTTAATAGCAGGAAAAAAATACACACCAGTTCTACAGTAAAAATTTAAAAAGGAATTCAGCCCTTGGCAGTCGTTTAAATGAGTTCAATGTTTTCAATTTGCGTCAGAAGTGGCTTGTATAGGGAAAGGAGGGTATGTGCAGTGCAGTCGGGTAAAATTACACAGCAGTTTTTCGCTGTTGGCAACAGCATAAAGGGGAGGAAGTATGATCACATGGACACAAATACTAGGTATAAGCTTTGTTAAAAGACTGTCATTACTATATTTATACATTCTGTATTTTATTTATCAGGTAAAATATGGTTTCTTTGAGTTAGCATTTAATTTTTCTGCGAAGGAATCTTAATTTTTTTTTGTAAATAAAGGAACTAATATTCTTATAATAATAAGCACACACTATTATAAGGGTGTACGGTCGTTTCGCCAACTCTGAAATATCCTACCCCCACTCGTTTGCCTTACACAACACAAATCTATAAAGCGAAGATTGAACAGAAACCAGGGGAGTAGGAAATTTCAGAGTTGGCGAAACGTCCGCGACACCATTATAGATTAAAAGAAAAAATAAAGAACTTCTTTAAAATTAAAATGTATTTTTTCCTATCTCTGTTTGATGGTATAATTACATTTCAGATATGGTCGCAGTGCCTGACTTTAGAGCTAATGGTATGGAGAACTGGGGTTTGATAAGTTTTTCAGAAAGAAGTTTGGTCACTAAAAACCCTCCTTCAATAACAGCTAGGAAGCATATTTCTGTAATAATGGCGCACGAATTGGCTCATATGGTATGTTTTATGACGAGAGTATTTATTTAATTTTTCTACATGCTTATAAACTTATTATGTGCACAAAATTTTATTAACCTTAAATTAAAGTACAACAACTATTTACACATAAACTAATTCCAAGCAAACTACCTACAGTCACTCCAGGAAGTATTCGTACACCCTACAAGTTTGCACTAGTATACCTATTACGGCTAAATTCCACGTGCAAAATCCAAACAAAAATTATCCTAGCATAGTATGTTATTCTTCATTATAATCTACCAAAAAAGAACAAAAAATATCAAAAACAATTAGAAAAAAAATATATAAAAAATGAAGTCATTTTAAAGTTATTGGTATTATGAACCTTAAGAAAAAAAATTTCATGCACTTGCTTTTAAATTAGGATTAGGAACAAAATATGCTTTTCAGAAATGCAATGATCCCATGTTAAGTCTATGGCTGTATGAATATTTGTTTGGGCTTTCAAATCGCTTCATTTTTTTTAAATGTTTTTTTTCCTAACTGATCTGATTTTTTTTTGCTCTTTTCTTTGGTAGATTATAATGAAGAATAACATACTATGCTAGGATAATTTTTGTTTGGATTTTGCACGTGGAATTTAGCCGTAATAGGTATACTAGTGCAAATTTGTTGGATGTACGAATACTTCCTGGAGTGACTGTATATTATACAGAGTGTATACGAAAAAATCTTTCAGCAAACTTTAGTGGGATCAAACTCATCAAGACGAACACAAACAACGAAAAAACATGGGCTCGGAAATGATGTTATATGGGTGAAAATTTCCAGTTAATTTGTCTTATTTTTTTTTGAACTCATATCACGCATTTTAACTGGCCATCTGTACGATTCATACGACTCCTTGATGACTAATATGTATATTTTGTCGTTTTTTCCTCTTTTAATTTATTTGACCTCATAATGTATATTTTCAGTAAATAAATAAATTTGAATATCTGAAATGCGTCAGCAAATCTACAAAATGAGACGGGGACTCCTCCATCTAAGTTGGTTCAAGGATTTCGCGTATACCATGTAGTGTAGTATACAGGGTGAGCATAAAGTCCTGACCTGTTTTTAAAAATCAATAACAAAAAAACAAAAAGAGATAAAAATCCGCCGTCTTCACCAACCTACTTGAAATGTTTGGGAGTTTTTGTACACAAAGTTTTGAAAAATCGTAGTTCTCGAGTCAATACATAGATGGAAGCACTGTTTTTAGGGAAAAGTTCATTCAAAGTCCCTATTTCGTTCATCGTGGGGAAATCAAATTTAGGGATAGAATCGATCTTAGAATCGAATGATAATAAAGTACTTTGAAATCGAACCTTATGTTTCCAGTACACGGGGAGGGTTTTCATTGAATTTTGGGGATTGAAAATCTTGCCTTATGAATGATTCTAATTTAGAGAAAAACTTTTTAAATAATTTCTTGTAATTTTAGTTAAATATTTTATAAATTCCATTATGTTTCCTTTAATAATACAAGCGACTTTAATTCGATAACTCCAAACTGTTATTTACAATTTATTGCGTTGGGCATTATTATAACGTAGTTGTTATTCGTACGAAAATACGAAAAAAGTTGCACGGCGACATTTTCGGCGGGTTTCGATCGCTCCATATAAATAATTAGATTGTTTCAATGAATTTTATACTTTTGGGCGGTATAGTTCATTATGGGAAGGGATTAATTATAGGTTTAGGGACATGTTTAATCAGTGATTTGAAAGGGGTTGTTTTCACCTATCATTTAATTCAGTTTCACTACTTTTTATGTAATTTTTGTGGCATTGGCTAGGTCAGTTTCAGTACTTTTATTTGTGCAATAGAGTTTATCATTAGAATAGTGATTTAGAAGAAAACGAAAAATGACTACAAATCAAGAAAAAGCTCAATGTGTGCTTTGGTTCCATGAAACCAAATCGCCCACAATTGTGACTCCAATGCGATCTTTCAAATTGATAACAAGCCGGAGAATATGTGTAATTAAAATCAATGATACAAAATTATCACAATTCTATCATATGAGTTTTAAGAAATGCAGTCTAAATCTACTAATCAATAGCCCTCTTCCCCAAAAAGAGGACCATCCGAATGAAAGGTGAAAACCTCCTTAGTCTGGTTAACCACTGGTCAGATGGCACAGTATACGACAGGTTGATGTCTTCTGCAGACTTTTACAGGGTGTGTCATTATCAAGGGACAAACTTCTAGGGGAGGTAGGGTGCATCATAAGGATTCAGAATTGCATAGAAACCCATCATGGTCCTAGACGTCACCCTAAGTGGTGTTTTGAAACTACCCTCGGGAGCCACCCTCACTTCGTCAAGTAAGCCGGGGTTGTGTCGATCATCCTTCATCATGATCGACACGACCCAATACTTTCCTATCAGTAAACCATCCGGGATCCCATAAGTTCTGATGTAATCATGAAAACAATCTGTGGTTAGGTTGAATTCTGTGGGGGGAAGCGATCGAGAAAACGTCGCTGAGAGCGGGACACAGCGAAATTACAACCCCTTTCAAATCACTGATTAAACTTGTCCCTAAACCTATAAATTAATCCCTTCCCATAATGAACGATACCGCCCAAAAGTATTAAATTCATTGAAACAATCTAATTATTTATATGGAGCGATCTAAACCCGCCGTGTCATCGTAACAAGGTTGATCACTATCAAGTCTTTTGAGTATTATAAATAATGCCCAACGCAATAAATTGTAAATGACAGTTTGTAGTTATCGAATAAAAGTCGTTTGTATTATTAAAGGAAACATCAAGGAATTTATAAAATATTTAACTCAAATTACAAAAAATTATTTAAAAAGTTTTTCTCTAAATTAGAATAATTCATAAGGCAAGATTTGCAATCCCCAAAATTCAATGAAAACCCTCCCCGTTTACTGGAAACTAAGGTTCGATTTCAAAGTACTTTATTATCATTCGATTCTAAGATCGATTCTATCCCTAAATTTGATTTCCCCACGATGAACGAAATAGGGACTTTGAATGAACTTTTCCCTAAAAACAGTGCTTCCATCTATGTATTGACTCGAGAACTACGATTTTTCAAAACTTTGTGTACAAAAACTCCCAAACATTTCAAGTAGGTTGGTGAAGACGGCGGATTTTTATCTCTTTTTGTTTTTTTGTTATTGATTTTTAAAAACAGGTCAGGACTTTATGCTCACCCTGTATTACAAACAACATGCTATCATTTAAAAATACGATATTTTCTCCATCATCGAAACCCTATTCAGTGCTACATTTTAAACAGTGATAAATATTTAAAAAATATCATGAATGCAAATTAATTGAGTACTTCATTTTTTTTAAAAGTGGTTTGGAGATTTAGTTTCCTTAGCATGGTGGGACGATCTATGGTTGAATGAAGGATTCGCTACTTATATGTCTCAGAAAGGAGTTCAGAAAGTTGAACCCGATTTAGATGAGGTAAGGAAAAATATACGATTAAAATATTTATTGTCTTTTACAATTTTATTCAGTGTCTATGCTTTATCAACTAATTTGAGTAACTTGAAATAAATTCATGGATAATGCGTCAAACCTTTAAATAAAAAGCAACACCTTTTATTACCTTTTAATAACATCTGAGTTATTTTGCTGTATAGTACTATTAATTATTTACAGAGATAAAGTACCTATTATGATATATGTATTTTTCGGAACAGATATTTATTTTAAAACTTTTGGTGTCGATGGCGAAAACTTTGGCTGATTTAAGGACAAGAAAATTGTGTTGGCCCAAATAACTTTACAATATCACATGCAGACAATCTAACGTAATACCAAATGTAAAGCTTCATCCCAAGCAGCACAAACGTCCAAGATTCGTCCAATTTTTGTCACCTATGGCCAAATTTCGTTTACTTCTAGTTGAAGTTACGTAAACTTGACATATTTGGTATGAGCTGTGCTGTGTGCTATTAAGGATATGAGTTTATCAATCGGTTGTTTTTATTCAATAAACTACATCAATATTGACAGGAAAATTTCGAAGGAATTGGTAGACTTTTGATTGCTATGAGAAGTGACCAGACCGTGAATGCCCATGCCATCGTGCCAACTGTCACCGCTGCGTCAACCGAGCTTTTTGATGCCATTACATACTCTAAGGTGAGTAAATTCCTATTCTAATAAAATTGGCATGCTGTGTACGTAGCTGATTTTTACGCGCAATTATCTTATTATGTTTAATGGTTCTATTTTAAGAATGTCTGCAATGTCTTTTCTTTTAAAATTTACACTTTGAGAAGAAACAGTGAACAATTTAAAGCTTATTCTTATAAGTTTTTCTAAGAAAGTATAGAAAAAAAAACGGTCATGTATCTGCATTTATACTTATATAAGTACTTGATAATACCTATAATTTATTAAACTTGGAAAAACAAGGACTAATGAAATTACCTTCCTTAGATGGCTTCCATTTTTTAATATTTTCTTATTCTGAAAAAAGTAGAAATGCTTGGGTAAAAGAAATTTCTGAATAAAAAAAGTCACATCAGTGTACCCAATATCAGTACTGAACCACAAGAAAAACAATGTCAAATGTCCTTTTTTATAAGGATATCATATCTTTCAATTACTATTCTACTGTTACTATGCGATTTAACACGGTAAATTTTACCTTATTACACAATGTTTAAAAATTCACAATAGTTTAGAAGGATTTAATCTCTAAAAAACATTTAAACGGTACATTTGCAGGGTGCAACAGTTTTAAGAATGTTGGAAAACTACATGAAAAATGATTTCAGAGAAGGCGTATCAGTGAGTAACTTTTAAAATAGTACCTAATTATTTTTAAAAATTTTCTTCTCTTATTTTTTGACCGTATTTTAAATTGTTGTTTGAATGAATTTTTGTAGGCTTATTTAAAGAAATATGCATTCGGTAACGCAAAAACAGAAAATTTGTGGGAGAAGCTATCAGAGAATTCAAGACAAGTAAGCCAAACACATAAAAGTTTTTCAGAATGTTTCATGGTTATTAGTAGGAAAGGAAATATAATTTATTTAAAAAAAGAAGACTTTAAATTTAGAATGCATAATTATTTTTTTAGGGTTTAAATGTTAGCGTCCTTATGAATACGTGGACGACTCAACCTAACTATCCCTACGTATCCGTTAGAAGAGACAGGCTTCATGAAGATTACTACATAGTTCAACAACATCACTTTCTGAGAACCTTGGAACCTAACAATTTGATTTACTATATGTCCCCTGAAAAGTAATTTTTTTTTTAGATTTTGCGTTGCTTTGATTTACTCAATGACTAATGGCTATTATATGAATATATTTGTCTTTTTAAATTAAAGGTACGTGTGGCAGGTACCATTGTCTTACTACACTTCTCATACCAACAAGGTGTCTTACATCCTATTGAATACAACTGAAGAAGGTATTTTTAATAGAAAAATGTGAACGACGGGTTTTTTTAAACGGGTCCTCAGTATCAATTCTGTAGAAAATATTCTTCTTTTCTAATATGATTACATAACATACTTTCATTAATTAAGTTTAAGGGCTCAAAAATTTTTTTTATTATTTTTATATTATTTATATTTGTTATGTTACATACTCAAATAAAGCATAAAAATATATTCTTACAGTACGTCTGTATATATCGAACTCAAAATGGATTAAGTTCAATGCTGGCTTAGAAGGATACTACTCAGTGAACTACGAAGAGAAAATGTGGAAAGAATTTATTTCTTTACTTCAAACTAACCATTCTGTAAGAATTTTTCTTCTAAGATTAGCATTTCACATAGACTTTCCTTCAATTCCACTACCACATGTAGTGTTCGTTTCAATTTCGATTAATAAAAAACTCCATATGGAATTTATTGAAAGACAATAATTTATTACCTATAAACTTTATTTAAAACATTATAATTATGCATTTACTGATATAAAGTGAAAGTTTTGCTATTTGAAACCAAATATATACCTACAAATAAAATTTCAAGATTTTTTTAATGATGATACAATAGGGGAATTAGGTTATTTTTTTCTACATGTTTAATACACATCACACTATCGTATAGTAGTTAATAAATATAGTTTATTACAACACTTTTTCTTTTTAAAAGTTATTTACCTTTATCTATATCTATAAAAGCCAAATACCACTGACTGACTGACTGACTGACTGACTGACTCACTGGTAAGTGACAAACACTCAACACGGAATCTCCGAAACTACTGGACCCAGAGGCTTGAAATTTGACAGAGACGTTCCTCTCAGCTATGCGACGCGCACTAAGAACGGATTTAAAAATCGAATGACTCCTTCCCTGTTTTTCGGCGCTTTTTCTACTCCGTTTTTCCCATTGAAATAGCATTATGCATTGTTGAAATGGGTAAATTGCAGTAGGTTTATTTCTCTCTTGAGGTTTCGTCTGGCCTCATGTTAGAAAATATAATTTCATAATTTATAACAAATTAAGACGAAAAACACAGTGTAAATTTCTATTTCAAAATTATAAGAATTTTCAGTAAACATATAAATACAAATAATTAATTTTGAAACAACATTTTCCTTTATTTGTAATTTTAATTTTTTTCTAAAATAAATATATTTATGGAAAGGCTAAAATAAATGGTTTCCATGGAAACAGAGCTGAAATTATTTCATTGTTTCATGGGGCATGGTTTACTAGACTTATACATTCACTAAATTTTTATTGTTAAGTACTAGAAAACAGTTTTTACTAAGAAGTTGGCTATCATGATAAAAGGAAAATGAGATTTATCAAGCATTTTGTTATTTTGATAAAAATGTTTTTATTTTTGGAGATGTAGGATCATGCAAATAAAAATGGATTCTTTATCATTTTTGAATATAAATTAAATTAGGTATAGTTAAATATTTTGCTTTGCCAGCGGGGGTTATTGACTGAATTACACATAGTTCTTACTCAACACTGTGGGGAAGATGGGGGATATAGGGATTATTTTTTGATTAAATTAATATCATTTTTGGAAAACGATAGAAACCTCATATACGGTGTGTAACATCCTGTAGGAAATTATTCCCAAGGGGCTCAAAGAGGGTTGTGATTTTTACTTCCTAAGTTTTTATCAAGTAAGTGATTTATAAAAACCGAAGCGTAATTTTTGAAAAGGACATCGGAAATTCTTCATAGAAATTTTGTTTAAGATTTTAAACTATAAATTTCAAAATACTGATGATTTCAATTGGATTGTTCTTTTACAGCCACAGTAAAATGCGGGACGGGATACATTAGGGTATATTTTCACAGTAAGAAACCGGGATGAAAAAGACGACGGGGACGACGGGATGATAAGTGATTGCTAACCAGGAAAAGAAAAACCATACAACTCAATAAACCTGATGATTTAAATTGGTTTGTTCTTTAACAGCCAAAGTTAAAAGCGGGGCGGGATGAGTTAGGGTATATTTTCAAAGTATGGAACCGGGAAGAAAAACACGACGGGGGTGACGGGATGATAAGTGACTGCTAATACAGAAAAAGAAAAGACATATAACTTGATAAACCTGATAATTTCAATTTGATTGTTCTTTAAAGGTAACAGCCAAATTTAAATGCGGGACGGGGTGAGTTAGGGTATATTTTTACAGTTAAGAACTGTGATGAAAAAGACGACGGGATGATAAGTTCCAGAAAAAGAAATCCAGAGAGAAAAAAAAAGACATAACTTGAAAAACTTTTTAAAATATTTATGAATTAACTCAATCCGTGCAAGGCCGGGTAAGTCAGCTAGTCTCGTATAAATTTCAAATATTTTCTTTCAATGTTTGTAGTATCAAAATTTTTCAACAAGAAATTAATTTAGATTTAAAATTGATGATTTCCTGATGTATTTATCCTGATTGATGTATTTACTGAACTAGTATTTGTGTTGTTATGCTAATGATGGTCGAACTTTATTTCAGGCCATAAGTGCACCAGATCGCATTAATCTCGTATTTGATGCCTTTTCCTTGGCTTCCGCTGGGCTTTTGAGATACGACATTCCTTTGAATTTAACACGTTATGTCAAGACTGAAACCTACTACGGGGCATGGAGTGTAGTGCTTCAGGAATTGCAAAGGATCAAACGGCTATTTAGGGAAGTTCCTGGAGAAAATCAGGATATAATACAAGTAAAAATATACTATTTTATAGCCTTCATTTGGAACTTGATAGAAATATTAACCATGTTTTTCGTATCTACTATCTTTATTAAAACTTTGCATTTTTCAATCTTGAAAATAAACACAATCCAGTCATTTATTTTGAATAAAGTTTTTTTATAAATCCTGCATTTGGGAAGTGTTTTCTACTTTATGAAACTATTATTAAGACAACATTTTTGAATAATTTCTTTTCTCCGTTATTTATAATTTCTTACGATTTCAAACTTTTCAATGTCAAGATTTCATTTCGCTTAAAAGTATCATTACAAAAATAGTCTTAAGAAAACCACTTCAATTTTTCAATATACGTTTATTAGGTTTTAATAACAGGATCAGTTTAGAGTCAAATCTTTCATTTAAACTGAAGTAATGGTACCTACGATCGGAGGAGAGATAATTTTTCTAGGATTTCACGAAAACTGCGTGAATTGCAATCACGTGTAATTAATAATGTTTGTTTTCCCGGTAGGAATACATTCGTACTCTGAGCAAAGATCTTTTGCAAGAGTTCTCCTGGAATGGCACGGGGAGCTATGCAGAAAGGTAGTTAAAGTTAACTGTCTACTTTGCTTTTAAAATTGTTTTTAATTTTTTGGTACATTAAAAAAAGACGTGGTTTTAGAACATTTATTTAGCAATCATTAAGGATTAAAATACACAATAAAATAACGATAAATTTTATTATATAATTTAAGTATTACAATAATTGTTAAATGATTGCCTTTTGGATTTAAAAAAAACTAATGGAAAGAAACTGAAAGAGGTTTTTTAGTTCTGTTAAAACGTTTTCTTACATTCTTTTTACAATTGTAATAATGTATATGTTACGGGCAAAGTGATTAATTGGGCATTATTAATAATGCCCGACGTGGAGGCGGGCAAAGTGATAAATTTCATTCATAAATTCCGTTGAATTTATCACATTACCCTCCTCCGCTTCCGGCATTATTAATATAACCCGATTTATCACATTGCCCGTAACATATATATACGTATTTCAAAAGATATAACAAAATTTCATTTTTATGATGAAAACCCCTTAAAAAATTATAATTAATGAAGTATATTTATAGAAGGCTTGTAAATTATGTCACAAACGCAATTGTCCCCACACTACTTTTGACGTAATATACTACTTTGATTACAGGATGTTGAGGAACATATTGATAGAAGCAGTTTGTGAGAGTGGAGGCAAACACTGCTTACAAACTGCTTTACATTTATTCAAGAAATGGAGGAACGGGCAAGAGTAAGTGATCAATTATTCTAAGAATTGATTTACGTACCACATCAAATATTTTTGGCGTTGAATTGGGAATCCTTTTTTAAAGTATTGTTAATTTTTACGATTAATACGTATATTGATGATGTATCAACAATTTTTATACATAATTATAAATTACTTTTGATACATTTACCAAAAGTTGTTTATTTTAAAGTTTGGCCAAAAAAAGAATATTTTTTTTTTCAGATAGATCAATTTTATAATAGTCTTATCCAATGGTTCTTATTACTGTTTTTTAAACCAATAAATATCTTTATAACTTTATTTAGAATTTTTGTAGAAAAACGTTAAAGGAAGTTTAAGTTATATATAATGCTTGATCATATTGATTCACTCTCAATATTTCAGAAACAAATGAGGTTATTTAAGTTGCAATTCCACTAAAGTATGCCTTGAGATATATGCGAGCACAAGTTTTAAATGGAAAACCTTTCGACTAGTTAAGTTTTATGAAAAAAAAAAGTATTTAAACGAGAAAATTTCTGGAAACTAAAAAATAATGAGTGATAAAAAAATTACTTCTCGTCACTGTTATATTTATTCCTTTTTGAGAAATAAAAACGCTTAAGATTAGCCTTTCTAAGTTTGCAGTTCTAGTAACGTCTAATATTTTTAAACAACTTTGTTGGTTTTAATATTTATATAAAAATATTAATGTTTTTAGATTGGATTTTGATATTCGAGAAGTGGTTTATACTTACGGTTTAAGAGCTGATGAAAATGAAGAATCATGGAACTATGTCTGGGAGAAGTACCTTCAAGAAAATGATCTATACGAACGTGAAAGATTAATGAATGCCTTGACTAAAGTTCAAAATTCTACTTTTATTGAAAGGTGGCTAAGTATGATTTTGTGATAATAGGTTAGTTACTAAGATATATTAAAAGACCTAGTTAAAGCGCAGATTTAATAAGACTGCACAAATGCATATATTTTCTCCTTTTGTTTTCTTTATTTTCTTATAATTTCTGAACTTTTTTCTCAGCTTAATGATTATTGTTAGTGTTCTCACTATCTTTATAAGATTATTCATAATACCTGTAAGCCAAGTTAGTTTGCTTTTTAATTTGAAATCAAGAGGATTGTATGTTTACTGGTACATGAAAGTTTTAAATGGATTCATGTATCGGATACGTTAACAATAGTTACACTTTCATTTAGCTAATGCAGCTAAAATGAATAGCAATTTGTGCTAAGGAAATTGTTTAAAATGTATTCAAATATTATTCAAAGTGAGTTTTTTACTAATAGTTTTTTTCTTAATAGATTGATAAATTATTCTTGGAATGAAACTATAGTTCGCAAGCATGAATATTTCGCTCTTCTTCAGCAGATAGCATTGAATTCCAGAGTGGGATTCATTCTAGTAACCCATCGTATTTTTACAGAATGGAATGATCTTCTTGAGTAAGACGTATTTTTTTTACATCATTGATGGTATAAAAGCATTTCTCAAGCACACTCTAAAATATCCTCTTACTTTGTATTATTTTAATTTAACTATTCAATTTTTAAGTTAGTATCCATGTTTGGATTATACTAAAGCTTAATTCTGATTATTTACGTTTCTTGCTCAAATTATTTCTAATACCATACCTCAGTAAAACCACTGGTGTTATAAAATGTTTCATTTTAAAAATGTCTTTCAAAAGTTTGCAATCTCACACAATATGTTAAATGAGTTTTTATCCTTGCTTAACACCATCTTTTTTAAAATTAATAAAGTTACTCTAGGAATATCCTATTTGATGCACACCTAAATAACTGTATATTCCTAGAATAGAGTTAATATATGTAGTTCTGATTGAATAAGCTCCATTTTTAAGTTAAGTCTCTCAATTCTCGGTGATAATTAAAATATGTATTATTCACTTAGCCTACTGAAATATCTTTATGCAAAGTTACATATTTGTAAAACTGTTTTTTTTATAAATGTTAAAATAATTTGAAGCTTTGATAGTATTAGCTGCTAAAAATTCAAAAGTTATATTGTATTTGTTTTTTTTTTTAAATTAATAATAAAAACTTCGTACACAAAAACAAGTAACAAAAACAGCAAATATTTCTTTTCTTTTAGAGTGCATGGTGACAAAAGAAGTATAATATTTTCAAGTGAAATATTTAGTTTATTCACCACTGAAGAAGAATTGAAAAAGGTTTTATTCTGTTTATTCGTTTTTACCATAATATTGCTGTGTTTCTCTGATTATATTAATATATATATATATATATATATATATATATATATATATATATATATACTAGCTGATATGCCCGGCCTTGCACGGGTGGAGTGTATCAATTTATTAAAATTTTCTCAAGTTACATGCCTAATTTTCTGTAACCATAATTACCAATCATCTTGGTAGTTTTTCATATCCTGGTGTTCCCAGTATTTTTTCATATCCCGGTGTTCCCAGTATTTTTTCATATCCCGGTGCCTTTTTCATCTTGGTGTCCCCGGTGCCTTTTCATCTCGGTGTTCCCGGTGCATTTTCATCACCGTGCTCCCTGTGCCTTTTCCCTCCCGGTTCCAACTGTGTAAATCTAACCTAACCATCCAGTTCCGGTGTTGCACATTTAATTACGACAGTTACCCAATTATCCATTCTAAGTGAAAAAAATCCATTAAAATTATTACAGACTTTTGAAATCCCAAAATTTGTAAATACCCCCTGTTTAAATTGAAAAAAAAAATCCCGTTAAACTACACCAAAGAAACAAATTATAAGGTTAAATAACAAATTGATCTAGTGTTTCTATCATCAACTTTCTAAAAAAAACTGCATGATGTAATCTTTACTTTAACCAGTCTAATTCTTAAAACTTTCTATTTCAACTTAAAGTTTCATGGAAAATGAAGTTTTTAATAAGAAAATACTGTTATAAAGTTTTTTTATAAGGGCCGTTTTTAATTTTTTAAATTATTAATAACCTTTTTAAAACAATTTTAGCCAAGTTTTATCTTTAAATACTTTGTTTTATGTTTAAAATTGTTTTTGTTGTATTATTTGCAACAATGCGAGTTAAACAGATCTTCTTTAGTGGAGAAGTAAGGTGAATTTTACAAAAAGGCCTTATAGGGGATGAAGGGGTGGTTTTAGAAATTTGGAAATGATGTCATTGTCTTTCCCCCGTCCCCATACGTATGTGTACCAAGTTTGGTTCGATTCGGACGGGTAGTTTTGGAGAAATTGAGCCAAATCTGTTCCGGACAAACCCAGGCAGGCAGGAACCCAGGAACCCAGGAACCCAGGGACACCTTCATTATATATATATATATATATATATATATATATATATATATATATATGTGTGTGTGTTATGGGCAAAGTGATTAATCGGGCATTATTAATAATGTCCGAAATGGAGGCGGGCAAAGTGATAAATTTCATTGATAAATTCCATTGAATTTATCACATTGCCCGGGCATTATTAATATTGCCCGGATTTACTGCCCGTAACATATATATTCACTTCAAACGGAATGCAATATATTTTAAGGATTTTAAATATGATGTACATATTTTTATTTTTAAAAATTCGTAGTCAAGAAGATGTCATAAAAATATCGTATACAAGTAGCACAAATTTTTCTTAGTATTTTCAGGATGCTTTATTGATTCATATGTGATTAAAAAGTTAAATTTGTAAATGAAGTTGAAAATAAATCTTAGTTGGACTGATTAAAAAATTTGAGAAGTTTATTAAAGAGTAAAATTAATTAAATCAAAATTATTACACCCTTTCCAATGACCTAAATGTTTTAGACCTTATTTAACTATATTATTTAGTATTTTTATTGTTATTTAATTCTAGTTTTCTTTAATAAATATCCATCCCATTTTAATAAAAAAAATTCGAAACATTCAGGTTGAAGAATTTTACCAGATGAACGACAAATCTAACATAGCAATGAGAGCACGAAACAGAGCTACCGATAGCATCACTCTCAACATCTACTGGCTCAGAAAGCACAAAGCCACAGTTCAGAACTGGTTCCAGTCTACAGTTTACATGCCATGGAAGCACTCCAGATTACCCGATCACATACTGCCTCTGAAATACACCCTAAACCTTCATCCAAACCTTACACAATTCACTACAGAGGGAGACGTGACACTTGAACTGAACGTAACTCAGCCCACGGATTACATAGTGCTTCATGCAAAAAAGCTCAGGATAGAAGAAACTGAATTGACGGAATCTGGTAGATTAGTGCCGACGGAAGAAGAGTTTCTGTATAAAAAGAATGAGTTTTTCGTGATACTTTTGAAAGAAAGTGTTCAGCCTGGAATTTTCGTTTTGCGGATAAAGTTTCATGGATCCTTTTCGTTTAATGGAGAAGGAATGGGCCTATTTCAATACATTCCCGATGGAACAAATGAAACAAGGTAGGAATTAGTTAATGATAATGATTTTACAATATAAAGGAACTAAAAAATTCTTAATTTTCCTATAAGTATGCTTGTGATGTGTTTTATTGTAGAGGTAAGGAGTTAAACAACTCCAGTAACTATATAAAAGTACATATTTCTTTCTTAATCTTTTAGACGCATGCATTTTATTGATTTTGCAGTTTTCCCATCTTTTAATGTTTTAAGAACATTGGGCTTAATAAAATCTTTTAATTTGTCTTTTAAATTTTAAAAATTTGTTTTTAACCATTTGATATAATTTGTTTCTAAGACGAAGAAAGCGGTGCTTAAAATATTAAAACAAATGCAAGGTAAAAATTGCCCAATGGTATTGGTATCAATCATGAAAAAAACATTTTTGACAAGTGTCAATCATTTGAGGGATCAACCCACGAGATTTTTGAATGTAAAACTGATTATAAAATTTGTATAAAAGCCTTTTCATATATGCAATATAGGAAAACGTTCAATTTTGGCAATCGTTAATATCTTTCTCTGCATATTCTTACGTTTACAACTAATAGGTACACAAACGAGATTATCATAGTTAGATAAATATAAAACAAACAACAGCAGTAACTCCTGTAAATCATAATCACAAAATAATTCCTTTATGGGAATTAAAATTGAGTAATAGTTAAGATCTCGTTACCTTTTCTAGATACTTAGCAGCTACAAGATTCCAAGGTACTTACGCAAGAAAAGTTTTCCCTTGCTTTGATGAACCAAACAAAAAAGCTAGGTTTCAAATAAACGTCAAACACGATGCAAATTACAATGCAGTATCAAATATGCCCGTTCAGGTAATTTTATTTTTTTTTCTACAACCAAATTCTACTTCTTATATTTTCTATGATAGGCACAATTTGTGTTTTGATTGTAGCATATTTAAATAAATAGTTTGTTTAAATATGCAAGCTTTTTAACTTATCATTTTTAGGACACCGAAATCTTAGAAAGCGGTATAGTAAACACCGCCTTCGAGGAATCAGTACCCATGTCAACATATCTACTCTTCCTATTGATATCAGACTTTGGTTACCTAGAAGAAAATTACAACGGAAAACCAGTACGTTGATTTCAGTGGCCATTTCATGAATAATAAATTTAATAGTTTTTTTTTTACTGAATGTAAGAAAGGACGTGTAAAACTTTTATCGCCGACTTTCATATTTTGCAAGGATAAAATTTTTATAACACTTTTACAAATTGAAAACATTTAAATTATTTAAAACAGATTATTAAGAAAGTTATCTTATTCTTAGCATAACATTTTAATTAACTTTATTGAAAATATGTATTTTAACGATCAAAAGTCTTTATAGGCTTTTCATTAAAAAAAATTATTAAAAAAATATTGTTACTTAGGATTTTATAAGGAATTAAAAAAAAATCTGATCAGTTATGTACGTAGAGATTTTTAAAGATATTTTTACCAAGAAACAAGAACCCAAAAAATAATTTTGCTATTTTTGGACCATTTTGGACTTTTGGTGATATTAATTTAATCTCAAATTTGAAACATTTAAAAAATATCAAAGTAATTCTGTTCCTTTACTGTTTATTAAAACAATATGTATTAAAGAATAATAATTTAAGTTTAGGGTAA
This sequence comes from Tetragnatha montana, assembly GCA_963680715.1. Taxonomy (NCBI): domain Eukaryota; kingdom Metazoa; phylum Arthropoda; class Arachnida; order Araneae; family Tetragnathidae; genus Tetragnatha; species Tetragnatha montana. Next base: position 44,952,412 of record OY796675.1, read on the forward strand.
AAACAATCTTTGACAGATTCGAGTTTATGCTCCAAAAGATCGGCTAAGGGAAGCAATGAGTGGACTGAATGTTACTGTAAAGATTTTGAAGGAGTTAGAAGAATACTTCGAAGTTACTTACGCCCTACCTAAACTCGGTGAGTTATTTTTAAAATAAGAAAGTATATATAAATTTTTTTAGAATCTGATCTAATCTAAGTTAACTTAACACTCTTTATTTAATTTGTGCATATTTACTGATGCAATGCATCATCTGCAAAAGTACTATTCACAATTCAGTAAAAGGTTAACAAGTACCTCTAGGCTCAACTCCTTTTCCTTTTTGGTAGATTCTGTTGCTATTCCGAACTATGGAGCTTCAGGTATGGAACATTGGGGTGTCATAACATATAATGCAGATAGATTTTTGATTCCTGAAAATATGTCAACTTACAAGAGGATTGTAGATATCGAAAGAGTTATTTCGCACGAGATTGCACATCAGGTTAGAGTGTACAATTTCCTGTGTTTCATAAATTGAATTATTTTATATAATTGAATTACACGTAAAATATGAATAATTTTTCCTTTTAAACTATTATTAATAAAAGTTATAAAAACAAAATTCTAAAACTACCTAATAAAAATAATCTAAAAATAAATCAAATTTTAGTAGTTTAATGTTAAAAACTCAGTATTATAGACTTTTACATTAAACTACAAAATATATTCGAAGCTTTATTATGTTCCAAATATGATCATGCACTTAAATATGATATCGCACTGATCGAGTATTATTTTAGTTTTAAATTTCATTGTAAAGGATTTAAAATTATTAAATTATTTTTCACGTAAATCATAAATTTCTCTCTGATAGTTTATTTTTCAATTTTAGTGGATTGGAAACTTGGTTACAACGGAATGGTGGGACGACATATGGTTGAATGAGGGTATTACAACCTTGATTCAATATATTCCTTTAAAGAAATCTTATCCTTCAATTAATCAGGTGAGTTTTTTAGATCTACAAAGATGTCGAGAGTTTAATGAATTTTATTAATTCTATACAGACAATTTTCAAAATGTGTTTTAAGTAAAACTTTCAACGTTAAAATGTTTAACACTATTTAATACAACACGGAATTTTAAAAAAAAAACTTGCTTGTAAATTTTTCAGGTAGACGTGACGAAAAAGGCTAGAATGATATGCATCGATTCAAAAACGGATTCTCATCCTCTTGTTCGGAATGTCAGTACTTCGAAAGAAATAAATCAAGCCTTTGATTCTATTACATACGAAAAGGCAAGTGTCCCCTTTTATATTTACGAATAAAAACAACCTTCAGTCGCAAGATCTCTTTTAAACCCATCTATGATTGGGAAATAAACCAGATGCTCTTTATTCATTTTGAAGTTAAATGTTAGAATGATTCTTGATGCCGATTATTTATGGAATAAAGATGGAACGGTAAAAAGACAGTTTTTGATACATTTGAAGAGCAATATGAAATAAAAGGAAAAAAGATATCCAATAGCATGGAAAAAATATTTTACCTACTTTATGACATAATGACCCTATAGAAGTATTAACAGTTTTTTTTTGCGGGTGGGGTAACCTTATTTTAAATGATTGTCAAAGATGAATTTTCATCTTCTTTCGAAGGTTTTTAATGCACTTCCGTATTTTTCTTGTAGGGCGCAGCAGTAATTCAAATGCTTCAATACATTCTCAAAGAGGATTTCAGAACAGGATTGACGGTCAGTGCAAGCATTAAATTTGATTTTTTTTTTTTTGTATTTCTATTTAGATCAGTTGCATTCAGTGTGTATATTTCTTAAAATGGTGTCTATCATGCAACCTCTATCTTATACTAAAGTGTCGTTGAATTTTAGACTTCTTTTTCAGAATTTTCTCCAGGAATATTCCTTTAAGGCAGCAAAAACTGGAAATTTATGGGCCGAAATGATAGGTTCTACTAACAAGGTTCGTCAAATTATTAGATAGTTATAAAAATATCCACCTAAATATTCCTTTATCAAAATAAAAAGGAATTTATATCTATTGGTATCATATAAATTCTTTGTTGTTCTACTTTAATCGAGCTATTTCATTTCTTTATTAGAAGAAATATAAGGGGGATAAGCTTTTTACATATAGCTAAAAGATTAACGGTCATATTTTGTGCTACTTGACCAGCGGTTAACCAATAACCAGCAGTCAAGGAAGGATTCCACCAATCAGAGTCAGCGATTTCTTCTTTGATTACTGGTTAACCGTATGTTAAGTAGCACAGAATGCGGCCGTTAAAGTGCTAGAGTTAAGCAATAAGCATGGCTTGTGAAGGGGTTGTTGATTTTCACTAAATTATATAAAAAGGTCCACAAAAAATCCATGTATAAGTGGCTTTAAATCGCTTCAAGTTGTTCAGTACAAATGCTTCAGTGATGCTTTCAGGAGATTGATATTCCAAACATGATGTACACATGGACACATCAAATGGGATTTCCGTACATTGATATAAAGAGAGAAGGCGCCGTTGTTTCTGTCACACAACAATGGTTCCTTAGAAACACCAATTCATCGAATATAAATGAGGAAATCAAAAAGCATCCGTCGCCTTCAGGGTATGTATCTAAATTTTCCAAAACGTAATTTTTATTTCAAGTCATAAAAACTTAATGGTTTGAATTTTCACTTGATGTATTTTTCATGTAAAATAAAGGCGTATATTTTAGGTATGTATGGGAAGTTCCTCTCGCGTATAAAAATTTGAATTCTAAAGAAGAGGATATTTTATGGCTCAAAACACAGCAAGGTAAGTCACATTAAGAACAGATTAATGTTTATTTTTAATTTAATTAATAATTCTGTATCCGTGTGTTATCAAAACTTAACTTTCTTTATCAGACACTTTTGTGATCAATGCAACGGAGCAAGATGTCTTAAAGTTTAATCCTGATTTTACTGGCTTTTACGTCGTTAACTATGATTCCAGGGATTGGGCGAAATTAGGTCAAAGACTTCTCCAAAACCACGAGGTTGGTGCTTGTGCCGTATACATATTTTCAAATTTGTTACTCTTAAGGGCGCCGATCCCTTAACTTTTTAATGGATTACTATTCCATTCATAATTTTACAGGATTTTAGCGTTGCGGATCGTTACAACATACTTCACGATGCTTTCATTTTGGCTGAATCCGGACGACTGTCGTATGAAACACCACTACAGCTCACAAAATACTTAATCCGAGAAAAGGAATCGTCGATATGGAATTTCTACAGGGACCAGTACCTGTACTTAATGCGACGTTTGGAGTATAACTCTGAAGCAAGCAAGCTATTGAAGGTGGGTAGAGAAGTTATATATTTGATCACTCATTAATACTACATATGCGTATAAACAATGATCTCATTAATTTTATGACATGTCTAGGAGTATACCAGAACATTGACAGCTGAGTTATATGATGATTACGTTTATGCACTTCCTACTAAAAAGTATGTCATAAGTTATTCAAAAGTTTGTTGAGTTTTTTCCCTCCTCTTCTTTAAATGATAAAGTATCATGAATTAAATTTACTGCAAAAAAAGGTTTTTATATACCATGTATAACTGTTATATTGTCTTTGTGTTTATAACATTTAAACTTTTGTATACATCTTTGGATATGTTTACAGATTATTTAGGAAATGGAACTCATTACCATCCAGTTGTACATTTACTGATATGGAATTGTAAGTATCCGGTATTCACACTATTTTGAGAATTATAATTGGAGAATAAAACATTAGATATTCATAAATTATTTTTAAATCAACCAATTTAATTTATACTCCTCAAATTAAGCCTCGAGAATTTTTTTCTGGATTTACGAATTAAGTCACTCACCTCTAATTCATTCATAGCAAAATACTTGATAAATTATATTACTTTGATTTTATTTAGATTCTTTTTCTTGCGTTTTGAACTTTTTCCCCATTATGTGGAACAAAAGGACGCAAAAAAGTTGTCTCAGAAATATTGCGTTTTCTCTTAGGATATTAATTATTCCGGTCGCCATTTCGATTGGAGAAAATTTAGCCAACTATTAAAGCTATAAACGACGCATAAAATCATTAAATTAAAAATTTCTGTCTTTCGGAAATTTTGAAAAAAAAAAACCCCTTGAAAGTGCGAACTTTAACCCTCGTGAAATGGATACTGGGGTTGTAGAAAAGTTTTTTCGGAGGTATTTTCCACCTTAATATTTTGGCTTATAACTAAGTAGTTATAAGCTGAAAAAGAGACAGAATGAACATTTCGGTCTAAAATATTTAACTGTTGCAACATTACGAAAATTTGGGTTTTTAAATAATTTATAATTCAAACCTACCATTCTTAAAATTAAAATGACTGTGAAATATTTTACTTTACATCGTACCTAAGTGTTTCTAAAGCACTCTTAAATATGCTGTGTTTTTTAAAAGAGCTTTTTATTGAATGCTATTATTTTCAACAGGGATTTCATATCAGTTATTATTGATTTGGCTTGTTCAACCTCTCATATGAAATGCGTGAATTTAATGGAAGAAGAACTGCATAAGTGGCTTCAAGGGGAAAAGTAAGCTTTCTAAAGTAAAATTCATTTTAAGTGTATTTCTAATTAATTTAGAATTTATGGGGAGATTCATCAGGCAAGACTTTATTTTGTAAAATAGAAGTTTATATGTATAAAGAATCAAAGCCGTGATGACTTTTTTGTTATTGATGTAAACCTACTATTAATTCGATTTCTCTTTTAATTTTTCCTAGGATTTCCAGTGATCCAAAATTTGTGTTAGAGATAGCTATTCCTTACTTTGGAAATAATACTTTGTGGGACTTCATGAATACTACGCTGAAATCTAACGAATCAAAGCAGACTGTAGTTTACCTGGAAGGACTTACTAGGTTTAGCAATCCAGATCTGATTCAAAAGTCAGTATGAATTTCTTATTAAATAATTAAAATTCTAAAAACTAATTGAATTTCTTAATAAGTTTAAAATTTATTAATGGTTTAATTTATAATGGTGGAAATTTTGAATAATGGTTTGAGTTTCAATTATTTGGTTAAAGGTACGTAAAACAACCATTTACGTCCTCTGTGTCTTTTTGAAGATTATTAGAATTCTTTCCTATAAAACAAACATTACCTTTTCTAAACCAATTTAACTTAGGTTTTCATAAAATAAATGTATAACCGCCTTAGTACTAATAATAATTTTATCGTTATAAAGTTACCGTAACGACCGTAGAGGAGAGATAGTGGTGGAGTGAGCAATGGTAACCCCAATATCGCCCTATAATGGTATTCAAAATATCGCCAAGTTCTTTATTGTCCTTGATATAACTACAGTTTTATCAGTTTGTTTGCTGAAAGACCGCCGTCACGTGATGTCAGTCTTACTGGAAATTGTTTTCACTACCGAACTTATATGTCGTGCAGTGTTACTCATTTAACCTTTTACCCGCCGATGTTCCCAAATGGGAACATCAATTGAGGGAATTTTTTTTACCACTTAATTTTTCATGCAAGAAAATGATACTTGCTAGAGAGCTACATCAAGATATGAATTTATTTTACATGCAACTATTTTTCACATAGTATTTAATCCTTTTTGTATAATTTAGGTCAAATTTACTGATTTTTGGCTCTTTCAAAAGTTATACAAGTTTCAATTTCTGATAATTTTAAATAAAATTATTTTAAAATAATTTTGCTGTGTTTGAGTAGCTGCAGTACGCATCTTTCCATTTGGGGTAACAGAATAATTTTGCATTTTATTTTTAGAGAGTAATTAACAATTCACTATTTATGTTCCCAAAGGGGAACATCGGCGTTTGGAGTATAGGTTTTGTGGAGATTTTTTGCCATGTTAAAACTCAAGTTATTTCCTATTCTCTTTAATTTTTTGGACTTTTTGTGTCTCAAAAGATCTAAAACTAGTTTAAAATGATACTTATAGTATCTAAATCAATAATTTTAATTTTTTCACCTGAATTATGGTGGAATAATTACCGAATATTTATAGCAGATTACCACGAAAATATCACTTTTTTCCACTTTTTTACCCATAAATTTTAAGTAATAATCATAAAGGGTTATACAAAGGGAATATTTGAAGCACTTCTGGAGACTTGCATACTTATTTTTGCTTAGGATTTTTTTAAATAAATATTTTAGATAAAATATTGAAGAATTTTGAAAATGATGAAAATTGTGTATACAGCTGAAAAATTCCTCTAAAATAAGTTGGATTCAAGAGATATATATTTCAGTTTGAAATCGTCCATGAGAAACTCAGTCTTATTTAATGAATGGAGATAATTATTATTATCACTTTTGGAAGCTAATTAGATTTGAATGAAGTTCCGGGATCTTTTGTTAGGTATCCGTATAGAAAAGTAATTAAAAGTAATTTTTCACACGGTAGCAGAACTGTTGCGCTTCAAAAATCATTGGAAAACTCCTTTCGTATCTTTTATACCGAAATATTACATATAGTATAAGAAAATTTTAAGAAAAAGTGTCTCGCATGTAGTAAAAATGTGAATTTTTTCTTATAAAAATCGCTAAAATTTTAGCCAGTTATTCAACCATGGCAAATAAAAATGAAGAAAATGTTCAATATCATAAGGATGTCCCAAATTATTAAGTAGAAACAGATTTCAGAAATTTTATTTGAATAAATTGCTAAATATATGCCCTTTAGAAACCCCCCTAAAATCTTCACCCCAAACGCCGATGTTCCCAAATGAGAACATCCTCAAAATCACCCTTAGGATTTTTTTTCTGCCAAAAAAAAGGCAAGATTGGTTTTAATATTGATGAAACACGCCATTTAAGCCAAAAAGTAGAAAATTTACTTTGAAATTTGAATTACGGCGTTTAAAAGGTTAACGTCGCGTTTTGTCGTCAAGCTTTGGCACATAGTTTTGAAATTGCTACTCCTCTATGGTAACGACCATATTGTTGGTCCCAGAAGGAGTCGCTCTATTGAGGTTCTACAATATTATAACTATTTTTTTTACTATGTTTTAATAGTTTTTTTTTCCTTTCAGAACACTCGAATTCATAACTTTCGACACTTCACTAAACAAAGATTTAGCCATTTATATGGTTTATGAATTGAGTAAGAACCCAGTTGCATTTCTTCAACTGTGGAATTTCACCAGATTCAATATAAAAGCTGTGTCCAACAGGTAAGCATAACATTAATTATTCAATTAAATTTTGATATAATAAAGGTGTGACTAATAATAGGCTTGTTTCCTTTTTAAATTTAGATTGAATGACGAAAATCATGTTCTTACTAGTTTAGCGCTATTTTGTGAAAACCTTAACTCAGAGATAAATCTCATTGAGGTAAGATTGGTTCTTCAATATTCATACACAATTATGATGTTATATTTATAACCTTTTTCCAGAAAGTATAAGTGACTTAAATGATAAATTTGTTCAAAATGGATTAGCTCGATGAAATGAAAATGATTTTTACAATTAAACACGATTTTTTCTATTATATCATCGCACTATTCTTAAAAAAAAGCATTGCCAAATGCCTCATAAGTTTTTAACACTTACTTGAAAAAAGTTGAAATTTTCAGCCAAAAAAAAAAGGGAAATTAAACTGTTTATTGTCCTTTTTTGTACACTTTAAGAATAATTTTGAGAGAGGTGAACCATCTTTTTTTGTTCTACAAAGTTAACTTTAAAAATGAACTGTTTGCTATTCAACACAGTGTACAAGGTGCCCCACCTTAGACACTTTTAATAATTACATAAAAAGTATATGTTATTTTGAAAAATATAAAATGAACTTATTAATCAATGAAAAAACTTTAATTGGACAGTAAATAAATTTAAAATTTGTCATTAATTTCTTTACTTCTGAAAACAATCCCTTATTTTTGGGTTTCTTCCAGATATTTTTCCTACCATTTTTTAAATTGCATTCTTTTAAATTCATAAATTATCTATTTTTTAATAAAAACTTATTTATTTTATTATGAGGGGTAAGGGGCGTCTTTTGACATGTCCCTAGGTGTCCCACATGACTCATTTGGAATCTTTTAGATTTAGTGAAAAGTTTTCTTTTTCTTTGCTAAAATATTAATAGATATTTTTATTTTAATCTCAGAATGATTATAATGACATAAGCATTAAAGACACTTTTTTTAAATTAAAAAATGCTTTTCAAACTACACGTAATAGTAACTTTGCGCCACTCAAAACAAGGAAACGGATGTATATACTAGTCTAGAAACACCAAAATACTTCAACGCCCGTTGAAGAGTAAATTTTAGTGTAGTTTATTAGTATCTAAAAGCACAAGTTCATAACTTAAAATTACGTCTAAAAAGTGGGGTGTCCGAAGGTGGCCTACTTCCATTTTTTGTTCCTTTGAAGATTCTGAAGAGTACAAGGAGCAATCCTCTTCGGGAAATCTTTTACCGCTCGACTACGGCCTTTTAGCTGGGAAAACCTTTATTCTCGTAAATCCGGCTGTGAAACCCTCTGTTCCAATATTTTCTCTAAGCTTTACTTCTTTATATGTCGTTTTTTTGTATGATCAGTATATTTTGTATTATTATCTTTATCCACTTATTGTAATTTTGTTTTGTTTATCATGGTGAAAAATATTGTTTATTTTTTTTTTGTTAATGAATTATTCTAATTTACAGATGGAGGAACTTTTAATGTATTCCCCAGAACTGTCTAAGATTCAAGATGTAGTTAAAGAAGGATGCAAGAATCGTATTCTTTCTAACATTGAATGGAATAAAAAGTTTAAAAAAACCATCGCCACTTGGCTGCTATGGAATACCAGTTCTTGAGAAGAAGAAAATAGCCATCGTATGCGAAATCTTGAATTGAACTGTAAATGTAAACAACATCATGTAAAACTGTAACACTTCTAATATGATTTTTTAAAAAATATTGATTGTATTTTATTTATGTTTATGAAATTGTACTGTTCTGAAAGGATTTTTTTTTAGTATTTCATGGCTCATAAAATCATTTGTTTGTTACTGCTCGTAGTCTTTTATTTTGTTTTTAAGAAAAATAAAAATGAATTAAAAATGGTAACCTGATAGATTAAAAGGTAATATTTTTTTGTGAAAGCAGTGTAAATTTAAAAGCAATGAAAAGTCAAGAGCTCTGGTTATCTCAATAAGGTATGAAAACATTGTCGACCTTATTACTTCGATACCTTTGTTACATGCAAGATTAATCATTCCCATTCCATTCAAACTAATTACCTTTCTTCAAATGAGGTTTTGGAAAGCAAAAAGGTACATGTTCCACTTTAATTTAATTTAGGATTGACTGAGATGAAGGGAATGGAAGAATAGAAACTACCGCATAATGTAATTGAAAATAAAAAAAATTCTACAAAATCGAAAACCCTGTACTTATTTATTAACTTGTGAGTATGACTTTGTAAAAATTATTTGAAATTCAGTCAACTTATGTTTAAATTTTAGCCTCGTATCCTACAACTAAGTTTTTATGCAAACCGTAATTTTATATCATTAAAAAACTTTCTTTCTTTAGCTTTCTAAAAACGTCTTCCTCTGGAGTATAAACCTATTATTAAACTCTTTTATTACAACCTCTAAATCAGGTATGGGCAACCTTTTTGAATCTGCGGGCCGAACTCACAGATTTTCATGACGTGGAGGGCCAGAGGTGTAATTTCAGTTTTTGGTTGGGGGACAAACCGCAATCGACTTTTGTTTTGAGGTATTGACTCGACGTCATTTCTAAGGTACTAGTACATTTTACGTTAAGTTTTAGATCACTTAAAAGTAGTGTTTGAACTATGTTGCACATAAAATGTCAAAAGTTTACAATGTTAGCTAGCTACAAGTAAAAATGAGGGTCTGTGGGTCACCCCCAGTAAAATTTTTTAAAATTTGACTATAAAAGTAGTGATTTAGCTCATTTTGCATCATTTGGGTAACATCTGAATAGAACGGCTCCTTATAAACCACATAATTTTCAAGGTTTTTAAGATTTCAAGGTTAAGCCAAGGTTAACCGTTTCTTGTAAGCGGCAGAATTTTCAAAGAAAAAACACGGTATAACAGACTTCCAAATGGTGGAGGGGGGGGTTTGTGGTTTTCCCCAGAAAATTTTTGAAATTTGATCTTCAAAAGTAGTGTTTTAAGTCCTTTGGAGACTTTTTGAAGTTTTTTTTACTTTTCTCCATGACAATTTTTAAAATGTTCCGCGGGCCGGACCAAATGACGTGGCGGGCCGGAGGTTGCCCACCGTTGCTCTAAATCATCTATTATGTATTATAAACAGTGTAAGGTTTTGCTTTAGAGTGAACGTAATCTGTGTATTTGTTTTTCGTAAATTTCACGTATTCTGCACCTTCTTAACCTATTAATTTATTTTGTTATGAGTGGCAACACTTTGTACTTTTGTTTTTGTATATATTTCCGTTTTGTTAAATAAAGTTAGATTTTAGACTAGAAACTACGGACGTATGTTACTCGGCCAATCTGACAATTTGGTATCAGAAGTAAAGTAGGAAATGGAAGCGCTAAAAGCAGAGAGGAAGGTTGTGAGGTCAGCAGTCACGAAGCTAGTTAATAAGATCGGAGATTTGTTTGAAAAGAGTGAAGACGCAGATACAGATGAATATGAAGAATTGCTGGATTTGCTATTGACAAAAGAAGATCAACTAGGAAGGCTTGATCAAGGTGTTAAAGCATTGTTGAAGGCGGAAGATCTTGAAGGTGAGTTTGGAGGAGTTGAAGTCTATAAAGAGAAGATAGAGGTGTGGAAGTTCAGATTGAATAAGAAGATCAAAACCTTGGGCCATATATCGGAAGTGAAGAAAGAGGTTAATGCAAGTAAGAATAATGTTCGGTTACCCAAGATTGATATGATTAAGTTCAGTGGAGACGTTATGGCTTGGAGTAGCTTTTGGAATGCATACGAGGTTTCTGTTCACAACAATGCGGATTTAACTAAAGTTGAAAAATTTAATTATTTGAAGTCGTATTTGCGTGAGAGTGCTTTGGATGCGGTTGAGGGGTTTTCTATTTCGGATGCAAACTACGACTCAGCCATAGACATTTTGGAAAACAGATTCGGACGTCGTGATGTTTTGATTAACGCTCACATGAATTCTTTTCTGGATTTGCAACCAGTACGATCGGCAAATGATTTGAAAGGACTCAGAAAGCTCTACGATTTGTGTAATGTTAAAATCAGATCCTTGGACGCTTTACAGATCAAGACAGATTCTTTAGGGAACTTGTTGTGCCCTTTGTTACTAAGATGTCTTCCACGTGAAATAGCATTTGATTATGCGAAGAGCAAAGGAACCGATGACTGTTTCGATGTGGATGGTCTGATGAGCTTTGTCAAACAAGAGATCGAAAGCAGAGAACGAGCAGTTTCACTGTGCGTGGGTCGCAATCAGTGCGAAGAAAAACAGAGCCGATTTATTCCTTCGACGCAGTTTAGGACAAGAGGAAAAGAGGAGAGAATGAATTCGCGCTTTGGAAGAGTAAACCAGATTTCGGCTGTTTCCTTTTGTGTGTTTTGCAGTGAAGACTCCCACGATATGACGAAGTGCCGGATGACTCCAGCTGAAAAAAAGAAAAGTTTAGTGGAAAACAACAGGTGTTTCCTTTGCCATGAAGAAAAATGTTGGACTAGGGGTTGCAGATCAGGGATTAGATGCAAGGTGTGCAACTCGAAGTTTCATTCCCAATGGATTCACGAGGACAAAAGAAAAGATGTCCAGGAAAAAGATGTTTTGACCTCTCGAATATCACCGGAATATCTTTCAAATCAAGTTGGGGTAAGCAAGAATTCTGTTATAAGTCCTTTATTAAAAGTGAAGTTGAAATGCGATGAGAAGTTTATTGATGGAATTGTTGATACTGGTGCTCAACTATCTGTTATTAAAACTGAAGTGGTGCCTTTGAGATACCAGAACCCTCGAGGTACTGTTCTGCTTACCTCTGCATTTGGACACAATTTGAAAGCTCCCTTAATAAATGTACCACTTTCAAAAGTGGAAAGCGATGCCTTTGAAGAACCAGTCTACCTGACGTGTGCAATGGTGGATACATTAACAAGTGATTTACTATTGTCGCCCAGTGCTGTTACAGATTTTAACCTGCGTGTCTCAGAGGAACTGAATCTCTGCAATCCTGTCGAATGCGAAAGAGCTTCATTAGATAAAAGTAACCTAAAGGAGATTCACGAGGAGGTTGATGTCGGAACACATAACGCTGAAGATTGCGAGGCTGCTACTTCTGGGGACAGTTTTGATGAACTAGTAGAATGTTTTCAGACGTCAAGCAGTGTTGGTGGCATGGATCCGATGCAATCAGGGACGGGTACTGTGTCGGACTCTCAGAAGTTTCGGGAGGAACAGATAATCGACCCTTCCTTGAGTGCCTGCTGGGAAGATGCGAAAAACCACAAGAAAGGATTCTCTATAATCGATGATTTTTTGTATCACACTGATAGAATCTTAGGAGAAAAAGTAAAGCAACTGGTTGTCCCGAAAGATCGACGAAAACAGATCCTGAACCTGGCTCATTCAAGCCTATGGGGTGGACACCTGAGGAAAAAGAAAACGGCAGATCGTATACGCTACTCTTTTTACTGGCCAGGTGTAAAGAGTGATGTTGACAGGTTCTGCGAAAACTGCAGTTCTTGTCAGCTGCAAGCCAAAAGGAAGCCGTTTGACGATGTGCCCATCACTCCGGTGTCCCGACCAGCTGAACCATTTGCGGTGATTAATGTGGACCTCATCGGTCCTATGGAACCCGCAAGTCATGGGTACAAGTATGTTTTATGTGCAGTTGATCAATGTACCCGCTGGCCTGAAGCTATCCCATTACGGAGAGTGGATGCAAAATCTACCTGTGAAGCTTTACTCCAAATCTTCTCACGAACAGGAATTCCTAAGGTAGTGGCAACTGATCAGGGAACCAACTTCACATCAGCGTTGACGCAAGAATTTTTGAAAAGACTGGGTTCCTCTCCCAGATTCTCGACTCCATGTCATCCCAGTTCCAACGGGTTGGTAGAGTGTTTCAACGCAGTTCTGAAAAGCATGATTCATCATACAATGAGGGAGCACAGGATGGATTGGGACAGTCATCTACCTTTCCTGCTTTGGGCTTATAGAGAAGTTCCCAATGCTACGACTGGAGTCAGCCCGTTCCAGATGTTGTACGGACGATGTCCAACTGGACCACTGTCAATTCTGAAGTCAACCTGGACGAACGAGATGCAGATCCCGACTGGACAGTTAAAATCAGTGACGGACTACTTAAATGAATTAAAAGCTAAGTTAGAGATAGCGGCTGAACACGCCGGAGTTACTGCAGTGGGAAAACAAGAAGCTTACTCTTGTTATCGGAATCGTAAGACAAGACACAAAGAATTTCAAGAAGGAGATAGAGTGATAGTACTGATTCCTGATAGTGAGCATAAGGTCTATGCTAGATGGACAGGACCGGTCACGATTGTGAAGAAGAAAACTGCTTACAGCTATCTAGTACAGATGTCTGATGGAAGTACGAAACACGTCCATGCTAACAAGATAAGGCCATTTAAAGTATCTACTAATAATATTGGAGTGATCTATGAAGTTGATGATGATTTTGGTGAAATAGAGAGCATTCCCAGAAAATTAAGATTTAATCATAAGATTGAGGTGAACCTGGGCCATTTGGAAAAGACCAAACAGAGAACCATACTGGAAATGTTGCAACGACATACAAACCTGCAGTCTGGGGTCCCAAGAATTTCTAAAGCAGGTGAGCACAGCATTAAATTGATGCCGGGAAGCCTACCGAAGAGACAAAAACCGTATAGAATACCTGAAGCTCTAAGGGAAGAAGTGGACCGTCAAATTGATGAGTTGTTACAACTAGGGCTCATTGTACCTTCGGAGAGTGAATACGCTCATCCAATAGTATGTGTATCGAAGAAGGATGGTTCGATGAGGATGTGTGTGGATTTTAGATACCTAAATGCACAGACAGAAATGGACTCCTTCCCAATGAAGGTACCGACAGAAATGATCTACAGAGTATCGAAAGCGAGGTTCATTACGTTGATAGACCTACTCAAGGGATATTGGCAGATAAAGCTCGATCCTGGTTGTCGCCATCTAACGTCATTTGTGACCCATCGGGGCCAGTATGCTTTCACGGTCATGCCGTTCGGACTTCGGAATGCGGCGGCTACTTTTCAACGCACGATGAACAAACTGCTGATGAAGCATCGCGATTATGCGGACTCCTACATCGATGACATCATTATATTCTCCGATGACTGGAACTCTCATATGAAACATCTTGAAGATGTCTTAAGCTCTCTGGAAGAAGCGAACTTTACAGTGAATTTTAAGAAATGTGATTTTGCTAAAGGAAAGATAAAATTCCTAGGGCATGTTGTTGGATCTGGATCACACGAGCCTGACCCCGAAAAGGTGGAAGCAATTAAGAACTTGCAGTCACCCAAGACCAAAAAGGATGTTCGAAGTATTCTTGGACTCTTGTCCTATTACAGAAATTATGTGCCCTGTTTTTCTGAAATTGCAGCTCCATTGACTAACCTTACTAAGCGAAGATCACCAGATGCAATAGGATGGCTTTCGGAGCACGAAGATGCATTTATTAAGCTTAAAGAAGCTATTTGTGGTGCTCCTGCATGTTATGCCCCCAACTTCAAGCTGCCCTTCATCGTTTATACCGATGCGTCATCTTATGCTGTTGGAGCCTGCCTTGCCCAGAGAAACGAAAGTGGAGAAGAACATCCTATCGCATTCGCCAGCAAGAAGTTGAGCAAAGCTCAAGAAAAGTACGCTGTTATTGAAAAGGAAGCGTATGCCGTCATTTTTGCCCTGCGAAAATTTGAAGATTATATTTTTGGGTCGGAGATCGTCATCGTCAGTGACCACAACCCTTTGAAGTTCCTTACGGACTGTGCCTCACAGAGTCCCCGACTTCAACGTTGGTCCCTCGCTCTGCAGCGGTTTCATGCCGTAGTGTCCTATCGAAAGGGGAAAGAACATTTGAATGCTGACTCGTTGTCGAGATTGCAAGCTAATCATTGGAAAGATAGGGACTATATGAACTAAATTTTTGTGAATTAAACTTGCTTTAAATTTCCAAGGGATTTACACAAGATTTCTTTCCAGTAGATATGTAAATTATTATTGTGATAAGATTAATGTAGTGATAGGGTATATGTAAATAGCAGTAATGCAAATAATATTTTATTTAGTTTAGTCTTGGAAAAAGTAAAGTATTTCATCTGGTAAATTGATACGTAATGATATGAGGATTATGTTATTTTAACTAAACTTAAGATTTTAAAGTTTGCTTTGTAATTAAGAATACCCAATCAAACTCTTAAGGGGGGAGGTGTAAGGTTTTGCTTTAGAGTGAACGTAATCTGTGTATTTGTTTTTCGTAAATTTCACGTATTCTGCACCTTCTTAACCTATTAATTTATTTTGTTATGAGTGGCAACACTTTGTACTTTTGTTTTTGTATATATTTCCGTTTTGTTAAATAAAGTTAGATTTTAGACTAGAAACTACGGACGTATGTTACTCGGCCAATCTGACAAACAGTAAAAAATACTTTTAATTAAAATTAATTTCCTTTTTACATCATATTTAGTATTAGTAGTACGTAAAATAGATACTTTTAACACATTCTCGATATTTTTTCTGGTTGGTTAAACTCCTTCCTTAGATCTCTGAAGGTCCAAGAAACACGAGTTTTAGCTTTTTTTTCTATAGGCTTAAAAATATCATACACTAAAGAGAGATTTAACTATATTAAGGAATTTAAAAAAGGAAGACAATTTATTCCAAGTTCCAAAACTAATGTCAGCCGGAGACTAATTGTGATCATCTATCAAAGGTTACAGTTTCCTTAAAGAGAGAGAGATAAATCAATACGATCCAGCCAATACAGACGATAAATACAGTCCTTTTAAATGGAATTGAAATATTGTATTAGACATACGTTTACTCAATTATAAGGATTGGAACTGGCATCGCTGTTCAACATTTATTTCGGTAGCAAAAAAAGCAATTCATAAGTAGAACAATAAACTTTTATAGGTCACTATCTAAACTTTAAATGATAAGGGTGTTGCATTGTTATCTTCATAACACCAGAAGGCTCAAAACAAACTATGATTACACAAGAACATGAGTCTTGATTTCGAGTCGCTTTTTATTAAGAAGTAGTAAAGGAAAGAGTTAGTCATTAAATTTAACTGTTTTGAAAATTCTTAAAATGCTGAAATCACAAAATCTTTCGAAATAGCATCGTTTTCGAGTCTCTTATTGTCTAACGCGACTAGGACACTGTATGCTTTCATTTTTATCTAAACGACAAAACAGAATGTCGGAAAGTGATTTCGCTGAGGTTTGCTCCAAAATCGACGAAAACGCTCGCTTTTTGAACGAAATAAGTCAAGATATTTGGCAAACACCCGAACTCGGATTAGAAGAGGTTCATGCGCACGAGATTTTGACGAAAGCTTTGGAAAAATGTGGATTTACGGTTCAAAAGAGTTACATTTTACCTACTGCGTTCAGAGCAGAGTTTCGTACAAAATCAGGTAAGTGGTAAGATTTTGTCTTGGGGTCTTTTAATAATGTTCTTTGTATAAATGGTTAATTAATAGGAATTTTTAATAGATTACAATTCGATTCATATCCCTAAATTATTTTCTATATAAGGAAAATTTTATGAAGTAATACCTAGTTGCTGATTTATATGAACATAATCTGATATATGAGCTGATATACCCGCCATTGTTCGGGAAAAAAAGATTTTCAACTGTTTGTTAAATTAAATAAGAATTATTTTCTGTTCTGTGTTCCTTTCCTGGGCATTTTTGAGAATTTTTCCTTAAATTAAAATAATTTCCCCCTTAAATTTTATATTCATAAATCCATCATAATAATAATTCATAAATCAAAAGTGTTATTTTGGCTGCAAAAAATAACATTTGAAAATATATTCAGAACAGATTCAAAGCCCTCCCAGTTTTATTGAAAGGAGAAGAAACGCAAATCGGTGTACTCCCAAACATTTGTACCACTTTCATCACTCTTAGTGAGCATTTTCACCTTCATTTCATAGCGAGTTTTGTGCAGAACGGAATAGACCCAAAATTCTTTTATTCCATAGAAAAGTCTTTGGCGAAAATAACTACATAGTTTTATTTTCAATTGGTAAAAAAAATTCTCGAAATTCCAGAAACTAAGCTTTTTCCAGATAACGGTCCAACAATAGCTGTTCTTCTGGAATACGATGCTTTGCCGGATATCAACCATGCATGCGGTCATAACCTCATCGCAGAAGCCGGGCTAGCGGCAGGAATAGCCATTAAATCGATCATGGAAAAAGATCTCTCGATAGCAGGAAAGGTGAGATTACCCCCGTAGAGATCTTATAAATAAACGAAAAAAAAAATTTAAACGATCTCATTAATAAAGACTCGCGTGATTTTCGCTAAACAAACTAGACGCCATACTTGTTACCCCATCAAATTATGGCACCTTGTCGGTTAACAAGCCCCTATGCAACAGCATTAAACTGTCTTCTTTAAAAATGAAGTTGAGTAAAGAAAGGGGTCCCCAGATAAACACAAACCGGCTCAGACACATCATCCCTTATAAATACAACCTGATAGTTATTTTAAAAAATATTAATTTTAAAATATTTTCCATTCATCATATGGAACCTTAAAAAAAATGCGCTATACGTACTGTATAAAAGGATAAAGAAGATCATATAAATTTGAAAAATAAAAATTGATGCTATGTTTAGCTTGCTTTCTCTTCCTCTAAATTTATGGGATTCGGGAAAAGTTTATTTTTAATTTTTAAACAAAGTTTTCAAATTCTATTCATTCGGTTATTTTAATGAATTATTATTTATTAATTAAAAGAATAAAATGCAAACATTTCATTGTCTGTGTAGAGAGTTTACTATGTTTTTTTTAAGCAGAAAATGAGTGACTAAATTTTTTATTTAGAAACATACCTATTGTAATTATATATATGACATATCTGATCTTTGTAATTGAGTGTTACCTCTGAAAAGCAATTTATTTTCTAATGTTTTACAGTTAGTTTTACTAGGGACTCCTGCAGAAGAGAACAAAGGAGGCAAAATAATGCTCTTGGAAGCTAGAGCTTTTGATGAATTTGACGCAGCTATGATGGTCCACCCTTCAAATTTTACCAGTACAGACCCGACAATGTTAAGCGCTTCATCGGTAGCTCTTTACATATATTTGTACAAAATCCATTAGTAGTATTTCTCAGTAGGTTCCTTTTCGTGTGGTGTATGCATGTTTAACTTATTAAAATTTTTTTAGCTGAACGTTGATTTTCATGGTAAGGAGTCTCACGCCTCAGCATTTCCATGGGAAGGCTTTAATGCTTTGGACGCCGTCGTGACATGTTACCAAAGCATGGCTCTACTGCGGCAACAGATCAAACCATCCAGCAGGATTCACGGTAAGTTTATCCATTAAATATGTCAAGTTTTCAAGTTTACGTAACTTCGACTAGAAGTAAACGAAATTTACCAATACATGACAAAAATTGGACGAGTCTTGAACATTAGTGCTGCTTGAGATAGTCAAATAATTTAAAGCGTATTGAGAAATAGCTATTTTTAAGCAACAAAATAACTTCAAAAAGGGGATTCTGAAGTGTTTTCTACAGAAAAATGTGAAAAAATTAATTTTTCAAAAGAAATAATTTTAAGTAATGATTAGCATAGTATTAAATAAGTGAAAAACGATCAATCTTCTCCGATTAATAAACTAGCATTAACCGTTACGCCGCAATGTTTGCTTTCCTGTACACTGTTTACTATGAAGGAAAAACAGGTTTTACAGAAATCCTCAGTCCCCGAAATCACAGAATAACTTAACAGATGATATTTTTGTAGAATACCTTGTAAACGTTTGCAACCTTTCATAATATTTATAAATGGTGGAACATTTATCATTTAGTAATCGGAGCAGCTCCTAAAACACACAAATATGAAGAATGCGTGAGTCTGATCTTTTGAAGTCGTGAAACAAAAAATAAGATTCAATTCTATTACTGTATCGTTAAATATCTCCAAGCTATTTTAGACGCCTAATATTCAAATATCTCCTAATTTTTAATGATTACCATGGTTATACATGGTAAATTTAAACGGTTAGTTTACAATTTTTGACGTCCAAAATAGCTTGGCGATATTAAACGGAACAGTTAACGGAACTTGGAACTTGTGGCAGTTTAGTACTTTTTATCCGAAAAGATAGAATCTTTGGATCTTGCTTTTTTAGTTTAAAGGGAAATATAAGATCTGCGGGGACAGACCAGTTTATAAAGCAGGGCACTTGCCTTTACCACTACCAACAACAACATCCTGTGATTTCAGGGGCCTTTTTGTGTAAAGGAATTAAATAAAATCCTAATTTAAACAAGAAATTCAACATTTTATGATTAGTTTTCTTTTTAGAATAAAAGGAAAAATCGTTCGAAAGAAAGTAAAGGTTAAGTTACTGCCATTGTATTTTAAAATATAAAATACTTCATTACATATGAATATGACAATATGTTCACAACTAAATTTCTAAAATCAACGACTCATAAAGCGCACGTTTTAAAACGTCACTTTCAAATGCAATCTCTTCATCTTTCAGCCATTATAACCAACGGTGGAAAAAAGACAAATATCATTCCTGGTCTTGCTTCCATGGAGATTCGTGTGAGAGCTCTAACAACAGGAGATCTGCGCAAGCTATACCAAAGAATTCGTACCTGCATTCAATGTGCAGCAGATTCTTCCGGTTGCACGTTTACTATTCGTGAAATCAAAGAGACCGATTATGAGAGCCTTCTCGCAAACAAAGTCATGGGAAATTTGTTTGAAGAGTATGCCAAACGTCTAGGTACGGTGGTATTTGTAGTTCCTTAAAAATATTTATTTCTGCAGGGACGGTTTTAACTTGTTTTTTCACTTGCACAAAAACCTGCCACTCCTGATATGCACAAGTATCAATCAAGTATAAAATTCTAAAATTTAACAGGTTATATTTTTTGGACAGAGGTGGGAAAAAATATATTCATGTTTCAAATTGCATTATCTTTGAATCTCCAGACTCCAATGATAAGCTGTTTACATTATAGGATTGGGACCAGAAAACATCAGAGATCTACCAACAGGATCCTCAGATATGGGCAATGTTTCCAGGGTTGTGCCAGCTATGCATCCATTTTACAGCATCAATACGCAAGGCTTTAATCATACGCCTCTTTTCAACACAGATGCAGGAGGCCCTTTGGCTCAAGAACCAACACTAAAAGCTGCTAAGGCGATGGCAATGACTGCCCTTAAACTGTTTAGAAGTCCACAGATTTTGGTAGATGTCAAAAATCAATTCAAAGAAGATATTTTAAAAGATCAGTTATAAAATTTGATTTGGACAACCTTTGAGCCACGGTTAAATTCCATTTTCAAGATTTTTCCTCATTTTAACTAAAAATATGACTTGATGCAAATTTGATTAAATAAATCACTTCGTCAGTAACCATTAAGATAAATCTCACCTGAAGCAGGCAATGTGCCAGGGCAGAACTAGATAAATGAAACCTTTAAATTTACAAATGTTTTTTTTTCTCCTTAATTACTTACTTGCATGTTATTTTTTGCGCCCACTCAATACTATTAAAGAAAATCGTTAGGACCTACTTTCACTCATAATGCTTCAAGTAGCGAGAATTTATTAACTAGATAGGGAAAAGAGACTTTCAATTCATTGGGGGTTTAAACTGGTTTTATTAATAATCTGAATAGTCAAAACAACTGAAATTACAAGAACCTAATTTATTCATTAACTGAACCTTTTATGAGCATACTGAGGCTGGAAGCAGTAAAACAAAGTGATGATAAAGTATGACTTTTATACCTTTTTGTTTACATTACCTTAGCTCAAAAATATCTATTCTTTTATCCTTAAGTAAACATTTTCAGTCAAAAACATTGATGTGATTAAACGAGAACACAATTTCTATCGGAACTTGCAGGTCCCGTGATGGATACATTGTTTTTTCTGGATATCAATCTAAACGCCAGGAAAAAAAACAATTTTCAGTTCTTTTGCACTAAGGAAACTCATTTTTATCAGCGAATATTCAGTTATAATCTGTAATGAGGTAGTTTTTACCTAATTTTTGCAGAGTCAGGAGGATAGGATAAATATTTGGTACTATACTAATAGCAACTTGGTTTGGTAGAGAATTTTCTTTATAAACTTGGGCAAAAATTTTCCCACAACTGCCAGAATTTTCTCCATAACTCCTTTGGGCATATTCTGCACTCCTGGGACTCTACTCCTCAATAATTTTTTAAACCTGAATCTTAGTTAATTCATAGTTTGAAAATTTAGAGAATAATTTAATAATCATGTTCATTAGCTAGGGTTTTTAATAATCATTGTAAACTAATTTTCTATCCTGAGCTGTAATAATATAACTTGCTACATGCAGTCAAACAATGAAATAATTTTTTGATCATCATGAAAGAATCACATACAAATCATAGAAAAATGGCGACCAGTCACCAAACCTGATATGGTAGGCCCTAAAACAGCAACCCCAACCAGCAGTCTGAAAAATTTTGCATATAATGAATGTGTTTAATAGTATATTTCTTGTCATACACTGTTGGGAGTTTTCAGCATTTAGGTTAACCTTTATGTTTAAATAAAAACATAACACATGTTGCATTTGTTATCCATGACCTCTCTTTCTAGTTTTTCACTCATTTGTAAAGAGTTAAGAAAAACATCCAGTAAGTTTTTTAAATTATTTTAATTTATTGACATAAAACACATTAATATAGGTCAAATCTAATTACAAAATTTATTTTACAACATAGTATAGTATTCAAAACAAAATTAATCCAAAGAATTCTGAAAGAAAAAAATACAACTTTTAGAATAATTACTCAAATAAACTTACAATTTATTTACAAAATTTTGAAATTCTTAAACTTACATGTACAGATTCAATAACTGTTTCACATTCTTTCAGCAAACTTTTCAGTTGAGAGTTCTCAGTCTGAAGGACTTCTAATTGATCATACAGCTAGAAAATAATTTTTAGTTTAGTAATTTTAGTGTGAAGATGAAGACACAATTTCAGTCAAATCATTTATAATATTTATCAGTACCTGTGCATTCTCATACAAAGTTTTGTCCAATGCTATCCTTCTTTGCTCGGCTAATTCTTTCCAATATGACGGAGGAGGAATTTCTGTAAAGAGACATCAATGGATAATTCTGCTTGGTGGGTTAAAGGCATGAAATAAACACACACAAAACATCAAATAAGGATTGAACTAGTCAACTTTACAAGACATATGAAAACTAGACATCAGGCATATATTTAACTAGCTGATTTGTTTGGCCTTGCATGGGGGGAGTGTACTAATTTATTTTTAAAAGTTCTCTTAAGATACAAGTTAATTTTTTGTAACAGCAATTAACAATCCAGGTATTCCCTGTAACTTTTCATCCTGGTGTTCTCAAAATCTTTGTCATCCTGGTTTTCTCAAAATCTTTTTCATCCCGGTGTTCCTAGTATTTATTTTCATCTTGGTTCCCAACTGTGTTAATTGTTATTGGATAATCCGGCCCTGAATGGGTTCCACTTCCTCCTGCTAACACACAATTTTTTGGTCGAAGCTCAGCAAACTTGGAAAACCCAATTTTGTGTTCCGGATATGCAGTTTTGAAATAACCGTAAATTTCTTTGAGATTGCCTAAAATTAATCTCTTTTGTACATGTTCAGATTTATTGGAAGGTTTTACTTTCATTGAAACAAAATCTTTCTTACCCGGCATAATTCGACTTACTTGATCACTGTTGTAAAATTCTAGAACTTTTTGAATTACTAATTCTTCTAAGGATTTACCTGGTTTAAGATCTGGAGTTGACAGTATTCCTTTCTCTTTTACAAGTGCTTTAGATTTCCTTGCCATTCGATTGCTTACATTAAACTGTTTTTCAATTTTTTGAATTGTCCAACTTTGAGGGAGAACAGTTAAAATCAAAAATTTATCGTGGATACTTTCTGTTTCCAGGAATTTTTCCTTTAACTGTGAAATAATTTCATTTTGGCCATCATTTGTGTCCACATTTTCCACCACTGCATTTTTATCAAATAGTACCTCTGTTAAGTTTTTAGACACTTGGTCGAGTTTCTTTTTGCAGTAGGATGGATCCCTTTTCATGCGCTTTTCTGCGATGGGTGATTCATCTATATATTCAAGAGATTTGTTTATATAGTGAATTGAAGTGCTGGGATCAGAAAAAGAAACATCCAAAAAGTCATCTGTTTCTTCATCAATTTCTTCATGTTTCATAGGAGTTGCATCTTTTTGTTGTGCCTTTGACTTTTCTGTAGAAAGTTCTTTTCTACATGCGTCACAAATTTTGGCATCAGGTTTTATACATGGCTTAACATCACACATCCAAGTTTGAACCAACCTTAAATTCTTAAAATTTTTATGGTTGGCTTTTTCATAAGGATTGCAACAATATCTATTGAAAGAAATTTCCTTTTCATGAGTTCCAAGCATGACTGAAAGTTGGCTAAATTCAATGCTTAAACATAATAAACTATTAAAATCACATCCTCAAACACACAGCAAACATATCTAGTAAGAACTAAGGAATTGACAAACAAGACTAGTGAAAACAAAAGCTTAACACAAAAGATCCACAGCCCAATACATCCTGGGAGTCTTGTCAGTTCATGTATTAACAAGCATGCAAAGACACAGCATAGACATGTTCTAAAAGACTAGGTTAATTAAGTTTATTAGAGACTGTTGAACCCCTAAACACAGCTGGATATACTTTCATATCATGGAAAATTTTTAAAAATATGCTTATCTCTCAAAATACCTTTGGTGACTTGAACCACCCTGAATTTTTTGAAGGAGCATCAGTGGCGGATCTATGGGGGGGGCTATAGGGGCTATAGCCCCCCCCCTTGGGACTTAAGTTTACACTACATAAAATTGAACTTTTTCGAAAAAAAATTAAGTTTTTAAAAAATTTTGTTTAAATTTTCAAAATTTTAAAACTTTTTTTCAGTTTTTTGTAGCCTTTTTCACAATTCAAAGGGTCTACAAAGCATTAAGCCTCTTCCAAGATCTTTAGCCCCCTGCATTTTTATAAACTCCATTCACTTTTTAAGGATTTCTAGAGGTTTTAGCCCTTACAAATTATTAGCCCCCTGCATGTTTGAAGGTTTGATTCATAATTTAAAGGGTCTATCCAATGAGCTTAGCCCCTAAAAGCATTAGCCTCCTTGCGTTTTTATGTTTGTTACACAAATTTCCCTATTTTTAGCCCTATGAAACATTAGCCCCCTCCATGCTCTTTAATAGCCTTTACAAAGCTTTTAGCCCTCTTGCGTTTTTAAATATATTTGGTTCACTATTTAATGAGCTTTATCCTTCCATGATCTTTAGCTCCTAGATAGATAGATAGATTCAATTCGCAATTTAAATGGGCCAATGAGTTTTAGCCCCCATAAAGAATTAGCCTCCTTGCGATGTTTTATAGTATTTAGTTCGCAATTTAATGAGCTTTAGCCTAAAAGCGTTAGCCCGCTCCAAGATCTTTAGCTTTCAGCACTTTAATATAAATGCGATTCAGAACTTGTAGATTCCAATGAGCTTTCTAAGCCTTACAAAAAGCATAACCTCCAAAATACTTAGCCCCTTACATTTTATAGATTTGTTTCACATCTTAAAGGTTATGAGTTTTAGCCCCTCTGCAAGATTTTTAACTCCCTGGTTTTTATAAGATTCACATTTTAAAAGGGTCTAATGCGCTTCTGTTAAAATAGAGACGGGGTTAGGGGGTTCAAACCACCCCCATGAAATTCTTATATATTACAGTTTTTTCCTTTGAAAACGAGTACAAGAAATCATCTTTTTCGTGTGACACTCAAAGAGTCCCAAATGACCAAAAATGAGTCAAAACATAACTTTTTAGGGTAAAATTTTCAAAAAAATTCTTGGGGGAGGTTCCCCCAATCCCCCCTTATGCCTCGGGATGGATGTATTATTCCCTAAACATTGAAATTAAGTGCACGACAATTCACATTTGATCTATATTCTTGGAAAAAAAATATTTGACTCAAATCATCGTTAAAAAACACCTCCCGGTTGACACACCCTTATTATTTTGATGTATTTAATGATTAACTAATTTAATTACTAATTAATTAGTTACATTTAACAATACTAGTCATTTACAATCAACACTGACCTCAATATTTAAGACATTAATGAATATTGTAAAAAGCACGGCTTTTTACTTCATTATCATCCTCAATCAGATTAAGTTAGCCCCCCCCTTGCTCATGTTCTAGATCCGCCACTGAGGAGCATATATATAAAATTTCAATATTTAAAATAAATTTGATCCCATTGAGATCCCAACTTGAAATTTACCATGGATAAAGAACTAGAGTCAAAGATGTATTGAAAATTTTTTTAAAATTTTTAAGCATACCTTTTTTGAGAAATTTAAGTTTTAAACTTTTAAAAAGTTATTTTAAAATTTTAAATTTTGAAAAATATACCATGTTATACATCATTTGAAAGGGCATGTAATTTACTATCAAATGCTTTTTACCAGACCTTTCTAGCTCTTTTTCCTAAGAAGTTATGAACCATTTTATGATCGAAGGTTTGTGAAAAATCTTGGATTTTTAAAATATTTAAAATTCTGTAACTTAAAAACTAAAAAAGATAAAAATCTAAAAATTTGGAATCTCAGTTATCTTATGAAGTACTATTGATGAGCCAAATTTGAAAAAGATCAAAAAATGTGAGGGAAAAAATTTTCTTAAATTTGGATCACTTGATATGGAATGACCCAAAAGCAAATCCTTGAAAGAGCACAGGATGTTTAATAAGATGCTTACCACAACTCCATTGTAAGTCGCCATTTCCTAAAACATCTGGTAGACTGGTTTAATTCAGGTATTAAACCATAGACAGAAATAGATTTACAAATATAAATGATCAACCAAAAAGCGCTTAGAATTGATGCCACAAAAGTGGTCACCAAAACCAAGCACCATTTAGTAAGGTTCATTCATTACATGTAAAATGTCCTGTGAGCTGGAACTTGGATAATGTGATTCAATTCATTAATATAAATAAATAGAACCTAAATCAGAATGGGAAAAAACTTGTTAACTCTTATTTTGTCTATAATAAACAATTTTGAGCTAATTGATACTCATTGTTGCTAAAATGCTTCTATATTTGTGCAATAATAACATGAATGGGTAGAAATGTAGATCAAACAAAAAAATTAAAAAAAGTTAAGGAAAATACAGTATAGTACTATTTTTACAAAGCCTCAAAACAATATAATACTAAAATGAAATAATAAAAGTGTAGCTAACGATGATAAATATCTAAAACAAAACTATTTACACACTCATCACTTAATAACATTAATGGAGATACTAATTTTTATTTAAATCTTTAAAAGTGGAGCCCAAGTAATAAATTTGCTTATTAATTAATGATTAACATACCTTTAACTATGCTCAAAAGTGGTGTGATATACCAAAGAACGTTGAATATTATATAAAAACATCAGGGCCGTAACCAGACTTTTGTTTCGGGGGGGGGGGGTTTTGACTAAATTATTTTCTGAGGTACAGTTGGGGAAATAAAAAACGACTCAGTTGAGATTTCTGACGAACCACTTGGGTTAGGAAGACAAATAAGGTGTCATTTTTCATGTCATGAAGTATTCTTTAAATGAAAAAAATTTCGAGTCCTTAGGGGGTCGTCTTCATATTAAACGGTACACTAATTTTATTTTTTCCTATGGGGACCCCCAATTATTATACGTTTTTCTGAAAGAGCATCCCCATAAACCCCCAAATACCAAGTTTCATCCATGAAAGTATCCAAATAAAAGCATAATATATTTTTTAAATGTCAACCATTCAATGTGAAATTTGTCAAAATGTTTTCGGCGTAAAAATATGAAACTTTGGATTTAGATCAAATTTGTGTCCCCAAACAAAATAATTATGCTTTTATAGCGATATTTAATGGTTAATAGATAGATAATTAACATCTAATTTTGACCCAAAAATTAAATTTTAAAATCTTTTAATATTTTATGGTAATCGATTCTGGTAGTAATTTTATGTGGAAAACCAAAATTTCAGTCGATTTCATTTAATAGTTTTGGAAAAAACGAATTAAACTAAATTCCCACTCTTTAAGGGACCGTATACCGCTGCCAAATGTATACCGGCGAATGGTTTTTTTGGAAACAGTCGCTTTATTTTAATCACCATAACTTAAATTAAAACTTAAATTTGATTACTTATTACTTATAAACTTTTCAATAAACATTAAAGTGGTGAGTAAAAGTTTTACTATCCCACCGTTTTTAAGAAATAGTGTTTACAGAAAATTAACCCTTCTCACTCTGGAGACGACCCCCAAAACGTAAAAGCTTTATTTACCGCACGATTTGAATGAAACTTGGTATTTGGGGGTTTATGAGGATGCTCTTTCAGAAAATCGCATAATAATTGGGGGTCCCCATAGGAAAAACAAAAGTTGGTGTTTCGTTTGATATGAAGACGACCCCCTAAGGACTCGAAATTTTTTTTTCATTTAAAGAATACTTCATGACATGAAAAATGACACCTTGTTTGTCTTCCTAACCCAAGTGGTTCGTCAGAAATCTCAACTGAGTCGTTTTTTATTTCCCCAACTGTACCTCCTTACGGGTACTTTTATATGTTAAGTTTTAGGTGACAACACTGGATTGAAATTTTGATGCACTACATTTAAAAATTTTTTAAACAATATGAATTCGAAGTAAAAGGGGGGTCTGGGGGTCCTCCCCCAGAAAATTTTTGGAAATTTGCCCCTCAAAAGAGTGTTTTAGCTCATTTCTGAGACCCTTTAGATTACACCCATAGAGCACCACTCATTGTAAGCGGCCGAATTTTCAAGGTAAAAAGAAGGAATATTGTAATAAATGGTGAAATGTTAAGGGGGTTTTTAGGTTCCTACTCCAGAAAATGTTTTGAATTTTTCCCCTAATAGTGGCATTTTAACTCATTTTGAGACATATTAAGTAACATTAAAGAGGACCAATCCTTGTAAATCACACAAGTTTGAAGGAAAAACCGTATACTTAATAGATTTCAAAATTTCGAGGGGGTTTGGGGGTCCTCCCCCAAAAAAATTTTGGAAATTTTACCCTTAAAAGTAGGGTTTTGACTCATTTTGAGACCCTTTGGGTTATACCCGAAGAGGATATCGCTCCTTGTGAGACATAATTTTCAAGAAAAATAGCAGTATAAAAATTGATGTCAAAATTTCGGGGGGGGGGGGGGTTTGAACCCCTAAACCCCCCCCCCTTGGATACGGCCCTGAAAAACATATATTTTCACACTCGCATGATAAACAAATGGATATGAAATTTCTTGTTATAATCTTAAAAAATGAGACCGAAAATCTAAATTATACTTGTTACTAAATGATTAACATACCTTAAAATATACTGTAAAGTGGTTTTATAAGTTAACAAACGAAGGACAATATTCTAAAACTAATATATTTTCACACTATCGTGTTAGACTCCATTGGTACCAATGGACCCAAAATGTTATCGTTGAATTTTCAAAAAGAAAAGCAAACTAAAAATACTCTGATTGTTTATAAATGATTGCCATACCTTTAACTATGCGGGAAAGGTGTTCTATACCCTAAGAAATGACGATTAATATTTTTAAAAAATTATTCTTTAACACTCCCATGTTAAACGCCGTAGAGATTGGGTTTGTTTGTCCCCAGCGCCATGTTGATGACGTCACGACTTCACCGACGTATTGTCTAATGCGACTGACACCTGTATGCTTTCATTTTTATCTAAACGACAAAACAGAATGTCAGAAAGTGATTTCGCTGAGGTTTGCTCCAAAATCGACGAAAACGCTCGCTTTTTGAACGAAATAAGTCAAGATATTTGGCAAACACCCGAACTCGGATTAGAAGAGGTTCATGCGCACGAGATTTTGACGAAAGCTTTGGAAAAATGTGGATTTACGGTTCAAAAGAGTTACATTTTACCTACTGCGTTCAGAGCAGAGTTTCGTACAAAATCAGGTAAGTGGTAAGATTTTGTTTTGGAGTCTTTTAATAATGTTCTTAGTATAAATGGTTAATTAATAGGAATTTTTAATAGATTACAATTCGATTCATATCCCTAAATTATTTTCTATATAAGGAAAATTTTATGAAGTAATACCTAGTTCAGTGGCGGATCCAGAGACTTGGTTTGGGGGGGGGGAGTGATTTTACCTATATGCGCATTCGACATTACAATCAATTTTCACTTTTACATTCAATTCGTAAGAGGAAGACACATAAAATATATTCGGTGGAAAGTTCCACTTTCTACTGATTTAATTGTAAACCATTAAATGCATGATTAAAATAATTCATTTTCCCTTTTTAAAATGGAACTTCTACTTAAATGCATAAAGTATACACTAATATATAACAAGACAGACCAAAATAAAGAAAAATTAGAGAAACAGAAAAGAAACTAAAAGTAAAATTACCGCAAAGCCACGAATGCCTTTTTGCTGTTTATAATTATTTCTTTTAGCTTTTTCACGATTTAGAAATTTAGTAAACCGGATTAAATCATTAGAACCTTGAAATGATAAGTAATTATGATATTGAAAGCTGCCCTGTTAAGTTCTCAAAATAATAATAAAAACTTAATAAATGTTCATAAAAAATATTAAATCTATTACTAAATGATAAAAACAATTTTCTTTTGTATATGTATTCCGAATTTAGCAACCAAGGAGAAAATTTAAAATCGCAATTTCTCTTAATAATTAATACACAGTGATGTACTTGAGTTTAAAAAATTATGAAACATCGAAACATAGTTTAAAAAAAAAAAAGAAAAGTTGCAGAAAATGGCAAAACTACCTCAGCTTTATCTTCAAAAACATCATTTCTTGGCTTTTTCTTAAAAAACGAAAGCTGAGTTCCACTGTTCGTTTCTGAGCACGACCATGTTCACTATTTCCGGAATCCATTTTTTGTGATAGTAAAACGCCAAGTTTTAATAAAACAGCAAATCAGTGTAAAAAAACGAGACAAGTCAAACGTCGGAAAGAAAATCAACTAAATTTTTTACTAGTACAGCTTGGCATATGTACGACATGTTCCGCCTACAAGTTTTGACCATCCCACTGCCAACAAATAGCTGTTATCCCCCCCAAATTTGGGATTGCCAATCGCTCTGAAAAAGCTTTGATTGGCCCTTAAATAGATGTTGAAAAACAGAGAGATTAGAAAATATACAAACAAGCCGTCCGCTCTGGTTTTTGTGTGCAATTTACCAGTAATCAGCCTCGATATGAGGTCCAATTCACCCCGATACAGATTTCTTAAACACCGGCTGAAATTTCCGGTGACCAAAGAGTACCAAACACCACGAGAGGAAAAAGTTGTCATTAGCGCAGACCCTCTGTCAATCATGGTTGGCTCTTATCAGGAAGGGAGTTCCTCTGAAAAGTGATCGATGCATTGAAGTTATCATTTAACGAGTTGCTACTATTGCCGAAAAGGGGCACTGCGAGAAACCGGAAAAAATACTCGCTCAGATGGTGACAGCGGTTTCTCAGTAGAGATTATTCACAAGTCAAGTTTATCGGGGAGGTCACTTTGTTGGGGGGGGGGGGGTGATCACCCCAATCACCCCCCCCCGTGGATCCGCCACTGACCTAGTTGCTGATTTATATGAACATAATCTGATATATGAGCTGATATACCCGCCATTGTTCGGGAAAAAAGGATTTTCAACTGTTTGTTAAATTAAATAAGAATTATTTTCTGTTCTGTGTTCCTTTCCTGGGCATTTTTGAGCATTTTTCCTTAAATTAAAATCATTTCCCCCTTAAATTTTATATTAATAAATCCATCATAATAATAATTCATAAATCAAAAGTGTTATTTTGGCTGCAAATAATAACATTTGAAAATATATTCAGAACAGATTCAAAGCCCTCCCAGTTTTATTGAAAGGAGAAGAAACGCAAATCGGTGTACTCCCAAACATTTGTACCACTTTCATCACTCTTAGTGAGCATTTTCACCTTCATTTCATAGCGAGTTTTGTGCAGAACGGAATAGACCCAAAATTCTTTTATTCCATAGAAAAGTCTTTGGCGAAAATAACTACATAGTTTTATTTTCAATTGGTAAAAAAAATTCTCGAAATTCTAGAAACTAAGCTTTTTCCAGATAACGGTCCAACAATAGCTGTTCTTCTGGAATACGATGCTTTGCCGGATATCAACCATGCATGCGGTCATAACCTCATCGCAGAAGCAGGGCTAGCGGCAGGAATAGCCATTAAATCGATCATGGAAAAAGATCTCTCAATAGCAGGAAAGGTGAGATTAGAGATCTTATAAATAAACGAAAAAAAAAATTTAAAAGATCTCATTAATAAAGACTCGCGTGATTTTCGCTAAACAAACTAGACGCCATACTTGTTACCCCATCAAATTATGGCACCTTGTCGGTTAACAAGCCCCTATGCAACAGCATTAAACTGTCTTCTTTAAAAATGAGGTTGAGTAAAGAAAGGGGTCCCCAGATAAACACAAACCGGCTCAGACACATCATCCCTTATAAATACAACCTGATAGTTATTTTAAAAAATATTAATTTTAAAATATTTTCCATTCATCATATGGAACCTTAAAAAAAATGCGCTATACGTACTGTATAAAAGGATAAAGAAGATCATATAAATTTGAAAAATAAAAATTGATGCTATGTTTAGCTTGCTTTCTCTTCCTCTAAATTTATGGGATTCGGGAAAAGTTTATTTTTAATTTTTAAACAAAGTTTTCAAATTCTATTCATTCGGTTATTTTAATGAATTATTATTTATTAATTAAAAGAATAAAATGCAAACATTTCATTGTCTGTGTAGAGAGTTTACTATGTTTTTTTTTAAGCAGAAAATGAGTGACTAAATTTTTTATTTAGAAACATACCTATTGTAATTATATATATGACATATCTGATCTTTGTAATTGAGTGTTACCTCTGAAAAGCAATTTATTTTCTAATGTTTTACAGTTAGTTTTACTAGGGACTCCTGCAGAAGAGAACAAAGGAGGCAAAATAATGCTCTTGGAAGCTAGAGCTTTTGATGAATTTGACGCAGCTATGATGGTCCACCCTTCAAATTTTACCAGTACAGACCCGACAATGTTAAGCTCTTCATCGGTAGCTCTTTACATATATTTGTACAAAATCCATTAGTAGTATTTCTCAGTAGGTTCTTTTTCGTGTGGTGTATGCATGTTTAACTTATTAAAATTTTTTTTAGCTGAACGTTGATTTTCATGGTAAGGAGTCTCACGCCTCAGCATTTCCATGGGAAGGCTTTAATGCTTTGGACGCCGTCGTGACATGTTACCAAAGCATGGCTCTACTGCGGCAACAGATCAAACCATCCAGCAGGATTCACGGTAAGTTTATCCATTAAATATGTCAAGTTTTCAAGTTTACGTAACTTCGACTAGAAGTAAACGAAATTTAGCAATACATGACAAAAATTGGACGAGTCTTTAACATTAGTGCTGCTTGAGATAGTCAAATAATTTAAAGCGTATTGAGAAATAGCTATTTTTAAGCAACAAAATAACTTCAAAAAGGGGATTCTGAAGTGTTTTCTACAGAAAAATGTGAAAGTAATTAATTTTTCAAAAGAAATAATTTTAAGTAATGATTAGCATAGTATTAAATAAGTGAAAAACGATCAATCTTCTCCGATTAATAAACTAGCATTAACCGTTACGCCGCAATGTTTGCTTTCCTGTACACTGTTTACTATGAAGGAAAAACAGGTTTTACAGAAATCCTCAGTCCCCGAAATCACAGAATAACTTAACAGATGATATTTTTGTAGAATACCTTGTAAATGTTTGCAACCTTTCATAATATTTATAAATGGTGGAACATTTATCATTTAGTAATCGGAGCAGCTCCTAAAACACACAAATATGAAGAATGCGTGAGTCTGATCTTTTGAAGTCGTGAAACAAAAAATAAGATTCAATTCTATTACTGTATCGTTAAATATCTCCAAGCTATTTTAGACGCCTAATATTCAAATATCTACTAATTTTTAATGATTACCATGGTTATACATGGTAAATTTAAACGGTTAGTTTACAATTTTTGACGTCCAAAATAGCTTGGCGATATTAAACGGAACAGTTAACGGAACTTGGAACTTGTGGCAGTTTAGTACTTTTTATCCGAAAAGATAGAATCTTTGGATCTTGCTTTTTTAGTTTAAAGGGAAATATAAGATCTACGGGGACAGACCAGTTTATAAAGCAGGGCACTTGCCTTTACCACCACCAACAACAACATCCTGTGATTTCAGGGGCCTTTTTGTGTAAAGGAATTAAATAAAATCCTAATTTAAACAAGAAATTCAACATTTTATGATTAGTTTTCTTTTTAGAATAAAAGGAAAAATCGTTCGAAAGAAAGTAAAGGTTAAGTTACTGCCATTGTATTTTAAAATATAAAATACTTCATTACATATGAATATGACAATATGTTCACAACTAAATTTCTAAAATCAACGACTCATAAAGCGCACGTTTTAAAACGTCACTTTCAAATGCAATCTCTTCATCTTTCAGCCATTATAACCAACGGTGGAAAAAAGACAAATATCATTCCTGGTCTTGCTTCCATGGAGATTGGTGTGAGAGCTCTAACAACAGGAGATCTGCGCAAGCTATACCAAAGAATTCGTACCTGCATTCAATGTGCAGCAGATTCTTCCGGTTGCACGTTTACTATTCGTGAAATTAAAGAGACCGATTATGAGAGCCTTCTCGCAAACAAAGTCATGGGAAATTTGTTTGAAGAGTATGCCAAACGTCTAGGTACGGTGGTATTTGTAGTTCCTTAAAAATATTTATTTCTGCAGGGATGGTTTTAACCTGTTTTTTCCACTTGCACAAAAACCTGCCA
This sequence comes from Tetragnatha montana, assembly GCA_963680715.1. Taxonomy (NCBI): domain Eukaryota; kingdom Metazoa; phylum Arthropoda; class Arachnida; order Araneae; family Tetragnathidae; genus Tetragnatha; species Tetragnatha montana. The sequence continues at coordinate 44,986,615 of OY796675.1, forward strand.
CTCCTGATATGCACAAGTATCAATCAAGTATAAAATTCTAAAATTTAACAGGTTATATTTTTTGGACAGAGGTGGGAAAAAATATATTCATGTTTCAAATTGCATTATCTTTGAATCTCCAGACTCCAATGATAAGCTGTTTACATTATAGGATTGGGACCAGAAAACATCAGAGATCTACCAACAGGATCCTCAGATATGGGCAATGTTTCCAGGGTTGTGCCAGCTATGCATCCATTTTACAGCATCAATACGCAAGGCTTTAATCATACGCCTCTTTTCAACACAGATGCAGGAGGCCCTTTGGCTCAAGAACCAACACTAAAAGCTGCTAAGGCGATGGCAATGACTGCCCTTAAACTGTTTAGAAGTCCACAGATTTTGGTAGATGTCAAAAATCAATTCAAAGAAGATATTTTAAAAGATCAGTTATAAAATTTGATTTGGACAACCTTTGAGCCACGGTTAAATTCCATTTTCAAGATTTTTCCTCATTTTAACTAAAAATATGACTTGATGCAAATTTGATTAAATAAATCACTTCGTCAGTAACCATTAAGATAAATCTCACCTGAAGCAGGCAATGTGCCAGGGCAGAACAGTAGCGAGAATTAATTAACTAGATAGGGAAAAGAGACTTTCAATTCATTGGGAGTTTAAACTGGTTTTATTAATAATCTGAATAGTCAAAACTGAAATTACAAGAATCAAATTTAATTAGTAATTTATTCATTAACTGAACCTTTAGCATACTGAGGCTGGAAGCAGTAAAACAAAGTGATGATAAAGTATGACTTTTATACCTTTTTGTTTACATTACCTTAGCTCAAAAATATCTATTCTTTTATCCTTAAGTAAACATTTTCAGTCAAAAACATTGATGTGATTAAACAAGAACACAATTTCTATCGGAACTTGCAGGTCCCGTGATGAATACATTGTTTTTTCTGGATATCAATCTAAACGCCAGGAAAAAAACAATTTTCAGTTCTTTTGCACTAAGGAAACTCATTTTTTTCAGCGAATATTCAGTTATAATCTGTAATGAGGTAATTTTTACCTAATTTTTGCAGAGTCAGGAGGATATGATAAATATTTGGTACTATACTAATAGCAACTTGGTTTGGTAGAGAATTTTCTTTATTAACTTGGGCAAAAATTTTCCCACAACTGCCAGAATTTTCTCCATAACTCCTTTGGGCATATTCTGCACTCCTGTGACTCTACTCCTCAATAATTTTTTAAACCTGAATCTTAGTTAATTCATAGTTTGAAAATTTAGAGAATTTAATAATCATGTTCATTAGCTAGGGTTTTTAATCATTGTAAACTAATTTTCTATCCTCAGCTGTAATAATATAACTTGCTACATGCAATCAAACAATGAAATAATTTTTTGATCATCATGAAAGAATCACACACAAATCATAGAAAAATGGCGACCAGTCACCAAACCTGATATGGTAGGCCCTAAAACAGCAACCCCAACCAGCAGTCTGAAAAATTTTGCATATAATGAATGTGTTTAATAGTATATTTCTTGTCATACACTGTTGGGAGTTTTCAGCATTTAGGTTAACCTTTATATTTAAATAAAAACATAACACATGTTACATTTGTTATCCATGACCTCTCTTTCTAGTTTTTCACTCATTTGTAAAGAGTTAAGAAAAACGTCCAGTAAGTTTTTTAAATTATTTTAATTTATTGACATAAAACACATTAATATAGGTCAAATCTAATTACAAAATTTATTTTACAACATAGTATAGTATTCAAAACAAAATTAATCCAAAGAATTCTGAAAGAAAAAAATACAACTTTTAGAATAATTACTCAAATAAACTTACAATTTATTTACAAAATTTTGAAATTCTTAAACTTACATGTACAGATTCAATAACTGTTTCACATTCTTTCAGCAAACTTTTCAGTTGAGAGTTCTCAGTCTGAAGGACTTCTAATTGATCATACAGCTAGAAAATAATTTTTAGTTTAGTAATTTTAGTGTGAAGATGAAGACACAATATCAGACAAATCATTTATAAATATTTATCAGTACCTGTGCATTCTCATACAAAGTTTTGTCCAATGCTATCCTTCTTTGCTCGGCTAATTCTTTCCAATATGACGGAGGAGGAATTTCTGTAAAGAGACATCAATGGATAATTCTGCTTGGTGGGTTAAAGGCATGAAATAAACACACACAAAACATCAAATAAGGATTGAACTAGTCAACTTTACAAGACATATGAAAACTAGACATCAGGCATATATTTAACTAGCTGATTTGTTTGGCCTTGCATGGGGGGAGTGTACTAATTTATTTTTAAAAGTTCTCTTAAGATACAAGTTAATTTTTTGTAACAGCAATTAACAATCCAGGTATTCCCTGTAACTTTTCATCCTGGTGTTCTCAAAATCTTTGTCATTCTGGTTCTCTCGAAATCTTTTTCATCCCGGTGTTCCTAGTATTTATTTTCATCTTGGTTCCCAACTGTGTTAATCCATTCAAACCCATCCAGTTTCGAATATGCACATTTAACTACTATTGTTACCAAATTATCCATTCAAAAACAGAAACTCCAATATGTTATTCACGCATTCATTTTGATTGTTTTTGTAGTCACTGAAATGGTTTCATTCCATTTTCAGTGAATATCAGCAAAATACTTATATTACTCCTTTCACTACCTGAAATTTAATTTTCATAAGAAAAACTATGAATCAGTCATCAATTTTTTAACTAATCATCTGATACTTCCCAACTCAAGACTAAAAAATCTGAACAATTTTAAAACATATCGCATTAAGGTAATGACTTCTTTTTTGAGCAGTTTTTAATCACAAATCACAGTACAATTCAGTTGAACCCCTAAATCTTACAAATAGTAATAACCATTAAACAATTTATAACCCCAACCACTGCAGCAATTTAAATAAACTAAATCTTACATACAGAGAGAAAGCTCCATATCAATAGATATAACCAAATTTATTAGCACACCAAACCTTTTATATAAAGAGTCCAATATCTTAGATTTCCAAACAGGTATGCTAAGACAATAATCACCAATAAAAAAAAATTCTATAAATACTTACCAGATGTCATCCACTCAATTTGCTCAGCTACACTATAACTAGAGGTACCTAAAATGAAAAAGTATTTTTAACACAAATTGTAACAGGGTAAAAGAATTAGGAATATTTATTAATAAAGTAGTATTTAATTGATTTTAGTTAGCCTCTTTCCCCATAGAAGTGCAACCGGTTCAATACTTTACACTAGTTATAAAACTTTAACGTTTCTAAGTACTGAAGTTATTTTTCTCTGAAGCAACAAAATCAAAATGTTAAAATACCAATATCCCCCATTAATTTTTTTTGCTACACCATTGGCTCAAAAGTAAAATGCTTCAGTAAAATGTTGCTAAAGGTCAAATGTTTTCATCATAAGTTTTTCATACAAAACTCCTCTTTTGTAGTTTTCAATGTTAGCCTTATGCTATTTAAAGCAGGGTTTGAAAAAAACCAACCCGGGTGGGTTTTATTGTTTTTTTTTTTTTTTTTTTTTTTGTGGGGGGGTTATTACTTAATACAGTTAAAGTTTTGCAACTGGAAGGAATTTAAGTGTTCAGTTTTATTAATTTAAGAGTAGAGAGAAACTTTAACTGCAAAAAAAAATTAAATTAACTAAAAAAACATATCTTTATGCTGTAATTTTAGGCAATAACAAATAATTTATTATAACTTTTTTTACAACATCAGGTAAATGCATGTTACAATGCAAAGATAAGTGTGTAGTTTTTCTGTTAATATTTTATAATTTTTAAAAAATATATATAGTAAGTAAACAAAACCTAACAAAAAAAATTTAAAAACACATTAAATAAAAACCCTTAAAAGTACAGTACCATTGTCAAGAATACATCTATATAATTTGGATTTAGTGTTTGATACCAATTGGGCAGGTTGTGTTGCTTGGGAATAAACTAAAGGTTTTATCACATTTTTAATTTCACTACGGTTAAGAAGTACACATTTGTTTATTGTATTGTTGAATTTTTACCCTTTTCATTTACCTTGCCCAATATTTTTTGCAATAATTTTGTGTGAGTTTTTTCTTCAGATATTATATTGTGAGAGATTTGCATTATCAAAAGAATTGATTAATGCTGTTTTTTTATGATATTTTATCCAATTTAAAAAAAAAAGACTTTGGACTGGGTTTTATTGGATTTTTTAAAGTGGGTTTTATTTTTATATTAAAAAAAAAACCCAGGTTTTTTTGGGTTTGTGGGCGGGTTGTAAACCCTGATTTAAAGAATCAGATTTTTAGAGCAAATATTATAATTAAACTTTCTTTTCACTAAGTCATGTTCAATGTTAAAGAAAACATAAGAAAATAACATACACAATATCAGTTCAAGCAACATATTTTAAGGATAAAACAAAAAATAAGAGCACAGAACTATGCAGTGCACCTAAAGTTATAAAAACTATAACTTACCAGAATTAATGTCACAATCCTTTTCTTTTGATTTCAAATCTACATAAGAAGAGCTACAAGGCATAGATTCATTTACTTCAGATTCTGAAGGACTAGAAGGCTTGACTTCAGGGTTTGAAGGTTCAATTAGTTCAGGAGGTTCTAATACGTCTTGTTTATCTGATGTGGACGAGGAAGATACAAAGGCATTCAAGGTTGACTGATTTGGATCATCCTTTTTAGCAGCACATTTTTTGCTTTTTGAAGATTTTTTAACAAGCTTTTGACTTTTTGGAGCTTCCTTGGATGAAACTTTCCCACAAAGGGCCACATTTTTGCGCTTGGATCGTCTGACAATAACATTTTCCTTTTCCTGGGCTGCTGGAATGACTTTGTAAGTAGTGTCTAATGCACTGGTTACTTCCTAAGAGAAATAAAATTAAACTATTACTGCAATCAAACCAATTTTAAACATTTCAAATAAGTTTTTTTTTGCTATTTCACCCACATTAAGTGCCGGTTAAAGCAGAGGTCTCCAACATATGTCCCACAGTAGCTGATCCCACCTTGATCCAAAAAGTTTTTGGTATTTATGTATTAAGCTATCTACCATTTCATCCAATCTTAAAATTAGTATAAGTGGGCAAAAAACGAGTAACAGTTCAAAAATAGCTGCTATACAGGAAAAAAATTTACGTAGCTGCTAAACGTGTTAAGAAATAGCTGCTAAAAATTACCAGCATTTGTAGGCTCTCGATTGGTCAAAAAATTGAATCTATACTGCTATGCGCTGACCAATGAGAATCGTCTAAATTTAGCAATTAGCAGATAACAAAGGAAACACGATCATGTCCCTTATCAGTAGCAGCTACTGTACCTGCTAAAAAAAAGCACATGTAACCTCAACAAGTGCTAATCTGCTAGTTTTTATAGCAGCTACTTTTAGCTGCTATTTTTCCTTAACAAACATAACAGCTAAATTTTTAAAAAGTAGCAGATTTGCCCACCTCTAAAAATTAGCCCAGAAAGTAATTTCAATGCTATAGGTACATACTTAATCAAGTAGTTTTATCAAAATTTTTTGCAACAGTTTTAGTATAAGGACCGTTTCAAAATCTGCATATAAAATAATGAATGAAACTTCAGATCTCCCTGTTCTATCGTAAAAACTGTTTTTTTTCTCCTTTTAACTAATAATAGATATTTTAAAGATAGATATAAACATCCAGTGTATTGATTAAAATCATTCCTTTTTCTTAAACTATACATAACAGGGGTTTATCCAGGTTTTTCTGCCAGGGTCCTGTTTTAAGAATTTTGTGAAAAGTTAAATGGAATTTTGTGAAAAATCATATGAAGTTTTGTGAAAACGAAGAGCTTGTAGTAAAAGCACAGCGTTCATAACATCTAAAATGATAAAAACACATATTGAATACATTTTTTAAACCACTTTTGATCTTTGGACTTATATGAAGAGTCCGTTTTTGGGAATTGAAATTTTGTGAAGGGTCCTTTTTTGTTGATTAGAATTTTGTGAAGGGTCCTAAAACGGACCCATTTTCTCTCTAGATGAACCCCTGCATAACATCCTGAAAAAAAATTTATAAGACCTTTTTCCAGTTTGCAGGAAGATTTAATTTTACATGGTTCTGATCGACTGCTTCTGAAGATATAAACTTTGAATGCAATGCAGGATTTTTATAAAGAATCAAACATTGTTGTTACATGTTGGGTGACTGCAATATAAACATTGGAACTTGCCTTTTCTTTGTAGTTTTTGGCCATCGGAGAGGACACAAGTTGATTAGGATCATGAGCTGACACCTGCAAGTCTTGTAGGATTTTTCTGCTTCTGTTTCTAGCACACTAGAAAAAAAACAACCATTATCATCAGGGTTGACAAATATCTTCCTAAGTGGAAGAAACCATTTGCAAGAAATGTTTCTTCTAGTGGAGGGAACCAATTTTTATTAAAGAATTTGACAAATAATCTTAACTAGACCAAATGGTTTTCATTTATGCAGTAGTATTAAACCTCCAAAAATGAAATTATAACACACACACAGATACTAAGGTATTAATATTGCACTGTATTTTTAGAAAGGTTTCTTTCAGTGGAAGAAATTATTTTTTAGACTTTTTTAGTAGTTTTTGTTATTTATAAACTTAAGCAAAAACTTCCCTATTCGAAATAAAACAGCACTCAAAGTTAATGAATCACCCATTTCTTTTGTTATTTGATAAAGTAACAGGGTAGAAAGAGGATAGAAGCCCTAATTTTGCTTTTAGTGGCTCCTAAAAGGGCATATTCCCCCCAAAACCTCTTGTTACATTTTGAAATGTAGTGTGAAGATAAAATTTAAACTGTACAAGAAATTTATCGCAACAAAGAATTTATTAACAGCGGAGCGCATTACGCCTGCCTCACTGGGAGAGATCGAAAAGGGGTCAGGTCATGAGTGAGAAACAGGTGCACACATCTCTGAGTCTGAACCGTAACCTAAACTAAGGCTGTGATTGGTCCAGAAAGCACGGCGGGCGCAGGGCTTAAGTTTTCATATATTATTCATGAACAGGTGATGAATATTTCAAGGAGGCCCTAAGTGCACTCATCCCCCTCACCATAATATCTCCGAGAGGCCTGCTCCTGCTACACCCTAAAAAAGGCAAATTTTTGTTATTTAGTTTTGTGTTTTTTTAGTTAAATTAAAACAAATTTTAATCAAAAAATCAAACTTGCAAATATGAGCAATAATAGCTGCAAATATATACAAAACGTACATTTATAAATTTATAATCGACATTAAAAGTTTGCATATTCAATCAGCTGCAAGTCATTTGGCGGTTTCTAATATGTTAACAATAACAAGAAGAATACAAGATTGGGACAGATTCCATAATCCAAGTTTTCGCCAAGCTACTACTAATAAAGTTTGTCTGCCCCGGCTAGGCACGAGTGGTAAACCTAAAGGCAGTACCTACAGCAGAAAAAGCAGTGGTGAGTGCACTAAAAAAGCCATAAAGATGGTTATCTCACTTCTAATAGAGAGACCCTGCACTCGCTACTGCCTTTTGGTTTGCCACTCGTGCCTAGCCGGGGCAGACAAACAATACTACATCTAAATCCATGCTGGTAGAAGGCATTTTCACATTGAAATGGTTATCGCCCAAATTTGGCGAAAACCTCGATTACAGAATATTACCCCTTAAGTGGGTGGTTTAAAACACACTTACATTTCTGATAAATTGAGTTTCTGAACGCAATTCACTCATATTAAGGAGTTTTCGTTAGGCACTCAGAGGTCAATGACAACACAAAGATTCAAATAACAGTTGCCAAACAAAATGCAAGAACGCAAGACGTGCGAAATTACAAAAAATTAATTTAAAACAGGCGGCAGGCGGCAATCTTGAATGTTTTTTTTTTTTTTTTTTTGATGCGAACGAACGATACGACGAGTTGAGAGCTACTGGACACATGTCTTGAATGTTGTTTGTTTGTTTGGATAAATGGCTGTTATCTGTTATCTAAAAAATCATTCATTTATATTTCTTTAACAGTTATCATGAAATAAGTTATGAAATATTTCAAAAGTGCCCGTTTCTTTAGTTCTTAGAATCAGAAATAATCAAATCAAATCATAGGCACCGCAAGAAACTGAAGCAAAGGACACAATTCCCCCACTCAACTCAACTCAACCGCGAACCGCAAGAAAACAAACAAAGCGTGTCTCGACTCTCGAATTTTGGATCAGAAAATTACTGGCTTTTCTAAACTGTAAGTTTATTTATATTATTATAAATTTTTGGTAAAGCTCTAGTAAGAATCCACCTCATAGATTTTAAATGCCGGTTCAAAAATTAACATCTAAAGTTCATCTACATTTTTGTTTTTCAGCAATTGGGTATTTTTTGATTTGCGGGGTGCAAACGCCAATGTTAAAAAGTAATGAAAAGAAAAAATATTGTATCCTAACTCAATATTAAAACCAATCCCAAGGCCCAACAGTGTTTGTATTAATTACCTTGATTAAGTAACTCGTTAAGCATTAAGCGTTACTAATAAAGTCCAACGAGCAGGGCCATATCCAAGGGGTGTTTAGGAGTTCAACCCTTAATAAATATGGACAAAATTTTTATACTGTGTTTTCACTTGAATATTATTTGGCTTACAAGGAGCTTACAATTATGTAACATGGTTACATCACCAGTCAAAGTGTAAACATTTTGTTTTGGGGTGTAAAGTCAAAATGGGTAAACTTTTACATTCAGTAACTACCTTCTAGGTAAACCTGTCTCTGTCTAAACTTTCTCTGTCTACAAATGTCCATGGATAATTGCTAATAAACCAGAAAATAAATTATAATTTCTTGTGCTCTTGTATTAATTCCATTAATTTTATATACTGATGATAAGTACCATTTCTTTCCAGAGCAATATGTCTGATGATGAAGAAATTACTTACGTAAAGCGCCAAAAGATTATTCATTTTGGCAGCTTAGAAGAGCAAGAACGTCAGAAATTAGCTGCTGATCTAGAAAAGCAGAAAGATGAAGATAGCGATAAAGATAACAGTGAAGGGGAGAGTAGTGAACTCCCAAAAGAAATGTTGGCATCTGGGAGCATCAATGTCAATGATGGTAAAATCCTTAAATTTAAAAATAAGCATTTGCCTCCCTGGATAGGCTCCCAAAAGAAACTGAAAAAAGTACCCAGTATCAGGAGATTGTAAACTAACAGCTAGTTAGCATTAGTATTGGAAAATAATTTTAGGTACAGGGTGTCCCAAAAAAGACTGACACATTTTAAAAATTTTTAATTAAAAAACTAGAAAAGATAAAAATACGCGTTTGGATCCTACTCATACATAAGACCTAAGAATTTTATGACACAAATTTTCATAAATCATTTTTCCCAAATCCCCCGACAGCTGACAGGGTATAAAAGTATCAATCTTCCCATAGGAGATAATGGAAAATAGTGCTGCCACCTGTCGGGTGATTTTTGAACTACGATTTACTAAAATTTGTGCCATAAAATTATTTTGTCTTTAGAGTACGATGCAAAAAACAGCGTATTTTTATCTTTTTTAGTTTTTGAGTTACTGATTTTTAAAATGTAATGTGTCAGTCTTTTTTGGGACACCCTGTATCATTATTGAAAAAAAAAAGGTCAGGATTACTTTTCCTATTTTTAAAATTAGTTTATTGAGAATTTTACTTCCAAATTCTGTGGGGGGAGGGGCAGCTGCCCCTCCCCTTAATTATACCACTGACCAGTTATGCAGTACGCAATTACCAAGGAAGTTATGTAAATAAGATCAGTAAATGTGAAACAAAATCATAATTTATAGTATAAACCAGGGTTCTCACAGGTCAGGGAATACATCAGGGGTGGAAAATCTGCTCCAACTGTGCCAAACTGCTCCCAAATGGATGCCTTGCTCCTATCTGCTCCAAAACCAGCAAAATTCGCATTTTTGTGCCAAACTGCTCCAAAAACATGATTTTCCATTCAATTTGATTCAAATTTTGAAAATCCTACCAACAGGGAAAGAGCCAATCTTCAGCCATAATGAAACTACCATCCGCGGAATCGCGATTTTCCGCTTTTTCTCTACAAAATATGAGCCTCCATCTAAAATAGGGATGCACAACCTGCGATTTTTCCAGATAATCCCTACTATTTTTTACCTTCCAGACTATTTCCAAGAAAAATCACGAGTTATTGTGGGAAAATCGTGACTTTTGCGAAAGTTTCGTTTTGCTCTGGGAATTACAAGAAAGTGTAATGCTACAAAAATGCTTGATACGAAATCACCAAAAGGTGCTGCAAAAATGCAAATCATACCCTGATACGAAAACACTAATAGGTGCTCCAAAATTGATTAGCCTTGCTCTAAAGCTGCTCCAAAAATGAATTTTTGGTTTTCCACCCCTGTACATGGAAAAGTCAGAGAATTTTAATTTCACCAAAAAAATTAGGAAAAATTGCTCATTTTGCCCAAAACCTGGAAAATCATGCATCTCAATTTTGGCACTAAAAAGTAAAAAAATAGACTATTTATTAAAAATATTTCTTCAAGAAAGCAAGAAATATTCAAAAAATGCCTTGAATTGCTAGATTTTTTATTGAAAAATCTTCATAATTGTCCTGGAAAAGGCAGGGAATTTTATTTCTAAAATTGAGTGGGAATCCTGATAAACCTCAACTCTAATGTAAATTTTATAAGCTGTTTTAATGAATCTTCCCTGGCATTGACTTCATATTTATACAACTTACTATGTAAAGATATAGTTATACTTATTGTATCAAATAGGTTTTTTTTTCATTCCATTTATTGTAAAATGATATAATTCTGCAAATAATCCCATCCCATTAAAATTAATTTCTGTTTTATTAAGATAAACATTAAAAATTTGATATACATTACTTTTTTATATAAGAAAACTTTTTAAGGCATTTATATCCAAAATAAAGATATGATTGTCTTTTTAATTAATTAACAAACACAACTTTTTTGGATACTAAAGCTATAATATGATAATGCAATCGTGGGGCACTGACAAGGAAAAATATTCTGGATATGTAGTAGTAGAAATATCTAGCTTAATTTATTAATAATTATTACACATTCCTAAAATTATTAGTGATTGTTGATAATTACCAGTTAATCTGTTTTATATATTACATTTCTCAATATATGAAAATACTATGAATAACCACTTATAATTATATTTAATAACAGCAACCCATAATATGAATAAAAACCTGACTTATTACTAGTACATTAATAATTTAAGTATATTACTGCTAATGCTAAAAAGTGGATCTAAAGTATACATAATTTTTCCCTTCAGAATATATGGAATTAGAAGAAGAAATGAACAAAGAAAAACAACTTCTTTTAGAAGAATTTGAAAGGAGAAAGAAGGTAAGAATATAAAAAAATGACTGTTCATGTTTTAAAAGTGTCTTATTTTTTGGAAATACCTCTATTATCTGAAACTATCTTATCTGAAACCTCTATTAACTGATAACTACTTCAGACTTTTTTTTATCTACTTACTTCAATAAGTATTTACCATATGTTAATTATTTTTACCTATTCAAATAGTTGCAAAATATTGAAGGCATCTATTCTTAACGTTAACTGAAATAAAATGTATAAACTATTTATTTTTAACAAATATTGAAATGTTAATGCTTAAAACTGTGGTGTCTAAAACAGCTTGAAAATATTTTTAAACTAAATATAGATAACTCACACAGAGACATAAATATCTGTTTGGGATGCAAATAAATTTTGAAGGTAAGGATAAATTTAAACTCAAATAAACTCATTCGTGTAACAGCCCTTTTGTGCCAAGGCCTTTGGTCCCTTTATTTGTTTTCCTGATCAAATGCTGAGCAAGGTATTAAGCATTTTCCTGGTCACTTGGTCAGTCCAATGTGAGACCCCCAGTGTTGGTTCTCAGTTTATTTGGCCACTAAAAGAATGAGAGGCTTTAAACTTGTATAATGTCTTCTATTTACCATGTATTCTTAAACATTTATGCTTTTAATAAAATTTTTTACAGGCTCGCCAAATAAATGTATCCACAGATGATTCTGAAGTCAAAGCACATTTGCGTCAAATAGCTGAACCAATATGTAAGTGAAGTTTCTTGTTTTAAGTTGGTGAAATTTCGTAAAAAAAAAAAAAACTCAGTATGTCTTAGAATAATCCAATTGAAACAGCAAAAGCTGTATGACTTTCTTAGCATCTTGTTTGTTACTTCATATCTGGCTAAATCTCTAGATTTTCAAAAAACCCCTCCATTTAAATAAATAGATGATAGTATAATCTTCAGTTATCTAATTTAATCAAGGAATTTTCTTGGGGGACAGGACCAAATACATCTATTCTTAAATTTTTGTCTTCAGTCAGTTCGTAGAACTGAAGTATCTTACATTCTTAAGAGTAGTATGCCTTGTTTTAAAACTTGTTTGGTATTGTGAGAAATGCTCAAGCTAGCTAAAAAGTAGTTTAGAAAAGGTGCAAAAATTGGCTTACAGTACATGTCATCAAATATTTTTTTAAACAGTCATTTAAATTAAAAAGAAGCACAGTAGTAGTGCATCTTGCTGTCACCCCACAGGCCCAAGTTCTTTTCCTGCATTGGGCAAAGCAGACTCAACCTTTGATCCCTCAAAGGTCAATAAAATTAGGACCAAGTTTACTTGGGAAAACAAGGGGCTCAGCTTTGCCTCAGCTGACTGACTTTTAGTCACACATTTGTAACAGCTCAGCTCATTGCATCACCCAGTGAGGCTGGTAAAACTGGAGCATGAAGGTCTAATGACCTAGGTACTATATCAAGTATCAAGGGTGGATTAAAGGGGGGGGCGGAGGGGGCTACCGCCCCCCTCCCCCGAGAAATATCCCCCAAAAGTAGTTTCAGAACACTTTTTGGCATGCCAAAAAATGTTACAGGAGGACCCCCGGACCCCCCTCTTCTTTCTTTGCCTATATAGTAGTTTGTCGTTTTCTATGATAATAAGATAGAAGTTCCTGATCCGGACCCCCCATCGGGCAGGGTCTAAAACTTTTTAGACCCTATTTTAGGTGCTATAATTATAATTATCCACTCAACAGAGGGCTTCTGTACCCCTTTAAAGTGTCTGATAAACACTCTTTTGCTAGTTAAACTCCAACAATTTTTACAGGGGAAACTCCAGTACCATGGGCCAGAAGCATATATAAGGGGAGTTATAGGGGTCCTGCCTCTCCTCCCAACGTCGGACGTCGATAAAAACAAGTTAAAATGCTGTTTTTAAGGGTCAAATTTCCAAAAAATTTCTGGGTGAGGACCCCCAGACCCCCTTTTTACTTGGATTTCTATACTGCCCACATATTTTTTACGTCCAATTTTTTTACAATTAATGTACCCCCTTCTCCACTATTTTTAAACTTATTTTATGTCAGGTTTAAGTCTCAAAACAGCTTAACAGTACTAGTTTTAAAGATATTTTTAAAAAATTATCTCCCACGAAGGACTACTGTAAATTGAATATTCCATCTAACCGCCCCCACCTACAAAATTGCATTAATCCGCCACTGTCAAGTATCCCCATTTTTTAAAATTAAATGTATGTAAGAAGTGAGAAAGTTCTAGTTTTCAAAAGAATGAATGTCACAACTTTGATAAGTTTGGGATCCCCTACTTTAGACAGTTACTATGCATTATAGATATTTCAAATAAATCATGGTAAAAGCTTATTGAATTAACACACAAATTTTGCACAGTATTTTCTGTCAGCTTATTTTTAAATTTGATATATTCAGAATTTGAATAAGTTTTTAATGTTAAATATTTTTGTAAGCTTTTAATTTTATTATTATTTTAGGTGTATTTGGAGAAGGTCCTGCAGATCGACGGGAAAGATTAAGACAGATTTTAGCTAGACTTGGTGAAGATGCTATACGAAAACAGCAAGAAGAAGAAAAAGAAGAAACAAAAGAAAAATTAGTGAGTTTCTCATACCATCATTATGGCTATCATGAAAAATGTTTTAAACTTTAAACTTAGATATACTGTTGTTGTTGTCATGTTCCCTGAAATAAATCCTAAATATTGTGGTGCTTTACTTAGAAGTACTTCTTATTTATATAAAATGAGCTATATATATGGTAAAAAACATAGTTTAAAGAAGGTAATCTGAATAAATCAATGTTTAAAAATGAATAAAGTGACTAATTTTTAACAGGTCTGCCTGGTAGTGAGGCTAATCTTAGTGCCTAAAATGTACATCTTAAGGATAAATGACTAAAATGTCACTAATTAGTTGAATTTATCATGGTATCTTTTTGTTGACTGTATAAAAACTTACTTGAATTTCTTGTTTTTAGACCGAAACTACTTGGTACCATGAAGGTACAGAGAATTTACTCAAAGCTCGACAATGGATTGCTTCATATTCTATACCAAGGTATGACATTTACTCACTAGTGTTAAGATGCTAAGCAAGTACCAATACTATATGTTCCATAATTGATTCATGTAATAGTTTAGTAAGATCCAGTGAAATTCTTATTTTTTAATATGTTTATTCAATTCTTATTAGTATTATAATTTCTGATACAATCAAGTTTAGCATTCAGAGAAAGAAAATTTCGTGTTCTTTCTCAACTTATTATGATTTTAAAAATAAAATAAATTAGAAAAAAGTAAATTTTTTGGAAATAAATTTAAAAGCCTAGTATTATGATTGCCTACTCAAGGGTATTCAATAGTAGTGCAGTAGTTGTGTACCAATACCTCACATTTCACACTCCGTATTCAAGTGGAAACTAAAATTGCTGATTGATTCATATACATAACATTCTGTGTTACAAAAGATATGTAAATTAGGTACATAATATGACTTCCAAACTTCCATTTATGTTAATTATTTAAATTTTAAACAGTGATTAATTCCATACCAAAAAAGATATTGAATTCAATTTGTCAATAACTAGTATAATAAACTGTTAAAAATTATCCAACTCTCCTGCTGAATAAATACAAAATGGGATCATCAAATTAATATGGCCCAAGTAAGAAATACTCTCACTTTTTATAGTGCGAAATATCAAACATTTTTATCTATTACAATATATATTTACTCAACTACTTTGGTTTCCTTACTCACTAACAACCATTTTTTTAATATCATGTTGTTGAAATGTCTGAACTAAAAATGACTGGAAACAAATGATATATTTTTTTTTTTTTGCCTCTTAGTAGGTATTTGGATCTTAACACTAACTAATAAGAAATAGAGTTACAATGAATTTGCATTTTTAGTAACATATTTATCAGTTTCTTTTTCTATTTAAAAATCACAAGTTAATTTACAGAGCAAAAGAAAGACTCCAACTTGCCAAAAGAGAAAAAGAAGAACCTGATTCATTAAAAAATGCTAAGAAACAGGAACAGTATAAAAAACTGAGGGTAATGTACTTATTTGTTTCCAATACATAAAAGTTTAATTTATGATCGTAAAAAAGTTTTAAATCAACACTTTAAACTTATTTTTTAAGATTTCTTATGAACTAAAACACTCAAATATATCTTTTTATTCTTACATATTTTAGTCTCTAAACATAAGCTGCAGTCAGATTGGAGATACCAGACCTTTATCCTATTGTGAATTTAGTCCAGATTCAAAAATGCTTGCTACAGCTTCATGGTATGTAAATTTATTTGCATTAAATTTATAAAAAAAAATATATTTTATCTTGTAAGACACTGACAAGTGTCAACTTCCTCATTTATTTATTACTGAAACTGTTTACTTCTTGTAACCTTAAGGAATATACATTGTATAATTTAATAAGGACATTATCTGCCCTTAGATTTTTATGGTTGAATAAAGAAATTATCTTTAGTGGAAATGTGATTGATGAATGATGACTATTTACCATTTTAACTATTGACATTATTATGTTGACTATTCACATCATTTTTGGTTGTGGAGATTTGTTTATCAATATTTGTTGTATAATACAGCTTTTAAATGAAAATAAGGTAAATTTACATCATTATGTCAAATAATTTCACTAAAATAACTTAAAATTTTTAGGAGTGGACTTTGTAAGCTTTGGTCAGTTCCAGATTGTGAGCTAATTAGAACCCTGAGAGGTAAGTTATGGCTCTATATTGGAAGACTGCATGCAGACTTGCCAAGAAAATTTACAAAATTTCCTTTGCTTAGGGGCCATTCATTAATTACGTAAGGATGATTTTGGCAATTTTTGCCCCCTCCCCTCCTCCTATGTAAGGGTACGTAAGATTTTTCAAACCCCTCCCCCCCCTATTCTTACGTAAGATTCCAATTCGTTTTTCAAAATAATATAATGTTAGAAAAGGATCAGTTACACTAAAACTCTCAGTTTGACGTAAATCAAAGATTTTTATTTTTCAACAGATTAGTAATATTCTTGCTGTCAACTACATATTTTTCAGTTATTCTGGGGTTATTCAATAGAGTGTTTTCAGGTGACGTCACAACAGGGTATTTTCTTTTAACTGTGTACTTTCTGTAGGGCTTTTAACTGTTGCTAAGGCGGTTTGTAGGTATGGGGTCACGTGATTGCAAATGCTCCAGTAGAAAAATTCAACAGCCAGTCATTTTCTGTAACTGTTAACCTCTGTAGGGCAAAAAACTGCAACCTTTCTGTTGCTAAGGCCGTTGTTAGGTCCAAGTCATGTGATTGAAAATGCTCTATAGTAATTTGATTAGAATAATTGGAATTTGTTTACATTAACTTGGAAAATCTTACGTAAGAATGGGTTTGACCCCCCCACCCCCAAGTAAGGGTATGTAGAGATTTTTCCAACTCCCTCTCCCCCTTGGGACCCTTACGTAATTAATGAATGGCCCCTTACCACTAAAGTGTATAATTTTTTACAATCCATGTTCATAAAGCGTAAGGGCATTACAAAAACTCATGATTAATGAATAAGTATGATTTGTTTTAAGATTTTGTTTTCAAATATCTATTAAGACAATCTCAATTGTATCCTCTTCCTACACTAATCTTTATTTTCTAGGTCATAATTGCAATGTTGGTGCTATTGTTTTTCACCCTAAGGCTACTTTAACTCAGACTGAAACTAGTGTGAACATGGCTTCCTGTTCTACAGATGGCACTGTAAAATTGTGGGATCTTAAAAGGTATTAAGGAATTTTTAAAAAAACATTTACTCTGGTAATCAGGAAAATCTCAGGGAATTTTACTTTGATGATTTTGTAACCATACTTTAAGTGCTTAAATAAACTTAGTATTGATTCACTAATTATTGAATGCTTATAATCCAGTGCCTGTGTTTTAAACTTTGTTTTAAAACATTTAACATTCTATTGTTAATTCAAAGGTGATTGTGTTCCAAGTGTACCCAAGATTTCTTTTTATTTACACTTTTTTTTTTTAAATATATATGCAAATATTAAAAAAATCATTACATGGGTAGAAGTACTAAACTTTTTTTGCTTTATTGACCAATTCAAAAAACAATCATTGTAAATTGATTGTTTTTTTTCCACAACACTCGAATATTCAGTGTTTTTTCCCTCAATGATATTTGCTTTGCCTGCATGTTTTCATGACAGATGCCTGGTTTTGAAGTCGTCTTTTGTTCTCCTTGCAATGGAGCCACATTTAGCATGCTTCATTCGTTTTGAGGGTTCTGCCAATATTTTGGAATTTTCCTGGGTTTTCGCTCTTGGTCACAACAACTTTGAGTTAACTGGATGGGCTCTCATAAAATTTATAAAGTATATGATCATTGTACTTTTAGCACTACTAACATTGATTTTAACTGTTCTAGTGACGAACCCATTGCAAATTTAGAAGGTCATGCACCTCACCGAGTTTCTAGACTGGTATTTCATCCATCTGGTCGTTTCCTGGTGACATGTGTGTAAGTTGAAAGTGTACACTATAATTTCTTAAATAGTGGTTTTAGTCACTCTAAATGTAGAAAATTTGTTTTGTATTATTAATAATATTTTTAAAAATTAGGTTTGATAATTCATGGAGATTGTGGGACTTAGAAGCAAAAGAAGAAATTCTTCATCAAGAAG
Source organism: Tetragnatha montana (assembly GCA_963680715.1). NCBI lineage: Eukaryota > Metazoa > Arthropoda > Arachnida > Araneae > Tetragnathidae > Tetragnatha > Tetragnatha montana. The sequence continues at coordinate 45,004,715 of OY796675.1, forward strand.
GTCATAGTAAACCAGTGTATGATGCAAGTTTTCAATGTGATGGATCTCTTGTAGCTACTGGGTATGTTCTAAAAGTATTCCTAAAGTCTGTATTTCCTCGCTAGGTGGTTAGTGTAACCCCAAACGAGCGAGGCCATTCACTCCCTAGGGTTGGGGAGGTATAGAGAGACAAACTGGTTATTTGTTGCCAATAAACTACCCCACCTCCCTTCCCTCTTCTTCGAAGAAGGTACTTAAGTAGCCAAGCTAGTTACCCAAATTTCCTATACCCCTACTCGAACTTGGATATCCCCGTCCCCAACCACTTAGTGAAGAAATGCATACTATATATGGGTGCCATAAAGCAACAAACAACCTACCAACATAAACTATCCATGAATGTTTTTGTTTAGTGTAAATATCTTGTTTACAGGGGTGCAGAATATGTCCGAACGCTCCGAACGATGTTCGGGGGAAATTTAGAGAGCTCTGGGGAAATTTTTATCCAAGTTTATCGAGAAAAAATCTACATAAACAGTTGATTTATTTTTTCTTTTTGTGAATTGATAAAACTGATTAGAAATTCAGTTCCTCTATGAGGTTTATATAAATAACAGTGTCTTCCAAAGTTGGTTATTGGGGATGAGCACTCACTAAGGTTTTACAGCATTTCAATTGCTATACAATTCAAAATGCTCTAGGAACAATATTGCTGTTTTTAAAAAAGACTCATTTCTCAAGTTTATATGAATTTTCCATTTCAGAGGTATGGACTCTTTTGGCAGAGTGTGGGATTTACGAACTGGTCGATGTGTCATGTTTCTTGCTGGTCATCAAAACTCTGTTTTAACTATCTGCTTTTCTCCAAATGGGTGAGTAAATAAATTAGTTTTTTCATGTATTTGATATAATTATACTAGGGATATTGAGTTTTAGTTTAACTTTAACACATCCAAGACTTTAAAAAGTGTTGTCCAATTTCAAACTCTGAAATACTAAATTTTGCCTCCTGGAAATGGGGGGCTGTGGAATCAGGCTATTTTACTGCTCTTACTATCAAATACATTAAAAAACAATTAAGTATAAGTTTATTTTTGTGATTGAAAATGTCTTTTTTTTCCAGCTATCAGTTAGCTACTGGAAGTGCAGATAACACAGTGAAAGTATGGGATTTGAGAAGGCAGAAATGTGAATATACCATTTCTACTCACACTAATCTAGTTTCAAGAGTATTGTTTGAAAGTAAGTTCTGAAAACAAGTTTTAAATTATTATGAATAATTTTAAATTCAATTGCCTTTAATATTTTATTTTGTTTTACAGAAACACATGGAGAATATTTAGTCACAACATCATATGATAATTCATTAAAGGTAATTAATTTTAAATTTATTTTTGAAATTTTTTTTATTTCTCTATGCTTATAGTTTTGTGCAACTTTTTTGGGGCACCCCGGAAATCTGTGTTTTATAAAATTTTTGAAAGTCTTGAGCACAAAAGATTAAGAAAGCACAAAATTAGGTCCAATTAAAAAATGATAGACAGTATCTATTTCTATATATATTATACTATTATTAACATAATCTTTCATGAAGAATCTGGTCCTACCATCGATTCTAAGTGTGATTGATTACATACTAGCTATGTCATTCAATGTTTTGCCATAGCTATGATCATGTCATGTTACATACTGCTGTATTGTCTTATTTGTTTATTGGACACAATTCAAGTTTTGTTGGAAAAATACCTTTTAAAGCAAGGTTTTTTTTAAATCTGTAAACGTTCCAGGTTTTGGAGAATTGTGGAACTTAAGTTTATGAATAAGTTTGTTTCCCTAATAGTTTTCCGGGATTTTGTGTTTAAGTCAGTAACACCTTTGAAATTAGTCATGAAGTAAATCTGTATCTCATTCATTTTTACTTTCACAGGTATGGTCTCATCCTGGTTGGACTCCTATTCAGACTTTATGTGGTCACAGTGGTAAGGTGATGGGAGCTGACATCTCCAATGATGATCGTTACATTGCCACAGCATCTTACGATAGAACATTCAAACTCTGGACACCTGAAAACTAATTTTGTGTCTTACCTAGTGTAAAATATTTGTACTCTAATTATATATTTTTTATCTTATACTGCCTCATTAATTCCAATACCTTTTTATCCAAATAATAGTATAAAAGCTAAAAATGGCAAATGAAAATTGTCACAATTACCTTCTGTTTTCATCTCTTTTATAACCTGCAATTTAAATTTTTATGTGCTTCTAATTTTCCATGGAAAAAATTCAGCCCATTCAGTAAAAGAATAAACTTTTAATTCAAGATTTAGAAAATAAGATAAAGTTTTAATGTTTTAGCTGTTTTTCTCAGACACCTTCATTGTAACCTGTAAAAAAGTCATGTCAGATATATATCTCAGCATTTAAATAACTGTGATAAATTATTTAAAGAAGTATCAACTTAAGTAGAAAAGATTACAACATTCTAAAATTAACATAAAAGTTAATTAATAGGATTTAGCATCAATGATATCATTACTACTACACCATAACTTACTGTTTTGATTTCACTATAAGCTTGTAAACCATATTCTCCCATCTCTCTGCCTATTCCAGACATTTTGAAGCCTCCAAATGGAGCTTGAGCATCAAATGCATTATAGCAATTAATCCTGTAAACGAACCAAATTGACCTTTAATGCATTAATTTTAATTAAAATTATCAAGTAATTAATTTTATTATTTATAATAGCTCGGCAATTTACCTTGACTCATGGTGTGTGTGAAAACACTTTGCTTTTTACTTCAAATTTTTATAAAAGCGATTAGATAAAATTAATATAATCTATAGATTCTTATTTTAAATCTTTTGATATTATTAATAGGAAAAAATATACCAAACAGTTCCAGCTTGCAATCCACTAGAAAAGTACATGGCCTTCTCTATATCTTGTGTAAATATTCCAGCTGCTAACCCATACTTTGTGTTATTAGCTCTTTGAAGTAAATCGTCTACTGAATTAAATTTTAAAATCTGCATAACTGGACCAAAAATCTGAAACAGTAATAAATTTAAATCTGTGCCCTTTATGAATTAGTGTCAAAAGCTACTTAGTATAAAATCAGTATTTTTTTCATGGTTTGAATATGAGCATATTGTTTATAAAAGGAGAGGAAAACATTAGTACTTAATATTGGTAATTGCGTATTTTCCCGTCAACCGTTCAGCAGCCCAGCTACAGAACTGTCAATAGGCTTTGATTACATAACTTAATGCCACAATCAACAGAATAATGTGCAATAACCCTAATATTTTATAATTTTTTAAGACAAGAAAAATATTCAATTATTAAACTAGTTAAATCAAGAAAATATAAGAAGTACTATACCTCATGTTGGGCTATTATCATACTGTCTTTAACCTCGGAAAAAACAGTTGGCTTAACAAAGTATCCTTTATCACCAAGTCGAACTCCACCACATAGCAATTTAGCTCCTTCTTTGTTACCACTTTCAATCATTCTCAAAATCTTTTCCATTTGGGTTTGGTCAATCTGAAAAAGAAAAGAATGTCAAATTATTTGTAATTATAATTCTTAAAATTTTTGCAAAGGTGATACTACTAACAAATTTTTCTCTTAAATACTTTACTAAAACATAGTCCTTACCTGAGGACCTTGCTCTGTCTTAGGATCAAAGGGATCACCTACTACTCTCTCTTTGGCCATCTCTACACTGCGTTCAACAAATTCCTCATAGATATCTTCCTCCACAAATAGTCTTGTTCCTGCACAGCACACTTGACCTTGATTGAAAAAGACCCCTTTGTGTGAAGCCTTGATTGCGTTATCCACTAGAATATATATAAAAAAATTCATTTTCAATTCTAATGTAAAATGTTCATGTAATTGAAGGAGCAGAAATATTCATTACAGTCTGCATCTTTGAAAACTATGTTTGGACTTTTTCCACCGAGTTCTAAAGTGACTCGTTTCAAATTGGACTTAGCAGCTGCTTCCATCACTTTTTGGCCAACCTGTAATTTACAAAATGAAGATTAGCACTTAGAATATCTGTCTTGGTTTAATTTATGCTCATTAAATTGGTTCTTAATTCTATCCATGAAGGGTACATATGACCATTCAACTAGGATAACTTGAGTGTATAGATCATTGGTGCCAATTTTTTTCTACCCAAAGCCCTTACTTAATAAGTTGAATCTTGCAGACATATTTAAAATTTTTCTACTTAACAGGATGTTGAAAAAGAAAAAAGACCAATAATTGGTTTTCTCACTAATTTAATACCCATTTTGTTAATGCGAAGTTTGCAGCTGTTTTTTAGAAGCCTATTTTCAAAGAGTAATTAGATCCACTTCCTTAACATTTATTTCTATTACAGAATAATGATAATCATTTGTCATGCAAGAATGAGCCTAGTTTTGGTTATTTTAATTCTGAGGAAATTTTTGCTTAATCATATTAAGTCATGATTATTTTCAGCCTTTCTATAAATTAGGCAAGTTTTCTTGTGAGAGGTAGCAAATTTCTCTCTGAATTTGTCCTGCAGCAATGTTTGGCTTCATAACTCAATTAGCACCAGTTGTATATTACTTTTTTTGTCAGAAACATTAAAAAAGAGTTTTCAAACAAACAGATCATGGAAATTTCATTTGAAAGAAGAAAACTATATGAATGGGCCACATGAGTCAGTTTTATGGCCATAGGTTAGGCTTCACTGCTATAGATAATATTTGAAGTTTTCATAGCCCTTGAATTTCTTATTACATTTTGCTTTTTGGTGATTGTTAAAAGCTTAAAATTATTATAGTTTTGCTCATCACTTTCACTGTGATACCTTATGTAGAGAAATTTTAAATCCTTTTTATGTGATATCTTCAAATTGGTATTACTTTTGCAAAAACATTACTTCTCTCTATGAAACTTAATTTTTGTATGAATTTAAAAATTGAAGAGCATAAGAAACACTTACTTCAGTAGACCCAGTAAAGGCAAATTTGTTGACATCAGGATGGGAAGCTATTGCATGACCAGCAGTGTGTCCATACCCTGGCACAATGTTCACCACTCCAGGTGGAAATCCAACTTCCTTTATTAAATTAGCCACATAAAGAGCAGATAGAGGTGTCTGCTCGGCTGGTTTGAGGACTACAGTGTTGCCAGCAGCTAAAGCAGGGGCCAATTTCCATGCTTGCATCAGAAGCGGGACATTCCACTGTTTTGATAAATGAAAATGTGTTTGTTATATTTTAGAAAATTTTTTGGTGATTCTTTTTGAATTTAAGGTATTTTTTATTAAGAAAATCATTCATAATTTCATTTCCTTCTGTTTGAAAGCAGTAACATATTTTTTTCATTTGTATTTATGAATTCAAAACTTACTGGTATAACTTGACCACAAACTCCTACTGGCTCATGTCTTGTAAAAGAGAAATAATTTCCATCAACTGATAATGTTTTCCCACTTATCTTATCACAATAGCCAGCATAGTATCTGTAATAAAAAAGTATTTTTCTTAAAAATCAAAATAAAAAACATGGATGTCATGACCAAGAGTGTTATGCCTTTTTTTTACATAGGTGAAAAGCAGTGGAATTAAAACTTTCTTGATGAGAAGAAAATTAAAATGGGTGCTTTGTAAAAAAAGGAATGAGACTAGTTGAACCAACCATGTTGATTGTGCTTTATCCCATGTAAAAGGCTTAACTTAAACTTAAAAGCTTTATGATCTCACCAATGAAAGATTTATACATTAAGACTAAATTTGCAGTGTGATACATTCCATACATGCTTGCTGTAACTTTACTTTTTTATTTGTGTATTTTATACATTGTTATTGCATTACATTGAGTTTGCACTAAGTATTTCTTTATATTTATCAAGAACATACCTAAAACATTTTATAGACACTGGTACATCCATAAAGTATGCATCATTAAATGGTTTTCCTGCATCAATTGATTCAAGACTCTAAATGGAAATATATATTATTAATCAACTATTTTTCAGTTGGTCCCATTCATTTCTAGAGAAATCAATCTATTTACCTCCTATTTTATGGATGACTATGACTTGCAATTATCCATAGAGAGTTTATGTTAGCAAATGAATAATTGAATTGTAAGCAATACAAACAAGTTCTAACTGAATACTTACTGCCAAATAGGTTCTGTCTCTCTCCATAGCATCGGCTAACTTATTTAGAAGTCTCCCTCTTTCTGATGCATCTAAAGTTCTCCAAGGAGATCCAAATCTAAATGCTTCTTGAGCAGCTTGGACTGCTTTGTTCACATCAGCCTAAAAACAATCATGTTGCTAAATATTCAATTGAACCTCATATTTTTATTTGAATACATAAAAATCTTGACATAATTTTAAAGAATTGAATTAGCCAAATCATACCTTTGATCCTTATGTACCTTAGAAATATATTGAGATTAAAAACCTTTTTTTTTTTAGATTGAAGTAAGAAAAATGACTATGTGCATAAATCACAGTGTCTTAAGAAATATCACAAATAAATAGGTTAAATTAGATTGGAATTGCATATAGTCGTTAATATCAATAAATGCACTGAAAAAATGTAATAGTAGTTGTAACCTACTAAGTCTCCTTCCTCCACTTCGGTAAGAATGTCACCGGTAGCAGGGTTGATAGTAGGAAACGTTTTCCCAGAAGCAGATTTATGCCATTCATTGTTAATAAAGATCTGAAAAATTGCAAAATTAATACAAACGATTTCAGAGTAACAAAGCTTTTTCAGAGTCGTCAAACCTTACTTGAGTGTGATGAATTTCGGGATCTCGAATGCCAAGAGTTGAACAAAATCGTGCAGTCGTTAGTGAAAATGCTCGTCGAGAAAATTGTCTTAACATTTTCGTAACAAAAAATGATAAGAAACGAGTGTTGTGCAATGTATCGGCTATTTCAAGAGTGTTTACGACTCCGAAAACCTCGCTCTGCTTGAACTTAAACCAAGCATGGAATTCCTTTTCAAGGTCGATTTCCTTATCCGGAACTTAGAGTAAAAATAAACATTGAAATAAAATGAACCAATTTAAATTTGAGTAAAGAATCAGATGATTTATTTCACAAAATAAACCTATCTTTTAAGAAACCCCCCTAAAATTTCAAAATCTATTACGCGTTCTTGCAAAGCAAGCATTCCCTGACACCCCTGACAGAAAACGACACGTGCATTGTGTTTTGTTTACGAAATGAACACTGAACAGTCGGAGAAGAATGGTACGTGGTGCCATCTCTTACTGTAGTCGGTAAAAAACTATTGACCTAGGAATGGGAGAATGCGTTAGGTATCGTATTCATTCATTATCAGATTAGCGTTAGGTATCGTATTCATTCATAATCAAATTATATTCATATAATTTGAAAATTTAATAAGTATGACAAGTATAAAATTCATTTTCCAAAAAATGCATAGAGTTTAAACAGGAAAGATTAATTTATGATGCCTAAACTCATGGACGTATATAATATGGGGGGTTTAGGGGGTTCAGACCCCCCCCCCCCTTAGCCCAAACCTTATGACAGGTTCCTGTCCCAAATATCCAAAAAATGCGTGAAAATACAACTTTTTCGGATCAAATTTCACAAAATTTTCTGGGGGAGGACCCCCAGACCCCCCTTTTTTGCTTGAGAGCATGTACTAACCGCAAAAATTCACATTTGGCCTGCATTTTACTCGAAAAGGGAAAACTGTTAGAAACATTTGGGGGGGGGGCAGAACACCTTCGAAACAGTCTACAGTAACGGCTCCCTAGGTCCTGAGGTCTTATAGGTTTTGCGGTACTTACGTATTATCCAGGGCTTAAATTCTAACCAAAGAAGTACCGGAGCGCTACTATTTCAACATTCCGCTTAACGGGGCGTCATTTCAGTTTTTGGTCGTAGGGGGGCAAGGATGTGTTTTAAGTGGGGCTGGGGCTCACCCCCAGAAAAATTTAGAAATTTAGCCTCTTTTTACAACATTTAAGGTACATCCAAAGAGAAGGTACTCTGTATAACATATATATGTAAAAATTTTAAAGGGGGGTCTGGGGGTTCTCCCCCAGAAAATTTTTTGAAATTTGCCTCTTAAAGTAATTTTTCAGCTCATTTTGAGACCATTTGGGTTACATCAAAAAATAACAGTTACTCGTAAAGCATAGAATTTTCTAGGTAAAAAAAAGTTATAAATAAACATCAAATTATCAAAGGGGGGCGGAGATCCTCCAGTAAAATTTTTTGAAAATTCCGGTTTAAACCAGTGTTTTACCTCCTCTTCAAACTCTTTGGGGTTTCATGCTCTTTGGTTCCCAAAGGGAACCGCTTCTTGTGGTATAGCGCGTACATTTATTATTTTCCCAAAGAAGTGATTGAGAGTGCGCTTTTAAAAAAAAATTCCTTTTATGTATTACCTTATAAATGCACAGTAAATTCTCAAGTAACCCAGATGGACAGAAATACCCCTTCCTTAAGTAGCAAATAATGTAATTCGAATAATCAACTCCATGAAAATTTGAAAAAGAAATTGAAAATAATTTCGTAAAAAATATTGAAATAATTGCTACACAACTTTTTGGGACAGTTACATATGAATTGTCTTCCCATATTCTCACTCCAGAATTTCAGTCCTTTTTTGCGATGAGGGATAACCCTGGATAATCTAATCCGGGTTAATCGAGGGTCTAGTGCATTTTTCTAAATATTTTTAAAACGTCGAAACGTATTTAAATAGTACCGATAATAAGCATTTAGTTCATTCGGAAAATTTTCAAAAATTCATGATCAAAGCATAGATCTGATAAACAGTGTTTTCATGTATAATTTACTCCTTTTTTATAACCTTCTTTCACTTAAATAAGAGGGAATGGGGAATGATATAAGAAAATAAGAAGCGAAAGAAAAACAAAGTATTTCTGGTCCCAATATTAGAAAAGGTCCCAATATTAGCTTAAGTTCAACTCACAATTAACCTCTAAAAAGGTAATTATTACAGAACAGAAAAATTTCACTTAGAAAAATCAAATTAGTTTCTTAAAATTCATTGATAACAATAAAATACGAAAAGCAAATTGGAACTTACCAGAAAGAGTAAATTCTCTTTAACTTTAATTCAATGTCGTATCGTATCTGTCGAGGAAAATTTCAGGCAAAACAGAGCTGTTATGGAGATTCACCGTGCACTATGATATGATATGAAATGAAGAGCTCAAGAAGATGCGTTACGAATCACTCCTTCGGACAGGCTCCCCCCCAAAGCACACAAAAATTTCTGGAATTCTCTGGTCAAGAACCCTCACAGAATCTACAGTTTTAAGATGAAATGTTTGTTATTACAGCAACGCTCCCTTTGAGAACAGGAAGTACACACCCAGACCCAGGTGGACACAAACACAACCAAAACTCGTAAATCTTTCAAGGCATGCCTCACTGACCAAATTAAAATCCCCCCTACCTGCCCCATCCCCTTTCAACCTATTATTGTGACCCCACTGTTATCTTAAAGACTACTTTCAATGTTTACAGAAGAATGGACTGCTGGACACATCTCGAAATTTTACAGAGGCGTGACTTCTCCATTCAGGAGGGCTTCTTATCTCTTGTCCCGTTATTAGTCACCGAAGGGGGTGTCCTTCCCTTTGAGGGTGAGGAAAACAAGGTCGTTCGTCGTTGTTGACCGGGGGTAGTGAGGTGAGAGGCGTTTGTAATTTTCGGTAATCGAAAAACATCGAGGGGTACATTTTGGTCTTTCCGAAAAGGGTTCGGAACGCGATTTTATGCGCTCCGGTGCGTTCCGGTTAAAATGTAAAAATTTACTGAAAACCAAGAAGTACCGGAGCTCCGCTCCGGTGCGCTCCGGTGCAATTTAAGCCCTGGTATTATCCCGTCGACCGTTCAGCGGCCGTCTAATTCAGCGGCACAGTAATAGTAAAGTCAATGGGATTTAATAACGTTATCGGATTAAGCGTCACGGTGGACGGGATAATACGTAAGTACCGTTTTGCCTCCCCCAGTCAAAAAATTTAACTTATGCATACTCCATTTGGTCCCTCCTCGTGATAAAGGTTAACCTAAACCTTTATATCCCTTGCTACGCTCAGGGGATATTTCAAGGTATACAACCTCCCTTTCGAAACTTTTACTTTTTCCATAGAAAACGACCGACTAAAGCTACGCCTTAATGTAATAGGGGGTTTTCAGGGGGCCTCCCACAGAAATTTTTAAATTTTAGTATGCTAAAAGGTTTTCTAAAGCTACTTTTTTTAGGGGGTTTTCAGGGAGTTTCGCGGGCCGCACAAAATGGGTTGGAAAACCCTGTTTTAGCTACACTTTCAGTGTCAGTGTCCCCTGAATGAAGTTTCTTGGACCCCTCCCCTCCCTTTACAAAAAAAATTAATTTTTTAAAAATTTCCCTTTACAAGGAAGGCGGTTCACAAGGAACTGTTCTTCTAGGACGTAACCCAAAAGGGCCTCAAAATGAATTTAAGCACTACATTGACAGACGAATTCTTAAAAAAATTCTGGGGGAGAACCCCCAAACCCCTCTGTAAAATTTTTATGTCTGCTATACTGTGTTTTTCCCTTGAAAGTTAAGCTTCTTAGATGACATTCTCCCTTCGGAAGTTTTGCAGAAAAAAAAATATTATACCTATATTATGAGACATTTTTTAAAAGGGAGTAATATGTTGGAGGGGTTGACTGGTCGGAGTAACACCCCCCATGAGTCAACTCTAGTTACGCCACTGAATCCACCCCCTTGGCTACGCTCCTGGATGAGCTCTCCCGATATTTTCAGGAATTGATGAAAATAACGGCTAAAAATATGTATTAAAATATATGCAAATGGTAAAATTTGAAAATGTATCAGTGATAGAAAAAAACGCGACTTAATATATTCTTATTTCTATAGTCGAATTTTGATGATGAAATTGATGATGATGATGATGATCCCAAATATCCCCCTAAAACTTTAGTCATTGTCAGGGCCAAAGCTAGATTTTTGCACCAGGAGAGAGGGCCCAAATTTACTCCTTAAATCCCCTTCCTTGCATATTTAATAGGTTTTTTAAGACATTTTTACATAAAATTTGCATCGTGATTAATTTAATTTTTAAAAAATGTGAATAATAAAGTTCCAAGCCTTAAAAGGGGTCCTTACCTAGAATTTTTTTAAAAATCATTATTTCTAAGGTAACCACAATCAAGTACATTAATAACATTAATAATCAAGTACATTAATAACATTAAGTTTAAGATCCCTTAAACTATATAAATTTTGCATTGTTAACTCCAAGTAAATATGGGGATTTTGGGGGTCCTCCTCCAGGAAAATTTTGAAAGTTTGGCTCTAAAAATTGCCTTTTAGCTCCATTTTGAGACCCTTTCGATTCCATTCAAAACAGCTCCTCGTAAACTACCGATTTTTTAAGGGGGAAATCATAAGTAGGCGTCAAAATTTTGAGGGGTCTAGGGGTCCTCTCCCAGAAACATTTTTGAGATTAGCCCCTTTAAACTAGAGCTTTATATCATTTTGAAACCTCCTCTTTGGTGATATATGTACTGTATTTTCTCCCCGAAAAAAAAAATTGAAATTTGCCCCCCCCAAAGTAGTGTTTAACTCATTTTGAGACCAACCAAAGAGCATTGTTCCTTATAAATTTGCAGAATTTTCAAGGAAAAGCACTGTTTAAAAATTGATGTTAAAATTTCGGGAGGGGTTTGGACCCCTAGAACCCCCCCCCCCCTTTGATACGGCCCGGTTTTAACTCGTTTTGTTACACTTAGTCTTAATTTCAGAGAGGTGGGCCCCATTGCTCCCCCTTTTAGGGTTACCTTCAGATGGTAAAATCTCCAGAGAGGTAACAAGAAAAAAACTTAATTGCACTGCTCGGTATGTACTATCCTGAGTATCTCGTGGCACCCCTAGCATCTCTTCACGGCGCCTCAGGGTCCCGCGGAAATGAGGGTGGTGGAGAAAAACGGGAGTCATATTCGAATCGATTCGTCATTCTGCACAATAATCAACCGCAGGGCCGTAATTAGACTTTTGTTTCGGGAGGGGTTTTGACCATACATTTTGTCTGAGGTACCTCCTTCAGAATATGTACTATTTTATATAAATTTTTAGATGACTTGCACTTTTTATATTAATTTTAGTGGTGTTAATTTCAAAATTTTATTAACAACGTGAATTCCAAATAAAATTGGAGGGTCTGGAAAATTTCCCCCTCAAAATAGCATTTTAGCTCATTTTTAGGCCTTTTTTGGATTACACCCTAAGAGGGGTTTGAACCCCTAAAACCCCTTGGATACGGCCCTGATCAGCCGGAATAGTAGTTTAAAAAGCTTTAAAAAAAAGCTGATGATTTTTTTTTCAGACCAGTGTTTTTAAAGTGGGACGTGTCTTCCTGGTCCCCCTCGATGGATGTCAGTACTTTTTGCTGATGACAAATACAAATGGAAACAATTATAAAAAAAACTACAAAATATTATTATTTCCCCTCTCATCTAAGAGAGAGGGAAAGAATAAAGTGTGAAAGAAAATCGAGAGAGAGGGAGAAAAAGAGAGTGATATAAGGAGATATTAGAAAGAGGGTGCAGAAAGAGCGCAGAAGAGAGAGAGGGAGAAACGATCTTCTTATGCCTTTTGATCTTAATAAATCTGCTGATGACAGACATGTAAATCATGTGCTCCTACACATATATATTTTTTGAATTTTAAAATATAGATTAATAAAAGAATTACTTCGCGTGACGATAGATGGCACTGCTCTTCCAATTTAACCCTTTCGGATGGATTCCCGTTTTAAAAATGTTTTTCCATGTTCCGAAGCGTTTTTTATTTCATTATAACTTTATGTATGAAGAATTGAAAGGATTCAAAGGAAAGATATGAAGCAACGCAATTTTGGCGTTTAGGTCGAACAACTGTTTCAAAAACTTCTTCACAAAATAACATAAAATAAAACAAGTGATAGAAATTCTTAAAATATTAGTATTTTTAGCAGTCATAAAACAACATTAATCAAAGCTGAAAACTCTTAAAATTTTCAAAGAACTATTTTATTTATTAATAAACATGATCTAGCGACACCCTAAAAAAGCGATTACTCAAAGCACAAAACGTATTTAATTAAAAACGTGTTTAAATGAAAAGTATTAAGTACAACGATCATTATATTCAATGAGGCTAGAGAGTTACACCAACGACGATCCTGGAGAAAACGGTCATTAATTATTTCTCTGTAAATATCTTAATACCTTAATTGTTTTGTACAGTAATTTTCGCGGCTCCACCCTTCTGTTAAATCCTCGGCGCCCATGTATAAAATCAGGGTTCCCCCAACTTTAATACCTGCTCGAATTTTGTGGTTTGTTCATATTGTGTAGAATCCGGTTCTTTCAATATCGGAAACGTTCTTTCCGAAACGCTGCTCCTGCTACCTCACACTGCGAGCTTCGGTTGGAAATTTTTTAAACTTTATTTCCTATTTAACTATTTTACACCATTTTTTATGGTAAGAACTTTGTTAAACATCGATTATCCTATAAACTTTTCATTTTTTTCCCTGAAATAATCGAATATACTATAATGTTTCTTTAGCTAGCTTTTCCACTTCTTCCATTCACGCTTTGCCACTGGTTCTTTGATAGAAGAGGGAGTACCGCTTTACGTTAAAATATAATTTTAAAAATTAATTATACGATTAACAATTTAATTTTCGAAAGAAGGGTAAAAATATCAAATGATTAGATTAATAGTAGTCTATACAGAAAATTTGGAATGATGTTTTTTTTATTGATGATTTTTAGATAATTTTATTTATGATGTTTTTTTTACAATATACTAATTGCTTAGAAAAATCTTGATTACGAAAAGAAAAATAAAATTTTTAAGTGATTTTAACTTAAAAACTAAACACATCTGATGCTTTTCAGTAAATCCTACATAAAGGAGGAGGAGGCAGGCCCTTTTCGGAAAAAAGAATAACTTACTTCTTTGGATGTTATTGACTATGCTTTTTAGGATGAACATTCAAATGAATAATTTTCCATTTTGATACATGACACTCCCTTTTGAGAGCATATTTGTATAACATAGCACGCCCAGCTCGGATCTTGCAGAAAAAATTTCCCATAAAAAAAACTTTTTCTGTAAAATTTGAATATTTTCTGCAAATTTCTGTTTTAAAATTTTCTTAAAACAGCAATTCTTTGAATTTGTGATTAAAGAATTGTCACAAGAAATCTCGAAATGTATTAGAAAGGAGCCCATTACTTTGGATGCGGCCTCTCGATGCTTGAAAACTAGCGCAACTGTTGGGCAGAAATTTTCTGCAGAAATAATAAATTAAAAGGTTGAGAACATTTTTATGTGTTTTTGAATGTGTGCTCATGGGGATTCAAAACAAAATCTATTATAACGAATGATCAACATAAATTTCAACTCTAGGTGGCGAGTGATGGCTCGCATATGTTGCAGTTGCACCCTTGCAGCAATAGCAACCCCCGTAAACATATTTACTATACTATGTCAAATCTGGGTAACCTCATTAAATTCTTTCATTTATAACTCCTCAAATAAAATAAAATTAAAAATTCACGAATTGTTCCTCAGTCTAGAGCCCCCGTAATATAAATATGCCCCCGTAAAGATAGATTTTTACCATAGTTTTGTTTTCTCTTTACTGATTCATTTTCATCGCCTCCTCTTTATGACTTTTGAATTTTGTTGGAAATGTATTTTATGTCTAGCTATATTTGATTGAAAGAATCAAACGTTGCTCAAAAGTTATACGTTTCCTCCTATGAAATTATACTTCCAAGATTTATATTATAATGATAAATTCTGATGGTTCAGCATTTTTTCCATCAAGCGGGTATTTCAGATTTGTACTAGTACTGGAGCTAGCAGTGTACCGTTAGCAATAGAATGCCGTACGCGAAATATTTTAGGAATATCTCTTTAGGATACCTCTTTTCTTTCGTAGGTTTGTAAAATTAATAAACTACATGTAATAGTTGTAATAACTTACATGTAATTAATGTTACTATACATTTTCCCTTTTATATTATGTATATTAAATGATGATAATTATGATATAAAGCTTTTAACTATAATTTGTTCTTAAAAAGAGAGCTACCTTACAAAGTTGCTACCCTTCTGATCTTGCTTTTTTTCGCCTCCCGATTTTTAGCAATATTCTTGCGCATTCTGTAAATTCTCTACATTTATCCAATGAAATTTTTTTTGAAAGATATTAATGTTGTTCGCCCACACCAACTTTAGTATTTTAACTCATATTTGCCAATTTCTTAAATTATTTTTCCCCCCAGAAAATTTGGGGAAGCCGCGAGTTTTCTAATGGCGTTTACCATCCTGTAAAGTCGGTCTTTTTTACCTTATGATTCTATTAATTGGTAAAAAATAAACTAGTCATGAAAAATAGGTATTTTTACTCTCAATCTTGTTTATATTCATTCACATCAATGTTCTATTTGTCAAATTCATAGAGGGTCTTGTCAAATTTAAGCCATTTAGTTAAGAACTCATTTTACAAGGCCTTTACCAGCTAAGTTGACTTGAATAAGTACAAAAGTATGAAAGGGCGTATTCATTCCTTAAGGTAAAAATGTAAAGCTTTACATGGAATTAATTGAACCTTGTTTTGTAATTCTTAACTATTTTGATTTTTAAAAATCTTTTAACTACTTTGCAGTGATGTTTGGAAGAATAATCTCGCACAATTGCTAACTTAACAGCAAAATCTAAGCATTTACTAAAATAAAAGCAGCTTGCCAATAAAAAATGCTAACAAATACCTGTTTTAACATACTAAACCTTGGTTGTACTATTGCTGATTTTATAAATTACTAGCTGATATGCCCGGCCTTGCATGGGTGGAGTGTATCAATTTATTAAAATTTTCTCAAGTTACATGCCTAATTTTCTGTAACCATAATTACCAATCATCCTGGTAGTTTTTCATATCCCGGTGTTCCCAGTATTTTTTCATATCCCGGTGTTCCCAGTATTTTTTCATATCCCGGTGCCTTTTTCATCTTGGTGTCCCCGGTGCCTTTTCATCTCGGTGTTCCCGGTGCATTTTCATCACCGTGCTCCCTGTGCCTTTTCCCTCCCGGTTCCAACTGTGTAAATCTAACATAACCATCCAGTTCCGGTGTTGCACATTTAATTACGACAGTTACCCAATTATCCATTCTAAGTGAAAAAAATCCATTAAAATTATTACAGACTTTTGAAATCCCAAAATTTGTAAATAGAGCATTTTCAATCACATGACTCGGACCTAACAACGGCCTTAGCAACAGAAGATGTTACAGTTTTTTGCCCTACAGAGGTTAACAGTTACAGAAAATGACTAGCCGTGGAATTCTTCTATTGGATCATTTGCAATCACGTGATCCCATACCTAAAAACCGCCTTAGCAACAGATACCTCGTTACCTAGCAACCGCCTTAGCTACAGTTAAAAGCCCTACAAAGGTTAACAGTTAATAGAAAATAGCTGGTCGTGACGTCACCTGAAAACACTCTATACCCCCTGTTTAAATTGAAAAAAAAAATCCCGTTTAACTACACCAAAGAAACAAATTATAAGGTTAAATAAAAAATTGATCTAGTGTTTCTATCATCAACTTTCTAAAAAAACTGCATGATGTAATCTTTACTTTAACCAGTCTAATTCTTAAAACTTTCTATTTCAACTTTAAGTTTCATGGAAAATGAAGTTTTTAATAAGAAAATACTGTTATAAAGTTTTTTATAAGGGCCGTTTTTAATTTTTTAAATTATTAATAACCTTTTTAAAACATTTAAAACAATTTTAGCCAAGTTTTATCTTTAAATACTTTGTTTTATGTTTAAAATTGTTTTTGTTGTATTATTTGCAACAATGCGAGTTAAACAGATCTTCTTTAGTGGAGAAGTAAGGCGATTTTTACAAAAAGGCCTAAAAGGGGGTGAAGGGGTGGTTTTAGAAATTTGGAAATGATGTCATTGTCTTTCCCCCGTCCCCATACGTATGTGTACCAAGTTTGGTTCGATTCGGACGGGTAGTTTTGGAGAAATTGAGCCAAATCTGTTCCGGACAAACCCAGGAACCCAGGCAGGAACCCAGGAACGGTCTACTACTATTCGGCGCGGCCGTTTCGGCGCCGGCCGTTTGGGCGCCGGCCGATTCGGCCCCAGATATTTTCATAGATTTCATAGATATTTCAGAGAATTAAATTTTCATGGTGTTGCCATATTATGAAAAGTGGAATAATTATTATCATAATTTAAATTTAATTTAATTATCAAATTAATATCTTTGTTAAATAATTTGAATTAATACTTTGGTCATGGTTAAAAAATTTAAAAAATTATTTATTAAACAGATTTTCTCCTTTCCGAAATCCATGCACTGTAATAAGTTTCGCGCCGAAACGGCCCGCGCCGAATCGGCCGGCGCCCAAACGGCCGGCGCCGAAACGGCCGCGCCGAATCGTCCCATCCCGACCCAGGAACCCAGGGACACCTTCATTATATATAGAGAGATACTTTGTTTTATGTTTAAAATTGTTTTTGTTGTATTATTTGCAACAATGCGAGTTAAACAGATCTTCTTTAGTGGAGAAGTAAGGAGATTTTTACAAAAAGGCCTAAAAGGGGGTGAAGGGGTGGTTTTAGAAATTTGGAAATGATGTCATTGTCTTTCCCCCGTCCCCATACGTATGTGTACCAAGTTTGGTTCGATTCGGACGGGTAGTTTTGGAGAAATTGAGCCAAATCTGTTCCGGACAAACCCAGGAACCCAGGAACCCAGGCAGGAACCCAGGAACCCAGGGACACCTTCATTATATATAGAGAGACTAGCTGATTTGCCCGGCCTTGCACGGGTGAAGTGTACAAAATTATTTTTTATGCTCTCTCAAGTTGCATATCTAAGTTTCTGTATCAGCAATTACCAATCATCCCGGTGTCCCTGGCGCCTTTTAATTTCCTCCCAGTTTCCCAGTACTTTTCCTCCCGGTGTTCCCGGTACGTTTTCCATCCCGATGTTCCTGGTGCAATTTTTATCCAAGTGTTCCCGGTATCTTTTTCATCTCCGTACTCCCGGTACCTTTTTCAACCCGGTGTTCCTGGCACCATTTCATGTAGGTGTTCCCGGTGCAGTGCATCACGAAAAAATTCTTGGAAAGGAATTCATTCAACAACTTCCGAAAATATAGATACTACTCCCATTTGTCTATTTTGACGAATTTCCCAGTAATTAATAAAAAAACAACTGCATAAATAAAAATATTTAACATTCCCCTGTTTAAATTGAAAAAAAAAATATATCGTTAAGCTATCATGGAAAAAATAATGATGGAGAATAAAACTTGATCTAGTTTTTATTACCAACTTTTTAAAAGGTACACTAAAATAATTCAAGTTTAAAGATTAATTTCAACATTTCAACAATCTAAACTTTCAGTTTCAACATAAAATTTCAAGGAAAATGAAGTTTTTAATAAGAAAATACTGTCATAAAGTTTTTTATAAGGACAGTTTTCAATTTCTTTAATTATTAATAACCTTCTTAAAACAATTTCAGTCCAGTTGTATCTTTAAATACTTTGTTTATGTTTAAAATTGTTTTTGTTGTATTATTTGCAACAATGCGAGTTTAACAGATCTTCTTAAGTGGAGAAATAAGGCGATTTTTGCAAAAAAGCCTAAAAGGGGGTGAAGGGGTGGTTTTAGAAATTTGGAAATGATGTCATTGTATTTCCCCCGTCCCCATACGTATGTGTACCAAGTTTGGTTCGATTCGGACGGGTAGTTTTGGAGAAATTGAGCCAAATCTGTTCCGGACAAACCCAGGAACCCAGGCAGGAACCCAGGAACCCAGGGACACCTTCATTATATATAGAGAGATTTTATTGTAACTATCACGTTTATATTTAATCACAATTTTATTATAACTTTATTTTTATGTGCGCAGATAGTACGTATTTGGTTTTTTCCAACTATGTTTGGGAGTGCATAGTTTCTCCTGCAGAATGTGGCATCAACCACTCCTAAACAGTTTCCTATCAACGTCTGCACGTTTTTTGAACCTTTTAATGAAATAGGAGTTCAGATCACAAGCAGAAAACTTTAAAAAATTCAACAATAATGTCGCATTCGAAAAACGTCGCTTCATTCAGTATGAATGAGGTTCCGTCTGCAAAAAATTCTCGAATGAATTGATTTTTCAATAAGAATTCCCGCATTATTCTGTGCAAGAGACACACGCAACCCCTGCAAGCTGACACCAAGACAATATTTGCGCTCTCTTCCCATTGTTGAATGCCTCGCAGAAAACCAGATGGGTGGACAAGAACGAAACAAAGCAAACGATGGCCCCCTTGCTTTCGTCGCCGCGTGACAGCAGGAATTGATCGACCGTCCCGTCAATATCGTCCGGCGATCTAGGGGGATGTCCACCCCTTGTCAGGCGCATAAAGAAATGAGAGGTGCGCTGCTTTGAAGGTGGCCACAAAAAATAATAATATATCCATCATAATCAGACTATAGCGTGTCTAATAAGTTTCCGTTGGTTATGTATGGAAATGTAGTATAGTTTGGTTGAATGCTTTATCTAGTAGTTTATTTTTTCCCTAGATTTAGGATTTTTCCTGGATTTAGGATTTGATAGAAACGAGAGTGGAATAGTGGTTGCAAGAACTGGCAAGAACTATATAGTTTTCTTTGCTTTTATAAACTATGAAAAATCAAATGATTTTTTTTGGCAAGAATGCACACAAAGGGTATTCCGGGCAGTGTTATTCCTAGGATTTTTTTGGAGGAGTAAAAATTCTCCTTGACTTTTTTAGGAGGAGTGAAATTCAATTATGAGGATACCGTATTACGTATAGCACCATGTCTGAAACCAAAAAGGGGTACACAAATGGAGAACAGCGTTTTGGGTACACCGACAACTAAAATTCACTCAAAGACGAAGACCAATAAATGCCACTTACTTCTCACTTAATTACGTTTATTATCCTTTATTAAGTTCGCCTTTTTGGTATCAGATAAATTTTTATAATAATTATTATTTTTTATAACATTTGTCTTTTTATGTTTAATATTTGTTTTTCTTTTGTGTTGTCATTTGAATGCATTTTATGTAAAACTGTGTGTGACAATAAACATTCAAAACATTCTAAGCTCCGAGCTAACCATTAATATTTACATATTTATACAGTTCATTTCATTCTATCCTGCACACCTCGAAACGACTCAAAGGGCAACAAATGCAAGCATGCATTTTGTAAGCTGAACCTTTGTGAAAATTCGAAGAGTGAAAATACTCCTGGCTAGTTTTTTAAAGAGTATTTCCGATTTTCAAGGAGTGAAATACTCTCTCAGAGGAGTTAAAAATATATCTGATTCCAGGAAATAAATTTATGCCTCACTATCTCATCCACCTACTTTTTCTCTCTGACCTCTCATAATATCTCTTTACTTTTTCCCCCCTTTCAATTTCTACCTAAGAGTCCCCCCCCATTTCAAAGCAACGGCCACCAATTTAGTTTGCAGAATTTTTTTTTTATAAAATAAGTGTGTGAGTGTGTATTGTGTGGTTGAAAGAGAAGAGGAACCCAGATATTTTTTCAGCAAATGCCTTCTAAGGGGAATATTCCCTTCCTTTTTAATCTTATTAGAGTAGTTTGAAGAGGTTTTGGATATGTTATAGTACACATTCCACTATTTATTTGTCATTTAACTCCGTCTAAACACCTGTAGGATGATAATTTATCTCTGAGAGACACTTACATTTGTGTGAGCACAGAGGAAATTTAATTCACGGCCAAATGTTGAATACTGAAATTAAGGTCACATTTGTCAAGTATCATTTATTATTATTTGTATCATTATGTTGAGTTTTATTTTCGTACTTTCATAGAAACGTATCGTTTTATTTTGTCATAATCATTCAGAACATAAATACATAAATCCCAAGTCTGCTAAACAATGATTTCGCAGATTTGAATTACAAGTAAACACTCATAAAGCGTTTGCCGTAACGATATTTTCGTTTATAATCTAAAAATAACCTCAAGTCATTCGAATAATTTTATGTGATACATATCTAAAGCTAAGTCTGATTTGTAGTCTATTTTCCTGTCATCACCAAGGTTTACCTATTAAATGATAAAGAAGCTATTTCTGTCCCATATAAAACAAATTCATCGTTATAAATAGTACAGTCTAGCTGGGTTATTAATATAAGGACTGGAATTTGTTCATCCCTCCTATTGATTTAGATTTAGCTTACACAAACGACTCTTCATATTTGTGCTCTTGAATCTTTTTTTTAATAATCATAATAGAAGTGTATTTTCTGACTTCACGGTGTAAGATAATTTTGATCTATGTTATTGCATGCGCATAAACGCATAAATATTGTTGCATAGATATTCGAAGATCATATTAACGTTTTAGATTCGTCTAACATTGATTTAAATTATAATAGGACTTCAGTCCGAAACTTTTCCGAACTTTTTCTTGCATTTACTTGAATAGAGTCTCTTACGGAACCTAGTTTCAATTTGTTTCAAACCTAGTTTCAAAGGGATTAATACCCATTATCATTAATGTGTTCAAAATAAACAGCAACATTTAAAAAGTATGAAATATGTACATATAATAAACCCAGTTAAACCTCCAGAACCATTGTAGTTGTTGACTTTTTATAAGAACACTAGACCTCTTATGAGTGCTTTCAGTTGCATCTCAAGACGGTTCAAATTTTTCCCTGAATCCGACATCTTTCGAGTACATACAAAGGGCTCAGGGGTATGTGCCTTCCAGTTCCTAACTCTCATACATAAGAAAGATACTTTTATATTTTCTCAAAACTTAATGGATAGGGGTGAACTTTTTCGCAAAACTTCTTAACTCGTCTCGTATCCAAAATAAATACGAAATTCTCCCGTTACACGACACTACGATTATCATTTTTCAAGGGAAGGGATAATAAGGCACCTCGCTAGCAAAATCAATCCCGACATGAAGACTTTTTTTACACATTGGAAAAGGGAAAAGTAATCAACTGTGATGGGTTATAGGGATTTTTCCTCTATCAGAAGAAGGCACACACATGCATATTTTTTCCCTCTTGAAAAATATATTTCTCATAGGTTTCGTAGCTTTCGCTCACAAGACCTGTGGAAATAAAAAGATGAAAACTAACGTGTGAGAGGAGAAAGAAGTCAAAAGTCGAAGTTGATTGAAACTTCTTATTTGGACCAATATTTTGATTGTTAGTTTTTTTAATGGCGTAAAAAGATCGTTGTTTGTATTTCCATATTCTTCTGTAAACAAAAGAGGAGAATTCAAAATGCAGTTTTTAAAACGAAGAAAGTACATCAAACACCGAACAAAAAATTTTATTTGTGACTAGAACTTAAAACTCCAAATATGTTTTGTGTTAAATACACAGATTTAATTTACTTCTATACATGTTTCACTTATATCTAAATATACTTTTGTTGATATTAATTTTTAGTAATTTAGTTTTTTGCTAAATATTCAGAAAAGTTTAAAGTTCACTTGTAAGGCATATTAGAAAAAGGATTTTTTTATGACATACATATGGTACGGTAAAAAGAAAGTTAAGGCATTTTTTTATCTATCTAGAATTCTAGATGATGGTCTCGGATCATCAGTTAAAATTATCTAGTTTTAACTAGTTAAAACAGTTTTTCGTGTCCTCTACTATTAACTAATAATAAAATTTGAAGGCATAATAAACTGGCGCCATATGAAATTGTTCCTTCAATATTAATAAAATCCTGCCATAGTCTACCTACGCTTTCGCTTCTGTGAATTTGATTTTCATTAAATTTTTTTTTCCATCGGTGTTCAAAACAAACGTTTACTCAATCACTAATGGATAGATTCTTTCGGAAAATACGTTTCCATGTTACCAACAAGAAAATAGTTGCAGTTAATAGCGTTTTGAAAATAAACGTTTGGAAATTCGTCGGATAATTTCAAATGAGACTATAAGAGCAGGAAAACAAAAAATAAAAAATACGCAATATGTGAAAGAGTATTGAGTATAAAATGAAGACATCTACATAACGATAGAGTTGCGTTTCATAAGGGACTAACATTCAAGCTAAATCATGCAGTTCCTTGCATAATACATGACATAGAATGATGTAATTGTGTTTATTTTTCTGATATTTTAATGGATATTTCATGAGAGTTTACATTAGCATTCTTTGTCAAAAACAGCATAGGAAATAGAGGGATTCTTTCGACTGAAATATTATATTTGTGTTGAAATACCCAGCGAGTTTCTTGTAAACAACAAACATATGAGTATCTAGTTCTAGTTTCACTCATCTTATAATTCTTGTTGCTGACAAAATCTAACATGTTTACCTAACACCCTAATATGTAAAGGGAAGATTATTGTACCTACGGACACTTCAATTTAAAATTTGAAAGCAAATGGAAATTCATATTGGTGGTCAATTGTAGTAGTTATTGTATATAAACAGGTGCGGTCAGCCAAGCCAGCGCTTTGAATGAAAAAGTTAAATAAATTTGTTTTTAGATGATCAGAGTAAATATATTAGTTCTCCCCTCATTAATCGTTTTTCTCATCTAATGAAGTTATGATTAAATTTGACGTAAATGGTTATTCTTCAAGATTTTGACTATTTACTTTCGATCTTATAAGTCACCACATCTTGACCCTTTTATTTTTACCTTTACAAGTTTACGTAACTAACTGCAACTATACTCGACAGCAACGTTTACTGACCCTATGACGTCACTACGCGCAAGCAGAAACTGCTTAAACAGAAAGCTTGTTGGGTTGCTAGGAGGAGTTTCGGTACGCAAATCGTGATGAAAAAGACGCTGTATATACATGGGTGATAGGTATAACAAAATGATCATATTTTTCACTCAAAATTCAGACACCACGCTGTGGGAACTACTTTGTTTTTGCTATTAAGTATAGAAGGAAACAAAATTTGGCTGGCCATATATGAATAAAGTTGGACGAACCTTGAACATTTGTGTTGCTTGGGATGGTACAGTTCTTTGGTCAATTTTTATGCATTCCGACCCCTAGCCGCTCAAATATTCAAGATTCGCCCAATTTTCATCACGTATGGCCAAATTTCGTTTACTGCAGTTACGTAAACTCGACATATTTGGTATGAGCTGTGCTTCTAGGGACGCAAGGAATCCGGCTGTGTATGTTTTGGACGGACTTGCTTAAACATCCACAGAAGACAAGTTCAGGAAACTACTATAAAACATTTGAAGAAATTTTTCTCTTCCATCCATAGAAAGAGATAAACTGAGAAGCTCTCTTCATGCTGTGTGGATGACGGATGCAAAAAGCGGCGACAGAGGACCCGCTAAAAGGCCGCAAATCGATCTGTCACCGATCCAGTCGGAATCGAGCGGGCGACCTCATTCTGCTGCGATCAATTAGAAATGAAAATGAGATCAAGGCTGAGACCATCCATTCTCATCACCTGCCGCCCGCCGTGCTACATTCGGGCTAAATGTGTGGCATTATTTTCACCATCAACAATATGGAGCGACAAGGAGGGCTACGAGAAACTACCTAGATGTGGTCTTCAATACTAAGAAAGTTTTGTTATAAAATACTAGGGAGGCCGCCCCCTGCTCGCTATCGCTCACCAGTCCCCGCAAACAGCTTACTGCTTAAGCGCGGCCTATTGGATTGCTTCGCAATCCTGACAAAACCCAGCTCACTGAATTTAACTCACTTTATAAAATATAATAATAAAAAATAGCAGTAAAAACGTCAAGTAACTTTCCAAACATAAGTCATCGGTCATCTCCATCTCTTAAAAGTTTGAATATTTATTAACTCTAACTTATCAATAATTTAATGAAAAGATTTTCCTTAAAAAATATCCCGCACATCTAATAATAATTATTGTTAATCAATATTCTGAAAAAAAAACGTACACCAATGAATCTTTTAAATTCAATATTGTAGTACAAGTGAGGATGCTCAAAAAATTCTATATTACAAAAAAGGTGTTTAGGGAGTAATTTTTACTATGCGCGTTTTTGTGTAGCAGTTTTATTTTCTCTTGACTTTCAAAGGTAGTTTAGTAGCAGTAATAAATCAAATCGAAGAATATCAAACCTCCTACAAACTTTTAAAATGATATTTTTAGTATTGGACAATAATTTTATCCATCACGCATAGTAAACCTTTCACGCATTTTACTTGCACTATAGTACCCCTCTTGGCTTCTCCCTCCTTCATGCCTGTAAAACGAGTTTCACTGCAATAATATGCTTATTGCAGGAAAGCACTAAAACATCGTTTTCACCAAAGATGGGATTCTCTTTAATTCACTCGCACCAACAACAAACACTATATATGATTCATCGATTCCTACATCTCGGAATTTCCTTCTCCGGGTTCATGAACCAGGGTTAAAAATACCCCAATAAGGTGAATTAATAGAGCGTTGTTTACTTGGAAAAAAGTTTGATGTGCATGTCACTGTCACCAAAGCGATAATCGCATGCGCAACCTCGGTTCACACGCGAGCAAACAGCGGGCGGCAGCTGTGCAATTGCACGACCGAAGGCGTCGTTTTCTGACATTTCGGCGCAAAAAGGCGCTGTTTGGGGAAGTGCTTTTTCAGGTGCCCACGTGATTTGGGAGAAGGAGCAAAAAATGTGTTTTAAATATCGATTTCAAATCATGGTGGCGTATAATCATAGTTTTAAGTATTCACTATTTATTCATTTGTTGTTTTCTCATTACGGGTATTTTAAGGCGCCATTAAATCACTTTTCTCAGGATCAGCTTTCATGGACATGTACCGTTCTCCCCCCCCCCCAATTTTTCATGCACACAAGGTGGTGGTGGAAGATATTTTTTTTTTTTGGGGGGGGGGGGTGGCAAGTTCCAGCTAATAAAAAATTATATTTGTAATTGCATTTTTCCTAAAAAACTTTGTTTTTACGAAGTTTTCAAAATTTCATCCCCTACATGTGGTTGTTATTCTCTTATTGCTTTTTATAGCTGAGTCTACTGTATTAATAACTCAACAAAAAATTTTTGCTGTTGTCGCTTATCTCAGACTCTGTCTGACGAAGTCAGACCATGTCTATGAATCTGTTGACAAACAAGAATAATAAAAAGTTTTTGTTACGGCTATTAAATTTCACCTGGTCATTTTAATTTTGATTAAAAAAATTTATACCCATATCCCGTATCTAAAAAGAATTTAACGCCCTCAATTTTCTCCCGTCCAAAAAGCTTCAGCGCTTCTTGAGGACAATATCTCTCACTTTGGGATCCTATATTATAGAAAAGTCTAGTGATATACTCTAGATGGCGTTTCTCTTCTTTTCTAACTAAAAACTATTTTAATACTTTAAAGATGGAAGTTCACAGGTAAACAGCCATCTATTCTCAAGTTTCATTCAAGTATTTAGCTAAATGACTTCATAAAAGTTATCGTTTGAAACTTATTTTTTTTTATCCTTACTAACATACTTGAATAATAAAGATGCCCACGCCAAGTGCGGAAAATTTTAGGATTTTGCAAAAATTTCTTTTAAATAATTTAAATATTAAAAATAAATTGATTTTTCTTACTGTTGTAGCTTAAGAAGCATTATCATAGTACCTTGGTAAATAAAGTGACTTGACTGTAAATGTGCATTAAATCACAATTTCGTGAAGTGACTTGTAAGTGACAATAAGTGACTTGGGGCACTTATTTCTTCTGCAGAAAATATTTAAAGAAACTTTTGTGTGCAGAAAGTTTTTTGTCTTATACAAGTAAGCTAACTAATATAATTTTGATTATATCACATTTAATGGGAGATAGAAAGAAAATTCACTATTTTACTTCTCTCAAAACTGCATTAAATATCATAAACAAGGCTGCCTTATTAATTAATTTTCTGCTAATTTTTTTTATTAATATCCTTTTTGTCAGAAAAGTATAGAGATTTAAGGTAGCCTTTTTTGAACAAATGACTGGTATTTATTCCCTTTGTTGTCTCATCACAAAATCATTTGTACGAAATGACCAATTTTAAAAATACCATAATTACATAAAGGCATTATAATCACAATAAAACAGTGTAAAATTTGTCGAAACACATGTGTGGCTTTTACTTTAAAATGTTTTTAAAAATTATAATAATTTAACCCACTAATTTTTTTTTCATAAACAAATAACAGATTTGGACTATTTTAGTTTAAGGATGTAACTTGTGGTTGAGTTACTTTGAGGAAATGTGATACTTAAATATCCGGCGATGTCTTATTGACTTTAAGAACGACGCAAGAGCTATTATTTGAGGTGTTTTCATATCGGGTTATCTTATTCCGTGACGCAATTTTTTGACACTAAAATTTTGACTAGGGTGTAATATTTTGACTTTGAGGGAAACGATTTCGTAAATTTTATGCAATAGTTTGATAGATCCAAAATAGATATAAAGTCATGAAATTTTGGATGAAGTTACAATAATCCTTAATAGTTATTCAGATGTTGTTTTGAATATCAAATTATTTAGATGATAAAAAAGGAAATTATTTATACATATTTATTTTATTACATTACAAATTGACCGCATTACTTTAAAATATAATTTCATTACATGGAACCAATATGGATGTAAAGTACTTTTGGAGTAGATTAAAACTGATCTCATTGGTCTTTTAGTTTTATATACTTTATAAATCTAAAACAGATTTCCTGTAGAACTATGTTTTACATTTAAGAATATTCCCTAAAGATGAAGTAAGTGTAATTAATTATATTGTATTATAATAATCAACAAAATATTAACGCAGCTTTTTTTACTTTACTTAGGAAAGAAGTCAAACCCAAGTTTTATAATTAAGAAATATTTATATTTCTCATGTTTCTCAGATTGCAAGAAAAGTATCGATTTCGTCCTTAACAAAACATTTTTTTTTCTCTTCGTATCTTTTTTTTCTTACTTAAAATGGCGCAAGTTCACAACTGCTGATGGTTGGCGAGATTTGGCTTTTTAACGGCACATTTGGCGTTTTTAACGGCACTTTTAACATTGTTTTAGGGTTGCTTTTATCGCTAAAAATTGGCGCATCAGCAATTCTGCTTTTATCGCTAAAAATTGGCGCATCAGCAATTCTAAACTTGCGCCCTTAAAATTTACACATTTGATTAATTGGGCGTAAATCCTGTTGATTTATTAAAACTCTATAGGTCTAAAGTAAAGCAAGCATATTTTTTAATGTCCCTTCACCACAATTCATTTTGTGTTTTACCATACATTAAATTAGATATAGCAGCATCTTGTCGCTTTTAGACCATTCGATCTTTAAGAAAACTATCTGATGCCACATTTGCGCATGTATGTCCATTCATTCTACCATGAGACAAAATAAGAAGAATGCGCGAGTGAGAAGAAAAAAAGAATGCTCTGTCTGGAATCAACCCTCGAAACAAGTCAACAAGAATAGACCATGGAATAGACCGATCCTCGGAATCCTCCTGCCGCGTATAATTTTCCACTACGCTGGTCCCTCTGGTAGACTCCAAAAGAGAGAGACTCCCATGCATATATAAATGCATAAATAACCCAAGACAGTGCGAATGTGTCGCAAACCGGGATCCACCTTCGATTACCATCACAATTGGGCCCAATACAGGAATCCAACGGATAAATAACAGCGAAGCAGAAAAAAAAAACTAGTGTCAGTGCGATTCCACATAAGCTGTCAGGATTATCCACGACTTCCGCAGAGTTCCATCCTTTGTGCCAGAAATGAGATGCTAAAATGCCGATGCGAAACGTTACCAGACGTTTCCATCATGCGGCTTTTTTCGTAGAAGTTGTTGTGCGGTGGTAGGAAAGGGGAACTGGGCTTCCAGACGGTGCTTATGCGGTGTCCGCACGCGATGGTCAGGGGGTTGAGTTGAGAACGTGGCGGACGGCCGTTCGATCGTGATTTGTGGCGCTGTCCATAGGTGGTGGAGGGATTTATGGATGTCATGCCGTTGTCTGCTCGAGACAGACGCGTGTCGATAGGATATTGGAACCAGTGGCACATTTTGCAAACCTGAGTTGACCCTGGAGCACCGTTTTCACTTACCCGATCTGCTGCATTACGTTTCAACAATATGATGGAACAATCGCATTGATGTCACTTTTGTCTCTGAAATTCGTACATTAGTCTCATCGAATTACCGTAACTTAACAGGTCGGATCTGGGGAAACGACAAGGGTGGATTTGCGTGGGAGACCCATAGGGCCACTTTAGCCTTAAGGTGCAAGCTGTCTCTGAAAACATAATTTAATATTAGGTATGAGAAAAAGAAATTCTTGAAAATGTTAAGAGGCAATGTCAAAAAATGATCCCCTATCGATGGTTAACTGTTCCTTAAACCTGAGGAGCTACCCAACTTAAGCTAAGTAGATTCATTTTATGACAATCTTAGAAATGTGTAACGTGAGGAGGTAAATTTGTTGTAAGAGTCATTAAAAATACTGAGTCACGAAGCACTCGGGGCACTTAAGAATTTTTGATAAAACACTTCTTAAGAGTAAAATTCAGGAGTTTTTACTCAAAGTTACTGTTTATGGCATCACTGTCTTAAAGCACAAGTACGCAGTAGGGCAAAGTTGAAACCTCTCTTAGGCGTTAAAATAAAAGGACAGAGTTGGAAAGAGCAGTTATTATATCCCTAAGTAACACTGGTTCGTTCAGAATTTAATAAGTTATAAAATATTGCATTTTTGCTAACTGTTTTATTATTTCATACATGTTAGAAATGCATTTAACTGCATTGAAGGGTGAAATTTTATGATTGTTGGTTGGGAAGTTAAATTTATGCCTTGTATCAGGGAGCTGAAATTATTTTCTATTCCGGACAAAATTCATTACATCTATCAAAATAAATAAAACAACCTTAAAAAGCCTAGAATGCAATTATCTATACAAAATACTTTATTTTTATTAATTTTTCAAGTTTTATCCTGATAAACTTCTTGTTGCATTATTAGTTTCAAAAATATGATTATCCGTCATAACTTTACCATAAGAACTTTTAAAATTATTGAACTCATAGTTTATTCAAAAAATATAAAACCATTACCTCTCTCCATAATACTCAATACTTCTGTCTCAGTATCTGTTCACAAAACTATCTACTGTCTGGTTTAAAAATATCTTCATTTTCATCCAACAGTTGAACAATGTTATTTGATTGTAATTTTTATGAGTTTTGAATATATTAAGCTTTTAATAAGAGGAAAACTCAAATAGCAAATATTAAAATGTAATTTTTGCACTTTTCAAATACAAATAATAGAGCGGGATAAAGTAATCAGATGAGGAAATATTGATTACTCAATAACTAAGGAACTAACTGTATTAGAAAGTTTTGATTTGAAAAGAGAGGCAGTATATTTCAATAGAAATGAAATTGACTGAAAATTGAGTTTAAAAGAGTCTATTGATCTATTAATTTATTACATCCTTTGATGTCTTCTATCGAAAAAAACCCTTTGGATCGTGTTTTGCTGGCTAAGTTAATACGTATTTTAGTATCATGTGCAGAACAACAAGGGTTTAAATGTATTAGACATTTTGAAGTTATGGTGAAGGAAAAACACAAAGCACATTCTTTTTAAAATGCCTAAATGATTTTAGGAAAAACATAATGTTTGAAAGAAGTCACCATCCACGAAATTTTTGTTAAGGAAGGAATTCTCTATTAAAGAGTTTCTTGTAATTTGCACAATGTTAAACTTATACCCAAAGTAGTTATTGTGGTCGGTCATTTATTTTGTTTATTGAATTTTGGATTTGCCCCAGGCTTTGTTGTTGAAAAGGAAGATTTATAGTTTGGCAGACACTCTATCCTTTGCTGGCACATTGACAGGCCATGATTTTATTTTCTATCCAAAATCACGGCCTGTAATATATAATGTGCCAGGTGTGAAGAACATAGCTACAGAAAATAAAATTTACAGAGACGTGTTACTCTACGTATCATATTTTATTTAGATACAGTTAATAAAGCGAAAAACTTGTGGTTTATTAAGTAGAGTCTAGCAACCATTTATACATTTCTACATTACAGGGAATACTTTTACCATTTTTCATTAAAATAAGCGAAAAATTAGTTTCGGGATGATTAAATACGGTACAGAAGTAGCGTATTTTATTTAGAGGGAGAGAAAATTTTCTTCGCTTTCACAGTTCACACATTAGGTATTGATTTTTCTAGTATCGAATAAAATTATACGATACTTGAATTAATTAATGTTGGGAATTCTCATACTCGTCCAGCGGTCTTAAATAACTAGTGTGCTGAGTATCACACACACAAGCATTTATCGCACTGTAAATATTTTAAAACATTTGTATTATAGCTGTTGGAATTAATTCCTGGATACGGTTGTGTTGTTTTTGTAAGTACTAAAAGATATGAAATTTCCCATGCAATTTTTCTTACTTTGCCAACAATTAAATACTATAAATAATACTTGATTAACTTAAATAATTAATTTTTAAAAACTGGTTTTTAATTATATTTTCCTCCTAGCTGTGAAATCTATTATACATAATATTAGAACTTGAAAATTTTATTTATAAAGGGATATTCAATCAGTTAACACTTATATAAGTACAAACATAGAAGTTAAGGTACAAGCTTAATTTTCCATGTAAAGTAATGTTCTCACCAGGAAGGAACAAGGAAATCACATAAATGTTCCTAATGAAAGTAACCATTAAAAAGGGTTTTAATAAATCAGTGTAACACTCTATATAGTAAAAAGACACTTGTACACTTTAATTTTTTAAAGGAAAATCTATTGTATGTTCTCTTGGACAACACAAAAAAGTCCAAGACAATAGTAAACATTTAAAAAACCCTCCCCAATCAAAGTAACCCAATTTTTAAGAACATTGAATTAATTGATTGGAGGAATATTAAGGATGCCTAAATGTATTTCTCTTTATAACTGCATACATCTTCAAATCGTCGTTTTCACACAGAGAAAGTCAATAAGCAAGAACTTATTATGTTCCTCTTACTCAGTTTAGTGGCACTCCAAACCACACGAGTAGATAATTGTATTTTTTTCTGTAAAATGAACTTTTTCCGAGAAAAGTTAAACACAGGATTAAGACGAGCTGAAAAACTGCGAAAAAAAAAGTTAAGTTTTTTTTTTTATAGTTGTTAGGAACTTTTAGGAGATGATGAGATTCGTAAGCGGAAGAAAATTGGCAAATGAGGATTAAACTAAAAGATATTTTTTTTTTGGTTTCCTCTAGCATGGGAGGTACTTGAGATACTGAGAAAAATACAAGACTTGTTTTAATTTCAAAGAAAGTTTTAAATCCCTTTTAGCTCCACTGGCTCCATTCGTTTTTTGTAATGCAATTAAATAGTGTTTTTCATGAAATACTTTTAAAATATTGATTAAAGCTTTATCTCAACCAGTTGAAAATTTGTGTTTTTTTAATGTTTTAAAATGTTGAATTGGTGTTTTTTAAGTATGCTGTTAATATTTTTGAATAGATATGAACATTGTATACTCTATTTTGTATGATAAAAGTATATAAATTAGGTGAATATGTTCAAATCCATAAAAACTGTCTGGTTAATTTGGATTAGTGTTCTCTTTAAATGGGTAGAACCTATAAAACAGAGAAAGAAAAAGCAGCAATGTGTGTGTGGATTGGGGGTTAAGAAAGACCGAGAAATTTAAGGTAAAACAGGAAGTTAGATTAAAATCATCAACAATTTTTTATATTAGTTCTATAATCTTAAAAAGAAATGAAACAAAACTCTAATATATGCAAAACCCATCAGTGTGACAAAATGTAACATGATCAATGTGAGTAAGTTTGAAATGTCCTGTACATATTTTAGTTTGAAGGGGGGGGGGGTGACTCACTTACCCCAAGTGACCTTTTTTTTGCTTTTATCATCGTTCAATTATTATTTTGGCCTTTTAGTTCTATAAAAATCTTATTTTTAATCCAACAGAGATTATACTAATAATTTTACTTGAACTAAATAAAATATAGAATTCTTTGGATTGATGCTGTAAAATCTTTCTGTAAACTAAATATTCATTTTAAAGGTACTACTAACTTTACTATTTTGAAAGTTTGACCTGAAACTCAGAATTGGTTATGAATTAGAGTTATAATAATTTCTTTTAGAACTCAAAGTTTTTACACCTTCCCTCTCTTGAAGGTTTTGTTAATGTAGGTATTGGCCTTAGGGTTGATTTACATTTGAAACACGACGCTAGTGTAACGTTGACTTCCACGAATCAGATAGGCGCAGCGATCAAATAGGACTTTGAAGCAAATAAGTTTGCAAATTAATTTGAAATAAGCTCAATTGAGAGGTTTCATTTAAAAGAAATTTCCTTATGGATATAATTTCAGTTGTTTTATATACACACAAGAAATCGTGTTTAACTACTCTTTTACTGGTGAGCGTAGTCATCGCAAGTTCTTACCGTGAGCGTCATGTTTTCAATGGAAATGGACCCTACGGAAGCGGCAAACAAGCAATCCCTTGATCACTACAATTACCAACACGTGAATTAATCAGGAATTAATCCCAGCGAGTGAATCGATCCATCAGATCGATCGCCAGCGAATCGAATCGAACCGCCAGAGCACCCAATCTAGCTAATATGCGGGGAAAATCACACAAACACTTATCCACCCTTCTAAACAGGGGCGGGCTCCGCGGCGCGATCATAACTCACGACGCCTCGCCGTCAAGGTACCCTTTTTTATACATCGATCCTTTTCTTTTTGCGACGTAATTTTTGTAAGTGCTCCAGAATAAGCTGCCGCGGCCCTAGCAACGAAGCCCGGGCTTATCATTAGGGGTGAAATATGAAACCGGGGAGAGGCGGAGTTTGTTTGGACGGTACAAGCCCCGATGCGTGAATCTTAATGAATTGTCGGTGAAAAGTTCATTGTTCTGGCTTAGGGCTTCCATGAGAAATTGTGTGGTTCGGGTTATCTGAAGGCCATGGCGTGGGCTTAAATTTCAAGTAGGCCTGGCGATAATTCCTCCCATTTGTATTCTAAATATCATGCGTATGTTTTGCTTAAATCGTGCATTACTTCATAACCAACAAAATAAATCATGATAAAATATTGTACACCAAAATAAAACTGCCAAATTAATCATATTATTTCATTTAATGAATATCTGATAAAAAAGTTTGAATTAAATTTGATGACTATGTCTGTTTGTGTAGTGTATACAAATATAAAGCTGTATTTTGAAAATATAAGTTTGATGTTATCAATGGCATTTAGGAGATTTGACATTAATAAGAATTGTTAAATAATAATCTACATTTATGTTAAAAGCTTACAGGGAACTTGAACTTTGGTTACAGATTTTTCATAAAACAGTCCATTTGTTTTCATTTTGTTGTAAGTCACGTTTGTTGCAGAAAATTGTTGAAAATACATTAAAAAAACCCTACCTGTTTATATTATTTAACAGCTAATTTTTACTTTTAACAAGGAGGCGATTTATAAAAACAATAATAGCTATTAATCTCAAAAAATTAACTATTTCAGCAAATCACAAAAAAAAATTTCTTTATCAATTAATTTCATTGCAAGTGATCTCTTGGTCTAAGAGGGAAGGAAGGTAGTTTCCTGTAAAACCGTTTCCTTACGAGGGTACATTCGTGGCAGGGAAGCATTAAAACAATAGGTAAACTCAATTCTGATGAAAGTGACAATATATGGATACTTACCATTGCCACTTTTTGGCATTACTTTAATGTCACAGGTATCCAACTGTGCGATTAAAAAATGTGATACAAATATTATGCTTGTTATTAATGAAATATAAGCAAATGAAAATAATTTTGGAATGATAAAACTACATAATTTTTTTGTTACTATGGAAACATGGATTTGCCACTATAAACACTTTTTTACATAGTAGTAGTAGTAGTAGTAGTAGTAGTAGTAGTAGTAGTAATAATAAATATTTTATTTCCATAATGAACTATAATATACAAAGTTATTTTCCTATATCGATACACTTGAACTGTCCGTACATTATGGATAAGCCACCACATTAGCGTTCAGCTGTGTTATGGTGATGGTGGCAACATGAAAAAAAAAACAATACCACAAGACACAATTTAATATAAAAAAAATGAAAGATTATCACACTATTGTAAAATAATAAATGAGTAAAATTTTATGATACTAATTCACTTAAGTTCCATGAAAATATTTAGGAGATTTTATTGTCAATGTTGACTTAGGTGACAATGCAAATAAATGTTTTGCATCATTATTTTTCATGATACTCATAGTGAATAAAAAAAAGCCAAATTAATTAATTTTTTCACTAGAACTTTAGTGACATCTATGTGTGTAATCTGAATCATGGCAACTTGTCTGTTCCTCCATGTCTTTGGTATCCTGTTTGTCTATTTGATTTATCACAGTATTCTTAGTAAATGTATCAGAAAACAACTTTCAAAAGAGACCAAATATTTCCAACTTACCATCAAGTAAATGAGAAACTACAGAAAAAAGGACCAAAAAGACCCACTCTGAAGATCTCACGGTACATTAGAAAACAAAAGAAACGCTTCCCTCACCGTTCAGAACTGCTCTCAAGTTCCCCTTTAACTCTCTTCGCAGCTTATCGAATTATGAGCTTTTGTTTCATACCGACTACTTAATTAACGTCTATCTTCCCTTTCTAAATCCCTGGCTCGGCGTTTCGATTCATAAGTCTTCATTTCCACGTTCATTTTCAACGCGGCCGTGTTTCCCCTTCTTCTCTAATGATTTCTCTGCTTCTTAGGAAAAGCATTTAGCTTAGGTTACGCCGTTTTTGGAAGGAATGGTCCGATGGTAAATAAATGATCTCCGGCGCTGGCCATTCCAAATTGAATTTCTCCCTATTCTGGGGCGGAATGCACTTTTGTGTTAATCAGCGTGATTCATTTCTTGGGAGCTGTTTTTTTTTTTTTTTTTTTTTTGGAAAAAAAAGTTTTTTTTTTCGTCTTTTGTTTTAAGCGAATTTTTTTTCGGGGGTTGGTGGGTTCACGTCCTTGTTGGGTTGTGTCCTAATTTTTTTGAAATACGAAGGTTCAGCAGTTGTTCGGGAGAGATGTTTTATTCAATTTTAAACCATGAGTAAAAATTTAAAAATTGTACTACAGTCAGTAATGTCCTACACTCAGTAAAGTGTATAATTTTGATATTGCATGTATACTAAAGAAAGTTTTTTGCTTCACAACTTTACATTAACACATTTCCCAACTTAAAAAATTC
The DNA here is from genome assembly GCA_963680715.1 of Tetragnatha montana. Taxonomy (NCBI): domain Eukaryota; kingdom Metazoa; phylum Arthropoda; class Arachnida; order Araneae; family Tetragnathidae; genus Tetragnatha; species Tetragnatha montana. The sequence continues at coordinate 45,041,090 of OY796675.1, forward strand.
AGACTTAACTATTTGCTATAAAAACTACCAGTATTTAGTTATGAAAAAAAGTTGTGCCTATTATTTGGTCAAAAAAGACCAAACGGGAGGATTTGGATCTGTTGGTAGGCATTTGCCTGTAAAACTGTTTCCTTACAAGGGTGCATTCGTGGCAGGGAAACACTTGTATAGTAGGTAAACTCAATAAAAATGGATCTATTTAATTTTATAAGTTATCAACTGTGCCATTGAGAAAATTAGATTCAGGGACTCAATAATATATTTACCTCAAAATAGACAAAGTTAAAATACTGAAAATAATAAAAATCGGGAATCTTACTCCGATCTCCTTTAGAGTTAGTTCACAAATGGCATAAAATCACAAAATGAGAGGTTATACTCTTTTGAAACACTTACTTATCTTGCTCTCCGCTTTCCCTATCTGGTAATCTTACCTCAACGAAAATCTCTTCCAAAAACAAAAGTCGACCTCCCACTCTAAACCCAGTTGTTTCCCAATTACCAACATCTCTCCCAATCATCTCAACAACAATTAGGCTGCCACTTAGGTTTTTGTAATTAGTTAAACTCGCGTTAAAAGGCCTCAAGAGATCCTTCGTAAGCAGCCTCTCCACCCATATTTGCCGTCCCTAATGAGCATACGCAGACTATTAGCATTTAACTACAGACCATTCAAGTTTACTTCGCCGGCAAGGCTAATATTAGCTCTCCGAAGGAGCACGAGAGGGCGCTTTTATTCTCGGATTAAAAATTCATTTCGAGAGTTAATTTTCGATGGACTTGTTGGAGGTTTTCCCGATGGCTGGTCTGTGACTACTCTTCCGCTTTGATCGTTTGATCAGGGGAGAGGAATCAGCTGAATCGGTGTTTGAGAGAGGTGGACCGAACGGGATCGGGGGTCTTTGTGGAGGGTGGTTCGTTATTTTTTTTACGGAGGAAGAGAGACATGGGTGGTTGGAATGGGAAGAGTGGGAATTTTTAAGTTTTATTTGGAGGTTTTTAGAAACGGTTGGATGGTATTAAACCGCAAGTCGGCTTGTTTGGGAGTTATATCTGTTCGTCTCCTCCCTCCATCTCATTCTTTCTCTTGCTATCTCAAATTATTTTCTTCTCCAATCATCTCATTTCCATAAGTTCCTTCTCCCTTCTTTTCTCTCTAACAACTTTTTATCACCTCTCTTATTCCCGAACTTTTTTCCTCATTCCCTAGCATTTTAATTCTTGTCTCCCCCGATTACTTTCAATTCGTATATGGAAGGGCTATTGCGCATATTCCAGAACTTAAAACTGGAAGAAAATCCCATTGACAGTGTTCGCAGCTTTCAGTTCGCACTAAGCACATTCTCCATAGTGATTGAAAATGGTCAGGAGACAAGGGTCACGTCTTATATTTAGTTTGCATTCTAAAGCAGAAATTATGGTGTATTAAGGTAAAGCAAGAAACTAAGCATCATTTAGTACTAGTTTGTATACCCTTTAAGAAAATCTGATTTGATCAGAGGAATTCTAGAAAAATATTTTCCACCTAAATTATTGACTAATTGGTTCTACAGTGCCACTGATCAGTAATTAAGTTAAACTGTACGTCAGTTTGAAAAATATTTCCAATTTATTTCTTCTCAGTTTTCCTCTCCAATTTTCGGTTCACTCACTCTGCCAATTAGGCTCTTCTCAGAATCTCAATTATCGACCGTCTCACCCTTTCTCATTTATTAATTTTTCTATCTCTCTTACTCTCATCACTTTTTTTTAAATTCTCCATTCTCTCTAATTTATATTTACTCTTTACCAAGAACATTTGGGATGCAAGGCAATATATTAGCAAACAAGTATGTTTACATTAATAATTATAGTACATAACTTTCATTCTCATAAAAACACTAAACGGGGCATTTTCTGGAAATTGGTATCAGTACAGCCAATTAGGGACATTTTTTCGATAGTTGTTGGACGATGCTGCGAAAATTGGCCAATAATAGATAATATTGTATTTAATGGAGTCAACCAAAAAAATATCAAAGCTTCAGAATATTACTAGGAATTTTCATTGTTTGTTCAACTGTTCAATGTTTCAATTGTTAGAAGTAAAAATTGTCTAAGACTAACTAATAAGCGGGAGGTCTCACGTTACTCATCAATACAAAAAAAAATTTCCTCCACTGGCCCAAATTTTCATGCGTCTTCGCACAAACCCCACGCAAATCTCGCCTGCAAAAGCCAGCCGCAGCCTCAGACTTTACTCAGACGACGAACCCCAAACAAAAGAGCGCGGACGGAGCCCCCTCAAAAAAACCCTCGACGACAAGCAGCCCCGAAGCGGTCGGCCGCCCGGCGCAAATCTCGCGCAGACGAGACTCCGCGAGAGCTGGCGGCCAGTCGATATCCTCGGGGTCGTTGACCCCGCTGCCAATTCCACCCTTTGCGCTCGCTCAAGAGAGAGAGAGAGAGAGAAGCGCGAAACCGAAACACAACCGAAAGAGAGAACGGAGAGGAAAAAAGTTGGAAGAGAATGAGAAGAGAGCATTTTTTCTTCTCTTTGTGGTGGCGGAAGAAGACTTCCCGAACGAGAGAACTTCTCGCGTTGTGTGGTCGGCGTATTGATTTCCACCCCTTGAAGTTTTCCGCGGGAGGCTTCCTGGTTCGAGGGTGTGGGGCGCTGGGGACGAGAGTGTGGGCCGGAGTGACCGATGGGGAGTTGGGGGTGGTGAGGAAGAATTTGAAAATTAAGAAATATGTTCCATAATTTTCTTTGTTTTTCACTCTGGTATGGTTTTGAGAAAACGTTCATGGGCGGATTTAGGTGGTGAACCCTGGGGGTGCGTAGTGGAAAACTTGGGGGGTGCAAACTGTCCCTGATGGCTTTGAAAACATGAGTTTCCCTATAAAAAATAAATTTTCTCGAAAAGTTGGGGGTGCAACGCACCCCCATGCACGTTGGGGCCTTCTAGCGATTTTGGCATTTTTAACCTCTTGAAATCATTGTGGAAATTTAAAGTAGTATCTGGATGACGAAAAAATTAATGCTACCTCATATAAATTAAAAGATTATCTAAGATTTTTTCTCTTATTACTATAATTTAAGTGTTGAAGAAGATTTCAAAATGTATGCAGTCAGATATGATTTGAATGTAAGGCAGTGTGGAAGACTGTTTTAAATGATAGTAACGTTTTTATTCTTCTAATTTAGTTTTTTTTCCTTCATTCATATTTATAGTTGGAACCACAAAGGGAAATTGTAAAATGTGTAACAGAATAAGGTGAGTAGGCTTTGATAGAAAAGGAGAATGATTGATAAAACTTCTAAAGAAATTTATAAGGCCTACAAGTGGGCAAGGATAGGCATATCAACTAGTTACTTATGGAGGCCTTAACGTAAAATTTTACTTTTCTCTCCAATACTTTAGTATTGTTCCTTTAAGAGTGATGGATAGTATTTTTATACGACTGCAATTTAACATCGAAATTTTTATTATGTACAAATGAAGTGTCAAATATTATGTTAAATATTTATTTTTTAACCTACTTTACAGCTGATCCACTAGTCTAAAAAGATAAGTTATCTGCTGTTACCAAATTCATCTGGTCAAATGATTTCGAGGGCTCCACCATACCAAACTTTCACGCGGGCTTTTTAAACTAAAGCCGAAGGGTTAAGTTTTTTTTTTCATTGTCATCTTTCACTGATCAGTTTTTCATGATAAAGAACAACTTGTACTCCTTTTGCAACTACTAATTAGAATACTATGATTTTGTCTTTACGGTAGGTTTCTTTGGTGTCCACGAAAACGAGACTTGACTGACATACGTCCGGGAAGTCTAGCTCAAACTTGAAAGATGAAGAACACATGGCTCCAAAACGTCAGAGTGCAAAATAGAATGCTAGGATTAGTGTTGTAGAAGAAATGTTTATTAAGCTTTCTATAATTTTATTTGTATAGTGGATACTTTAAGGAGTAATTTTTCATTCAATGGAAATGAATTTTTACTTCATGAAATTAAAAAGTATTTCTGAGAAGATTATGTTATTAAGTGAATATTATACTACATTCATTAATGTTTTAATTAGTTGTGTAATACTGATATATTATTTCAAAAACGTGACAAAAATTACTACTCTTAAATATAAATCGGATGAAATAAATTTTTTTGATAGTTTTGTACTGTCATTTTGTCAAGGTGAAAGAAAAAAAAATTAATTCCCTCCTTACCTATAGTATAGTTTTAATTTATCCATAAGTTTTGTCTAGTAAGTAAGTATTTTTGTAAGTATATCTCTGATTTTTTTTGCATTTAATTTCCTGAAAAAAGTAGGTAAATTTAGGATTATTCGCTTTAGCTGTGATGTCCATTTCTCTAAAAAGCTATATCAAATAGAAAAGAGGCTCAAAACCGTATTTATTATACAACTTTTTAAACTTGATAAAAATAATATCATCAAGAATAGATACATCAGATATTTCATCATTATTTAATGTAACTAAACTTTAGTACTTAAACTAACATTAACTTAAGAAACCAGAGAAAAAAATGCCTCATTTATAAAATATCCTCTTTTTTTTTCTCTCATCTAGGAACATATGACTTTCCGTTTGTTCAGGTGATGTTTTATTGAGTAGTGGCTTAATGTTTACTTAGAGACTGTGCTACGGTTATATGTATAACTCTTGGGCTCAAGAGCAGATGCAGGGGTTTTAGACACAAAGATCTGTTTCAGGAAGAAGTTCAGATCCTTTCTCGGAAACGGATGATGTATTGTATCGTAAAGTGAGAGAGGTATGGCGATACAACCAATAAGATCAAAATAAGGAGGGTAACGTCCTTGGAGTTAATATTGACTTAATGTTAGGTGACATAGCATCAAGTTTAGGAGAAATGGTCGGATTTTTTAAAAATATGAATTAGTTTTCGAAAGCGAACGTCGATATTTCGTTATTGTTTATAAACGGTAATTTTATAAAAAAAAAATTTCTTTGGGTTTTCTTTTATACCAAGTATTAAATACCTTAGAACTGAACCCCTAAAACTATATTTGTTTTACATCTATTAATGTCTTGGTTGTGTTTCGAAAACATTTTCTGTTTCTTCTTAAAGATTTCATTAAAAATTGTACTAAAGAGTTGTTTGATAATTCTCTTACAACTTATTTTTATGATAAATTGATCTATATTAATTTCTATTTAGTTTGGACAACTTTACAAAACATTTGAAATGTTTAAATTTTAAAAAGCATTTCAATAAAATTTTAGTTATGGATTAAAAATAGACGATATTTCTTCAACCAGGTAATTTTAACATTCAGAGGTACACTGAGTAATGGAGACACAAGTAATAATTTTAACAAATAATTGAGAAAACACATTTTCTCAATGAAAGAGAAAAATTACCGTAGCACCTGATTTCAACATAAAATCGATCGATGATTAGCCAACCCTTAAGAAATGTCAGATAAATGAAAAAGAACGGATTTCTATTTTTGTAAGAAATTTTACACTCTTCGGCTATCGTGGTTCCTGCCCATTACATGAGCTTTACCTGCACTTGCGTGCCTCCCCTCCATTCATTACCTTATCTAACCTCAAACTTTTGCCAAGACAGAACTTGTGGTTCTGTTTACCATAATTGCTCAATTACAAAAGTGCACCTGCGCATCAGTGCGGTTCTGTTTCACACTACTCCTCGTCCCTCATTGGACTATTAGGAGGCCCCGGAGTTGATACCACATCCAAGAGAGAAATTAAGGCGCAGATTTCTTCCTTAAAAGCCGTTTCTATGGGATATATTTTCATCCTCACGATAAGGAGTTGGCGTTTTTATGTGTAAAGTCCCCTAAAGGTTCGATTTATAAAGTGCAGCGGAAATGTGTCATTAATTATAGCTAATGGATCACAAGAAGTATGATTTTATCAGTCGAGTGACTTTTTAATAGTACCTATATCTATTTTAAAAAGCTTCAAACACGATGGCGGGCATAATTTGAATATTAATCAAAATCTTCTTTTCAGAAGGGCTTTTAAAGTGTGGGGAGGCTCATAAAAGGGGTGGGAAAATGAGTTTTAGGTCTATCTCCTCTGCTGATCATCTCGTAATAACACTTTTCATTAAAACAATGCGAATTTATTTATTTTTCGTTCTACAAAACCTATATTTTGTGCAAAAAAAAGATGATAAATGAAACAAAAAATAAAGATTTATTAACACGCTGATTCCTACTGTTCCATCTCCAAATGATTGGATAGGACTTAAATTAATGAAATTCCTTCTGGTTTTTATCCATTGACACACAACTCAAGAGTCTTCCACGAGAGAGAGAAAGAGTCTTTTGCATTACTTGCTCTCTTTTTCTTCTTCCGTTCTCCTTTTATAATCTTACTTTTTATTTCACATTTTATCTCTTTCCTTCTTTCATTCTCATGCCTCTCTTTTGCATCCTCTAAAATTTCTCTTCAGCCTTTTCATCTTTCTTTTTTTTTCAAATCCCATTCTCTCTCTTTCATTCCTCTATCATTTCATTCCCTATTTATTTTTCCTTTCTCATAGTCTCTCTTCCTCTTTCTTCTTTCTCTCATTTCTTTTCCTCTTCTCCCTCTTTCTTTCAAGGCACAATAAATTCTTAAATTCAACAAGTTAAGTCATCACAATTGAAACTACATATCTAAATTATGTGATGTTATCGTAAGAAACAAGCTATAATTTATTTTCAAATAACAGCAAAAATTCATGAATTAACAATATTCCAAACCCTAACATAAGGAACAGAATTTTCTATATAGTGACTGATGACTGTAATCTTAAAAATTAAGAAACGCTCGTAAATCTGGAAATTATCTAATTTATATACTTTTCAAAATATTCGTAATTGAAATCAGTTGGCTATAAAAAAGCCCTTGAAGAACCTGATCCAACTTGCGAACGAATTATCTTGTACATAGCATCTGCTAATTTTAAAATTAAAGTTCATTCGGAGCAGCTAAAGCAACAGTACGTTTTTATAAGTAGTTTCTAATGGTCAAATCGGATCCAATTTAATGCAAATGAACTCTTCCAAACATTTCCAACATAATTTATCCCAGGTTACATCCTGCACGTTCAGGAATGTGCGTCTGAGAGCTTTTATTACTCCCCCTCCTGATGCTTTCACCATCAACCCTTAACAAGCCTGTTTAAATAATTTGGAGCTATAAAAAAAGTTGTTAAATCTCTTCTTCTACAGTTCTGTCCGTGTCCCGGCTTAACCCTAGAAAAGAAGGATTTAATCGCAAGCAAGATAAATTCGGATTAAATGGCCCCACAGGTTGTCCCATCCATTTGGATGATCTTCCAAATCCGATTAAACTTGATGAAAGCCCACCGTGACTTTCGTTTGCTTAGCGTCGATTTCTAATTATTACCCATGTTCGTAGGAATCGCATTACTTTGTCACTTGCTTTACATCCCCAACCTGCGTCATTTGTATTCCTTTTATCCCTGTCTTACGTATGTGGTGACATTTGAGTTAGAAGTGATGTCAAGTTTGGAACGAGTTGTCGATTTTGCGGTTAACAAATAAGAGTGTTTGATTTAATGGTACAATAAATTGATGTCTTGATTAAATTATTTTTTTATGTCTGAGGATACAGAGAGACTTATTTTTTTTACCTCCAAATATAAATTAACTTATGAAACTTTTTGGTTATAAATCCAGCGTATTATTTCTAAGGCATGTTTGTTATTTAAAGGCTTATTGAACTTTAACAACATGTTGATGATGTGGGTTGATATCTTACACAATTTGAAAACATCAGAGATCGTGTTAGATTCAAAGTGTGTGTAGGATTTTAAAAGAAATTTGTGGAAACATTTGAAGAAATGAACCGGCAACAAAATTAACTTATTTGACTACTTACATATTAAAATTAAAATTTTTGAAATAAAACTTAAAATGACTTCTTTCTTGTATTTAGCACAGAGAAGGATTCCTTTTAAGTTAAATGAAGATATTTAAGATGATATTTGAAACTTGTTTTTATTCTAACAATGGAAAGTAATTGTTAAGTATTCAAGAGTTAAAAATTAGAAAAATGAGAGAAAATTTCAATCATTATAACATTAATTTTAACATTCATTTCCCTTCTCATTTCAATATTATTTCCATTATTAAACGTTCTGCGGATAAAAAAACATTTTCAAAATCTTCAATTTGAGAAAATAGATTCATACAAGAACACTGATTTACTTGCATATATCTCAGTATTCACTAATATAATTTTAAGAGTATTAGAATATAGTATTGTAACATTAAAGTGTTTTTAATGAAATGAGCTAAATATTTTCAAACAAAATTTAGAATAACCTGTTACATTAAGAATTTAATGCCTCGAAAAATTCTATTTTGCTGCAACTTTATCAAGGTATACCAAAAATATCTTATTGTTAATTTATCTTAATCTTAACTACACATCTTTACCACTCCTTACTTTTACAGCTACTACTAATTATTACATTCCAAGCACTGATATAGAAATTATCGTTAAATTACTTAGGCTTAGAGAATAGTAATAATTATAAGATTGCATCAAAAATAAATTATACGGGTTTTAGAAGTTTTATAAAATAATAAAATCAAGAGAGAAGGATATGACATTAATAATTTATTTTTTGAAAAGGACTTTCGTCTAAACAACAACTATCAAGGTAAAATAAAATGTAACATCTTGTTAATTTACCCTAATCCTTTTAACTAATCACGTCACTCCTCCCTTCTGATATTCTTAAATTAAAAGTAATAGGATATTATTTTTGACATTCCACAGGAATGCAGAAATCATCATTCAATTACATAGTTTGATTTTCAATAAAAAATTCAGAAATGATTACGTAATTAGCATTAAATGAAATGATGTACACCACTAACGTACTGATACAACAAACACCATCTTATTTTCTGCTCCATAAACTTTTCCGTTCTAGATTTTCTCTCCCATTGATTTTCACTTGGACTTGAATCGCTCCGAAGTTCCCATTGATGATGAAGAGGGTATGAAGAGTCCACCTCATCCATCATCAGATGGACACGGTTTTCACGGGTCAACTTCCGCAGATTCTTCCCTTTTAACCTTAAAAGACCATCGAGTTACCGTGTTATTTCATTTATCAAAGGTATCATAAGTCATCCATGCTCGAGGTGATTTGTTTAGTGTGTGACATGAAAAGGGACAATTGTCGGCAGTGCTCTCTGGAGACGAGTCGTAAAGTGTTGAGAGGGGAACTTACTTTCTCAAACAAAGGAACGAAACTTATTTTGTTCTTCAGTTGTGAAATAAAAGTTAGTTTTGATGGTGTCTAAGAGTTTTGTGCGATTGGATAAAGTTAATTGTCTTTACATTAAATTACGGGGGCGTTTTTCAGGGGTGGTTCGCTAATTAGGGGACGTTCATATATTACGGGGGGGGGGGGGTACGCTTTTTGCTTTTTTTTTCTGGCGAGGGGATATGAGTTATACTTACTTAAAACATTATAAACACTGTACATTTTCAAAAATATATTGTTGTCGAAAATTTTTTTTAAATAAAATAAAAAAAGGACTTAAAAGATAATCTTCATTATAAAAAGGGTTAGTTTTTCGTTTGAATGAATCTTAATGTTTTTTGAAATTATAATATAATTGGTAAACACACGTTTTATGTAAAAGGGGAGATCGGTTGGGGGATTAGAAAGCTTTCTTATACGAAATGAATCAGTTATGTGAGGGAGGTTTGCGATTTGCTTATTTATGATGGAGGTCCAATGATTTCCAAATAGTGAGCAATGAGCTTAGTGAGCAATATTTGTATTTGTATTGTTTTTTGTATTTCTTTTTTTTCTTTGTTGTAAAATTTGAACCGAGGATTTTTGATGCTACCAAATTTGGGAATTTTTATTAATCTTTCACATACTAATTTATTATGTTGTTTAATGTTAGTTTCTATTATTTTACGTATCTTTTTCAAATTTATATAACTAAGAATATATACTTTCTGGAATTGAAAATCCTTACAAACGGATGAATTAAAGATTTAATGTATACAATATGAGTTTACTTTGCCATGAGCAAGCATTGCATCAAATCTAAAATTACCTCTTATAATTAATGAATTGAGATTTCAACTTAAATCTTTCTTAATCCTGTCAAAGTACTTTTGAGGATTAATTATTGCATTGTAGACGCATTTTAATTTTTATAGATGCAGATTCCTCACTCGAGTAAAATGTATTCGTATGTTCCGTATTAAGAATTTTATCTTAAGGAATGGTATTCAGAGATCCTGTTTTTACCGTGTCTTTAAGATTATTTTCCTTTCCATAATTAGACATTAGATCAAAAATATAAATTATTTAAACCATGTTTCAAAGTTAACATTATTAGGTATTTTTCAAGTATTTGTGAAATTTTCTATTTGGTATTCAATAATTTTAGGTTATTCGGGGATATTTTATTTTTGATAAGAATCAAACTGTTAACAAAAAATGTAAGAAGTTATAATAAAATGTAAGAAGTTTATATACAATTTATTTTTTTACTCTTACTTTTAAAACGATATGTATATTCTTCCTACTGTGTGGGAAGGGTTATTCTCTAATTTTAAATGAGTAAATAGCCTAGTTCTAAATTTCAGGTAACCTTAGTTATCCTCCACCCATCTCACACCACAGAAATTTCCCCCCTTCCCTAATCCAAACTAAACCCCAGTTTCTGACAGAACGGAACAGACCACCTAACCACCCATACAGATGGTGCAGTGCCCGCTAACTCAGACACCCTATTAATCTCCAAACTGGGTAGGCTCAGCAGACGGCTTGCGCGCAAACCGAGCCGCTAAGCACTTGATTGGGATTCCAGACAAATTTTAATAAAGGGTCACAGCTTTCCGTCTGAAGGGAGTCTAGACCCTCCTCCCACCAAAAATTGATCCAAAAAGGAAGACCCATTGTTTTCGCGGGCTTTTTTCTCCTCCTCTGGATGATGTTTCGAGGGATTGAGATACCACTGTGCGAGGGGTTTTTGTCGGAGTCGTTTTAAAACGTCTGTCTAGACGTCGCTTGGTTTTGGGAGAGGGAGTGAGATTCGAGAGGCAGAATACGAGGTCGGTGGAGATGATCCAGGAGGTTTTTTCGAAGAAACTAGGCAAACAGTTTCTCAAAAAGTGCATCGTGTTTCATCCAGGTTCATTGAACGTTCGTTATTAACATAAAACGTAATAAAATCTCCTTTTTTTTAAAGTGTTTCTAAAATCAATAGTGTAATGTAAGTCAATACTTTATTACAGTGAGCAGTTATATACTTCCATTTTTAATTCTGGGTACTACCTGTTTGTATGAAATACCAAATTGTACCGCTAAGTTTCTTTCCCCTTTTTTAGGGAATCAAAATACAGACTTCTTTAATAACCATAACTTAAAGGGAGAAAATTGGACACCACCCAATAAAGGAAGTAAGTTTAAGAAGCATCAAATAGACGTTCAAATGTGAAATTTATATTCACGTGTAAGATCATATACAGCAGTGTGGTTCAACCTTTAGCTAACCACACGGGTGATGTCCTGTTTCGTCTCTTCCGCTTTCATCCCCTTGTCAAATTTTGTCCTGTTTCATCCCCTCGATAATTTATGACTATTTCTTAGTGCGCTTTCGTCCCTTCCTTCAAATTTGGCGCAATCAATACAGTTTGGCTTCAAAAAATGTTCTGTTCCCAGATAGAAAGTCGCATTATTAGACCGATATCCGTCCTTTTTTTTAAATATCAATCTTAACATCTCGTTTGTTCTCCCTGCACTCATTTGCACGAATGTGTCCAAGTGACCAGTGGTCGCGGACAGCATAATATTAAGGATAATTGCAAACATTCCATTGTATCAGATATTGATAATATACCAAATCTATCTATACCTATACTAATTTATGAAATAAAAAAAATCTTGTTAAAAAACACGTTTTTAAAATGTACTAAAAAGTATAAAATAATTTTTATAACTCCTTGTAAGACGAAAAACGTGGATATCAATCATTAGGTATTTGATTCTCTCTGCACTCTTCATGCTGTTATTTTTTTATCGAGTACAGATACACAATGCATGATCCCCACGTTTTTCATTTAAAAAGGAGTTGTAAAAATTCTTTTATAGACGAGTTCTACTGGAAGTTGGCTGGTAGTAAAATGTTCAAACCTTTCCGGTACGTATATATAGTAAATTAATCCATTCACTGTGTATTTAGGTACCCAGTTTTGCATTTCAAGGCATTCATTAATCAGTAAAAACATTATAAGGAAAAAGTGATGGTAAAGATAGAATTTAAGTAAGATATCATGGGAAATGAAGATGTTATTCAAAAGTTTTTTCCTTTAAATTTTTATTGAAAAATATGTAACTTAAAATAGTTTTTGTATTGATTAATAAAATCTATGTCTACAATAAATTAAATAACTGGTGTTTTTACCGAATGATGAAAGTACAGAAAAATACAATTGATCAAACACTTTTTCAATAATTAATAGTGTATAACAGCCTAGTTCATTACAAAATATCCTGTCTGTTATCAAGCAGATCAAAATAATTGACTTAAGCTTTAGAAATCCAATGTATTTATAGAGAAACAGTCGTTTGTTCATAAATTGAACACATTATAGTGAATCATGACAAAATAAACTAAAGAATATCAACATATTAAATGGGAATTAAAGTATTTTTATTAATTTACAAGTTAAAAAGTAACTGACAGGTAACACCTTAACATACATAATAATATTTTAAAAACGAAACTTTTTAAAAGTTATTTATTTTATTAATAATTGTAGTATGATATCCAAGAAAAAACTGAAGCGTTACTAACAATATTTCACCTTTTTAGCGGTTTTATGCCAATTATGGTAAATTCAACACCCAGGGGATCAAACAGGAATAACCAAAAATGCATTTAACCCTAAAGGGATCAAACAGCACAATTTTTGACAAGGAGACGAACCAGCTACCCGAGTGCCAATCAAATTTTAATATAAGGAAGCGAATGCCACCCCAGAGACAGTAAACATATTAATTTCAATGTATCGATAAATAAATTTTAAAACTTTTTTACTTCTCCGCTATGAGCGCTGTAAGTCATTTCCATGGTCACTTACCTTGGGATAGACCTTACTTCCATGACCCTACGAAACGCTGTTTCCAAATTAAAGTCGTGAAAAGGACTTTTGAAATACCCAGTATAATTATTTATCAACCAAGTATCCATTTTAACGCCACCTTTTTATTACTATTCTTAATTTTTTATTTAATTGTGAAAGGTTTAAAAATTGTTTTGCTCTGATAAAAATATCAAATTCGTTATGGAATACATTAGAATTAGTCTTGGAAAACATGTTCTTAGCATTTGTTTCCATTTAAAGTTAACATTTATATTCATGTGGCCGTAATTATAGAAAATTAACTACATGCAAAAAAAAAAAAAAAACATTTTTATATAATGAATAGAAAGCATTTTACAATTAAAAGGTAATCGAAGTGAGTTGATTCTCTCCTTCTCCCCTTTTTTTTAAAAAAAAGGAAACGGAGATAAAATTAATTTAAATACGTATTTGAACTTTGATGAAATACTAAGGTGAAAACGAAGACTCATACCTAATGTAAATTGAAACAATTTGGAGTGAACCAGAGAAAATTTAAACAGAGAGAATTCAAATAAAAGATTGAATACATCCCTCGAATAAAGAATTAAATAAAACCAACTTTCACTAAAAATTTTATCTCGAACCAGAGGTCGCGCGTCTCGTCTTTTGATAGTTGACCAATCTCTACTTATTGAAAACTAATAGCCGAGAATTAAGACCAAGAATAATCCCGAATTCTCTCCAGGAACCTCGCCAGTTCCTCATCAGATCTTTATTTCCGGCTAATCCCCGCTCACCAATCCGATTGCGGCCCTCTTTGATGGCACACAAATATTTGATTGCGCGCGCTTCGCGGCCGGTTTAAGTAGATTGTGTCACATTTCACCTTCCTTGTAATGCTATTACGGGCCTCCCCGCGAAAGGTAAATAAACAGCCTTCAGGGGATGGCTATGTTGCGAAAGGTGGGTTTAGGAGTGATGAAACTTGTTGCGAGGTAGCTAATCTTCGGAATTCCTATTGTTTCGTTTCTGGAGAGTTTTGCGTCAATATATTGGAGTGCTTCTCTTGACGGGGAAATTAATATGTGGGGATTTTATGTGGATATTGGAATAAGTTAGGTTACAGTGAAATAGGTTTTCATTTAGAAGAATGATAATGTTGTAGAGTTAACTATTTGGGATTATTTATTACAGTTCATGGATTTCCAAAGGTGGATATTTCAAGTTGTGTAGGTCTTTTTTAAATTTTTGTCTCGGTTTACGGCAATTTATTCATTTCAATAAATATTTTTCAAAAAATAAAATGAATAACTTAAAGAAAATGAAGAAAGGTTGATGATTGAATCTCTTGATTAACATTGCTTATTATTTTTTTTTGTGAAATTAAGTCCAAGTTATATCGTATGGGTGTTTAAAAAAAAGACTTTTTATGCAAAATATGCAAAATTCCTTTTTTCACAGTTCCTATTTTTCCCTTGTGGATCGTTTCGTAAAAATAGTTTTATTAAAACCACACTTCGAAAACATTTTAAAATGAAACAGATAGGAAGACTAGAATCTAAGAAACTAATTAGTTTAGAAAATAATTTTTTATAATCAACAATATATGCAGTTTTTAAATATTTATTTTCTGTTGTTATGTTACAAACTATTATGTGTTAACAGAACATTTTAAATAAATTAACTAAACATTCATGACAAAAGAAGGTTTTATAAAACATTGAAACTGTCTTTATACATCGAATAGTTTTACTGCACACATGAGGACGTTTTTTTCTTTTAATTTACTCTATGTAAGTATTTAGCCCCAATGTGAAATATCCTTATTTAAACCAATAAAGTTATCTTTTTACAAAGAATAGAACTTTTTGTATAAATAACAAGTCATGAAATGAGCCTAAAAATATGAATTAACTATACTAACTTCTCTAAAAAGAAAAGGTAATAAATAAAGAATTGGAACAATGCTAATTTTTTTTAATTAAACTAATGAGAAATATCTTTAGATCTTAGTTTTAAGCGGAGTAGTTTAAAAAATTTAGAGTACCTAATTAATATGTACCTAATTGTTCTGAAGTTATCAAAACAGGAAAGTACCAATCACCTGACACTTAACGAGTTTTACGGTGAGTCTAACTCGAACAGAAATGAAATACAGAGGGAATATGAACATTTCCAACAGGAAGCACCATGCATCTTGCGTTAACTGGAAGATTATACCATGTTTCTCCCATGATTGTATGGGGTGAAGGCTTCAAAGTGAGAAGTTATGCATCCTGTGGTACGTTACTAAATAACCTCAGTGCGAGAACAATGATGCTCAGGATGCAGAATGAAATGTATTATTACTGCGGCCTACACAACCATAGTCTTCAATTGCTTCATAGTACTTCCGATGTGTGATGAACGGTATCACTTCCTCCAGGGTGGTGATAAATATGACATTCCAGAACCTGCTGCTTTGGAGGAATGACAAACGCTATTCGAATGGTTGAGATGCGGCGGTTCTAGTTTGTAAAGTGAAATGGGTTTGATGATAAGGATTGTAAAGGTTAAAATTAATTCAAACGGAAATTGTTTATAATGTGGGAAAACTAATGAAGGGAAGCTGTAATGGACAGTAAAAATAATTTTAAAACTAATTTATTACTTATATTTCAAAATGTAAGCAGCCTGAGCTGCTTGTGGGAACTCCTGCCATCTCTTCACGGCACCCACTTTGGGAACCACTGGCATGTATGGAATAGATGATTGCTTCGAAATTACTTAATTCATATAGTACCATTTAATACCTTCAAAAATATTTATTCGTTTTTTTTTTAAGTTAGAGATTTCAGATTTTTCATCAAAGTTTAGAATAACTGCAGCTTAGAGATTTACTTCTCTCAATCCATGTTTTTACAAAAAATTAGGAATTCTCATAACTTAAATACAAGTAGTTTAAGTATAAGTACTATTCCCCAAAAAATGCGAATATTTAAACCAGAATACACAACGTTTTGAAACCAGGAAATGCATCATCTAAAAAGTACACCCTTAAACTGTTATTTAAATTCTCTTTAAGGTGAATAAACATGAGAAAGGTTTAAAACGCATTTTCCTACTATTTTAGACGCAGATGCCGAACAATTTTTGAGTGTGTCATTTTTGCAAAGAATAAATGGACCCCAGAGCTAAAAATTGAACAATACTTGTGTAAAATAGACTTGGATGAATTCCAAGTTGGTTTTCCCCTAACCCAAGTACTTATTTCTTTCCGAATAAAACCAGTTATTTTATATATTTTGACTCCCGAGGGAACAATAATAGTTTGTGGAATTGTTTTATGATGCACCGCGTTATTGAAATTCTATTTCAATGGTTAGATAAACAGAGTAAGCGAGTAAACTACCTTTTCTTTCCCCACACAAGATGTTCGCAGTACCTAAATAAATCCTCTGAAAGAGAAATAAATTTAATAACCGAAGGAACAGATTTAGGTTCTTAAGAAAAATGAACTCTGCACTTAACACAGGGAAATAATTTGAAATTGATGTAAAACAATGATTCTTTTATGGTACTATTTTGAAGAGCATGAGAAAATTCTCCAGTTACGCTCCAGCCGAAGAGGATCTTGATTACCCGAAGAAGAAATGCAAGTTGCTTTTGAAAAATCGCCCATGACAGGTATAGGGGAACAAGAAAAGAATTTAACTTTTATGAGATGTTTTCCAGACATATATATTAGGTTAGTTTTCCAAACTTCTCATGAATAATGGATGGATCTAGGAGCAGTACGTCTCTTTGGCGAACAGCCAATCCAGCAATATACATACATACTTTCAAATCGAAGAGGAGCAATACTGTTTTCATTGGATTAAAATCCTAAGTAGTGTTTTGGGAATGTCAGTGACTAACGGGAGGTTGGGGATATCAGGAAATACTTCAGTGAATGCAAATCATTTTAGGGTATTCCGTATTTTTAAGCGTTCTTTATTTGAATTTGCCGAATGTTCTTTTATCAAAATTGTTCGATTTTTTAAAACTTCTTTTTACATAGAATAAAGAGAACATATTTAATGGGCATTAAGCAATTGACTTTATAATCTTGTATTTTCTTTTGTAATTCGTGGATTCTTCTTTTCTTTGTTTTTAAATTTTTGTTGAAAAACAAGTGGAAAGGGATTACTTTTTGTGTATCTGAAAATCAAATCATACTAAGTTTTAAAAGTAGATATGAAAAATACGAATTAATGCAAAACATTTTTAATTTGTAAAACCAAGATGGATGTCCAGTGATCCGAATAAAAGTTTAAAGGTTAATGATGTGAAGTGAATTCAAAACTAGGAAAAGAAGAGTTAAAGTATAGGATTATGTAACTCCCAACGAAACCAATTTACCAGTTTATTACATTTAGTGCCCTGAAATACTTACCTCATTAAAAACTCAAGCAACACTTTGTTAAAACTACGTTTTCATAACATAGGTTTCATAGTAGGTACTCTCAAAATTCATTTTATAGGTATTTACAATGTAGTTAAATAATGTCCATTGCATTCTTTCTATGGACCTAGCACAGGAGCGTATCCAGCATGGCTCCAAGGTTGGTACTTTTTCAGACCATCACCTTTACCTTTTGAGAAAATTGTCAAAATGTTGGGGATTTTCTAAAAAATATCCCTTTTTGGTACCACTGGGGGTATGGGGGTCCTCCCCCAGAAAATTGTTGAAATTTGATCTGTAAAAGTAGGGTTTTAAAACTCATTTTGAGTACTTCTTTTTTTGGGTACAAGGGGGGGCACTGTCAAGAGTGCCCCCCTTGGATCCGTCACTTACCTAAGATAATGTCATGCTCTGTCTCCCGCTGTTATGTTATCCATTCACACATTTAACTTGCTAATGTTGAACTAGAAAATCTTCTGAAGTACCCTAACGCGATAGAACAGAGTACTACTTACTTCCTGGTAAAAGCAAAAGCACCTAGAATTCAGAACATGTAGGGAGGGAACCCTCAGAGGTAAAACACGCTTCTGTCACTCGACTACATCTACAGCATAATTACCCACCAGAGCAATTCATCAATTACCAACCTTCCCCTAAAAAAGACCGATTGTCTATTACCCTGGCAAGCATTCTTCCTATAGATTCCAGGGTCCACATAAACAACACCCAGGAAAAAAACATCAGCGCAGCGAAAAAAAAAACCCACTTCCTAATGAAGCAGTCTCCCGAAAACAGGCCATTACAAAGTAAATGGATGACCCCTTGTTGACGGTCATATAAGAATTGGAGATGGATCGGACCCGTTAATCACCTGTCGACAACAAGGGGCGTCTGGGATTAAAACCCTCGATTTTAAAACGGATAATGATGGAGCACGCCATGAGGGAGGTTTGGGGGGTCGCAATTTATCAGCAACTTTTTCGTCGGCGTGGTGTAGCATGATTGAACGAAGGGAGATGTGGGGTCGCTTTTCTGTGTTGTTTTTGTGACGGGATGTGTTACTAGTTAATATTGGAGGTGATGTCGATTTAACGTTAATGTTGCTGTGAACACCATTGTGAATGTCCGCATTCTTGCCGAAAAAGGGCGAGGGTAGAGTTTTACACCCCCAAGTTTTATGGCTTTTGTGTCGTTTGGGGATTCGCACTCCCGTCAAAGGAGGGGTTTTCTTTTGTTCGTCATGGACCACACAAAGAGAGTGGGGCTATAAAACCGAGGGTTCTAAAAGTCTACCCTAACCCAAAGTGGAGGGCATTACGAGTTGAAATAATTTGCTTATATAGAGCAGAAGTTCTCAAACTGTGGGTCGCGAAAAGTTTTTGAATTTAAGAATTTCCTTAGGAAATGATGTTGTAATTGTAATTTATCCCAGATTAACAAAAAAACTAGTTAAAACCCTGTTTTTAAGAGTCAAATTTCGAAAACTTCTATGGGGGAGGACCCCCCAGACCCCCCTTTTGATTGTGGACCTCATTGTTGCTCCCACAATCAAACTTTGATACGCTTAGGTTCAAATGTTTCTTCTTAAATTTCTAAAAAGTTAATATAATCTCTAGCAATTACATGTAATTTATTATAATAACAAAATAGTTGATGACGAAACCCCATGCCCACGGAGCTAAAGTCTTGTAGGGGGTATGGGGAAAATTAACTTAAGATATGAGGTGGGTCGCGTTGGAGTTTGTTTATAAAAAGTGGGTCGTGATGTTGGAAAGTTTGAGAACCCCCGATATAGAGTATAAAGCACCATAGCTCTTAAACTTTTAAAGGTCGTACTAAATATTTTACTTGTGATGAAAGTTTTATAATGATGCTTATTAGGTGTCTCAAAAAGTGCACTTTTTGGTAAAAGTTTGAAAAGTGATCGGGCTATGTGCTAAAAACTTTCCTTTTGGTGTTAGAAGGTTAGTAGCAAAATTAGAACTATTTCTTATGAAGTACAGTAGACCTCTGATTATCCGAATAGATCCAAATGTTGCCTTTTCATTTAATTAATTAAAAGTTCTCTTTCTTTTAAAATAGTTTTTCTCCAATTTTCAACATACTTGCAGTAGTTAATTTATAAGGACCTTTTTCGGAAAAAAAAAATCTAATTATCTAAATTTTTGATCTTATGTATGGACTCCAGTCCAATTGATTCGGATAATTGGAGTTCTACTGTAATGATAAACTTAATTAAATTTTACTTTATTCTTGATAAATAAAATAAAAACAATAAAATATTAAACAATAAAGAGAAAAATTCGATAAATAAATTTTCAGGGATAAAATGCTAGAGTTTTTTATTACCCCAAAGCAGTGGTTCCTAAAGTGGGTTCCGTGGAACCCTGGGGTTCCACAAAAAAATTCAGGGGTTCCGCGAGACAAATTTTATTTCATTAAAAAAATAAGAAGGGTGTTTAATATATTCATATTTTCCTCGGATAGAAACACAAGAAATTTGGGCTACGAGTTAGTGTACCAAAACGAGTAAAAATCCTGGTTTTAGGCTCAAATTTTCTGGGGGAGGACTCCCAGACCGCCCGTTGGTTTTTGGAACTAAATTATTCACAACATTTTTAACATGTTGGCTTGTTTCATTTAATATTAGATATTAAATTTTGAAAAGTCGTTGATTAAAATATATTCAGAGTTCCGCGATCATTTGCGACAAATTTGGGGGTTCCACGACCAAAATAGTTTGGGAACCACTGCCCCAAAGATTTATTTAAATGGAGTAAAAAGAAACTGGCATCTTTAAGAATGATCAACAACACTAAATTGAAGAACAAAAATTGAATTACATAGCTCTTTTAACATCTAAATAAGTTCACAGAAAATTCCAAAATAATTTAATTGCGAAAGCAAGATAAATTGAAATAGTTGAAAAAATATGACATGATTTTGCTGGTTGCATCAACTTCTAACGCGAAGTTTTCACTGAAATAATTATTCCAAAACGATAAAATTTTTATGTGATATAAAGTATGTCTTTAAGTTATTCTGTGATTTTTTTTCAGATTTTTAGGCCCATACAAAGCAGCAAATAAAAATGTTTTTACTACCCCATTCTCCCCTAAATATTATTTGATCGTTAAACTGTAAATAAATTTGAGGAGTCATTAAATTATTATTCCCCTTTTGATAAAGTTTTTTCAAGTTGAAAACGTCAACGAGAATATTTAATAAAAACGCAATTCTCAAATATATTAAAAGGACTCACTGGCTCCCGAGAAGTTGTTTTCCCGGCATTACAATTATCACGCGTTGTTCAGGCATCACAAAAAATGATGATACCGTAGCTTTTGATACCGTTAATCATATCCTTCTTTTAAAGAAATTATATTCTATTGGTATTAGAGGAAATATTTACTCTTGGTTTGAATCATATTTAAGCGGAAGAAGTCAATTGGTAAAAATTATTGATATTTGTAGTGGAAAGTTATCAATCAATGGTGGTGTGTCCCAGGGTTCCATCTTAGGACCCTTATTATTTTTAATCTTTATTAATGATTTTTGTCAGTTAAATTTAGGTTGTGATATTATTACATTTGCGGATGATACTGTTCTTGTGTTTTCAGCTGATAACTACCTTGATTTGTTTAAAAAAATGGAAATAGCACTTCATAAAGCAAATACTTGGTTTGGTAAAAATCTTCTTAAGTTAAATGTATCTAAAACTAAGTTTATTGTACTTAATTTATATTCTAGTAAACTAACTGTTAACAGTTTAAAATTACATGAAGCTACTTGCAATATGTTGTGTGATGACTTACCTTGCAATATCATTGAGCGGGTTGACTCTATAAAGTATTTAGGACTTCATTTCAACTTAAAGTGGAAGACTCACACCAGCTATTTATTAAATAAACTAAGATTTATCAACTTCTAATTTTTTAAACTTAAGTGCATTATTGACTATAGGTTTTTATGCACTTTATATTTTTCTTGGGTCCAATCTATAATTAGCTATGGTATTACTTGTTATGCTTCTGACTACTTAAGTAATATTAGACCTTTAATCCAAATACAGACTAAAATTTTATCTCATTAATATTAATTATTTACCTAGGCCCATTTTGAAAATACGTGAACTCTGTCTTCCCTTACTTCTTTTTATTTTTAACAACAAATCCTTTTATCAAATAAAAACCAGCAACTTTGAAATTAGGAATACAAAAGGAAATTATTTCATACCTCAGACTAATAAAGAAATATTACATAAATCTCATGTTTTTTAAGGACCTTATATATTTAATAAGTTAAACGAAAATCTAAAGATAACTAACAATAAACTTGAATTTAAATCTGGAATATATAAATTTTTAAGCGAGCAAATTAACACTGAAGCATTATTTCAAATAATAAAATAGTCAGCCCAGCTTTTGTTGCAGTTTTTTTTAGTGTCTATTTTTTTATAGGTATCAAGGACGAGCCGCTGGCTCTTATAATACCACATATTTAATTTCTTTCTTTGTGTATTTGTTATTTTTGTATATTTTGATGTTCTTTGTCTTTGTGATGCCGATCACTCTGTCGCTGAAAATACCCGAAAAAATATTTATCACATTTTCAACCTATTATGAATAGCTACAATTTAAATATTCTTTGTAAACAAAAGCCATAGAACACCAATGCAAATTGAAAAGGATGAGATGGTAATAACTGGTCCGATTTAGGTGTAGTTGTTTCTTCCGCATTACGAGTAGTACAAGAGAGGAAGCCCAAATTTCGGATGAAAAAGAAAAGACGTCCGAGAGGCTTTTTCACCGTTCTCGATAACTCCGTGGCAGTGACTTAATAAAAATAGTTTATTTTTCCATTTTCTCCTCAACAACCTCTGCATGATCTAACTCCTCACTCCTTTTGAATTACTGAAACTTTTCTCATCCTACTGAAAATTTTTACTTAAGTTTAATTGTTTTTCTCTCCAGGAATTTAATGTCTCGACTAGTGGAGGTAACCTGCGGACGATTTTTACCCCTTACTACATCTATCAACTAATTTGCTTGTTGTCACAAAAAGATATAATGGGTCAACTCAAAATATCAACTAGCTGCGTACTCTAAAATATATTGTATTCGTACAAAATTAACATACTAATTGATTTTAAATTAATACAGAACCAAATCAGTTGTAAATTGTAATTAGCATCGACTGACTACTACCTCTTCACATTTTTCTTACTTACACTACTCGACAAAAAAATAGGGTCAAAATGCTTCTGACACAACACAAGCAGATTCTTGTGTAAAATGGTCCCCTGAATCCGAATCCGACCCCCGTTTTACTCCATCACGTACAGATTTTCAGGGAACAGCCCCTCCCCCTTTTTACGTTTTTCTACGACTTTATAACTTTGAACTCGATTTTCAGGGTCAAAAAACATTGCTTTAGTTTTCAAATTGCACCCCAGGGGACAAGAAAGGTTCAAATTAATAAAATATGGAAATTCATAACAAATAGATAGGTTTAAGGGGTAATTACCCCCCTAAAAACGCAAAAAAAAATCGTTAAAAATAGAAGGATTTGTTATACCCTATTTATTTTGCTTATTTTTGAAGCAAATCAATTTTAAAGGGTCTTAACCCTTCCCCAAGGACCCAAATATAATAATGATATGCAGCAATGATTTTTAGGAAAAGCGGTTGAGGAGTTATCGCCCCCGAAGCACCCGCGGAAGGGTTCAGAAGGCTCTCTGAATCGCGCTGGCGCCCGCGCGCTCAGTGAGTAATAAAATATCCATGCTTTGAAAAGTTACAAAATGAGAATTTTCTTACATTTTAAGACTTTACTTAGTGGAAATTCTTTATTTCGTTAGTAACTGGCCAGTTTTATGGAGGTATTCCATGTTCCAATTTGTTATTAGATGCACGGCTGAGGACAACAATGCAGAACTTCAGAGTTAAAATGGTATACAAAAGAGTTAATATGCCATTGACTGAATTTAATTCTCTTCAATTCCACTTCAATATTCCCCGATTTTTTCTCTGGTAATCACAAATTTTTTTAATTTTCCCTGATAATTCTAGGTTTTTAAGGTTTTACAGGTCTACCTTGCTTTAACAAATAGATAATTTATGAAAAAAAAAATAAAATAAAATCACTCACCTCGAAAGAGTATCCACTATGTCCTAGCACCTTGATATGTTATCCGTGAGCAGAAGATGTTGTCTAGTCGCAATACGCATCTCACGATAGCCGCTGTCACACGCACAAGATCACTAATTAGTCTTGCGCAGCGTCCAGCGGCTACTGTAAATGCAAAGTACATCCTCTCTCACACCTCCGCGATGGCATATCGGTAAGCACAGAGACGACTCCGTTGCTTTCACAGGCTTGCTATGGGAGAGAATTCTGTTAGTTCAGTGGTAGGTATAATATGAATGTTCATAGGCCAAAGGTGTTATAGAAAGACTGCAAAATTAACTCGTATTGATGAAGATATTGACAATTTACTATTCATTGGAGGGAACATAAAAACGCCTAATAAGAAAAATAAAGATTTAAGAAAAAAACTCAAAAATTGTATCCTTCAATACTAAACAGTATTTAAATCAAACAAATAATCTTACATTAGTATAAAATATTAATTCGTCATAAAAAAAAGTTGGAACAATAATGGACGGGCTAATACATTAAGTACCATAGTTCTTAAACTTAAACTAGAGAAAAATATAACTACAAGCCGTAGAAGACACTCTCGAGAAATAAGAACGTGACAAATAATCTTTAATGGAAGATCAGGGTATGGTAGCTTACATTTTTTCTAAATCTTTAAGTGAACAAATTCGAAATATTCTACAACAGTAAATTAAAAATAACGTAAAACATTTACGATGAATGCTTTGTTCTTAAAATGTATCAGAAAGATCATATCTACAAGGAAAATTACTCACATATTTAGTCGATGTTGTATCACAGTTGATGTGAAACTTAACAAACTTTCCTCTAGCACGGAATTGATTTATGAATTCTTTTTTGAAGTATGTACTGCTCTCTTTGGGAAATTTGCAAAAGCATCTGCGCATTAGTACACGCATATTTATGTTTTATTAGTGCACTATCCGAATAAGAGGCGCCAGCCACTACATCCGGTAAAAAAAAATCTAGCCTATTTTTTTATAGACATTTCTAAGTAAGAAATATATTTTCGATTTCCTTATAATTTCCTGTTATCTTCAGTAGATTGAAATTTGTGATATTGGTCAAATATATACTATATAAAAAAACGCAGTAGTAATTTTCACATTTTCACACATTACAAGTAAGAAAAATTGTTAAAGTAGAGGTAACAAATTTTAATTTAAAAAAAAAAATGGTACAAATACTTCTAATAATTATTAATGACATTCAGAAGTCAGAAAACTTCAGGTAATAATAATGATAAGGTAATTTTTCACGTTTGGGATACATTTTAGATAAATTCATTTTAAATATTTAAGATACAATTGCATTAAGATTAAACAATAATCCCCCCGCGATTACCCTAGCTCGGTAAACAAGAGATAAATGACGCTTTATAAAAATGTATCAAAATAAAATATACGGTGAGAACGCGACATACTATCTTCCAAAACAGCTGATTGACCACGTGAAGCTTATCAGATATAAATAGAAAACTCCAAAGATCAATTCCTAAAATATTAATTTTATACTTCTCAAAAGAGTAAAACTTAGCGTTTATTTTAATTCTGCAATTAAGTAAAATTGTAACATTAAAAAATGCATTTGAATACATAGGTTACCCAATTATAAAATGGAAAATTTAAAAAATTAAAGTTCTTTATAAAAAGTGCACTTTTATTAAAAACCAAAACTTAAGACCACGAAAAAGTTTCACGGTTGTGAAACCAAAGAACATATCACCTTTAAAAAAAGACGATTTCTTTTATGCAATTAAAAGCTTTCATTGAACAGTAAGCAACGAAACAACCAGGGCCGTTCCGGCCGGGCGTGCTGGCCGTGCCTGCACGGAGGCGCCGACCGATGAAGGGGTGCCTTAGAAAATTTTTTTGACCCCTAACTTTAAGGGGAAAATATTCCGTTACGTCGACTCAAAAAGAAACAAACCTAAGCAGTAAGCTAGATCTCCTTTACAAAAAAGGCTTCAAAAGGCGCCTACAAACGAGTAAAGAGCGCCCTTATTGCACAATGCACACCCGTCCCCTTAAGAATAATATTTTTAAGAGAAGTGCATTTTGACCTTTTTGTATCTAGTGAATTTATTAAAAGGCGCCAACTCTTAACACAAATTTTAACATGCCCGACTTTGAAAGCTATAAGGAAGACTCCTTTTAGCTTTCAAATTGTATGGGGCGCCCCATCAAATAAATATAATATATTCAAAGCGCCCACCCTGAGAAAAAAAATTGAACACACCGACTTTAAATATGTAAGGCGTCTTAGCTAAACCAAATTGTATGAGTTGGGAGTTGCCTTAATCAAATGGATTTATCAAAGACCGCCAACCCTGCGACCTGCGAGTGAAAATTTTAACATTCCCAACTTTAAAAGCTATACTACTATATTGTATGGGCGCCTAGGGTGGTCCTAATTTTTCAAACTCGGAATTTCTTTGGTCGCACCCCTAAACTTTTTTCCTTTAGGTATGAAATGAAAGTATACCAAATATTTTCCCGATATTTTAATATTAACACGTGCCGCATCGCGATTGAAGTTAGGCTACGATAAAGGCCCAGAACTACGCAACACTCTTAGAGGAAACTCGACTCCCCTCGCTTTTTCTCCCGCATGACAGTAGACCTTACGGACGGTGCTCGGGAGTTTTAAAAAAGATACTTTTAAAGGCGGAATCTTCATGGATTTTATAATAAACTTGCAAGCATCCTACACTATGGTTAATTAGGGTAATAAAAGGTAAACATAAAGTGCAAATCATTATTATAAGTGAACTCCAATGGAGGATTTAAGGTAAAGTGGAGGATCTTCCAACCAATGAGGATTGTGAGAAGACATTGCAGCAGCTATTTATGGTTTTCTCGTTGATTATGACATATTGGACACAATCAAAGCCTTGTGCTGTGACACCAGTGCATCCAGTACGGAAATTAAGAACGGTGCAAAAATCTTGGGATGTTATCGATAAACCAAAGTACTCATCAAAGTACAAAACACCAACCGAGAGATAACTACCGAGAGCTCCGACAGTTGACAATAGCATTTTTAGATTATCAAGAAGTAAAAATGATTAAATTTAGACAACCTACTGCTTTCCATCATGAGAGATGGATGTCTTAAGCAATTTATTGCTTGAAGATGTTTATTTTTTAGAAATTAGTCTAATTTAATTTGGATAGTCAAAAACTACAAGGATTAAAAGATATGAGTATTTATTGTTAAGTTATACATTAGGGCTTGGTTTAATGCGCAAATTGGCTCACAATACCCCCTTTCAAGATTTGAAATTCTTGAGGGACCTGTTTTTCTACAGAGAAATTAAAAAAATATATCTAAGCAATAACAAAGAAAATGATTAGTCATGGATAGCATCTTACCGAGGAGACAGTTGCCTTAGCCTTTTTTGATGAGACTGTCCCCACACATCAAAGAGTTTAATGGCCAAAGATTTTAAAGAGAAAGAATCCACCAATGTATCAAAGCGGTTGCAAATTAGTTTTGAAGAACTGGGTAGAACTCTCAAAGAAAAATCTAGCCGATTTTTTGTCAAATTTTTTCAAAAGTTGTTTATTTATTTATTATAGGGATCCTTTAACGGTGGAACCCGTGTGAAGATTATCAGGAAGGTTTTAAGTCGTTAATAACTTGTCTGTTGTAAATGATGCTGCAGAAAGCGGAATCAAGATCATTGAAGAATAAACAGTATTTTAACGCATAATGAGGAGCAAAAAAAAATACCCTTTAAAAACCGTCAGACTATAACGGTCAATATTCTTCATGTTCGAAGCATTCTCTGTCAAAAAAGTATTGAAGTATATTTAATAATATTTTTTAAATAAATTTTGTGATTTTTCAAAGTTTTGAGAATTTTGATGTTTTTTTCAGATTTTCACCCTTTTTGCGGCACGTGTTAATATGTATGGATTCGGATAAAATTTTTACCAGTTATTTACTACCCCATAAGGAAAAAAGTTAGGGGGTGCGACCTAAGAAATTCCGAAAAAAAAAATTTACCATTATACTTAGGACCACAGAGAAATATCCTAACAGAGGGTCCACGAGGCTATTTTCAAATGCGTTACTGATGTGAGGGCGCCACACTAGATTCTGGAACGTATGCCGGCCGCTTATATCTCTCGCCAAATTAGAACTCAGCGCATGCGCAGAAAGGTGTTTTCGATCTCCCATAGGCAGCCGGCGAACGATTCAGACTGGATCCAGACGCTAGTGAGTTTAGTGCGATCCCAGCGCCACAATTCTCCCAACCTGTAACAAGATGTCATGATTTTCGATTTCCATTATGGCCTATGGCCGTGGACTCTCTGTTCTAGTACTCTGTGCTTAGGACCACCCTAATGGGCGCCCCATCAAATGAATCTATTCAGGGCGACCAGCGTCCATTCTGAGTGAAAATTTAAACACTCCGGACTTGAAAGCTGTAAGGCGTCTTAGAAAAACCGGATTGTATGAATCTATTAATAGGCGCCCTCCTTGGTCCTTGGATGAAGATTTGATTCACCAGTTATTAATATAGCTATCAAACGTTTGCCTCAAATCATATTTGAATAGATGTCCCTTAAAAATTTCTTTAATAGACTTGTGCAAAACGTTTTGAAGAAGACTATTGTAAAAAACCGAGTGAACACATCTCTTACGTAAATTTATTAGGTGCACCTGCTCTTGAATATCTCACACAAATAAATTTGTAGGAAGCGCATCACACCTGAGGAAATATTTTACAATGTTTTGTTTGTGTTAGGTAATTTTATCGTCATGGTAATGGTGTTTTTTTAATTTTTATATTAAGCTCATCAAAATGCAAATCCTATCAAAAATATATTAAATTCTTATAATGTATGTCCGAAATTCGGGTTAGGTGTACCAAAACAATTTAAAAACCCTCTTTTTATAGTCAAATTTCCAAAAACTTTATGGGGGAGGACCCCCAGACCCCCCTGATGGTTCTGGGAACTCGGTTAATCACATTTTGTTAAACATTAATTGGCTTGTTTCAGTTAACATCAGATATTAAGTTTGGAATAGTCGTTGATTAAAAATATTCAGGGGTCCGCGATCATTGGCAACAAATTGGGGAGGTCCACGAGCAATATAGTTTGGGAACCACTGCTCTAGTTAGATTCATCCATACAAACACTTGGAGATGGAGAGTGAGGGAGAGAGAGGAGAGTTATTGCGACTTAGTTCTCTGGAGACGGGCGAAGACAGTGGCGGATCTATGGGGGGGGGCTATAGGGGCTATAGCCCCCCCCTTGGGACTTAAGTTCACACTACATAAAATTGAACTTTTTCGAGAAAAAAAATTAAGTTTTTAGAAATTTTTTTTTAAATTTTCAAAATTTTAAACTTTTTTCAGTTTTTTGTAGCCTTTTTTACAATTCAAAGGGTCTACAAAGCATTAAGCCCCTTCCAAGATCTTTAGCCCCCTGCATTTTTATAAACTCCATTCACTATTTAAGGATTTCTAGAGGTTTAAGCCCTTACAAATTATTAGCCCCCTGCATGTTTGAAGGTTTGATTCGTAATTTAAAGGGTCTATCCAATGAGCTTAGCCCCTAAAAGCATTAGCCTCCTTACGTTTTTATGTTTGTTACACAAATTTATGAGCTTTAGCCTATAAACATTAGCTCCCTCCATGCTCTTTAATAGCCTTTACAAAGCATTTAGCCCTCTTGCGTTTTTAAATATATTTGGTTCACTATTTAATGAGCTTTAACCCTTATGAATCCTTCCATGATCTTTAGCTCCTACAAGGCTTTTAGCCCTGAGTTTTTGTAGATTCAATTCACAATTTAAAGGGGCCAATGAGTTTTAGCCCCCATAAAGAATTAGCCTCCTTGAGATGTTTTATAGTGTTTAGTTCGCAATTTAATGAGCTTTAGCCTAACCTCCAAGATCTTTAGCTTTCAGCACTTTAATATAAATGCGATTCTGAACTTGTAGATTCCAATGAGCTTTCTAAGCCTTACAAAGCATAACCTCCAAAATACTTAGCCCCTTACATTTTTATAGATTTTTTTCACATCTTAAAGGTTATGAGCTTTAGCCCCTCTGCAAGATCTTTATCTCCCTGGTTTTTATAAGATTCACCTTTTAAAAGGGTCTAATGTGCTATGTCTCTTACAAAACATTTACTCTGTTAAAATAGAGACGGGGTTAGGGGGTTCAAACCACCCCCATGAAATTCTTATATCTTACAGTTTTTTCCTTTGAAAACGAGTACAAGAAATCATCTTTTTCGTGTGACACTCAAAGAGTCCCAAATGACCAAAAATGAGTCAAAACACAACTTTTTAGGGTCAAATTTTCAAAAATTTTCTTGGGGGAGGTTCCCCCAAACCCCCCCTTATGCCTCGGGATGGATGTATTATTCACTAAACATTGAAATTAAGTGCACGAAAATTCACATTTGATCTATATTCTTGGAAAAAAATATTTGACTCAAATCATCGTAAAAAAACCCTCCCGGTTGACACACACACCCTTATTATTTTGGTATATTTAATGATTAACTAATTTAATTACTAATTAATTAGTTATATTTAACAATACTAGTCATTTACAATCAACACTGCCCTCAATATTTAAGACATTAATGAATATTGCAAAAAGCACGGCTTGTTACTTCATTATCATCCTCAATCAGATTAAGTTAGCCCCCCCCCTTGCTCATGTTCTAGATCCGCCACTGGGCGAAGATGATGAAAAGGTGTTCTCATCATTACATAAACACGAAAAAAATACTAGCGCTCTCAAGTTTGGAAGCACCCTTGTTTATTTCGCTCAATATACGAGGGGGCAGAAAACATAAAAAGTTCCCGCCATTTTTGTGAGGGTGGCGACAAGGGGGACCTCCCGGCTACTGCCCGAGCACAGAGAATTTTTACTGGAAGGGTGTTGACGAATGTCGCGCAGCTGAGAGAGAGAGAGAAGAGTACCGCCGGGACAGAAGTACATAGTTGAGTTTTTGGTGTCGTGCTCTTTGGTTTAAAAATGGCATGGCTGAGAAAGTGAAAGGAATCAGGTTAGTCGCTAGTGACTCACTCCATTTTAATTCTCTCTCTCCCTCTCACTTTTTAAAAAAATAAAAGTTTAACTATAAAAAAGATAATTAAATGACAGACGTGTTTAAGAAAAATATTTCTGAATCTCAAATAAAAACAAAACAAGCTAACTGGACTAGCTGGATAACATATCGTCGGCACAATGACAAAGGCGCGAATCTGCAAATTTGTTTACATCGGGATTAAATGATATTTCAAATAACCATACTCCAGTCTATCATAGGAAAAAATGACATCCCAAAATATCCATGGGAACAGCAAAATATTTGAGGTCCTGAAACACGAAACTGCTAAGTTTACAATATCTTGCAATGACAAAAACGCGAATCTCAGATTCGTGGTTTTGTTGTTGCAAGAATTTGGAAAAGGAGCAGATTCGTCTGTGTGCCGTTGCCGTAGTTCAATCAGATTCGCGTTTGTTTTCGTCTCGATCGCAGCGGTGGAATCTGACTCATTTTCATTTTATTCATTTCAAAGCCATCTTGGTTTCACCTTCGCTAGTGTTCCCACTTTTTACCGTGATTTATTTATTATCGGTGTCCTTTTGGGATCTTGGCTTTCTTCCGATAATCACCACTTTTTTTGATAATCACAATAAATACCTACCTATACGTAAGGATGGAAAAGAAGAAAGTGATCACTTCACGAGATTTGATGATGATGGAGATCCTCGAGGCTCGACACCGTAATGAACCTGAACTCGTTGATGACCTCCACTTGATAAGAAGACCGGCAGACTTTGGTTTGGTGGATTATCCCTCATCTGAGGCTGAGGATATTGACACAGAGACAGCAGAGGAGTACATCCTAACAGATTCCGATGAAGAAACCAATAAGGGGTCAGAAAGTGGGAGCAGGGCACCCCGGAGTCAGTCAAAAAGCAATAACGTGGAAGAATCAGCATCAGTGATTGCAGAAGGTACATTGCCATTGAAAAAGAGAAGAAAAATTTCGGAGAAGGAAGCAATTAAGGAATGCAGGATACGAGGGGATGCCTTTGTAAGCCATAAGGGAAAACAGCAAGCTCCGCGTCCTATGCTCCTCCAGGCTCCTTGTGCTTCTAACGAAGACCATCGCTGCATCACCATGGTACCAGACCAAATACGGAGAAGAATTTACGAAGCCTACAGGAATTTAAGTACCATTCATGATCAACGAGTATTCATTTCCCAACACATTATCAGAGAACCGAAAAAAAGATCTACAGTCAAAGGCCCTTCCCGTCGGACTTTTAGCAGAAGGTATTCTCTAACTGTTGATGGTGAGCAAAAGAATGTTTGCCGACGTTTTTTCATGGCAACGTTAAATGTATCGGATGCTTTTATGCGTTCTGCAGAAACTGATAAAAATGGGATTCTTGAAGAGGACAAACGCGGAAAGCATGCTCCTAAGCATAAATTGAACGATTCTGAATTGAACTTCATCAAATCATTTATTGAATCATTCCCGGTAATGGAATCGCACTATTGCCGGAAGACAACATCCAAAAAGTATCTTGATCCATCTTTAAATATTAGTATTATGTACCGGATGTACTCTCGCAGATGTTCTGAAGAAAATCGTCAGAAAGTTTCATTTGAAAAATTCAGGCAAGTTTTTCGTACCTATAACGTCGGATTTTTCCGACCGAAAAAGGATCAATGCAACTTGTGTTTGTCGTATGTTAACGGCTCGGATGAGCAAAAGGAAATGCTGAATGAAAAATATCAGCAGCACATTCTTCGCAAGGAAGCAGCTCGGCAATGTCGGGACGATGACAAGCAGCTAGCGATCAACGAACCCTCAGTACTTTCCATAAACTTTGACCTACAAGCAGTCCTATGTACACCAAAGGGACCTGCAGGCCAAATATTCTATCTGAGGAAGCTTGCAGTTTACAATTTTACAATTTTTGATCTAAGGTCTCACGATGGGCATTGCTTTTTATGGGACGAGACTCAGGGGAACAGAGGAGCAAATGAGATTGCAACTTGTATTTTCAAGTACGTAACTACCATACTGGAAAATTCTCCTCAGTTGAAGGACCCGAGAATGATGTCGGACTCTTGTGGGGGCCAAAATAAGAATTCCATCGTGGCAGCCATGTGTCTCTACTTGCTAAAAACAACTGTTTTGGAGAGCGTTCGTTTGTCATTTTTTGAACCTGGCCATTCCGAAATGGAATGCGATTCAATTCATTCAAAAATTGAACGCAAGTCCAAAAATGTACCGGTTTATTCTCTCGAAGGCTGGGCTCAGATCATTCGGTGCGCAAGAGTAAACCCCAGACCATTCGTAGTAACTCAGCTGAAGCACCCAGATTTCAAAAATTTTGCGTCTCACTCTGAACCCTTGAAAAAAATTGTCCCTTGTAAGAAAATTTGCTCCAATTTGCTCACCAAAACAGAAGATGGTTCCGCGGAAATAAAATATAAATTAAAATACGAAGATGAGTACATAACAGCTCAACCGTCGGGGAAAAAAACGCGAGGTCGACCGAAGAACTTGAACACCAACTTCACTGTACAAAAGGCGTACCCCAATTCTCTAAAAATTTCAACCGCCAAGTACAATGATTTAAAAAAAATGTGCACAGATTTGACAATACCTTCAGAATACCATGAGTTCTACTTGGGGTTGAAACACGGAAATGATCTAGCGGACAGACACCCACTTTCCCACCATGATGACAGCACCAGCTGCACTACTTCCGACGAAGAATAACTGATTTTCTATCTTAATCTTTTTGTTTTTGTGAACCAAGTTTTAAATTCACAACCAGAAAATGTTTTTTTCACAAAATTTAATCAAGATTTTATTTTCGTATAATTTTTGTAACTACAAAATTTTCAAATTTGATTTTGTCCATTAAAGATTTTTTTCTAATAAAATTGAATGAATTTTACTCAATACCAATAATTAATGACAGCTGTGACTTGTATAGATGATTATTGCATCATTGTTTAGATGTCAACATCCCTGGTAGAATTATTATTCAAAATCATTTGGAAAACATTCGGAAATAAAAGAGTTGATTCACGAATCTGAAGTAAACAAAAGATTTTACCACGACAAAGCGCACGAATCTGCTTCCGAGCAGCCCCCTGATATTTTTTCGCCCAAAAAACTGGTACACATCGTTAGTCTTCTTCAGTGTGAATGAAAAACTGCGATAAGTATCCTAAATACGCATTTACTGATTTATAGCAGTCACCTGAACTTCAAACACAAATATCTCGAAACTTGAATTTTGCAGATTCGTGCCTTTGTCATTGTGCCGACGATATAACATCCAGTATTATTCTGAAGGGAAATAAACAAAAACTTTTGAAGATTGTTTTTATTAGATTGTTTTCCATATTTTTATGTATTATACCTGTTTTGCAACTGATCTTATTGTCTAAATTTAATCTAAAATATTTTGATACAATGGATATTAAAGTTTCATAAAGCAGCATAGCGAAATAAATTTTGGTACTTACGTATTATACCGTCGACCGTTCAGTAGCCGTTAAATTCAGCTGTACAGCTATAGAGTAGTCAATAGGATTTGATAACGTTTTCGGATTCAGCGGCACGGTCGACGGCATAATACGCAAGAACCTAAATTTTATCATAAAAAGAATGTTCTAAAAAGTTCTCCTTATTGGATTTTTAAGATTGATATTTTGCTTTCTTTGTATCAGCAGCTGTTTTTCATTTATACCTAATTATAAGCTTAATTTATTAAAGGTATATCAAAGTTTGAGTTATTGGTGCCAAAATTTCTTGGGGTGTCGGTCGGTTACTGGTGCTGCTCACATGCCAACTTAAAAATATTTTAAAAATAGAAAATAATTACTTTTTCAAACAAATTGTTCTCTAAATAAATATTGAAATTTCATATTATTTTTTAAAACAAGGCGTTTTTTCCAGGATAGTTTTATTAAGTAGCAATAGCTAATTAATTTTTATATTGTTCTTAAAGTGTCAGTTACTGGTTAGATAAATTGCCAAACCATACAGCCACTATCGAGAACTAGGCGAAAATTGAGTAATCCTAGGTGAATTTTTTTGAGTTCATGGCCTGCCCCCCAGGGCCGTATCCAAGGGGGGGTTCCAGGGGTTCAAACCCCTCCCGAAATTTTGACATCAATTTTTACACAGTGTTTTTCATTGAAAATTCTGCAAATTTATAAGGAGCAATTCTCTTCGGTTGTTAGCTAAAGGGTCTCAAAATGAGTTAAAACACTACTTTTAGGGGTCAAATTTCAGAAATTTTTCTTGGGGGAAAACCCCCAAACCCCCTCTCCAAATAAATGAGTTTATCATTATTCTTTAAATTTAAAACTGTAAAAATTACCCACAATATATTGAAAAAAAGCTTCATTTATTTTAACTGAAAACTAATTTTAATTAAATAGGTAATGCCAATATTATTTATTTATTAATAAGTAGAACCCCTTTACAACGACCCCCTGTTATAGCAACCCTTGCGTCACAACAACCGGCAATAAAAGCACCTTTTTATTACAATATTAATTTTATTCGTTAAAACGTCCGCATTTTGTTGGCTCCATAAGGAGTCGCTTTATCAAGGTTCTACTGTATCATTAAGTTAAGTAATATCAAATTTGTTTTAAGCAATTATTAATTAGTTAAAATTAACAAATAATTTAAAATTAGTGATTAATTAAAAAATTAATTAAAAGTAAAAAATAATTAACTTAGAATTAACTATTAATGGGGCTGAGGTGTAAGGGGCGCCGTAATTTTTTGGCACGGAGGCGCCTTTATACCCAGGAACGGGCCTGGAAACAACTTTTATTAAAATATGAAAACCATTAATTTAACGACGAAAATTAATAATCAACTTACGCGCTAACAGGAAAGCAATTCCTCAGACACAATCCAGTACATCCATTGCGGCACAATCAAATCCAATTAACAAGCCCAACACAATTTTTTCCTCCAAGCGCCCGTGTCAAGCATTCACCCACAACACAACCCCAAACAATTAAACGCATTTTCTTTCGCGCTCGCAGCCGAAGTTTAACTTCCTCCGTTCGGCAACGGGGAAAATCAATCGTCCGGTGCTGCCATCTAGCGGCACTCGGGCGCACCACCGCCAGTTATTGAACCGGAGTTGATCGGCCTCGGCGCTTGGCGCGGTTCCCTTGGCGCGCTATACGTCTACCGCCGCCAGCGGGGTTGCCAACCGTGTGTGGCCTCGCGTGCTAGAAACTCGAATTTATCTCCCTCCCCCCCGCGCCGTCTAGACGTAGCCGAGACGCAGTGAACGCCCGATGTGTAGTTCAAGAATTTTCACCCCTTGTATTCTCCCGCTCCCTCTCTCTCTCGCGTTCTTTTTTTCTAATTCACTCAAAAGTCAAGTATTCTCAGCCGAGTATTCTCTTCGGGCCGGATATAGAACGGGGTGGAGGAAGAGGGGGGGGGGACTTTGGAACGTACCGACCGAGACCGATTTCGGCGCGCGATACGATTTGAAAACGTTCCTCTTTCGCCGCTATCACTGACCCATACAAACGATTTCCCAGGAAATATCCTCTTTAATACGTGGATCTTTTATCTAGGAAGGGTTTGGGAGATGAATTTTAATCGCACCTGATTGCTACCTTCGGAGAATTTCGGAAAGAAAAAAGAACAGCGGGATGTGTTCTATCGATCGTTTGCGTTCCGGTTTCCGTTCAGGGAGCGATTGATTTTGGTAGTGGCGAAAATTTTCATCCCGTGGAATATATCGATCGATCGGCTGACAGGGTTTAATTTTCGTTCGAATTCGCGTTCGATGGAATGCGAGGGGTAGAGAGGAATTCCGGTTGCGGTGGTTGTGGGCGGGGCTTCTGATAAATGGCTCAATTAAATAGGGAATGGTAACAGGAGAGTTTGATCCCACGAGAAATGCTTCTTCTCTCTTGTTTCCGAATATAATAAAATAAGCATTTTTAATTTCAGATAACATACGCATGTATTTCTTTCTACGCATTCATTCACAACACTCATTTTAGTATTTTCCAGATGTGCATACTGTATGAAAGCTTAGAACAAAAATTGAGTAATTAGCAGTGCTCAAAAATGAAATATACCTTTTTTCTTTCCCACGATATTGAGCTTTCCTTAAAACAAAAAAAAAGGAAACTATATTTACTAGAGAAAGACGGGATATTAAAATTTTTATAACACGTACACAAGACCATGCTTACATCACATTGCAAAGGAGAAAATGAAATTACAATACTGACTGTCATCTTACTTTGAATAATACGATTCACACAAGAAAAATAAAGGCAGATGTTTTGAAAATTATGAAATACTGCTAACGAATATCTCAAGAAATATTTTTGCAACAGTTCTGTAACTTTTGAAAGAAATTTATCACACGCCGCATCATTCCATCATATAATTTCTCAACCATTTACCAAAAGGAATAGTACTTTTTTTGGACATAGAATACATAAATATTTAAAATTTAGTGTTAAAAATATTGAGCTTAATGATAGGGTCCAATTTAAAGGAATTATAATCATACAATCATGCGAATTTAGTTAAAAAAAGACATTTATTTAATTTTTTTCACTGTCTGCATAGTATTTTAATTGTCATTAATTGGTTTTATGAAATCCTAAAATCGTTACGTTACTTGCATATACAGTGTAATAAACATGAATATGTTTTAAATAGGGATTACTCAGTTCAATTTACAATATTTACATAATCGACTCTGCAAACAGATTTGTTCTGAACTCAGATCAAATTTAGGGTGGAAGACTGCACCCGACGCTTGTCCCATGACAATTATTTCCAAATCCCTCTATTGCATGAACGGGGCCTGAATATCTGAACCCAAAACACTATTCCAAAAAATGCAAATGGCTCCGGTTTCCCACGGCAAAAAGCGTTTCGCAAAACTGGTCCACCAGGCGTTCAAGCGCAAACAATGCAGCTCTGGAGGTTAATGGGCATTCTTCGGCAGCAGCACGGGAAACAGAGGAATTCTTTCGCACAGATATGCGGAACTGTTTAACAACGCGGGTTTCCCCTGCTACGATGGAACGAGCAGTAAGTAAGAAAAACGCGCAGGTCTTTGCCTTTTTACGGTAAAGAAAGTCAAGGGCATCCTTTTGGAGGAAAGAGTTCCATTGGAGGAGAATGTGTGAGGTATTCCAGAGTTGTTTTGAACACCTCTCCCCGGATGTGGTAGTGTTGCATACTAATTCTTCGAGAAGAATTGAAAATAATATGTTTGTTCGAGAAACTTCACAGTGTGGGTATATTATTTGTGTCTATTCAATTACTTATTTTTCAGGTGAGAACTGTTTTGATGATTAAAATCACAAGAACAAAATGAAGATTATTTTAAAATCACGGGGATAGAAAAATGCTTTCAAACTTTGATGAACACAAGGTTCATTTTATTACTATTTTAACGTGATAAAAAACGAATGATTACAGTATAGTAGTATGTTTTAAATAGTGTTCGGCAACTAGTGGTCAAAAAATAGTTAACTACCAACTACTAACTAGTCTGGGAAATTGTAGTTGTAACTAGTAGTTAACTATTTTTTCCTGGGACTAGTTGCAACTAGTAGTTAACTACTAGTTGACTAGTCTTTTTAATTTCATAACATACTTTTTGGCAAAATTCTAATACATCTTTCTTATCTATGTCACAAAAAACATTCATACTTCGCGCAAAAATGGTCTTTATTTCTGGTTATGGTATTTGAGTACTCTACCTTTGATAAAAATTTTAAATATCTTTTTAAATTTTAAATAAAAAATGTTTTGTAGTAGTTGAAAATTTGAAAGTAGTAGTTAACTAGTAGTTAATTAAAAAAGTAGTTAAACTACTAGTTGAACTACTTTAAACTAGAAGTAGTTAAACTACTAGTTAACTACTAGTTGATCAGTAGTTAACTACTAGTTGCAACTAGTTCTAGTTAACTAGTGCCGAACACTAGTTTTAAATAAATAAAAATATATTCAAAAATGTGTTTCCAAACTGAGATACTATTTGTCATTACAATGGTAAAACTAAAGCATTTTTGATGTTTAAAGAAAAACAAACTAATCATAAGATATTTTTTTCTACAAGCAAAACATTTTCATAACCTCAGCTAAGTTAGATCATAAATTTAGCGTTCTCACTTTGTCCTAAACATAAACAATAAACACGTTTCTCATTTAGAGGCTCTTCTATGTAACAAATATAACTTATAAAACCAACAACAATCCTTTATGATCATTTCATCCAAAAGACACCTTTTCTGAAACCTCTTTTGTTCAAACCTAAGAACAGCCATGCCTCATCTCAATCGAGCGGTAGTTTTAAACCAAAACACCAACACCCAATCTTTCCCCCAAAACAAAAGATCCACCCAAAAACACACCAAACCACCCTCCCATCATTAAAATTACATCCGAAAAGAGCGTCCAAAAAATATTAAATGACCGAAATGATCCGCGGATCCGCTGAGAAAGCGCCGCTCCTGATGATGCAACCGAGAGAGGGAGAACATCATTGTGGCTGACCACAATGCTCCATCATGCCGCACACAATACTCCGGCTATTAGCCGCATCTCCGCTGATCAGAAGCCGCGCGATCAGATGCTGCTGCAGCGGCATTGTTTCCGATAATGGGAAGCTTCGATTCGGAATGTGCATTGTCTTTCCGGGAAAACTTCCATTAGGCGGGAAACGGGAACGCTCCTTTATTTGGGTCGGGAAAAAGCGAGGGAAGGTTCTTTTGGACGTCCGTTTTGGGGTTCTTTTACTGAAATCTTTTCCTAACTGGACAGTCAAAGAGATTGCTTCTCTAACTAAATGGTGGTATGGCAATCTCTGAATGGGGATATCAACTACTACTACATCCTAAAAAAAACCCCAAGAAATACTAGGCATTCTTTTGAGTAGAGATGATTTTATTTTCTTCGACTTTCCATTAAAGATATGACATCTTGAAAACAAACTATGGCTACTGCAAAAACAATGTATTGTGCTAGAGCTACTAAATACTCAAGTTCTTATTTTCTTATAAACGAAGTTAGAAAGTTTTCCCCAATACAGAAATAAATTAAACCTTTCTATTGAAACCAATGCTTTTATTATTTCCTAATTACCTATACCTGAGGGTTATTTTTTTAAGTTCCGAAGAAAATCGCTAAGACGGCTCACTTTTTTCATCCATGGTGAGGTTTTCAACTACAATGTAAAGTGTATTTGGCAATCCTGAGGAGCATTTTTCATCAGAACATCACGAAAAGAGGTATAAAACAAACGAACTAATAGAGAAGATTTACATGAAAAGTCTGTTAATTTTATTGAAATAATTATCATAAGCAAATGAGTTAAATATACTATTTTGATATTTTAAGACATTTAAAACGTTTTGCTCCCATGTTTGAGAAAACTAGCAACTTTCTCAAAATTTAAGGATGAAAACGTAGGTAGAATTTTGATTCTTGTGTATTGATGCTAAATTTAAAATTTGAGATAGAAACACTAATAAAACTCCCTGTAACAATAGAAATACACCAGCATGTATGATAAAATGTTCATTTAAAATATTTTATATCAATGTGTATGGATACTTAATATTGTAATAGTATTCAATGTTTGAATTTGAAATAGAGAAGTACGTTTTATTAGAAAATCTTAAGGAGAGTTTCTTAATTTATAGTTGTAAACCAACAACAACAGTTGAAATTCATTTCATTAAAACGGTTTCATAATACGCGGATAAAAAGTAAAAATAAACGCACATTTAAACTAACCATATTATACTATATTATATCGTGCGCAACCGAGACTTCGACCCGACGCTGTCCAGCGATGGACACGGGCAGTGTTCATTAAGTGTCCAGCAAGCGGTTAGAGAGGTCTCTGGACCGCTGCAAACTGACGCTAACCGGACATTTCTCATTGTTCCTGGGCAGGGAAGAAAGAGATGCAAAACCGGCATGCATGTGGGCACGGAACGCTAATTCACGGCATCACGCGAGCTGTTGGGATGAGTCGCAATAATCGTTCGAGTAAGCGAAATCGGTGAACCCCTTCTCTGCCTTCTGCATTGGGAACGAGGTTGCATATTCGATTTTCTCAAGAAATTATGTGACTTTTCGAATTGAGAAAGGTAAGAGTGTTAGAAAAATGTAACGAAGGATAAAGGATGGAATATGTATTCCGGGCAAAGTGTGATAAAAACTCATTAATAAATGTCATTGAATTTATCAATATGGCTGTCTCACTTCGGACATTATTATTATTATTAATTCCCGGTTTATCACTTTTCCCGTAACATATATATACAATAAAAGAGGAAGAAAATAATGCAAAGGTTTAATGATATTTTAAACTTTTGAATGAAAAAACTCGTGTGTCATACTGAGAATTCTGCTTTTTGATATTTCTTGCAATAGGCAACAGTAATTCTGAAAATTTTGGCTCCTTACTCTTATATTGATATCAAGGATTTTTAATCGAT
This sequence comes from Tetragnatha montana, assembly GCA_963680715.1. Classification (NCBI taxonomy): domain Eukaryota; kingdom Metazoa; phylum Arthropoda; class Arachnida; order Araneae; family Tetragnathidae; genus Tetragnatha; species Tetragnatha montana. The sequence goes on from OY796675.1 coordinate 45,082,353, forward strand.
GTAATCAGAATTAAGGGGACACCTCACATTACATTTTTACGAATAAACAAACATCTTAATTTATCATAAAGTCTTTTCAAATATAAATAAATCATTACCTGAGTTTTATTTTAAATTTGAAAACAACAAGTAATAAAATCTAAATTTACTTATTTTCATACTTTAAATAAATAATCCCTGATACACATATTTTGCATTTCACTTTAAAAACATTGAAAATAAAATATTTTATTCATTTATGTATAAAATATATTCTTTATACTTTTAGAGAAAAATATTTCAGAGTTTTCAAATATCATGTTGACGATTGGCATGGATTTAATTTTCGACTAATTTTACAGGGGAATAAAAAAGTTTAACTAGTTATTGATCTTAATTTTAGGTCTACAACTTTTTTGTACACTTTTGCTTATTTTGCTAAAACTGCAGTTACATCATTATTATGTACAAAAATTTTAAATTTATTATTATTTACAAAAAAAAAAGCCTAATCGGAATTACCATGTTACTTTCATCAGTTAATTTTTCGTACTCAACAAAGAGATAGAGGCATATAACCGCAGACTTCAATGTCACAGTCGACCCAAAACAGTGACGGTTACAGTACTTCCTTGGCGCCGGGTCCCAGGGTATACACCTACGCTCGATTGAAAATAGATGTGTGGCCCTGTCAACGTTTGCGTTTGAAACGCTTTCCCTTTAGAAAAATTTATTGGCCCTCCGAATCAGTCGGATTCAATACGAAAGAGGAATTTACGAGTGGGGATATTTCACTATAGAGGCTGTAAAACAAACTGGAGAGGAAACTGCAGCCGTACTTCTCGAAATACTAAATGTCGGCGTCTCAGGAGGGGGAAATGTGAAAGGTGCCTCAGTTTTATGCTCGAACACCTTGCATTTGGTATTGAATGGGGTTCAGAGAAAGGCTTGGAGGAAGTTTCACACCAGTTGAATCCGAATTCGTAAAATTTATTTTTGGAATGAAAAGTTTTTATAAAAATATCCTCAATATTTCATTCTTTTATTACTTTTCTTTTTAGGATGCAATTTTAAAAAGCTATGTTAATTTATGTATGTAATTATGTTATGTATGCTATTTATGTTAATTAAAAATAGACTGCAGGAGAATACATTTGAAAAAAAACACCATTGTTCACAAAAATTACATAATTATTTTTCTAATTAATGTATTAATATTGTATTTAATTGAAATGAGTAATATATTAATGTAGTTATTAATAATTATATTATTAATAAAATAAGTAATACATTAATGTAGCAATGATATTATTCAAAATTATTTCACCAAAACTTTTAATTTTCATGCTGTCATACAGCGAAACAGCACATTATTAAGTTTGAATTGAGCACTCCTTTATCCTTATCTTTAAGCAATAGTAATGATTTTGTTTAGAGAGAAAATAATTAAAAAAGGAAAGATATCATTTCTTTTCACCCCAGTTTATTTTAAAAGTGTATGAAGTAAAAGAATAAGCTCAATTTCTTGTTACATTGAATTAAGTGTAAGGGAATTCATGCATATTAATTAAATAAGGATTAAAAGGGAGTTGCATAATTATTCTAGAGATAATTCCTCTTCCGATATAATTGACTCAGTATGAGCCATAGGGCATTTCGTTCGCCCATTGCAAGAACATTTCCCAACCACTCAAGGCAGGATCACCGAGGCAACCTTGCCAACTCCCGCCCACCTTGAGTAAAGATAAGTTTAAAACACAGACCCTGCTTTAAAAAGCTCGCGCAGGAGTGAGCAAAAAATTTTTTCTTTCGAGGTTATGAATCATCCTTCACGCTTCATTCAGATTGCCAAGGAACGTCGGTGACGTCATTGCCCATTCAGAAAAGCGCTGACTGCTCTATTAGAGATGCCGCGCCTTAACCTTTCGAGTGCAATTACCTTTTATCTTTCTCGGGATGGATTTAGCTCTGCGGCGCAATATGTCAACGGCCCCTCGACCCGGAGACAATGCCTTTGATCTTACTCCGCCGCAGACGGTCATGATATGCCGGAAGAAATGGAATATTCCAGTTGGAGTATGGGGTTTAGAGGGAAAAGTAAGATAAACGTCACATGGGAGATGTTAACTAATTAATATACGATATAGGACGTGAGGAGAACGTTATCGTGAAATTATCTACGTCATCCGTCTGGGTTACAAGGCCTAACACACTTTAATTCACTCTCACTCCCAATTTTATTAAGTACGTACAATGCAAACAACTCTAATACTAGGAAATTTCATAGGGGGACGTTAAATGTTCAGACCCCATGACGTAAAGTTTATTTTGAAAAAGAAATAAAATCAATATTTAAGATTTATTTTAGAGGTGTGTTATTTTAACTTTTATTCATGCAAAAGAACAGTTTCAGCATTTTATTTCAAATTTCATTTACCCTTTAACAGAAAAATAATATAACTAGTATAAAACCTCGATTTTAGTTCACCTTTCTTTTATTGTTAAGTGTAACAAATTACGTTATAATTATTGCAAAACCTTCAGAAAGAAGAAATTTTTCAGATAAAAGTATAGTCTATTCATATACAAAAACTATCGGGAACTAAGCTAAATACACATTCCTATTTAAAAAAATATTACGTTAGGAAATAGTACGATAAAATAAAGTTTTTAATCTAACAATGAATTTGTTTGTTAATAATTCACAGAATTATCATACAACCTTTATAATAAATTTTGTCCCAAATAACAAAACATTGATAAACACGTAAGTATAATATTTATTTAGGTCTAAAAATCCCTTTTTCTTCAATAATGTTCAATTGAGGTAAGTAGAACAAGTCTCTTCCTTCATTATAATGTACAACACAATGCCATAATTTATAGTAGAAAAACTTTCACAAGCTCTCTTTGTTTCGTGATTTAAGGAGGCAATATTTGTGTCAAAAAATATACTAGAGAAAAATCGATTTGTGGTTAGTTATTGTTTTACAGAATGGGGGTTCATTTTATTTGAGAATATTAGTTTTATAGCTTTTCACAGAATGTACAACATAATCATAAAACTTTACTTTAACCTTGCGTCCCACAAAACAATAACTAATGATTAGCATGACATAGCATTTGTTGGAAACTAACAATCTATAATGACGTTCATAAAAGTCAATATTATTCATACAAACCTGCAAACATATTTTCTTAGAAGAAAATAGGAAATTTAATCCATTAGAAATATTGTTACGTTATCCTTGTGAATAAAAATATTTTTAGAATTAAATTTATTTCATCATTAAATACTTTTTATTCAGTTTAAATATATTGAAAATAAGTAATTAGCGGTTAAGTTTATATCCGATCGGATAACCCCGTAGCCAAACATTCTTATCTGTAAAACGTTCTTTCCAGGGATAGTTGTTATTCGGCAGTGAAACCAAGAAATCTCAAATAGGATCTAAGTTCAGGGTTGTTGTTTTTTTAAATTAACTATTCCATATTCGAATCATCTACTTTCATTCCTTATCAAAAATAAGACTATCACCACTTGTATACTGATGAAATATAAATTGTAAGAAGCTTTGGATAAAAATTTTCTAGAATTCGAATGCATCCTGTAAAACGATCTTTTCTGCGATAGTTGTCAATCGGCAGTGAAACCAAGAGATTCCTCTAAAATTACAGGATCTAAGTTCATGGTTTTTCGTAAAATTATCTCCATAACTGTTCATTTCCAACTATCTACCCTCATTCTTAATTAACAGAGAAGACTTTCATAACTATGTATGCGCTATAAAAATATATATTGCATGGAATCTGGTATTTTTTTTACCAGTTCGTAGATCTTTTCTGAAAGAGTTATTATTCAGCAGTGAAGACAAGAGACTTCGTATAAATTACAGATTCCGAATTCAGAGTTGTTTGAAACATATCTTTTAACTATTCCATGTTCTTATATTCTACCTTTCACCCTTATTATTAAAACATAATTTCATTTTTATGACTATCTATGCTATGAAAATATAAAATACAAGAACTTCTGTTAGATTTTTTTTTACAAAGCAATGGATTTTCCCCTCAAACCTGTAAAACGGTCTTTACCTCAATAGTCATACTGTGGTAGGGAAACTAAACGATATATAGTTAAGGAAAAAGTGCCAAGTCATTTTAAGTTTCATAACAAGTCTAGACATTTTAAAATTTAATTTATATTTATGGTTTTATTTTGAATTTGAAGTTAAAAGATATATAGATTGATTGAAAGATATATAAATATAAACTGCAAGAACTTCTGGTAGATATTTTTTTTTTACAAAGCAATGGATTTTCCCCTCAAACCTGTAAAACGGTCTTTACCTCAATAGTCATACTGTGGTAGTGAAACTAAACTATAGTTAAGGAAAAAGTGCCAAGTCATTTTAAGTTCATAACAAGTATAGACATTTTAAAATTTAATTTAATTTATGGTTTTATTTTGAATTTGAAGTTAATTATAGGAAACGGTTATTACCATGCAATAATTTTACTTAATTAGCAATACATTTTCTAATTTCACACAATGGACACCAAAAGGAGCAATTTAGGGGAAACAAATTCCTATACACTTCCCATGTTCAAGATAACTACTTCGGTATACATTTCAAGTCTTTTCAAGAAGAGCTTCAAGTAACTCTCAAACAGATGAAACCTGCTTATTACCTGAAAAGGGCCCATGAGATTCATAAAGAGCTATTTCAACAATAATTAATTCAAAGAGAACATTTGACGTACCACACGAAAAGGGAGTTAAGTACCGCGTGTGGAGGCTTTAGAACAATAAAAAGGACAATTTCCATTAATTAGCCCACATCGAACAACCGATTAAAAGAAAAACGCGGACGACGAAAAAGCCCCATTCCAGACCCGATTAAGAGTAGTATACAATGCAATACAGGAAGGAACCTTCTACATTCCGCGGCTATTAGTATTCAATGGACGTCAGTTGAAAAAGTAATGTCCGATGGTCTTATTTCAAATAATAACCTCTTATACAAACATCCAAAAGCGTCGTAAAAAGGGGGAAGGAAATGATGAGATCAAGGCGTAAAATTTTTATATCTGCTAGCCCGTTGCTAGGCGCCGTGGTGGTCTTTGCTACGGAATGCAGACACAATAAAAACAAGTACGGCAGAGAAAGCCTCATCTTGCAACATTGTATAATCTTCCAGCACGTGATCTCGGTACGTCTAGGATACGTCAGGCGGAAAAGGATGACGTCAGTTGCCGTGGCAACAGACGCTCCGCCCACATCGCCGAGTAAACGAAAAGGTTACGGCGGGATGGGATGGGAGCGCTAACTTCGTCGGATTATAGAGGCGACAATTGCTCGCAGAATCTTTGAGCTTCGAAAAATCTATTTATAAAAAGTTTTTGGCACTTGCCTTTTGCTTTATTCGGAATTATTCTAAGTCAATGTCGTATGAATCCCTTGGGATTAGGAATAACGTTTGTACTTGTTCAATGAATAAAGGATTATGTGAAGAGTGAAAAGGGATATTTTTTATTACTAAAGATAAAGATATGAAATTATTTATGAAATAATGAATTTATTACAAAAATAAGTTGAATGTTTTTCTCATTATTTATAAATGAAAATAAGGTGCATGGTAACTATATAAAAGAGAAAACTAACAATAACATAAGAAAAATTTGTTTTATTGTATTTAAAAATCGTAAACGTTTTGCTCTAAATTAATGTTTATCAGGGAAAAAATATAAAAAATACTAAAGAAAATCATGATGTAAATTGTTCATAAATTTTTTATTAGGTTCTCTATATTCAATTGCACGTATTAATGCAATAATTTATAGAATTATGGGAATAGAATATAGTATAAGTCTTTTAAGCTCTTAAATTATAATGTAAAGAAGCCAAATTAATTTGTTTACAATGAAAATTATTTGACTAAAGACAAAAACGATACGTACCTATATAACATACATAAAAAAATGTATTTTTTTAATTTGAGGGACAAATTGTTTATTGACACAGTTTAACTTACATGATGTTGTAATCACTGCCCGACTTTACCTATAGGTATTTTCGACTTTTAATATTGTTTACATAAAATTGGTTATAAAATGCGTGACGAAAAAGCGATATCATTAAATAAAATATGAAAAATATGAGGGCACAAACAACCTAAATAAATAATCTAAATTAAGAAATAATGGAAAAAGAAAATGGATTACTGACAGGTGACCGCCCAAAAATAAGAACAAATGAAATCATGTTACATCAAACGTAAGTAAATCCTCGCACCAAATATACTTGTCTTTTCCTTTTTTTTATATAAAGACCAATTTACGTAATACTAAACTAGGTAAATCAGGTAAAAGTTACAGGGGGAAAAAGGTTAACGATGAGTATGAATTGTAAAGAAAAATGCAAAACATTGCAATAGTTAAAATTTAAATCAGATTCACATCTGAAAGTTATAGGGATGAAAACTATGAAAAATTCTAACCATTCCTTAGAATTTTTCACCATTAATTCTAACTCTTATAACATTAATTTTATTTCTATTATAATTCTAACCATTCTTTTATTCAATCCCGTTTGGTATAAGTATAGTAAGACACCAATTGATAATTCGTAATTTATCTGTTGATATGAAAAAACGTCCGGTACTCTTCATGAACAACACTTGAAAGCGATACACAGCATCGTCTCAATTAATATAAATTCTCCCACTTTCCGCTGTTTGACCAGTGCTCAATTAATCACAGACAAAGAGGTGTTGAAACGCTTTTTCGCCGAGAGAGAGAGGGAGTAATGTTTCGCCGTCTGAACAATGTCTGCGGCGGAAAAGGTGTCATTTGTAATGGGCCCGCTGGCCAAGACGCGGAGCTAATGAAAAACTGTCAATGCTCCCCTCTAAGGTGCTCGGGATCGCGGGGTTGCCGTCATTGGCAGGAAAGCGCTCGTTTTGAAAAGAGAAAAGATTCGATTTTTCTATTTATCAGTTTGTGGGGTGGGATTTTAAATTATTGGCAAGCAGGCTTCTTAAATTGGATTGTCATTATTTTCTAATTTTTTCGTACAAGAGAATATGAAAAAATGATGATTTAATATGAAGATCACAGAATAAATGTGAATAAATAAAGAAACTTTCAATTAATATCTAAATATTAAAAATTAAATTAACTTATCAGCAATTTCCTTTCAAGTAAAGGAATCCACCCAAATTTACAACACACATAAGATATAACGTTATTAATAGTATAGTATTCTTAGTAGATTTATTTTTCTTGAGAAATGATGTTCACTCTGATTTCAATTTTAAACAAAAAGGTGGTTAACATTTTTAAAGATATTTTGAGCAGCTCTTCACTATTTTATATTTCTTCAAAAAGATCTGGGGGAAAGAAAGATCATATCTAATCTAAATATTGGATTTTCTTAAAAATTACACCTGATTTTTTTGGAGTCGAGGGTGATTTGACGAACAATAAAGAATTAACTTATTGAATTTTTTATCAATCTTATATAGATCAGACATTAATTTATATAAGATTGAGGGACTATAAATTTAAAATAGTACGACATTTTAAGCATATTAAACAGTCCCTTAGGTAACAAAAATACTTTTTCAAAATCCTTCTAAATTTTAGTTTTATTGATCTGGAGTAAAAATCAATGTATGAAAGAGCATTACAATTTCAATGTTTAGAAACCCATGTAACAAAAACTGTTTATTTTATAAAGCAAACTCTTCAACATTTGAATCTTACATAATAAAAGTGAATGGGAGTGTATGTGTGTTTGTCTTTAAAACAACTTTACAGTTTTCTTCCAATTCACACCAAACTTGGTATACACATGTTAAAAAAATGCAAGGAAAAACATAGCCTATATTTCGAAATATGCGGACATTTGAAGTAGTTTTTGGGAAATTTATTTTCCAATAACATTTTTTAGTTTTTCATCGGTATTATGTTGTAACTGTAGTATTTACTTTAAAAAGCTTGACACCTGGATGTATGTATTTTAATACTTCTAATATAAAATGAAAAACCTGGAATGTATTGAAACATTTTAACAAACAAAGCTAATACTCCACCCGTGCAAGGCCGGGCATATCAGCTAAAACTTTATAAAAACATCTCTTACAAACTGAATCCCAGTGATATACATATTTTTCAATATCTGACGGACAGAACTCAAGTAACACAACACTAAAACCCTCACTACCATCCTCCAACAGCTACCAGCAACTTAGTACTACCAGCAGCAGAGTAGCACAAGCAAGCAACCTCTCAAGGTCTGAGGAGGCTGAATAAAAGCTACCACCTGCTCCAAAAGCACACCGCCCCCAAACGTCTGGGAAGTGGTGCCTCCTTCCAATAAGCAATCAGGTAACATAATCCAGGGCCGACGTAATCACTTAGATGGTTCAAGGTGTAATAACAGGAGAGAGGGCCATCGGAGTGATTAGGGAAGAGAAGAAGCAACTTTGCACACGACTACTTACTTAGGAGATCAGCCATGGGCGTGGAATGGCTTTCTGATTTGTCCGGCTTTCGCCGGAATTGGGAGATCATAATGAAATTTCTTGCCTTCTTGGTTTTCGATGATGATGATGATGGGAAATTTCGGTGTGTTTTTGGGATGATTGGGAGAGACGGACGTTGGGAATTAGTAAGGAAGAAAAGAGAAAAGGGGGAATTAGGATTAATGGAGAGAGTCTAATAATGCATGTGCAAGTTTGGGGCTGGAATAAAAATGAAGGTATGTGTACTGTAATTTAACAATCATACTTAGGGTAGACGTTGATTGTGTGCATGATTGTTTCATGAAGTTTAACGTCGATGGAAAGTTAGTATAAGAAAATGATATTTTTAATGTATAATTTCGTTAGAAATTGCTGTCATATATTTTTTAAAAATATTCGTAAATCTAAATTTCAATTTAAAGCAATTACTTTTAGTACAAAATCTTAAACAATAACGAACAAAATAAAAAGGAACGACGCATTTTCTATAATTTGTAACAGTTATTTCTAATGAAATCCTGTCAGCATCAAAATTTTCCTTATAGTTGAGAGAGTTATAAGCAGAAATATGATCTAAGAAATCTCAGATAATGTGCATCAAAATTTATATTAAACAGAAATTTATAGTTATCTACAGCTTTTCCTTTTTAAAATCGCAGAATAAGTCGATTACAACAACTAATTAAGGTTTTCTAGACTTCAAAAATAATTCTGAACTAGGAAAAGTCTACGCGACAGAAAACTATTTATAAAGATCAAAAATAGTTTAATACACATATCCATCATTAAACAACTTAATTTTTCTGAACTTACATATTCCATCATCAATTCAACCCATCTACTTCCTTACAAGTCCTCATATTCAAACGAAGACAAGGTTCCCAAAGAAACTAATCTACATCCCCAAAAGTCCCCATGTTCCGCACAATTCCCAGAGCACTCATTTAAGACAAGACGGAAAAACCGCTCAACTCTTCCCGTCGCATCCATCAAGCTTCCGTCTCCCATGGCAACGCGACTGGCGTCCCCAGCTGATCCCCAGGCCCGCGTCTTCAGGTGTGTCATGGGATTAATTGCGGCAGGATAAGCGACAAGCTCAATTAACCTTAATTATTCTTTGGAATATTCACACACCTGAGGTTATGTGATGGATCTATGCGGCATTCTTTGAGATTAAATTTTACGCATTTCAAAACACGTTGGGAGAAGAAAGTTGGTAAATATAATAGTAGTTGAAATGATAAATAATGTAATATTTTATATTTACTCAAATTGAATAATGTGTAAAGAAATACAGAAGTGGACAATTTTTACTAATTTTTCTAGCTCTTAGTTTGATACACACTCTTAAATTTATGAAAACATATTAAATTAGGAATATTCGAAAGATATTTTTCAGTTTTCCTTCCGAAACCGCTAAGTAACTCATATAATTTCTTATGTAGAATTTAATAAGAAAACTTATTTTTTTGTAAATCAATCAAAATTTGATAACAAAAATTACAATCCTATAGAATAATATAATACGTAATAAAATAAGTAAAAAAAAGCTTTTTTAAAAAAACGCTTTTATTAAGATGTCCTAAAAATTCAAAAATAATTTTTTGGGTTTTGTGAAATAATTTATTGGGGAGTAGAAAATAACCTTCCGGTAAGTAAAAATTAACTAATTTTCTGATCACTAAAAATAAAAGCGTGGGCGCTAGTAATTATCTATTCACTATTTATTCTAAGTTCTCTTTTCTCATTTTCTTTTATGTAAAATTATAAATTACTAGCGCCCACGCTTTTATTTTTAGTGATCAGAAAATTAGTTAATTTTTACTTACCGGAAGGTTATTTTCTACTCCCCAATAAATTATTTCACAAAACCCAAAAAATTATTTTTGAATTTTTAGGACATCTTAATAAAAGCGTTTTTTTAAAAAAGCTTTTTTTTACTTATTTTATTTTCTACTTTTTAGTCTTAGAATTTTGCCTAAAATCTTAATTTTTATTCGAATTGTTGGTATGTAATTAGTAAAACCCCTTAGAATTTAATGCTAAAAATTTAAAACATTACCCCTCTATTTAGGTACTTATAAAATTTTTCAAAGCAAGTCATTTGTAAGAAATAAACTTTTCCAAACACCAGTGAAGAATTTACAAAAAAAAATATTCCAAATGAAAGAGATTTTATAATTTCTTTTTTACTGAAAAAGCGCAACACCCCATGCAAACATATTCAGTATTTCTTTAAGCTATAAATAATTCCATCTGAACGAAAGCGAAATCTAAAAGAAATGAATAGCAATAACTGTCATAATAAAAGCATCGAAACTCCCATTTATCCATCAAATGAAAATAAAAGTATTTCCAAGCTTTTAGAACAAGTGGTGTAGGTTTAAATTCACATTACTATCTTCGTTAATTATCTTAATTGAAAGGTTTAAAGATTGAATATAGTTCAAATATATGTAATACGCCGTTGTTTTAGTTTTGGGGGTCATATTCCTTTTAGAGCGTCTTAAATTCGAGTTAATCGGATAATCGAAAATACTCTTTAATTACCCTAATTACGGAGATTTTGACTAGCTGACAATTGAATATTGCATTGTCATGAATATTACACTATGCTGCAAAGTTTCAAGGCTTAATATCATTTAGAAGTACCTGAAATTTTATGTGCAAGAATCTAAATGACAACCTTAAAATTTGCATAAATTTGTCTTTAATTTCTTTAATTATTTTAAAATTGCCGTTTTGATGATTGAATATAGTAGTACTATGCCTATTACACTATTGTTCCTTTTTTTGGGAGCTAAAATATTTTTTAAGGGTCTCAAAATCGAGTTAATCGGATAATCGAAAATACTCTTTAATTACCCTAATTACGGAGATTTTGACTAGCTGACAATTGAATATTGCATTGTCATGAATATTACACTATGCTGCAAAGTTCCAAGGCTTAATATCATTTAGAAGTACCTGAAATTTTATGTGCAAGAATCTAAATGACAACCTTAAAATTTGCATAAATTTGTCTTTAATTTCTTTAATTATTTTAAAATTGCCGTTTTGATGATTGAATATAGTAGTACTATGCCTATTACACTATTGTTCCTTTTTTTGGAGCTAAAATACTTTTTAAGGGTCTCAAAATCAAGTTAATCGGATAATCGAAAATACTCTTTAATTACCCTAATTACGGAGATTTTGACTAGCTGACAATTGAATATTGCATTGTCATGAATATTACACTATGCTGCAAAGTTTCAAGGCTTAATAACGTTTAGAAGTATCTGAAATTTTATGTGCAAGAATCTAAATTTTTTGCGATAATTTGCCGTTAATTAATTTAATTACTTGAGAATTGTCGTTTTGATGATTGAATATAATAGTACTATGCCCATTACAGTATTGTTCTTTTTTTGGGAGCTAAAATCTCTTTGGAAGGGTCTCAAATGTCAGTTTTTTTGATAATTAAAAATACTCGATAATTAACTTAATTTTTTGGTTATTGATTAGATAATAATTGGATATTGGAGTGTCATGAGGGTTACATCGTTGTGTAAAGTTTCAGGGCCCTGACATATCAGGAAGTGCCCGAAAATCGAGTTGTAAGATTTCACCCGTGACCTTGGCCCAGAGCAAGTCTAATAAAAGCGTTTAAAAAAAGGTTAACCTTTTTTTAAAGATATTTTAAAGTAATGATATTGTTTTTTTTTTTAAATTTATAGGTATAACCTTTTGTGAAGGATAAAAAAACCCTGACAATATCTTTTACACATAAAAAAATCATTAAAAGAAGCTGGAATAAAACGAAATTAATGAACATGATTTTCGAATAAAAAAAGGACTATTTATCAATTTAAAATATCTATTTTGAAAACTTGCGTAAAACTAGATTATCAAACACTACATTCTAACTAAACTAACGTTAAAAAATTTTCCCAAGATTAAAACACAGAAACAGCTATACAAAATTAGATCCCGCATGAAAAATTAATGAAATTTAAAACCACATTGAGTAAATGATGAGTAAAATTAATATGGCTTGTCAACAAGTGAAATCTATTCATATATAAATACATTCGAATCCGCTTAATATGATCACTTTTGTCCATAAATAGAATGATAAACATATTCGATTGATAATAATAAGCGATTTGATACTAGAAAATTTCAACAGTGTATTTAAAACGATTACCTAGAATGTAATTTGCTACTTTTACTATCTTAAAAAAATGAGAGTGGTATAGATATAACACTAATAAATTACTCATTTTATATGATTATGTATTAAAATCGGCCTTCAAACGGTAGAAAAGGAGGTTTTTAGGGGATTTCACCAGATTTTGATAACATTCAGCGATATATTGATCAAGCGATACATTTTGTGTTAAAATAAATAGGAGTAATCGGAGGGGGGGGGGGCTGTCAATTTTGATAACATTAACCGTGACCATAATAAGCGGAGTTGACTGTAGTTATTTATAATCATGTGCATAGCATGACTCGTACTCTAGGTTTATAGTTTACAGTCTTATCTTTTACTCTGAAACAGCTTAGACCGGCACCCCAAATGGCGTAAACACACCCCAGAGGCCCTAGAGAGAACTTCATCAAAAAGGGAATCCGAAAGAAATAAGATAAAAAAGGGACATGATTTACTACCTGAATGCAACCACCCTAGACAAGATCCATCCATTTGGACTTTTCACCAGGGAAAGCATTCCTTCGCCCTCCTTTATCACACACAGAAGAGTGTTTACGAAAGAGAGCGATTTTTATGAGCAAAATGTGAATGAAATCTTATCATCGGCGTCACCAAAACAACCAGATAAGTCCATCGTGTGTAAGCGACCTCAGTCAGTTGAGCAAGAGATGCGATGAGTCTTAACAAAGGACATGTACGGGCGCACCATCCTTGAATGAAAAAGACATTCCAAGGGAGGATGAAGGAGCCGCTCGGCCTCTTACGTTACGCTGGGAGAGCTGATTACAAGTTTTTGTACCGGAAGCTGTCAATCACCCAATCATACGGTGAGACAGTGCTTTATGGGAGGAGACATTGTTCGCCACCGACGTTTAATGCGGCCTTACATGGATGCTGGAGAAGAAATATTGCATCGGGTAGTAAAAGGGGTGAAAGACGTCGCTGAAATTATTATTGAAATTATTAGAAGTAGGGAAAAATTCTCCGCTGGTTCTGCGGAAAAGCTTCTTGCTGGTCCACAGAGAATAATCCCCTAAATTAAATCTAAAAAAAAATCTCTCTCTTATCTCTAAAAAAATCGTAATGGTATGAGCCGTTTATGCTCATGGACCAACAACAGACCACCAGAGATTTCAAATGCTGTTAAAGGTATGAAGGAGAAGTTTGGTTTGGTTATAGCTAATATGTTATAATTGTATTTTGTAATAGAATATTGGAAGCAGACCATTTATGAATCGTGGGTTAGGAAAGGAATTCTTCTTCTTAGGAATAATTCTTTATTCCTTTTATTAATTCTTAAGCAGTTATTTTTTTATTTACTTATTTCTTTCTTTGGTTTCAGGTTAGTTAAATGCTTTCACGGTGTTATGTCCGAATATGAAATAAACATTTTGAGAGAACCTCTCATGTATAAAAATGCGGAAACAATCGAAAAATAATATTAGGGAATAAATAAATTAAAGAAAAATATTTCAAAATAAGTATATTTATAGCAATAAACATGTTCCTTGTTTTCACATTAATTTAAAGAGCAACTTCTATACAGGATCCAAAAATTTGTTTCTAAAATTTTGAGTTCTTAAACCACTACATACATAAATGGCATAAATAAAAACCTATCATTAGTACTAAACACAAACGTAATCTCGGGGAATATTCAAAATAATATTTATAAAACCTATCATGGGCAAATCACAATAGAGGTCTGTTATAAGGAGATATTACAAAAGATGATACAAGAATCCAGAGAAAAGCAGATTTAAAATGAAATACAACGCTTAATGTGATCAAATTGGCAGGAAACTTAAGCATGACCAGTGTTGAAAACGGTAAAGCAAATAGTAACTGCGTACAGCAAACCATTGCAAAAAAAAAAAAAGCTGCAGCTGAAGCGGAAAAGGAGAAAGCGAGAAGAAGATTTAATTAATAGGCCCGGCGGGGAAGTTAATTTAAAAAGAAGCAGCAGCAGCAGAAACAAAGCACGAAACCGGGCGCAAAAAAGGCTTCACACATTTTTCGTGATTTTCCGCCATTCTCAAAGATACACTTAAAACAGAAATTACTTTCTCTCGTGTTTACATGCAGTTAAAAAACCTTTTCCCTCTTCCAATTTGGGAATCGGGATACGGGAGAACGAGGAGGAGCAGCGAGAGAAGTGGATGAATGAATTTAGATGGAGGAAGAGAGGAATGTAAAACAGGCGCCATAAAAAGGGGATGGTTAAGGAGTTGGCCTGGGCGGGAGGGGGATTTGCATTTAAAAAAAAGAATAACGGCCGAACAACACGGAATCATGTGGTTGAACCTGTCAAAGAAAATTACGGACGTAAGTTTCTTAATTCGAAATGCGAAAGTAACTTTTGGGTGGAAAACAAAACTGATAATATTTTACTTCGGGATCACAATTTTGTCCGTGTCGGATTCAAAATTAGAGGTTCTTTTCTATAGAATACATTATCTTGTGGTATCAGATTACATTTTTTTTATCAGTGGGGAGTAATAATGATGCTAATATTAACTAACCTGTGATAATAAAACAAATGGGTAAAAACCTAGAAAAAAACAAATTTAAATACATCACTTTCAAGCAAGTAACAGTTTTTTTAACTTATGAGTAAACGGATAAGCATTAATCTTTTACCTTTTGTAAAATACCAAGACTAATATGATGATTAGATACATAATAGGTATTCTCAGTATAATGACTATACTACTGCAAAATGCGTGAAACACTTTAGCAACGCTAAGTAAACTTAATAATAAACACTTTTAACTAAAAGTGTTTTACTGCATTGTGAATGCGTTTGTATGAGAAAAATATAGGGCTGTAAAAGTATTGCTAAAATTAGATACATGAAACATGTTCTTATAATGCTTCGATCTAAATTTAAGAACACTTCCAGATTCTAAACATATTTTAATAATTTTTGGAGAATCTTTCTAGATAGGACACATACATAATACTTTTCAAACATATTCAGAATGCTATCACAACACAAGACACAATAAGGTGTCAAAATGTTTTTACCTAAGAACACAACCGTGTTGTTAATTCGAGGGAAAAAAGTGTTCTTAATTTTATGTTTGTTTTTGGGTGGCGCATTTGCAGCGTATATGTATATCCTAACCTGGTGTTTCTTTTAAGACATCCTTTTTTATCTATCGCAAAAAAACAACCTACTATTCTAGCTAAACATCTTTTAAACATCACGTAAATACCACTCAAATAAAAAAAAAACATAATTTCTTCAAAAATGATAAAAACTTATTTCCTCAACATTTTAACACCTTACATCCCACATAAACTGTAGAAAAACACATTTCCAGCACTCCTCGACACACATTCCTAATCTCCACATCTTTCTCAAAATATCAGTCCTTATTTTATAGATCGTAACGCCCCAGTAACTGCCAAGCACAAACGCCACTTGCAAGTCAAAAAGCGCACCTACTTCACATACCTGCAAGCGGGGGACATTAAAAAATGCACCCCTCAACCCCTGAGATCATAGATCCCACCCGGAAGCACTTTTACCTTCCGTGAAGTGTTTTCTTATTCCGTTTCTCGTATCTCTGGAGAGTGAAGTTTTTGTATGCTGACATTTATTACCTTAATGAAAAGCGCCAGAACTGCACTGTGAAGTAAATTTCTTGCCTACAGGTGTTTTGAAAAATGGGACCGTGTAGTATCAAACCGGCGTTTTGTAGTAAGGGGAAGGTATCAGATAAAAAATGCTTGGAGTAAGGTGGTTTTTTTTCGGTATTTTTATGACCGCTACCCTCTTTTACCCTCTTTGATGTCTTTGAGAGCATTGCCTTTTTACAGTCCTTTCAATTTTTTTAACCTTTTTTTTCTCTAAGAATGTTTTCAGAAGGTACTAAAAAAAGTAAACTGTGTATTTTTTATTTAGTATTAGCGTAGAGCAACTGTTTATTCACGAAAAAGGACGAACATCTCTTTATAGAGAAAAGTAAACATTTATTTTGGCAGCTTCTTTATTTTGTTGTTTCGATGCTCGATGCTCGGTTGTTTTAATTAAGACTGAAAGTTTTTGAAGAAGAAATAAAAGCTTCGTACAAAAAAAAGGCGTGTTAAAAAGTGTTTTTTACTCATTTTAATACTAATAATTGCATCTCATTTGCAATTTTTAAATACGTTATTAAACTAAAAGAAATATCAGGTAATTCTTTTTATGTTTAATGATTGTGATAAAAATATCAATATAGAATTATAGGACTAAATTTAGAGCAGAACAAATTAAATATTTTATGTATTTTCAACGGAAGCCTTCAAATATATAAGGAGTTGGGGCAGAGAGAGGTTTTTTCTTACAGTTAGATAGCGCATTCTGTTGTCATGGGCAAGTAGATTAGCTATTGTGCTCTAGGTGCCATGGACGAGCAACATGCTCTTAATGTTCCACACATTTAATTTTCCTTTTTGTTTGTTTTTTCCTCCTTTTTTATGTGTTTTTCCGTTTTGTGTTCATTATCATTGTGTATGTAGATGTATTACAATACTTCAAGAATTAAAAAAAACAATAATGGTAGAAACAAAAACATCAAGTAAATGCTTTATAAATGAATCGAATGAGAAAATGGTTAACGTTAACATTTTAAAGGAAACATAAAATATTTATAAAACTGAAAGTAACCATTTAAATAATAAAGAATAATTTATATTGTGCACTTAAGGAATAATAAATTTTAATTACCTAATATTCTGATAGTTAAATTACTTAAATAAGGTTTGGTATTTACTCTATTTCACAGCTAGGAATTTTGGGATTTTAACGTAATACTGCTTCGTAGATGCAAAAAAGACTTTTATCATACCTTTTACATGTTCTAAAAGAAAGTCATAATTTGACTTTAGAATCTATCCTACTCGCTCATCACTGATTCAAAAAGGAAAACACTCCCAAAACTAACGTTTCTAATTGAATTCTGTACATAACTGAAATAAAACCCCACCTAATTTCTGTTCCTAAATAAATCCATCTCCAAATGCAATCTCCTCAAATAAAATCCAAACCCATCACCCCACCCGAAAACCCACACAGAAAAAAATCCCAAAAGTTATTCCCCACACCTCAACAGGGCCCTCCCCCGCTGAAAGGTAATCCAAAAGACGGACACATCCGAGGGCTTTTACAAACACGAACCCCCATTCATCATTACAGTGACAGGGGCTGCAACGACGGAAATTTTTTTCCTTCATTCATTACTTCCACCCCACTGCAGAAAAGTTAACTCGGAAAATGCTCCCTCGGGATCTCGGATTTTTTTTTTTGTCCAGAGTTTTTCTGCCCCGGTGTCATCTAATCCCTGGTGCGGATAATTGTAAGACACGGCGAGAGATGAAGAAAGTGGATTTGAAGAAAGCTTGCCGTGAAGTTGGATTGGGAGATCGTTTTTTTTTTTTGTGCGGGTGAGATAGAACAATAGTAATAATGAGATTTTTTGGAATCTTGTAGAGTCCTCTCTTGATTCAGTGGGAAATGTTTCGGGGATTTATTTCAGGGACTTATCCGGCCCTATAAGGCAGAGAAATTTTGAAGGCATATGAGTATTAAAAAAAAGATAAGCAGGGATCTATCTGTTTAGAAGAAATTTTGGTCCGTTTTCGGACCCTTCACAAAATATTTCATAGTGAAAACGGGCCGTTCACAAAATAGTTTACCTTAAAAAAGGACCCTTCACAAAGTATTTTAACCTTTAAACAGACATTATTTTTCACAATCACAAATATAAGACCAAATTACTAAAGAAGCAAAGAAATAGCATGGAAATTTAATAAAAGAGAATTAAAGCTTGCATAGAAACAGTCTATCAACATAAGGTAAAATTAAAATATTGTGTAATAAAATAATTTCAAATAAATTAATTGTTTATTGTTTTGGACAAAACACAAAAAGTAATTCTTTTTTAATACACCGTTCTTTTTAAACCTTATGCAAATACGGAGAATAGGTTATAAAAGTGAGTGTGATATGTCTTTCATGCAATCTGTTATTAAATCTAAGGGATTAAAAAAAAACTTTCCAATAGTTTCCATTTAATTAACAAACCCATAATTAACCATTAGTTTATAAAGATAATAAAGTAGGTACTTCAAGTGTTTTAAAGAAATAATTCACACATTTCTATGCTTCATAATCATAAAAATATTTAACTTTGTATGCTTCTACTTTAATTAAAATGCATTTGTTTTATTAAAAAAATGCCTACTCTTAGAATAAGAAACATTTCCAAACACTGTCTGCATAAATACAAAAGGTATTAACGAAACACAAGGCGAGTATGGAGAAATGTAAATACTACGACGGATAAACTTATGAAAGAAAAATCAAAGTATAAAAATATCGATATCAAATTCAAAAGAGTAAAAAGAGGTGAGAGAAAGATCCTTTTCACTCAGTTGACAATTTTTTATGTAAAAATTTTAAGTAAAGAGAGGGAGCGATTTAAATTACTTCTTTTACCGTAGAAAGCGCGTTGCTGGGATTAACTTCTTAAGGTTGTGGTGTTTTTGAGAAAGCTATACATAATAAGATGAGTTGGATATTTTGTTACAATGTTACATATAAGGGAGAAAATTGAAGGTATTGCTTAATAAGAATACGTAGAATTGATGTGTAGGTTTTCAGATATTTAGCTAAAAGAAAAGATAAAGCTATAGTTAAAAGTTTGTAAAACTACATAACGACAGTGAAGGCAGAGAGAGAAAAATTATATTAAAAGTTATAGATTAAACCAGGTATGGGCAACCTTTTTGAATCCGCGGGCCGGACTCAAAGATTATAATGTCGTGCAGGGCCAAAGAGTAGATAATAGGTAATATTTTTTTTAAGTAAAAAAATGAAGCCTTTTATTATATATATTTATGAAGTTTAACTCTAAAGTTAAAAATTAATCTGGATTTATACAATATCTAGATTACATAAAATAATTATAATTAAGTTACATTAATCTGGACCCGGCGCGGATCCAGCACGGCTCCAATGGGGGGGAGGCACTTCTTCAGACCATCATCTTTATCTTTTGAAAAAAATGTCAAAATTTTGGAAATTTTCTAAAATGTATCACTCAAGGTCCCCTTTTGGTACCGCTGGGGGGTCTGGGGGTCCTCCCCCAGAAAAATTTTGGAAATTTGACCTGTAAAAGTAGGTTTTTAACTCATTTTGAGTACTTTTTGGGACTTTTTTTCGTACTTATGAATGATTTTTGGGTCCAAGGGGGGGCACTTTCCAGAGTGCCACCCCCTGTATCCGCCTCTGATCTTGACTAGAATAATATTACATACAATAATTATAAAGTTAGTTACATTAATCTACAATAGATTAATATTTTGATTAGAAACAGAAATTATAATGTTAAAGTTACAAAAATCTGGAAGAATAATATGTGATTTTTGAGTACAATTTTTAAAATGTTCCGCGGGCCGGACCAAATGACATGGCGGGCCGGATCCGGCCCGCGGGCCGGAGGTTGCCCACCGTTGGATTAAACGATACACGATCATAGAATTCTTTGTGTGATTCCTACTTTTTTAAACTCACATTGAAGTACAATACAAAAAAAATCACATTTCAAAGAAGGATGTAAGATTTATGAATGGTAAACATGATGTGTGACTGAGAATAATTTTAATACACCTTATTTGTGGGTTCTATAATTTGTACTGTGAAGCAAGACATTTATGTTTTGCATACATAGGGAATTTAGACAGACTTGCTAAATTGCATTAATACATCTCCGGATTCCGTGGGAGTTCTGTACTAAAAGAAGCAAATTTATATAGTTCATCAGTGACTTCAATAAGTATTCAATTAATAATTATGTGTAATATAATAATTGATTTTTAATAATTGGAGAAAACACACGAGCTCACAACGAACAAAAAAAAAGTTAAAATTTCATCAAATCAGGTGGAAAAACTATGACGAGCATTGAAAATAAAAAAAAAAAAAAATCCACCAATCAAACTGGTTGTGGAGTCAAGTAATTATTCATTCCATTGATAAATTTCCTGGTCAATGCGCGTCTAGCAGAATGATGGATACGACACACATGCAAAAACGAATGTTTATTTAGGAGTAGCATCACACGAAGGAGGAAATTTATGAATGCTCAAAGGTATACGCGTTAGGCGCCGCCCACTGTGTTGTAGACTGGTAAATGTTATGTCTGATGTTTTCGGAGTCACCAATATTACAAAGGAACAATGCTTGCGAAATTCACGCCATATTTTTAACACTTTTGTTTAATGCTTTTGATGATGACATATACGGATGGATTCATTAGATTTTCCTTAGAACCTCCCCACCCTCATTTTTAAAGCAAATATATATTAAAAGTTGGATTATTTATCAAACCACTGCTAAAAATCACGTTAAAAATTTAAAATAATACTTCAAATTCGATTGTATTGCATTTGAAAAAAAAATGGTCAATTACCGTTATGGAATCCAAATGTATCAAAAATCTAAAATATAATTTCTTATAATAAAGAACTTGAAGAACATTTTAGATTTTCTATGAATGCGATAGAAGGATGATAAATTATTTTAAAATTTATAAGGAATGGGCATTGGACGACGATCTTTAAAATCCCTTACTCTTCTTGTTGTTACAGTTTTTTTTATCTTTCCGCATTTCCTGATATTGATTTTCGAAAAGCAGAAAATATTTTAAAATATTGTAATATAGGATACTGCATGTAAAGCATACTCTTCCCTGCATTTCAAAGGACAAACGTTTCAAAAAGGGAATAACTTTATGCATAAAAAGGGATTTTCAGTAATTTTTCAATAAAAAAAATATTATAAAAGGGAAGTAGAGAAAAAGGATTTTTAAATTTAATGCAATTTCAAAGAGCATAGGAAAAACACACATACAAACAAGAGAACTGCCTAATTAGATATTTAGTTTTGTAAACAAAAGAAACAAATTTCAAACTATAATTGTTTTTTAATAGTAACCTATTTCGATATATTAAAGATAGATTAGAATAGTATATTTTTCACCAAAAGAGAATCCTTTTGAAAGAAAAATGTGCAAAAACGTATGAGACCAATTTTGTTTGCTTATTTCTTTTGGGAATGCAAATTATAGAGCTCTCATAAAAATATTTTTAATTATTCCTATATATTTAAGAGATATTCGCTTCTAGTATTTGGCTAGCCTGGGACTGAAAATAATTGATTTTGGTAAGAACCAGTTCAAATACAATAATTGTCTTCTTTTGTGAATTACTTTTGCATGAAACGCTTTTTGTTGTTTTCCCTGTCTTGATGGATGAGAACCAATTAACAGTTCGTGGGCGTGGCCTAATGGGAGAGGAGGAGAGTTGCCACCGTTATTTTCCGGTGTAAAGAAGCGTATCCTTCAGGTGGGCCCTATTTAATGCAATAACAATGCTAAGAAATCATTTCCCCTGGTTACCAAACACCCATATGCCAAAAGGGCGGAGCAAAAGAAAAACCAATAGAATTCATGGTTACCAAAGCATTCAATATCTCAATAGTAATAAATCACCAACTGGGTGCATTTTTTATGAATTCGTTAATTGTTTTTTGCTCAAAGGATCACATAAAAACAGCTTCCTGCGGTTGCTGAGCTTAACAGTGTATATAGTGTAGTCCGAAAAGAGAAATAAAAATTTAAGTCTGTTCAATTTGAATGCAAATAAACTATTTCAAATTATTTTTTAAAAAATCCAATCACTAAACGATGTATTTCAAGAGGTGCCCAAACAAAATTTTTAACCTGCACACTCGAAATGATGTTTTCACAATATTAAAAGTAACATCTTTTTATCTCACTCAGCTATGAAAAAACTATACAACCGTTAAGTTCTCTCCTATTCTAATAACAAAAAATCTGGTTTTTGAATTTATGAAAAACAAACTTTAAGTTTATTTTGAGCACGAAATTATTCATTTTTTTAGCTTTTCAATTAAATTTTCATCATTTTAAAGTTCAGTCCTGAACGAAGGATAATATAAAGATCCAAATATATCTAGGAGGCATTTTATCACAAGAATTTAATGTTAATCATTATGTAATAAACATTAAAAAAAGTTCCTAATGGTTCAACAAACGGACTGATAAGGTCATTAGTTACAAATGAACACTAAAATTTCAAAGTAATCCTTTAAAGATTTTGTTGCTGTGTCATATTGTGTTTTAGAAAATTTTTGAAATAACGAGTAAACAATTAGGTACTTTCAATAATAAAATAATCACAAATGATTTTCTTACCAAATTTCCCGCATTTTATGTCCCTTTACACAGATTCATTAGGTTGAAGTCACATCCTTTCATGGCTTTTTCATGGCTTATAATAAATAAATTAAACTAAAATTACAGAATCCCGGGAAAATAGTATAAATTTTAAACCCAAACATGCCTAACAACCTTCAAGTACATCAATTTCTCCCCTAAAAAGTCTTAACGTTCCTTGAGCTAGTAATCAACAAGAGTTAAGGAACCCCACTCGAAGCCCTCACGCAACCCCGCTTTGCATAATGTCCGAAGGAAGCGCCTCTTCATTGATGAGCGGCGCGTTTAAAAATAGCTCTTGAAAATGAGATACTCCTTGCTATAATTAATCTTGTTCACCGGCGCTCGGGATCGATCTCTGGCCGCCGCAACCGTCGGCTGAGCGGCAGCGCTCCGGTGGCCCATCGGCGGCGGCGGTGGAGGAACCTTGCCGTGAAACTATCTCTATGGGAGAGTTTTGAAGGTTTTCCTGCTAGTTGTTTGTTGATACTGTTTTGGGATGTTTGGATGGGAGGGTACTCTGCAAATGCTTTAAACACTTTTGCAACGCGAACCAAACGCAATAATGAACAAGTCTAATCATAAGCGTTTTGATAATGTGCGATAAAAAGTTAGTGCCGTAAGTGTTGCCAAAAAATTACAAAGGCAGAAATATGTGTTCTTATCGTGTTTCGACCCAAACAGAAGAACACCTTCATAATATTTTACAACCCGAGTTGGATAATATAGAAGAACAAGTGCATGCCAAGCTCAGAAAGTTTTAGAATTTTGCAGAAAATCTTTTTAAATAATTTAAATTTTTGATAAATAAATTGATTTTTTTCTTACTGCTGTTACTTATGAAGCATTATTAGAGTATTTAGATGAACAATGAAACTGTCGTTATGTTTTATGTCAAAATTTAAACAACTGTAGGCACTTAATTAGGATGCAGAAAATATTTGAAGGAATTTTTGTGCGCAGATTAAAAAAAAGTTTATTTTTACCCAACTGTGTCTACAACACGATTGATAGGACGCAATTTCAGGATAGAATACATTTCCAACAACATATTCAGAACACTAATCACAACACAAAAAGCTGTTAAACTATTCTACCTAGCAGCCCAACTAAAGTGTTGTTAATTTTAGGACAAAAAGAAGTGTTCTAAAATGTGTTTATAATATGCAGAGCATTTGCACTATAAGAAAAAGGTTTCATTCCATAACGAAAAGGAAAATTTTCTTACAAATTTTGAGACTTTTACGGTGAAATAGATATTTCCTTTTGCAGATTTTTAAAACATTAATACAAAAATGGGTTTCAAGGATTTTGTAGCAATAAACTAGGAAATTTTATTTTTAGTAATATTTTGAGTTAAATAAAGTCAAACATTTTTAAACAATGTCATTAATGTTTTTCCTTGAACCACAATGAGACTAAGAATGAAGATGTTCTACGTAAACGTTACGATGATTTCACTACTGGTGCTGATAGTTTAATTAATAATTCAAATTAATATTTGTCATACCAATCTAGGGTCTAGAGAGGTCTTTCAAAAAGATTTCCTACGAATTTGAGATGCTTAAGGGGAAAATTTAATTTTGGGGATTTAAATGTCCTGTTGCAGGTTTTTTAACTTTAGTATACTAAAAATAATGTTAAAGTATATTGAAAAGTAATTAATATCTACGTTTTGATTTTTAAAATCTTAAAAATTAATAGGCTAAACAAAATTTCTTGAAATGTTCGTTTTGTTCGAAAAAGTATTAATACTTGTATCTCTTAAGTATTCACACAAAATCTATATCTAGTACTTGCATTTTTAAGTAAAGAAACGTCTTCACAATTCGAACTTTGAGTATAAGCTCTTAAGATTTCTCTATTGTTACAATTAGAATTTCACAATTCTTTCATAAGAATTTATCAGTCAGTGATGAAACCATAGAAAATATTATTTCTTATCGTATTCCCCTTATCATTCCTTCACTTATCCGATATTAAACATCGATCTATTGAGCAAGAGAAACATATTTTTATCACAGCTAAGAGAAAATATTCTAAATATTAACGGTTTTAGGCATGTTTATTTTATAGAAACTAGATAGTTCGGTAAAAAGATAATAGAAAAATGCAAAATATAGCAAAGAAATCTGAAAATCGGGAAAGTGAAAGTTAAAAGGAGTTTCGAGTTTAATTTACATCAAGTCAAGAAAGATGAAGCTGACTGATTGGATGTTGCTCACGTTATAAATTTCTGTTGTAATTATCTACCCTTTTTTATTCGAAACTCGGCAAATTTAAAACCTAAACGGTCAAAATAAATTGACAAAAAGGACAGACGCAGTTTCAGTTAACAAGACATTATTATTGAGCATAAAAGTAAAATTGTAGCAAACAACTAATAAACTAATTTCTTTCATAAAATTCCGCTTCATGCACAATCATCCACAAATAATATTTTAGACGAATACCTCAAAATAAGGACAGTCCATTACACAGAAAGCAAAATAATTAAACAGAAAATTGCAAGCCTAAAAAACTGATAACTTTATGTTCTACATTCAGGAATGTTTTGCCAATACAAGAAAGAAAGAATAAAAAACTATGCTAATATAAAAATCTAGAAAGTCACGTGTCTCAGATTATTTTAATGTTTAAGTTACTTCATTTATCTTTCAGCTGCTACCGAAGTTACAATTACGCGGAAGTCAATTTAGAACAAAAATGTGTAATCTAAAAAGGCGAAAGCTAACATAAAATAAGATGCCCTTAGCCGTCCGAAACTAATCTTTCCACCATAATGAATATGAATGTGGATGGGAGAAGTCGAAAGAGATCTTTTTTTTTTTGCTCTCTGTGGCGGGGAGAAAAGTGGACAGTTAATGAAAAAAGGGAGGGGAAGAATGTGACGATTTCATCATGAATCACGTGCTCTAACTCGAGTCGGACAAACATGATTGGGCCATGAAATATTCGGTGAATTTTGGGAATAACATGGGTTAGAAAGGGAAAAAAAACTTTACAGTAAGGAAAAAAAATTCTCTGTTAGATTGGGTTCGGTAGAACGAATAAAAGAACAGTTCCATGCATAATATATATTAATTTCAAAAATTAAATAATTATTTCTGTGTTATTTAAGTTTTAGTATTCTTTCTAAAGAAAATAAATCTCAGAAAATTTTATTTTCAAACATATTTTTTTAAGCAAAAAAATACGCCATAGGAAAATTCTATAACAGTCAAAACTGCGTTAAAATCTATCGCAAATAAAGTCTCAAATAATAAAAAAAACTCGTAAAAATTTAATTCTACATAGCGTTTTTTATTGTAAGAATTTTATAGCAATAAGGGTTATATTGTATGTATGTATAAAAATATTTAATTTATTTTGAATATTAATTTTAAAATTTTACTAGTTTTAATTATTTTAAATTATAAAGATTTAAAAGTAAAATTCGTGCTACTTCGAAACTTTTTTTTTCGCATAAAATAAGCAAAAATTAAAAAGTCTCTTGCTGTAATAATATAAATTTTTATTTTAAGTATATTTTTATTAAGTATATTTAAAAGAATATTGCGAGAACATGCTTTTTAACACTTCCCATTCAGCATAAATTATGAAACGAAAACATATCCCTAGCGTGCATAAAAAATAAAATTATTAGGAGAAAAATAAAAAAAAAGTGTACTTATCTATTCAGCACAGAGTCCATCCTCGCTCCACCCATCTCAGGGCTGGTTCTCCACACCAGAGATGTCCTCTCCATCCAAATAATAAAAAAAAGTAGCCGGGAGAAATGTCAGGAAAAAAAAGGGGGGAACACAGTAAAAACCAACATCCGAACGAAAGTCTCGAATCGGCAACAAATTCAACCACCAGTCGGGATCGCGATTTGAGGTAAAATATCCAACACGCAGCGAGCGGGGGCCCTGGCGGCCACGGAAAGTTAGGTGCTACTGTCTGCCAGCCGAGGTCCGTGGCGGGCAGGTCGCCAGTGGAAGTCGCCAAGGGCGCCAACGGCGGAGTGAATGGGATGGGATCCGCTCTCGCTGTAACCTCCGGCTTCCGCTGTGGTGTGTGTGAGGGCGGGGAGTCCGCGGCTGAGTTTTGACGGCTCTATAACTTCCGAGAATGTGGTCGGTTTCCTGTGGACCGACTAATCACTTGCGACCAGGTTGGGCCAATGAGAAAGAAGGTTCCTGGAAATAAATTATGAATTAAGTGAATGGGTTATGAGGCTAAAGGGTGGAAGCAGGTATTAAGGCTATAAAAATGTTCCCTTCCCTTTTTTATAATGTGATATTAATTGTTAAAGGTTATACTAAGCATCTTTGAGTCAAGAAAGGTAGCTAGGGATAGAAGGTTAAGACATAAAACTATTTTTCTATACATTTTTAATGCCCTAAAAACTTTATGTGATGTATATTTGTGAATTCATATATTAAGTACCGAACCTTTCTATACCGTCTCCATGATCAAAAATACAACAAAGTATATCTATATAATAGTTTACAAAATATTCTGGAAGTCAGATATATTTTTTAGGTATTTTCAAGTTTTAAGAAAAAGGGAAGGAGTTGAATACTTATTTACATCACTCATGATTATGGTATTAAATAATATTCGAAGCGTATGTTAGAAAGGAATATTTGAGTAATTGTCAAAGTTTTGTCCTGACCATTTTGTATACTTATATCACTAAATGAAGGATTATTTCATTTTTATAGGAGTTAGTTATAAATGAACGATATTTGTTATTAAATTAAATGAATTTTCTAATTAGTCATTTAAATTCTTGGAAAAGTTTAAATTTTTGAAATGTATATTTTTGCTGAAAATTATCTTTATACAAAACCATTGAAAAAACTACCAAATTACATGGAAAGTTTGAATTTTTAAATTTGAGTAAAATACAAGTATTATTACCAAACTATTCAACGTGGATAAAAAGAGTTTGGGGTGGAAGTTTTCCAAGTTTTTGAACACAATTAATCTTTTAACTTTGTTTTCAGAACGAGATAAAAAAAAATAAGACTAACAAATAATACTGTAAAAAGAACACTTACCACAGATAAACTTCAGCACAAATTTGCCCAGAATCCACCTTGAGGAGCAAAATCCCAAACTTTTAAAATCACATCTCCTGTGTAAATCCCAGTAAAAGACCTGCAAGGGAAAAATCACAAATTTAACCACAAAATTCTCAACTTCAACATCACCTACAAAATTCAAACTCAGCACACAAAAATTACACTCAACGAAAATCACTCACATCCACACCTCTCCCACACATTGAAGTGATCTCAGAGGAGCCCGATCACAATGCACAACAACCCTTTCCCGAGAACGGCCGCACTAAAAAGGCGAGAAGCGGCCAAACCTCCGCTACCGCCCGCCCCAGACTGCCGCTAGAGGGCGCAGTGAGGGGTCGTCGACTCTCGGCATTCCAGCCGTCCTCCCCCTTCTCTCCTCTCTCCACCGCCTCTCTCTCTCTTTCTCCTTTTTATTATTATTATTATTATTATTGTTTATTATTGAGAGAGAGAGCGCGTAGTTTCCAACTTTTTCTTATTTACTCCCCTTCTTCTCCGGGAAGGAAGGAAGGTCCGCGTGAGATGAGGAGTAAACGGAGAGGCGTTTCCGCTTACTCTCACCCTTGCAGTAATTGCGAAATGAGTGAGTTAGGAATGGAGTAATTGAGTGAGTTATTTAACCAGACGAAGTATTTCCCTATTGTGTTGGCGAGGATTGGAGCTGCCGACTCAAGGACCTTTCGATCGTCGAGAAGGAAGTTTGACTCGCTTGTGAATTGAACTATACTTAGATATGCTTCTGGAGTCAGTAGAAGAACCTCCAAATATCCAATAAAGGATATAATAGTTCAGAGTTGACAAACTACGGGTTTATTTATGAAAATGTTATAGATATGGGATACCTGTTTCTGTTTTATGATACATTAACTTTCTAATTTATCAAAAATCCAACGATAGAATCATTACATTCAGTAAATTTTTACCAAACCAGTGATGGATGATTATTAACATTTACTAACATTGTTCGTGACGATAATATTAATCTTGGGAATATAATAAAGCTTATATTGATTAAAAAAAGGCCATCAATATATCAGTTTTCATATAAAGCATGTATTTGAAACATCATAAAGGCTAATCCCCTATTTTTTTAAAACATATGTGAAAATATTTTTGCAGAAGACAAGATCTCAGAGAAGAGACCAAACTTCCTTATTCTCACGCTTTTTAAATTTACCTTCTGTGTAATTTGAAAGCAATTTACAAAATTACGGTCACATATTGATGAAACAAAACTAATTTTAAATGTTTCAAATTCTATGTATATTTTTATATCACATTCTTTGTTTTAAAGACTTAAATATCAAGGAACTGTTTTTTTTACTTCTTTTACGTATAATTATATTCAGTGATACTTAAGTATAAAATACTGCAACATGTAATTCTGTAAATAATTAATTATACCTACAACATAAATACTTATTTAAGTAATTTGTAAATACTAGTTTCCTTAAACTAATAATTTAATAGTGTTCTTAGAGAGATCAATTAATTACTGTCAGAAACACCTCCATCAATGTTACCTTAAAATCAGAAAAATTCACCTCAACCTTTCATCTTAAGAAAAAGAGTAACAAAAAGGGATTGTTCAAAATAAAATGTTTTTAACATTTTTATAATAGTTTAAGTTAGCCCGTTAACCCCTTTTAGTTTTAAATCCCATTGAAACATCTCTACTAGATACATTTCAAAACCTTTCCCATCATAGTCAACGCCCAAATATCCTATAAAATAAAGATCCTTTCTCTCTCCTTCCTTCTTTTCCCAGAAGCAACCATTGAAAGCCCTAAAAGATCCCCGAGATGAACCCAACAATAGACCCAGTGTTCCAAAACTCAAATAAAGCCATCCAGATTTAAGTACAAACAATTCGGTAGCAGTAACGGAAGACAGGCGCGTCTAAGTTCAACCTAGAGAGCGAAAAAATGCGCCTCATTCTCTGCATAGTTTGGAGGTTACTCACTCTCTTTCGGAAACCAGTCGCGCATAGCTCTCCTCTCTCCCTTCACTCTTCATTTCAATTCACACTCCGAAATATAAAGCTAGGGATTTATTATAGATCACGCGAAGCATCATCAGTTACCCTATGGACGACCGTCGTATATAAATTTGGATTCAACTGTGATGCATAACGTCAGTATTAAGAGTGCGTGATTTCTTCATTGTTTCGAATAACGATTTAAAACAATCTAAGAAAAATGGAAAAACTAGTTTTAGAACAAGAGGGGTAAAATATATGGGATGCAGAAAATGTTTCAGAGACCACCAAAATTTCATCAGAATACAATTTATTTGGTCTAAAGTTTCCCTATATTTTCATTAAAATTTCCCCAAAAATATTCCCATATTTTCATTTCAGTTGATGTTACAATATAAGTGTAAAGTTGATAATGAAGAACTTTCCTCAAGACTATTAATTATACTTATAAATTAAAAATGGATGATATAAAATATATTTCCGCACTCTCCATATATACCTAGTCATCAATAGCACTTCTTACAGTCATAATATATTCGACACAGTATTAACAAGTTATTGAATAAATATTTCCAAACTAATTTAATTAATGAAATAATATCTTTGAAAAATATTTAAAATTGTCATAAATGTTTGGCAATAATAACTTATATAAGTAGACCTGCCAGCTTTTCCCCTTTGAAAATGAAGAAACCACTAAAATTTAATACAAGTTTTCCAAAATTAATTAAGTTTCTGAAGCTTTACAACAAAACTCAATAGAGTGTTTCTAGAAAAGCTGTAGCAGAGATATTACTACAGAAAAAATGCAAATACATTGCCATCTAATTAAAATAAAAAATAGGAGATATCTTACAATAATCAGAAGATAC
Organism: Tetragnatha montana; assembly: GCA_963680715.1. NCBI lineage: Eukaryota > Metazoa > Arthropoda > Arachnida > Araneae > Tetragnathidae > Tetragnatha > Tetragnatha montana. The sequence goes on from OY796675.1 coordinate 45,113,269, forward strand.
TTTAATATCCCTCAAAACATTCTAAAAATCTTTTAAATTTGTATACCAACTTCTCTAAAACAATTTTTTAAAGATTGAGTTTTTATTAAAATATAGTTTTCTTGATTATTGAGCTTCTGTTAGGTAATAAATTACCAAATAATCAATAAATTTTAATTTTTATGGACTTATAAATATTTTTATTTCTTTTTTTATTCTCTTATGTAAACATACGTCCCATTTGCTCAAAATGCCTCTTGTCTTTAAATATGAATTAAACTGTTTTTCTATATTTTAAATAATATCAATGTGATCAAACAAGAACGCGGATCTTTTGTGAAAATCACTGATTCTGTCACCTACACGTTGTTTTTCTTGCATATCAATCGCATGACGGGGAAAAGCCAACACACAGAATTTCATATCGCCAAGAAAGCAAACTGTTTTTCAGCGTAGATCCGTATTTTTCTCACACATCTATAATTCCATAGTTTTCATCTAATTTCCGTAAAATTTGGAGTTTGTGATGTAGTCACAAACCAAAGTATGTTTTTACTAATAACAATTGAATTTGTGGAGTTTTTCTTTATAAACTTGGACAAAACTTCCTCGAACCTCGTTCTGGCGTTCGGACATATTCTGTGCGCCTGTATACATCCGTTTTCACTTATATTATTATTACTACTGCGATATATTCTCAAGGAAAAAAATATAAGTACAAAGGGATAATTATTTCCACCATTGACCAATATTAATTATTTTCCTTCACAGAAATTTGCAAAGTTTTTACTTTATAAATTTTAACCCTTCCAATTCTAAGCCGCCCGCGATTCCCATTGGATCCTATCAAACATTCGGGGCAGCTAGGACTGAAAGGGTAAAATATAAATTTAGCACATTCAACATGCTAAAATTTCTCTTAATTAAAAGGGATCATTATTATCAACTTTTAAGAACGTATCCAAAAATTTTGTAGACGCTCCTGAAATTACAAGAGGGATAGTTCTTAAAAGTATGAAAGAAAAATATCTAGTATAGAAGATTTGAAACCATTCTCTAAATAAAATATCTTGGATATAGAGTAACAAGTTCAATGAAGTTAAATCTTTCAAATAACAATATTTTGAAGCTTTTTATCACAACAGTTCTATTTTTAAAAATCTTCACACAATTACGCCAATTTGAAAAAATTGTAGTGTTTACAATACGGGAACGTTATCCATTAAACATAGTTTTTTAAACAATGTATTATTAAAAAGGGCACGGAGTCTGACTTTTTTAATATTTACGATGTTAATACAGTCGAACCCCAGGGTAAGGGTTATCACCTGACGTCTTTATTTTATTTAGAAAATTCTAGGGGGTTGGAAAAACGACACTTTCATTCCAACTTATCAATGAAATCCACTTAAATTTCTATAGTTGTTAGTTGTGTTAAATACACAAGTGTCTGTCTCTAAACGAAGGTATTTAAATCCTAAACTCATCTTAATATTAAAACAATAAAAGGTACCAATTCCAATACAAAGAACACGAATACTTCAAAATGAAACGGGGGATAAATAAATAGAAAGTAACTCAAAAACTTCACACCCTCTGCCTATCTCCATGACTAATGCCGGCAGCGACTCCCTCCGGTTTTTCCGAGGAGAGAGAGCCCAGCACCGGGAGCATTGCACTCCGCCAGACACATAAAAATAGTTTCCGACTCCCTTATCCGCGCTTCCAAATGCGCTAAAACTTTGGAAATGACGCAAAACACACCTCTTCGCGCGTCGTCGGCAGAGACAAAGGCCCGCCTGCCGTCGCAGATAGCCCGCTCAGGCACTTTGTCACCGGAGCGCTCCTTTTTGGCTTTTACCTGCCGTGACCCCCGCCGTGGGAAAGGTATTTCCTTGCTGCCGTGGGTGGCCAGCTCCTTTGCCAGTGCCTCCTCCGACATTCCCCGGGCAATATCCGTATCGAATCCCCGTTGCCACCAGTAGGGAGAAATGTTTCTGAAATAATTAATTAAATCCGCAGTTTGAAAGAGGGGAATAAAGGCCCGAAATGACTTTTATGGGATCTATGTATTATTAGGACCTTCAAACTTTGTTCTACACTTGAGTATAAGCAGGGAAAATAACTTCCTCTATAGGGGTGATATAGTCCATTAAATTGAGTGTTAGACAATAATTTCTCACACATTTCTTAATAATCGAGGTAAAAATTTGAACTTAATTTGTCTCAGTTTTAATACTATGTCCCAGTCTTTTAATGGCTAACATTTTCGTTATAAACTGATCGAAGATGTAATTTAAGTTTAAATTTAAAGGGATCTGGGATACATTTTTAAATTATTAAATAGGTTTGAATTTGGAACTTTACTTCAAGATTAACAAGGGTAAAAATCCCGGTGCAAAACATATATTAGAAAGTTTTCCAAAAAAAGTTATTATTATTATTTTTATTCTTTCTTTCTTTATTTTTTGAAAAAAGAGTTGATTAGTGTGACATTGCTAAAACTCGAAATATTATAAATTAATTTTCAAAAATATTTCACCTTTCCAAAAGAAACATACATTTGATTTTGATTCAACGTTTCAAGAAATATTAATTTAATGAAAAAAGAAAACATTTAGAGAAAAGTTCTTGAGAATTTCATATATTTTTTAAATTTATGTTTTAAAATGCTTTTCTCAATTACTGAAACAAAATCAAAGAAAACAGGTTGAAACGTTTGAATTTCCAATTTTATCTCTTGAATAATTTTTGATATGTCATAAGAATTTGAAGATTAGAAATGTTAAAAAACGCATAATAGAGAAAAACACATTTGAAGATAGGTTTATAGTGACTTATAGTACTATTATTTTCTTTCATGTATTCCTTTGTAACTAAGGTAGAATAAAGGTAGAATGTTGCCCGTGGCTACAATCTTGGAAATGTATATTAATAAATAGAATAAATCTTTACTTTAAAATTACATACTTTACATACATACATACATTTAAAATACATACTTTTGTTTTTATGATTAATTCTCTTTTTAAATATTCAGTTAAGAAATAATTACTTTTCAACATATTTAAAATTCTCTAGCTATTTCCTTTTTATCTTTATGCAAAAATCTTAGGAGAAAAAGAACTTTAAAGCATATCAAATTTTAAAAAAAGTGTTTATGGTATTGAAACACTCTAATTTCCCATTAAGATTCGCGAAAAAAAATCCATATAGATTATTTATCCGTACAATTTTTAATACTTACAATAAATTCATTTTATACATTAAAAAAATATTTAAAACGTTAAAAAGGCTGAGTAATTATACCTTTGTTACAAAAGACAACTTTTCTACAATTTTTAAATAAGTTTCAATTTTAAAAAGGTTTTATAATAAGCTTAAATGTATAAAATAAACGATACAATTTAAAAGTAAAATTTAACATGAAGGAAAATTTTTGGGGACCGATTTTTGAAAGCTTAAGTTTTATGATTCTTAAATGCAAGATATTCAGAAATTCACATTTTTAAGAATCTTTAATATGCTTCAATATATTTTAATATTAAAGTGTTAACAACTATGTTCATTGAGAGAACTTAAAGTCTTGTTGCAATTTTAAGCAAATCATATTAGTAGTGCTTAAACAGCAAACACTATGATTAAGTATCATGACTTGATTGAACAAAAACATTGTTAAAAATAAATGATCATACTTGGCATAGTAAAAAATAATATTACTTTGAATATTTTTGAGAATATATTAATGAAAATGCTAGTTTTGAGGTAGAATTTGCAGCAAGATTTCAAAAGCTAAATTTTACGTCATTAATAAAAAGTACATGGTAAAATTTGTCTGAACAATACAAACTAATTGTGGCATCATCACATATAATAGCATTTAATACTTTGTCCTACATCATATTATTTAAAATATTTTAATACAATTTACAAACGCATTAAAAATACATTCGATTAGTGTAGCTATAACCAAAATAACTATCGCAATCATCACATATAATAGCATTTAATACTTTGTCCTACATCATATTATTTAAAATATTTTAATACAATTTACAAACGCATTAAAAATACATTCGATTAGTGTAGCTATAACCAAAATAACTATTGCGTAACATATTGTTTTAACGACACACATTAAAAACAAAGTTTGTAACTATTTTGTATCAAAAGTAACTACGCTGTTGCAAGTAGACAAAATTTAATCAATTTTGACCCCAATAAACGTACAAAAGCAACAATATTGACTTGTTTACTACGTTATATTTAGGAAGTTATGGCTTAAAAGATTGTTAAACGGTGCACTATATTTAACTACATCTCGTGTTATGCTGCTGATAAGATAAAATGGAATTCATGAAAGGAATAATAAAAACAAAATCTTATAGTGGAAAGTAATTTGCAATTTCAATTATTATTTTCTTGTTCCAGTAAATATTTACCTTTAAAACTACATTATCTACCGTTATGACTTGCTTAATTTCCCTTTTGCAATGGTAATATGGAGAGGATGAGGGGTGAGTCACAAGTTGAAGTAACAATAAAAGTTTTACAATTATTTTTAATGTGAGCTGAACCAATCAGAGTAATTCATTGAGATTAAGTTTAAACAACCTACTAATAAACTATAAATGTTGTTGATGTTTGAAAAATAATATTACTGTAATCTATGGTTTTAGTAATTTTTAATTTAACTATTAACTTTGCTGATGACTTTTAAAAGGCGTATTTAACAAATATTTCTCCCTCATATTAATACATACATTGGTTCTAAAAATGTAATATGCTATTTAAAACTTTATGGAGCATTGCAAAAATTTGATAAACATTTAAATAAAAAAATATTTAAATTCAAGATTAAATAAAGTAAACTGTGGAAAAATACTTATTGTCGTAGGTATTAATACTTGTTAAAATGAAAAATAATTCGTAATAATCTAATATAAATGGGAGGACGGGGAGTGACTATAAATCCAATTTGTATCCGATAATATCTGTACAGAATAAATGTTTTAAAATTTTAAATTACTTTAAATCCACTAATACACCTCATTATAAATCCCTAAGATTGATAGCAATCCGTTATAATGCCTTTTATAGAATAATTTTACAACTTTTTAAAAATAAATTACTTTGTAAATTAAAAGGAAATATTTCAGAAAGACGTCCTAATGTAATCTTTGAACTACGAATTATACGTAAAGAAATTTATCGCAAGCATTTTCTTTATTTAGCTCCTAAGTTATACAATAGTTTACCATTAGAGTTGCAGTCAGTGAACAATTACTATCATTTCTAGAAAGTTTTATTTACGTTTTTAATTGAAATTGACGATATTGATTTATTTTTCCACTTTTAGAAGCGAAATATTTTTTATATTTTCCAGTTTGTCCAGAATGTTTGATTTATGTATGTTTTGATAAATTTATGTCTTATGTTTATTATACCTTATTTGTTTTCTATCACTTGTATTGTTTTGATTTTTGTGTAATCTTAATTATAATTGTTTCTATAAGTTCTTATGTCATGCAAGTAGTCACCTGTACTGGTTCTGTTGCCTCTTGGGGACCAATTCTTATTTTTTGTAGAGATTGTATTTTTAAAAATGATAAATAAATTATTATTATTACTACTAATAATAAACCATAATAAAAGTGGTTGCGATTTCTTAAAATCTCAAAAACTATTTTTAACTCATTCTTAAGTAGTGTAACATAATTTATAAGTCCTAAATAATCTCTTTTTCTTCACCAAATATCAAAATAAAGCTCATGAAAAGTTGATGCATTAAATAATTTGAGATAAACATTTATTTTCCATATTATTTATTGTTCAGCACAACACCACTAAATGGAGAATATTAATTGCGAATAAGAGCTAAGAATTCGTCAGCTTACAGAACTCTGGTGGTCCTTCAGTTCAACCAACTAACAGAGAGTTGGACAACCTTGGATAAACCATATCAATCTCAAACCGGTAGAACTTCAAACGCGGATCTACCGTCACCTTTCTCAAAAGACAGCCCGAAGCGTACGCGATAAGCGACGATCCAACCCTTCCTTTCTCAATCAGGTGCGTAAATTCCTCGGACCCATCGTCACGAGTGACGCAATCCGAACATTCTCGAATAATAAAAAAAAAGAAAGAGGAGAGTAGAGTATATTCCACTCCACACAGCAGAAACCCTTGCGAAACGAAATTCCGCATACCCCAATTAAAACTCTCTGCGCGTATACCTTGGATGGACTACGACTTCCGATGAGTGAGTGACTCATCTATTGAGTGAGTGAGTCATCGGTGTGAGTGAGTTTTGAGTCAGTGGGAGGTGGGCGAAGACGACGGCCTTCTTTGAGGACGGTGAGTGGGCAGGGTGGGCAGGGGCGACGGAAGTGGTGGGACGTCGCTGTGGAGCACACCCCTTCGGTTTCGGAATGGGTGCTGCTGCTGATTCACCACGATTTTGGGAGTTGGGATGAATGAGGTAATAGGTCAGTGAGTGAGCGTTGCGGCAGTGATGATGAGAGAAGTGCTCGAGAAAATTCGTGAATGAAAAAACTTTTATCGTTTGGGAACTGGTCATTTTATGAGAATGAAGTCATCTGATTACGGAATGAAAGATACTTTGTTGCTCTGGTTCTGATTCATTAATCCCTGACATTTAAAAGAATGTTGTGACTGTGAGGAGTGAAATTGTGTGGTCAAATGAATGAAATATACTACTTCCTTTGAATACGTAGATACTTACGGAGAGTATCTATGATCGTCATCGTATTGATTGCTCATTCTTTTCCACTAAGCTAATTTATTAGAATAGGAGGTTATGATGATATTAATAAAAGATTTTTCCTGATTAGCTAGATCCCATGATTATGAGTCAGAAAAGGGACGGAAGTATTGCTACATCAATTCATTTTTCTGAAAGTCTTGTTAGAGCATACTCTTGTGGAAATGATATCATAATCAGGAGGGGGATGATTGCATTTTCTTACAAATAAGAAATGAAAACATATAATAATGGAAGAAATGAAGTAAGTTATTTCAAAATGAGAGAGGAACATTATCTGAAACCATCCGTATTGCTTTTTAAGAACATATAAAGTTTATGTATTATTGAAAAAATTATTTTAATTATAATTTATTTTAGCTGTGTTCTACTTCCTTCACTCAAAATAAATCATTGGATTTAAGTAAACATAATTTTCCCCGTTTCTATTAGATGTATCTTTGAAATTCGACTTAGTTTACTGCAACAAATTTATTTAATTTCTTAAAAGTACAAAGAAATATTTCGATAGTTTAGGTTATGATATGTTCTCACATATCATAACCTAAACTATCGAAATATTTCAGCTTCCTATTTTGAAAATAGAATACTGAGAAGAATCTTTGGAGCCATATACGAAAATAACACATGGAGGAAAAGGTACAACTATGAAATAGAAAGGCTGATTAAAGGGAAAAATATTATAAGATACATTAAAGCTATGAGAATACAGTGGATTGGACATGTGGAAAGAATGAAGGAAACTGACATGTGCAAAAAAATTATGAGTGGAAAACTATATAGTAATAGGAAACGAGGAAGACCTAAACTAAGATGGCTGGACCAAGTTGAAGAAGACCTAAACAAAATGAAAATAAAAATTGGAAAAGGAAATCAGGAGAGAGGGCAACGTGGCGTTCTATAGTAGAGAAGGCCAAAGCCCACCAGGGGCTGTAGAGCCGTGCAGAGAGAGAGAGAGGTTATGATATGTTCTCACATATCATAACCTAAACTATCGAAATATTTCAGCATGGGAGAATCCGCACATAGCATCACTCGATATTAACCGATATTACTCAGATCATACAATATTATATTGTCAATTTAATTACACCACAATTTCATTCAGTAGGTACCGCATAATTTCGCGAGCTACTATTTTAGGAGAGGACCGGAAATAAACAAATAACAAGAATGATACCATGTAACTAACAGGGCTGACACATTGGAAATAATTCCTTCCCTCCCCTCTTGGGTCCCCAAAGCAACAAACGATCACCCCTAAACCACAAACGATACTCCCCACCGCAACAGCAAACACGCGAAACGAGCATTCCACAACCGAAAAGAATCCAGCCCGAATAATCGCCTCCGAATTTACCATCCCGCCAACTCGCATTCCAAGACGTATCCTTCCTCATTTCTCTCAACCCCCCCCCCCTCCTTCGCAAACGATTCTCTCCGAACATTTTTTATTTCGATTCCATCCCACCCCTGGGAGGAGATGCCTGCATAATACGGGGACGTGTTCAGACCGCTGATGTGCCCTGAGCCTTCTTTGGGCCCGAGTTAATGCCTGCTAAGCCCTGTTTGGGAATGTAAAGTTTTCCGCGCCGCTGGATTAAAGCTGCTCCAAATGATGGCTCTGTAATGATTGATAACGTTTAAATCTCCTTTTCCAGAGGAGTGCGGCATCAATTATGATCGTAATTTCCAGCGAGCGAACGGGTGCTCCGACTCCGTGTTTTGGTTTGCTCCGATATTTCTACTTGAAAAGAGTCAGTAGATGTGCGTTATTACGACGAAATTAGTCATAAAATGTCGAGTTTCAAAAGGGGAGAAATATTAAGAAAGTGTTAACTACTAATTTCAAACCCTGAAGGAGAGCAAGATTATGAAATACTACCTGAACATGTAACGAATGTATTACGGAACTTCTTAATGGTTTTGTTATTCAGGTTTTGATTGCAAATAATTTTAAGTTTTCGGAGCCTAAACGAATAACTTAATATTATAGATAATTTTGTAATGTTTTTTTGCATGTGCACTTTATTTTTAAGGATCTTGTTGGAGGAGAATATTAAGTTGCATGTAATAAAGTAAAATATTTTAAGATAATTTTACATACAATCTCTTTTTGACGTCCAGAAATGTCGCAGAAAGTCGTGCGAAAATTTAAATACAATATGTAAGTTTATTCCCATTGGAAAAGGAATTAACAGGGACTGCTTTTGTAAAAACTCTCTCCCCTCATCTTCTTTTCTTTCCTAATTTATTTTTCTCCTCTTCCTCCTTCTTCTCTTCTCTCTCTTTACATCTCTTCTCTTTTCCTCACTCTCTTTTCTCCTCTTCTCACTTCAAGAAAAATTATCTTTCTCCTCTTCTTTGCACTCAGCAACAAAACCCAACACCCACATTCTTACAGTTTTTCCCAATCTTACCACCCCTGAAAAACTACTCCTCTGTCCCAAATCACACTCCCAAAGAGAAGAAAAAAAATCCTCGGCAACAGGAAACTCTCCCAAACCCATTCTCAAAGAACGTCCAACGGATCGATGTGCATTTATACTCACGTTCCACTTTTAAAAGTATCCTCTGCGGTTACCCCATCTTTTCTCTGGAGAAAGGTGGCAACAAAAGCGAACACCCGAGAGAGAGAGAGTGGGTGGGATTGCATGCTTGACAGCAAAAACCCACCCAAGACGGAGGGAGAAAAAAATCTCCTTTCCCGAAATTCCTACCGACACCGGCTTTCATCTTTTATTTAGTCTCCGGCAGAAAGAAAAGGAAACTCTCCGCAACAATAACAGTAAAAAAGAAAGGTGTGTGTTAGGAACAAGATACCTTGACCAGTCGGGCTCAACTATTATCAGCGTTTTTCCTTATCAGGATGCTTATGCGTTCAGGCATTTAAGGAACAAGGGAGAAAGAACTACTCCCCCTGCATCCATTTGGGGAATGGGCTTTTTCGTGAGTCGGGGCACGTCCCTGCGGGGGTGGGAGGGGGTTCTTTCAATCACGAGTGTAGGTGGCCAGACCGAATTCCTGCGGTCGGATCGAAAATCCCCACAAGGAAAATCTTTTCTTTTCCTTGAGGTGGTCAAATGAGGTGAATACCGCTTTAAAGCAAATACTCTGGTGGTGTATTTAACTGCGTCTGGGGACGGAGGGAGAAGAGTGTATACACTTAAAATAAATTTAAATGGTAAAACAATATTATTAAAGTGAAGGTATTTTGTAAAAGATTATTTACTTTTTAGGTAATAAGCGTAGCCATTCAATTATTAAAATTTACTTACCACAGTCTAAACATTCTTAATTTTAAAGTTTTAATTTCGGTTTTATAGACCACAATAAATTAATTTGTTCTCAACGAATATCATTTAATTATAGCTAGAGGAAACTCTTTAAGTTTTTAAAACTGTTTATCACAGTAAAAATTACTTTGAATTTTAGAAATCCTAAAATGAACTAAGAATACGCATATTTACGGGGTGTGGCACTTAATGAAACTATATTTACCAAAAGAGGAAAAATGTTGTACCAAAACAATAACCAAATTTTTAAAATCAAATAGACAGATTTTAGATGCAATCTCAATATTATTTTAGAATCGTCCAGAAAACCTTCTCATTTTTTACAATGTAAATATTTTACTAATCTTTCGGTCTGTCCCTAAAACTCTAAAATGATTTTTTTTTGTATTTATAACTCCATTAATTACATCAAGAGTTTGACTTTAAAGGTTTGAACTTACAAACAACACAAAACAATCCATTAAAATCATGAGGAGCAACTAACTGTATTTTTAAATACTTTTCACGAAAAAAAAAATAACAAACGAAAAACTTCAGACATAATTCACTATTATTAAGTATTTTTTTGTATCAAAACAGTAAAGCAGTCACATCAGCAGTCAAAAAAACGTGTAGTCCTCAAAAATCTTAAATCAACTAAAGCTTGTTTCATTCAAACAATCGCGTTCAATTGACCCACTAAAAAGAGTTCATTAACCTGCGAAAGAGCAGCATCTTTGAAGAGCAACTGTATACGAAGGGCTTTTTTAAAGGACCGTGAATGAAGTTGCACAGTCAAAAGCTCCCGACAGATGCAGATAAGATGATTTTTTGATAGTGAAAAGCTTTTGAATTTTGAGAGGAACCTTAGGGCGTCACTACTGGCGATGCTGATGTTGCAGTGGTTGTTCAAGTATCGTTTTAAAATTCTAATTGAGGAGGGGAGGATTTTGTAAGCGAAACCTAATACAGATGGGAAAGAAAATGTTCCTAACAAAATTTCCTAAAAAAATGTTCCTAATGTTCCTAAAAATTTTTTTCCAAATGTTCCTAAAAAAAAGACAATCTGGACATCTATTTCGCCGAATTCAATGGGCGGGCTATATATATTTTTCCCCTCTACCCTTTTATGTGTTTAGCGAAGCTGGGATATCATATCTTTACGAGCACAAAAAGTTAATTTGCCCTTTTTTGGACTTAATTCCTTTTTCAAACTGATCATTTAATTTAAATTATAGTATAAATAATACTTATTGAGTTATTATAAGAAGTTTAAAAAGCAGCTACCAACCTAACTAGAAATTTACTTTTTTATGATATAGTAGTATATACGCGTAGTTACAAATTGAAACGAAATCTACCAACTGAGGGTATATTTGAGACATATACATAAAATAAGATGTTAATATGAGATTTTTTCTTAAGAAACCTATTAGATAAATTTTCTGGGCAGTGTAATTTGTACTTCAGTACGTAGTTGAAGATATTAGATATTTTTTACGTATACAAAAAATAATCTTTTACCACAACAGTCTATAAAAAACTGTTCTGATCCAGACTCTAAAAAGAATAACCGGTGCAATTGAACTGGATATATTTAATAATTCTTCATCCAAGAGCTAATACTTTCTGTCTAGACATCTAAATTAAAACAATATTTAATTATCTATGAAAAGTTATTCTTACTTTAACTCAAAAACGTTAACTTAATTTTTAAATGTTATTAACGGGATCCATTCATTTTCCCGACAATTCGACTTCCCGATACCGTTTGAATTGGGGGAAAGCTGATGATGTCGGGCAAACATTCCTGTCGGGCAACTAATTGTCGGGATTTTGAAGAAGGCCCGTTATTATCACTTTATGAACAGTTTTACTGTAATATTAGGCAAGGGAGAAAGGCACCGTTGACGATTCTTTAAAGATTGATAACCATTTAAAATTTAAATGGCATGTTTCACATTTTTTCTTAAATATTCCTTTAGAGAAGTGCTAATTGAAGAAGTGCTAAGTTAATGCTAATTTTAATAATAAAAACTAAAAGGTTTTTACCTAATTCAATTGTACCGTTGCGTTATTTAAAAGAAACTCGAACAAAGGGCGTAACACTTACAACATATTTAACAATAATTTAAAATATACTGTTTTGGGGAGAAAAAAAACTATTTTCAAAATAATGAAATATTTGATAGCTTCTTGCGAAAGAAAATCTAAAACTGGAATAAAAATAACTGATGAAATATATTTTAAGCTAAGATGTTCAATATTAGTAAAAAACAAATCTACCCGAAAAAAAACCTAAACTAATCTACAAGAAAAACTGTAACAAATTATGCTGCAAATGATCAATCGAGCACTCAAATAGTTACCTTTATATTAATATGCTAACAACTTCAAATTATAAGATTTTTTATTAAAGTAGTTGATCTTAAAATTTTTGAAAGTTGTAGGTGAAAAAGTTTTTCGGGATCTTTAAAAGTATCCATCTTTCTTATGTCTCATACAATATTTAATTCAATTCCTGGAAGAAGAATAAATTAAAATATTAATATTCAAAAATACAAAACAATATTTTAATGAAGTATAAAAAAAATATTCGAAAAATTACATAAAACATCAAACGATCTGATTTGTTCCCTTAAGGCAAAAAAAGTTAACAAAGATCAAGAGTTTGCATTGAGCTGTGTGACTTTTCTCGACTAAACAAGAAGATAATGTCAACTACATAAATCATTGTGCTTTTGAACCTTCTTTCACCTTTTTTCATGGTATCTCCCATCACAGATAATAAAGAATCAAAAGTGTAATAAAAAAAATAACAAAAGATCAACTGAAAACATGTAAAAAAAGAAGAAACGTCGTGTCAGACTTCGTGATAATGCCCCATACCGAAAGATCTCGTACCTATAATACCTATTTATGTTATGGCTCATGAAGATAGAGAGAATCCATTTTTTACACAGAAACCAGATACGTTTAAACATAAAAAGTAGTGGGTAAATCTCCAACACTAACTCTTCAGGCGGCTTATTATAAAAAGCCGAGAAAGCGGTTCAAGATTATCGTCGTTCAGTGTATCACATTCCGTTGTCATAGTTTTTCGTCAATAGGTTTTTATTCCTAAACAGGATATTCGGTGCCATATCACGCACTCTCCCCTGCAGATGTGGCGGAAAGTAAAAATAAAACATTTCTGACGGAACGGTGGCAACGGGCTGTTTTCGCCAGATCCCGGATTTTCCTTGAATGGATGCTGCGACGATTTCGTTGTATGTCGTCGGATTTTGGCTAACATTGTCGGAGAGAAATAATAATTCCATCGTTGATATCTTTCTCCCCAGAAATAAGGAAGTTTATTCTGAAAGAATTTAGGAGAATAAAATAAATGCGCTGGGTGTATTTTTATTGTACGGCCACAGAGTGACCAAAATACTACTTTTCTATTTATAGATGATGGAGATAAATAAGGAAATACTAACTTTATTTTTTGTCAAAAATAGAAACATAAGAGATAAAAGAGATAAGTCTATACTAAACAAACTCTTTTTGTTTTAACCATTTTTTAATCAAAATCTTATACTATCTATGGGGTATGATAATACAGAAAAGAGGTTAAAAGTTTTATATTGCAAAGCTTTACTTCTAGGAAAAATTGTAGAAATTATAATAAATTTAAAAAAATCCTATTCTTTTATAACAAAATTGGTTCAATTATTTGATTTTTAGTTCTTTACCTGAATTGTTTTAACTGATTTCATTCTTTTATAAATATTTTACCCATGTGATATTTCACTAAAGTTTTTTGTAAAACAAACGTATAAAAAGTTCACATTGTATAAAAAGCAAGATGAAATCATTGTAATTCTAATTCTTAAAGAGATGAACAAGTTAAAAAACATTGAATATCAGTTTGAAAAGCAATACAATTGCTTGTGCAGGGAGGATGCCGTCTTTTCGAAAACAAGTGTTAGTACCTATTATAGACTAGAAGACAATCTAAACCAACCTTCTCCTTTTTTCCTGAAATCGTTGCGATATTAATGATAGTCTTAGTATATACATCCCTATCCTTCTATTAAAAATTTATTGATGTATTTTTCTGACTGAGAAAACTTTTCATATTTGCAATATCAAGCCAAACTTAATTTAATAAAAACATTTTTGTTTAAAAATTATTTTAAAATTTGTGCTAAAATTTCCAATTACAACTAGATTAGCCTTTTAGAGATAAAAATATAAAAATCACTGAAAATAAGTTTAAAAAGGCAAGAAATTGAGTCTAGGTTATTTAAAAAAATATATCATATTTTTATTTGTGGGTTTTTTCTAAAAATTTAGCATAGTCTAAATTATCTATTCAGATTAAAAGTTATTCTCTGCCTTTCTAAATATCTACCTTCATTGAATGATCACAAAAAGATTCAAAATCCACAAATCCTTAATATTATCATAAACCAAATACAATGTAGCAATCTTTCCAATAAAAGGGTTGTTATCAAAGTTCACCCTTTATTTTAAAATAAAAGATAACTTCTGCCATAAAAATAAAGCGTAAACAAACATAAATATATTGTTTTCGCTCTTGCGCGAAGCGAATACAATTAGAAGATAAACCCTGTAAAGACAAACAGACGTTGTTAGCATGCCAATATAATTGTTTCGAAAACCTTTTATCTAGCCTCAAACCACGCAAAAACGAGTTAGAAAACTAGCTGATAAGAGTTAATGTGATCATTGAACAAATAGGGTTCTTCATATTCAATACAAGTAAACATGGAAAATAAACTCCACAATTGCTACATTTACAGTCAAATCATTTTGAGGCATTTTCGTTTTTAATGTTTAGCTTAATGTGGCAGCTCAAAAGGTATTTCACTTGTTAGGTAGTATTGATTTATCTTACAGATTCAAATTTTTATCAGCAGAAAACATCAGCAATGTTTGAGTTTCGCTCATATAAGAGCTCAAATGTTACCAACATTACATGTCAGTAACATGTAATATTTGTGAACTTACATGAACAGTTTTACATTGAGGGGGAATTTAAACGCTTTGATAAGCAAACAAAATAAGAAATTTCGAGTTGGGTAATTCCAATTTCCATGAGTTAATCGTAAATATGGAAAGGTAGACAGACATTCCTTCCTAGAACTAAATCGAATTCAAATAAGTTTCGTAGTATTCCTTTCAAATTTCAATAGTACAAAGAGGAAAAAAAGCCATCAGGGTACAAATACTCCATTTAAATAAAAACGCAGTTTTGATTAGAATCCCCAAAGCATTTCGTCTCGGAACAGAAACCGAAATATTCTTTTGAAGCGAGGCCATTTTTCAGCGGCGCAATCGTACGCAAACCATTCGCAAACAAATGTAATGCGAATGAGCACAAAAGCCTTCCAAAATTATGCATACCGAAGCAGGGTCCGGTCGTTGGCGAAAATGCCATGGTCAGCCATGCATTGACAATAGGGCCGAGATCCGCTTCGAAATGGTGTTTCCACCCTTTGAAGAATGTCCCCACAGAACACTGCGCAAGGGGTTTTGTGTTCCGAGCCACTTTTTTTTCCGAGGATCTTTTTCGATGGTACAGACCGTTGCTTCCTGTGCGTTCTCCGAATTTTACTATATTAAGCAGAAAGTATGGTATGGAACGGGTGTATAGTATTGGCTATACTCTGTTCCACCAAAAGATGGCACTGAAGAAAAGGCTACGGTGACCGAATTACAGCCAGGAAACCGGTTCCCAGCCAATCAGCCGGAATGGATTGCCTGTTCAACGCTGTCCTACTCGGCTTTACCCTACGCACTATATTCATTCGCTTCGGTTACAAGCTATTAACATATGATTAAATTTAGTTATATGACAGAAATATCAATCAACTATAATGTATGTTACACATTTACAAATGTGTCTGCGTATTCTTTATTTTAAATTACAATACAAACTAGTACTATTTTTTCGGGCGGATGCGTACAACCTCTGCCTTTCCCAACAGTGCCAACTTAAGGTGGAACAGAGTATAGTTATATGAATTATAGTTCATTTTAGGGCAGTTGTTTAAGAAAATGAGAGGTAATATTTACGCATCGGAGACAGTTTTAAACTCTAGTCTTAATAGAAAAATAGTAGCATAATGTACAGCAGCGTATAAAAAACGTTTACAGTGGACAAAGTGAATAAACGACTGATATTAAATATGATTTAAGTGGTCATTTATGGTTTCCTATATAAAAATTCTTCATATGTATTGCAACCTATAAAATGCTTCTTTCTCTATGGAAAGCCTACGCGGCCTCTTAATGAAATTAAAATAATTACCATAAGGGAGAATGCTATCCTATCTGTTACAATCTTGTAATACGATAAACAAACTTTAATGTTTTAAATGAACTTCTGATGATATAATATTTTAGACATGCACTTTGAGTTTATTTAGGTTTGAATTATTTATTTTAATTTTTAAAGTATAAAAGATATTATCATCTAAAATGCATCATTAATGAATGATTGCTTTTGTTTATTTTACACTGATACACAGACCCCACATTAATTTCTGTGAGTAGCATGCTCTATAGAAGACCTCCGTAGCGTTGCTCCTAGCAACTAGATGTGTCCCGAGAGACCTTTCCATCGGGGTCCAAGATATACCTCTCGTTCGAACGATAGCACGTCATAAAAAATCGATGAAATAACAATTATCGCAACTATTACCATCAATGCAGTCGCATAAAGGAGTCCAATGCGAGACAAATAAAGCCATTAATAAGTCATTAAAAGCACCTTGGTGGAACAGTCCACTATCAGAAGCACGCCATCCCGCTATGGGATACGAGTAGAACTCAGGGGGTGCAGGGAAGGAAAACAATGCTGTGTGTTCTTCCTCTTGGTAATGACGCCAAGGAAAAAAGCGATACACAAAAAGCAAATACACCCAACCCCGCCCATGTTAATTTGTGGGTAGGCCTGGGATGAGTTGCGAGATTTGTTGTTGACGAAATCTGTACAGGTAGTGGGCACTGCTTAACGGGGATTGTCTTGACGATAAGGACGTCAAAATTAGTTACCACGCAACGTTTCTAAAACTGTATAATTATGAGGCTTATGGTAGCTCAAAAACCACACAGATATAAATATCACGATTTTAGATTAATTGAATGTTTTTTTTTATAACTGCTTTGGGTGATTGAATGAATACTCTTCTTCTTTTAATATTGAATTAATAGCCTACTAAATACGCTACTTTACATATTTAATTAGAACTAAAAGTAACAAATGCTACTCGAACATTTGTCTAAAGATCAATCTTATTTTTCTTTATTAGTACTAGGCATTAATACAATATAGTAGTTAAATAATTTTAATTTTCAGTATGAAAGCTTATTTTAAAAGTTGCATTCAAATTTTCGGGTAAAAAATAACTACAACAATTTCCTTTAATTACTCTCCTTAGCCAACTACTTTCAATTTAATTTCTTACATTATAAGTTTCATGACCGAACTTATATTAAAGGTAGGTAACAGACAGTAGATCAAATTAATCAACTATTATGGGTAAGACAATATTAATATTCTAAAAATGTGATTTCTTCATTGTGTGTTGGTTGAGGTGGATGTAAGTGTCTTACAAAATCGTCCAACTGTTTAACACATTTGTAAAACTTTTCAATAACTATAAAAATCACAACCAACTGTGTTTATTGCATTTTACATGCCTCATTTAAAATATGGAAATATATTACATTCCCCTAACAAACTGATCAAACAAAACTTCTTCTTAGCTGACCCTCACTATGAGATAGTGTCAAGAAGACCCAAATACCAAACTTTGGAATGTCGACCATTTTTCCAAGGTTTCCAGAGCCCCCAAATACTATCCTTCACAACCATCAAATACAGCTGTGCAGATTTAACATTGCATATTACCGATATTTATATGGTCCATTTTAAGTCGTGCGGGGTGTTTACTGGGTCAGACAACTTACTTGCACAGATTATTTGTATTTTGATTAAGGGCACTGTACTACTTACTCCACATGCATGGCATACCGGAAAGAGCCTGACCTAACAAATGTTTAGGCGCTAGCATTAATAAAATAAAACTTGTAGTATTGGAAGATAAAATACTATATTTGCTACATTCGATGGATGAGGTTTCAGGTTTATGTAATCGACGCTGCTGTTTACGAACTATTAAAGAACACGAAAATAAATAACATGCATAACGCATTACGTGAAAAAAAATATTGTACAAATTTTGAACCAATATATAATTAAACTTCGAAATTATGTAGTACTATGTATGAAACTTGCAAGTTATGTATTTTCAAGTATGTCACAGATATGTACCATTAAAAGCAATATATAGTTTGATACATTTAGGCAATGTGATCAATACAAATAACTGTTTAAATGGATATGACTAATACAATTTAAGATTTTGTGTCCTATAACCTAGGGTTTTATCTCCAATACATTTATAAATAAATATTGAAGTAGACACGCGTAAAACCAAACCATTTAGTTTGACATCTCCTTAAGGAGAATATTAATAGATGTTAATCTATAAATTATAAAAAACTCATTTTATTTTACAAGTTTAATAAGCAGGGAATAAACGTTGGAGGCAAAAAAAATATCAGTAATATGCAAGTAGGAAAATTAATAACGTAGCTTAAAATGAAAAAAAAAATTAAAATATGAATTTTAAAGTAACTACTGATAGATAGAAAACATTTAAATTTAAAGACAAAAAATGTTTCATAAAAACTAAAATTAACTACCTGATAAAATAGTTTATGATCGCTCGTTTGTAATTTCTGTAACTCATTTATTTCGTTCAAATATGCACTTAAAAATCTGTTTAGATTTCGAAGGAAAATTAAAAATTTTGTTTGATATTATAAAATAAATATGGTACAAATACAAACACAGACAAATATAGATAAGAAGAAATGAGAAAATGTTGAAATGGAGAGAATATTAATATGTAAAACTCTAAAACCAATTATTTCTAAATTGTAACAAATTAGTTTTAATACCATGAAAATAATAAATTTGTCATTCGTACAAATACAATACCTTGAACTGAGGTAGCAACGACTGTCTTATTAAATTAAATTAATAAAGGAGAGAGATTCAGAGATAAATCGATAAAAGAAATAAAATGATAATAAATATTTATTTTGAAGTAGAATTTATAAGCTTTTCTTTAGAAGAAAAACGGGGTGCTTGCAAAAATTTCATTAATTCATTATACATTTTAATTGTTATCAATACATAATGAGATACTTTGTGTCATATTTATGTTTGTAAAATAATAAAATTCCATAAAACTTGATCATAAAGCTCATCTTAATCAAAACTTGAAACATTCTAGAAAAATGGAAGACAAATAGTATGAAAATTAAAAAAAAAACAAACATATAAATTTAGATTTTTTCCGTGATAATATTTAAATGTTACCACTTTGCTTTGATATAATGTTTTTAGTATTTGTGCATAAATTGTTAAATCCAAGGGATATAATTTAAAAAATAAATTAATTATTTTACAAATTAGGAAGCATTTAACCATAAAAAAGATTTTATAAAATAAGGTTAAGAGAATAAAGAATAAATATGTCAACTTATAAATTTAGTAGACCAACTTCTCCATAACAACATTGGAAATGGTAAGTGTAATTAAGTCCTGATTATATGCTAGATATCAATCTTAACTAACTCTTTCAGCATTAATTTAAACTTTCTGTTAATTAGTATTTTGAACCTCTTTGCTAATCAATATCAACACACTTAAGTCTTATCAAGTATTTTTAGATGACGCGTGATAATGGACAATCTGTCAAAACTGACAGAACAGGAGAGAAGCGAGTGAATCTAGTGACTTGGATCGATAAAGAAAAATTCAACTTATCTTTTTACTATTTTATAGTCACCAAAAGCGAAAAAATTTGTAAGAAAACGAGAGTTCGTTGATTATAATATGCAAATGAGAGGAAGGTTATTACAATAGGAGAGATTAAATGGGTAAAAATTATAGAAAATGCTCAGAGTAACATATTCTTCCCTTTAATAAAATTTTTGTGAATGTATAATTATAGGAATATATCAGAGTACTTTTTGAGTGTTCAATATTTACCTGAATGAAATGTGTAGCAGCCTTTTCTATCAAGGAAAAATTTTATATTCTTTTTTTCTAAATTTGATAAATGCCATGTGTAGGTATCTTCTATTTATATTTTCTAAAAAATTTTAAAGCATTGCTCGCAAATAATCCCAACTAGTTTTAAAATGGAGTTTAGAAATCACATTGCTGAAAGGCCCAAGATTAAAAAGTTTGGGCTTTTTACAGTGGACTTTTTTAAAAAAAAGGTACTTTTTTCAATGGTCTCAAAATATAGCTTTTGTCCCATAATATATTTTAAAATGAAAGAGCTTTGATTAATTTTATCTCATCAGTTTGGTACACATGGTACACCATGACCCCCGTTTCAAACTGGATGTAAAATGTGCTGTCAAAATGTATTGTTCTAAATATTCAGTAAGTTATTGTTATTGTGCCCATGGACCGCTACTAATATTTAGGAAATAAGTTATTAAAGTTAAGGATTAGGATTTTTACTAAAATATGAAAAATTTTATCACTGAGCAATGAGCATCTTACTTTAATTTAGCCCAACTCATTATTTCCATCCCACCTAACACAATCACTTTTACTTTAATAATATATTAATATGCACAATTTGTTGACGTCGCATAAAAATGTTCCTTTTCTCTTTTTATGTCTTAATTTATTTAATATACTATTTGAAATTTTTGCATTGCACAATTTACTTTTTAATTATTCTTGGTATTGCAATGTGCATTTTTCAATAAATTTAAAATCTTGTCTAATCCACATATTTGCAACTCTTGGGAGAAACACGGTCACCAGTTATCAAGAAGCAAAACAATAAGTGGCATTAAAGCCATGTATATGATTCCATAGTGGAAATTTGTATTCTTTTGAACAACAGCAATGGAACTTTCTTCAGGGTCCCTATAATCTTCCTTCCCCACCCAAATAAACAGCCCCACGCGGCCTTCCGACGCAGATCGATGGCTCTGTGGAGAAAAGGGGGGCTTAGGCAGCACCTCCTATAGAAAGAAAGCCTTCCAACGGCAACCATAAAAGCTCGTGACGTCACCACCGATAGGCCATCGCGATTTTCGACATGGTTGCCAGCGAGAAGGCTTTATCAGACGGTTCGCCAAATACTGGAAGAACGAGTCATTGGCGAAGTTTCTTTTGAATAGTACAACGCCAAATTTGGCTGCATTCTTGCGTTTCTTTGCCATTCCTTGTTTTGACTGATCAGTTGGAGTACTTACGCACGTGTTTTGCTTCGCGTTTGTTGGATTAATTCGTGCTTACAATTAATTATATTAGTTTGAAAATAATGGTTTATAAATGCTCGGTGCCGAAATGCAGAGGCAATTATGCCAATGGACCTAAAGTATCCATCTTCAGTCTCCCTAAGGATAAAAGATTAATGAAGCAGTGGCTGAATGCAATTCCACGTGAAAATATTAATCCAAATAAGTATTTCAAAGTAAGTTTCTTTTCAATATTTTTTTAGTTTATAGTGCTGTCAATTATTTATTAAAAGTTTTTCTATTTATTCACTAGTATAAAGTAACAGTTCTCGAAGTTATTTTGGTTTTAATAATTCCTTTCAAAAATTATACTATGTCTTCATATTGTTATTTCTATATTTCATCTTTTGTGATGATAATTACCATTTTTACTATCATTAATGTTAGGAGAAAAATTTATAGGGTTAAACATAACTCATACTATCTATATTGTTAAAAATAATGAGTGCCAACCTTATAAAAATAATTAAGAAACATGCTGAAATTGTAATTGTAAATAATTACTATTCTTAAATTTAAAAAAAAAATAGTTTAAAGTTTCTATTAATACTGTATGGAAAATTTTGGTTATGATTCCTTTGTTTAACAGTGTACTTGTAAATGCCTGGAAAAATGGATAGAATAATTTTTTCATTAATAAGTAGCATTAGCATAATATTTCGAACGAAAAGTGACGAACTCTTAAATACCCCTTCGTCAATGTTGAATTACATTATTTACGGTGACTTTTTTTTAATATTTTCATTTTTTAAAATATTTTTTTTATGGTTACAGGTTTGTGAATTACACTTTAAATCTAGTGACATCTTAAAGGAATCTGAATACTTTGATAGTAAGAGAGGGAAACTAATAACAGTTCCCTTAACTGTGCCTAAATTGAGAGATGGAGCTATTCCATCTATATATCTTGGATGCCCATCTTACATGACGAAACATGGATCTGAAAGAGAAAACCCAGAGAAAAAAGCCCAGCGTAAAGAAAATGAGCAAGTGGACAAAGCTATGCAATTAAGTGCCAAAAGTTTTATGGAATATACATCTCGGACATCTTATGAGACTCTTGAAGAACTGACTACTAAAATGGATAAATTCAAGTTTCCGGATGCATTTACAGTCATAAAAAAGGACGATTCAATATTATTTGTAAAGATTGATTCATCTCCAATTCCAAACCTATCCCTCTCAATAGTGATTGACAGTAATTTGATGGTGAGTGCTTTTTATAACAAATTGCCAATAGTTAATTATAACAGTTTTACATTTCCTTTAAAAGTATCCACTGTCCCTGAATTGATTTCAATTTTAGAACAATTGTATAATTTTAATGGTGATGAATCTGATAAGGTTAAAATTTAAAGCTTCCTGCTCTTGTATTTGTTTCCGGATATTGTGTGCATTCAATTCTTAAAAAAATTAATTGTCTTAAATGCAAAAAAAATCTTCTCTTAGATAAAGACATTGTAGTAGATGATGATTCCTTTTCACTAATCAAAAGTTTAGATAGGGGGGGATTAAAATATCCTATTGATAGTGTGACAACCATTATTACATATAATTATGTGGTAATATCAAAACTTGTATCAGAAAATTATGAAAATATATTTTTAAAAGTTTTAAATAAAAGGGCAGTGGCTTGTAAGCTAACAATTAATGAATTAAATGTTACAGAAAACTATCTAAATTTGGAAACATGTATAAACAACCACACTTCTGAATATTTGTTGGATGAAATATGTAAAAAATCAACCAATATATTTCTTAAAAATTATTGTAAAAAGATTAATGACGATTTAAGTTTTGCTGCTTTGCAAAATAAAAAACGAAAACTAATGACTCTAAATCCTGTGTAATAATTTTTATGAGTGATATTTCATGCATCATCTTTCTTACGTATGATGAAAACAAATGTACTACTTATAAAATGTCTTGAGATGAAATTTTTTCTCTTGTATGAATGAAAAATGTTATGTTTATGCAAAGTTATGCTTTGAGGTGAAAAAATAAAAAGTTTATATAGTTTTTGAATATTAGTGTTTTATTTCTGTGTGTAAAAAAATCAATGATATTCAGAATAATAAAAAATGATATTCACTAGAGTAACTAACGATATAATTGAAGATATTTATATAAATGTGTTCAAAATAAAACGATTTTTTATTGAGAGAGAAAATATATATAAGTTAAGATAAATTTTAGTTTGAAACTTAATTTTTTCTTATCAAATGTAACTAGATTTTCATGAAAACAATCTTTTAAATTAAATTTGGATGAGAAATAAGAATTTTATAAAAACCAAAAATGTAAATCATAAAACAGCTGACGTAAGATAAACCAATGCTAGAGAGATCGGTACTCGCTCGCGGTGAGACGAGACTGTTGGCCTATCGGTCGTGACGTCACGACCCCCGTTGGAAGGCTTTCTCTCTATAGGAGGTGCTGGCTTAGGGCGAGAAAAGAAGGGGGTCAGAGAGGAGTCTTCTTCGAGCACGGAGAATGCGCGCGGACGGAAAGGTCACCCAAGGGATGCGCGGATGGTGGGACGGATTCTGCGCAATTTATTTACTCGGACCGCGCTCGATTCTAGCTGCAACCGTGGCGGGGAGGGTGAATTGCAAGAATTGGGATGGTTTTGGCGGTGTAAATTTTATTAGGTAATGGAAAAATCTATTGTTTAGGAGGAATTAAAGTTATTTTTTAACATGCGGGGAAACTAAAAGAAGAGTCATGAACTTGATAAAGTGAGGAGGGCATGTTTTCAGAGTCCAAAACCGAAACAGAGGGTAGAAAAATAAAATCTATTGTGATCACGGTTAATGTTATCAATCGGGTAATGTTATCAAAATTGACCAGTCCCGGTCTATTTAATTTAATGTAAAATGCGCCGTTTTATGTGATCAACATCCCCTAAAAACCTCCTTTTTTTCTCCATTTAAAGGCCAATTTTAATACATGAACATACAAATCGAGTAATTTTTTTATTAGTAACATATGCTCCACTTTCATATTTTTGTTTAAGAATGTATAATTTGGAAACTACAAACAAGGGGGAATCGTTTAATTACTTTAATTAGGACTACATAGTTGAGATTTTAATGCAAAACTCAGTTACACTGTTTGAAACTGCCTAGTGTCATATCGCTTATTGTTATCAATAGGATATTTTTATCATTCTAGTCTATGACAAAGGTGATCACATTAAGCGGAG
Source organism: Tetragnatha montana (assembly GCA_963680715.1). NCBI lineage: Eukaryota > Metazoa > Arthropoda > Arachnida > Araneae > Tetragnathidae > Tetragnatha > Tetragnatha montana. The sequence goes on from OY796675.1 coordinate 45,137,927, forward strand.
TTGACTGTAAAAGAAAATTAATTAATTCTTTATAACCAATTTATTTACATCGCCGAAGCCCCAGAAAGAAGGGGTGATGATAGGGGTTATCATGGTTGGATTTATGAGAACGATCTTTGAAGGCTTGGGATCTGAACATGCATTCAAAACATCCTTTGCCATTAAAAAACGGAATATCATGAGAAAATTGGGGAGCATTGCTCTCAATGACAGCTTGTAATGCTAGGTAAAAAATAGTGACCTGATAAGAAAAAAAGTTTAAAAAATGATTGGAAATATTATTAGTGAGGAGTTAAAATTAATTTTATAAATGAATTTTCTGTCTAGACTAGAAGTTGATTGATTACTAAAACTGTTTTCAAAATAGTTTTCCGGATTCAGTTATTATTAAAATTACTTTTATTTCCTTAGTTAATAAGATCATAGAACTGCCTGATATAAAATTAATGATTATTTAGTAATTGCATTTTTCAATTAATATGGAGTTGTAATCGGAATTTATAGAATCAACACTCTTATAATTAAATGTGAATTCCTAATCGAAAGAGGAAGAGTTGTGTTAGAAATTTCTAGGAAAAGCGTTTTTGATTCAAACGAATTTTATCAAGTTCAATTAAAAGGCTATTTTCAAAAGGAAGGAAATGTTTTTATGAAATGATTTGATTTTCGGTAAAAGACTTGAAGTATAATATAATTGAAGTATAAGAAGAAAATAGTGTTAACATATTTTTAAAAACTAGGTAGTAATTGGTTTTCAGGAATTTTTATTTCGAAAATCTCAAAATGTGTGATGCTGTAAAAAGGTTAACACTGATATAAAATCAAATAAAAAGATATAAGAGAAAATGTGTTTAATACTTTGAAGAGAAACAAATAATAAGCAGCCTCGACTACTAACTTGTAAGTTAGCATTGGTTAAGATCTCAAATGAATCCAGTCTCTTTAAACTTCGTATTTCTGAAAGTCTATTGACAGAGACAAAGAACTGATAAAATCCCTTAGAAAAATGCAATGAACAAACAATTTTCAGGATATTTAAGTTGAATTCAATTAGAATATAATAGCATTTCGAAAATATTAACCCTTATGTTAGGAAAATGTAATTAATAATTTAAGTATTCAAATAATAAATAAATACCGCTTTACCGATTCAAGAGTATTACCATTATTTTAGGTTTAATAAACGAGATATAAAGTTCTATATATTGCAGGTAATAATTAGTCCCATAGATTTTTTGCTATCTCATTGTAAAAAGCATCTAACACGTTTTTCTAGTTATTACTCTATCCCATGCTTGTTAATGTACCTTTTGTTGTGATACTACTTCAATTCATCATTTGAAGTGTCAGCCAGACGCTTGTGATATTGTTTTTTATAGATTCATTTTGTTTTTGACACAGATCAAAATGCAGTACTGTTTAACGAAGCAATTTTACCCACCTATCTGTATTTATCTCCTTGATGTTCTAATTGTTGTCATAAAAGCGACAATAGAATGATAACACTAGACACATTCCTTATGATGACAATTAATTATTTTGATTCAATGACAGGCAAATAATATAATGATAACAAAACACAAATTTTATAACCTGAGGATTAATTGCCTTTGAATATTTGACAAGCATATCTTAAAGTCTATAATAAAAGATTAAATAACAATATGTTAGAGATAAGAAAACTGTGGGTGGTCAGATTGCTATCTCAATCAGCATAATAAGCTTATTTTTCCTATTTATTCAAGTGAAAAAGATACTTGGATAAATTTTTGTTTGTAACTTAATAGAATTTAAACCGTAAAAAATTGATTGTCTTAGCAATTTAATATTTCCTCTTCCAACAGTTTTAAATTCATAAAACAAAACAAAAATAAAATAAAATTAATTGAATTTTAAAATTTTTTCAAATAAATGAAAAATTATTAAGAGATAAAATATGAAGATTTAATAATATTTTAACTAAACCAAGTTAAATTAATTTTTTTCTTCTCAAAGCACTTAATAGTGGAAAATCATGTTTAAAGTTTAAACAAATACTTAGCACTAACATAAAGTAATTTTAATTTATGTAGTTAATACAAGAAATTTTTGATTGCTCCCTTAACTTATTATAGATTCAAATAAATATTTCTAACTCATGGGAAAGGCATAATGTTAATATTTTAATGATGCATAAAATATAACCGTTTTATTCATATAACTGCACAAATTTGGATTTACTTGTTTAAAAATTATCATTGTTTTGATAAATGTTGTGTATATACAAAAAAAATCCTTTCAACACTTTTTTAAATATTTTCAAATTTTGTGATTTTATTGTTTTGTACAGATAACATTTTTAGTTATTTACTGTTTTCAAATAGAAAACAAATGAAACTATAAAGAAATAAGAAGTATTATTATTTTAAGGATTGTAATTTAAGAGTACGCAAATAAATTGTTGTTTCTTTTTAGCCATAAGGTTTTTATCTTTCGAATATTATGATGTAATGTTCATAAAAAACCACTAACGAATTAAATAATTAATAACATTTACGAATTAAACAACTTACATTTTAAACATTGCTTTTAAAACAAAAAGAGCAAATAAGATTCACTCGAGCAAAATACACAAGCCTGGCAAAACTCTATTTTCAAACTATTTAAATAGAAGTAAACACCATTATATTAGAGAGAATATTTACTTACATTTTCAATGGATAGGATTATTTACATACATATAGCTAGATAATCAGGTGTATATTTATTTAACTTAAAAGTAAATTAAGATGTATAATGGAAAAGAGGGTAAGAGTACGCATAAAAATTATTTTGGGCTATAAAATCGAGAACTGAACGTAAGTTTATTGACTCAAAAATAAACCTTCAAAAAATGAAATGAATGAAAAAAAAAATGTCTTGTATTTAACGAAAATATGTTAAAAATGAAAAAGAAATTGAAAAATTGAATGCGTACTTTTACCCGACTAGGAGGATAACAGTGCGTAGGACGTGAGGCCAAAAGTACGCACCGTGAAAACTTGGCATAAATAAAAATCCATGAAAAATCACAGTGTTACTTTTCCTGGATTTTACATGAGCTAATTTTTAGTTTAAGAGGGGAATATAAGCTTTCAAAGGTTAAATTAAACATTTATTCAGCAATTGTAGCACTAACTCTCATGTGGTAAAGAGTAAAAGGAATTATATGGTTGTTCTACAGAAACTTTAATTTTCTTGTCTGTGCGTACTCTTAGACGCCGATGTATTAATTATATAAAGTTGTCCTTGAATTAGCCCTAAAATGCACTGCAGTTAAATTCTAACGATGTCAAGTTCATCAGGAGAAAGTATACATCAAACTGGTATTCACTTTGAAAGCAATTATTAATTTTCTATTTACAAAAAAAGTTAAGATTCCTTTTCAGAAAATTCTCAAATAAATAATATTTTACCTGATAATTAAAATACAGATTGCATGAAAATAGTAATGACAGTCTTTTAGGATAGCTTTATGATACAAGAAAAAAACCGCTGCGTACTTTTACCCGAATGCGCACTCTTACCCCCCTTTCCCTTAACTGAAAAAACTTATACATCTGTTTTAAATTTTTATTCATGAGGTTTTTCTGCTACAGAGTAGTTCAAACCTGAAGCAATATTTCCATAAAAATTGACCAGATATATTTTGATTATTTAAAAAAATAAAATTTTGACAAACTGGACCTTATACAAACTGGAAATGCAATTTGAATTAACATCTGTTTTTTTAGGGTACGTAAGTAGTAATGTTGAAAGAATCAATTCATATGATATGTTAATATCGTTATTATTAGCAAATCTTATACTATTCATAAAAAATAATAATTTCATTTCAAAATAATAAGCTTAAATTTCAATAAGATTTATGAAAATAATTCTTATATGATAAGATTATTATATATTATAAGATTCATAAGATTTATGTAATATTTCAACACGATGAACAAACAGATATTAATTATTTGTCAAGTAATATAATTTTTAATATTTCATAATTGATAGTTGAAAAATTTAATCATTTTTTATAGCGGAGAAATGAACCTTGTATTGCACTGTTGTACACGCTCAACACAAATAAGAATACTTTTTTTTGTCGTTAAATTAACAACAGTTTAGTTGTTTTGCTAGGTAAAACACTTTTTGGTGATGGTGTTCTGAATATGTTTAAAAAGTGTTTGAAATGTGTTCCAAAAACAGTGTTGTAAAACACGTTTAGTACCTGAAAGTATTTAAATAAAAAAAAAGAAAGGAAGTGAAATTTGGATTGAAACACTATAAGAACACAATTTCTGTCTCTGTAATAATTTTTAGTAACACTTTTACATCACAATCGCAATACAATCAAAATGCTTTCGTTTAGAAGTGTTTATTACTATGTTTACTTAGCGCTGCAAAAATGTTTCATGCATTTGAAGTGTTATTTTAACGACTTTTCTCTCATTATTGATGTTTTGAAAAGTCTTCTTTAATACCAATAATATATGAACATAGATGGGTGTAGTTTCCATTCATAAAACAGATGAACTTCTATTTCACGTGTAATAACAACGATATTTGTTTACATCTACAGTTGCGTCATCAATTGTTAGACGCACTTCGGTAATGCGCAGTTTCTAATTTTAAGTCGGATGCAAATAAACATTAATATATTTTTATTTTCTTTTGAATATTCTTTTCAAGACAAACCTTTCTCTCATTCTAATTTATTTAGAAACAGTTATTAAAATAGTGTTGATTATTACAATTTTTTTTACAAAGTAAGTTTTTTTTTCTTAAAATTCAACCGAAATTTAAAAAAAAAATTGGAGTGAAATGCAAAAGCATTATAAGAAAAGGAAATGTATTTAAAAGAGGTATAACTAACCTTTTAATTTTCGATTGCGTCATAGGATCCACTTCCCCACCTTGAAAATGTTCGCATGAAAAGATGCCAATTTTTTCAGATAAATTATGCCAGAAGTTCTTTCCACACAATAAATTATCCACACAGTTCTTCCATTCTTGTTATAAGATGAAACGATGCAAGTTCACTTTTTTTGGCAAATGAAATATCACTCTTAGTCTACAGTTTTCAATAAATTGATCAACAACGGATTTTTTCCAAGTTCTTGCACCATCAAACACTATTCATACCTTCAAAATCCTCAAGAGAGTAAGCTCTGATTTACTTTTTGTGGACACAAAGACTAAACATCATGCTAAATTCAAACGCTCTTCTAAAACTAATATAAAATTCTGAGTGCGTAGTTCGGCGAATACAAAAGAAGAGACAAAAACTCCTCAAAAAACACATCTCACTGGCTACAGATCATAAGGGCACCCCCTTTTCGCACGACACACCACCAGCGGCTTGGCATTCCCGTGCATTTGACAGCAGCGACTGACGAAACAACATACATGTGCTCGTTTGTTTTCACCGTGCGCTTTAATTGCGTAGTTCGAATGGAGAGAGAGAGGGAGAGAGAACACCAGCGCACTTGGCCGTCCGTCGCTACCTTCTGACGGCCAGGATACAGAGGTTGCGAAACACGCTACCAGGTTTCCCCCCACGCGGCAGTGGAAATTCCCTATATGGGGGATATCCCCCTGTACCTGTATGTGTGCATCACTCATACATGGGGTAGTAGGGGTGCTATGGATCGTAGAACATTCGATGACTCCAGGGATTTCGGGGGCATTTGAAGAATTCGAAGTGCGCGTGGATCGAACTGGGGTTCCATAGGGGGCGATATTGACCCCCTGGGGTTTATGAATATAATAATGGGGTTGATGAGGGATTAGCAGTGTATGTGAATGCTACTTTTTATCAATTAGAATAATTAAATTAAATTGATATTAACTCTTTAATTTCAATCCATAAAAAGTGATGTAATAAGTGTAAGGAATATAATTTTGTAACATTGAACACCTTCAAATTATATCTTTAGAATTATAATAGCTGTAGTTCATTCAAAAATAACAAAAACCTAATTAATCGGATTAATCAAGGGTAAATAAATTTCCCACAATGTTTTGAGAAACAATGTTGGCTTCAAGTAAGCTTTAACTAATGAACTTTTCCTTTAGTATCTACTGCTTCTCTCTATATTTGGTTTTTGGTTGTAAAAATGATAATGCTTTTATTATCCTTTAAAAATACTATAATGAGCAATGATATAAGTGAAAGGATATATAATTCTTTTAGATGATGTGGTTTATAATATTAAAATAACTCCGCTTAACTTAAAATTTAAAACAAACTATCAAAAATAAATTTAGTACGTATTAAAAGTATTACGGATAGATTCAAAATGATTTCTAAGGCACTCATATAAATGCTTCCTTTGTATTTTTAATATTTTTATTAGTATGCAACCAACAATTAAAAGAATATTTTTTAATGTTTTTGTACTTAGTTAAGACTTCCTTTGGCAAATTTTACGAGAACTTAACGTTATGTTTTATAATGTTCATCAATAAAAACAAAACATAAACTCTACATTAATGTTTAAATTTAAATTTTTTTTTTGGTAGAACCTGAAAACCGAAGAAGAATAGAGCCTGGAAGTTAAAAGTTTTACTTGATAATATTAAATTTTAAAATTATTTCAGTTGAAAATTTTTTAAACTTACAGGAAATATTTTTCATTTTAGATATTCCTTTTAAAAGGTTAAAGTTTTTATCTATCACGATATATGTATTTTTTGATTCTATGAAAATACTCCTAATAAACAAATTTTAAACATTAAAAAGTTATAGATTATTTTTTAAAAATATAATTTCTTTTAAATTTGTAATAAACTTAAAATAAATAACGTTACATAGAAATTAATAAAATAAATACACATGTTACGGTTTCACCTATATCAGTTTCAAAGTATAATTTTTAAATTCAAGCAATAAAAAGTGTATAACAGTAAGCAAAGCTATTTTAAAAATTGATTACCTCAAAATGTTTGTTTTGAATGAAAAATTCATATTACAATTACAATAAATTATCTAATTAACAATCAAATAATCAATGTATCAAATTAAATGTTTCCTAAGGATTTTGAGAAAAAATATATGGCTATCTTTTACTCTATGTTTAATTTAACTGTTAAAAACCTATAAAGATTTCGAAATTTTTATTATTTTAAGATTTATCTTTTTAAAGGCGATTTTTTTACATTGTTTTCAAATTGAAAGTGAAATAGATACAGCAATCACAATCGGTTGAATGGTCTGATTTGATGATGCATGATCTAAATGACAAAACAATGAACAAAACCATTTTTAAAACTTATCGATAAAACAACAGTAGACATGATGGTTGAAGATAATAGTTCTAATCATTGATAGACGCAAGATGATGGCACGAGCGCATTTCCTTTTGAAACGAGAGTTGTTTTTATCGGTGATTTTCATGTCATGTGAAGAAGTAAAAACCAATTTCAATAAGCATGACTTGAAATTTGGAAAATTGTTTAAAGTGGCTGTTATGAAATCCTATTGTTTCCACATTTATAGTCGGGGTTTTCTTCAAACAAAGAGGGGAATTTTAACTTTCGAAGTCATAATTTTTTTGTTTCGTAATAATTTTATATTTTTCTTTCAAAGTCATAAAAAATTTTAAGACTTCAAATGCAATTATAGTTAAATTGTTACAAATTTTACATAAGTTTTAGATTAACAGAGCACATTATTAAACTGCATATTTGTTTTTAATGTAGTGTTAGTTAAAAAAATTATTTTCATGAAAACATTTTAAAGTAAAATTAGTTTAATTTATAAACATAATTATATTTATTTAAAGCTTCAAAGGCAATTTTTAATGCAATTCAGATAATTTATATAAGCTTTCAAAGTCTATATTAATATTTATGCTGTGACCTAAAGACAAAAAACTATTTTTAATAACAAAGAGTTTTAAACTCCAAAATTTAATAAATTTGGGTGCGATTTTTTCTTCAGCTACATTTTTTGACACAAGATAAAATTAAAAACACTTGTAAGGGATGGAATAACCTAGATATCAAATTTAATTTGTTAGAATAACGCTTTAAAAACTACTGTATGAATAACAAAGGTTTAAAAAAGCGGCACCTTTTGAAATCCGATGTTATTCAAGGAAGTACGCTCAAATGGAGCTACACTAACTCTTCTTCCACAATAAAGCCGACGTTACACAATTGTGTTGTTTATTTTCCCGTCTCAGTTTGCCTTGTAAAGAATCATCAAAAGTAATAACTTTCGAGGAACAACAAAGCTCATCCTCTTACACCACATATGGACAGACTAAAAATATCGAATTTCCCGAAACACAAGATATCGTTAAGGGATCAGCGAACTACACTAATCCAACAAGACACTATAGGTATTCATAACCTTTAAGTATTGCTTTTGTATGTGAGGGACTGAAAACCAAGACCTGTCGGGTTGAAATTTCTACCATTTCATGTCACTTCCGTCTCTTTGTCTGTGTGGAGCCCGACTGGTCTCGGGTTATCGTTTTTTATCGATGGCTCTCAAAACCCAGAGTTACTCGCGTTTAACATTCCATTTCCAAGTGTTACCCACATCGTTCCCCCCATAATAAACCTTCCATTGTGTCCCTCGACTGCAGAAATCTACCCGACAATGAACGAATATCGTCCGGAAAAGAACAAAAGTACCCGGAGAAGAGAACAGTGTAAAAGAATATGTCGGCACACAAGACGCCCGTGCATTCCTCGGAGGGAAAAAAAGCAGCAGCGACACAATGCGAAGTGGTATCTTATGTTCCTTGATTTATCGCTGACTAAATGACCCAGAAAGTCGAAAACGGAATATGGCTGAATGGAATCCGAAGCCTTTCTTGCGGAGATGCATATTTCTTCTCCCTCCCCCTCAACAACAAAGGTTTCCCGTGTTGGGACTGCCTCCTATTAATGATCATGCGAAATACTTAATCAACGGAAGGATTGTGTCGCTTTATGTCTTGGTTTACGAGGGTTGAGCCTTATCATATGCAAATGTCGCCACCGGGAGATATATCTTTTTGGAAGAGTTTCACTTCTGACAAGGATGGAAGTTGGAGCATCCCCTTCTCCTCGATATTAATGGAAACCAAAGGTTCTCGAGTTTCACTTCTCTGTTTCTTGGGGGAATATTAATCTTTTATTATATTCGTATGTTGGTTCTTTTTTCGATTTAAGTCCGAAAGATGGAATAAATATTTTGGCTTGCTCATGAGAGTTCAAGTAAAACACAATGCGCTTGTTATGTCAGTTTTGTGTAATTTTCATTTAAAAAAAGTGCACCAGACATTGAATACAATAAATTTTGTAGAAAAGGATTTTAATTCACTTATTCCCCAAAAAGTTTTATCTCAATTTGCAAAGTTATATAAAAAATTACAAAAAGTCTACTCTCTGATATAATCAATTTGGTCCAAACTATGAATGGCTGACATTTATTTACATAAAAACTGAAAAATAATTAGGTATTATTCCTTCAATTCAATTCTGACTACTGACTCTATTTGAATTAAATTTTCTAAAGGATTACGAATTTAGAATTTTTTTTTATCATTCAAAAGCATACAGAACCATCAATTAAGAAATAACGTTATAATAAATCAACATAAACAGATCCTGACCACATCCTCTCATAAAAAAACAACAAGAAGAAAAACCAGCACATCCTTAATATTTCAAACTATCTGTTTACTACGGGAACGAGACACCATAGACTATATATACTCATCACCTAATAAGCACTCTTACGAAATGTTTGGGGGAAAAAAGAACACTAGTGGGGAAATGCTCTGTTGTGAAGTATGACATAAACGAGAAGGACCTTTACAACGATGACACGAACAATAGATGGTAATTATAATCCGATTTTGCCGTGACTAGTTTTTTAGGCGACGCTACAAGAGGGTGCTTCAGGGGCCAGATGACACGAGAACCGCCATTAAAGCACTTAAAGATCGCATTAAAAAAGTGATGAAAGCCCTGAAATCAAAATACACCGAGACTGTAAGAAGATCTATTGTCGTGGAAGATAAGTTGCGTTAGTGACGATTTAGGTTCATGAGGACTTAACGACTTTCTATGCAGCATAAATATCCTTGTCTGATTTTCGGGGGCAGTTAATGCTCTAAGTATTATTTGATGATCAATTTGTTTGGATAGATTGAAGTGCCAAGTAGGACTAGCAATGTACTTTAAATTTTTTATAAACCTCACATTAATACCTAAAATTAGATATTTTCCTGAAGGTATACATACTTATACTATACATTATATTCTTTTAAGATTTCAATTAAAACTACACCGCAAATTCGTGACACACTTTTGAAACGCTAAGTAAACACAATAATGAGCACTTCTAATCAATTGCGTTTTGATATAATTTCGATTGTATTGCGATTGTATTGAATGATAAAATATGGTGTTGTAAAAGTTACAGAGACAGAAAATATGTGGTTTTATAGTGTTTCTATTAAGAACACTTTCAGATTTAAAAAAATTTACAACACTATTATTTGAATATATTTCTGGACTTAACACATTTCTGACACTTTTTAAACATATTCAGAACACTATCACAATAAGGTGTCAAAGTGTTTTACCTATAAGAACTACTGCATTGTTAATTTGAGAACAAAAAGTGGTCTTAAAAGTGTGTTTGTAACGCGTTTATTACCTGTGGTGTAAAGAGTTTCGCAGTTTATGTGATTCATTCACAATTTGATTAATAAAACTTTGGAGTGGGTTCATAACAGTGGCATATATCCAGGATATTTTTTTAAGGGTTCAAATTCACAACGTTCTTTGAAGTTCATAATATTCCTTGAAAACTTATGTTTTAACTGTGTGATCTATACACTACACACAGAGTTTAATTAAATAAACTTATAACAGTGTCGAATCCAGGAAATTTGTCTAGGGGCTGAGGGTCCTACACATTTGTATTTTTTTTTTTTTTGCACAAGCTTTTTCCTAGGCCCTTACAGCTATTGCTACGACTTTTCAAATTTTAAAAGGGCTAAAAAAATTTTTATTTAAATAACACAACATTAATTCCTTATTTATGTATTTTTCTTCATGAAAATAAGTGGATAAAATTACAGTTAATTAATTTTTAAACTATCGAAGGAAATGTTTAATGCTATTGGGGATGCAGATCCATAGACTCTCCCTCTCGATTCTCTCTTGCTCTATAACATTTATAAGCCAATTTTAGGAAAGCGTTTTACAGATAAAATCTGGTGATTATCAAATCCAGAGGCTAGAACTAGGGAATGTCACCCAAAACAATAAAAGATTGACTAAAACAAATCCTTCACAATAAAACCGCATTTTCTGGAATTAGATTGACGAAGCAGTAAACTGTTCATCTTTATATGAGTAAACATTGTTTATCTTGAACCTTTTATATAATTTATGTGCGAACCATTTTTTTTACCTCTTTATATTAGTTATTAAAGTTTGCCAAAATCTTAAATAGTATTTCCAAATCAACTTCAACTGCAAAACCAAAGCAATGAAACATCTGAAACACATATTTATCTAACACTCTATACCTATACCTGAACGCCAACGAAAAAAAAGCAAAGGATAGTCCGAAAAAATTACCTTTACCGCAACTGTCACAGAAATCCAATATCAAAAGACACTCAGTGGATATAAAGACACTTACATTGATATACACCCTACCATGACCGGAAGTCAGGCAACAATCCGTACCACCTCAACCACAAAAAAAAAAAAAGAAGAAAGAATACCTCTCACATTAAAGAAAAAAACGAACACCGGGGGCCAGCCTCAAAAAAGGGAGTTTCGACTTATGAACGGTAGGTGGACGGCGGCGACACGCAAACAGAAACTTATATGTGAAGGGAGGGGTTTCGACCCTACAAAAAAAAACCGAATAAAACCCTCGCACCCACCTGCTTCGTATGAGTAATTGCAGAGAGCGCGTTAAGGAAGCAATGAATTTCAAAACGACAACTCCCGATTCAGAGCCACCCTCGGTTCGGGTTTCCAGACTTCCGGAGCACAGATGTGTGGGTTTCGGCAGCACCTCCTATAGAGAGGTGCTGGTTTCGGTCGGACCACAACCGAAGCAAATCATTGTTATTATGCAATGAGGCAGTTTGCTTGCCCTTAAGGACTGTTATTTCGGACGAGTCCTTTTTATTGTCAAAGCGTGTCTTCTTATAAGTGAAATCGTAAAAGGGTGTCCCACCTTGGAGCGTGCGATGGGTATAGTGGGGAGGACCCCCCTATAGAACGGGTGGTTGTCATTTGGAGAGGAATAGTGGGGTGTGCAGAAGTTAATAATATGGAAGGCGGATTATGTGGGGATTTTACTTTCGAAATGTCTGTAATTATTAACAGTTTGAAATAATGTAGGGAAAAATTGGGAATTGCGTGAAGCCTAGCAATTTTTTTCCATGCCAGGCAAATCCTCCCAGTGATAAATGTATCAAATAAAACTACGAGAGTAGGTCATTAAGTACGCACAAACGATAAAAATAATTTACTGTGATAATCAATTAGAAACATGTGATTTTTTTTCAACACTAACTCCTGCAATGTTGATGAATTTAACCCATCGTTTACAGTGCCCACTTACAGCTGGGGTAGGGTAAAATTATGTTTTTCATCATCCGCAGAATATAGAACCTAGTGTTGAACTTCATCTTTATGTATTTAAAGTGTTTCCCTCCAAGATGTTTTATAATGAATAAATTAGATATAAATCACTTGAGGCTAAGTATATGGGTTGTAAGAGGAATGCTGTAATATATACTAACCACTGTTAAGTTTCGATAGATTTGCTACGTTACAACTCAAGATTATGACAAATGCTTTTGTAACAAACAACTAGATAACTTAATCTCTTTTAAAATTATCTCATAAAATTTAGCCCAAATTTTTGCTACAATCATTCGTTTTTTTTTTTCAATTTTGTTTTTGAAAATTAATTTTAGATACGACTAACGCATCTATTGCATTAATTTTAATAACTGTCAAATCATTGCAGTTATTCAAATAGATTAAACTAAACTAAACTAAACTCATCGGCGCAACAGTCCTATAGTGGGCCAAGGCCTACGATGGCCATCTTCGTTTTCTTGACCTTGGGGCTCTGGGGTGCAAAGCATATGTCCCGGTTAGGTGGTCAGTCTAACGCAAGACCCCCAGTGTTTAGTTCCCAAGCACGCTTGGTCCTCAATTTATCGACCAACTCAAGGGATGAAAGGTTGAGTGGACCTTGCCCTGCCCGGGAGCTGGGAATCGAACCCCGGACCTGTGGCACGGAAGAGCTATGCGCTACCACTGCACCACTGGGCTTACACAGATACGCATCGAAAACTCAAACAAACTACATTAAAACTGAACTTTTTAAAAAAATAATTTTTATGTCCTTAAGTGCAAACACACTGAAATACACCGATGAAATAGAGCGTTTTATATTTATGAGCAGAAATAATCCAAACCCGAGTTAGTATAAAATGAGGAAATAAAACCACGTAGTCAAACTAAACTCATAATTGAATAGCGGAGGGGGTAATAACCAGGCTTAATGGAAGAAATAACCCGTGTTGAAGTTACCAGCACTCTAAACACCGCATCGAACCACTAAACCGCGCGGGGGGAAATGGGGCGATTTTCAATTTTCTGTCCGTCCCGACCACTTTTAAATGACCCAAATGTTATCCCCGAAAATAAAAGTATTAGAAAAGAGAAAAATCAATATCCTCTGCATGTAGGAGTAATAGCCGCGAAAACCCACAGGGTGTATTGTAACGCCGGAATCCCATTTCAATCGGAGCTAAAGTACCACTGAGGAAAGAATCGAAATGCTTTTTAAATAATCGATGCCAGATCCCCATAAAAATATAGCTTTTGATGAGCAATTCAAAGGCGACTATTAATTGCAATCGATTCGAATGTTCTTCAGTTATAAACAAAGGAATTTCTTGGACTTACCCAATTGGAATTTTTTTCTGGCGGGTCCCCTTTGATGTTCTGGATCATTTGCTGAGCCAATAATAGAAGATTATTCATGGCATATTTTATCTTTGTTCTGGCTTCTGTTTCCATGTTCGCTTGGATGATAATCTTCAGAATCTGCATAAAGAAGAAAAAGAAGTTCTTACTTTTGGAGAATGACTAGATATAAATGTATGCTATTTTTACGGTTTTATATTCCAGTGAAATTCCCTTAAATAGTTATTTTGTAAGAATCGGATGCATTGCATAAAGAGGGGATGCATGGATTGCTTCCCAAATGTTAACTGTTCTTTGCCCATTTATTAATTTATTAAGTACAATCTAGAAAATACCAACAAAGACAAGAAAATAGTTCTAAATATTTTCTTAACCAATGTTCACATTAATTGATTTTATTACATTTTTACTTTGGCAGAAAAAGTAACTTCAAAGGTTGTTTTCACAAAATATAAAAACTATTTCTCAAGTTTTCTAGCAATCCAATTCTCTTTTGTAAATGTATGTTTTACAAAATTTATTGTATACATAAAATAAAACTTATAACTTATATTAAATAAATATTTACTTAAAATAATTGAAAGAATCGTATAAATAAAATAATTTAAGTGTTTAAATCTATAAAACAAATAATAAAAAACAAATCGATATCAAAATTAACTTAAATGCAGATTTTTTTATGGATATTTACTTTACAAAAATATATCTGATGAAATTGAATTGTATTGCCGTTGCTATGATCACTGAATATAAGCGTAAGTACACTATTACTTAGATTTTTATTTGCCATGAATGCGCTTAAAGGCCTAAAAGCGGAAGCACTTAATTTCAAGATCCACCAAAACTAAAAATTGCCTATTTCTTTTTTAGTTTACACAATTTATTTAATTCCAGATGCTACAATACTAATTTCTTTGAATTCATACATATTCACTAACATTAGGTATCTCTTAATTTTTGACTCCATATACATTCTAAATGTTCAAACTAAACAGTATGAATAATCAGATACTGCCATCAAAACATTAAGAATTACACATTTTTTTTACAACTAACATCACCCATAAAATTTACCTCTACGCTAAAATAGTATCACACTGCAACACATGTTATAGCTATTTCTCCCATTTCCTGAGCATCTTTCCTAGGCAACTCATTTCATTCAATTTTCCTCATCCCGAAAGTTCTGCCTCAGGCACCGTAATCAGAACTCGGGCATTAGTTAGCTGGGGAAAAGCGATTATTCTCTGACCAGTGGCCTCCTGAAAGGAGGCTTTTCCTTTGAGCACTTCGGGCACGCAGTGAAACCTGCTGACTGCGGATCTCATGCGCTTGCTCACAGGTTTCGGTTTGGTTGATGATCTTTGTGGGAAAAGTCGGCTTAGATCTTTCGGGAGTGAATGAGGTTTGATTTTGCTGTGAATATATCGGATTTCGATTTTTTGTTTCCTATTTATTTTTTACATAATTTGGATTAGTAGAAAAGTTGTAAACCTTTTAGAAGCAATTAATTCAATGGGAAACATTTCAATCTAACTACATACATATAGTATGTAGTTAGATTAAAATGTAATAATAGATTTTACACCTTAATAATAGACTTACACCCATAATAGATTTTACACCTGGTGGTAAAATGATCATTATCATTTATGTGTATTTAAGGAGTTTTAATGGAATCATTACACGATTACAATTACATAATTTCGAACAGCATTACGATGATATTTGTTTTTAATTTCAACCAAACAAATCAAAATTCTATCACCAAAAAGTTAAATTTAAAAGACGTGTTGAATAAATCATTAATAAAATAATATATGGTATCTTTTAATACAGAAACGTATATCAATTTATAAAAGTATTAACCCCACATATATTTTTTAAACCAACCCCAATCTTGCTTTTTTTTTAAAGTTATGAGTTAGTTACATTTACAAATTGTATCTATTTGTTAAGTAGTTACATTTCATAAAGTTCAACTCTAAGTTTAAGATCTATTTCTTAAATAAAATCTTTGTTTTATTTCTTTCCAGGCTGGACAGTTTTTCAATACACAGACATTTCAACCACAAAAAAGCCTAATAATTTGGTATTGGATGTTTAAATTAAAACTGGTAATTCAATATTTAACAATAAAAAAGAATTTAGGTACATCTATTTACACAATTTCAATTATTTTCAGCCTACTTTGAAATAATAAGTAATTCTTTGGGTTCGATTTCAGATAAATTCATTCTAATCTTAATGATTCATTCCTCTTAATTTGTGTTACAAAAAAATTTAGAATGTTTTTTTGTTTGAGTAATTTTAAGTTATATTTCAACGAGGAAACCAGAAATTAAAAGCTATTTTAAACTGTTTTAGCATTATCAAACAAACAAAAAATAAAAAAGAACCGATACATCCTCAAATGAATCATCCAAATAACTTCCAACCCAGCACCCTACCCCCGAATAAAAAAAAACCAGGGCAACCAACACCCCCTTAGATATACAGGGATCGGTCCCCACTTGCAAACAAGGGCTCGCAATTTGAACAGGGCCCCTCCCATCCCCTGAATAAAAGATGGCGGGCAGAGATGACCCTTTTCCTGGCGAGGCTGCCCGAAATATGAAGCAGGTGGAACATAAAAACGCTAAATTTTATCGCCCCTTTTTTACACGCGCTCGTGTCTTGCGGAAGGCGAGATGGATAGATACTACCGCACTCGGCGATATCGAATTGAACTTTGCTGCTTTTTTATACGGCGGCGTCGCAGATTATTTGCGGAATTTTAAGGGAAGGGTTGCTCGAATGTGTGTACGGTGTCGAGGGAGGTATGAGATGAATAAGAAGGAGCTGTGAGGGCTGAGGGGGTTTACTTTGGTTCCGTATCGTTTCAGGCACGTTTGTTTGTGCTTTTTAGGGGAATTTGTTTCATTTGCACTGAAAAAAAATTTTTTTTCTTAAAAAAAAAGAAGCGGAAATTGACTGGCAGCGTTGTTGGCGGACTATTTCCATCATTCGTGGAAACGTCCGATTTTTCTTCTCCATTGATTTGATTGATTGATTGACTCCATTTCTATGATTTCAAAGCGCTCAAAAATTAAAAACTAATAATAATTATTGCTCTTGGTTGGACCCGATCACGCATCTTTTGTATTTTATTTCCCGCGTCTTGACTACCGGGCTTAGATTATTTGATAACGATTGTACAAAATATTTTTCATAAAACTTATTCAAATAAATGAAAGGAAAGTAGTGCTAAGAGTTGCACAATAATACGCAATAAGAAGGGAATATCTGGATATATTCTCGGCAGGAACCCAGAAATTATCTTTTAACTACTAAACTTGACTAAAATTACACCATACTATCATTCATCTATACTTCAACATCAACTTTACAAAAATTTTTCCGCCGTGCTATGATTGAGAGTAAATATGATTCACACCCATCAATTCAAATAAAAGGGATAAAAAGCAAGACAATTGAAACACTGTTTGACTAAATAAAGTAACTTCAACAGTAAAACTCAACTATCCTAAATTGACCCTACGACCTTTTGAAAGATTACAATTTCACATCTAAAGAAAATTCTTACTGTCTAAAATTTTGAAACATTATAGGTCTAAGAGAAATCTAAAGCCTCAATTCCAACAAAATTTCTGTGGTTTCTCTATTAATTAGCTACAATCATCCAATGCTTACAGACTCGACACTTAAAAAGGTATCTTAAGGTTTCTTAGGATAAATAACTGCAGGATTAAGACTTTTAGTACTGAAATCCAACAAATGGTTTATAAAGAATCACCATGCCACGGAAAATTGCCACCATCCATTACAAAACCCATTACTGCAGCTAATAGCATACCAAAAAGTCAAATTGACATGTATCCTCGGAAAGAAGCCATGGGTTAGCTATCAATAAGAGGGATACACGAAAGTCCGCTAGCCACCTGCTAAACTCTCTGGCACACAGGAAACAGGGATCGCGTGCTCCGTCACCTAGGTGAAGGGCGTCAATTTAAGGTTCTGCCAACTATAAAATACAGAAATGGCTTCTATTTTATATCTATTACCTCTTAAAAGAAGAGGGTACAGTTGGGATACTTGTGTGCTTCCGATGAATCGTGAATGGGTGCTTTACGAGGGGCTTTTCAAACCTGAAAAGAGCAGGTTCGAGATCTGAGTGTAATAAAAAATTAGATGGGGTGGAGATATAAATTGAAGTCGCCTTTAGGTCAACAGAATCTACCTTTCAAAGTTCATAGCTTCACTTTTCTGTTTTTTCCTTTTGCTGCGAGACACATTATTAACCAAATAACTGTACGAATCCTTTAAATTTCGCGATTGAATCAGTTTTTGGAAGGAACAAAAAATACAAGACGGAAGTTTTGATCTCAGTGTTTGCTGTAAATCTCTTCAGAAACACTAAAGCAAAAATATTAAAGATGATATTTGTCCGAACCCTTCTCTTAAGAACGAGTCAAAGCGGAATATAGGGCAGGTACTGTTTAAGAGCAATTAATTTGCTTAGCAAATTTAAATTTCTTAGGGACCTAAATAATTTACCTAAATTTATGCTCCCATCTCAATTCTCAAAGTAATATAAGAAAAGATAAGCTAAAAATGAAAAACTAAAAACTCGGTAAAGAATTCTTCACTTTAAATTAGTTTCATTTTCTGAAATGCTTTTTAATATAAAAGATGCTTGCATCTAAACTAGATCCCCTTTCAAGTATTACTACACAAATTACGCTTCTTAAAGTTTGTTAAAAAAAAAAGAAAAGCATTTTGAATAAAATGGCTTGAATTAATATTTTTTTTTCTCATGTTTAATCAAGTAATACTTAGCACTCAATAGCAGGACAGTAAAAGAAGTCAATACTTTTTCTTGTAACAACCAACTCAAAGATTGAAGAGCTTACGTTCATATATCCCGACATAAATATGTATCACGTTGAACGAGAAAGACAAAAAAAAAATACCTCACATAGCCTAGACCAATTCATTTCCCTAAGCAAACCCTAGAAGTTATGCAAATGCATAAGTCAAAAAACCCGCAGAAAAAATAGGGCCTCTCAAAGCAGTAGGCTCATTTCTTACACATTTCCATTTCCAATCCTTACTCCGCTATTCACAAAAGTGGAATTTCAATTTAAGAAAGAGAGAATACTCGGTCAAGAAAAAAAACCTGAAGAATCACGAATAAAAAGTTGGGTCGGTACTTCTGCATTTCGTTCCCGCATATAAAATCCCTCCGAAAATCGAATGCAGGAACATCGAATCGATCTCAAACAATTCACCAAAACACTCGATCTTTTCGCACTCGATCCGCGTCACTCTCCGAGAATCGATTTCGTCGAGGGGACGAAGCGTTAAAGTACCTTAAAAAGGAGAAGAAAGGACCCCAAGATCACCAACTGCAAAATATTTCGTCGCGGAGTTTAATTGCCTTTCTCTTAAGACCTCTTTCGAGGGAAAAAAATAAGGGGGAAAACTTTGAGAAAAGAGGGGAGAGAAAAATGAGAGGGATGGCGTGATGGAACACAAAGATAAATGAATAAATTCCAGAGCTCGGCCGGATCCCGTCCGGGAGGTTCTTAAGTATCCGGAGTAAGGGCGTCCTGGCGCCGGGTAAGGTTTCAGGAGATCTCCGGTCTTTAATATCGGCTGCGTGGGATGCAGGACTCTCTTCCTGACTTTTTTGCTCCAATTTTAACCCCGCTGTCCCTGTTGTATTAAAACCACGGAGACATTCTGGAGAGAAGACTGATGTCTATTAGCAGTGGGGATTTAGGGGAATACGGGTAGGGATGAGAGTATTTTAAGGGTTACAGTTTGAGTAGGAGTTTTTTAGACACCACAGCAGCGTGGGCATCAGATTTGAGGGTAACGAATCATTTGTTTTTGCAAATGCATTGAGAATTACTTAAATTTGGTTATTTCACATTACTAGGGCAAATGGAAAATTGTGTTTTCTGTAAATGGAACACAACCTAACAGGATTCTTTTTATGTATCAATATAAATTCATATTTTTGAAAACTTTTGATATTTTCCTCGGATATGTGTTGGGTATTGTTCAATTTTCTTCACTACAAAAGATGAACCAAAACCAGAGTACAGATGTTAGTGTTTAACTGTCGTTTTACTCACATATTTATTACATAATTTACCCTTTTATTTTTGTAAGCCTACATTTAAAGAATTAAATACTTTATTAAACAAACACAAAGGTTAAAACATCAGACACAAAGTTATTAGTGTCAGATTAAATCAAATCAAGTATTGTTTAAATATATTCAATCTTAAACTTTAATTTAGGGATCCTACTTTATTGAAAAGTTTATGAAAATAAAATAAAAAGACATTTAATATCTTAAGAAGAAAAATCTTTGCAAATTAAACTATATTGATCAAACTATTAACATGGAACAAGCATGAAAATTTCCTAGAAAAATTACCTCGTATTCAACTCAATCAAAAAGGATAAGATTGTAAAACCTTCAAAGAAATTAATTAATTTAATAAAAGATTGATACCTCAATCATAACTTAAAATATACTATAAAAATGTATAGAATTAAAATGGAAAAATAAATTCATACAACTTAGGTTATTCCTTATTTTGACTTGTAAGTAAAACATAAAATTGAAATTTGTTTTGTTTTTCCCCATACTTTAAAATCTCTATTTGAAGTCAAAATAAATGCGTGGATTTATTAAAAAAAAAGGAATTTTAAATCTTTAATGTTAATTGAGTATAAAAGAATACGACAAAAGAAAATTTGAAGCGTTTAAAATACATTACACGTAAATAATAAGACCAAAACAGAGCAATCTTTTGTTAAAAGCACCTAACAACAATCTAAAATATTCAATAAAACTGCAGAAACTGGTGCTTTAAAATCAAATAACTCTCTGGGTACCTTTTCACGAAAATCCCCACAAAGGATTCGAATCGCAATAGCCTTACATTATGTTCTACCGTTTATCCCTTCCCGCTCACACGTAGGCACAATGCTAATTTACAAGGAATTGCGTTTTATTCTTTGTTTAAAGATTGGGAACCTGGGAAATCTCTCTTTTCAAACGCAATGAGGAAGCGTTTCGTTCCAAATTATTCAAGACCAAGGAGTCCCTTGTGACACATTTTACATTACATTGCGTTTATGCTCTTGTAATAATGAGAAGAGTATCACGGGGTTAGTCATGAAGATTTTAAGCCCCTCAAGTACTATTGAAATAAACAATTACGATTTTGGTTCTTTAATTTATATCTTAAATTATTTTACTTTATTTATTAAGATCCATTGGTAATATAATTTTATAGATTACCAAGAACCTTTATCCATAATGTAAAATATATTTTATTTTTATCCACATATTCACTACATAGCGTATCGTCTAAATTCAGTTTCCTAAAAAAGGTGATCTTTTCCCTTTTTCATGGTAAGTTTTTATTTTTTACGGCTAATAACTGTTTGTATGATGTCCTAGGTAAAAATAAAACTTGATTTCTAGGGTTTTTTTTGGTGTGCTTTTTAAGAATATTGAATGAAAATTTGGGGCCGTGCGTACCATAGAAAAGACGAATGTTGTATTGAGTATGAAGATGACCTTAAAAAGAAAATAATAAAAATGAGGTATGATGTACAACACCTAAGTAATTTCCCAATCCCAGACATTTGCCCAACATTTTCACTGTAATAATTTTCTCTCAAGACAGACCAACTACCTGCGGTTGAGACAAAATTTTTAAAAAATTCAAATATTTTGATTCTTTAACATACTGTATTATTATAGGTACTATCTATCCTTAGACCGAAAATATATCCATGTATGACACCTGTATGCAGTGTTATTCCTATGATTTTTTTGGAGGAGTAAAAATACTCCTTGACTTTTTTAGGAGGAGTGAAATACGGAAATTGCATTAACTACATATACAGAGACACGAAAACTGCAATCAAACTATCTAAGCATCAGAAAAATAAATGAAAAAAAAAATACTTTGGCTGAATGAAAACACAATTAAGAAGTATGATAATTAGGGTGCCGTGGCTGAAACCAAAAAGGAGTTTACCAATTACGTCTCACTTAATTACGTTTACTATCCAAGCTAACTATTAATATTTACATATTTATACAGTTCATTTCATTCTATCCAATCCTACACTCCTTGAAACGACTCAGAAGGGCAACGAATGCAAGCATGCATTTTGTAAGCTAAAACCTTTGTGGAAAAATTCAGAGTGAAAATACTCTTGGCTAGTTTTTTAAAGAGTATTTCCTATTTTCAAGGAGTGAAATACTCTCTCAGAGGAGTTAAAAATATCTCTGCCTGTATGTGTATAAAAATAAATTCATTCCCTTCGAAAAATATTTTAATTATTAATAACAATAATAATAATTATTATTATATATTATTACATATAAATAATATTATAAATAATAATATTAATATATATATAAAAATTAATTATTATTATATTTATTATTATTATTATTATTATTATTATTATTATGTTAACTAAGTTAACATCATAGATACATTGATTCTGTGATGTGTGACAATGGTAAAAAAAACCTTTACACTATTTATTTAAGTTGTGTTTAATTATCATCCTTTCATTAAATAGGATCATCCGAATATTCAGACCCAAATTCTTCAAGACTGGGGATCCCTTCCCTTCCAAGCTTCTGCAACAAATCCCACAGAAATCTTCAATTCAGTTACAGGAGTCCATGCACTCACTCCCCCATGATTTGCAACAATCCCATTCATCGATTGCACCTTCCAATATGCTAATATATACCACCACTGCTCCCTATATGGTCGGGGACCTCTGCTCCTCGTCATCCGTTATCGCTAATCCTTCTCGCCGGCGCTAACGATCAAGAGAACGAGCGGGCCGCATTATCCCGAATCCCACCACATCAACAGATACGATGATGTCCGAAGCATATGGGGAAGCCTAAATAGGTAAGGAATATAGAGAGAGTTTACTAGGGGCTTTGGATGTGGGTAGAATGGGAATACTGCAGTGATCCGGGTATCCACATTAGAATAATATAATGTTTCGTTGTGTGGGACGGATGTGGATTTTATATTAGATCTATAACATTTTTCAAGTTTTTAAAAATTTTGAACATGATTTTGACCCAAAAGGGAGAGGGAAACTGTATTTTTCTATTTTTGGAAACACGAGAAAGCACTCTACAAAAGGACAATAGAGTCTCTGTTATTCTTTTAAAAGTTTTGATAAATCTATTTGTAACAAATCATAACTAAATCGCAAAAATTTATCTATGTGAAATTGAAACTTCGTGAATTAAATTGTAAAAAAAAAAAAAAATAAGCCTTACGACTGTCTTTCCAGATCGCAATGTATGAAAGTGGCCTTTCCACGAACTATTTCGGGTAAGCTGGAACTGATAAAAACACCTCTCAATAAGAGAAAGACGTAAAAGAGTATTTTGACAAGTTTGAAAACAGGTTGAAAAACAAGCAATACAAAAGAACACAGCTTTTTAATTCATTCTAGCTTCCTATTCCTACCTTCTGAAATTTCAAAATAAGCTTACCAATTAGTTTTATGAAAACTACAGGAATACAAGGAAGAATGTGTTAAGGAAACTTATCTCTGGTAAGACAAGACGTTTGGAGAGAATTACAAATTTGCTTTGCTTCTGACAAAACTGTTTGTTAACATGTGTTGTATCACCACTGAGAGATTTCTTCATAAGTTGAATACATTAAAATTTTCTGTCTCTTTCTATATTATATCTAATCAATTAGTTTTTTCTTCTAATTTTTTATGTATATTTTATCTGATGTAATTACATTTTAGTTTAGGTATTTCTCCCTACTATTACATAATTAAATCAATTAAACCCTGAAAAAGCTGTGGCTCTTAAGGGGTGATTCAGAATTTTTTTCTTTCTTTTCTGTTTCTAGTGTAAATGTTTGAGTGTGAATAAAATAGTAAGTCTATTGTGTTTTCCTTCTTGTTAATAAACTTTATTTAAATATCCTTTACAGAGGAGAAGTATATATTAATGTGCTTCTATTCTAAGCTAATATACCATATCTTCAATCCTCTTTTAATAACAATCTTCATTTACTTTTCGTCAAACGAAGAAATGTAAGACGTTTGCTTTTTTCCGATATTCGTATGTATGGTGCAAAAACAACTCACATGAAAATAATAAAATATAGTATGTAAGCGTGTGTAAAATATGACCAAATAAATGTAAAGCATGCATTTTCAAGTCAAGCTATTTTCTATTTAAAAATTATTTAATCAAATTAAAATAAGGAAAATTTCAGGAAATGAAAAATTATCTAATAAGAGGGAAATAATCATCAGGAGTTAAAATATCATACATCGAAACATCGTATTCCTACATAAATGTTACCAAAATAGTGTTTTAAGATATTTAAACACCCCTCATTTGCATTTTAAGTTTCACTAATAGGGAAAAGTCAAAATTCCCCCATCGGTTAAAAATAAACACACTCAGCTGCATTTAAAACCGACCGGTACATGTTTGCTCTTTGTTTTATCTAAACGACACACCATTACACCTTCCACAAATTAACTCTCTCAGAACTACCCAAAACCCAGTCAACCCTCCTGGAGCAATAATCACCGACGCCCTCAAACGGCCCTGTCCCAGCGGGACTGCCAATACGTCTTAATTACCAACCAGCCCCGAAACAACTAACCTCCAATTGCGACACAACACGACGTAGTAATAACAAGCAACGCCGCCGCTACCTGCAACCTCATATTTCTTCATTCTCAAAAGCGTCGGGGTCTCATTGATTAAACGCACCTTCTTTGAATGGGGGGACTCCCTCGCTTAAATCACTTTCTGCGACTTAATGGTCGTAACTTTATTACCTGATGGCGACTTATACCTGAGGGGAGAGATTCAAGTACGGGTCTGATGATTATGAAATCAATAACGGTTGGCCTGAAGGGATCCCTCTATGGGTCTCTGGTGGATGCTTTTTGTTGCTGTGTAAACTTTATGTTCGTTCGGCTTGCTTTTAAGAGGTGAGAGATTTTCTTGCTGCGTTAAATGGGGCAAGTTGTTGTCCGGGATCGGATGTCGTTTTCTTTTGGGTGGTTAATTTGTTGTAAAGGGGGGGGGGGGGGTTGGGGGTAAAAGTGGGAAAGGTGGTATTGCGTTTCTTGGGTTTAAGAGCTTTGTTCTTGATGGTGGTTAATTGGAGGGTTGGGGGTTGTCGGTAATAAAATTTCAAGCTACAGATTGTAAAGAAGGAAATTTTTATGAAGAGAGTTTGTAGCAAAGATAGAATTTGTTCAGGAAATGTTTTAGGTAGGTAATGACATATTAGTACTAAGAGTTATTCTAGGCTAATTATAATTAATCACATTATAAATTTTAAAATTAATGAAATTAATTATTAAAAACCGGATTATGCAAATCATAGGCACAGAGGTGGATTGCATATTATGACAGCGAGCATTAATATTTTACAGATTGCAATTAATTCAAGGAAGAAATCAGCCTAATATAAAGTACGTAGTAAAAAACTAAACTGAAGGTGGTAATGGTAATAGGGACTGTATAATCACAATACAAGTTATAATCTCTACTGTTAGTGTAATTTAATTTTCTATCCTTTTTCTAAACAACACAAATTCTGTTTTATAACTTGATCCTTAAAGTCGTAACCTTTTCCTTTTAGAATTTTCCCACTATAATTAGTTTTCTCTGCATACTGCTTACTATCAAGGAAAAACTGGTTTTACAGTCATGCTAACAGAACTTTTAATTAACTCTTAATTTTCATTTTAAGAGTTAATTTATCATTCCAATTCGTCCAAAAAAATAACCAGGGTGCTTTCTCTCATTCATTAAGAGAATTACTTCCCGTTTTGAACATGTGAATATTTTTCATTGACCTCAAAATAATTAAAACCTACGTCGAAGGATAACATTCCAACCGTTAAGTCTAGAAAAGTGTCATAATATAAAGTCAAATTATAATATTACTTAAAAAGGACTTAATAAGAACTTTATTATAATAATGTAGGTCTTTCTAGAAATTAATTAAAACTTTTTAAAAAGTATCTACTTATTTTCAAACTGTAGTCTCAGCAAAATTATTCAACTTAGTATAACTTTGAAATAGTATTCAATAATAACTGAAGATTTTACAGCGACAAGAAATAACCACACACGTTTCTTATTAGTGCGAGTGGGAGCTGTCATTCCCACCATTCTAAAGTCTACATTGTGCATTCCCACAACAATGCCACTGCCTCTTGATCCCGGAATTATGCTAACTCACGCCTGCATTCCTGGCACATCGTGCAGTGAACTAAAAAAGAACCCGAAATAAGTTTTCGGAAAGGCAACCAGCCGTTGCAATTACTTGCCGGCACAGACAAAAATCAATCCTGGAATGCGGTTTCTTTCCACAGGAAAGACTTGCCGGCATATAATGCTGCTTTCTTCCCTCACCGATGTCTACGGAAGATAGGATTCAGAAAATGCCTTTTCAAGATCAATGTCCATGTCCCGGTTTCCTTTCGGGTATCACACAGCGAGGGGGCGGTAATTAATTTTTGTCTCTTTTTTTCCCCACTAGGATTGGCCTCGAGGGAGGGGTAGATCTGAACAAGATTGTGGTAAACGGATTCGTTTTAGGTCCTTTCTCTTATTCTAATCACTGTTTAAATAACCGATTAATGATTATTGAGAGATGGATACACAAGAAATGCATTATAGTGAAATCAAGAAAAGTTTGTAGCCAATCCATAATATATATATATATTTTCAGATAAAATAATAATCGTTCAGAGTAGCGAATCCAAGGGTTTTTTTTGCACTGGTACAAAAGACTTTGTATCGTTTTCAGTTTCAAATTTTAAAAGATTCATTAAAACTACTTTCTACAGTTAAAAACCTTTATTATTGTCAATTTTCATAGAAACAAGGGTATTTTATTGACAATTTTTTTAAAGTAAGGAAAATTATTTAACTTTAGTGGAGCTGCAACCTCATAACTCCTGACCTGACCCTGGATTCTTCCCAGAATAGTATTCTTGAGTAGTAAAATGACAAGTAATAAAAAAAATAAAAAAACTACTTAAATAAAAAAAAATCTTAACCTACCCCTGGTTTTTTATGATGCGCCTTTAATTTCAGCGAAATGTTGCCTTTTACATACAGACGCTAGTCACTAGATAGTATAGAACTAACTTGCAGTGTAAAGGTTGAATTTTTTTCTGTGTCTTTTTTCTGTGACTTTTTTTCTTTTTCAAGCATCATTAATGTTTTATTAAAGAGTGTCCGGAAGTAACCAGAAAGAATTATAAAAATGAAGAAACAAACTGTTTTGACAAAACAGCGTCTAACAAAAATTATTTTCATCGACGAAAATCATAGGATAAGATCTTTAATGATGATACCCTAATTTTTAAAATAATTAAAGAGGTACTGAGACATTCTACTAATAAAAGAACTTTATACAAGTTCACACTCCATACACATGAGAGAAACGTCCGTCAAAAAGCCTTTAATGAAAAATTTCATGTACTTTGTGGTCATATGACTACATCAGAACTTAATACATAATTTATAGAGTGTGTACCAGCTTAGAATGAGAATTTTAGGGAGCAAGACAGAAATGCTGGCCCAATATTATCTTAAAGCAGATTCTGGCTGCAGGATCACCCCTGGTGAGTAGGATAAGAACTTATAATTATCATATTTTTAGGTCTCATATGAGTTTGATTGAATGTAGGTCTCGGAATCCTTAAAGGTAGTTCTTTCATTCAAAATCTTGACTCTGGAAATAGCCGCAGTATGATTGGCGCACCAATATCACATTTTTTGAGAGAATTATACCCAAATTATACCTTCTAAAACCAGGTAGGAATAAAGAAACATAGTTAATTATTAATAGGTATCTATAAAAATCATCATAATCATCAAATAAATCGTTTAAAACTTTATTTTAAATTTATAAATTATCCTTGAAAACAGTTACGAGACACTACCAAGCAATATTTATAAAAATTTAATTGTGCAAAACCTGTGTGTGATGGGAAACTTATGATTGCAGATTTGAAATCAATGTAAAAAGTTACCTTGAAACACTATAAAAGTATCTTGGACCAAAAAACTTGTTTACCAATGAATTTACACAAATAATTTTTAAATTAATTAACTTGTTTTCAGTATTTTGCTAATTACCATAGTTATTGATTCTAGGAAGAAATATCAATGTAAAGAAAAATGCTTTTATCATTTTTACTAAAAGAGTAATTTATAATTGTAATTACCTAGTAGGAATTTTATTATTTTATTGAAGGTAAACATAATTTTTCCCCATAATTTTTCGATAGTTGTTGAAAAAATACTGTCTCCTGAGTGCTTTTAATTTATGAAGGACGTCTTAAACCATTTAGAATGATTATTTGAAATTTTCTTGGCTATTTAAATTTGTTATTCTCAGGAGTTGTTTTCAGAAAATCAGGTAAATGATTTTTTAGGGAAGTATTTTTTTTCTACATAAGGTAATGACGAAGAAAAAGGTTATTAAAAAGTTGTTATTCAGGCATCTGCGTTTATATTTTTAATCACTCCAATTCTCTTCAAAATGATTCTGTTGATTTTATCATGATGATTCTGATAAATTTATTACCCATGTCAATAAAAAAAATCACAACTTACTAATTTAAAATGATTAATAGCTAATTTTTAATAAAAGAAATGTATGAAAACATGTTTATTAAAGTAAAGGACCAATGAACATCATCCATTTGGCATACAGATCTAAAGAAATATCCATGTTTACGAATTTCAGTTGAACAGTTTTCAATATTATTTAGAATAATCTCTTTTCAAATTGGATAAAAATGATTCATTCATTATGATTGATATACGGATTTTTATACCAATCCACGCATTTGCAATTTCTCATTAAAATAACTTTTATCTTAAACTTTTCATAAAACTTGATAAAAGAACAATTTTCTAAGAAAATTGATAGCAACACATTTATATTCCAAGTATTAAAAACATTCATCATACTGACTGATACCGAATGATCCAGGGTAGTGAGCATGACTGTTAATCATCTTTATCCAAACTTGAAACCCCAATTTCAGTTTTTAGAACCTTATGCAATCTCCATAACTTTCATTCACATTGCTCAAAAGCAGATCTGAACCAACTGGGAAATTACAAATCACATATAACTATGTGGGTTTCAGAGTGTAATTTTATGCTTCTTGAAGCCGGAATTATCTCATCAAATACATCTTCCTAACGCACTTCCTCTAGAAAAAAAACCTCCCCACAACTTCTTGTCACTAAACCCATTTGGCTCTACACAACCTGTCCTTTTTCCTCGCCGGTTCCACCAGGTACACTCTCTTGGTGTGAGGTCCCCCATTAAGGATCCCTAGTACAGCACCCATTTGTGGCTCACAAGAACAAAAGCCTGACTTTCTCAGTGGATGGTAATCTATGCGGTCTTTATTGCTCTCAGGTTATCGGACTGAGAATCCTTTGCCAGAACAGAGATTCTGGTTCTGAGGTAGAGTTTCCCATCAGACCTTACAGTCCGCCCAATTGCGACTTCTTCCTGTTTCACACTGAACACCATTGTTAAGTTCGCAGAGACGACTTGTCTAGACGGATATTCATTACCTATGGCCCAATTAAGATTTTTGCACTTCGACATGCTCAATTTCTTTCCCTCTTTTGTGTCTGGTCCTCCGAATACCCGCTGAAACCGCGCTTTCCTTTTTCTTTCCGCCTTTTTTTTTGTTCACCCTATCTGACTCTTCCTTTGCAAGACGGAACCTTTTTTTATCCTTCCCTCTCAACCCTTCCTCGATTATTTTCTCATTTGGGATCGATGTAGTCAAATTTCGGGTTGACGGTCACATTTGCCATTTTTTTTTCGTTCTCTCCGGCATTGTATGCTAATCTTCTAGATGACTAGATTAGGAGAATATATGCAAAGGGTCGAGTTTCACTGGGCATTCTTCGTGACATATTCCCCTGTCCTCCATACCTTTCTAATTTGGAGACCTCTGAGAGACACAGGGTTGAAATTCCTCAGATAAGCTTAGAATTCGAAGCTTAACTATCTGTTTCAGCTTCCGGAATTCCTTTCTTTTTACCTTTGTCGAATCTACCGACAATGGTATTTGCCTATTCTTAGGAGTTACTAATTGCGAGAGATCATCAAAGAAACAAAGCAGACATTGTCAAGCACAACAATGGTTTATGTGGTGTTTAACTAGTTTATACTATAACTATCTTAACTTAAGAAGAAAATAAGTACGCATAGATTTTTACCTATCACTTGTAGAGAATTTAGAGAACTTATTCTCAACTACTTAAATTCCTCATCGTCTGCCTTATTGTCTTTGGGAGTTACGTCTTACAAAATTGGTTTCGCGTTTTGTAAATTTGATATTACAGAAATTCATGAGCTCCAGGAATTCGGTTAAATATATTTTATAAAGGTTTCCTTTCATTTGAATAGAAATTCCACTCTACAGTGTTTAATATAATGTCACAATGTTGTAGGAATTCTATGTTGCAATAGGCAATGCAAATTGAATTTGCTATACGTCAGACAAATCTATATGTGTCTTAATCTTAAATTCAGTAACTACTCTTTTGACAAAAGCTAATTGACAAAGCTAAGAAATATATTATAACTGCAACTTTGTTTCCAGACACTGTGATAGTGAAAATAATGTATTGAATAAATGTTACACTGATACAAACATGCAAATTCATTAACATAAAGATTTTTCATACTACTATACAGTACATACTATACGTATACTTCTAATAGTAATGGAGGGTTTATTTGTTATGGAAAATAATAAATTGAAAAGGAAAAGGAAAGCCATTAGATTTTCCCAGGACAGAAAAATTGAAAAAATACTAGTCTAACTAATCTCTCAATAGTAACAATTTTTAATGTATGCCAAACCATCAATCAATAAGACATTTCTTTGAGCTATTAGTTTTCATCAATCAATCAACCCTTTCAAACAGACCTTTTTAATAATTAAAATAAACTAGTAGCTTTATTAAATGCAGTAATAGCGCAATTTTCTTTTGATCATTTCATTCATCAACCCTTCCTCGGCGGATTCTACGTATTACTACTATCAATTGCTTCAAGAGCTTATCACTAGACACCTTCAGAATATTAATTATCTCAGTATCCGTTTGGGACGTTCGAATCCTTATCGCTCTTATTAAATGGCATCTCCTAGAACATGTTAAATAATGAAGGCATGTCTTGTCAGATAGACTCAAATTGGTCGTAAGAAAGAGATAATGATTCGAATGCATCAGTATCTTTCAAATCTTCATCCATTCTCGGTAAAGACAGAGAGGTTCACTCCGAGAAAAACGCTTCCTTTACTTGATAAAGGTATTGAACATCATTCAGCTTAAAAATTATTTCCTTTTACGTGCTTACAACTGATTCTCACTCGGAATTTTAAACATTTATTCCTATCTGTCTAGTTTAGGTAAGGCCATGGAATGAAGATGTTACTTCTGTCCAAGAGAAGCCAGCACTTTGCGAGGAAGATTGTTTAAAAAGTTATCACAAAACATAAACAAATATTTCTTATTTTGCTTTAATAAGCTTTAGGTAATTGTATTTTCTGTTGATTTAAGCCAAAACTGATTTTTATTATCGTTCTTGAGGTGATCTATTCATATTTACTTAGTGATGCTACGTTTCCTCGTAGTTGTGCATTGTGCAAGTAATGAAGGGACGAGATAACTCGTATTAAGCGCCCTGAGCAATAAACAACCTACGAGATATCTCGTAGTTGGTAGTCAAAGTGTTAATCATTGGACTTTTTTTAGATAACATTAAACTATAGTAGAATAATTATTAACATCATGAAGTAGCAAAGCTTTTGGTGCATAAATAATTGATAATATTGTCATTTAAGTTGTTCACAAATATGCCTTTCAAAATAATGCATAATACTCAAAAGCAGTAGGCAAAATTAATTTTAAAATTAGAAGTTCAAGATTTGGACGATATCATTGCTCCAGTTCTCATATAATTGTATTCACAAACAACTAAATAAATATAAATATACAAAGCCGTTAAAATGAGGTTCCACACTGTATTTCGCTTTACTGTTGTATTTCGGTGCATAACAAAAAACCGGAAAAACGGACTAAAAATGAATGATTCATAAGAGAGAAAAGCTGTAGTATAGGATCAATTAAAGATAAACAATATGGCCTCGGTCTTTTCTGCTTCATAAAAACTAGTTCTATTCATTTG
Source organism: Tetragnatha montana (assembly GCA_963680715.1). Taxonomy (NCBI): domain Eukaryota; kingdom Metazoa; phylum Arthropoda; class Arachnida; order Araneae; family Tetragnathidae; genus Tetragnatha; species Tetragnatha montana. Next base: position 45,170,239 of record OY796675.1, read on the forward strand.
CCCTCACTAACCGATTCTTAAATTCTTAAACAGACATGTCAAATAGTCTAACGATGAACGAAGAAGCAAACCAAGGCTGCTCCAGAGAACTTACATCCCCAGTCCCCTATTCAACGCATATGCCCCATTGTCAAACGACAGTTCCAAAGTAACTGTTCCGACATCCCTCAGCATTACAATCAACCTCCCCCTCATTCAACAAGTGGCTTAATAGAAACGCAGGAACCACCCCTTAACGAGGTCCTTAATGAGCTCGAAACCCAGATCTGGGCTTAATTAAGCCGTAAAGTGTATCGCGAAAGAAACCGGTAGGTGGACACTCTGTAGTAGTTGCCTTCGTCTTCTTAGCACGCTCGGTCGGGTAGGTGAGAGACAATGGAGTGGGGATTCCCGCTCGTCTGGCATGACCAGACGGCAGGGAAATTAGTTAGCCACTGGGTGAGTGGAGAGGGAGATTTTTTTTCCTCTGTTGTGTGTGAAGAGAGAGAGAGAGAGTTTGAGAGGTTGTTGGTTGGAGTTTGTTTCTTTCAGGGTGGGATCGACAAGTGATGGTTTGTTGGGTTTTGGGATTCAATCTCCTTTTTTTTTTCTTTTTGAGAATCTCGAAGTGATTTTACTCTTAGTCGTGCCGCCTAGCTAAAGTATCGTTTCGTTTCTGTGTATTGATGAATAATGAATGCGATCCCCCTGTGAAGAAAAGTGTTGTGACAGGGCCACCTATAGACACATTAGGCTTGAGAAGCTCGTACTTTCGACGTGTGATAGTAGTCCGGACGTCACTTTTGATCGCTCTTTGACAACAACTCAACTTCATTCAGAATTAAATTAAATTTTGTACCTCTGAACCAAAACGTCCCATTGTATTAGTTTCTTCAGGAGAAAAGAAAAACTAAACTTATAGGTTTTATTTCGAATGTTTTAAGTAAATACTATTTAATTAACCTTGATCATATTAATTTAATTCAAGAAATTTAAAGCTTTTTCAACTTCGAAAATTCTTTTGTTTTGAATTTCTACATACGACCCCATTCGTATATTTTGGGTTGAACGTAGCTCTTGAGATAAACAAAAATTCAACTCGGAATTTACAATTTTAAATTTTTTTAGGATTAAAAATTAATCAAAATCAATTTAATTTAAAAATTTAATTTAATGAATCTATTACACTAATAAAATGTAAGAAATAACCACAAAGAATCGAATGACTGATGTAATCATTAATAGAGCGAGAGCCAAGGAGCCAAGCCCCGGTATAGTGAAGCCCGAATACAGTGAGCTCTTGTTATGATAGATCTACAAAACCAAAATTAAGAACCAACATTTTATTAATATTATTAATACGTACTTTACTATTTATTTAGTTCCGTGTATGTTATTTATACTCAGTGAAATATGAAAAGTTTATTGTTTCCTGTATGTGATATTTTGTATCTTAAATATGTAATAATGTCAAATATCTCTCTTTGCAATACTAAAACATGCTAAAACTTATTAAAGTAATTTTTTTTCTTCATGAAATTTTTAAGAATCTTGGGCATATGTATCACAATAAACATTGTTCTGACTTATTTTATGGTAGAGATTCCTTCAGGTTCTTTAAAAGTAATTAACTATTACTGTATCAATAAATTTAAAAAATGGTTTTTTTTTGGAAAACTTTATAAATATATCATACATGTCTGAAATCTCCTTTATTAGTACTGAAGGTTAGAAATGTTAACGCATCTAAAATTTGCAAAAATAAATTTCTGTAGAAACCTTTTAAAGTGTTTCTTAGAAGAAATCTAAATATTTCATCTTAAGGAAAATTCTTTCATTTGGGTTCGCTTTATTACATATATGGTTAGTTTAACCGAGTATACTTAAAATAGATATTGTCAGAACTGGTCATACATTTTTCCTACCCATTTTATACCCAAGAAAAATAAGTGTAACCCCCGTTTTCTAATCGCTTTAATTTGTCAGAGGAGAAACCGATTTATTTTGAACATAGTAAAAACAAGAAACTGGCTTAGAGAAAAGACTGATTTAGGCCTCTAAGGGTATCTAAGAAAACTTCAGAGAATCTGTTGAATCAGATAACTTTTTTCAATCTCTTTCCCTGGAGGATTTTGAAAGTCAGTAATTATCTTAATTCCCTAAGGATAAAAACGGGATAACTTTATTCCTTTCTAAGCACATTCATAAAATAGCTTTTGCAGTTAACTAGGTAATGTTTAAAAAAGTGTAATAAAAATTTATGTTGGTAATAAAAGTGATCATTATTTTCAAGGTAGAGTTGTTCAGTAACAAGTTTAATATATTTCATGCTTCATTGGTTAAATCAATTACAATAGAAGCATTAAGGAAGAAGGATTCTATGCATTGCAACATATGTAACTATAATTGGTTTTGTCAAGTTCCAGGAATTAAACTTCCCGTTTTGTAACATTATTGCTTTAACACTAATATTACAAGCCAAAGTTATAGACTTGTGATGGTGATCTCTAGAGAATAGTGTTATATTTTAAGTTCCCGGAACTTTCCCGTTGTATTTGCATACCTTCTCAGAAAAACTTCATTTTATCGTTTTCTGTTAATTGAAGTTGTATTTAAGTAATATTTCTCTAAAACTATGTGTTTTCTCATACACACACAATCGGTGAATAACGCTGCCAATTATTTTGATATTTTCATAGATGTTCCTTGGCATTTTACATTGTAACTCATAACTACTTTCCTACTTAACAAGAGTTAATATAATTTTACTGTACTTGCAAATTTTCTAAACATTAAATAGAACAATTCAAATAGGAAATATTTCTCTTTCCAGAATTAAATAGCGTTTTAAACTATGACACTTTTATGTTTTGAATGTTTGAAGGAATCATTTTGGCAAAATTTTATAGTACTACGGTTAGCTTTAAAATTGAGTTGGCTTCCCATTAATTCAGTTAACAAACGCACTCAGAATTTTCTACCGATACACAAATCTTTAGTTCTAAACAATTGATAACCTGGCTTAACTATTTAATTAAATACACGTGAAAGTCTCATCTGATTCTCTTTCGCAAAATAGTCCTTAAACACACAAACTCCTAACAGTCCCACCGATGCAAAAAAAAAAAAATCCCCATAGACATATACCTACAACGTCAGCGCTAGAAGGCACACATTCACTCAAAAGAAAGAGCCCTCAAATAACAAGCCGACCCCAGAACAACTCATTTAGCCAGTGCTCCCACCGCATACCTTCTTAATGGACCTCGTCAACCCTCTTCTCTACTGATTACACTCCAAAACGAATAAAAGTAATATTTTATTCTTGCGTAAAAACGAGCGCGGGGCACTTTATCTCACTCGCAAAAAAGCGTTTTGCAGAGAAGGGCGAAAATTTCCGGAATTCATACCTAAAATTCCTCGCCGGCCCCCTTTTAAACACTAATTTTGGAACCAGGGGGGCGAGAGTCCCGAATTTTATTTTTGGCACGACGGCCTCTCTTCACTTCATTTTTTCCTCCCTCTTTCTTTGTGTCGTCTAGACTCGGAGTCTGATTGTTTTTCTGACGGTCGGGTGCCTTTGTCTTCGAAAGCGCGCTTGAATTATGTCAGGTGAGACCACTTCACCTTTTGTCACGAGTGCGTCACGAGAAGGGGGTCATTATTGCTTAACACAAGCACTTGTGGGCTTTTTGCTGGTCGTTGTCTGACACTTTGGTCATTATCTTAGGCTTTCTACCGACCAGAGATACTTTCACTTAGCAATATTCTTTAAAATTTCCGATAAAAGTGGTTGTATGTTTACCACATTATATATATTTTGACCATACAAAAATACTATTAAAAAACTAAATTTTGGAGGAAGAATAGCTTTTTCTCTAAGACAATTTTAGAAGAATATTTCCCTTCTGGAAATTCCAGTTTTCCTTTGGAGGCTATTTTGACTTCTCCATTGCAAAGCATAATGTCAAAACCATTTCTTAAGTCTCTAAAGCTGTTATTCGTTACCGAGCAGAACTTGATGAATTTCTACATTTCTTTTCCCATTAGTAATACGTTTGGTATTCACTATTAGAAACTTACAGTACTTTCACGAATTTGGATATGATGAACTCAATTATATTATACAACTTTGTATTTAGGCACAAACACGGAACTGAAACAAAACATATCGATGCATTATAATAACATTATAACCTCTTGTAAAATATAAATTCCTACTGCTTAAATTCTTGTATATATTTTGTATAGAAATTAAGCTCTTTTAATAGGAGATCAATGACCAATAAACACGACTAATGTAAATACCCAGAAAAATATTCTTCAATAATTAAGTAACTAGCACCGTAAGCAAAATAACCCCGGCTTCAGTCCCCGGTATTATGTTGTACACAGTGTGTGGCTGTAAAGGGTGTGGCCCTATTCTATTTATACTAGAATGATTAAGAAATATAATCAGGAAAATCCCAGTTTTTTCCCTAGATGATTCATAACAAAAAACCCTTGTTTTCTCAAGAGGAATCTCTCTATTTTCCAATACGTAGTAGCTCTATTACTTTCAGGACTTGTTAAAGATTTTTAGTAAGAGGTTCTGAAAACCTTTTTCCCCGATTCTCATTCACTACTGCATTAATATTATAAAATAAATATAAATACGTTATATTATAATGTATAAATATACTATTTTGAAATATTTTAACTACTTTATCAGCGTTTTGAACTTAAAGTTAAAAAATTTCTTACAGATAAACATTTTTTAAGAAAAATTTATTACTTTGGAGAAAATGGCTTAAATTGCATTGTTTTAATATTTATGTCAAATAAGTTTTCGATAGAAAAATATTTTTAAGATTTTATGTCGGATAAATTTTAAAATATATTTTTTTCTATTTTTACTTTTGCTACATTGCTCAAAAGTTGTAAGTATACTTAACCCTCTAAACTTTTAGTGCCTGTTAAGTTGTTTTTTTTTTTTGCAGATTATTTCTCCGTTGTCAGAAAACGACCCCAAATTCACTCCCAAGAGGAAAATTGGAAAATTTACGGGGATTTTGGAATGAAACTGACCCTTTTCATCTAAATGTCGTTCAGTCCTGCTTATTTTTCCAATAAAGACCGAAAATTAGCCCCTATGTAACCCTATATATTGAACCCAATGAAAGGGTCTAATTAAAACCGTTTCAAGTGAAAAGGTCCATTTATAGTTGGTCTTTCTTCGAAAGGTGGCTGAATGTTGCAAAATCTTGCATTGTAGAAGGCACGTTTTAGGGTTTCTCTAACCGCCTTAACCGTAAAAAGACAAGCAATAATTCCTTGCGATTTTTTTTTAAAAATTTACTCCAAGAAGAACACAAATGAAACTTTAGGTTCACTTATTGTTGTTCTTCTTAATGCACGGGTTTCGTTATGGAGGGAATTGAAGACGGAATTGAAAAACGACCCAACTCTGTTTGCAGCTTTTGATGTTAGTTCTGAGTTCACTTCCCAGTTACGGTAATGTCAGCTGGAGTTCCGTTGGCAGCAGGGGATCTTCCCGACCCCTCAACTAACTTACTTCGTATTCCCACTACAAATAAGGCAAATAGATATAGAATGCTGTAAATACTATCTTATCTCCTTATAGAACTACTAGCTGCTCCAGATAGAACACTATAGCTGACAGTATACCAGTATTGCACCTACTAAACTTAGTATCGAACCTACTACCCTTTAAACCATATTATTTTGTATTCCCCACAAAATTTGGCAGATAGGTATAGAATGTTGTGAATATCTGATCCCCTGTTTGAACTACTAGTTGCACCGGATAGAACTTTACCTGACAGACAGCATACCCTTAGTATCGAACCTACTAAATTAATACAAGAACTGAGTAAGTTTTATTTCCAATCAAATCAAAGATTATCTCCAACAAGGAAAACAACGAACTTGGGGAAAAAAAGTGAAGGAAGGCTTCAACTTCCCTCTAACGGGATGGATATTCCGGACAATCCTAGTCCATCACTCACGGTGGGAAGCCCCCTTTCGCTTCCAGTGGCGCGGCGGGCTCCTCCCTGTCTAAATGCCAGGGCTATATTTGGCAAGCCCCGCTCAAAAATATAAATCACCCAGGTTCATTTGCCACGCATGGCCTGCGTCACAGCTTCAAGTGGGTGTCCCAAGAGGGACACCACTAGAGGTTGGAAAGTAGGTGTAGTAGCTCTTGGTAGTCCACCAAGAGGACCAGCACTATGTCAATTGTGCAGGGGTACTCATGAGGCGTCGCAGTGTCCCATGTTTTTAGGTAGAATGAATAGTGATGTGAATTACATTGTAGGGGGTGAGACGCCTCCTGGTAAACCAGGTACCAGCACAGAGGTATGTGTTTACTGTAATAGTAGGTGTAGCTAGAGGTTGGAAAATATCCAATGGACTACCTCCACAGTGGGTGTGGAAGGTGCCTACCAATCGCGATTCCGAGTGTGGGCGGGGTCCGGCCGAAATCCACGTATGGAAGAGCACTTGATTAACTGGAGAATCGGTCTCCCTTTTATTTTGTGGTTTGGTTCGCAAAACCAACTGAACGGACGTGATTGAATTCACGCTGCGTGGCCAGAGGTGATTGGAGTCTGACCAGCAGGTTAATTGTGGCCGATGGACGCTCTCTGCTAATGATGTCCGATGTTCCGTTGGAGGGGTTTCGCTACTGGCGCCCTGCTTCGATTTTGAATCGTTAGTCGAAGGACTAATCTTTTTAGCGGCAACCGTCGCAAACGATTTTCCTGATTGGAAGTGAGTCAGAAAGAAAAGCGGAGGGGTGCCACACTCCAAAGTACAAAAAAATCATCGGCTGTACTGACTGAAACAAAGTGATTCTGTTTCAAGACTCCCCCCTCCCCGTTCAACCTATCTCAACCTCAACACTTATTACCTCAATGTCGTGGACGGATTCATTGCTGTATTCACCAAGGTCAAGTTAGGGACCGTTTCCGCTTACCTGGATCCATTGCGTTATGGCAATCCCAATAGACGACATTAGTGTGACGTCACTTGCTTGTTTGGAAACGTTGATTCTATCCGTGATTGGTTCCGTGATTGGAGATAAATCCGTACCAATCCGTACGGAACCAATCACGGATGGAATCTACGTTTCCAAACAAGCAAGTGACGTTTTGACTAATGTCGTCTATTGGACGAATCTCAGTGAGACAGCTGACGTCTTTTTAGCCACCTTGTGATTTGTCCATTGGATTCGCCAGACTATTCACATTTTGGAGATTAAAATGACGTCACTTACTTTAAGCTGTTTCAATTGTTATTCTCCCATTAGTCTCGCGAGATTACCGTAACGCAATAGATCCGGATAAGTGAAAAATATCCTGAAATCCAGTAAAATTTTGTTGCAAGGGGTAAACTCCTGGAGTTGTGATGGACTTTAACAAAAATCGCTTATGGTTGTATAATTATTTTCGTAAAACAAATAGCGCCTGTAAAAAGTTTGAAGGTATCTAAATACCCCACTAATGGAAATACTTTTTCTTTTGGTGAAATGCTTTTTTACTTCATCTCTATATATTCAAAAGAAAGAAATAAAGGATGGATATTTAATTATTTAGATACACTTTGAAAATTCTATTTTGTAATGAACGTGAAGGCAGAGTCTTACTTCGACTCCTTTTCCCTCTACTTTTTCTTAATGATCTTAAACATGTGGAGATACATAATCAAAGATTTTACAAACCATTACCACAAAGTATAATTAAGGATTAGAATTTCACCTTTAGAGGGTCTACGAGTATATTTATTATTTTACATGTTTAATCGACTTTTCCCCCTGAAAATACGATGAGAACGATGCCAAGCATTTGAGTTTGCCTTTATAGGAAATTTCTCAAAAGTGTTTTTTTGGAGTTTCTTCATATTTGAATAACTTGTATTTATATACTCATTCAACACAGTTTCATATCATTGGCATGCATTGATTGTCAGAGTAAAAGCTTTGAGAAAGCTTACCATATCATTGTTCTGATGAGCTTCTGCCTTAGCACATTTTTGTGAGTCATCCATTCCTCGATAATCTAAGAAGAAAAATATAGGTACATAAGTAAGATTATTTTATAAAAAGAGGGAAAAAATAGGAAAGAAAAATGTCTTTTTTACGAGGGTAATTACAGTTCGGTAAAAAACTTCTTAATGTAGTTAAATGTGCTGAACTGGAATAATTTTCAATGAAAACTTTGAGTCGAACAATATTAAAATGAATTTCAATCATTTCACCAATATATTTTAAAAATTCAAGTTTATCACACACTTTTTTTAGCCTATTGAAACCAGAATAGGTTAAAAATGAAAATAGTCTCAGTCAGAAGTCCCGCTTAAAAATATTTTCTACTTATTACTGACTTAAAAATAGACGACAAACTCGTGGAAAGAAGTATGAATCATGAATTCAGGAAACCCAAAGAAAAGAATTTCTCTTTAAACCGAAAAAAAAAATTTCTTTCATAACTGTTCACCATAAAAAAGAAATCCTCAACCATTACAAAATAATTCAGTATGCGCCTTGAATACCCAATAAAGGAACCTCTGACTTACGGCTGCAGCCAAGAATATCAAAATCGGGTTTTTAAGACACCGGGGTAGATAACCGGGCAATTTCTCTTCTGCGAGCGGCAGAATCCTTTGCAAAGGTTCCGGTAGTTTGTCAGCAGATTGACAGATCGTCGGTAACAATAAAGAGGCCAACGGCTCCTTGATAGAAGAGAAAGACAGCAACACGGCCTTTTCACACGCGACCTCTCATAACGATAGGACATCTGTTACCGATGGAATCAGTCCAAGTAGAGGAAATGCACATTGTTTTGCCATGCCATTGCCATTAATTCGGTCCTAATTTGTAAATAAAGTTGTATTTATTAATCACCTCTTCACTAGATCATACAGTTCACTGTATGCTAATATCAGAACCTTAAAAAGGATAAAAGTGAGATTTAACCCTAAATTATTTTTTCTAAAAAATTTGCTGCTTATAACAAAAAGGGAACAGATCATAGCAATCTTCTATTTTTCAGCCAACTGTTTGTCGAATATTACACTTTTTTACTATCCCTCATTTCTATTATTTTATAATTCTCTACAACTTGAATGCTTAAGCCTCATTCATAAAAGCAAAATCTGGCCTAAATGCGAAGATTCATTAAATTTTCCTTCATTTTTACAATATTTTATTTGTTAATTGTTACTTTTTGCGTTTCTGTTATTTTAAATTTTTCGTTTCTGTATATTACATTAACTTTCATTCCTTTCTTTTCCTTTAACAGGTTTTTGTACATTCCATCCCATTCATCTAGACAGATTTTTTTGCATTTACCTACTCTAGGTGATGCATCCTATAATTTCTTTTGTATTATTATTGTAAACTTGTTTTTAATTTTTGCAAAGATTATTATTTTTTTTTTTGAAAATGGATTCCTCTTGGTTTGGAGTAATTTCCTAAGTAAATATTAATTATTTTAGGTAACCTAGAGAAAGTAACCTTTAAAAAATGCCAAATACGCCTGTATTCGAAAAAAAAGGCGAGAAACTCATATTTAGATACGTGGAGAAAGTGTTGGTTATAGTAAAGAAGTAAAGGATGCAATATTTTAAACGTTATGGCTTGCTATACGGAGTACTCCAAGATTTTTATAAAACATATGAGAAAATATATCAGCTCGAATAATAAATAAGGGAAATTTATTATTCGGAGGTAGGTGATGTGTGTGTGGAATTGCATAACCCATAGTGTCTCATTTCCTCTTGAACTTGAAAATATTAGTTTGAATGGAAAAAGGAAATTCTCATCTCGATATTCACTTCAAAACGGTTAGAATAAAAGCAAGCAAAACTAGAAAACAGCCTAACTGAAAGTCATTTGATTACCGTTCATCCCTTTTCACGCACGACTTTTTCCACGAGCATGGCAAATCCAGATAATAACTCCCGTGCTTCAAACGACAAATAAATTCCCCATTTTAAAACGACAGCGGAGGGTTGAGCGAGCACAATGAAAGAGAGAGAAAAGTTCTTCCCTGCGAAAAAGACAGAAAAGAACATCGCAGTGTCAGAGTTGTGTGTGGCAGCGGAGACGTCGTCATGGCAACGCAATGGCGGCCATTTTCAGCGTCTGAAATCGACCGGAACTCGACACCCGGAGCAGACGATAATTTTTCCTCGTCTCCTCCCCCGTAATTCATTGCAACCTCCCCTCATGACCATTATATCCCCCACGGACGCACTCATTGGGTGTATTTTTGTCTTTTTTAATGGACGATAAATTGCGATAATGACGCAATACACAGATCTCGGATGTTCCATTTTTTCCACCGTTCCTTTTTTTCCCCGCCGTTTCTGTGGATTATTCTTCTCCAGTACGCACAGCGTAAATGTAACGTGAAATATAGAATGAAGGTGATGACAGATTTCATTACGGATGGAACGATTGTTTTCCCCCTGGTTTTTGTCGTCTGCGCCTCCTCAGAATGGAACTGATGCCATTTTTTATGAAGCTAATTCCGGAGAATAATGAAGGCGAAGGGAAAATATGCTTTTATGACTCGTTGGATTTTTCCTAATGTGGAGAGGAAGAGGAGGGGTTTTCAATTTTCCCGTTTGTGAAAGAAGTTGTGATTTTTCCACTCCTAAGTAGGCTCATCAAGAGAAAACACATGTTTAAAGAGGTGATTTAACTGCGAAGCACGCTGTTGAAGAAACAATGCTGGGTCATTTACTCAGATGTAAATGTCTTCATAGAGAAATGACGATAAATTCACTAACATTGTCGTTTGCAGGGTGGATGTTTTTATTAAAGTTTCAATTTATCGCGTATAAGAAAAGGAAAAATAAAAATGCAAACCTGAATTCAATCGGATTTATATTTATATTGGAAAAAGTTAAGTTCTAGAAATAAATTCGCATTTCTTATTAAAATATTTTTAAAATTTTTTCCAAGTTTAGAAATTAACTATTTAAACTAATTTGTATAAAAGCAAATAATTATAATACTTTTATTTTAATGATGATAATAATTAACGCACATTTATTATAATTCATTCTATTTCTTAATATCCTTCGTTATGCTTAATTTAGAGGTTCCATTGTCTCTCTCCCTCTCGCTTTCTTTCATCATATACTGTAAAGTATTTCATATCTGGAAACCAAAAGAGGATTTAAACTAAAATTTTTATATTACAATTTAAAAATTAGGCTTGAACAAAAAATTATAACAAAACAGGAAATAAGCCATTAACATTAAGGAATAGTTAAAAAAAATGAAAAGTGATCTCGTGGCTCGTCAAAAAATAATTTCAGAAAAAAAAATAGTAGATAACTTCTTTTATGTATAAGGTTAGACCTTTCTTTGTGTTATTCTATAGAATCCTTAATACTGATTAAAATTAACTACTACAAAGCTCCAAATACACTGAGATGGGTAAAAAACTAACATGTTTTAAAAACAAGAATACATGTTATTAAATATTTTATTAGGAAAACGTAAGGTAATTCTCATTGGTTTTCTTTAATGTTGTAATTTATATACAGTAATACTGCTTGTGCTACATCATAACGGTATTAAATTAACGATATAATATCTGCTGTTATCACAGCAGTATTGGTTAATATCGTGTTCTACATTTTGGTATTAAATTGAAGATATAACACTGGTTGATATCAAAATAATATCGGTTAATATTGTGTACCATATTGTGAGGATATTATATCTGTTGATACCAGAGCAATATTGGTTAATATCCACGTGCTTTAGTAGGATCTCTCAGTTAAGAGTTTCATTTAAAATTTGAAGAAAATTAAATATTAAATTGGCGATATGCAATCGGTTGAAATCAGAGGAATATTGATTAATATCATGTTTTCTACTTGAATCTCTCATTTAAGAATTTTAGCCTCCCTTTAAATTTGAGGGAAAACACAAACACTTATCCCATCCTAAATGAAAATTACTCCCTTCTGATCGATTGAACGCCATTGTTCATTCAAATCGCTTACTGAAAATCAAGAATATATTTTTTTACAACGATAAGACACGCCCAACAGAGTTCACGAAATCAAAAATCTTCAGAAACACCGATTCTCCATTTCACCATCAAGACAATTCCAGAAACCCCCAACCAACCCACGAAGTGAGAGGGCCGTTCAAATAAGAACCCCCCCCCAGAGCAATTTGCAAATTACTCCTTCCTCTGGCATCAGCAATCGATGTTTCTCAGGTGAAGGGAGTTTTTTCATGAATGGACGGATCTGGCCGCGATGCGCTCGTAAAAACCGCATTAGGTCGGGGCGCGGGGGTTGCAAGGTAAATATTGTTAAAGGAGAAAAGGCAATTTCCGGCCGGCCGGCTACAATAACAGGCCGCACTCGAAATAGAAACACACGTTCTCTGACGACACGTCGGAGGGATTATGCGAGGTGTACCTGGGAGGACACAGCTTTTGTTGGATCAACTGGAGATGATTCGAGGAGGGAGACGAGTGGGTTGGTTGGTGCTTCCTAATGGTTTACATTAAGGGCCGAATGCAGCTTTAGGGAAAAGAGTCAGAAACGGGCACCAACCAAATAAACGTGGTGTGATATTACAGTTATAAATATCTCTAAACCAAAAACTGATTGTGAACAAAATGAAAACAAACTACCAGAGGTTGACTTCTTTCTGCGTGTGATAAAACGTGACAGCCCTCGTTTTTTACACGTTTATTTGGTTTACATGTTTTGGTACTTGGTTGATACTGCTTCAGGCCTTTTTTAAAGTTTGAATGAAACACTGGTTCCCAGCTCATTAGCTTTTTTCGTAAGTAGGGACTTAAAGACGGATAGGTACAACTTCAAAACAACGTCTCAAACTTTAACTATAACTTTCGCAGTAAAATTTAAACACAGCAATGTAGCTAAGCAATAAACATAAGTGTAAGTGGTTAGGGGGAAACCAGTTACAAAAGTTTTAAGATTAAGAGTTTAGGTGTTCCAACATTTTGGCTATGTGTTTATTCTTGGCGGCTAGCTATTAATTGAATCATGGCTTTAAATTTATGTGAATCAAAATCCTTCGCTTAGTGTTAAACTACAATATACCGAGCAATATATGAAATCTTAAAAGTTCAGCCCATCATCCATCATAACCAAAACCATTGTTCGCATCTTTATCCCACTCTTATCTGATCCGCCTCGATATCACTACAGCCGACAGATAACAACGGAGGGAATCTATCGCATTTCCTGCGGTCATTACCTCCTATTGCAGCTTTTGTTCCCCAAGATTTCACAGCACAAGTCACTGTGGTAGGAGGAGAAATCAGGAATATACATTTTTTCTTCTTCTTCATTTTTGAGGTTCTTCATACACTGAGGAGCGCAGAATCGAGTCTCCGAGCCCTTTGTTGTTATCTCTCTGGATTGTTTGTTGAAGTGCGGTAGTTGTGGGTTTTGGGGAAGCGATGTGAACTTCGATTCGTTTGATAAGATCAGATTGCTGATGAGGGTGATTTGGAGAGGAGATGATAAGCGGCTGAACTGCCTTTGGCAAAAAGTTTGGCAATCTTCATTGCCGTAAAGTGGATACTAGATTGCTAATTATTTCCTTGTGTATAACACTGGAATAAAGAGGCTCATCTCTGTGCTAAATCAATGGGAGGTTTGTTTCCAGTAATTTAGCGCATGGTCTCTGTCCGAATGGCAATTTACATATAGATAAATCGGAAAGAATATTGCATACTGAAATCAATTTTATTTCATTCTCCTTTTCTCACAGGCCAATATGGCTTAGTCGGCAAACTGTCGAAAGAAAATATTGACCAATAAAGAAATATCATAAACAAATTGCTATTCTTGGGAACAATAAAACAAATTCATATCAGCCAAAAAAAAATCAAGGAAGATTTTCAAAAAATAAGAAATCATAGGTATAAAATTATTTATCATAGGATCACAATAACTTAAAGTTGGCGTGTTTTCTATTAATGACTTTAATTCAACATAAAAATACAAATACAACAATTGAGAATTTAATATTGTAACTTGAATTTGTCATCCGTTTTTTAGTAGGAACTCACATTGCAAAAGTAAAAACTTAAGCATCCATATCAGCCGTGTGGCCTTTGTAAAGAAAGTGTTCATTCCATTCCTCCCTTTCCTACATATTACCTTTTCCAACTAGCACCTTTCAATTCATTATATAAAGTTACTGAGTAACTACTGGAAATTTAATAATACCTAATTTCTTGAACGTTAAAATAGCATATGGGTTTATATCGGTATTTGAATGAATAACCTATAGTCTTAAAATCAACATAATACAAGAATGGAATATAAGCATGCAAATGTGACCATTACAATTATTGTAAACTTTGAATTGAAACTAGTATTTTCAAAAGTAAAATTTTTCTTCTCTTTATTTTTAGATAGGAATAAGAAGAAAAGGAATGCTCATTCCAAGTTTAAAATAACTAAAAAAAGTGAATTCTTGAATTTATGCTTTCAGTTGATCTAAAAAACCGAAAACTTTATTTAACTCAGAACAGATATTAATCAGAATGAATTCTTTCATTCATTAATTCTCCCAACCTTAATAATGTCTCAATCAACTTTCTCGTTTCCCACAATAATCGTAAATTTTCTCCATATCATTTACAAGGTCCCAGAGTTGTAAATTTCATGACTAATCTTTGTTGCCTGGAATAATCGCTAAGGAATTTCATGAATGTGTCCTTAAGACTGTTTTCGAACGTTATAAATTCTATTCTTAGACATTCTTTTCGCCTTTTTACGTATTTACGTGCTCCTTAGCCTTGTGAAAAAAAATCTTACTTCGTGAAGACCGGCATTCCATGATCATTATCCATCATGTCTCCACCGGCCTTCGCATTTCTTTGACAAAACTATTTCTATTCTATTCAGTGAAAGAAAATTTCATTCTCTAAATTACTTATAAATAAAAACTCAATTTTATTTTTCGACTACGTTTTCCACTATGGAAAAAACAATAACAGATTATTCCATATCATAAAACAGTAAGGTAGTTTTACAAGAACGTTTTATTTTTCAATTAAATAGGTATCATAATTGTATTTTTTTTGACACGGTTCAACTCTAATTTGTAACTTAGCATAAAATTTATTCAGATTGAATTAAAATGTCCTCAGTGGTAGGAAACTAGGATGGAATAAATTATAAGTAAAAAATGAATTTAAAGAATTATATTTAAAATTTTTAACTGAAAATCTTAATTTTCATGTGCATCTTCATTTTCGGTTTTGGAGAATTGCCTCTTCAAAATTTGAAACTAAAAAATGATAATAGGTAGACGATTTCATCATTTCTATAACTAAGCAACAAAACTCAGCTGATTTTGATTCTTGAAAAAACATTTGTTGTTTGTTGTTGTTTTTTTCAATGAATTAAACAACCTTACGGGATTTGTCAGGGTGCAATGCCTGAAGATAATAAAACTACGATATTTATTTTCACTTTCTCAATTTTTATATGCCCATGCAAAATTGTTTCAATGATGTACAACATCTTATACAACTAACATCCATTTCAACTTATGAATATTCATAGTAAACCTTTAATTTTTTTAAGTTAAAGGCTAATAAATCTATAGTATATTGGTTGCATATATAATGTATGTAATATTTTTCGGATAAATACTAAAAATAGTAATACAACCCTAAACAAATCAGTATCAGAACCGACCTATATAAACACTCTTATGAAATCCTTACCTATTTTCTAAACACCATGAATGTAAAACAAAAACAGCTTGTTTCCGAATCGATTTATCAGTATTTTTACTGCATCTTCAGTGCTCCTTTAGACAGACCTTGACGGACCCATGATAAACACGTGTTTACAGCGTGGCAGGCATGTTTTGCGCCTCGGTAAATACATAAATGTATCTTTACACTAAACGTAGGAGTGGCTCTTTTCGAGTCCCACTCCTTGTGTATCCTAACTGGTATCCTAACTGGCACAGAATGAACTAGTCAATCTTGTCAATGAAATGTAAACATGTAAACTATTTATTCAATTTTAAATAAAAGCATATTTCATTCTTCTTCTATCCCTCTTGATATCTAGTTTCAATCAGCATTTACACGTATTAAATAATTATTTGATGATAAAACTGCTTAGCTACTTCCATGTTGATGTTGACTGGTATCGTGAAAATTAATTAAGACATGTATAGTATACGTATACCTATTCATTAAATTAAATATTTTTTTTTTCAACAATAGTACTTACTAAGTTCAATTACCTAACTCTTTTAATAACCTCATTTAGTGGTTACTTAATATCTTATTTTTTATCCCCTCAACTTTTGTATGAAATAATCATCATTTTAATGAAATGAAATAGTATTAAGTGGATTATAAGTTTCTTCAACTTTTGAACTTCGCAAGAACTAAAAAACACATTGCTAAACAATACACTCAACATTGATGTTATTAGGAGGAGAAGCCTGGGGAGAAATGCCAAACTTTAGGGGTATGTTAACCAGCGAAATTACGGATATCTTTTTGTTTCATATGCCAAAATCGGAATTTGATCCACATGTCAAGAAACAATATAACATTAAAATTCAGAACTTGACAATACCAAATCCTAAAAAATACAAATTACGTATAAATATTAGAACTACATTTGCACAGCATCCTTCGCTATCGATAATCCCCCAATTTGAATCTCCAATTTCTCACCGGTGTAAATATTGGAAAAATAATTAAGTTTCCAACCAATGAGAAATTCATATTTCACATAACATTATCCTCCGTTGTTTTCCCTCCTCACGTCCGCATTCTTCAACACCAACAATCCTCTCAATCCACTGCAAAATCCCTAAATTCAAAATCCCCAACAGCTGCCATTCCCCAAAACAATCCAACTCCCCACAAAGTGTCCCTTGTTCTCCAACGGAACGCAATTTATATCTCCATCCTCTCCCCATGCAAAAACAAAAGCCGTCCCGGGGAAGTACCTGCTGAGAGCCTCCCCCCTCCGCAACAACCCCCGAGAAGGAGGAAATTCCAGCCCCCAGAGGAAGCAGGGAAGAAAACAGTTCCACCGTCGTTATTTATCCAGGTAGAGTGGCTTCCGGACCTCCCGCAGGAGAACCGACCACTGATTCCCAGTTCCATCTTCGATAGTGATTCAATTATGGGGCCATAACTTGCCCCATTATTCCCACTCTTGCCTCCATCAGCAGGTGAGGGAGAGAGGAGTCCGCCTCGCGTGGGTTCAGGGGGCGAGGATGCATGGGGATTCGGAGGATGGATGGGAGATCGTAATTTTGATGTAGATTTTATCGGGAAAGATTATTGGGTACGCCTGTTGTTTTAACAGTGATTTAGTTTGGTCGGCACGCACCGGAGGTATGGAGCTTTTTTCTCTCTCCCCCTGTCCTTATTCATTCCCTCTACCACTCTCTCTCATGTTCCCCTTCTCTTTTCTTATTCCATTCTCTATAATATTTTCTACTTCTTCTCTCTCTTTCTCTTTTACCCCTTTACCTTAATCCCTCATTCTCCGTCTCTCACTATCCCTCACTCTCTTTTTCAAACTATCTCTGTGCCCTTATTCGTTCTCTATCACTCTCTCTCTATCCTTATTCATTTTCTATTTGTCTCTCATCTTCTCTTTCACTATCTGTCATTGTAGTAATTCTCTATCCTACTCTCTCTCTCATTAAATTTTTCTCCCCTTCTGTGCCTTATTTATTCTCTCTATATATATCTTTTTCTCTTTCTCTCTCTGTCTCCCAGTTTGCATTTGAGGAATTCTTGATAAGGACAAATTAAAAAAAGTGGTATTGATGTGCTCAGTAGAATGTATTCTGCTTGTTTGAGAGGTTGAGAAGGACGAACCCAACAACAAAGATACACCTATAAATTCTTTAAATGGTCTATCTAGATACAAAAATATGTTTCCCTCATATCAAAGAAAAAATAAGTTAAGGTAGAAAGAATTAAGATCACTATTTTTCTGGTCTATGTAACTACTAAGTGTCTTCTTAAATTTCTCTGAATATCCCACCGTTAGAGATTTTGCGTTATTTTAGGTTGCTAAACTCAAACCTGACGTTTGAAGAGAGTCAAGGCAATCACGTTGAATTTAAATTTTTTGTAAACGCATATTTCATCATTAAAAATTTAAACGATATAGAATAATTTTCTTATTAGCATATTGCAGTAAAAAATAAAGTTTCCGGAAAATAATAAAAAATCACTAAATTTACTACACAGATGTTGATAACACTCAGAGGGAATTTTTAAATAATAATTCAATAGATATTCCAAGAAAAAATAATAAACTTTAAAATAATCTCTTGAATTTGGGCATTTACTCGTCCAATATTATTATTAGACGATATTATAGACGATATATATTAGACGATAGACCAATATTATTAATCCCCTTATTAGTTAGCACAATGCGATATCTATGCAATTTCAAATAATGAAACATTGTTATCTCTAAATGTGTGAATGGCCCCTGAAGCAGTTTAACAGCCCTTCATCTCTGCAAATATTGGTATCTCAACCGCAACGGTTCTGGAATCCCAGTGGACTACATAACCTTCTCTTCCCAAAGTGGGGTGGGGAGAGAAAGAACACTCTTTGTTAGATTCACTTTGCTCTTTATTATCATCTGGCGAAAGGGTTATACGAGGGTTTCTTTCTACTATATATCTAGCATTAAATGTTCAGTTAGTTTTTATCACATTTATTTCGCCTTTAATATCATGGGTTTAATTTTAAACAATCAAAGAGGTGAGATTAGTTTAGATCAGAACCCTGAATACAGCAGTTTATTCTATAAACTATTTCTATGAAAAAATTGAAAGTAATTAAAAAGAAGAATAAAGTTGCGGATAAATTGTCGGATTTATATTATCAATCTGAAATTTGGATGGTAAAAGTTTTGCTGGTAGTATTTCTCAACAGTAAATGTTAATTTCCTAAATTATTTATTTGAATCCCCTTTTTTCCATAGTTTTACATATTTTAAAAGAGTCTTACTTCATGCCATTTTTTAACGACACAATGAATTATTACGCAAAATGGAGACAAAAAGGCAATGTTTAAATACGAAAACACGCAATTTCTGTTTTTAATGAATAATTTCTTTATGGACATTTTATGTTGATTTGTATGGTATTTAAAGTAGGAGTTATAAATACCCAGATCATCTTCATTCTATCAAGTAGTTATAGTTTAGTTTTCAAATTTTAAGCATCTCTTTATAAACAAACAATAAGAAACATTAAAATAGTTTAGTGAAATTTTTAAATTATAATTATAAGTATAGCTTAAAAATATTAGTAAGTAATGCAAGTAATTCTAAGTATGTAGTATAAGGTATTTTTAAGACTTGTATTTAATTTACAACAGATTCTAATGATATTTCTCCACTTTTATTGTTTTTTCAGAGTAAACCTGCATCCAATTTATTCTCAGAGCTGTTGACATATTTGAAAAGATAATTAGTCCATAAATTACTATAAACTAAACATCAAGATACAGATCGAGATCACAGGAAGAGCTATGGGATATTCCAAGAACATTGGAGGGTAATGGTGAACGATAACGAAAGCTTGCAAAGAAGTTAATTTATTCCAAGAACAACGTTTAACATCAACACTTGAATTACCTTGTCACTAGACACAAATATTGCATCCCAAAATAAATTTATGATCCCAAACTGTTTACACGAAGACTTGATACTTAATCTTTCACTAACCTCAATAAGTAGAGGGTTTTAGACAAGAACTAATTGAATCCAATCTCTTAAAATTGCCTTGACGACAATACCGAAAGATTTTTCATCAACACGACATATACAAATCCGGTTCCAGGAATTATATCAGAACACAGTTCACTATCGTACCCATAAATTACACCTCAGTCCTTTTACCAAGAGAAACCGACATGGACATCTAAAGTGGCTGATGACACCGCTAGAAGTTGACCCAACATTTGATATCTTCGGTTCTCAGAGTCCTTATCAGTCCCTTGGGGTGCATTTCACTATATGGTGGAATTTTTCCTGAAGTTTACATCTTCAACTACTTCTGAATAGTCTTACAGCCCTCAATATTTGTCGTTATGTGCCGTATAAAGGCTAGCCAAATGGATGTTCAATAAAATTTGCCGTTACAGCTAGATTATTGTATACCGTCCCAAATTTAGAATCAATTTATCACCCTGTAGTAATTTGTTTTCCACTCCATCTTCTTCCCCTTTGAAATTAAACAGCCCTTTTTAATTAGTTTGGAGCTCGGGGTCCTCTATCGGGAACAAGAGGACAGCCAAGAAAAGATAAATGACTTGTAACTTACCAGTGCACTAGAGACTATACATTTTAAAAACGTTCTTTCGCCAAACATTACAATTTGTTAATGATTGATTTAATTGAAAATCTCCAGGTTCTTTAGTTAGTTGATAGAACAGGAATACAGAACTGAAGCCATTAAGGGTCACCTTTATTTTTCCAAGTCAACAAATACAATTGAGCAATAATAGGGCAGAAGGCTTCACATTTCTAATGATGCCATTTTATATAGATTGTTTGATAGAAAATCTGTTTCCCAAATGGAACTATCAATGAATCGATAGTTAGATTATCTTATTAGTATTATTTTCGATCATTTTTTTAACATCACCCAATCTTTTATATTCAAAGAAAAACTTATCTATTTTTGCTTAGAGACAATAATATCCTTTTAATTCTACGGGAATAAAGTAAACGCAAGAGTTATGGATGTAGAGAGCAAAACTACGGATCTATGCAAAAAGAAAAACTATCTTTGGTGTATACCTGGAAGTTGGCTTTTCCTGTCGATTTTGCTGATATGCAGGGAAAAAAAGTATCCTGATTTTCACTAAAAATTACGTTTTACATCTTGCTGTTAAATTTAGTTCAATTTGGAGAAATTTCGGACAAAAATATCGTGTTCTGGGAAAATACTGGGTTCCAAAACAGTTTCTTCATCACTGCAGATTTCGAACTCCGATTTGAATCATTAACCACACCATTAATTTGTTCTTCGCGTCTGCAAAACGCCGCTAACCACAATCCCGCAGGTGCGTCGTGTCAAGGCAGCAGCCTCTAATTAGATTCCATGACGCGGGGGTTAAAAAGAAACACTCACGGAGGAGGCATTGTGTCGGCGGCGTCTCGGGGGATCGCGGTGACAGGTACTTCCGCCGACGACGGGGTGAGGAGGAACCCGGCCAGGCACGTGGAGGGTGTCACGGCCGCAAACGAGCGCACTTTCATCGGAACTATTCGGAGGACGGTGACAGGGTGCTTTTCCAAAGTTTTTTTTTCCTATCTCTCTCTCTCGGTATCGTTTTTGGCTATGTTACAGCTGTTTGGTAATGATTCTTTTTTATTTCTATTAGGACCAAACTATGAAGAAATCTAGAATTTTTTTTTATATTATTTTGAAGTTTGTATGCTTTGTAGGAGGTTAACTAGAAAAAATACGGAAAAAAGTTTCAAAATATCAAGTTTCAATTTTTCAAGCCTAATTAATTGAATTTCCAGTTTTATATACTTTAAAATTTCATTAAAATAAGTAAATTGAATAATCTAACGAAGTTACTTAAATTTCAATTCAATACTTAAAATAATGAAATTAATTTAAGTATTGAATTAAATTAAATTAAAATAATTAAATTAATTTAGATATTAAATTAAATTAAAATAACTAAATTAATTTAAACAAATTAAGTTATGAACTAAAAATTAAGAATTTAAGTATAAACTTTTTATATTATTGTAAATAAATAGCAATACTTCTTGTTATTGTCTTATAAAATTCAACAAATATTTTCGAACTTTTTTTCATTTTCGAAAATTAGAAAATGTTTTTTTTTTCTGATATACGATATTGTTTTTATTGATCCCACACGAATAACATTAACACAATACATAAAAGCATGTCAAAACCGAATATATACCCTTATACTGAATCAAAACTTTTAAGAGAGGCAAAAACCTTTCTACATCATGTGAAACCAACCATAAATATAAACTTTCATAATTCATAGCTCTATTTTTTAATTTATGTTACCAGAGCCTGTTTGTCTGTGGTATTTGTCATCAATAAATCGACGAGATTTCTATTTAATTTAAAGGAACTTTTAGGTGGCGGTATTCAATCTCTATGCAAAGAATAGGTTAGGCGAGACAGCTGCTCACTGGACCTTAGAGTATCGTCACATATTTTGTTTCGAAGGTTATTCCTTCTGACGGCTCTCGTATTGAGTAAAGATGTGAAATGATAGATTTTTGTTTTGGAAGAATGTGTTACAAACATTTTTAAATAGCACAAATAAAACATTTGTATTGTCATTATTAATAAGGAGAATTTATAATTTCTGTGCTAGTACTTTGAATCGAATACTCTAGGATTTAGTACTTTATTTAAACGTCGCACAGAATTATTTAATTCTTAATTTTAAAAAGCTTTAGGCAACACCTTGTCCTTGGAATATTAATCGATCTTTCATAAGTGGTTTATAAATAACATGCCAGCGATACCGGACATCTACCAAAATTGATCTTTGATACCCGTTAATTTCTGTTTTCATCTTTTTACCTTAAATGTTTAAATTTTATGTTTAAAAAAATAATGTTTTTTTTTAAATACTGTAAATAAAAAAATCTAAATCTAATCTAAAAACAAATCTAATGTAAAACAAATAACTGCTACAAATAACTTGGAGAATATAGTGTTTCAATACACTCATCTAAAGTTTTTCCCTGTAATAGCTAAAACTTCAAAAACGTTATTTTTTGATTTTTAGGAGAAATAAATGTATAAATGTACCCCCACAGATTTCTTTTCTTTTCAAATATTTAGTGAAATTGAGAAAAAAGGGAAAACTATACCTTCTTTGTAGGCGAAAAAAAAATCTTAAGGAATAAAAAGCAACTATAACATTCATGAGGAAAAACTCCGACAACCTATAACACACTATAACGACCAAATTTTAAAAAAATAGCCGACAAACCGAATAAACCAATGATTAAAAAAGTGAAAGGGGAAAGGGTTCAATCCATTGAGAAAAAAAATCTGCCTCCTCCAGAGACAGGTTGTTGCTTTCTCACGGCTTCTTGACACTGACCTGCGGCAGGGGGTTGAGTGTGCTGCAAAAGGTGCATTAAAGGGGTGAGACCCCCGGGGATCAAAACTTGTTCAGACATCTAGACATATTAGTGCATTGTATGCCTTGAGCAGTTTGAACTGAGTTATGAATTTATTGATATTCGTGTTCCCAACTTTACGGAAATTCACTTAGGTAGATATTTGACTAATTAATTAAATTAAAAACTTTTTATTTAAAGGTATCATAAAAATAAATTCACTTCAGTAAAATTTATTATAAATAGACTAATTTTTATCCAGCGATTAAGCTGCTTGAAAAATAGAAAATCAAAATGTATTTTTTTTTCTTTTTTTTGAAATACTCAAAATTAAAATTAAATAGAAATTGAAAGGTATGAGACGCATGGGTATTCATCAGAGTCCGTCCAGCGTCCCACAGCGTCAATCGAAACCGATATCAGAATTTTTATGAATTTTCTAGGCTTGATTAAATTATTTAGAAAATTTTAAAGATTTGAAACTTTTTGTTACTTTCATTTTACACCGTTTTTTTTTTTTAAATTAAATTAACATATTTAAATGTATAATGCTTCAAAGAAATACACATGTATCATTAACAGAACTGGCTCTGAAACTCTTTAAAAAATGTTATAATTGTGTTTTGAAAAAAAAATCGTTAATTCATTGAGGTTGAAGGATATCTCTTCCATTCGAAGCAAAATTATTTATGAAATTACTCACTGCTTTTTCAAATAAAACTCGAAAAGGACATTAAGAATAACAACATCCTATAGAATTAGCTTCATTAATGGCAGCTTTTATTCATCTTTAAAGTCACAGAATTTTTCATCGCTGCTTCCGTAACCATTTACTCGGTTACTTCTTATTTTACTCAAAATTGTCAAATTTCTTTTCAACAATAACATCGACACCCTTCGACAGCAATACAATTTTTTTTAATCAAAATGAAAATAACCGATATTTATCAATGAATGCACGGATGGATTTAAACAAAATCGGTAAAAAAAGACAGAAAGCCCGAGGTTGGCGATAAAAAGATAATTCCTCTTCTCTTCCGTCACAAAACATTAAACCAAATCTCACCATCCATTTCCTCGCCCCCCCCCCTGAAAAATAATCGCCCCATTAAACCAATCGCAACAAGCCCATCCCAATAAGAAAAAATAAATATTACACCCCTTTCCCCGGCAAAAATTAAAAAGTTCTCTATCCAAATCGAGCACCATTCTTCCCGAGGAGCAAGTCACCTCCGATGAAGAAGAAAATCCGGATGCTCGTTTTTCCGCATCACGAACCGCGCCTTAAAAAAAAGGCTAAAATATGAACAAGAAGAAAAAAGAAGGCGGACGAGTAACCAAATAAAATCTTTCATTTGGATCTGCGTCGAAGCAATTTAGTGTTACGGGCACCCAATTGAATTATCGGCTGCCGTTCTGCGGAATAAAAAGGGCGGCGCAAAAAAATCGATACCTGGGAGGAGGGGGGGGGACCACTTGCACAAAAGGCCTCTGGTGTGGACTGCCTGGTAATGTAATCAAGAGGGGGAGATGTGAAGTTTGCGAATGCCGCTGATGTGATTGTCTCTGTTGGGGAATTGAGGCGATCCGAGTGTTTCTGCAGTAATTTGGGGAGATGGGCTTAAGAAGGTGGAATCGGGGGACAGGTAGCAGTAATTGTGTTTCTTCCGCCCCTAATAGGATTATGCATGAGCACTGTTGTTTTGCTCTCGGGGTTTTTTTTTTCAAATCTTAATTCGGCATCGGGATGCTTAACGCTCGTTGTGTGATTTGAGAAACAAGTGAGGGGGAGATTAAACAATGGGAGTGTTTTGGAACTTCCGAGAGCATTCCGGGGTCATTTAAGATTCTTGGGTTTTCTGCACCCCCTTTTTGGAGAGGCTTTACTTAATTGTGCTCTCGTAATAGTACCTCTCCCTTTTCTTTAATTTGACACTGAACATTTTTATAATGCAGTTTTCTTAGGCAATCCTTTTATTTTGGGTTTCGGTGTCAATAAAAAAAATTTCCATCTATTTCTTATATTTGTCTCATCATAAATTGATACAGTTTTTCTACAAGTGTTCTATTTATTAAGGGATTGTGCATACGGTTTTGTGTGACATAAAATGTGTCTTAAGAAAGATATAAAAACGTATTCATATTATAATTTACTAAGCATTAAAAGTGAAAACATATGTACATACATGTGACTACTTGTTGGTTAGAAGCCAATGGGTATACAAGTAACAATGCGGGATAGCTTCAGTATAGGAAGTGGATTGACAAACTTGCAGAATTTAAAAAAAAAAACGTTGTGTACATTATGTGTGTTAATGGAGACTTCACCTCCCTTGGATTTTAAATGTTGTATGTAAATCAGATTTTTAAATGCAAAAAAAAATTTAAATTTCAGTATTTAGTTCTTACAACCACGCATATATATTATTTTAAACTAAAGCAAAGTTCTTTTCAATAAGACGGTTTTTGAACTGCTTATAACCTAAAACCTATATGACAATCGATGAAATTTTTAATATTTTCGTACCTTTATAGCTTATTAAAAAATCATAAATCGATGTATCAGATGAAGTACTCTGTTATTTTCTTACCAGTTAATTCAGTTTCTAAAGTGTCCTTTTTGCAATATTTTTTTAGTAAATTAAAGAAGAGTTAACATTAACAGAGCGAATTACTAAGAGTTGTTGTATTCAAACAGAGAAATACATTTTACCCGTTTTTTTATTTTCAAATAAGGCTAAATAAACGTTACCAATCAAAGGGATTAAAAAACTGTTGAATTTTTTTTGTGGGTTGAGAAATTTTGGGTGAAACTCACATAGTCATTGAACACTTAGAGAATCCTTAGGAACACCACACATCCACGATGCTGAATCCTCTGCAAACACACACAAGACAAACCATCCCACTTCCCGACCCGTCCTTGACAAGATCGATGCTTTGGGGCGAAATAAAAATCTCGGCGCTACCCACAGCATGTTTATTTTTAACAGGCGTCTCGTTCCAAATATTACCTCCAAACACTCCCGAAATACAGCTCGAGTGTTGTGACCCGCGCCAGGAATAGATGTAAACACCCCTTTAAACCAGGCCTAATTCAAACCGCACAGACAAAGGGCCGCCCAGCTGCGCAAAATAAGATAAATCGATCTCCAAGCAAAAGGGTTAAAGTGCCACCCCACAGCATTCCTGCCATAAGAAACGCTTGAAAAAACGGGAATTCGGGAAAGCGAGGCCGCTTGCAAAGAGCCCTCAATGGTCTTTTTTTTTTGTAGAGGGAGAGGATTCAAAGGGTGCCAGGTGAATCCTTTATGTGCTTTATTTACTCCGGCCGACCCTTTCTCTAGGGTTGAATCCATGGTTGAATCGCGGTAAGTAATGAATGCCAACGGCGGCTTTCAACTGGGGGCGAATATTCGGGCCACCTTACGGGGTTAGAAGGAGAAAGTGTTCAGCTATTGAAAGATGATGAATATGAATATGGTTTTTTTTATATTCCGAAACTAGATCCTTTATTATAGGCGGTGTTGTTCAAGGGATTTGAATGCGCCAATGATATTAATAGGTATTCTCTGAATACTTCATGAAAACTATCTTAAACTGAGATGAGGAAAGGTTATGCTTTTGGTATAAGGAGATTTGTATAAAAGACTAGGAAATTATGATTTATTACTACTTTAATAATTAAATTGAATCCTTCCTCGTACTGATCCTCAATAAAATAAGTGTGTAGGAAATATGCTAAATGTAGCTACATAAGAAAGATAAAAGTAGATAATTTTTTTCTGGTGTAGTTTATGAATGAGGTTAAAAAAATAAAACTTTTACAGAGAATGTTTGTTGTTATTATAGTAAAAATTATGTTTATTACAAACGACATATACCTAGCTTAAGTATTGATATTCATTTTATGGAGTAAATTTATATTGTTTTTTATTTAATTTAGTAATTGCACTAAAATTAAGATACATTTTAACTTTGTATGTCTTTATAATAAATAATTAAAATTAGCTTAGCATGTTATTGGGGTTTTTCAACTATAGAATATGAAATATTCTTTATTACTATCAATATTCAGTAGGTTAAGAATAAATATATATTTTACTCATATTATCTTCGTTAAAAAAATAACAGTAAAATCTATTTCAATAAAAATATTTCTAGCAAATCCTAATTCAAATAGATGATGTAAGACATCATTGATATTACGAATAAAAAATTATCTTGCACTGATAGAGCAAAATCAGAACACATAATTTTCTTTGTATATATTTTAAATTACATAAACTGCATAACTATTCTAGTTTTAAATTTTTACTCATGTTTGAGACCAATTGAATGTATTTATTTGTAACCCTAACCCCTTAAAACATACACTCACAAATTCCCTTCCACTTTTACTAACATTCCAATACGCTACCGCTTCCACCACTCGACCGTCACACAAAAAAAAGAAACGAAATAATTTCAGACGACAACTCATATCCTCCTCCCAAAATACACCCTTCCAGTCCCCAGAGGATTCCCAAGGATTATTGAAAGCAACTGCAAAAAAAAAAAAGAAAGTATCGAGTAGGATATTTAAGGTAAATAGAAGTTTGCGTGAGCCGCTGATAAATATAAGTATTACAGGGAATTTGCGTGACTTGAACAATGAATCTCGAAATTGAGAACTCTCAGGGATGGAGAATCGTCGAAAATTGAGCTAATAGAATATGGGAATAGAATAATGCCATCGTTTTCCCTCTCGCGTTGGCTTTTTGAGTGGGATGGAGTTATTGTATGCATGATGGAGACAGTCGAGCTCTCCCAGCTTGAAACAAATGAGAAGGGAAAATGTTTTGTGGTGATTATCGTTTGAGGGGGGAGGAGGAGGAGGAGTGGGGACTTTTTGGCAGCTCGTGGTAGTTAGTGTTTCCAGTCTTAGTTAATGGTCTTTTATGCATCAAAAATGAAAGAATAATTACTTGTGTGAGAGTATCATTACTTTGAATGTATCATTTTAATGTATTTTCTTGATACAGTGTTGTTCGTGGCTTTGTTTTAATGTAACATAGTATCATTAGGAAAGTTGAATCTGGGATTGAAGCTGTTTCATTTGGAATCTCTATTCAAGTCTGGTCATTCATGTGTGGAAGATAAATTTCAAAATGATTTTTTAAAAGCTTATGGTGCATAAAACCATAAACTAGTTCTTTTAAAGAATGCCCACAGAAAAAGTTTTGGATTCTTAGATTTAATCAGATTTTTAGAGCCTTTTTTAATTTCTTCAGAGCGGTTTTTGTGTAAACTAACAATCCTTAACTGTTATAAATACTTTTAGCAATATTTTAAAATTTAAATATATAAAACTTTGTATCAATATTATTCTGTGAAACCTGTCTATAACGATTCTAAAGGGACCTATTAAATTGTTATAGACAGGTTACCTATCATTATAGACAGTAAATTACAGCTGGGTTTAACCTCGGCAAGACTAAGGAGAAATATCACGAAAAACACTGACAGCCCTATTGGAAAAAGTTCACAAAACCAGTATCAAAATGATACTAGAACCAGTATAAATCATACTGGAACTAGTATCCATACTGGAAAAACATACAGGAAATTTTAAAACCAGTATGACACCATACTGGAAACTTTAAAACAAGTATGAAACAATACTGGAAATTTCGATACTGGTTTTAATGGATACTGGGAACTTCAATACCAGTATGAATCAATACTGGAAATTTCGATACTAGTTTTAATGAATACTGGGAATTTCAATACAAGTATGAATCAATACTGGAAATTTCGATACTGGTTTTAATGAATACTGGGAATTTCAATACCATTATGAACAACACTGGGAATTTCGATACTGGTTTTAATGAATACTGGGAATTTCAATACCAGTATGAACAACACTGGAAATTTTGAAACAGGTATGAAACCATACTGGGGAACGTTGATACCAGTTTTAATGAATACTTTAAATTTTTATACTAGTATAGAATGTACAAGAATTTTTATTACCAATTTTAAATCATACTGAAAATTTAAATACCAGTATAGAATTAGTTGATTTTTTTTTATTCCAACCTTTATTTTTTTAAGTTATACGACGACTTAAAAATATTTGAAATTTTCTCGAAAAATAACTCGATCGTCACGTCGTCAAGTGCGACGTCATGTGCGAATGCTCTATAGTTTTCTTGACTTAGCTCATCATATCTCATTAATGTTTTAAATTTACAGTGAACAAAAAATCTCATCCAGTAAAACTATCTAAAACATTTTAAAATTACAATTTTATTTGCAACAGAAACAAAAAAAATATATGGTGTTTCAGCATAGATTTAATTAAAAAAATTATTCATTAAGGGTAAGCAGTTGGGGTAAAAGTGAAATTCTGGTGCCAATTAACATTTTATAACTTACTTGAAAAACTGCAAAATATTTTTCTTAAGGGGTCGTGTGCAAAATTATACTGTCACATTTTAAAGACCCCATTAGAAAAAATATTTTTCTCAGTTTTTTACAAATAAGTTTAAAATGACTATTTACAGTGGAATTTTGTTTAGACCCTCAGCAATTAACCATTTTTAATTAATTTTTATAACTTCTGTCCTTGCTCTAGCCCTTCAGAAGTACTGTATTTTTGCAAACCCCAATTTAATATGCGATCCAGAGTTGTTTCAGGTGTATCCAACCTCCCCCATCTATCCAGAAACTCCCTGTATAAATAAATTATTTTGACATTCACATCTGTAGGTAGAGTGTGTTTGTGTGTTTTCGTTTTCATATGAAAACTCTGAAATGAGAACAACATCATACCCAGATAGCATGAAACTTTACGGTTAACCTTTTCTGAAAATCTTAGCGCGATGCTAAAAAAATGCTGTTCCTAACAACAATAGCAGAAACGAAAATCCTCTCCTCTTCATAAGGATTTGCATAGCAACGCTGGCAGCCGGTTCACGCATTCTAGTGAGTATACAGTATTCCTCCGCGAGACCCAATGTTTTGTTATTGTGTTTGTAATTTGTTTATATTTTTTGGCGGCAACCCGAGTTAACGGGTTGCTGCCTTTTTTTTTAATGCAGTGTTCAAATAAGTAGTATTTAACTTTTTATTCTCTCATTTATAACCTTGATGTGTCTAGTAATGTTCTATACTTGTTTCTAGAGTTTTTTATGGCATAAAACTCGCCGGTTTGGTTTAGTTAGTTTTGGTTTGGTTAGGTGCAATCAGTGCTTTGGGTGCAATGTTAGTTTCGCTATCTTTATTTTCTGTTGTAAAAATTCCTTTTCAGCAAGAAAGAACGTTTCAACCGACATTTTAGCCGAAATTCCTTTCCCTTTTTATTCTAAAGTTTCTTTCTGTTTCAGCTCTACATCATCGCGATGGCGAAAGTTGGAATGAAGTGAATACTAAGGTATGTTTCATTGCTATTTAGTGTTTTAGTATTTGAAATTGAAATTAATATTAGTTACGGTTCAATTCCGTTAGAGTCCCCGCTAAATATCGCCCGGTTCATTTAGACCACGAAAAGTAGAAATACTCGTAAATAATTTCAAACTCCTGAATTAAAATGTTTAATTAGATCAATATAACTATTCAGTTTATTAATAAAAGTCAGAAAAATTTATTGATATTTGGATATTGGCAATATTAAGCGGGGACTCTTAACGGAATTGTACCTTAGTTACGTAATAGTGCATATATATTACTGTAGTTGTGTTAATGTCCTATATGTTTATCTTACAAGTTTTTATACACGTTGTAAACAAACTATAAACGCAAATCACATTTGCCAAAACGTAATGTAAAAATATATACTTTAATAATTTTAAGCTTGGATTTAATTTTTTGTTGCTTGGTTGTGTAGCAGCAGACTTTTTTCCTCTGAGTCACAGGACAGGATCAGGAATTTAATCTGAGGTGTTGTGTTTGATCTCTTAACTGGGTCACTAATACAAGTAAGCTTTGTAGGCATTATGTGTGCAGGGGTCTGTCCAAGTTTTTTTAAGAGGTACCTATTTTGTGAAAAATGAGTAATAATTTGTGAAAATGTTCTGCAAATTGTGAAAATTTAAGTATAAAATCATTTGTACATTGTCTTAAAACATAAAAATCAAAAGAAAATTTAGTCTGGAATAGCTAAATATTTAATAATTAAGAGAATAATATAGCAAGCTTATTAGAGAACTTTTTTTAAAAAATGTATTTTGTGAAGGTACTTTTTATCCGAAAACTGACTTTGTGAAACTATCTATTTTTATCAAATGATGAATTTGTGAAGGTACTGCAAAAAGGTGGTAAAATTGCTCAGGACATACCACTGGTGTGGTCTTCATGGGCTAGTGAGCTAATGAGCTTTGTGTAATCTTTTCTTAATTCAATGTCAGGAATAAATTTTAGAGTGTGGATATTTCACCGTCCCCTGGTAAAATAGTATTTCATCGACCATTCTGACGCATCTGTTGTAATCATAGATCCTTGTATTAGATGCATTCAAACAAAACTAATTAAAAAATCTTTAATTTGATAAAACTGACAAGAATTATGAGCTCTATGCATTTTATTAAAATTATATAATTATTTGTTTGAAGTATAAATAACATAGTTGATAAAAAGCATCGATAGCCAACCTGGATTAGAATCGGGGAAGGTACTTACGTATTATCCCGTCGACCATTCAACGGCCGTCTAATTCAGCGGCACGGTAATAGTAAAGTCAATGGGATCTGATAACATTTTCGGATTCAGCGTCACGGTTGACGGTATAATACGTAAGTACCCGGGGAACAACAGGTCATGAGGTGAACACTGTACTGCCTAGGCCATCAAGGCTGTTGCAATGATTGATCAGTATCAAAATTTAAATGTATATGGTATGTTGGCAAGTCAGAGTGGTCAGTAAAATAATATATTTCCGAGGATCAGTGAAATATACGTGGCATTTCACGGTAATTGTAGGATCCATAACATTTCATTTTGTCTTTTAAAGTTGTATACATTTCAAATCTTTTAAAATTTTCTGTTCTCATACTAACATAGCTTGTAAACATTAGATTAATACAGAAAAACTATAAAAACTTGAAATTTATACAACTTTAAAACACAAAATGAAATGTTACAGACTACAATTACCATGAAATGCCCCATACACTTGGTAAATTTTAACATCCCTTTGATTGAAGTAAATCAAAGTCAACAAATGGTGAGGTGTTTCATTTGCCATATATTGTTTACTTCTTGTTTCGGAAATCATAATAAGGAAGTTTTTGGGAACAGATTCAAAACAGGTCCTTCCCAAACTTGGATGAAACAAAAAACTTTCTGCACACAAAATTTTCTCTAAATATTTTCTGTAGATTAAATAAGTGCCTCAAGTCTTTTAAATTGTAATTTAATGCACATTTACAGTAAAATTATTTACCTAGTTACAGTAATAATGTTTCTTAAGCTACAACAATTATCAAAAATCAATTCAGAAACTTAAATTATTATGAAGGATTTTCTGCAAAATTCTAAAATTTTCCGTGTATGGAGTTCATGTGTGCGTCTATATTATACAAGTGTGGTTCTTCCCTGTAGACAGCAACCATCAACTTTGTGACCTCTCTAGATACAGCCCCCATTCGACTGCTCTCCAAGATCTTTAGACAATCTCCTTATTCGCCGTGAATACTGTTTCAAATCTGTTCCAGTTTGTTGCGTTATTAGAGTATTTAGCGATTTATATTGCATCCCGTGTTCTTTTAATAGTAAGTTATTAGTTTAATATCGTGATTCCCCCCGTGCTCTTTATTTGCTACATCGAAATTAAAACTTTCTGTTTCTATTCATTGGTGGAACCAAAAATCTGAACATAGGTACAGTAGCATCAAGCCTTAACACATTTTTTTTTCAGGTAGGTAGCAAGACCATCTGCTGGTGCTGCAGTTTTGCCGTCCTGATGCATCTTTCTGTATATACCTAGCCACCCCTTAGTCTCGCCCCTGCCTCCACCCAATCCCATTGTATGTTTCTACTTTTAGAATTACTCATTTGATACGGCACAGCTGGGATAAGAGTCCTCCATTTGGCGACTCGCGTGGGGTCGCCAAGTTGGCTGTATATCACAATTAATTATAGTGTATAGTTGCAGGGGTCAGAGTTGTCCTATATATCCTATATTTCCTATATTTTTCCAAAAACCTTAAAAAACGTCCTATATTGTCCTACATTTTTGCAAATGCCCTATATGTCCTATATTTCTCATCTCAAACCCGAAGTTGAAGCAATCCTGATGCATTAAACTAAAGTTTGTACAAAAGTAATGAAAAATAGGTGGAATGGAAAAGTGGGGAAATGGTTGATAGTAGAAAAATAAAATTTCAGTGACAATTACCATGTTTTAACTTATTTATAAAAACCATGTAAAGATCTTGTCCTAAAGAGGTTATCTTCAAAGTTTAACAACAAAAAAGCAAGAAAGTTATTGTCTCTTCTTGAAGACAATCTCTTAAGATTAAAAACTTTACACAGTTTTTATAAATAAGTTAAAACATCATAATTTTATTTCAGCCTCCAATTGTTTGCCCCTACAATAACTCATTTTACATTGGTTCTGGCAATTTTCATCAGTACCCTAGCACCTTAGAATTGCTTCAGGGTCCTCCTTTCCAGGATAATTCTGAATTATATTCGAGTAGTTTCAATCTGATTTGATGATCCCCCTATCATTTTTGCCCATGAGTTTTGAATCACCCTATGTTATGTTTCAATCTGCATTTCAGAACATTTAATAAATGTTTTAAGTTTTATCTAAAAATATAATTTTTTTATTGTTTAACGAGTCTAAATTCACTGAGAGGTATCAGTATTTAAAGTTATAATCTGGAAAAATATAAATAAATATAGTTAAACCCTTTTTGGATGGTCCTATATTTGTCCTATATTTTTTGTATAGAATGTCCTATATTTAGTGAAATAGTTGCTCCTACCCCTGTAGTTGGCAATCGCGACATGATCGCCAAATGGAGGACTTTTATCCCAGCTGATCCTTTGATACTGTCATTGGTATACAGAGTAGCATTGAGTCTTAACAGGAGTCCTTTTTCAGGCAGAAAAACTATTCACATTGTCGCGACCTAGCCATAAAGTTTGAAGGCTGCCTTAACATAATAATGTTTCTTGTATGGTATTATAAACTGATATATTATAGCACCATTCACATGAGCCACTTTTTCCGGGTAAAAGGTTAAAAAGAAGTTCTACTCAGTTGTGAAATCAGCATGTGACCTCATTTAATCCAAAACATTGGTTTTAAGGGTTTTAAACAATAGTTTAGGATTCAAATCCATTGTTGGCCTGTACTTTAAAGTAAGGCCGAAACAGATGCGACGTCATTCAATCCTAAACAATTGCAAAGTCTGATTTTCTCTCTCACTCGGATCGTCTATTTTTATTATAAAATATTGAATAAACTAAATTTTTTGGAAATTCTCCATGTCAATTTTTGAATTTAGATTTATTTCTTTAACTGGAAAAATGCCTTTTTTCTGTTTTCAAAAAATGCTGGTATTCCTCATTGTACAGATCGACCACGAAATTGAGTCGCTTGGGCAACCCCCCGAAAACCAGAATCTCTTCTTTTTTTAGCTACCCCGAAGCGGCGAGCTCTCCCCGGGTCAAGAAAGGTCAAGCGACTAAACTTCGTTGTTGAACTGTAGTCAATGAGTCAATCAGTCTCAATTATGTGGTTTTTTTTTTATTTTTTTACCATGATGGCTTGAAAAATCTTGTTTCTGTTCTTAACCTAGCTGTTAGCACATTCTCAACTAAAAGAAAAGTTGTGGTATTTGTAAACAATGCTTTTTTCAATCTTGTATTTTCTTACAAGCGGATTCATCACAAAATCATGTATCTATTGGCCCTTTTTTTAGTTTTTAACGGGAAACCAAGCTCTTGGAGTTTCCTCATAAATTGGTGCAAAATAACTTGGGGAGAGTATTTGACTCATTTTTAATGCTTTGTTTCGTTTAGATGGATTGCGTTTCTTTTTGAAGAATTGTCAGGGGAAGGAGGAGGTCATTGCTCTATCTTCCACAGTGGTTAAACAAACAGGAGAAAAAGCTATTTAATTTTGAACTGCATAGGAAGTAATGTATTTTAGAGGCAGTTTTTTGATTTTTTCTTTGGCACAAATTATTAATAACTTTCAAATCATAATTGAATACATTGTTCTTCAATTTATATTAATTAAAGTGAAGCTAAACTTTTTTCAGCAAAAAATATTTTCTTTGAAGCAGAAATGAAATTATGATACATACGTACATAAAATTCTTGGAGTGATGTTATCTAGTAGTAATTATTAGCAAATATTCTCTGGATAATTGAGATTTAATTAAAAGTGCTCTTAATTAGTAATACTTTGGTTTAGTCTTGTAATCACTTTTAATAAATAGTAATTTTTCAGTTTAAATTTGAAAGTATTGGATATACTATATCAAAAACTTGATGTATATAAAAATATCCGATATTTTGATATTTATATAAATATCACAATATTTGCCAACCCTGTTTTTTATTCAAGTGTAGTAAAAATTGCTATTGATTTCTTAATGTGCATTGTTCATAAGCGAGAAAAATCTTGCAGTATTGAATTTTTTCTGACATGTTCGATATATTTGAAGTAAGTGATTTTTCAAACTGTTGCTTTGAACCCTGTTTTGCTGATAATTATGATTATTTTAGTATTTTTTTGTTTGTAAACACCTGTGTTTCTCTTACATAAACATAATTTTGTTGACTGTATTCTTGTATTGTACTGTGTGATATGTATTCCAACACAAACAATGAACACAAATTCTCACAATGAAACCAGTGTCACACTAGAAGCAGTATTTTATACTTGGTCTGGTATACCAGATCATGCTGGATTTAGTAGTGAGTCATCTGGTTTATAAAACACCTATTCTTGTGTGACACTGGATCAGATACTAAACCAGCCCCAATAAATACTGGAACCAGTTTAATACCAGATCAAAGTGATACTGTTTCCAGTATATATTGGGTCTATCATCATACCGTATCCAGTATAAACCAGAACCAGCATATATCGGGTTATGGAGTACTGGTTCCTGTATGATATCGGAACCAGATCCATCATCATACCGTATCCAGTATACACCAGAACCAGTATAATACCAGCTTATGGAACACCGGAACTAGTATGATACTAGAACCAGTATAATACCAGCTTATGGAATACCGGAACTAGTATGATACTAGAACCAGTATAATACCGGCTTATGGAACACTGGAACTAGTATGATACTAGAACCAGTATGATACTGGTTCCGATATCATACTAGTTCCGGTGTTCCATAAGCCGGTTTGATTTTTTCCGGTAAGGAAATTTTTTCCAATAGGGAGTTAATCAATATTTACTGAATTTCAAAATTTGTATCAAGACAATCATTGTATCAATAAGAAAATTAATTGCATAACGACATGGTTGCAGAATAGAGCAGGTCAAAGATTTTGGTAGGTATTATTTCCCGTTCATATTATTGCCATTGCCAGTGTATAGAAGAAAGGCCCTAAATCAGAAATGACCAACATATAATATGAGTTAACGCCAAATTTAGCATTTTCAGAGATGCATTTAAATAGAAACATCTCTTAAGAAATCTTCAAATTTGGCTCGATTTAGTTATGAAAAGTATGGCAACTTTCTTTTATAACTAGTACGTTTTTCCTGTAAACTGACAATAGGCTAATTTTGTATAAACTTGAAATTACGATAGACAGGGAGTCAAATGTCCCCTACAATGTGTTCAGTACCACCACTCTCTCTCCCTCATCGTTTGACACGAGTGAAACATGTTCAAGAGAACAAATAACGGCTAAACTTTCTTGTTCCGAGAATTTACTTTAGGACTGTTATTAGTCACGGGCTAAATTTGAGGACTAGCACACCCACAGCTGGAAACCGTCGGCCACATCGACGAAGACGTTAAACCCGCAATATGCGATCGTGGATTGAGAAGCGGGGGACACAGTCGGAACGGAAGGCGTATTTTTAGGGGGAGATGCGAGGGGCTTCCAGCTGGTTCCACTTAGACATAGCGAAAGATGACGAGAGATTACACAATGGTTTCTGCTGGGTGGAAACGATCTGTTGAAGTCAAACAGGAAGGATTCAATTACACTCACATATCAGCAGAGAAATGGATTTGGGTGACACTCGGAACGATAGTTATGGTCTTACTAAGCCGCTTCTCACCTGTTTTACTAAGAACCAGAAATATTTCAGCTTTGGTTTGAAAATAGAACTTACGGCAGTAGTATTAACCGCTAACCTGACCGGCGGTTAAGCGGGAGTCAAACCACTGATTTCCTTCTTTAACTGCCAATCAGAAGTTTGACTGCTGGTTAACCGCCGATCAGGCCGTTTAGTTCTTTGACCACTTCTATACCTCCACCCCCTGTACTAACGACCAACTTTTGCAGGTACCGACTCATCCCTATTCATCTAATTTTAAAATACCAACCCCTAAGAGGTACCACATTATCATCTCAAAATCAACAGCTTTCTATGTGTTTACGAGCTGTTTTATGAGTGTGGAAGTAATTCTATGTCACCAACTTTGACCGCTTACTAATAGCTCATCTCTATTGTAAGTGAAATTTTAAGGGTATTCAATCATTCATTGGTATACAATCTGATCGGATACAAAGTTTGGGGTATACCTATAGTATTAAGAGGGTTGGGAAAGATGGGACGGTCTAATAACATCTTTTTCAGACTGGAGCCTAGTAAGCAAATTCAACCTTCTTATATCAAATTTAAAGAGTATGCAGAGCATTAAAATAAATATTATTTCTCATTAAATATAAGATACATTAACAACTTTTACATTTTTACGTAACAAAACTTAGCAATCGTTACAAGATAAACCTCAAAATGGACAACAAACAAAGCGGCTGGTATATAGTATCGCCTAATCTAATAACTCACACTTTGGTGTGAAATTTCTAGAAAGCGTAATTTTTCTTTTCATATGATAGCAATAAAAGTATTCCTATGGCAACTTGGTCATCAAAAGCATTGGATTCTTTCCAAATAACTTTTAGAGATGCACTTCGACTGACAGAGTGCATTGAGTCGAAGAATAGAATCTCAGACCATTTATGATGGGAATTTCTAATCACGTCCCAGGTTTTTTGAGTTAGGTTTATTTCCGGCATATCCCTGGTGGAAGTCTGTCCACTCCAAACTCTTTCACGTCAACCTCATTACGTAATAGCAGGGATTCTATAACTACTACGCTAATAAGTGTTTCTGGACTGAATAATATATATAATTTATCCTACGGAGTTGCCTTAAAATACAGAGTATATAGTATGATATTATTAACAATTATTGTATAACATCATAAGGTTTACTGCAAAGATTTTCAATGCTGCTCAAGAAGCTATTATTACCAGCACTGTTCGTTTGCACAACCATTCCTAAGTGATGTATTCCATGCTATTACTCAATCGACAAACCATTTAAACTTCCATTATACATCCCGTTGTCAATACGTCAAAGATATCAATCAGAGACTATACTATAAAGACATATCAATCAACTGCACACATCTCTTAAGTACTCGAATACCCTGATGTGTAATTCTGAGTCCAGCCGCACACAGAAAATCTCTGGCTGGAGAATGTTTCCCCAAGACATTGCTCCCTCCCTCCAGAGAAAAAAGCGCCCCCTGTTTTCTTTTATCCACCAACTCCAGAGTTAGTTTAGGGTTGTCACGCAATTTTGAAATGCCTCAATTATCCACGGAGCAGAGTTAGGGAAACGATCATTTGAGCTTCCAAAATTGATGTTCGTGCCCCTCCACCATTAACAGCGCTGTCTTGGCTTTAACCAACAAAGCGTACGCTCGGTGGAATGGAAGAGGCAGAGAGATAGGTCTGGCGGGGTCCACCGTGTCCGCAGAGGAAACGTGCCGCGGAGAACACTGGGATCGATCTCATGCAAATGGTTATGCAAATCTGTGGTCAAAACGGTGCGGAATTAGTTGTTTGTAGTCTTAATGGAATGGACTACAACTTAATATTGCAGGGGATGATCGTCAACTCAAGAGAACGAACGAAGTGCTGTGTTCATTAGGCGAATGGAACTTTTAAAGCATGCAAGTCGTCTGGGTATATCTAATGGATTTATATTGGGACACTAATTAAGTTATTTGGAACTGCTCCAGACATTGAGGAATTACTTATGTTTGAAAATTTTTAGTGTAAGCATGCTATGGTGAGTTGAGAGGTATACATAACAATACATATATACATAATAATACATATATACGACATATAATACTAAGTATTACCAAAATTATATTGAAACGGAAAATCTAAATCGGGAGCTGAAATTTTAAAAATGTAAAAGTAAGAAAGTACTGATATAATAAAGTAGAGAAGCAGGTAGAGAAAAACTGACCACCTATTTAGCTTCAGTTTTCCAAATGTTGTCAAATTCGGTTCTGCAACGGACAATATGATTTTTTCTATTTTTTTTTAGACCTGAGTTAATCGTTACAATACTGTTTTCCAAACCTGATCAATTTGTTTCTATAGATTATAATCAACTAATTAAATATTGAGCAAAACTATAGTTTTTATTGAAAGAATGAAAAAATTTGAAAATCAAACAAAATCTCAATTGGAAATCACAGTTTTAGGAACTTAAGGGGAGAATAAGCTCCAAAAAGGCAAAACAAAAATATATTCGACTATATTTGAAAAACTAATATTTTAAACTTAGAGAAAGTTTAACCAAGGTAATCCACATACAATTTGCATTAAAAATAACTTCTACATTTTCTTGGTTAAGAATGAAATTTCCTTTTCTCATTTAGGTGAGTTTGTCAAGTGAATCGTCATTCCATACACTTAATTCATCTTCAACTGAAGATCAATCATTGAGATGTCTCCCAATTCCTTATACTTAAACCGAAAGCGCCTACCAATCAATTCCCGAAAAGTATCCACAGACTTATCTCCAGAGGAAAGTGACCGCTAGTGGTATGTTGATAACATTCATATGATACAGAAGCTCTAGCATTTGAGGTCAGTCTACTATAATTTATCAATTGCGTGTTGAAAACAGACAATGCAAAGCACAATGCATTGAGAGCTTGGTATTGTTTTCCCACATTCACGTGAAAACCCTCCAGATATGTATTTGAAGCCGCATTCACGTTCTTTTGCAAAAGAATGTGGACTTCGAACTCTGAGGGCAAATACTTTTCAAGCATTCTCGTGATGTTGCGAGTCTCTTATCAGAAAACTGATTACGTCGGCCTAGCGTTTCACCGTCAGATGACAGTGATGCTATGAAAGTTAGTTGCCATGTTTAATACTTATGCAGAATAAATAAATCGTTGCTACAGAACTATCGAATTGTTAAAATAATACTTATATATAAAACTTAGTATAGGGCAACGGTGTATGGTGCCAAGGTATTTGAGGCGAATTTCAAATTAATTTAATACCCTGAATTCAAATTTCAAATATGGCATAAATGTTTCCCAAGAGTTTGAGTCTCTGAAATATACTCATTAAATACCCAATTTTAAGAAATATCCATGAATAAAATAAAAACTGAACAATGAATTTTGACTGTTATAGTATAATTAACTCATAACTCAATATGACGTTTACTGGCTGATATACCCATCCGCTTGAACGCCTATAGAGCATAACTTCATCAGTGATATTAATTTCCCTGCTTTTCCACATTTTGTATACAATGTTTGCAGAAACCGAACCATCCTAGTTACTACACCTTATTTATTGAATACTAGCAATTACCAAATGATCTCCATGAAAAAATTAGAGGATCGTTTAAAATCCGGGATGCATAATCTTTTACAGAATTTTCACAGACTA
This sequence comes from Tetragnatha montana, assembly GCA_963680715.1. Classification (NCBI taxonomy): domain Eukaryota; kingdom Metazoa; phylum Arthropoda; class Arachnida; order Araneae; family Tetragnathidae; genus Tetragnatha; species Tetragnatha montana. The sequence continues at coordinate 45,211,327 of OY796675.1, forward strand.
TTCCTATGTATCAGGGGTTTTATTAAGTAACACTTCTTAATTTTTAAATCACCAGCTGAGGAAATTATCTGATGTAGATAAAATGTATGAAAAATATTGTGTTCGAGAGTATAGAAACCATTATAATAAAATTAACTCCTCCCGCTCAAAATTAATTTTTAACCTTATAACAATAAATCTGGTCATCGATCCATATCCCATCCTCAAACTTTCACGTTATCATTTATTGAAATAAGCCTTTTTATGACGGTTTGTCATAAAAACATCAGGTCTCAGGATTCCAGTAGGGATCTATAACGCCCACGTCGTCATAACAACGTAGAGAAAAAAGGCGGAACCCCATAAAATTTCATACACCAACTTCTCTCAAAGTAACAGTAAGGCAATATTTGAACCCACATATTAGTTTACCTAACACCCGTGACATTACCGCGACCTTTATGAAACTTTGATGCCTCCAGAGCATATAATCCCTCCCCAACAACAACCCAGTGCATCGTGTAAGCACTTCTCCCTTTCAAAAGAAGCGCCTTTCGTATTTCTCTCGCGTCTCTCGCATTTGTCGAACAAACTCGGCCCTCTGAAAAATTCATGCGGCCCGAATCAAGTGTGACACCTTTAAGCCCCGACTACGCGGGCCGCATGCGGGCCGCTCCAATTATCATACATTAACACGTAGCGCGCGGCCTCCCCTCTGCAAGAAAGCGGGCTAAATGCAACGGTCACGCGAACCAATCGTAAGTTGTCACAGCAACTGCCGAATATGTCAATAGACATGTCCCCGTTTTTCCCATCGCAGAGAAGATCCGTGATTTTAAGCTCTTCATTATGGCTCCGTGACGGGCGGGCGGGCGGTAATGGAATAATTACATTAAGACGGGAGCTCGGGCTGGTTTATTAACCAGTAATTACGCTTCTGTTAGGGCCTAGAGGGGGTTTACCTGCGTCTAACTATTAGCCTGGGGTGTTTTTTTTTTCTTTTGTTGGGAAGGAGGAGGTTTTGTTTACTTTTGAATGATTGAAAAGACTGGTGTAATTGTGTTGTGGTGGGTATTGCAGCCGGGAAAATTAAATGATCTGGGAGAGATGGGTAAGAACGAACAAAGGTACTCTCCATTAGTGACCACATTCCAATTTCTTTTGTTTAGTCTGGCTTACAATTAGGGTCTATACCCTATTACCGAACTCTGCTCTATTCCCACTAGGACTTGCCCACAACTCGTCCCGCTATGGATTTCTTTATGCTCAAATAGCATACGATATTACGCAATATTGCTTGATATTGTGAATGTAATTATATTAAATATGTAATATCGGTGATATCAAACCCATATCGGTAGATATAACATATAATTTAGGAAATCGTTTTGTAATCATTAATTGTTTAATCCTTTCTCGGTAAACGTTTGTTATCATATGTTGTATGTATCTGTGGTAAAAACTGTTATTTTTCTTTTGAAGTTGTAAATATTCACTTTGAATTTCCTGATTCAGTCATCGTAATAAAGAATAAAGAGTACAGATCTTTTGTGGTAAAGTAATTTACGCCTGGGGGTATGAAAATTTGTACTGCTCAAAGTTTGCTACTCAAGGTTTTGTAATAGTACGCTGATTTCAATATTACTCTAATGGTCTAATTATTATCATATAGAATGTAAATGGACTTACCAGTGTAAATTTTTTCAAGTAAAATTGGTTGTTTGGAGAATAGAAAGTCATCTGTAAAAAAAGAAATAAATAAGTTTTTTTTGATTTCAGGTGTGAAAACAAAATAATGTTAACTAGGCATTTAATTTATAAAAGATTTAAATCACATTCTCTATCAGTTTATTAAAAAATACATATATACTTTACAAAGGTTATTGGCTCATACTCATTAGTGTCAAAACCCATCAAATTTGAATCCTAGTAATGGAATCAAATCCATAAATCCGTACATTATTCAAAGTGCCAGACGCCATTTCTCATCTCTTCATACCTTCCAGAAAAAAAAGGGTTTTTCTGTCGAAATTTCTCAACTTGCGAAAGAACTTTCCAAAAAGGTTATAAATAACCAACACCTGAAACCCTTGCAAACTACTATAAAGAGAAAGTAGAAGAGGTAAAACCGTTCAGGAATGTTTACGACGTACCTCCATCAGGACCGCAGCGTAAAAGATTTCGATAGATCAAACTCCGTGGTCCACCCCTCTAAAAAAACCGCTGAGAAATATGAATTTCTAAGGGGAGATGGAGACGAATCGCCGGCCCCCTAATAAAACCGTTCGCCAGAGTGCGGATCGTAATCCATCAAGATGGGAAACGTCATAAAAGTCGGAGTATAAAACTGCTTGCGCCTCGATAAATCTCCTCACAGGGCTGCTTTGCAACAAAAATGCAAGAGGATCGGAAACCCTCTCTCGGAGGATTAGAAGAAAGTCGCAATAAATGTTTTTTTCCATTTGCGCTGTGAGGTCTCCATTGCACATCATGGATACACTAGGAGAACATGTTTAATCAGAAATTGAACAAACGACGAAACTTAACAAAAAATCTTCTTTGTGAACAAAGAGTAACAATGGACTCTATAATCCGAGAGTCTCTCTCAAAAGCTAATCTGGAAATTTTCCCACTTTCGGAGCCAGTATTCTTGACTAGAATTACTCCCTTTCTTATTTTTTTATCAAATAAGCTGGTCTTCATAAATTATATTAAAACTCCCTGTATGACGTTTCCATGTAACTATGTGTTTCATTGCGGTAAGGCAATTCGGATGGACAAAAGCGACAAATCGCACGAAGACAAAATTTATGTCATTTCACCCAGTCAAGAATCAAATACTAAAGTGAACGAGCAGGTATTACGTCACTTTAGGTACTTTTGGCCTCTCACCGGATCGCCATACCGCAAACAAACACAAAAAGTGGAAACGCTCCTTTAGCCAAAGCGATAGAACTCTTTCTCTTGAACTGGAATTAAAATATCCCCCTAAATACAAAGCGAAAATACAGCATAAGGTTTGATGTAACTATCATACGATATCAAATCTTATGCCAGTATAAAATTTGATCTTCTGGGTGAAAAAAGGAGTAACAATGGACGCTAAGATCAGGAGGTCTCTCTCAAAAGCTGATCTGAAAATGTTCCCACGCTTTCACTTTCGGAGCCAGTATTCTTCACTAGAATTACATCTTTTCTTATTTTTTTTATCAAACAATAGTGTTGATTGAAAGAACTTTAGATAATAAATTGATTAAATGATCATTTTCGTACATTTTAGTGATAAGTGGAATCTATTTATTTCAAAACAATCCAGATTGTAGATGAGCTTAAAGTATGTATTTAAAGCAAACCAATAGAAGTATGGTACATTTTTGGAATTTTCGATGCATTAAAATGCAAAACAGAAAACATTTTAAAAACATAAGGTTTTAAAAATAGAAGCATATAATAATTCTTTGTACTTATATAACTTGCAACTAAAGATGGTACTTCATACAAAGATAAATTACAAATTTAGTGATCTTAATGGGTAATCCGATTGATTAAGCACTTCCACCAGCCTTGATAACCATTAACTCTAAGGAAAAAGGACCGGTCATGTCTGAAAAGTTTAAAGCTTTGACAACAACTTTATTTCTGTTTAGTTAAGTGTGGTCAGTAAATATATTTCCATTCTTTGCAAAATGGATCAAAAACTTATGACCTAAATAAATAAAATGTAAGGGAAGACTATATAATAGGTTCAGACCAGACTTAGACAACTGTTACATCATTGTGTTAGACGGTTACCTTAGAGATTTGCCAAACAAAAGTTATAAGAGAAAATGCTAAAAGTACAGCCGAAGCTCGCTTATGCAAACTCATGGAAAACTCTCGTATAGTTCGGAAATTTCTTTAAGAAAAATCAAAAAGTTTTATAAAAAGTTACTAATTGCTATTCTATTTTTACCATAAATAAGTTTTATAGTAACTTTTGAGTTGGGAAATACGAAATATTTTAGGTGTCCTTGCGCCACAATCTGTTTTTATACAGACGATTCCATAAGTTTTGAATTTGTACTGCTCTATATGACAGTGGTCTTAGTTAAAAATTACTAAATTTTTCCTTAGTAGCTCAGCACATACCAAATATTTCAAGTTTACTTAACTGCAACTAGAAGTAAACTAAATTTGGCTATGAGGGAAAGTGGGGCTATTTATTGATACAGAAAATTCAAATTTATTTTTTTGAGTAGAAAAAGAATGACTTATTCATAATTTTTTTTTCTAAAAATATCTAAGAATGATTCAATTTTATGAAACCAATTAGAAAAAATATAAGTTTAATGAAAATCAAAGTATAACGACTTTGTAAAAAAATAAATTTTGTATTAATGTGCCCCACCGGTGGGGCAGTTAGATACATTGCTTGGGGCACATTGATACAGTGATTAATTTGCTCAAAAATAGTAATTCTTGTTCCAACGCAACATATTGGAACATTTATATGTATCAATGTGCCCCACGAGTGTATCAAAGTACCCCACATCAAAGTGTATCAATTTGTCCCAATGGTTATTTTTAAACAAAAACCTATGTTTAAAAACATTGGCAAAGGTTATTTAAAATCCCCAATTTGTAACTGGAATGAACTTGCTTTTGGAATTTGCAGATCTTTGTATTCAATGCAGAATAACGTAAGGAGGATTTTACATTTTACTTAAAAAGTTACTTTTGGAAATTTTTGATGAAAAAAATTTTGTTTCTATTAAAATTTATTGACTTTCTGCAGAATTTAACAGTTTCAGATGTCATGTTTATGCATGTAAAGGCAACTTTTAGAAAAAAAATTACCTAAATAACCTTGATAGTTTTTGAGATATTGAAAGTGTATCAATACGCCCCTTGTATCAAATCGCCCCGTTTTCCCTTACATGACAAAAATTGGAAGAATCTTAAACATTTGTACAGCTTGTGTTAAGATAACAATCGTGTTATAGTTGTTAAGTAAAAATGTTAAACGATCTGTAAGAGCAAAACCCCAGAAATACCTTCTCCATAGGAAAAATATGCTTTAGAGGAACGAATATTTTATTTTAAGAAGTATTTAATTTAAAAATCTTAAATACTTTACGTGTTTTACTGTTTACACCACTCCAACAAAAACATATTTTTCCCAAATAAATATGAATAACCACCCAAACAGTTATCCCCATCATCTCTAAACTGGAATCCCTTCCCCCCTTCCTTCCCCCGGAAATCGCCACTTAGGGACCAGGAAAAGCCCTGAACAGCACAAAATCCCTGCCCCAGAAAAGAGCTGGGTTCCTGGCAACAAATATCGTTTTGATAGGGAGGCATCATAAATCAAGATCGAAGCACCGTTTCCCATTCATCTCAATCAAAGGAGGGGAGTGGGGCCAGATTATTATTATAAGCCGCCCCCTTTTTCTTCTTCCCTTAATTGATACAGAAGGACCATTAAGACGACTTGATTCCGTTTCGCCTCATTACCGACCTACTCTAAGTAGCCCGTGGACTACTGGAGGTGACGTCAGACGAGAAGTCTTGATTATTCTTTTGCATGGATAAGGATTTTGGAGAAAGTAAAGTTCAAAGCACTGGCTTCCAAATTTACCCTTGGAGGTCCCCACAGACTCTTTTCCACAGGAGTCAATGAGAAGGAAAATGAAATTTGGGGGTCCATGAGGTGCAAAAGGGGTCCTCGAGACTCGATCTTATTTAACCTGGTAATATCTAAATTTAGACATTCATTTTTTTCTGGAAAAAGTAACACATTTTGTCTGTATACTATGTTTTTACTAACATTTCCCTTTGAAATTCTAGGTGTGATTTTCGGCGGAGGAAAATTTAGTGATTTGCTCGATTGGTGTCACTAAACAAATAAGTTAAAAAAATTTTATAAGAGTCAAATTTAAAAAAAAAACATTTTGGAGGAAGGCCCCCAAATCCTTTTATTGGCGTACACTCAAAAATTACCCCAAATTACATACAGCAAGGTTGAAAAAAGCATTTTAGAGCAGTTTGAGATACATGATAAAATTTGTACATAACTTTTGTATTAAAAGTAGTATTTGGAATGGACTGAAAACAAAACTGAAGAAAGACACTTATGTAATTTTGCAATACTATAAAATAGTCTGAAATATAAGAAGCTACTGAATACGTACAGAGTTCTGTGTGTGACTGTGGTTTTACAGTTTAGAGTTTAATTAAAATTATTGTATTATCATTAAACTGAAACGAATTATGTTACTGAACTCTATTTTAGTCTCCATCTTCTCATATTACGACGAGCTATCTATTTTATCTCTTCTCGAAAAGGTGTTTTTCATTGAAACTGTCCTGAATAGTTTCAAAGTAAAATAAGTTTCATACAAAAAGTGGGAAAAGTCGCAGTAATACCTTTTCACAAGCAGCTAAAAATATTTTCAAAGTAAGTAGTATAGTAAATTAAACGATTGATGAAAAAATTCCTTACGTTTTTCATAAGCAACAATGAACAAAACTTCAAATGGCGATTTATTCTCAGAATTCATTGTTCACACATTGTTAAGAATCTTTTCGTTCCCATGTTTCTAAATTTCATTTTTGAACTTTGATCAGTGTTATACTTATTGTTGTTTCTTTACTTTGTTTCATTATTTTATTTGTTACTGCTAAAAGTAAAACATGAAGCACTTTAAGTACACAAGAGAAAGTTTATTACAATGATTGACTTCTCCTTTAATAGGGGAGTAAAACTTGTTTTTCTTTGAAATAATACACACCCAATTTCAAAGAAAAATAGGTATTTATTTGAAGATATTGCTGGCAGAGTGACATGAAACAGTAAAATGATAAGTTCAAGACTAAAATGATCTGGTACGGTAAGATTGATAATATTGATATTTTTAACTAATTTAGGAAATTTTTAATGAATTTATAAAACCAGAACTATCTAATCCACTACATGTTCAGTATCTCGTTTACTTTCTCATTTTTTGAATGGAAAACGATGAAAAGTAGTACTTAAATTATTTCTCCCTAATTTTCTGCTGCAGTTTTCGCAAAGATTTCTATTTAGTGAATTTTTTGAATGAAATAAATTATTTTAATGTACAATTTATAAAATAATGCTGTGAAAAATATGTAGGATATGCACTGGTTTTGCATAATAAATTTCAAAATTCTAAATTCTTTTTACCCCTATGCATGCAAGAGGTTTCTAAACTTTACATTTAACCGAATTTAATTAATGAGATATTGAATATAATTTTAAAAATTACATTTAATTACGATTTACAATCATTAATACTTAACAGGAGGCATTTCAGCAAAAATAGACGAAAATATGTTTTTAAAGTAATGTTATTTTTGTGACTTAACAAATATTTTGTTGTAAAATATTCTAATGTTCCTTTTTTGTGTTTTTGGGTTCCGATTTACGGGTTATTTCTGGAACACTTATAACCTATAACCAATAATTGGAAAATTATAATAAAAAAAGGAGTCGAGCTTTTTATTTATATCTTTTTTATTAAATAGTCATTCCAGCCAGTGTTTAAAATTAGTTTTTATTTCTTAATCCTTTCAAATTCCATTCAATTGCGTAAAAACCCCTTTTCAACAAGTAAAGTTAGTAAAATAATTTTGTAAATAAATATTGTCTTTAAAAATTAAAAAAAAGTAGAGTAGGCAGATTTAAAAGAAAAAAATAGTCTGCAGCATTCCATTAAACATCAATTCTGATAAATGAAGAAAATAATAAACAGAAAAATTTCAAAGCCAATACATAAAAGTATTTTATGCCGCCTCGCTTAATTTGTTATCGTAAATAACTACGCTTACAAAAAAAAAATAAACTATGCATTATTAACCCACGCACGCGGTACTTATGCGAGATAAATTCAAACTGTCTCACGTTTTCATTGCGTCGACAGGAGGACATAAACGACTGCAGCTTCCACTCTCGGAAATTGTTTCTCCCCAACCTTAAAATTAAATCCTGGATTAATAAAGCATGAAGGAGAAGGGAAAAAAAGGCGTAAAAAGACATCATCATATTGAACGATGTTTACCCTCATCCTTCGGCAATAAACCGGGTAATTTATTACGCGTTCAATACGCCCTTTTTGCCCCACCCTTCGCAGCCTTTTACTTCCTTTTCAAAATTAAAATGCCCCGGAAAAAAAATTCCCCATCACTTAATAAAAACAGAGCAGCTGCTGGAAATATGAGGGGGGCCCCGACCACTTCCGTATGTTAACAGCATCTATATGTGAGGGGAGGAAAAGGGATAATTTACTTTAATAAAACGCAAATTAAGAAAATACCCCGAAAGTTATAAACTGCCCGAGGCCGCCCGCTTTAACGAGTGCCGTCGTGCCCTGGAGGAAAAAAAATTGCGGTAGGGCAGAAATGGCGAAGTTTGCCGATTTTATTTTTATACCGCACGGGCAAAGTATGCGGTTTATTAAAATACATTCCTACGGCATGGGCTCTTCTCTGACTTTACATTTTCCCGTTTTTATTTTGCCCGGTTTATATGTCTCTCTCCCTTCGGACCCCGAGGGGTTTTTATTTTTATCACCGGGGGCCGAAATTTTTATGTACGCATTTATTTATTTTTAACTTCGGAAAAAGTTCGATTTCCCAGAGAAAGTATTTTCGGGCTCTTTTCCGAAGGAGCCATGTTAGACGGAGTTTTATGGCGGGCATTACATGACTCCTGACTGCGCATGCGCCGGCATGATGCGCTTACTAGTGCTTTTTATTCCTTAATACATTTTCTTGGGCCTCGCATAATCTTCCAGAACTACTTTAACTCTCTTATTTCGGTATATATCGGGAAAAAGTTTTGGAATTTCTAGTCAATCGAGTGGTTTTAAGGCGAGGCCTTGAAATGGTTTTATCATCTGTCGTAGATATAGGAAAGGGCTCACTCGGCAGTGGAAATAAGTCCTCCATTTCTTCAGGATACTTATATATGTATAAAGCTCTTAAAGATTTTGGAAGTAATCCATTCTTTATTTGAAAACACAGGCACAGGAGGAATCAAAGTCTAAGTTAAGCTGAGGAAAACTTTGAAGAGATATAGGTAATGATCAGGATCTTTGAAATGTTATAGAATCTTATGCTGTAAACTAACTTCTTTTAAACCGGGTAACTTTAAGTGAAAAAAATATAAATACCTATTTATTTGATGAAAATTACCATTAGAAAAAAAAAAGATTGACTAGTTTAAACTCGTTCTTAAAAAAATTAAGTATTTTTTTTCTGCTTTAGACTCAAACTGCTTTATTATGTCAACAAGCAGCATTATCTTTTCACTTTCCACTAATTCGTATTTAAACTAATTTTTGCCTGTTAAAGGGAAATCCAGAGAGGTGTGTGTTTAAGCTGATGCTATTATAATTTAGGTTTTTTTTAAAATTGTATTGTCTTCAATGTGGTATTGTACTAAATGATAACACTCTTACAGGCTGTACTAGTTAAAGGGCATTTAGATTACTTTATGCGTTATATTACTTATTCTGGTTTTTAGTTCAATCATAGGCATCTGTACAAAGTTATACTATGTCGAAAACAAATAAAACAATTTATTATAGATAAGTTTTTTTCGTCCTTTTAACTATAATTTCTCCTTCCTATACTTAAATAGTTTTTATGTTTCTTAATTCTAGCAGTAAAAGTTGCTTTGGAAGAAAATTAGGTGTGAGAAACCAATATCCCTTTGAGCAAAATTTATTGGAAACGAAAATCACTCTTAAAAGAAAAGTAGTAAGTTGTCAAGGAGATATGAATTGTTATGTTAGCCTTTTGGTAAACATGAATAATTTACCTAGATTTAAAAGCCCTAAAAAATTATATATACGCAGCTATTATACATTAGTTTTACAAAGTTTTATGCGTTCTACTATTAGAATTTACTAAATAAGTAAAATGTTAAATATATATCAACTTATAGAATTAATTACAAACAAACCATTCAGACTATGAAGTAGTTCAGAAAACAACCAACCTCAAAATAAAATATCACTAAAAATTCAGTCCATCAAAAAAAAATCGAACGAACGAGCGACGTCACGAATGATGCTCACCAAAATGAGTCACAACACTGACTACTCCAAAGCGAAAAGGGGAAAAAATCCTGCATTTAAGCAAACAGCTCTCTCTTAAAAATTCGAAAGCGGCACCGCTGAGCGACACAAAACAACTAATTAGGGCTCAAAAACTAACAGCAACATGGTGTTCCCCCCATCAAGAAAGATCACACAAGGCGCGACCGCACATGTAAAAATACCGCGTCCAACCACCGAGCGAGCGAGTCGCGGCCTTGGACCCCCTGATTAAATCTGGCAGATATATCTGAGAGGCAATAAACTCTTCACAGGCTATTTAGAGCCATTGTCAAACTGCTACTGGCGAATTTTTTTATTTTTAATTATTACGGATGGTGGCTCGAGACGGTAGCTGGCTACACTGTAACTCGTCTGGGATGAAAATAGAAGGATTTCGTTTTCCTCTTTGTGTGTGGAGTTTCTTGTGGGTTCTTGTTCCAGGATTCCCGGAGGAAAAAGCCAGACGATGAAGTGGGAAGTGAAGTTTCTTTGTTTTGGGCGAATTTTAGACGAGCTAGGTTCATGTAGGATAGTTCAAAGAACTCTTCCAGTATGAGAAGGTGTAGAAATATCTTTAATCCAAGATAAAATCTCATAGAAAAATGTATTGTTTTTTAGACTCCAATAAAGGTTGAAGGAGAACTCTTCTAAAGATCTAAAGGATTAGGTCTGTAACAATGTAAGCTTGATATGACACTCTTGCCAATTAAAAATAGGTAAAAAATGTCTACCTTCCCACTCGCCATGGCGAGCGAATATTTAAAATTGGGGAGTAAATTTTGTCCTTTAAAATGTCGGGTTTTAAATTTATACGTTCAGATTAGAGACTCAATCCAATGATGGCTAATACCTTTAGAACTAAAATTCCATGCCCTCTAAACATTATGTATAAATTCCGAAATTGAATTCCTAGGTAAAGTTTTATTCAATATATTTTAAGTAAAGAGAAATTTGTTACATTTCAAGTAGTATTCAGTTAAATTTTTGGAATAAAGGATTGATTAAATTATTTTATTTTCCTGAAAAGATTCAATAGATTAATTTAAAAAATTATTGAAGAGAGGTGTCACATAGAAACTGACCATAACATGATAGTTTTAAATGAAAAGTTAAAAACATCTGTCTAATGTCCCCTAAAAATACATTAAGCTTTAATGCGCAAAATTAAAAAGCTATTAAAATTTTTTTGCAACATTTACAAAACTTACACAGTTTCCGCCAATTTCAGCAACAAAACTAAAACCACCTCCTCACCATCAGGCAGCCATAAAAAGGTATTCCAGAAATACTGTTTCCCCAGGAAACGCAAAGGAGGCAAAAACCCAATATATTTCGAATCGGAAAAGTTCAGAATACTAAAATATACGCAAACGCCTCCTCACGGAAAGGCGGAAAAGTCTCTTGTCTTTCACTTTGCAGGTGAACACACACACAGAAACGGTTGTTTTTGCTCCAAACTTTTTACGAGTCTGACCTTTCCTTTTTCCCTAAACTCGCGATTCCGAGTCGTTTTGCACCGTTCAGTTAGTTATACTCCCCCACCTTCTTGCCTTTTAAATCGAAGCGACTTGCCTCTCTCTTTCCCCCTTGCCTCTCTCCCTTTTGCTGCTACTGTTGTTGCTATTAGAATTGTAGATTTGTTTCCCGGTGTATTGTGTTGGAGTCATTAGAAAGGTTGCACCTTTCGAGGTGTTTTGGGGGAAGGGGGATTCCTTGAAGTGAATTAGAGGAGCGACAATTTTGTGTTTTGTTGATTGGATGCTTGTTCGGATTTAAGGTGTTAGGAGAGGGATGGTGGAGTTTGATCACACTAAGGTGTAACATTTTTCATCATCCTTCATAGTATGAGTTTTAAGCACTAGTAAGTTAGTTGAACAGTAGTTTGCATATGAGAGGAAATAATAAATTGATATTCTGAGAAAAATTAGCAGATACTGTAAAACTTTATTTTTAATTACTAAAGTGATTCCTTTTAATTTTACTCTATATGAGCAATGGATTATGTAAAGTAAGATAGATTCAAATATTTTGTGCGGTGTTTAGAATATTGTGTAAACCTTCGTGTGGTAAAGGGACTATACTAGCTCTCTCTCTCTTATTTTACTTTGTTTAACTGGAGGTAAAGGTGTGAACATTCTTTTTAATATCCTCTTAATTATTTTAGCATTTTATGAAGCAATGATTTGAAAAATGTTTTAGAACCGTTACACAATAAATTACAATTGGTAAGGAAAATTACTTACATTGATGTAAGTCTTCTCAGATGCAAAGCACTCAAGGACTTGAGTTAGAACTACCTAAAATAAAAATAATTAGGATTAGTTTCTGTAAATGAAGATAAAATTATTCTCAATTAGAAACTCAGTAATCACACAATTTTATCCTGTTGTTAATGAGAAAGGATTGGAGAGAGTAAAAGACTCCTCCATTAGTTCGTTTTATATCAAAGGGAACAGCTGATGAAAGAAGGAAATAAATGTTATTCCAAAAATAAATTTTCTAATTGACCTCTCTTTTTAGCTATTCAATAATTACATGATAGCAAACGGAATGCATGCCATAATTTAACAGACAGCAGAAAACTTGCTAATCGTCATAAACATATGATTACAAATATTTTCTTTTTAAGATTAAACTAAAATGGACATTTTAGGAATAATGTTTTATCTATTAAGAAGAAATCCCATTTACTTGTTGCATATTCATTAACAAAATATGTGTACCAAAGGTAAGTAAAGTAGAAGTAAAATAAGTAAGTAAAGTAATAAGGAGTATAGCATTTCCTTACAAGAAACGTTCAACTTACGGTCATTTTATTTACGCGTTCCAATTTTGTTTATCTTACGTGTTTTTATGATAATTATATTAATTTTGTAACATTTAAATAGGGGAACTAAAAGAAATATTTTTTCTAAATATTCTGAAACTTTTTGTCCAAAATAAAATATTAAAATAATTAGTTTTCCGATTAAAAAATAGTTTCCAAATATTAAAATAAATCGTTTTCTTATTTATCATTTTAGGTAATGTAAATTTAGCATATTTTAGCAGTTTTATTAAATTCAAACATTCTGATGATTCTAAAATTGGATTTTATTAACTTTTTTTAACTTTACTTTTAAACACAATTTTACAAAATAAGTTTTTAAAGTTTTTTTTTTCACGCCACGTCTGTACTAAAAATATAGCTCTTCACATTTCCCCAATATAGTACATAAAATAAATGGTTTAGATCAGTATTTCCCAACCTTTTTCGGTCCATGCCCCTCCAAAGCCTTTCTAAATTTTCCATGTCCCCCCATGTCCTTTTTTCCCCCGAAAATGCTTCTTGAAAAGTAAACAAAACCTGGTGGTCCATGCCCCACCTGGAGGTCAATTTGGTTGAAAATTTTCAAATTGCCTCCCTAGAAATTCATATTGCCCTCCGGTGGGAAACACTGGTTTAGATAAAGAGTGCAAAGGGGATTGAGGCTAACAACCCGCAAGTTCTTCTGCAAGCCTCCCGAGGAGAGGCAATTCAACTGCAATAAGAAACAATAAAGGCCCAACACGGATATGAATCGGAAGAAACGCCCCACGATACCAAAAACGGATAAAAAAAAACGGGCGAAACGAGCCTATAATTAGCAAAATCCGAAAGATAGAGAAAAAATTAACAGCGTGAAATGAAAAGCAAAAAAAAGATGCCCTCCCTGATTGGAAGAACGCAATTCATCGCGGGAGCTGTCAACTCTTTCACTCCCCGGGCGCTCGAAAAAATTAAGTCCGTAACCCATCCAACAGCGGAAATGAGATAGACTTCAAAAATCCGGCATTCTCCTGCAAATAATGCCAGGAGGAAGACTGGGCCGAAACGAACCTGTCACAGGCTCATTGAAGCGTGCGGCACTTCTTAATACCTGTCTTTTTTTGCAACGCTACGATACGCTAATAATGTCTTTTTATTTATTTTCCAGCTTCGGTGTGTGTGTGCCGCTCGTTTTTATTTATGTGACGTCGGCTGAAAGGGAGACTGTGACACGCTTGGACAGGCGGTTTGCGGGAGGGATTTATGGAGCTACGGGGCGCGGTTCGGTCAGTGCAGGGGCTGCTGTAAATCAGAGGTGTCGGTGGATTCACACAGAGGGCGATGGATGCTTCCTATGCCACCTTACGACTGGACGCACTCCAGAGGAGACACTGTCCCTTTATGATGGGCATTGCAAAAAGCCGTCTGGATTTACGCCCTCTGACGCAATGGTTCTTATAGGGCGTTTCCACTTTAGCGTTTGGTGGCCGTACGGCAATACGGCTAGAACCCAAAAGTACCCAAGGCGGCGTAATACCGGCACGTCCACTTTTGCATTTGGTTTTGGTTCTTGAACGAATAAAATTACATCATTTTTGCCTGCCTGGGATTCGCCATTTGGTAAATCCTGATTGCAGTACCGTAACTAAACGCAAAAGTGAAAACTCTTCTTTAGTCACGGGAGATTGTCCTGTTTTGAAACCTCAGGGATTCACCTTAACCAACTTTTTCACAAATTATTGTGGTTTGCCTAAACTATTAAATAATACAAAAGTCCTTCACAATAAATGCAAATAATAAAGTTACATGAATCGTTTCGGTTCGGATACCAACACCAGAATCTTAAAGGACATGCACAAACTGTCTTCTTTTCTAAAGAGAAAGAGAGAGAGATAGAAGACTTAATTACTACTTTGTTGGAGGGAAGTAGACATGGACACATTTATGGTGAAGATACTGGATATAAGCTAAAGCTAGATATTTTGGAGTGGCATGTCGTCCCTGATTGCTCTAGAAGCATAGTTTAACATTAAAATAAGAGAATATTCTAAACAAAATTGGGATGTATTCCCTCTTTGACCCTCCCTAAAGCCCATTGAAGTAAAATGGATTATGTGATAAAGCCAAAAAAAAAAATACCATACAGTAGAATATTCTACAAAATCAGAATTTAGTATAAAGATCCATTCCTAAACCTTTTTTTGGAAACATTCTCCTTCAATTGAATCCTATCTCCCATCCAAGCCCCCTATCGCAGGGGGCGATAAATGAATTAAACTCCAATGGGGCGTAAAGTTGCCGTTTGCCTAAATTGCATTTTAAAACAATGTCTAACGAGATTCCCGGGATCCAATTAGGATTGATGCATATTCATCAGAAATGCAGCAAGGTTTACGGAAGTCATTGATAACAAGCCTCGGGATGGCAGAAGACACCGGATATCGTTCGTTTGTTGCATGAAATACTCGCAGATAAGCCCAAGGATCTTAAAAGCGGCATTGCATAATTCATTCAGAAATTACCGTGTAATAGGGAAGTAGGATTTACCGTACTGGTATCACAAATCAAGGGTCACCAAACGTTTTTGTCCTGATGGATGGCTGAATGCCTGAGAAAAAGGTTCAAAAAATTCTGGGTGGACCTGGCTTAAAATTAATAAAAAACTTATATATAAGTAGACATATAAGTAGGGAGAAATCGAAATAATCTAAGTTTTGAAATATTAAAAAAGGTTTGTTTAAAAATTTAAACCAACAAGAGGGTTATTATTCACATGATTTTAATGGTACCTATTATAAGGAATAAGAAGAAAACGAATTTTTTTAAATGAAAGAATAATTTTTTCTGCTGTTAAAATCTTAAATAGCTAAAAATTAGTTAATTACCGTAATTACTTTTGCAAAA
Organism: Tetragnatha montana; assembly: GCA_963680715.1. NCBI lineage: Eukaryota > Metazoa > Arthropoda > Arachnida > Araneae > Tetragnathidae > Tetragnatha > Tetragnatha montana. The sequence goes on from OY796675.1 coordinate 45,227,104, forward strand.
TACTTCAGAAAATTATATTTCAGGAAAACTAAGCATTCTTAAGCAATTTTAAATAAATATTTTCAATACAAAAGTTTTTATACTTCCTTCAATCTACAAAGATGGGGAATGCTTTTAGAAATAGGATATTGAGTTTAGAGTAGAAGTTTATAATATTTTTGTTTTATGTATGTTAAACCTTCAGGTTGAAAGTAAATTAATTAGTTAATTCGGATATTATATTAATAAAAATTAAGTAGCAAATAAAATTTTAAAAAATGAGCATAAACGAGGAGAATACTAATGGGGTTTCAGTAAGAGATATCGTTATCTCATATTCTCACTTTTTGAGCTTTATAAAATACCAGGAATTTTCAGACTCATCTCGATTTTCTCCTTACTAGTCTGCCACGCGTTCTGTGCGAGTCCTTAACCTTTTCGGGAAGACTTTTAACGGGCGAAAAAAAAAAAGAAATAAAACACGAAAAGCATTATCCAGCGCCTTCCTTCCCAAATTACTTGTCACTCAAAAGCTAACTCGATGACGAAAGGAAAAGGTACACGGGAAATGGTTAGGGCAAAAACAATGGCGGCGCCCTCAAAGGCTTAGCTGAGGTAAAAACAGGACCGATAAGAATCTCTCTGTCTGCCCCCTTTCATCGTATGACGAGCGTTAAGGTATGCATTAAATAATCTAAATGGAGGCAGATTTCTCCGGGATGAAAAGAGCTGTGTCGATATGCTCCGCTTCATAAAAAGGAATGGAATAATATGGTTTTTATGGAGGGAATGAAAAGGTTCATTTCCAAAGAAGAGTCTAGTCGAGGGCTTGACGTTTGTATGATACGGACTCCGGTGAAAAGACATATTTAGTTCTTTTTTTAAAAGGGGAAGTTGAAAAGGAACGAGGTGACCCGTCCTTCAAGCCCTTTTGATAACGAGTGTGAGATGGTCTTTCTGTAAAGTGATTTCTCACCACAAGGATTTTCTCTTTAGCGCGGTAGCTTTGTCTCTTTATTTTCCGAACAGATTGGAATGCTTTTTAAGATGAGTGTTACATTGAGGTTTGATATGAGAGGCAAGAATGTCTTTGGTTTTCGTTTGATGGTTCCATTAAAGTTATTTTGTATCAGGGAGTCGTCAGAGTTTGATCAGTTTAGGTATTTAGGAAATATTGAAAAGAAGTGTCATAGGACGGGCTGTCAGGTTTTTTGAATACGATATTCATTGGTGAATGAATACTGTATAATATGATCTTTCTATTTATCAAAATGTAATACATTAATGCTTAAAAAGTTCTTGTTTGGGTGTATTCAACTGCAGGGTCGTTTGGTACAAAAAACATGATGGAATGACCTGAAACAGATCATTAAAAGAAACTGCTTTATTGTCAATTTATGAACATCGAATCTATTTTGGGATAGAAAAAAATTCTCCAGGTGGCACTGTAAAGATTAAGTCACTCATAAAATTGCAAACAGTCTGATTTAGGTATGGGTGACATCGATACATTTTTATATCGTTTAGGGTATTAAATTATACACGCAGGTGTTGTAAATATCGATTTTGACCATCACAAGTCTGAACTGAATGTGAAAGATGATATACCCGAAACCCACAACACAAACATCTTCCCATAAACTATTTTAATAAAATATCTATTACACAGTCATTCATAAATTCACGTATAATATCACCCACCCCCTATAAAAAGGTGATTCAGGGATCCCCCGACTTTCATTTTCACGGAGGTGGAGGCGGTAAGAAACCTTACATCCCATCTTCCAGCAAGCAAAAACGATTTGATACCTCAAATAAATCAACACACAACTAACTCGGTGTTCTTTTGCAGCAAGAAAGAGGCTGTCGACCCCGCTCGACACACCTGGAAAGCCCTCTGTTCCGTGCAGGTGCGAAGGATGATGATGATGAGGATAATGATAAGAGGCCACCCAGGAAGGGGGTCGCGTGGCAGCGGCCACGTGTCGCGTGGGCAAGAAGAGGATGATGTCTTGCGAGAGGTGTGTCGTCTGCAGAGAGACAGGTCGGACATGACAGGCTTTAATGAATGAGCTAATGGACGAGGAGGAGGAGAAGGAAAGAAAGGATATTAATGAGGTATTGAAGAATGAGGTTTCGATGGCTAGTGCCCTTGGGATGAGCTCACGTCTTTGTTGAGGGTTTCTCGAAGGGAGGGATCGTTTTAAGGTGGGGGAGATTTAATGATGGGGTTCTAGATGAATTTAGCTTTTATAGATTTTTTTTTGCCTTTGTGTTTTTTTTTAAATGTGCATATTCGTTTTTTTTTTTTGCTATGCGACTTAATCCTTTTAATACCACTCTCAATTCGTCCAATGGAAGCCAAAGTCATGATATCTAGTCAAGTATATCTATGACGTAAAGAAATTACCATTTCAGACCAGGAAGGGGCCATAATTTAATATTTAAATTTTTTCTCATAAATAAACATAAAACCATAGATATGAAATGGGAAAATATCCCTTACGTGGTTGAATTATATTTTATTATGCATAATATGGGAAGTTTTCTAAAATATCTATAAAAAGTTTAGTTACTTCAAACGCAGATCTAACTTCTTTTTTCTCTTTCTTTACGCTTCAGAAAAATACTGGAAAATAGTTTTCTTTTAAAATAAAAGAAATATTTACTAATTTTGCAAACAAATCTACAAACGATGACCGAAATACACATATCCTCACAATATTATTTTTTAAAAATTTAAAACTGGACAATAGTAAAACTTTTAGAAAGCATGGAATAGGTATATCTGTCACGAAACAGTGTGATAAATCAGGGCAAAATTAATAAAGCCCTGGCATATTGGGAATAACGCCTGGATATGGCTAGGACATTATTAACAATTATTAGAAATATCAATGCCGTATATAATATTATAGATGAATTGTTGCAAAATTGTTTCGCAATATACTATTACTCGAAAAATACAATTTAAATTAGTGAAAAATTTATAAAATAATCCAGTTCCTTCTAAAAAAAGGGGTCTCACAACTTCCTTAGAAAAAGAAAAACTAATAATAATGACCCTTTGAACTGAATCCATAAAATTCTTAGACTTGTAAGGGATACGCATTGAGTGGCAAATATTACTCTCTCATAAAGGAGAGTATCCAGAAAGCCAGGAAAGCTTTGAGCAAAATTTATGATCCCAGGAGTCATAAATATTGCTTATAGCCTTGCGTTAGACCACAAACTTTCCCAAGCTTTGATGTTAATTGACATTAATTCATAATTACTTAAGTGTCTATTCACCTAGTTAATCATTATTATAAATTAAACTAATTTTGAAATTAATGATTGGTTGAAAGAACTCGAATTTTGCTATTAAAGTAGTAATTATCATTCATTCTTTTGAAGGAAAATATTTTCCTTAGTTTCGGTTGTTTCTATGACAGTTTCAAAATTAATAGAAATAAAATTATTTAAACATTGTTAAATTCTCAATACCTTTGCATTTTTCATTTAAAATATTGAAACTTTTATTTAAAAAAAAAATATTAGTTTCGTGTATTAAATAAAATTATTATTTGAAATGAAACGTTCTAGATCTGTTTCCAGGATGAATTAAATATTGAATTATAAAATTAATTGATGGTAGGAAAGTATCCTTTATTTTCAAAAGTAGAATAGATTTAATTATCTCATCAAATTATTCTAAAGATAATTAATTCAATCCATAATAAATATTTTTCAATCATATTACTCGTGATAAAACAGAAGGGGAATATTTGATTAACTTTATTTTGCAGGTTACATTTATTTAAAATCTGCAAAATAAAGTTATTTTCTGCTTTTTAATATGCAGATTCCCTTTCTACTTAAAAAAAACATGGGTTTTTAACAGTATTTATAGTGATTCGTGTTCAGTGTATTGCATGCCGAAACTTTCATTGTCTAGTATTTTTTGGGTTTTAATCATTTACTTATTAATAGTCCTATCGATCTTAGTGCTGCTTAGAAAATATAACGAGTTTTTTACTAATCCTGTTTTATTGGAAGGCCTTATTCAGAGGTTTTATTCGAACAATTAAGTCCTAAGATAATTAAACAACAAACTGTGATATTCTATTTTATTACAAGTATACCTGTATACCCCCTAGTTTCGTTAAATTAAAGGGTGGCATTTTTTCTCATGATTTTCAACCGTGTGGAAACCTTTTGGAAAACCTTTTGGATAGCATCCTCTTTAATTTCATACTTTCTAATTGATAGTGATTAGTTTACCATGAATTAATGACTTTCTTTTAACTGCTGGAGCATTCACTGCATAAATTTCATGCACGTTACAGAGATGCATTGATAGGTTTGACACATCTTCTATAAATAGCCACAACTTTCTTACATTTATCAATAACAGTTTTAGAACCTGTTGTTTATACTAACGATCCATACTCTTCAAACAACGCTATCATGTCCAATAACACGTCAGAACAAGTGAATAATTCCCAACCTTCCCAATTTCGATTCGCGCAATCGAACTAACAACCGGCAAATGTCGAGACACAAACTATCGACACAATCCCAACAACAAGCATCATTAGACGCTTGTTTAACAGGAAAGGGCCCGTTCTCGTAGTGGCCCAGCTGCATGCGGGGGTGGCAAAACTGTCAAATATTAGAAGAAGGGGACGAGATGTCAAGTAGCGGAAGTGGGGGTTCGCGAAGCCTCCCATCCATCATGGCAAAACGTCAAAACGGGAAAACGTTGCACGTCCTGACAGAGGGTCCGGAATGCGATGCAATTTCTACAGACACGGACGTGTAATGGGATTTATGATTAGATGGTGGATGGAAATTCTGCCGGAACTGCGTGCTTTTTTTTTGTTGAGGAGCTGTTTCTTTTTATGAAGCGTAAACAGTTATGGAGGTAGAATGCTGAAGAGTGAGATAGGTGGAGTAATTTTCGACAGGGAGTTAAAATGGAGCTTTTCCACTTATTAGATCTGTCACTATCCGGCAAGACCAATGGAAGAATCACAGAAACATTCATTTTGGACAGTTTCTTTCTAAATTCGTCCGGTTTAATCACCGCAGATCGTATATGATTAAGTCTACTTTTTCAGTTTTGGAAGAAAATTGAATTCAGTGTGTTGGAAATATTCAAAATTAGTCAATTCAATGAAAATTTTTCCAGAAAGTAATAAGGAATATCTACGTTTAAACAACCTTTAGATTTTGATCCCGACCAGAGTGGGTACACAATAGATATTCTGTAGATAGTCCAAAATTGATATCGGTGAAATATATAAAAAAAATTTTAACTGTCATAATATTTTTATACTTTTCATTAGGGACAACTATTAAAATTAATTGAATAAGCCTAAATTATAAATAAATGCATTTTATTATTATCTAATATGGTAAAAATTATTTAACCATATTTATATTATATGTTTTCTGTTTTTAGGTGTATCGTACCTTTGAAATGGCGGTGAAATTCAAAGAAGTTCATCCTGTCAGAAAATCATAGTTATCATTGGAACCAATTAATGCCAGAGAGAAAAATCGTTTACACAAAAGCTCAGAGATGGATAGTTGAGTAGGTGCTCTTCCTGTGTAAATGGGAAGTGGAAAACAACGAAATTAATTATGTACTAGTATTTCCATATGGAATATAGGGAGATAATTCATATAGTACGATAAAAATTACTATAGGAAATAAAGTATTTTTTATATAATTGAGACAAATTCGTACAGATAAATTGTTTTATATCGTGACTGTCGATAAATTACTGCACTGACTTCTTAACACTTGAAATAATATTATTTAGTAAATTCACTATCGAAATATTAATTAAACGACTGATGCATTTTAAAACGAACAAAAAATAACCATGAAGTGGCACGCCTTTTAAAGAAAACGACCTCACACCAATAAAATTAGGGAAACCATACAAATTCAGACAATTCGACAACGTTCTTTGGAGAACCTAATAATAATACCAGTAGTTTCCTTAATCAATCAGAATTATCCGTTTAGCTAATTACGATCAAACATGGACCTACAGCTCTTTCGGCGTATTTGTTTTCGTAACGATGATGGATCGGGCGGATAATAACAGTGCGATTCATATCATGCAGGCGAGAACTACGGAAACACGAATTAAATAGGGTGAGAGAGGACGGCTCCTTAATAAATTTGACAGGGCATGAAGGAGCTTAAATGTATATAGAGAGTAAATGCATGGTAAAACTTGTTTGAGGTATCATTTATATTTTTTTTTGAACAAAATTAGTTTTTAACAAAAAGTGTTTTAAATAAAGGCATGTGTGTCTTGAATTTGTCTGAGAGAATATCTAAGGATATTTAAGTTAAACTACTATTTAGTTATGTTCATTAAAAATAATTAATTGTATTTTTTTTTCGCTAAAACCTTATAACTAAACAAATAAAATTATATTTGGTTGCTTTTTGTTTTGCAATAGATATTACATTTTGTTGCTTATGCAATTTGCGTAAGTTTTAGAATTTAAAACTAACTAACAAAAACTATTGAAAATAAAGTAGCAAAACATTATTTTATATTTTAACTAAAGTTAAAAAGAGGCACGTCAACATTAATGAAATAATCAGTTTAATTAAATTTCTTATAGTAATTTTTCTACATTATAGAATTTTTTAATTCAGAATTTTGATTTGTTCGTTGATGGGAAACAGTATAAAAAGCATACATTTTAGAAAAGACAACCACGAAAAGACAACCAAGTATCAAGAATAAAATGAGTTAGGAATTTTTTTTTACCTTTAAAAAAATCTTCAAAACATAAAAGTATCAAAATACTATCAATAATTTTCTGTTATTACTTTTTCCCTTCAATGATACCTTTGTTGCTGGAAAACGAACTACCAGACAAATTACCAAACGCCTGTAAAACTTGTTTCCTTTCGATAATACACTTGTTGCAAAAAAGCAAACTTTACAGAATGGGCGTTTTTACGCCATTCTAATTAATTTCTGTATCGACAAGGATGTTAAATGGAAATATTTAAAAAAAAACCCACTAAATTGCTTTACTATTGTGAGCGTTTATAACTTACCTTTTTTATGAAATGTAAAAATCATGACTATCGTTATACCAAGTTAATCACGTATATCGTTTATACAAGATTTGTTTGCTTATTTCTCAATATTTTTTCATGGACAAAGAGCCACATGCGACTGCTTCTAAAATTACAAGACATATTGTAGTTTTACTTTAAATGAAATGGCACACGCGTTTTTATTTAATATGCTCTTGTGTATATTCTACATTATTATTTTATTAAAAGCCTGCGTGTTTGTCTTTTTACAAATACTGGGAAGGTTTCAATAACTCTGATAAAAAGTGTGATGCAGATAATTTGATATTACTCTTTAAGGTACCTATAACGCTATACAAGCTCTACTCGTTCAAGGCAACAAAACAGGGAAAATCAGATAGTTAACATTACACAGATAAAAAATATGGAACGAGTGTAAAGAGTTTTTTTTCTTGTTAAGTTTTCTGCACTCAGGTCTAAATATGTCGAAGGAATCTAAATATGTCTAATATATGTCTAAATATGTCTCCTGCAGTCTAGATGCGTGTAGTAAAGCACAGAGATTCCTCCTGCAAGATCTGGAACTCTCTCCCCTCATATCGCGCATCAGATACTCCCACCCATCTCATTCAAGGGCTCACAAGAGCAACGGCGTGTTTAGGGCCGAATACCACCGTAAACGCGTAGTAACTCGGGTAATTCATCCCTCAGTCCACAGGGCAAGGAGCGAGATAGCGCTCTGATAAATCTGAAGGGGTCGCATCCGGTGTAATGGGAGAGAGAGCACCTTATTTTGGCAAGCGCGCGCCTTATCGTCCAGGGTGCAAAGTCTGACATGTTTATTGTTGTGGAAGCATGGCGCCTGAGAGGCACCTTTGGTATGAGACGGATGTTTTTGGATGTCTGCAGCAGGGAAACAGCCACACCAATATAAGATAGTTCATACATTTAATAAATTATTCGCCCAAATCCCCCCCATGCCCCACCTAATTCAAAGGTTTTCTGAAATTCTGATAATTTAAACTGATACATCTTTTCATATTATTTTCTGGAATGTATTTCAATTACTTCAAAAGTTTTGAAAAGTAGATTGTACCAAACCAACATCACTATAACAAAAATATCAAGTAAAATTACAAAATATGGAAAGTAATTGAAAAAAAATTACGATCCGAGCCCTATTTGGCTAGATCTCGCGCTTCGTCACAAATAAAAAGTAGCTTATTTTATAAAATTATACCCAATTCTTCTCACATAACATCAAAGATGTCCACTCCCCTCTATTTTTCTGTCAAAATAAATATGTGAAAGTTTTTTATGTGAAATCACTAATTCCAAAAATTTCCTTTGTTTTTCCCAATTACTTTTTATTTTCTATTTAAATTACTAGAAAAACCTCCAGTTCCTAATATAAATCATGATTTGAAATTTAAATATATGTTCGTATGTCATGGAAAACTTGAGACTTATCTTTTTATAAATATACTTGTTAACCCCTATGTTAGAAAATATTTTGATATGTTACTCGAATGCAAAAAAATTCTAAGTGCATAAAACTAAATAAAGCAGCTACAAAAGACAGCAAGATTAAACGGAAACTACCGAAAACTTTTCTAACTCTTTTGATCAAACGTTTGAAAATCAACACGCCATTATTTTTAGAGATTTTTCAAAGCAACTTTTGTTCTCCCAAACGGTCTTATTTCAACCCTTTGCTGAAATTGTGCATCGTAGTAGATATTTGGTCAACCTTAGAAACATTTTCTTTTTGGATAGTACCATAGGATATAGAAAAAGTATTATTTGAGTTCCCCTACCTACATTTATATAAACAATCATAATAACAAAATAATTACCTTAAAATTTGTTTTTAAGTAATCTATGAATATGTAACACATATTTATTATAGCAATTAACACTGTATTTAGTGTTTAACAAATATGTTTTGATAAAAAAATCACCACTCCCTTATAAAATTCCCCGATTTAATGAAACACTAATAAAAGCACGTAATAAAATATTCAATACCTATCCAACATCCCAAATTTTAGGCTGTTTATGTTCCCTCTTCCCCGATGCCGTAGATTTCTCGTTGTTCGACCTCGGCAACCTCCAGCTATCTATCTCCCCCTCTCAAACTCCGCTATCAACAGCAAACGAAAAGGAACCGAAAAATTCTGAGTTCCACCGAATTTCCCGATTTATCTAAACGGCTCGGAATGCCAGGCTTGTTGACATAGCTGCGGGGCCCTATTAGGGCCCTGTATGAATATGAGCCGGAAACTGTTATGAGTCGGATCCGAATTCGGGGACGCTCATAGGGGCAATTAGGAGGACTGCTGATGACTTTGTTTGTGGGTGGGAAGGTGTGATATTGTGAGGGGGAGTGAATGGAGGAAGAGTCGGTGCGTGGGTGTTTGTGGCTGGGACGATCATTAAGTAGTGTTTATGTTACTGGTAAAGTTTAAAATCTGACATTCTATAGAGTACCTAGACTTAGGCATGGCAAAACTGGCCTGTAATGTAGTATGAAGTGATTAATATTTCCTACATTTACTTGACATTCAACAGAATGCTAACTGAAACTGAACTTGAAAAATATGAACTGACTTACTCTAAATCGTTTCGAATAACTAGAAATTAAGTGCAATTCAAAGCAAAATTATTTGTTTTTTTTTGTGCAACTATAGGGGCTTCTAGCTTCTATAGTTGCACCGAAAGAGGAAATAATTTTAACCACCTTTCTAGCCACTGTAGGTTTAACGGTGTAACAAATATGTTTATATTATATTTTTTACTAAGAAAAAAATAAATTTTGTTCTGTAAAACTTTAGTTTATAAACCTATTTTGAAACAAGTTTCTTAAGACACTCTTTTATTGTTTTTTTAATAACTTTTGTGCATTTGAGGCATGAACATCTTTTAAATAATAGCTTAATCATGACCTTTTTCATTCTTTGCCTAAACAACATTTCTGGTGCATTCTATAGAACGATAATGGGTGTTTCAACAAAAGGGATTTTAAATTTTTTTTAAAAACGAAAAAAAAAGTAAATTTTTGGATTTTGGGATGTTTACAGTTTGAAAGAGTGTCTCAGTGTCTGATTTTTCGCAGATGAGGTATCAATTCGTACATTATATTTATACTATACTTCTTTCAGAACTAATTAATTCTTATTATTAATAATTTTAATTAAGGATATTTTTATCTGTTTATAAGTGTTTGAAGAAGTATAGTTATATTCCTTTTCAAAATAAAAACTCAAAACCCTAAAATTAGGAAACTACGAGTCTCATTATTTTAAAGGAGTCATTATGTTTAATATTTTCAAATGTATATTATATAATATTTAAGTAATATAATAAATATAATATATAATATAATATAATAATTATAATAAATAGTATGATATATTAACTACATATTAGCTTTCGTTTATAATTAGGTGAGAATATTTTCGAATAAAATCACACAGGGTTAAAAAATAAGTAGATAAATAAGTAACAATAAAGCCAAACTTTCGTTAAACTGAAAACCTATTTACGGTTGAAAAGAGAAGCATATTTAAGTTTTTCAACATTAGGAGAAACTGCATCAGTGCCATCTGTTGACAGGAGTCTCGACAATGAGATTTAAAAGGGAATATTTACAAATTCGAGAATTATTCCTACTTTAAGATTGGCATTATTAAGTAAAAATTTGTTGAGATTTGTTTCTTTGTGCACTCGATCCCCTAGCTCATTTCATGACAGTTGAATAGGGCTGTTAATACTTAAAACTAGGAGAGTTTTTTTTCTCTATCAAATTATAACCACTATTCGGTTTCAACGGTAAAAATAAGTTTCAGGGGATGAGGTTTTTCTAATTAAAACATGGATTAGGTGGCTGTGTAAAAAATAGGGTGTTTTATTAAAATTTACAGTGAACTTAAAACGCATACAATTTTATAAATTTTAATTTTGGTTCAATAAAATATCAGAAAACATTACTTTGTATTTCATGCATAGTACGAACATTTATATAAGAAAAATATTAAATTTAATCAGATAAAAATACTAATTTATGCCAATTTATGCATTAAAGTTACCTAGTTTTATATTTAAACTTTTATTTAAATTCTTTAGAACTATTGGATAGGAAAGGAAAATGTGTAAGATTCGGCCTTTCTGTTAAAGTACATATATAATTTTATTTTCAGTTGAAAAACTGTTTTTTTTTTCTTTCATATTGATAGTCTTACGACGTAGGTGGTATGTTTACAATATCTGTAACATATTTAAATTTGATTTGTATGTATAAGTATTAATATTATATTATAAATATAATCGATTATATTTACAAATAATAATGATATTTATATGAAAAATGAATGGAAATGAATAGATGATTAGGGTTTATATTATCTTTGGTGTAGAAAAAAATTCTGATACAATATTTATGAAAACTCAAATATTTTGCTTAAAGTCGTTATGGAGCGTCTCTTTTCAACTAAATTACTGACATTAAGCAACCCTTCATTTACGAAAAAAAACCCCACATTAATTTCGAAAATTTAATCCTATTTGATTGATAAATTAAAAAAAGATATTTACAATAAAAAGCAGGCGTTCAGAATTAAATTTTTAAAAGTACTTCCTAATTTGCTTATCATTATAAGAAAAACCTATAAAACTATGTTATTTTGTGGAAAAGGGAAATATCGAAATTGTGATAAAGAGAAAAAGCCTCTTACTCTAACTTTTCACATATCTATTCACCTTACGAAACTAAGAAGAACCTGTAACTATAGAGTTATTCTTAGGATAGAAATGGAATTAACGATGAAAATTACAAAATAAAATGGAAAAAAGGGAAATAAAAATATTTACTTCCTTGCCATAATCAACGTTTTAAACTTATGCAGGCATGTTGTCTTCATTTAGGAGAAAACTAATTTTTCCCACTCCTCTCAGGTCGGAAAATGTCCGCATTAAATGTCGCACCCCAAGTTACCTTAAAACTCATTCGATCAGCCCCGACGAAATCGAGAGAGAGAATACACCCAGACAGCACACATTCTGGATTCCAGTCTGCTTTTTTCTGTATATTCAGTGGATGTTTCAAGCTTGCCTAAGTGCAGCTATACTCAAGGAAACTTCCACGTTGATATTCCTAACTTGACTAAATCAAGTAAAAGTCAATTAAAATTCAACCCTCAGTGCCCTTCAGGATTTAAGTTGGATTTCAATCTGGGATATAGCTAGATCAAGCCAGATTTTTACTAGTGGTCCAACCTGACTCAACTTCGGCACTTGACGCACATCCAGATGGAGTCCAGCAAGATCATTGACTTGATTTTAACTGCCATCGGCTGGAGTTTTTCTTGATTTACATGCTGGATTAAATCAAGTAAAAGTTAGGGGAAATGCAACCTTAAAATTTCTCACTTGGGTTATCGTGGTTTGGATAAGGTAGAAAAATCCTTGAGTGTTCCACGAAAATTTAAGGCTGATTAGTTTAAGTAAATATCTAGCGAAACTCAACTACGAAATTTCTCATTGGAAACATGCTGGTTTTATCAAGGTTAAAGAGTCATTGAGTTATCCTCGACATTTTCAAGGTAGAGTAGTTTAAGTAAAAATCGAACAATACTCAACTTCTGAATTTCTCATTGGAAACAAGTTGGTTTTATCAAGGTAAAAGGTCCTTGAGTTATCCTCGAAATTTTCAAGGTAGAGTAGTTTAAGTAAAAATCGAACAATACTCAACTTCTGAATTTCTCATTGGAAACAAGTTGGTTTTATCAAGGTAAAAGGTCCTTGAGTTATCCTCGAAATTTTCAAGGTAGAGTAGTTTAAGTAAAAATCGAACAATACTCAACTTCTGAATTTCTCATTGGAAACAAGTTGGTTTTATCAAGGTAAAAGGTCCTTGAGTTGTCCTCGAAATTTTCAAGGTAGAGTAGTTTAAGTAAAAATCGAACAATACTCAACTTCTGAATTTCTCATTGGAAACAAGTTGGTTTTATCAAGGTAAAGGGTCCTTGAATTATCCTCGAAATTTTCAAGGTAGAGTAGTTTAAGTAAAAATCGAACAATACTCAACTTCTGAATTTCTCATTGGAAACAAGTTGGTTTTATCAAGGTAAAAGGTCCTTGAGTTATCCTCGAAATTTTCAAGGTAGAGTAGTTTAAGTAAAAATCGAACAATACTCAACTTCTGAATTTCTCATTGGAAACAAGTTGGTTTTATCAAGGTAAAAGGTCCTTGAGTTGTCCTCGAAATTTTCAAGGTAGAGTAGTTTAAGTAAAAATCGAACAATACTCAACTTCTGAATTTCTCATTGGAAACAAGTTGGTTTTATCAAGGTAAAGGGTCCTTGAATTATCCTCGAAATTTTCAAGGTAGAGTAGTTTAAGTAAAAATCGAACAATACTCAACTTCTGAATTTCTCATTGGAAACAAGTTGGTTTTATCAAGGTAAAGGGTCCTTGAATTATCCTCGAAATTTTCAAGGTAGAGTAGTTTAAGTAAAAATCGAACAATACTCAACTTCTGAATTTCTCATTGGAAACAAGTTGGTTTTATCAAGGTAAAAGGTCCTTGAGTTGTCCTCGAAATTTTCAAGGTAGAGTAGTTTAAGTAAAAATCGAACAATACTCAACTTCTGAATTTCTCATTGGAAACAAGTTGGTTTTATCAAGGTAAAGGGTCCTTGAATTATCCTCGAAATTTTCAAGGTAGAGTAGTTTAAGTAAAAATCGAACAATACTCAACTTCTGAATTTCTCATTGGAAACAAGTTGGTTTTATCAAGGTAAAGGGTCCTTGAATTATCCTCGAAATTTTCAAGGTAGAGTAGTTTAAGTAAAAATCGAACAATACTCAACTTCTGAATTTCTCATTGGAAACAAGTTGGTTTTATCAAGGTAAAAGGTCCTTGAGTTATCCTCGAAATTTTCAAGGTAGAGTAGTTTAAGTAAAAATCGAACAATACTCAACTTCTGAATTTCTCATTGGAAACAAGTTGGTTTTATCAAGGTAAAAGGTCCTTGAGTTGTCCTCGAAATTTTCAAGGTAGAGTAGTTTAAGTAAAAATCGAACAATACTCAACTTCTGAATTTCTCATTGGAAACAAGTTGGTTTTATCAAGGTAAAGGGTCCTTGAATTATCCTCGAAATTTTCAAGGTAGAGTAGTTTAAGTAAAAATCGAACAATACTCAACTTCTTAATTTCTCATTGGAAACAAGTTGGTTTAATCAAGGTAAAAGGTCCTTGAGTTATCCTCGAAATTTTCAAGGTAGAGTAGTTTAAGTAAAAATCGAACAATACTCAACTTCTGAATTTCTCATTGGAAACAAGTTGGTTTAATCAAGGTAAAAGGTCCTTGAGTTATCCTCGAAATTTTCAAGGTAGAGTAGTTTAAGTAAAAATCGAACAATACTCAACTTCTGAATTTCTCATTGGAAACAAGTTGGTTTAATCAAGGTAAAAGGTCCTTGAGTTATCCTCGAAATTTTCAAGGTAGAGTAGTTTAAGTAAAAATCGAACAATACTCAACTTCTTAATTTCTCATTGGAAACAAGTTCGTTTAATCAAGGTAAAAGGTCCTTGAGTTATCCTCGAAATTTTCAAGGTAGAGTAGTTTAAGTAAAAATCGAACAATACTCAACTTCTGAATTTCTCATTGGAAACATTGTGGTTTTATCAAGGTAAAAAGTCAGAGTGTTCCACGAAATTTTCAAATCCTACCCTTTTATTAATACTGACTGAGTTTTTAGGATCGGGGGTACTACTCCAGTAATTGTTTAAAAATTGCAATAAAAAACAGTGTTGTAAACAATTTTTAGGAATTTCTAGTTTAAGAGTTAACCACCCTAACACCTTGCTACGTCAGAGGGGAATCTTAGAATTACTCTCTTTCTACCAGTGCAGCACTCAGGACAGTGCCCCCCTTGGACCCAAAAAATCACTCATAAGTACAATATAAAGTCCCAAAAAAGTACTCAAAATGAGTTAAAACCCTACTTTTGCAGATCAAATTTAATATTTTTTCCGGGGGAGGACCTCCATACCCCCCAGCGGTACCAAAAGAGGATTTTGAGTGATATTTTTTAGAAAATTCCCAACATATTGAAATTTTTCTCAAAATATAAAGGTGATGGTCTGTAAAAGCTCCCCCCCTTGGAGCTGTGCTGAATCCGCGCCTGGCTGTCAGTAACTCTTATAAAAGTAAACTTAATTGCGGCATTAATTTTTTTCTATTACTTTTCTATAATGTTATCAACAGTCACTTTTATTTTTAGTACAAGTTCTTGCAAAAAGTGAAGGGAATTGAAACACTTTATCCGACTCAAAACTATAAAAATATTGGATCAAATATTCTAATGACAAGTCACCGTTTCCTGAAACAATGGGGCTAGTATTCCCAATGTGTGCAAAACTAATGATCATGTTAATTAACTTTCTGAACGAAAATTTTCGCCAAACATTACAAATTTTGTAGTTTTCTTTACAACTGTCTTTGAGTTGTGAATGTTTAAATAGTTCAAAATAAAAATTTCTTGAACAGCTGTGACGTTGACAGTAACTCTTTTAAAAATCGATATAGTTTCGACAATAAATTTATATATTTTTTAAATAATTTATAAACATAGCTACCACTTTTATTTTTAGTACATGGTCTTGCAGAATGTAAAAGTACCCAGTCCTGAATAAAAAGAAGTAGTCATAAAGAGACTATTATTTATAATCGAAGAGAGGAAGTAGTTTTTGAAAAATATTAGTTATAAAATTGTAGGTCTTCGTAGAAAAATTTTTAAGGTTTTGAAAATTTTCTGTAAGACACATTTTTTATTGATTTTTGATAGAAAACATCTGTCTTGAAAATAACTAAAAATTTCTCTACTGAAGTTGAAGTTAAATAAGAGTAAAAAAATAGAATATTGAGAAATCATCTTTGAAAACTCGGTCCAGTCTAAATGAAATGCAGTTTATCGTTCATCTGCGACACTGGCAAACCAAACACTATCCCCCCCCCGAGGTTTCGGACATTCCTTCTTCCCCGTTATCAACGGGAAAAAATCCTGTTTTGCCTCCCCCCTCGCCTGGAGCAGAGGTCGTTATCTCAGTGTCCTCAGTCCTCAGCTGTCCATTTTCGAGATTGGTGTTGCTAGGTTGCGGAAATTTGTATTCTCACCGCTCATTCAAACTACAAAACTCAAACTCTACTCAAACAAAAATAAGATTATTAGAAAAATTAGTCATATAATTGACAACATGGTATTTTGCGATACATGATCTAAAAATAAGAGCTGTGTGTTTTTTAAATTACCGAGATACTTTTTTGTACCTAAATTATAACAATTTGCTTTAATCAGAATTTATTTCCAAAATATGACCTCCGGGACCTAAAATGTCATGCTTCAGGGACTTAAAGATTTAAAATTGTCAAATACTCTGAATGGTTCTGGATATTTTATGCTTTTGGTAATTTCTAGCGTTTTAGTGAAGTATACTATAATTATTTTTATTTGTATCATTCAAAAATGAATATTCTGTAATCTGCATACAATCCATAAATTACACTCTAACCTTGTTTTCCTATTTATTTTGATAGAATTCGTACAAGATTAATCTGATCATTGATCAAATGTATTTTTTAGTTCCCCTCTTTTGTACATAAGTAGTAGTACTAGATAAGTGTTTTTCAACTTTTTTTAGTTCACGACACACTAAAATTACCTGGATATATATTTGCTAACTAAATATATAAACTTAAAGTTATTTATTTACTTATTAGTTAGTTATAAACTAAAAGTGAACAGATTAACTCGTAATCATCATCTATTCAAAAATTAACAAACGACGTATTCAGCAAAATTCAATTGATTCATATTCCTCAATTGTGAATCGAGGGCAACCATTTTTGAAAGAGAATTTTGTCTATGTAACAATATTGTTTGATGTGACGATATTCTCAGATGGATGAGGAAAGACTTTAATTCAAAGATTTCAAATTTTCAACACTTCAATTAAGATTTAAGAAATCTAAAAAATTATGATGAAGAGATGTTATGATGAAATGATGATGTAATGATGTTATGATGAAGGGAGAAAATTCATGATATTTTTCTTTCCTGCCTCCGAGAAAATTACAATCCTCCTGGTTGTGATATAGTTGAAATAACTGTTTTGAAGTGCTGTACTACATTCTTTTTCAATATTTTAATGTATATAGTAACTTCGAGCAACCAGTGCTGGACCTCTTGAAATGGAATGACCCTGCTATGATTCATAGGCTCGGAATTTCCTGCACTATCGTACGCTGCGTGTTTGTGCTTTCCCTCCCCCCTCGGGAAGGAAACTCCCCCCCCCTACAATTCTCCGAATCCAGAGATTGTGTGTTTGTTTATAAATGAGAGCGAGAGGAGAGCTTTATGTATAATATAGTCGTAGTCGTTGAGGTTAGCAGAGGAAAGGAATTTTGGAACTTTGTTTCTAATAGCTTTTAATTAAAATCTGGTTGTGGGATATAGGGATGTGTAAACCCTTAAATGAACGAGAACTGTTAAAAAGGACGAAATACGGAGGGCTGCTGTGACCTAACAAAATGTTGGTTAAATTAAAAATAATGGTGGTTTTGATGTTCTTTCGGGTTGATGTACAAAAAATTTCAGATTTTTTAAAAATGGTGGAGCAACCAATTTTACTTTTTTTGGACCACTTGAAATGCATTGACCTGACATCTAGTTATGAAAATAGTACCACACTGCAACATTTTATATAAATTTATAACAATGCAACTTTTTAGCTGAATTGATAATTTCAAATTCAGTGAGCGAAACGAAAATAATCGGTTTTCTACTTTTTAGTCATTAAGTTTTGCCGAAAATCTTAAATTTTCTTCCAATTGTTTGTATATGATTAGTAGAACACCCAAATACGTTAATCCTAAAAAAATTAAAACATTACACCTCTTATCTTATAATTTTTTTCAAAAAGTATTTGTAAATAATAATCGAAAAACCAGAGATGCATATTACTGGGGGAAATATTCCAAAATGAAGAGATTTTATCTTAAGAAACTCATTCATAAAGATACATTGGATACATTAAAAAAAAACATATCTGAGAAAAAAAACTCCACTTAATTTCATTTTTACTGAACGCGTAACCGCCGTAATGCACACAACACGCGAAGGAAATATATTCCCTCAGAAATCATTCAAACATTGTTAATTTAAGTACAAAAAATACAAACTATAACTATAACAATAAAAAATACAAAATAATTTAAGTATTTTAATCCCCATTCTACAAGACTTTCAAAAATTTCTGTTTGCGCAATAAATAATTCCATCTGAACGAAAGCGAAATCTAAAAGAAAAAAATACCCATATAACTGTGTCATAATAAAACCATCAAAACTCCCATTCATCCATCAAATGAAAAATTAATGAAAGTATATTTCCAAGCATTTAGAACACTATTTCCAAGCACTCTAAATTCGCATTAATAACTTCGTTAATAATCTTAATTTAAAGATAATATTTCCAGTTTTGAAGATTGAATACGGTTCAAATATATATGTTACGGGCAAAGTGATTAATCGGGCAGTATTAATAATGCCCGAACTGGAGGCGGGCAAAGTGATAAATTTCATTCATAAATTCCATTGAATTTATCACATTGCCCGGGCATTATTAATAATGCCCGATTTATCACATTGCCCGTAACATATGTAATACGCTATTGTACAAGTTTTTGAGGCCATAATCTTTTTGGAGTACTTTTAATTACCTTAATTACGGTGGTTTTGACTAGTTTACAACTGAATATTGCATTGTCATGGAGATCACACTATCCAAAATGTATCCTTAAAATTTGGATAAATCAGTTCTTAATTACTTAAATTACTTGAGAATTGCCGTTTTGTTGATTGAATATAGTAGTACAGTATTGTTCCTTTTTTGATAGTTAAGAGTCTTTTTGGAAGGTCTCAAAATCAAGTTAATCGCATAATCAAGAAAACTCTTTAATTACCGTAATAAGAGAGTTATTTACTTGGTGATAATTGAATATTGCATTGTCATTTAGATTTCACAATGCTGCAAAGTTTCAGGGCTTAACCCGGTGGGACGCGCGCCTACCGGACCAACGTTGAGACTCGCGGGGAAAATGGAATAACCCCAACCCTTTTAGTTCTTTTCTACAGAGAAAAAAATATTTTTTTTAATTGGAACCATAAATTTTTAGACATTTGAACTGAACTGATTGAAGAAAACACATATTCTATAGCATTTAGACGCGTAATAAATAATGTGTTAAGTTTGATAATAATTTTTATCATTGCACAATAAGTGCATGTATAGCCGAATAACATAATAATTTCAATGTGAAAATAACTTTAATTACTTTTTAGAAGTTTTTACCCGTTTCTTGGTTATTATACCCGTTTTCTTTATAGTTTGGTTTGATAAAGATAATCGTGACATATGGAATTTAAGTGATTCTTGCAAACAAAACTTGAGCACAAATTTCAGATTCTAGAAGTTTTTATATCCCTATTCCTCACACAAATATTACGTTTTCAAATCTTGATTTCTTTTTTGGGGTTCTTTAGCAGAACCGCCACGATATTTTTCAATTTCCACTCATAGTTCATTGTAATAAACTATGTTTATTCACTCATTTGTTATGTAATCAGTCACTGAGTCACTCATAAGTGGAAAGGTCAAGTCTTTGATGAAACGTCGTCTATTTTTAAACCAGATTTTCATTAAATTCAAATGTTTTTCTTGTATTTCCCGCAGCAACATTTAGAATGGAATAAAAGTTGACAAGTGGTTATAAATTTAGATTACGCGTAGTAGAATAAAAAATAACATTTGCGTTTTATAATCCTAACACTCAAAAACTGATATTGTTCTAAGAAAATTACATAAAAGTCAATGAGAAAACAACTGTATTTTTTTTGTCTGAAATCAAAGTTTTCTTGGAAAAGAAAAACAAATTAGCCTAAATCTTAATAATTCCACGAACTCATGAATTTCTTTGAGTAGTATTAAATTCTAAGTTGATTTTGAATAAAAAAAAAACGAAAGCCTTAGCGCCAATTGTCTTATGTACTTTATCTTTTTTATACACTTCCAAAAAATACATAAAAAATTATAAAAACGTAGAAAAACCGCCTCAAATCGAGCCCTGACACTGCATCTCACACGCGAAAGAAGTGATCTGCAGGACTAGCGAAAAGCGTCGCGGGGGTCATTCCATAGCCTCAGTAACAAACAAAGTGGGCCTGGGGAGTGGAAGAATGAATGGAATTCCATGAAACCACTCAAGCATGTAGATAAGGGTCAGAAACTCAGCTACTGATAAGAAAGGAATGCACAGTAGGGTGTCCCGAAAAAAACCGAAATTTGTCTGATCGCTTAGCGGTAGTGCGGAAAAGTTGTGAACTACCATCACTATGAAAGGTGTGAAATCTTAAAACTCTGGGTTAATATCTTCTGTTGCCCCAAACGGCCTAAAGTTCTGAAAATTAGCCTAAAAATGACCAAACTTCAAAAATTAACAGAAAATTCCAAACTTCAGTCATGATTCTGGGGTTATGCTTAAAAGTTACTATTAACATACAACTACATCTGCAAAAAGTTTTAAAATTATAGGTTAATATCTTCTGTTGCCTCACGGGGCCTAAATTTCAGACAATTGGACTAAAAATCACCAAACCTCAAAAATTAATAGAAAATCCCAGATTTCAGTCATGATTCTGGGGTTAGGCTTAAAAGTTACTATTAATATACAACTACATCTGAAAATAGTTTTAAACTTATAGGCCAATATCTTCTCCCTCCTTATTAACTTTAAAATTTGGAAAATTGACAAAACTTAAAAAAAAAAAATACAAAACAATTACCTCATTTTGATGGAAGAGAAAACTTTATTTTTCAGAGAGACAGAGAAATAACATCAACATTATTGCTTGTTATGATTTTTGGTATTAAATTTTAACATTTGCTTTCTTAATTTTAGTGTCGCTGTAACAAAGGAATCCCTGTTCTGTGGGCCAACCGTTTTTCCGGATGCTGCAGTGATTATTTCACGATACGCTCAACAGTTTGTGTATGCGATGGGAATTTAATAAAATCCCAGCATTCTGTAGGCATACCGTCCTGAATCATCTTCATAAGTTCTTGAGAACTAACCTCTCTGAGAACTGGAGGGGATGTCACATAACATGATGTCCAGTCAATGAGATCTACATAGTCTTTGGCTTCAAAGTTAAGCACAGGAACGACAAAATGAGCAAACACCTTCCCCATCTCTGGTGCCTTCTCTAGCCTTGATAATAAGCCAAGCAGCAAGGGTTTTAATGTAATGTAAATATAGATAAAGATATGTAAAACCTCAGAATTCTATTGGCAGTTGTTAACCAACGGGCCAAGTTCAAAGCCACATTTCAATGAGTTACTTTTACGACACCTGTTTGAGTCCATTGAAGGCAAATCATCTGGCCCCACGTCTTATACAGGTGAAATCGGACGAAAGCTCAAAGGATGTGTAAAGCTTCTAATCGTTGGTTAACAACTGCCAATATAATTCTCGAGTTTTACATATCTCCCTCAGAACCATCACACGAGCTGGTTACTTTAGTTGGATTTATTCTACGAGTCTACGCACCCTCATGGTTCCGTATAAAGATTCATCAGTCCATAAAAGACGGTGCTTGGAATCTGTGGCACTTCATCAATTCATCCCGGTACTTGCCTAAAAAGTATCGTGACGTAATCGATCCAGTTATTTCTCGAAACGCCCACTTTTCTGCTCCAGAAAACATGCTTTTGGCCATGTTAACTGATGATAGATGTCACATTAGGACCCTTGCAGTGCGGCGTATTATCAAGGCTAGAGAAGGCACCAGAGATGGGGAAGGTGTTTGCTCATTTTGTCGTTCCTGTGCTTAACTTTGAAGCCAAAGACTATGTAGATCTCATTGACTGGACATCATGTTATGTGACATCCCCTCCAGTTCTCAGAGAGGTTAGTTCTCAAGAACTTATGAAGATGATTCAGGACGGTATGCCTACAGAATGCTGGGATTTTATTAAATTCCCATCGCATACACAAACTGTTGAGCGTATCGTGAAATAATCACTGCAGCATCCGGAAAAACGGTTGGCCCACAGAACAGGGATTCCTTTGTTACAGCGACACTAAAATTAAGAAAGCAAATGTTAAAATTTAATACCAAAAATCATAACAAGCAATAATGTTGATGTTATTTCTCTGTCTCTCTGAAAAATAAAGTTTTCTCTTCCATCAAAATGAGGTAATTGTTTTGTATTTTTTTTTAAGTTTTGTCAATTTTCCAAATTTTAAAGTTAATAAGGAGGGAGAAGATATTGGCCTATAAGTTTAAAACTATTTTCAGATGTAGTTGTATATTAATAGTAACTTTTAAGCCTAACCCCAGAATCATGACTGAAGTTTGGAATTTTCTGTTAATTTTTGAAGTTTGGTCATTTTTAGGCCAATTTTCAGAACTTTAGGCCGTTTGGGGCAACAGAAGATATTAACTCAGAGTTTTAAGATTTCACACCTTTCATAGTGATGGTAGTTCACAACTTTTCCGCACTACCGCTAAGCGATCAGAGAAATTTCGTTTTTTTCGGGACACCCTAATGCACAGGTGGGTAGTTTTCCGTAAAAACGAATGTCAACGAGAGCATGGGGTTATAAAATGACCCCGCGCGTCCCAACGGGTTAATATCATTTAGAAGTATTTGAAATTTTATGTACAAGAATCCAAAATGCTTTCTTAAAATTTGCGATAATTCGTCGTTATTTAATTGAATTACTTGAGAATTCCCGTTTTGATGATTGCATATAGTATTACTATATCCATTACAGTATTGTTTCTATTTTGGGAGCTTAAATGTTATTTTAAGGGTCTCAAAATCGAGTTAATCGGATAATCAAGAATACTCGTTAACTACCGTAATTAGAGAGTTATTGACTGGGTGATAATTGAATATTGCATTGTTATGAATATTACACCATGCTGCAAATTTTCAGGGCTTAATATCGTTTGTTAGTATCTGAAATTTTATGTACAAGAATCTAAATTTTTTGCAATTATTTGCCGTTAATTAATTTAATTATTTGCGAATTTTGGATGCTTGAATACAGTAGTACTATGTCCATTACAGTATTGTTCTTTTCTTGGTGGCAAAATCTCTCTATAAAACCGTAGAAAAAAAAACTTCTATATGAAAGTTTTGAAAAAGCTACTGAGAGAGGAGAAAGGGAGTTTCGATGTGCTATTTTTAGCACTTGAGCACGCCAGGAATGTCAAGAGGGTGTCATGCCTAAATGAACAAGGGCTAGGGGGGGCCTTGAAACGCGGCCCAGAGCGAGAAAACCACCCCTTTTAAAAATGAGCATTGCCCAGTCCAGTTTAGCAACTGGGATCAAGATGTGATTGGCTATACGACCTCTGCCTTTCCCCCCTTTGACTGGTCCCCTATCCGCTCCGCAGTTCTACAACTCTACTTCTATTTTATCTTTCTTCTCTCATCGGACGCAGGTCGCAGGAGGTGGTGTCTGGCGCGGCTTATGGAATGTAAGCGGGAATCCAACGGATGGTAATAACTAAAAGTTTTCTCGACTTTTCAGATTGGATCCTATGGATGCTCTCTGAACGGCTATATCTTTTCACAGATTTAATAATATGTCATGAATGTTGATTTTTTTCTTTTAGAGGATAGCATGTAATGCTAGAGCTTCATTAAAAAAAAAGTTTTAATTACATTTTTTCTCTTTCAGGAGTTAACAAGCCCTGTTGTAAATATTTGTCTTGTATATAATTCGCATGTTAATTTCAAATTTTACTTTTCAGACTTTTAATTTTTACTTTTCTCTTAACAGTTTTTCTGCTTTTAGTAATTTTAGAAACGTAATTTCATTTTAGGTGTCTTTTCTTTAGATTGTATCTGATGCAATAGGGATACAGCAGAAAAGTTTTGTTGATTTTTTTAATGTTTCTTAAATTATATTTTTTCTCTTTCAGTAGTTAGCAAGTGCTGTTGTAGAATATTTGTCTTTAACATTATACTATTTGTTTGCAGATTTCGAGTTCATCAGTTGTTTGGATTAGTTTTCAAATATTTTCAGATTAGAACTGTGGACAAGGAAAGAATTTTCAGCCCTTTTTCTTTAATATTTTAAAAGCAACTTTCTTTCAGTTCCTGCAATTTTTTTTTACAGAGACGTGCATGTGAAATGCTGTTGAACTGGTACGGATTCAGCTGGTAGCTTCATGTAAGGGAAAAATAGTGTTTAAAACCCTTTCACTCCCAGTGATGCCAATTGGAATCATGGTATTTGGGATTTTTTTTCGTCTTTCCTAGAAGTACCAAAGACTCCAAATGAATACTATTAGAATCTTCATCCAACTCTCCTTTAAAAAATATTTTATTTTTTTTCTTACCATTAAATTTTCATTTCACAATAAATGATCAAAATAGAGCTTTTTGGAAAAATTTTTTTTTGCTAAATCTGTGTAAAACAATTTTAATTTTGAAGCAATTTAAATAAATTAAAGTAAAATAATACTGTTTTATTTTGTAAACTAATGATTGTAGAGAGTATATTGATCTTTTAAAATAATATTCCTCTAAAAATTTTGGTTTTAGAATTTATTGAAAAGTCATGATTCCAAATGGCATCATTGGGAGTTCAAGGTCAATCAGCATCCCTTACTTTCCTGTAGATAATATGTTAAAAAATGCTATAAATCAAATGTAAAGCTATATTTCTGATAAATTACTTTATATATTAGTTAAATGCAACCATAGAAATAAAAAAAATAAGATAATTACGTTATACTCTCGATATCTCGAAATTCGTTATAACGAAAACTTCGTTATTTCGAAAAATATTTTACCCCATCGACCAATTATATTATAGAAAATGACTGTTTTTATCTTAAAAATAGAGCATATCTATTTACAGTATATCCTCGATACTTCGAAATTCGTTATCTCGAAAACCTCGTTATTTCGAAAAATTATTTTCGCTAATTTTGTATCATTTTTTAAAAAAATGGATAAAAATGTTAAAAAATAGTCTTATAACAATAGTTTATATCAATATTTACCTATATTATCATTTATGAATTCTCTGAGGATAAATATGGCATTAGATTCAGTACCACTTTTATACCCCTTAACTCCCAATGATGCCATTTGGACTCATCAAAGATTTTAATGAAAAAATTAAAATTAATTTTTTTCCTTTGAACCCTGTTGTTCTGACTGGTAAATAAGCATGTTTTCAAAATTTTAAATTTTTTTGATGAAAAATAAAATAGTTAGAGTGAAAGGGTTAAGTATCAATATTATTGTAATTCTTTCATAATTTAATGATATTTCTTCCAGTTACCTCTGATCGAAAAAAGTAACAAAATCATCACGATATCATGAATTTTCTTATTTTAAAAGTACTAAAATATTTTGATTTTTTCCAGAGAATTTTAAAGAATTTATGTGTTATCTATTTTTAATTATTTTATGGAGATGATTTTTGATATAAATACACTATTACGTATTACATAAACTGTATTTATTGCTTGTGATTATATACTCAATAAAGGTAAAAAAAAACTGAGTACCACCCGCAATATAAAGCGGGAGGGAAAAGTAAAACAAAAAAAAGTGCAGGAATCCAGGTTGGGCAAGTCAATTTCAGGATGGAAATCAAGTTAAATTCAATCAGATATATTAACTGGAATTATTAAATAGAAATCAAGCTATTAATGATCCAGGTTAGGCAAATCAATTTCAAGGGGAAAATCAAGTTGAATTCAATCAGATATATTAACTGGAATTATTAAATAGAAATCAAGCTATTAATGATCCAGGTTAGGCAAATCAATTTCAAGGGGAAAATCAAGTTGAATTCAATCAGATATATTAACTGGAATATTAAATAAGAAATCAAGGTATAAATGATCCAGGTTAGGCAAATCAATTTCAAGGTTAAAATCCAGTTAAATTCAATCAGATATATTAACTGGAATATTAAATAGAAATCAAGCTATTAATGATCCAGGTTAGGCAAATCAATATCAAGGTGAAAATCAAGTTAAATTCAATCAAATATATTAACTGGAATATTAAATAGAAATCAAGCTATTAAAGATCCAGGTTAGGCAAATCAATTTCAAGGTGAAAATCAAGTTAAATTCAATCAGATATATTAACTGGAATATTAAGTAAGAAATCAAGGTATATATGATCCAGGTTATGCAAATCAATTTCAAAGTGAAAATCAAGTTTAATTCAATCAGATATATTAACTGGAATATTAAATAAGAAATCAAGGTATAAATGATCCAGGTTAGGCAAATCAATTTCAAAGTGAAAATCAAGGTAAATTCAATCAGATATATTAACTGGAATATTAAATAAGAAATCAAGGTATAAATGATCCAGGTTAGGCAAATCAATTTCAAAGTGAAAATCAAGGTAAATTCAATCAGATATATTAACTGGAATATTAAATAAGAAATCAAGGTATAAATGATCCGATTAGGTTCAAGGATGATTCCAGCTCGATCAAGCTAAATGCAATGCCAGCAATCCAACTGGAATCAATCTGGATGTGCGTCAAGTACCGAAGTTGGAGCAACCTGGATTTCTAGTTATAATCCAGGTCGAGCAGGTCAATCTCAAGTCGGATATCCAGTTTGATTCTGACTGCCTGTGCCGTCTGGGCAAGCAGCAAAACCGCCAAGAATCACGTAATCCAGTTTCCCAAGCACAACAGAGTGGAGGGAGCCTTTTACCGCCTCCTAAATAAGGCAGCTGACGGCTTTATGGGCCGAGCGTTTCAATTTGCAACACTCTCTCTCTTAACCCTTTCACACAGGGCCGGGGAATAAAGTAAGCAAACGCTTGTAACGAAGCAGCCCTCGCGTTGAAGGGGCAACTGCTTTGCATGAATTCTCTCCTGCAAGGTGGGCTTCCACTTTTATTTTCGCTCGGGTTTGTTTAACCTTCCTTTTCGCTGTCAAGTTTGCTTATGACAAGGGGGGAGGAGAGATTTTTTTTTTCTTTTCCTATCGAAAGCCTCGCTTAGAGTGAGTGGATTGTTGTAAAAAGTGCGGTAACGGGCAAAATGGAATGTGAAAAAGTGGGCCATTTTTTTTTAAGAGAAAAGGCCCACTTGGAAAGATTGGTGCTGAGCGCTTCTGTTGCAAAATTCAGAAGGGTTGAAATATTTTTTAAGCCGTTTTGTGAGGGAGTAGGAGGAGAGTTTCTTAGAGGATGTTTAATGTTTTTTTTTCTTGTGATAGAAAGTAAGCTTTAAGCATTCGCTTTTTCAAGTTTTTATTAAAAGTTTATAATAAGGCAAGCAAAAGGGGTTGTGATAAGAATATTCATGTTAGAAATTCATAGCTTATGATAAATTAGTCTTCATGTTAATTAACTGAAGTTGTTATTAAGCTATCCTGGTAACATTTATTGCAAGTTTATTAAATTCCAACAAATTAGAAGTTTTAAAATTATAACAGGATAGAGATATGAAAATTATAATATGAACGAAAATAAACGAACGAACTAAATCGAGTAGCCCGTTTTTCAAAAATACTAATATTCATCAGAAATAACCTGAATCCTCACTTAGAATAGAATCTTTCATAGAGAGATAGATCATGGTATCAGGCTCGTTGATGGAAATCTGGGTTTCACGGAACAGCTGATATGACTCATCATCACCAACTACCCTGAAGAGGCCTCTAATAAGCACAAAGCTGCTAACAAAGCATCGTTATTTTTTCGACATGGGTTTTCCGCGGTTCTAGATTAATACCTGTCTAGAAATAGTAGATACATATACATGAATACGTCATTTAATGACTGAGGTAGATTGTTGCTAAAAATGACACTTTTGTGGCATTCCACTTTTTAAATAACATAATTTTACGTTAAGGTTTTTCTTTAATTTCATGTGCATTAAACTTATAATTTAATAACTTTATAAACTCTCTATTAAAGGAAGATACGTAGTAATAGTGAAATGATAGAGGTGATATAAAGCTAGCGTTAACTCTAGCATAAATAAAACTTGAAAGGCAACTGTTAGATGATTGAAACATTGAAAGTTATAAGAAAGAACCTTTCTAAAGGAGGTGTCTGAAAGAGATCATTTAAATTTATAATGGACTGCATTTTTCTATAAATTAAATAAACTCTTACAGAATTATTATTTACCTATAATTTTGACAAAAGTCTAACATAGGGGTTGAAAGGGTGAGACATTGATGAAATTTATATAAATTTTATACCATTTGTGACAAATTATAAATTTATTTTATAATTGGATGGAAACTTATACGACTTACTCGTTTTGTATACTCTTTAATTAAGTTTACGTTACAAATAGGGCATAATTTGAATTTGAATGAAGCCCAGGCTTTATTAATACCTATAATATAGTTGCCTATAAAAGAATTTGAGGTTTTGGTACAATTTACATTAAAACAAGATTATCCATCAATTTTTGACTCGCAAGTTATGCCTTTAATAACAATAACCATTCGAATATTTTTCTTTACTTTTTCATTTAATTCTACTTCTTTAATAAGCACTTTTAGTTGCTTTGTTCTAAGATATTTCAAACTTATCAAATCATGCAAACATTAACCACAATCTCGACTATCTGGACTTTCTCTCGAACGACTTGAGGCATATGAAACGAAATACATGTAAATATGTACAACAAAGACAACCCAATACCCATACTTTCAAACCATCTCCTCTTAAACTATAAAAAAAACCCTCCTAATGATCCCTTCCCTGCATTATTCATAGTTCAACCCTAGAAGCCAACCACAGAATACATTCAAAACCGACCACACTTCACAGTTCAACGCCTCATCGAAAAGGCGATCGGTGAATAGACCCTCCCAGTTGACAATGCCCCCCGTTGACAATTATGCGTGAAATATTATTAATAACCCGGAGCGTCTCAAAGCGGCCGGTCAAGCGGTGTCAATATTTTGGACCGGAGAGGATGTGGTGATGTGGGTTTTTAGCTCCTAAAGGAGAGGATAATTTGTTAGGCACACTAGGAGGATTTACATTTTGGAGGGGCGCCAGGTTCATTACAATGTCAAAGTTAATCTCATTGTCTTAGGAAGAGAAAAGGAGGGAAGGACGTTTTGTGTGGGGGATTAATGATGAGGAAGCTGGAAGTGTTTTGTAGATTATTACAATGAATGAAATTCGCGGTCCACCATGATGCATATTTTTTTGTGTGTGCGAAATATGTTTTGCGTCGATAGAAATGAATAAGTTATTTAGTAGATTTATTCTTTAGTATATTTGTCATATAAGTATACTCTAATTAGCACCACAGGCCTGAAGGCTGAGGAAATAGAGATGGGATCTGCATGATGGATAGGCCATTAGGCTTGGGTAGAATTTGATTTGATTGAACTTTATACTAAACTGAAGTCGAAATGTCTAGTCTAGTTAAAGTGTCAATTATTTTTTACATTAGCAAATAAATGTACGACATAAAATTTTTCAGGAGTTAAAAATTCATAAGTAATAAAAATAGACATTTATATGTTGCAGTTTAAAAATATAATAAGAATGGCTTTAAAAGTTAAAACTACTGCATAAAATTAATATTGAAAAATTTGTAGTGTAACTTTTAGCCTTTTAGTTAATACTATTGAATCTATAACCACATAAGTTGCATACACACACTCCAAATTTATTTATGGTCTATAATTAAACTATACCTTAATGGGATAAAAAATAAGCCTTTTAGGTTAATAAAGGACTTATAATTTATTACAAGACAAGTTTTTCAAGAATTTTTAGAACAGATACAGTGCATATGAGTGTTATTTGAATCACTAAGGGGATGTGAAACACATAATTCATATTATTTTATCAAAGTTAATTACAAAAGTGGTATAAAGGTAAGAATCTGAAATTAGAAACAAAAGTGCTTGTCGTATACTGGTTCGGAGAAGAACAACCGAATTCAACTCATAAGAATATTTTCAGGACAATAATCTCAGTCGTCTCATATGCAATAGAGTTGCTGACTTTTACTGGTGAAAGTGTTCCCACCAGTGTTTCAAAATAAAACCGCACAAATTACATCCAAAAACAAACAAACCCTATCTTGCTCTTAAAATGGAAAACCTCCTTATTCCATTCCAACTCCACACCTCCTTCATCCCCATCCTCACCACCGTATCCCTCCTCCGAGAGATCCGCCGCAAAAACCGCATCCACGCAAAAACCGGATAAATCCCCTCCTCCCCTCCGGAGACAAGAGACGCGACGCGTGTCTGTGTACGTGTTGTTTCCGCGACGCACAGAATCACTTCGCATTTTTCACGGGCTTTTGCAGCTGCAAGGAGAGGACTGATAGAGTTATAAGGCGATGGATGAACTAGCACTTGGGACTGATGGGCTTTGAGATCTCTCCTTAGGTATGGAAGATGCGGATGGAGATGGGTTGGGGATGTTGAGTAGAAAAGTAAAATGTTAGTGCGGGGAAGGTTTGAAAAGATACAGGTACGCCTTTATAGGTCAATATGGGCAAAGGCGGTCTTATTTGGGGTGGAGAAATATACGCTATTTAAAAATAGTGATTGACTTTATTGGGTTATCAAATTTAAGATAAAAAATAAATGTTAATGTAGAGAAAGATTACAAAATTGTTTAAGTTATAATAAAATGTACCGATGATTAATGAGTCTATCTATATCATTTCAATATACGAGCACTCGGTGGCCTCCGGGCCTTTATACCTCCAAAGTGGGTTGAGTTGCTCAGCTAAAACAAGTCAAGTCTCAAGAAGACAGCTACACGAGCACTCGGTGGCTTTCGGGCCTTTATACCTCCAAAGTGGGTTGAGTTGCTCAGCTGAAACTATTCAAGTCTCAAGAAGACAGTTATACTGTGGCTTCGGCCACCAGCCTCAAGATAAGTCAAGCATGCGCTCCGCGCAGCGGAGCACAGTCAAGACAGGAGTTTGAAGTCCTTAGGGACTAGGTACTCCTCCGAGTTTAAACCCCACGGACATTTCAATGGATAGGACGTTTTCTATTTATTGGCCTTTGGCGTTTCTTAATAGTGTTAGAGTAACCGTTTACCCCGAAGATCTTAAGAAGGTATAGGGGTGACCAGCCAAGAATATGCAGCTTTTAAATTTTAAAATAATATTGAAAGTACCTACAGCATACATGAAATATATGACTATGTCTAAGAGGATATCCAAAGTAGTTTGAATTTTTTAAGTTTATAAAAAAGAATCGCTGTTTTTAATATTTGATTTTTTCATTTATTGTTTCCCATTTGATCGTTTGTTTCAGTTTGTCAGTCTGCAACAGCTTATCATCAGATGGTTAAACAAAGAACATAGTCCAGATTTGGCGATTTATCCCCTTCAATAGCCAACTCAGTCATATCCACGTCCCCAAACAGAAAGTGCCTTTATGAAAACGTCAAGGCTCCTTCGCGCTGACAGCCCCGCACTCTGATAAAATCATACGTCTTCGCAAACTACTCGGATATACATAGATCCGTCTACCTCGGAAAATGCAGCATGACTGATGCGTTGGAAAGAACACTGACTCACAGAGTAGACACGACAGAAAACCCTACAAAGTTGCAGAAAAAAGAAAATGCTACTACTAAGTCGCCTGAATCACGCATTTCATCCTAAACTTAGCGACTCGGGGGTCATTGAAAAAAATCCGGCCCAGACTCATCAGGAGTGCGAGCCGCCATTTTCTAAATACAGCAGCGGTTTGCGGACGAAGATGGAAATGAAAAAAAGAAGTCTCGTGGGGAGAAAAAAGATTAGGAAGCAAAATGTCGAAGCACCGTTAATAAGAAAGCAAATAGATAAGGGGGGTTTTACCAACTTATTCTAAAAATAAGAGGACGATTATTGTCGCCGTTTTAGAGCCCCTAAACTGCACTAAAATTATTATGTTCTTATTGGTTTTGTGACGTAATTTAGCTACCTATTCCCATTAGTCACGGATAGATTAACGACGTCTTTACGACGCTTGCGATGCGCTTTTTGGGGATGAGAAGTGGGAAATTCCCTCAATTACGCACTTTATTCGCTTTCTGTTACGACTTGTGTTATGTGCGTTGGAACACCTGCAGTGAAGCGTTGTTTCTTCTGATACGATATTGGAAACAAAATGAAGAACTATTGTTTTAATGGATATATAGTCTAAATTTCATTTTCTATTAAATTTGTTAACTGCTATTGAAATTTCCCAAAATATTTCAAGTTGTGAAAAAGCAGAATAAATAAGCGAGGTTGTATCTTCTCCCTGGAGCAGTCGAAGCAACTAATTATTTATGCATTCACTATTGGTATAAATTTCATTAATATCTGTTATGAATAGGGAAAATCCTACACCTAATTTTGGCTTTGAAGATTACTTGGAAGCAAATGACGATACATCTCAGAATAAAAATAGTTTGAAGTAATAATGTACATATAGCATGGCTTTAAATTTTTAAAATTAAGGTTTTTAACTACTGTTGTAATGAAAACTTTTGTGTGAAATAATCGCTCAAAATAAATCACTCGAAGACTTGCAAACTTCATTGAGTAAGAAACAAATCTAGTTTTATAATAATGCGTAAAATTTTTAATTCTGTTATAACACTTATAACATGAACACCCCCTTCCTATTACTCATTCTCTCTCACTGAAGAAGTTCACAAAAACTTTTTCTTTGAAATCTCTTTGTCCCTTTTCCTTATAACTAAAAAAAAACCAAAAAAAAAAACAAGGCATGAAAGTCATACACTTTTCTCGGTTTTCTCAACAAAAACCCATTTCCCACTCTTTTAAAAGAAGCGCCCTTGATTAAACTTCTTCAAAAAATTGAAAATTTCTCTTCGAAAAGTCCTTCACTCCTCTTTACCTCAAACATAATTATTCCCCAATCGATACACCATACTCTGTGCATTAAGCCTTCTCTCCCACTCACCTCTATTGATTGCACGCAACATTTTCCCCGCTGTAACTGTAACCATCCCTCATCTTCTCAAAATGTTCCCGAGTACTTTCGCATCATAATGAACCGAAATGAAGAGTAATTTTTTTTATTATTATTATTAATATTCAAAACTCCAGAGGACGTCCATTGTGCACCACTGCCACTTCATCAGCTGGGTCCAGAAATGCACAACCAGAATCTAAATTATAAATAAATAAAAAAAAAATATATCTCATTCATTGAAGTATTTCTCGGATGGAGAGTGCTGCTAATAATAGCCCCGTCCGTTATTTTTCGAGGTGATAGAAAAAAAAATGGAATCCTTTTTGTGTGTGTGTTCGATGTTGTCTTTCTTCTCCCTTAATAAACATAATAACGGGTGGTTCGGGTGGGGACAATGGAGCAATAACGCTCGGTGCGGAGGGCAGATAAAGAGGGTAGGAATTACTTGATCGGAAGTGCAGCAACGAGAACATCCGCTGGATGTGCCAGAACAGGAGATGTGGTCTCCTCGATGGCGAAGGGGCCGTGGACAAAGTACAGACAATGAAATCTATTGTGGCCATTGAAACGAGATTATTTGAGTTGATGAGTTCATCATAATACCCCTATACTTCAAACACAGCATTTATAAAAAATGGAATCTGACTTCGTGAAAGGAATTCCGATTTAAAGATAAAGCAGCCTATTGGAAACTAAACATATTAAAAATAAGTTGTTGTGAGACGAACATGACCTCTTCATGTACTAAATTGTCAAGCACGATTACTTCCTCATTTCTTTTCCCAAAATATCTTAACACCCATTTTCTTATTCCTGTTGTCAGCTGAACTTATTAACGAGGATTTACTGAAATGTCGGGTGGGAGTCTCCCACCAAAAAAAAAAAAAAAAAAAAAAAACGAAGACTTGCAAAGTCATCGTCATCATTCAAGACTTTTTGGTCGATATTTTGTTGAGTAAATACCAAAACAAATTATATAAAAAGTAACCTATACTACATTCTACTTCAAGGATATAAACTTACCCTCAGTAATCGTTGCCGATTTCTGAAAAAAAAAAGATATTTTCAGACCGTGAACTACACAAATGAAAACAACAGATACATTATAAAATCTATGACTTTAAATTTTAGATACACAATTATGATTTCGATCAAAGTTTTTTAAAGGTATACTTTACTCCATTTCCCATCGTAAAAAATTACACAACATGAATTTTAAATATCATTCTTCATCAAATATATACCTAATAAGTTCTAATAGTGCTAGAGAAAGACTGTAATACTGAAATGATAGCTAGTTTTTATAAATAATAATTTTATTTTACTTTAATTTATATATCAGAAGATATAAAATCTTATAGGATATATTTTCTTATGTAAATATTGATAGTTTAAACTGTACTTTTTATTTTGTATTTTGTAAACTCTTTATTTGGTAATTAACAATATATTTAGCTTGAGACGAATAACGAAGATAATTTTTTCATGTTAAGAGAAAATATAATTTAATTCATGGAAAATTGTATAATTGAATTATTAAATCTTAGTTACAACAGCCTTCTTCACTCTCCCTGACCAGGGGCAAAGAAGGATTCCACAATTTAGTGAAAACCTCATTTTTCATTCTTCAGCTGCTGTAAGGCCGTAAATGTTTTAACACATATGAACGATAAAGTTGTAATATTAATCCCTTTATCCGTTTGAAGTTCGGAAAAAATATTTTCGCTTTCCTTACACAAAATTGTAACTGGGAATCAAAATGATAAAGTTCACACAAAATCTTTTCCAAGAAATCCTCCCAATCTTGAGAAATCCGCAACTAGATCAAAGGGAATCAGGCACATCCCTAGTTTATAAAATTATTTAATGAGGCAATATATAATATAGCTTTCTCTTTCAAAACCAGAACCACATAATAATTAACTTCCCGTTTGATCTCCCCGGTTATCACATCGATGCATTTTTCCCGAAAACTCAAAATGTCTCAACATCAAAAGCAATCGCAATTTGAAAGAGTAATTCCGGGCGAAGTGTCTGATTGTATATAGCAGGTACCCCCAGCAAAAATGCGTGGGATGTTCAAAAGGAAAGACAGAACCATCTCATTTCGAGCATTACTCCTGTTTTATACCGTGCGAAAGTAACTAGCGAGGACGTAAAAGCACAGCATAAAAATGGCTTCTCTCTTAATGTAGCATGCGCGAGGAGCATGCATTTTTAATGATCTCGTGGTAGAAACTGCGACACTACGAGCGAATATAAAAACACAGTTATAACGGACGTAGCGAACCACGGAGCGCTAATTTATTCAAGCGAGCTGAAAGGTGGCGTACCCTCCACTTCACTAAATAGTGCCTGGGAATGATTGAAATGAAGGGAAATAATGAAATATGTACATTTGGAGTGAGTTTTTGTTATTTAATTGTTGGAGTCTCTCGGGTGTCTTGTTGACAGTTTTTTTTTTGCTGTGTAGGCTAAATATTTAATTCGTCGTGCAAAAGAAAATAGATGGCTGTTTTTATTTATCTTTACTAGCTCATGACATGATGTTTTTCTTTCAGTGTTTGATTAAAACACATTCAGATGAGAGCGTAAATAAACACGAATATAATTATTTTATGCGAGTTTGGTTTAGTTTATTTGTATTTGAAGAGAATTTATTTTCTTTAGGTAACACATAATTAAGAATAAGGGTACGATATTAAAGAATGGAAGTTTCTTATTCTCAATAAAATTTATCCTATTACATACATAATTAATGAACAAAATTAAATAACGAATTATCAAAATATTTCTTTGAGGGACCAAAATGAAAGACTGGTTTTATGTATCTTAATATTTCATCAGTGATTGAACATGCGTAATTATAAATTTAATATACTTAATTATAATCGTCGTAAAAATAATGTTGTGCATTGTATTTATTCTAAGTAAAAGACAAGAAAAATCTTTATTAATAAACAAGTATAAGTACATTGGAAATTTTTTCCTAGCTAATCTTATAATTGCAATCCTCCATTTCTTCAAAACCAATTGCATTTTATTTGAAATACCTGCCGTTCCTGTCAACCAATTTTGATAAGAGGCTATCAAAATTAAAGCTTATACCATGCCCTCTAGATACGTCGTTATTGGACAAACTACTACAAGGTTGTACTGTTTAGCTCTAAGCAGTACAAGTAATTTTCTTGCAGTGCGAATAAATACTTAGCATACCCTGCCCTGTCGTGGATTTTCATTGAGATTTATAGTACTTTTATATAAATTTGAAACTTATAAAACTCATCTTATCTACCTCACTCACATATAGTAGATAGATCTCCTTAAGTGGATGTATTATAATAATAGGGCTGATCTCAAGGATACTTTGAGGCGCACCATGTTTGGCCATGGCAATCGTGCGCGCAATAGGCGCTCAGCCCCCTCAACTCCTTCTCAGAGACCTTCCGGTTCAGAATGTCGGAGCGAGAGAGGTCGGACAGCCCGATGTGACCTCACATTCCTCGGGATGAATGAATGAGCGACGAGTTCTCAATGAACGGATCTCTCTCTCTCTCTTTCGAGAAGTTGTACTACGACTACTACAACTGGGGAAAAGGTTCTCTCTGTGTGTGCTGCACGCAGGCCTGAACCGGCTAATAGGTATTTTCCTCCAAGAAGGCGGAATGAACTTGACCCGTTTCATGCTACATTCATAAAGGAGGCATTTTTGCTGGAAATATGAATGGAATTCCGACCTCACATGGTTCGGATAAGCGCATGCGAGTAGTGAGTTATGGCGGAATTTCGTTCCTTAGATGTTTCGCGTGTTTTTATCTGGGTTTTTATGCTCGGTAAATTGGGTTCGGTAGGGCATTCGATTCGGTATTAGAAAAGCGGATGTGTGTATATTTATTTTGTGCAATTGGAGGTAAAAAAGCATTGAAATTGTTCTAATGAGCATTGAGATGAATGAAATAGGAAATAATTATTAGACGCAATGCTGCACAAAAAATTACTCTTAAAGAAAAGACAATAGCTGGAACGGTTTTGGACTTTATCGTATTTTTGCCCCAGTTTTTGCATGCAACATAAATTTTAGAAGTTATTGCAAAAGAACTAATATTGCACAACTCTCATATTTACAGCATCTTTATGAAGGGGATTTGAAAAAAAAAAGTCTTGACAAATACGTATAACCACCAACCTTTCCTTTTCAATATGTTAATGATTTGTGCTTCATTTTCGATATATTCCCCTCCTATGCTTTTAACAGAGTAAGCATCCCTTTCCAAAAAACGACTGAATTGCATTCTTATCTTTATCTAGTAAAGTAATAAGTATTTGAAGAGAAATATATAAAATCTTCAATTTCATTAATGTGTCCTAAAATGATTTCGTTCTATTTCAAGTATGCTAAGGAATTTTTTCTTTGAAAACATCACAGAAATAAGACTGTAAAATACAAATCCATCATGAAGAAGGTTAGAACAGAACACATGCTTGTAAAAAATACTTCCTCTCTCAGTTTTTGATCTTTAGTTTACAATTATTTTTTCTAAATGAAATTTTAAAATGAAACTATAATTTCTTAAGGTTTAGTTTTTTAACTTTTACTTTTGAATCAAAACTAAAAACCATTCAAACCTCAGAAACATACTAGAAGTATACTACAGATAAACTATACTAATGGAAAGTAAAGTTAGGTCCTTCTATTCTATGATAAATAGAAGGTTCCATACAGGTCTAACGAATTTGATCCCTTAAAAAGTCAACGAAACTTCCCACATTTTTAAAAGGATGATTTAAAAAATGGAAGAACAGATTGCATCACAAAATATTGTTGGACTTATAAAACTTAAGAGAAGGTCTACTTTAATGGAAATTACTTTCTAAATTTTAATCATTTAGCTCTGAAACCTTAAAAAAGGGGGGAATTATGAAAGTACAAACTGGGTGAATTAAGAGTTTAAGGATCCTTTTATCAAAGGGGGAAGGTAATTGGGTTAATGCAAAGAACCCCTAAAGCCTAAAGGGAAATTTTCAACACACAAGACAATTGGCTCAATATATGAACTAACGAGTCAGGTTCTCACTCAACCTACAGTATCATTAGTAATTTTTGTTGAACTTAATGCATCTGCTTTAGAAAAATTTGATACCGAGGATTTTAATGCGACGGTCCCTAGTTTCCCGTTTCATTTTTAATGGTTTTCTAACTCCAGAAAATTATAATCTCACGCGTTGAACCGTGTTTTCTTACGTTGGGATATTAATGCATTTCTCCCCGGAAATCATTTAAAAAATGTCACCCTGCGTGTAAGGAGTAATCAATGACCATCGTTAGGACGGAGTATCATCAAAAATGAATTAAGATACTACTACTATGGAGGTTGAAAATGGCGTCGAGAAGGGCGAGCTATTAAGAAAATATTTTTGCTTAATATTTTAGAAGGATAGAGAGATTGATGGCGTCTTGTAAGATTTGAAAGAGGTGTGTAATTTAAGAAGCTTTGGTAAATTTCATATGGTTTTCTGTATATTATTAAAATCGGATTTTGTTGTAACTAAATAAGCAGTATATATTTTAGCTTCTTCTTTAGCTTTCTTAAGATATTTTCACTCTAATATATTTATGTAATACGCAATATCTATCTGATATAGGTGAATTATTTAATTCAAATAAGCTCTTAAGAGGGAATGTTTGAAATACATTTTTTTATTTTAAAATCTAATCATATGCTCGATTGTTTGGGACTCACAGGGAGGGATGTCTACTCGGATCCTATCCTTGTGTTGGACTTCCTGAGTTGAGAATTAACAACATGATGGAGTTGGTCTTACTTCGTCAGATATTTTTTATAGGAGGATAAGAAACAACACCATAACAACAACAAAATCTAATCAGAAAATCTATATCAATTTGAATTTATTATGGAGCAAGTATTAAATGTGTTATCTTTTTCCTATGTAAAAAAAACTATAAGCTAATTAAAACGTAATAGAAAATTTATGATACAGAGTCCAGAATCAGAAATGAATAACTATATTGAACCCGCTGTTAGTATTTTTTGCTATGATGGAGGAATATATTACATATAACCAAAAAAAAAAACCCTACGCTTAAAAATCTAAGTTAAAATCTGTTCTTATCTGTTAAAAATGTTCTTAGTTGAAAGGATATATTTTAATATTTATAACAACCTTTAGAGTATTTCTGTAATTTGTATTACATTAAAAATATTTTTATGTAAAATAGAAGATAGATTAATGATCATTGATACAAAAAAAAACATACTTTCAAATGAAGAGCGCTGGAAACAAAACTTGAGTTCATCAAAATTTAAATACGCTTTGGAAACGTTGTGTACAGATTCAAAATTAAATAATTCAAAACCATTTTATGTTAAATGCATAAAATTTTGCAACAGCTAAATAAGAAACATTCCTCTATCTCCAAGCTCAACCCTACCAATTCCACCACCGATCCCACAAGTGCACGCCAAATGGAACCACCGAAAATTTCACTCGCGCTCCTCTAATTTCCCGAATGATTTGCACAGCGCTGGATTTCCGCCCAAAGACTCAACCAAGCACCAAACCACCCAAGAACCAACGCACACAAGCGGATTACAGGGTATCACCTGCCCGTGCACATAAATCAAGGCATTTCTTCAAATTTGTTAGAAACCAGGCTGGATATTCATTGGAATCGAGGTAAATAAATCATAGGGGGCTTAATGAGGGGAGGGACTTGACTCCCCCGGTGGGCCTTAATGCCTGTGTCACGAAGACGTTTGTTTGGAAGCGACGAATAATTAGGTTCTGAGGAGGTTTTTGAGGGGAGTGAAATTGGGGGAGAAGAATGGTTTTGGGTTTCAAACCTAATATATTATTTTTGATGTTTGCTCGGAAGAAAAATGTACGGGAGTGAGTTTATTTGTTTCCTATAATAGTAGCATGCAATAAGCGATAGCGGATAAGAAATAACAAAATGTGTTACTATTTATTATAGTGAAAGATCGAAATCTGGTGATTTGGTGAAGTCTGGTGACTGGATCCGATTTTTACAAGAGATTTCAAATATTTACTGATTGAGATGGTTTGTATGCAATATGTATTTGTTGAGTATCTTTATTTATGACATTATCAGTGATAGGTGATTGTTAAATAGATACATTTTTGTAACTTTTTCTAATAGTACTTTAATTTTAAAATCATTTTATAATTTATTTTTAAGTTGAAAAGATTAACCATATCAATGAATGTTGAAAAATTAAAACAAATAATATACATTTTAAATGAAATAGGAAAATAATACCAATAATAGTCTCTTCTTTAGTTAAGTGAATAACACTATCTTACTCATTAAAGTAATTGAAAATTATAACTTTTGATAAAAGAGAGGAGCAATATGCGTGAAATAAACTGTTGAACTTAAAAGCAAACAATAAATTCTAAATTAGAAAACAGTACCAATGATAAACTTACTTAATCAAGCTATTTTTGTTACTTGTTTCTTATAGAATTTTTAATTCACCATTTTTACTTAACCTTTGATATCTTGAGCATCTAATTTTTACACACGCATATTCTACTATTAGTTAGCTTATTTCTTCTCCGTAAGTAAACCTTAATAAAAATTCTACAAAGCAATAGAAAATTTATTTCAATAATTTTTAAATATTTGTGTATCATAAATAAAAAAGGAGTTATTTTCCTTACGTATATTCTTAGCCTTAAAACCTTATATGGCAAAATAAAAAACATTTCCCACCTTATGTAAAATTTTATTCAACGCGTAATTCATGAATAATTAATTAAGTTTGAGCATGTTGGAAACACTGAAATTAAATTTGATACATATTTCCATATTCTGATAAAAATCATATACATTTTTATCTAGTAATGAGTTTTTCGTGTTTTTTTCTGAAACCAAAATATTTTCTTCTTGAAAGATAAAAAAAAGTTGAGAAAAATAAGCGAAAGTAAAAATAAGACTACTTCAAAGCATGGCATGATCGTGTGATAAGAAACATTACTTTCCATTCATCATATTAATATGGCTAGTAATAAGAAACTTCACCTCGAAATCTAAGGAAATTGATTCTAATTTGCTAACGATAAAATGCGCAAATTTCTTATGCAAGTTTGATATACGTTATTATTTTATTCATGTATAATATAAAAGTAAAGGGTATAATTTTATTTCACTTAAAGAAGAAAGTAGTCACAAATTTTTCACCATTGAAAAAAAAAAATGTATCAAAAATGCTATTGTTATTAATACTATGTTCTTGGTGAACAACCACAATTTAGAAAGGACACATGCACGAGTTTCAATGCCGTAGTACATAGTATAAGCTAGGGTAAAAAGAAAGCGAAAAATATAAATGTGTGTCATAAAATATACTTGATTTAATGATTCTTAATTAACATGTAAACAGTAACGATAAATGCTTAAAAGTAATTTATAAAAGTATTTTTTTTTAGTCCTTTACTTGTTTAAAATTTCAAAATTGGTAAATTGCAAAAACTTTTTTTTTAATTATGTATGTACAACTTTGAAAACCTAACTTTAAAAATCCCATCATGTCTTTAAAAATATTTTTAAATGTAAAATAAAAATAGATAAATGAAAATATCTATAAAAATAGATAAATGAAAATATCTATAAAAATAGATAAATGAAAATAGTACTATATTTATTGAATCCAATGTATAGAAAAATTAGGTTACAAATATGATGAAAAAATACAAATAACTGCTCGTAATGCTAATTTTGGGTTTACCTACATAAATTACGCAAATTAGTACATTATTTTAAAAGAAATACACTACTTCGTAAATTTATTCTATAAGTACATACTAATATCCTTCAATATTTTTAATGCATAATACATAAATTCCTAGGATTACTAAGAAAACTTTTTAAATCCCAAAAATTGTTTGGTACTACATCTGGTGTCTTAAACCAGCTGAACTGTGAGAAATTGTCAAAGTTCGTACAGTATTTTTTTAAACTTTTATATCATATCGGTTTCCCCTGAAAAATCTAATCTTCTCATTTCAGTAGCAAAAACCTCCTCCATTGCGATTATCCACCATCATTCTCTTTAAGGAGAACTCCTTACTCGCCCCCCGTCACGGTTACAGAGAGCAAGCGTCGACAGAGTTGCCAAACCACAGAAACAAAAACTCCGCTGAAACTACAGAGCTCACCTGCTTTCCCAAAAGCAGATGTTTTAGGTGACGCCAAATCCTACGGGGTGCCAAGTAATTGAAGAAATATTTTAGTTGGAACAAGAGCTTTTGTTTCGAACTGCGATCGTGTGGATTTTCCACTCATTAATTTCCCCCCTAGGCGAACGGACTTGTATCCGACCGTATCATAAACAACAGTAACTGCCTTTGTAAACTATTACTTTTGCGTGGAAGGAGCAGTTTCATTGCTGTGTTTTATGTAAATAGACGCATTTTTTGATTTTTTTTGTTAGGACGTTTTCAAACGAGTACCTAATGATTTTTTTTTCTGTTGTTAATGTACCAAAGCGGCTTCTTCAGATTTCATGCTGCAAATATTTTTTTTTTTCAATGAGGGGTTCTTGGATTTATTAATAACGTTTACAGCCAGCCTTAAATTTTAGTGAAAAATTATTTTATAATATTT
This sequence comes from Tetragnatha montana, assembly GCA_963680715.1. NCBI lineage: Eukaryota > Metazoa > Arthropoda > Arachnida > Araneae > Tetragnathidae > Tetragnatha > Tetragnatha montana. The sequence continues at coordinate 45,269,843 of OY796675.1, forward strand.
TTGTAGATATTGGTGTTAGGAAAATAAATTACGGCGTTTAAAAATTTGGCATGTTCCATCATTTCCATACAACTGTTCTACTAATATGTTTTCAAAATAAATAGAAAGTATATCGGTTTTTCTAGAGATTATAAATGATAAATTTTATGGTAGATTGTTTTTAGGTAAGACAAACTATTTTATCTTTCAAACCTTTTCTACATCTCGACTTTTCGAGAGTGATTAACCATCACATAGTTAATGAAACATGATTTTTAACGCGGGATGTAGATAAATGTTTATCCACAAAGCTTTCCGGTATCTTACACAAAGAAATTAATAATTTGAAACATTGTTAAGAAATAAAGGACATAAACATATAGAATTCAATTGAATAAAAAAACTGAAGAATCATTCTTTTTTTCTTTTCACATGTTCAATCAATAAAGTAACATGGCCTTAAACCCTTTTATGCCATATGGCATTTTCAATCCTTAAAATTGAAACATTCTTCTCCAAACTGAAAATGTTTACGAAAAAGTGTTACTCTAGATAAAAATTTTTCCAACATTTGGTCCTCTATGGTTGGCCCTTTGATTTTTATTCCATTTTTTCCTTTATTTTGAACTGATTTCAAAATGTCGGTAAAAAGGAAAAAAAAACCCTGGATTTTATATTGATTTTTATCCAGCACCATTTACTGAAAAAACGATATAACTCCGACCATAAGCCAAGGAACATCTCTTAAATAATAAAGCAAGGAACACGCGAGAGAATCCTTAAAATAAACCAAAACAATTTCTACCAAAAATAAAAATCTGAACTAAGAACGCAACAAAAAGTGTCTGGTGGATTTCCGTTGGAAATTTAATGCTGCGGGTGGAATGACAGGGTGAAATATGATAAAAAACCACAGAGTAAAAAACTAAGTTTGTCTGCTGTGGAGACAGAAAAAAAAACAATCGTAAATGGACACCACCCTCGCAAAAAACACAAAGCAAAAATGCATCACCCCACCCATAACTTTTTTCAAGCGTACGACATTTTCATTCATTTTGTTTTCCCCATAGTAGCAGCTGCAGCCAGGGTAGAAACAAAGGTAACTACCATGGTAAGTACAGTTAGGCAAGTAGTGAAAAAAGTAATCAGAACTGTCACTGGAACTAATAAAAAGAGCATGCCACTCGCAGACCGCAGAGTTTATATCATTATTAGCATTGTTGTCCGCCTGCTTATTCGGTGGACAGACCAGTTGAGTTTTTCGGGAATTGCAGATGTTTTATTTTGATTTCGATATAAAGGGTTCGGTCATGGGTTCGGTACTAGTAGTGGACCATTAACCCTGGTGTGTGTGATTGACGAAAAAAAAATGAAGTGGAGTTATCATTTTAACCACCCATCATGCTGAATGTGTTTAAGAAATAGTTTTATTTCAGGTTCTGTTTCCACTAAGAACGTCTTGACGAAAGTATATCTGAAATTAAGACATACTGGTGGTGGAATGATGTCCCAGTAACACATGTTTGAAACTTTTTTTATAACTGGAAATAGATTAACTACAAAGAAATAAAATGGACGTAAGTTAATTTTTCTGCTGACATGGCATCATTGCGTCAACTAGCCAAAATCTACAAAGAAGCTTAGCTTCTATATTAGTCAGCACATCACCAAATAGCTGAACAGCCAAAGTTTGGTTAGTTAATTTAGTTTATTAATACTAGAATAATGCTGTTTCTTGACTTGAATCACGAAGAACACAATCATAAAGGTGTATAAAATATCTATAACCTGACTTTCTCTGATTTCAGATTGATTTCATTGAACCTGAAGTCCTCCATCCATAACTAGAGTCCCCTACACACGTCTCTCCATATACAGTTATTGTACAGCAAGGGTTTTTCAGCAACCTCGGACGATCAGTTTCGATCGAAGGGCCCGACAGACCATATCCCTTCTGTGACCGACTAAGAACAAAAGAAGGACACGAAACTCCCTGAATCGATCACGGATCATTTAATAAACGATGGATAAACTAAAGCTTTTAGGAGTAATGAATTTTTAATCGCCCCGGCAGATGTCAGCGCTGCTTGAATTATTGACTACGTTGTTAAGGTTTCCAGCTCCATTAAACAGCTAATAGAAGTGCTCTTGAGATGGAATTATTAAGACGGGGGAACAATCGAGAGAATGTCGGGGGGGGGGCCGTTTTCCCTATCTGTCGTGCGTGGAACATGTTCTTTACTCTCATATACGGGGGTGTTGTTAGTTCACTTGGAGAAATCATTTGAGCCAAAAAGCTTAAGTTCCCAAGTAAATATGGAATATTTTAGACTCAAATCATAAGAGAAATTTAATATAGCTGAGGTTGTTTTTAAAATAGCTACTAAATATACGATTATCATAACAAAAAATTATAATTTGATATTGTCGTAGTTGTTTTTTAGTCCACTTGGAATATCCAAGCTCCATCCGCAAAGATAATTTGCCATTAAAATATAGATACAATTAAGTATACAAGAAAAGTGCAAATTGTTGAGTTTATATGCATATTGTTGAGCACATATTGTTTGAGTTTTGGTTCACATGTCTCTGGAGGAATTAATTTTGAACTGTTTCTCGATAATACACTAAAAATAATCAGAAAACTTTTTTTGTTTGAATTACTCAATCATATATTTTTTTTTAAAGTACAGACTGTGTTTATTGATTCATTCTGTTTTCATTTTTGAATCTAGCAGTTTTCAAAATGCAAAACTTAAGAAATAAAACATTTATTCTTGGAAATTGTAGTAATCTTGGCAATAGTATAATTAAGGAGAAATATTTTAAATAAAAAATAGTAATTTTATGCAAAAAAATGTCACATAAATTTCAGAAATTATAACTTTTAACAGATTCGGTACAAAATCTTACAGATCTTGTTTCTAGAATTACGTCAATACAATGTGAATCAATTTCGAGGAATTAAGAAATATACACAATACCTTATAGTAGCCATATTCATTGGAACATTTTTTTTAAATAAGCATTTAAGAAAAAATGTAGTCATAGATACTTTGCGTTTAAAGTCTATTTCTACAAGTAGTAAAAATATTCACACATTGAGTTTTTTATTATAATAAATTATTAATTATTGGTAAAATGTTAAATATATTACCTTCCCTTTAGTGTTATTCCTGCTTGAAGGTTTTTGTCTGTGAGAACCTGAAATCCCAAAACGTTTCTATAACCTAATCTTTTAAAACATCTTAAAGGTTCAGAAATCGTCATCGCAAATTACTTATTATCTTTTCAGTGAAAATAAGGAAACAATTTAAAATTGGTGAAGGGATTAGTATATTTAAAATCTAAAAAATTGCCTAACCTTAAGAGGATGTAGCTACCATAGCCCCTTCCCCTGCTGGGATTCAACTCAATAACATCTTAAAATATGAAAATTAATCTACTCAACACTTTTAAATTAAAAACTCAACTGCTCTTACGAATTTATGAATGCTAATCCACTCATGTTTTCATATAATAGACATAGAACAATAAAACATTTCATTTATCAGAGAAAACAAATGTTCTGACGGATGAGACAGATATTCAAACAGTCAGACACTTGAAAAATGCCACCTATTTATATGTCCAACCTGATATATGCCTCCCTCGGCGAAAAGTATGCCATATCCCCTCGGAGTGAGAAAGGGATCCGTCATCCCTGCTCAACATTTCCACCAAGTGTATAATTCAGATGTGGCGCCACATCAATTCCAACATCAGATATTAGACGGAGTAATAAATTGGAAAGTTGAGTTGTGTGAATTTTCATTTCCATCAGTGTATGGGAGGAGAGCGTATACATCCCGAGCTTCTCTCTATCGCAAACCTCCCTAAGTTAAGCGTGAGAATCGCAGATATGCGGAAATATTACTACACACAAATAAACAGGCGCTTTGTAATGTGTCCGGAATCTCGAGGTCTTTCGGAAGGTCGGCGTGGAATAAAATGTAAAGAAACAAAGCTCCCACAAAAGGAATGTTGTCTCTGACACTACAGAATGCTACTCTCTTCACCTATAAATTCTTCAGTGCGTTATCTATCAAGGCCTTCAGCAACACCTTAACTTCCAGTGCAGTATGTTCTAAGGATTACCGACACCGATTGTACTTTCTTTTGGTCTAAAACATCCCTGTCCTTAGTAGAGAAATAGAAATAAAATAGCCGTCATTCACTGTAGACGAAATATGTGAATGCCATAGGTGAGAGTTTTCAAATTTCTGGGAAAAAAAAGAAAGAGCTATTTAGAAACTTTCTAAATAAATCAAAGATTAAGTTAGTTTGTTTGGAGTTTAGAGCTTTGGAAAATATTTACATAATTTCACTCACATTCTTAACTGTCCATCTCTTATTACGTTTCTCTCATTACAAATCATATATCTGATTAAATATCTATTCTCCCTCTTTTTCCACACTTTCTCAGTATTCTTTATATTATCTCTTTAAATCTAAGTGATAACTCGTTCATTCTCTTATTTATTTTACTTATTTTTCCTCTTATTTAATATCTCTTTAATTTTGTGTTTCCATCTTTCGCATTCTTTTCAATCGTTATCATAAAAAAAGAAGACTCATGGAATAGTTTTAATTTATACTTTTAAATTACATAAAAAGGGGGTTAGATTGGGAATTTTCAATTTTTTTCTCACTTGAACCGTAACTGATTAATTTTAATAGCCCCACCCCATACCATTCTCGTTCGCATCCCTCAAAATGCCCAACCCCGAAATTTCATTCAATTCCGATGAACGGTTTGGTTCCCCTCTTAAATAGTTATCTTATGAACACCCTTTACTTTTATAGGGCAAGTTTATAAATGAAATGAGTAGATTTCTCCCACACCAGAAAAAAAAATTTAAGTTATAACTCCACAAATTTCGATCCCTCGAAACACGTAGTTGATTCGGTTTGCCAAAAACTAACCTCGCCGGAACAAGAAGCGGTAAGATATTCAAATGAGACAGTAATCTGAGCGTCTAGCGCGGTCCTCTCCACTAGCAATGATGCAGTTTCCGCAGATTTATACGCTATAGGAGGGAGACAGGTGGATAGGGTGTGAAATATATTTCATTTGCATTTAAGAGACCGCCGGAATATTGCCTAGATTATTTTTAGACTTTTGTTCTGGGGCTTCAATTAGCGTTCGGCGAATGCGATTTGCATTAAAGCCCATCGAGTCCCGCACCTGAGAGAGCTCGTTAATGAAGCCAGGAAACAAAGGATGAGGGAATTGGGGAATATTCTCGCTGCTCGAGCGAAAGAAATTTCCAGTCGAACGTTTTGTGGAGCAGACTGTGCCATTGTCTGGGCTTGGTTGTTCAGACGGTTAGCGCTGGTTTTGCTTGGAGCGCCTTGTTAGTAATCTGAGTCTGTGGTTGTTGAGGGACAATGGTAGGGGATTAATGATAAGCTGGGATGCCGAGTTAACCACGACAGACTTTGAATATCAACTAGTTTTTAATATGTCTCCCTTACTTACATATTTTAAATTTGAGAATTCAAAATTGTATAAATTAGTAATCTCTGGGGTATATCTAGACACAACAAATATATCATGGCTTAGATTGCTGATAAGCTAAAACATAGTAGTTTCTTTTCGTAAATCGTTAAATTTAAAAAGTTTTATTGTACATTAATTATGTCATTACAAAAAGAATTGGAGAAGGAAAATAAGTTTTAAAGTATTCTATATTTACATCTTATATCGTGAATTTAATATAACGAGATCCTTTAAAATAATTTTTTTAAATTATAGTATTTAAAATGATTTTTTAAAAATACATATATAAGTATAAGCCATCTGTATTTCTTAATTTTTGTTCCCTTTACGTAAAGAAGATTGATATACAATTTTTATTACAAATACGAGGGAAATTGTTTTCCAATTTCCAATTATCAGAATAGTTTTATTAAATTATAGCATCTGCTTTTAAAAGAACTCTCCTGAAAGCCTAAAAGTATCTTTTTTTGCGATATAATGATAAATTTAGGAAAGTTAAACTTCATTGTGCGTCTTTTTTTGTAACCTACGTATCATTTACTTTTGAATGGTCGAATTTCACAGAAATTATGACCACAATGCCGATACCGGCGCACATGAAGCGAAGGGCTTTGTAGAGAGAAGATTGATTAAATTATACCTGCAAAATATATGGTTTCATCTAAGTTTTAAATCAGGCTATTTTTACTTTTTATTTGGATATTCGAAAAACGATTAATTCACGCACGCAAACCTGTACATCTACTTCCTTACACTGTTAGTTAGTATGCAGAGAAACAAACACTCGAGGTAAAATCGCTCATTTTCTTTACTCTAAAAGTGGAAATTCCAAATATACAATAACAGTAGATTTACAGGTTTGATTTTTGCTTCAACTACTATATGTTTTCGTTGGCAAGGCTATCTGACGAAACCATCAGACTTCTCCATTACCATCAAGCACCAGAACGAGACAAGGATCCCTCTCGAAATACCCCTAATCAATGCACCCCACTCCAGCCCAACCTTTTCATTTTACGGAAAAATACCTGATGATATTTGATGATTTTTGAAAGGAAGCCTCTCGGTCGACTGCGCATGCACGAACCGCACACAATCTCGCCAGAAACCGAACAAATATCCTTTTCCCGGGACTTTTATGGGAAAATTCTCGATTCTTATCGAACAACGAATAAATATATCTGGAAGGGAGACTAAAAAAAAGGAAAAAATTTTCTAAACGGCCGAAAGTTTGGAAAGGCCCGCTGCTTACTATCGAATCTTCTTTTCGATAGTGGATCAATATTTTTCCTTTTATGTAGAAATCGCTAAACTTATCTTTCCTTCTTCGTGTAATCGTATTTTTTGGATAGAAATGTGCAATACCAATAAATAATATTTTTACTTCCCGTGAGCGTCCCCTTATTTATTTTCCTTTCACCACTTGCATATCTTTACGGTCTGGCTGGATTTTTTCCCCTTGTTACGATGTGCGGTGGGCATTCGAATGCTATGTTCGAAGTTTTCCAGGTGGTGCTATAGGAGGGGTTTCTTTATATTGAAGGATGAAAAAACCTAGCTCCCAACTCAACGGGTGATTTTTAAGAGAAATTTCTTTGCACCATTTCAGAAAAACGGAGAGCAAAACCAAAAAGGGTTAGAATGTTTGTTGTCAGCAAAAAAAAAGTTAAATTCATTCAATGTATCGCACACGAAACCTTCTAAGACAAACATTTCATGTACTATAAAGTTCATTTTAATAATAGTGTCATCTGGAATACCCTTTCATTGGTTCACTTACTCACACGGTTCAGTTGAGATTATGATTAGTGATTTGATAGTTTTCAATTAATTTTTAATTATTTCTAATATAACAATTAACTTAATAGGAAGAGGGTACAAATTTTGCTAAGGATTAAATTATAAGAATTTCTTAAGTTGGAGTGAATATTCATATTCAATTAATTACCTTTCATATTATTTGAACTTAAGAAAGCCCAAAATGATACACAAGTAATAAATTAATCATATTTTATGTCATATTTTTTACTTACGTATTTCCCTTAAGTTCGATTCCACTTTTTTCGAAAAAGGTTATATTAAATTTAAACACACAAAAAAAATTACATTTAAATACATTTACAAAAGTATTAATTAATTAATAAATTAATAAACACGTAAAATACAAAATATTGTTTTACAGTTTCTCCACAAACAATGTATTAATTCCCTATCAGTCAAATATTTTCTTCACAATCACTATCTAAGAGATAAAGTTTCTCTTTATAGTAATGAAAGCTTGGATGACATAGCATTATAGGTGAACACACAACAATAAATTTCACCGAAGGTTATCTTACGAAATCCAAAATCTGCGCCATTTCATCCAATTAAAAAACAACAAAAAAAACTTCCAGAAACTTTCCCGAAAGAGCGTGATTCCATCTAGCAAGCCCAGAATGTCAAAGCACCCATTACACAAGCCTCTTACATAATCTTTATTTTATCATTCTCAACTTCATGCCCTCATATCTAAATAAACGGGAATAAACAGACGACGAACGGAGGGGAAAAAAAGAAGTGTTCAGTTTTATAATTAGCCACCGTCTCCCATTTATAAGCTACCGCCGTTGTTTGAGAGTAGGGAAAAAAAAGTCCAGCTCTTTTTAAAAGACGAGACGATGTTTCGTATCCAGACGACGAAAGTCACTAACCTACACCCAACGTAACAGCTGCCCTGCTCATTTACCAGGGTCGTTCTGAAAAAATATCAAAAGTGTCGAAACGCTCCATCAAAATAAACCCAACCCGGCCAAAAATCCCTAGGTTTTATAAAAAAAAAAATAACAAATATATAATATTTAGCTTCCGGAGGGGAAAATAGTGTGGCAAAATGTTGGACAATCTTTTACGACTTGTTTACTCGCCTTGGCTTCGTTTTTCTATTTTTAAAAGGTTTGTTGGCGCTCTATCAATGATTTGGCGAACAAAAACGGTCTTTGCCTTGACGAAAACCGAACGTCTAGAAAGTGATTATCAGACGGAGAAAAAAAATACAATGTAATGGAAATAAAAACCCCTTTCTTGTTCTACCCACTCACTGTGACTTGGTACGTAGTGCATGTCTGTTGCAGAAGATGGATCTCTGAAGAGAATTTGCACACTGCAGGAATTTAAAGTGGTGGCGTGAAAGATAGCAAATAAATGAAGATGAAAATCCGAAAGTAATTTTAAATTATCCCTTGAATTATCACACGACAATTGGTTACTTATAAAGAAAATTCCAAATTGTTCTGATTGAACTGAGATATAGAAGAAAATTTTAGATGAACCATGATTAAGTTCCTCTTTTGCTTTTAAATGATAGCTTAAATTAGATATAACAACTCAACCTTATCAAATTCCTCAAATACAGTTCAATTTTATGGAAAATAATTACTACAAAGCCCTGGAATTTATCAAACTGGTTCAACATTGCAATTCTTCCCAAACTGTTGAAGATTCAAAATCCAAGTGTAAATTTGGTGACACTCCCGCTGCTCGAGTTCAGTTGCACCACGTCCAACGAGGCCTCCCAATACAGGTGAAGGGATCAGCCGCGACATGGAAACATTCCAAAACACGAGCGGGGGGTTAATAGCCCCGTTACCCGGTCCCCAAATCTCAAAAAGTAATTAAATCCAACTTATTCCCCCATAATTAGATTCAAATGACTTTTATACGGCTGGTTATTCCGAAACATGTGTCGGTTACGGTCACAGAAAGAGTGGCACGAGTCTAGATACCAACTCCCCTTTTCTCTCTTGAATCGAACACACTTTTACTACGATTCCTTGTAGTTTTGAATAAAGGATTATTTTGACTATTATTAGTAGTTAATCAACGGTAAATGATGGAGGGTATTAGTGAACTATTTCGCGTTTTCGAACTATCAGATGTTTGAAAGACTGATGTTTCTGACTTAGGACACTGTTTCTCTGTCGGTTTTCGTCAGTCGGCAGCAGTCAGCGTTATTTTAATGGGAGGGGTGGCAGCGGAGCCCCCAAGTCTGTTTTTGTTATTGCTGAGGATTAAGTTTCTGCCACTGTAATGGCAGCCAAAATTACTTTTTGATCACTTGAAATGTTTATAGCCTTGGATCACGAATATTTATACAGCTTGGGTTACGGTTTGGTGGTGAAGGGGGCAGAGTTTATTGAATTAAAGCTAGTTTCAACTTACTGGGTTTGGAATTCAAGAAATATTTTGAATAAGCACATATAGCTAGGTTCTTTACCATCTAAATAACTTACAAGTATCTTTTAAACTTTCTCCAAATATGTTATCAGTATTTTTAAATTTTTAATTTGTATGTTTAAAGCAAAAGAAAAACAAAACAAAATATTATACTTTCATGAAAATAACCTATTCTAATATCTAAATTTCAGCTTCTAAATCCTTAAATTAATGAACAAACTGTTAAAAATATTTTCAGTTTTATATTTGAATAGTTTAAAATTTCATTTTTTGATAATCCTTTTTAAACTGAACAATTAATTTTAAGTCAATTATAATCTTGAAATGTATCACATCCAATCAATTAGGCTAAAAAATCATACAGAAAAACTTGCATTTATAAATATGTGCACATAAAATACAAATAATAACCACAATATTTTATCTAACAATAATTGTTGCAAGGATTCCTAAATTTAGAGAAAATAGTTATTTTACTTATTGTTTTTACACTGATTCAAATATTTCGTTCAAATTTTTTACACTTTTAGTTTTAGCTCCAATCTATCAAGCACAAAAATAAAATATTTAATTAGACTAAAATAAAAAAAATATCAGAAACACAATAAGCAAAAGAAGATTAAGTGTCCCTAAGAGATCAAACATCGAGAATGGAAATTCATTATCACCCTTAAAAATGAACAAATGAACCAAACTTTTAAATGAGAAACAAAACATTGTAATAAATTCTAATGAAGAGAATGAGTTACCTCTCTCAAGGGGACTGCACATAACAACTTGTTACTTCAATTCTTTTCTCGGAGAACAAATAAAAACTGAAATAAAAATATAATATTAAAAACTAATCACATTAGCAGGTAATTAACATTGATGTTATTAAGGAAATACATCATGGTGTTCGGTTCATACACTAATTTCAGTAAAAGTAAAATTTAATGAAGGTAACTCATTGCTTATTTCAATTAAAAATATGAAACATCTTTTTTCTTTTCAACTGCGAAGTAAGTTCTAAATCTTTTTTTTAATAAAACGAAAGATAAAAATAATTATGAAGGGGAGAAATGCAGAAGTTAGGAATATTTCTTTATGTTAGAATATTAGACGTTTTCCAATCAATTAGTAATATCGAAGTCAATATTTTATTTTAGGTTCACAAGTAAAACTTATTAAGAGAGAAATTAACTCACTTGTGTTTTTAATTGCTTCTAATAAAAATAAATGCATTTCTAATAAATTGTCATTGAATATAAGTTGAAACATACTTTCGTGTAATTGCTTTTTAAATTCATTCAAAAACTTGCCAATTAACCTTTTCAGTTTGTAAACAATAGTTATTGTTTATATTTTAAGTTATTTAGGATTACATATAGTTTCAAAAACTGAGAAATAAGATACTTTTAAAGTATATATAGTTATATTTTCCCACAAAATAGTTTTTCCTACAACTAAGAAAACTTTCCAAAAGGCCCAAGTTGTCTGCATTACACGGAAGTACTTTTATATTGTTTTATGCTAATATGTTTATATGCTAATATGTATAATAATGTTTTAAGCTTTTATATTGTTTATGCTAATTGTTTTATGGCTCAAGAATCAAATACGATTTACAGCATTGGCTTCAAATGTTATTCTCCTTTTATATCTTTTCTCGATAATGATTTTGAAAATATTGACACATTGTACTTTTTTCCTAATTTATTCAGTGCAATATTTATTGTTGCATTAAGATATCAAAGAAAGAGATGTTAAAATGAAATTATTTTAAAAATTTAAGCTTTCTTATATAATGCAAACAATTTTAGACCAGTGGTAAAAATTAAAAATGTCAACTGAAATCTAAACTTTAAAAAAGGGAATAACTCGCTATACTTTTGAAAAATAATCTTTTTGGACACACGAAATCTCCTCCCGCGGGAGACAAGGAGTAAAAGACAGGAAGGGGTTTAAAAAAAACTTTTTATCAGATCCATTTTTACAAAAGAGCAAAGGACATCCCATCCAGAGAAACAGAACGAACAGACACTGAATCGAGTCGGACTAGTACGTGTCAAGCGCTTTGTCGAGTTAGAATTTAAAACCCCCCATTATGACGCCAAAAGATGTTATCTCTGGTGAGAAGTCTGTCATTCAGCCATTTAGCGTCACTGCTGTCGGTGATGAGCTCTCGGCACCCCTCCCCTGGGGTGACGGAAAAGAAAAAGTGCTAAAGGAAAAAAGAACTAGACTCATCCCCTTCCAAAACAAAAGACAAACGCTTTTTCAGAAATATCTTTGTTCGCGGCTGGCAGTGTTGTTTGCGTATTCAGGACCGAGAGCTGAAAATACCCGGTGAAGAGTAGCTGGAATTGTATTTGCAATAATCTTAACCCCGCATCTCGGAGACAGACGTGGGGCATTTTCCTTCCGGTTGAAAATTTTTCTTTTTTTTTTTTTTAGTCGTGGGGATTTCATCTACCGATCACGTTTTCGGGAAATCAGCCAAATTACGAACTGGCGAGGCGGTAATGCGTAGGAAAATAAATATGGCGCGCGGTGCTGTGCGTATCTATGAATCCGCGTATGCGTGTGAGGGGGCAAGGTGCCAATGTTTATGAATTGTGTGCGGTTTTCGCAACTCCCTGTTTTTTGGTGGAGGGAATTTGTTTTCTGTTTGTGTGTGTTCATTTCCATTTCAATGCAAAGAAACGTATTTTTGAGAAGGTTGGATCCAAAGTGAAAATTTAAGTATATAAATGCAATGAAAAATAGTTTCATTTTTAAATTACTGTTAATTAAGACATTAAACATAGTTGACCACGTTAGTAATAAACTTTTACTATTATATAATACAATAGGTCTTGTATTCTGAACGATCCTACTAAGGTAGGTATGATCGGGTATGATCACAAATAAAAGTGTAATGGTTAATAATGTTATGTATATCTCATATATATTTACTGGTGAGCTTAGTTAAAGTGTTCTTTTTATCTTTAGAATCCAAAAAGCCAAAGCGAAAACTGGTTAAATAACACCAAAAACTCCGGTTCTCGGTTTTACTGGTTACATTTCTATATCAATTTATCCCTTAACTCCACAATCATATGAATGAGATTTTTTTCTCTAGTTGTAAGTTGTAAGTAATACAAAACACATACTATCTTCAATTTTTTCTTCGAGATATTTCATTTACAAAGAAACCTAGATTCGATTATTCCCGAGTGTGCAATGCAACCACCGCACCGGTAAAAACTAATTAACCAAATCAAATATTTTTTTTTTCGACTTTCTCTTCCAGTTCAGGCAAATCAGCTGTGAAGAACCCCATCGAAATTCCCCACAACCAACCCACCGCAAAAAATCCCTCCACCTCTGCCCCTACTATATAGCACCGCTTTATTTCAGCGGGTTACATTGACCGTTACAAACCCGAATCTCACATACATCAAGTAATGGACGACAGAGAAAACAAAAAAAGGCAACGCTTTATCTTTTATTGCCCATGGATTCCGAGGCGGTTCATTGCGGTCCACGAACCAAATACTCCGATATTTACACTTCCGTCGGGTGGATTTCGAGGCGTCTTCAGCATGGGACTCAATAGCGGTAAATGAAGGTTGGTATCCGCCCACTTCTCTCACGTCCAGCCCGTCTTTTTCTTGCGTCATTAAGCGCCGCTGCTCGCCCACTCCGCCGCCAATATTTGTTCAATTTCGCCCCGGTAATTTGTTTTTTTGCTTTCTCTCGTTTTAACCTTTTAGATTCCGTGTTTAAAGGAGGAAAAGAGAATGGAGTGCAGGAGGAAGTGGGGAGAAAAGGTGAACAATCAGAAAGAGTCTGGGAAGTCCGTGTTGTCCTCCTCGGAGGAGGGTGACAAAAAGTGTTTTCTGCAAAGGTGATGGGTTTGAGTCTTCCGGAATATTCTTCTGAATAAATATATTATAGACGCGTTTCTAATCGTGCAGTTTCATGCAAGGAAGAAACAGTCACGCCAGCTGCCTTAAGTCGTATTCGGGACCGTAAGACGTCAAAAAGGCGTAATTGGGTATATGGATGTTCTACTATTACTGTCTGTATTCATCTTTGGATATCTCTGAAGCCCGGGTCTGGTTCGAAATCCCGACATGTACGTTTACCCAACATTATCATCATCATCGTCAAGACGAAACAACGGGAAGGAAGGATAATTCTCAGGCAAATGAGCGTCGGGTAGTTGAGTGGTTGAGTGTCGGACAAATGAACGATCCCCTAAAGCCCATAACTAACAAGAGTTAGGTTAAATATATAGTTACTTTCAGAAAACTCAACAAACAAATGTGGTGATCCTTATGTCACGCGCCCAAATAAAATGAATAAAAAAAGTTGGTCTTTTTATGTACCAAGTACAAAGATCTGAATTGAATTTTTCATACTACTATTGCTATCCATATTTTGAATTCAGCCTCTCTAACCGCTATGACACGGCATAGACAAAATAGGACGAAAGAAACAATTACCTCGTAACTTCCTATATATTCAAACATAAAATGAAATTGCCGAAGTTATATTCTATTTTTTACCATATTTATCTTTCATAGATTGCAATAACTAATATTTAAATAATGCAAGACGAATATCGTTTCTTCCAATACAAATCCTGGAAATATCTACACATTTACACTAAACTCAAATATCCTATTGTAGAATAATATCCTAGTTATTTAGAGAACTCGAAAAAAGAAATGTTTTTATTCTTCTTCAAAGAACAAATAGATGAAAAGTATATCAAAACACGTAAGTTTAAGCGAAAGCATTTTAAATAAGCTGAAATGAAATGCATCGCTATTGAATTTATCACAAGTACTACTCATCTTTATGCTCCCATCGTCGATTCCAGATCACAAAGAATAAAATGCAATGAAATTTAGAAGGATGAAAATTCGCCCCGCTTCGAATGAAACTTTTGAAATAAATTTAATTTCGAAAAAGAGAGATATGACAGATGTTTTCCCAATACCCACATAGAGGAGGAAATATTTGCAAAACTCCCTCACCTCTCTCCTAAAATAACCGCTTCAAGGGAAATCAATAAAGAAATTAAATATAGCAGCCTCCGCCGCAAACATATTTCAACTGCGCTCTTCGCGAGCCGAAAGCGCGTATTTGCGCAGTGAATGGGCAAACGATAAGGAAACGCAATGTTTATGAATGGAATGTGGCATCAGTAAGGCGGGAAACCGTGGCGGATGTGATCGGACAGGATGTGCTCCAGATTCAGCCTTCCAAAACAAGGAACTTATCGTCTGAAGGCACGAGCCTTGTTTACGAGTGGGAAATGTCTCCTGGAAGAGTCTCGTGAGCTTGATTGTGTGTGCGTTGTCACCGAGAATTGGAGAGAACATTGATGAAAACGGTCATTTTAATTCCGAGTTGAGGTCGAGATTGTCCAATTTGCTGCAGGTGAAAGAGCGTGTGCTGTTTTAAGAGGAAACGACATTCAGAAATTTACTTTTCAATGGGAATGTGCTGTTGAAATCCAATTTCCTCCTCATTGAAACGATCAGGATAAATACTTCAGTGCCCTACTTGTAGAAGTCATTATTCTCATCGAAAAACATTTAGAACAAGTTGACAGTGGGTGAAGGTTCTCGAACATAAAATTTACAAGGCTCTAACACTTTTCAGTTTCAGAACTCTCCAATCGACTTCCTAAGCCAACTAAACTACTGATCATAATCGTATAACCTTTTGATTATGCTAGAAAACAAGCTGTGAAATCTGGATAGACCTAGAGCTAATTTGTAGCGTCATACCCCTTCTGTGATGTCTATACAACTCACCATCACATGATAAAGGAAACAATTTTCTTAACCGCATGGTTAGACATTTCGCCGATTGTTTCTCAGACGAAAATGCGTAACTCTCCAAAACGTTGTACGCAATTCTATTCAAACCCCGCTCACACAAAACATTACCGTCACCCCATATTCCTAGAATTCCAAGAAAAGTATTTTCCTCATGCGTTTATTGTCTGAACTGAAATGGATGGAGTATTAAAAAGAAGTGATGGTAAAATCGATACTCCTAGATACATTTAAGAAACATTCAAGCTCTATTTTGTTATCTATTTCTAATAGTATACCCCTGAAGGTATTTAATTATTCCAGAACACATCCCTAAACTGCATTCTTGGAAGTACTTTTAGATTCTTTTTCTCTCTTTCTCTTTCAGTTTTCCTCTTGAATATCCCTCAATCGAATTATATTCCCTTCTCTTTTCCATAAAATCCTATTTTCTCTCTTTCATCATTTATTGCTTCCACATCAAGTAAAATACGAAACTACTTTCACTTACAAATCACACAGTATCATAAGTAGAATACCGTCTATTCAATGTAGACTGTGAATAATCAAAGATTCCTTCCAACTAAATATCTCAGAATCGTAATTTAGCTAGCTGTGTTGTTGCTGTTGTTTCTTATGCCACTTGGAATATCCAAGCTCCATCCGCAAAGCGTACATGATTTAAGGCAAAGGGGGTGCGGCTCCTGAGAAAGTGAGGCCCATGAAATGGCAGGAGTCCGACTTAAGCCTCGGATGATAGATGTCGCCACCATCTATCGCCACCTCCACAATTTCGCCATGTCTCTGAAGGGGAGGGAAATAGTCTCCAGACACCTGGACCCGTGGTAAACTGCGCCATGACGGACCACAGGACTTTCGGACCCACAGATTTAACGAGCACGTACTCCGCTTATACTCGGTGGGTCTTCAGCGGTGTCGGGAATCGAACCCGGGACCCTCCGATCCCGAAGCCGATGCCTTAACCACTAAGGCACCCCACCGATCATACTGAATTTGAATTCATTGTGCATTTGAATGATAAGTCTGATCATAGGCGTAACGAAGGGGGGTTATTGGGGTTGTACCCCCCCCCATCCCATTACATCGACGGTTTCTAAAACGTGAAAAACTGAAAAATTTTCCCTTTACAAGGAAGGCGGTTCTTTTAGGAACTAACCCAAAGGGCCTCAAAATGAATTTAAACACTACATTGAGAGACGAATTTTTAAAAAATTTCTGGGAGAGAACCCCCAAACCCCCCTATAAAATTTTTACGTCTGTTATACTGTGTTTTTCCCTTGAAAGTAAAGCCTCTTAGATGAAGTTTTCCCTTTGGAAGTTTTGCAAAAAAAAATTGTTTGTATTATACCTATATTATGAGACATTTTTTAAAAGGGAGTAATATGTTGGAGAGGTTGACTGGTCCACTAGCGGATCCAGGGAGCTTGAGCCTCCCCCCCCAAAAAAAAAAAAAAAAAAATTAAAAGTTTTACACTATCTAATATGGAATTTCATGCACCAAAATGAGTTAGAACCCTGTTATATTAAGGTCAAATTTTCAAAAACTTTCTGGGGGAGGACCCGCAGACCCTCTTAGTACTCGTAACTCTATTTTATATTAAGTTTGTTAAAACGCAAAAATTCTACCATAAAATCTATATCCGAAATTCGAAATAGGCGTACCAAAAAATTAAAAGTGGGGGTTTTTTACTTAAATTTCCAAAAAATTTCTGGGGGAGGACCCCCAGACCCCCCTTGGAGTGGTTGGAGCAGGATAGTTCATTTTCTTTTTCATATTAAGATAATCAAGAAGACACAATTGGATTATGAAAATTCTTTGCCCCCCCCAAAAAAAAACAAATCCTGGATCCGCCCCTGGATTGGTCGCAGTAACACCCCCCATGAGTCAACTCTAGTTACGCCACTGAGTCTGATCGCTATATAGACGTAATGAAAAAAAAATACTTATAATAACTAAATATCGATAAATAAACTTATCGAATTACCCATCGAAGCAGTAGATGATTTTAATGAGAAGAGAACACAGAACTGACCCTGAGAGGTTTGAACTGTGTAACATGGATAGAGATGAACCCATCAAAAGCACATGATATGGAGTGTGTCGTTTTAAGATTTCGTCATTTTCACCGTTTGCGTCACTTGATGTTTCCTGTGACGTCGTGACATCAGTGTCGCCAATGATTTCTCAATCTTGTCGCCTTCCAAAGAAAGATAAGATACCGTTATTATAAAATTGGAGGGTTGTTTTTCTTGGGAATGAGAAAAAGGTAAATACGTTGGAGTCTTCGTTATCGTTCCTGGTGTGATAACGTATAATACACCACTGAAATCCCAGAATTTGGCAACTTTTTCCTTAAACTCCTTTACTCCAGTCCAGTGGAACTAACTATTTTTTCTGGCAAACCATTCCATCTATCTATAACCCTGTTAAAAAAATAAGGTTTTCTGCTTTCCCGGTTAAAATGTATGTGCCTTATTCAATTTGAATCTGTGACCCCTCGTTCTACTATCTGTACTAAAGCCCAGACCCTCTGCATTCCCTCTCTCTACCCTCTGTCTAGTATTCTATACAGAAAAATTATTATATTAATTACATTGAATGCATTTTACAAATATGATTATCAAGTTCCATTGAAAGTTAAAAAAATGTGGAACTATTTTTAGGAAAAATCCAGGATTATCTGTGGTAAAATAGCAAAGTGGTATGAGTCTAGAAATAAGTCTAAGGGGCCTGTACCATTTTGCAATCTAAGCACAAGATATAAGTATTCAAGAATATCAAGACATTTCAGTTTTGTAAAGGTTCGAAAACTAGCTTCCATATACTCTATATGAATATGACATGAATAAATTAGAAGAAGGGTGATTTTAACAACTGACAAAATACTTCTATAAAATAACCATTTAAGTAAGTTAGAATAGAAGTACAATTTTCACAAGAAAGTATAATAAACTTTATCCAGATTATACTTTGTTCGGTAGTAAAGATAAGTTCCTAGAAAATGTATAAAATTAAAATGGAGGTTATGAAAGTTAATATTCCATCACAAAAAAATAATTTTGCATTGGAACAACTAAAAAATACCTCAGAAATAGAATATAAGGAAAAATAATGAGATTTCTAAATAAAATATAAAGTAATAAAGTAATAATAAAGCAATATTAATTCGTCTGGCAGGAGGCGATGGTGGCTGCAATAGAAAAGGCGAAGGGAAATGAAAAGCAAGATTTAAGACCTTTTGTACTACCGGGCACCACAAGTAATGAATAATATTTCGTACAAAAATCACTTATACAAAAACGTATGAAAAATTACTTCTTAGCCGCATCAAGTATGTTATAAAGTCTTTTAGGGTATATTGTATTCAAACAAAAGGCTAGTAATTTCAATTACCCAAGAAGTTATTTTGTATTTCCCACATTATTTACTTTCTACCAATGTTGTCATCCTTTAACTTTAAACAAACCATTACTCCAATAAACGCTGAGATATCGAATAAAAGTCCACTCTCCCACAGCAAACAAAAACTATCAGAGTACAGATCAGCAATCCATCTCATCTGCCAGGTTTTAATAAATTAATGTCCCTCTCTCCACTTGTGCAACTGCTAAACAGCGCGAAAACGCGTGTTCCTTTTTTAAACGAAACAACCGTGCACAAAATTCCCAAAGAAAGAAGCAGTGAAAACGCCGCTCTCAGTGAAACGGCCGTTGACAGAAGATATCTCACTTCTCACAGCTTGGCGAATGCTACATTATTCAAATGAGACGTCACAATCGATTGAATTCAATCGATTAAAAGTCACGCATATGCAAATGCGAAACGTAATCGATTCCCGTCGAGAGTGAGAGACGTTTGTTTGCTGAAATTGTAATGGTAAAATGTAATACGCTGACGGTATGCATGCATATCGCGAAGAAAAGAAGTCGACTTTATTTGCGAGCCATTATCATATTAGTTTAATTTTGGAAATTAAATTTCCCGGCGAGATGAAAGCAGGTCGGACTTTGAGAAACATCGATTCGCAATGCAATGTCCAAAGATTTTCGATACTCTACAAGAATAGTCTTATGTATTGAAGTTAAAGATTTTGGGTATGCATGGATTTGGAATAAGTTTTCTTCTTCCTTGAAGATGTAATAATTTTGCTTGTTTTTTTTTAAAAGGAAAATTTTGATATATTTTTTTTAATTGATAGGGGAAAATTAGTTTCTTTTATGTTTTTCTTAAAAAAATTTAAAGAAAAGATAATAATGTATATTTGAAACATATTAGTGAATTTTCAACTATGTAGTATTAATTTTAAGGTGCCTCTATCAAAATCAGTTTTACGCATATTTTATTTTGTTTGTATTGGCATTATCAAATAGTAAATTTCATTAATTCAAACCAGAGGTTAATAGAAATTTTTTAATGATGATATTAAAAGCACAGTGATATTTGCATTATACATAACCATCTAGTACACACCCGAATTGGTGGAGCAAATGTATTAGTCAATCTTATTTTAATAAGGATTATTATGTGTATAAAATTATTTCTTAATAATTTGCTTCAAGTGTTTTATAGTTTTATTTCTTCTTAAGTCATCAGAAAAATTAAATTAATTACATTCTATGCAGTTTTATTTGAAACCCTTCCATCCAGCTGATAAGAGACTCCCAGGCTTACGTAATGGTTAAAACAGCTAGTAAACACGTGAAAAAAAAGAGATATTCTATAAAAGCCTTTTCAGGGAAAAACTGACTTTTCCATTCAATGCCAAGTTGATTAATTAACCTAAAACTACCTTCATATCTAACACCTTGCAAGAAGAAAAGCAGCTTGTATCTGGACGTGCAACGGCCAGAAAAAGGAGCAGCAAGATTTATGTAAGAGCGACCCGGTCGTTCTACCCAGAAGAATAAACCTGCTAACGGAAATCGTTTATAGCCCTTTTGGAAAAGCGCTATAGCCCGTGCCTCAATTTGGATCCCTCTCTTCCTTTTTGTTTCAGAAATTACTTCCTCAAATTAGTGGCAGCAATAAATCAAGCACGTTATCTATCAATCATTTGCCGCTCGGAGCCAACAAATGATACCGCCGTTCGCATCATCTTTCATTGACCACGTAAACAATAAAAAAGCAGGTGTTGGTACAGAGAGAGAATGGGCCAAAAGATAAATATTTCTGGGATCAGACTTTCGCATGCCGGCCATTTCGTTAATTATTGTTCTTGGAGGATAATGCTGAGCAGCTTACCTGGATTTGGAATTGATTCCTTGTGTGTGTACAAACAATAATACTACAGACCCCTAATAATGAAGATGATTTATACGCAATGTGTGCTAAGATGTTTCGGAAGATAGGGAAACTACGTGGAGTGGCAGCCGTTCTTGTTTCTATTGTGTTCATGTCTGGTTTCCTATTTCTTATGCATTGCACAACATACGTTACTTATAGTTATTACTGGCAATAATTTTCTGGACTTTTTTTTAACTTTGAAATTTTCCTGTTTTCAACTTAAAACTAAACTCTTTAAAGAATGCCAAAGGTTAAGAAAATTCAGTGAAATAAGACTTTAAGCTAAGGTTATAACTCAAGTATTCAATATTTATAAGTTAGTAGAGAAGCGTACTTGGAAGCCTTGGTTCCCAGATTTAGTCGTAAGACTACAATTTTTCCATACTAAAAAGTTATGATTTGCTGCTTGATCTAGAATTCTGGAAAAATTTGCAGTTTCTTTGAAGTAATCAACAGTGTACTAGGTTTCGTACACAGACTTCCTTATGTTTCCTATTCAAGTAATCGATTTTGTTCATAATATATTGATAAAGGAAAAGAGGGATTTTAATAAATAAGAGAAAGATTTCTTTATTTTAAGATTGGAACAAAGGGCAAAAATCAAAAGGGAAAAGGAATACTATTCAAGGTATGATAAAAGTCGGGGGGAATCGAATGGTATAGAATAAAATATGTGCTTTTCATAAAACAGTGCTTTTCAATAAACATTTTTCAAAGTGATCAGAAATCCAAATGTTTCGATTTCTGTTTCGATTCGATTTCTGTAGTCAACATTACACCGATGAGAGCGTAAGATTAAAAATCATGAATTGGGCCCTAAGCACAAAAAAAAAACTTTATTCTAGTTCTGTTAAAACGTTAATTTGATCAAGCACAAATCCTTCCCTTAAAACCCTTTTGTTAATCATACATGCATTTATTTTATGGCACACTTTTTTAAAAATTGTTCGCCCTATCTAGTCGGCCATCTTGAGACCCTTTGTCAGAATCACTATTAAAAACTGTGACTTGTAATAACGGAAAAATCAATGATCTCTTGAGGTAAAAAAACGTAATCGAAAAGTATACCCAAAGTAGACACCTGGAAAGTGATTAAACATGTGGAGGCGAGACACGAACCCATTTCCCGGCAGATGTCCCCATAGTGTGATTTCACTAACTCACGCGGTCGACCGTCATTTTCATTCTCTCTTAGGGTCATTTGCGACTGCGTTTCTTTAAGAATAAAAAAAAACTTTCCTAAGTCTTAGATACAGAGATTGACTAAATGACCTGTCTTTGTAGTTTAATACATGTTTTGTTAAGGTTTTTATCATTTTTATAAAAGGTGTTCATCCCTGTATGTTGTCGTGTTGTTTTCAATGAAGTCTTCCCACTCAAAGCAGTCTATATCAACCCTTAGTATGCGAATGAAGTTTTCAAAAGACTCGACGGAATTTTAAAGTTGGTAGTTAGACCGTAAAAGATTACTAGCAATTTTATTATATATAGGACATAAAATACTTCGAAAAGCGTAGGAAACTATTCTCTATTTGTTTCTCTTATTCTCCCTGTCAGTTTTCAAAATTAAAAAATATTTCATGACATAGACGACCATGAGACGAACGTAAAAGTACAGAATAGGTACTTCTTAATATTTGTTTTCTTTAGAATAAAACCATACATCTCCATTAAGCTATTTAATTTATCCAATTTCAAAGCTAATGCCATAAGTTTCCAAAATCGATTTGTTTAGTAGTTTCCTTAGGTATAACTAACTGCCTTACTTTTTTTTTGTTTCAAGGGAGCTTAAGGAAATGAAAACGAAATGGCTGTCATAATTCTCCATCTTAAGAATGTTTGATCGAAGCCCCAGCATGTACACGTCTGAGAAATTAATTTCTCCAAGGTTTTAAACTTCATTACTTTTCAGTTAACATGGTTGTTAATGTCTCCTCTAGTGTGCTCAAGATGTTGTTTAATGGCGAATCTGTCCCCATTTTGATAAATGTAGCAACTCTTAATCTAAGGAATGTCTGTCTTTAGTACACTCAAGGGTGTTGCGAATAATTAAGATTTAAAGATCTTAACATTTTGGAAATGTTTTATGTAGAGGGGTTATCTGTTCCGTTCTAGTATGTTAAGGAAATAAAGTGACCATGTTTGAATTTGTGATTTTAATGAAATACTTCGAAATGAGTTATTTAATGGAATCGTTGTTTTTAATGTAAAAATCCTTTTTTTTTTAATTTTTTTTTTAACGTTAATGAAATTTTGGCCTTAGTGTTAAACTTCCATATTAAAAAGGTATATAATTCAAAAATGCAATCAACAAAAGCTTAAAGTTAAAAGGAATTAACATTTTTACTTATAGTATCATTTTAGTCTTCGATCTTCTTTTAGTTATGTATTTCCTAATAATAAATCTTAACAACTGATAGACATAAAAAGGTTTCTTGGGAAAGAGATTAGCAATGACATTTAATGTAACCAAAATGGGATTTGTGAAAATATGATTTATCAAGTGCATTGTGCAGCTAAAACAATCTAGATTATTTTATCTTAATAAAGGTATTTTTATCACGCGAATATAAAAACCAAATCGCTAAAACAACCTATCTTTTAGTTGATAGAGTTAGTTTTCCATATCATTTAAAGCTGCGTTTCCCTACAATAGAACGTTTTATTCTCCGTAAACACCCAACAAACATTCATTTTATGCCAGATCGTCAACCTCGGAGTCAACTCACCCACATTCGATTTCCATAAATAATAGAAAATCGATTCTTCGAAATATCGGATGAAAAGTGACCCTCGGTCAGTACCGCGGTCACGTCCTCGGAGAGAATAGCTGGATGAGAACGCACGAGGGGGAGGAGGGGAATCATCATCCCCGGAACACGCCGGATAGAAATTCCGAAGGTTAGAGAAAGATAGCTTTTTTCATATATATTTATATAATGTATAATGGAAGATAGGATGGATGTAATTGAAGTCATGGCACGTGTATCCATAAGTCGCCGAAAACCCAAGTGGTGATGCTTATGAATTTTTTTGTGGATATACCGTGTGGCATGGTTTATGGGGTATTTCTTTCGAGAGGTGAAGGTTCCTTTTCGATTTGGGTTTTGGAATTCAAGTGCGAGTTTTTCGAATTTTCTGGGAGAGTAAAGAAAGTTGGTATTTTTTTCCTTCTCAAAGAATGGTGGGGTAGATGTGATGGAGAGTTCCCCAATGCCCTTTTAAAACTTTTAAGGGGGATATAAAATTTGTGGTGACTAGGAACTAGTGCATTTATTCAATAAAAAAGATAGTAATTTTGTTCGTGGTTTAAAAAATATTTTGCGTTTAGAAACATAAAAATGTATAAAAAATCCGTTATGATTTGTAGGATGAATAAATTTAAAATACTCCGTTTAGTCAAATTATCCTTGTTTTAAGAAAGTGAAATTAAGTCTTCTATGATGCAAACAAAATCATCCCTCCTAACCATTAATATAAAGTAAGTTACAACTCTGTGCGATTCAATGTCAACTGCTTTTCTTAGTTTCATATTGAAGAAACAAAAAGTATGTAAAGAAAGAGCTGTTCCATTGATGTGTGTTAAGAGGACAATGGTACCCAAAGGGGTTCAAAGGGATAAATGTCCCCTAAGATTCTATCTTGAAATGGAAATAGTTTTAATATATTAAAAGAAATATACAACAATTTAGCAACAGGATCAACAAAAACAGCAAGTCTATTAGATTTAAAAATTAATAACTGATTATAGAATTTTCCTTTTAATATAGAACTTTGTTTAGTATTTAATAATAAAAAGAGAATCGACAGATGATGAGAACGTGCTCTTTCCATTCATTCGTTAAATTTACACGAGTATAATGGTTTTAAAATATCACATTACTTTTATCCTTTGTGATGTTTGAGTTTAATTTTAAAACTGAAGTTTCGTCAAGCATAACCAATATTAATGTAATCAAGGGAGGCAAATTTGTTCGATAAATAAAAAACTTCTTTGAATTTAAATTGTAATGTGGGTTTTATTTTCTCAACTATTAAATCTCATTACGTTTGTATTCGTGTAAATAGGTATTACCTTTTAAAAGTAGATTATTTCTATACAGTATTTATTTTAAAAACAATATATTATAAACCATATTATGTTAATCGTCATATTTTCCACCTTTGAATCGTCATATTTTCCATATCGAAATTGAAGTGAGTGATTTCCTTGTTAAAAATATCTTCTTAGTCTGGTCGTCTTCTCACCCAAAAGGCGATAATTTGCCATTTGCGGCACCTCATCCTTGCCTTAGCGGGAGCAATATTCGAATCGCATTGACTTTTTCTGGGGAAGTCATTAATCAAGAAAGCAATGATTCATACGCATGCTCCCTCGAATTTTCCGATTATTTGGAATTCGGAGTACTCACACAGGGAGCATCGCATAGGTGACTGGAGGGGTAATAACGAGGTCTATTCATAAAATGTTCTCTTCTCTACCGAAAACGATCTTTTGTCTTTCTCTTCTACTGATCATTTCGCTTCGTGATTTTGAGTTGGGCAATATTTTTAGTCGGAAGTTTTCTTCAGATTTTTGTTTTTCCTGGAGTGAGAGACATTAATTTTCGCGTTTTCTGTTTATGGTTGATCGCGAAAGGAGTGTTGAAGAGAACGGGATAGTTCCGAAATCTTACAGAAAGCGACACTCCTGCCATCTGTTGGTGAAGTAGCTGAACCGCGAGAGCAAAAAAAATGGAAGGAAGAAGATGATTTGAAAACTTTGGGAGAATTTTCTTCAGTATTCTAAATGTGATTTGTTAATCATTTTTTAATCCTCGGATTGGTGTTAATAAGGAATTATAATAATAATTATGAATTTAATTACATTCATTACAGTAGTTAAAGTAAGTTAAATGTCACATTTGTGTTAATTATCTTATCTCCTCTATATAGATGGAAAACGCGGATTAAGGTAAATTTAATCAGTAAAGAAATAGCTTCACTTAAATTCAAGTGCGAAAAAGCATGTAATCGTTATAAGAATATGTAAAATAAAACGCCCATGTTATAAATACAATTATTACCCTTATTGACATAAAAATTATTTAATAATGCAAAAAAAAATTAACCTAAAGCTTAATTTCATTGAATTTTTAATTACTTTTTTAAAAGAGAGAATGGATTCTCAACAAAGGCGACACATTTGAAAACTAAAACGGATATTATTCCTTCCACCGTCCAATTTTTCAATCAAACCGTCCCAATGTTTCCATCAGATTCAATGGCAATCTCGGGGGGTATAGGACTCAAAGGGTTAAGATAGGAAATTACTTTGATCCGAATAATGGTTTAATTACACTTGATTAGTATCACAAAATTTCTCAACTTGGAGAAGAGGCAATCATAAAAAAATGGTTTTTCCTCCTGTAACCCATGCAACATCTTAATCTGAATACCCTCTATAACTGACAATACGATGATGGATTGGTTTAACCTAACTTCTACTTCTTCGAAAACCTTCAAGCATTTTGATGAGCCTCAAGCCCCAAGGAGAAACTCTTTCGTAATCATCACCTTTATGGAATTTACATTGCAAATCAAGAGAGTTTAAGAATATTTCAGTCGAACTATTCTTTACTGCCTTCGCTTTGACTTGACGCAATACTTCAAATAGAATTTTAGATTGAGTGATCGGTTAAATAGTTAAAAATATTCCATCGCGGAATATATTTCGAAGGGGTGCGTTAACCTTACAGAAGCCACTTCAATAGTTCTTTCAAAAAGTTTGAAAAGAAATTTACATTGAGGGTTTAATAATTTAAAAAACGTAGGCAGAAAAATAAATATGTTTTCCTAAAATGAGGCGATGCATTTCCTTTTAATTTTATGCGTGTGTAGTATGAGTAAGTAGTGTGATATTCTCATATTGATATGAGATGGGGAAAGCGCAGTCGGGTAAAAAAACGCAGCGGTTTTTTGCCCTCCATCACATGGACACATGCATCATAAGCTATCCTCACAGACTGTCATTATTATTTTCATACATTCTGTATTTTGTTTATCAGTTAAAATGTGTTTTTTAAATAGCATTTAATTGAATCGTCAGTTAGAAAAAGGAAATAAGTCCAAAAGCGAAGTTTTGAGAAAATCGAAAAAAAATCTATATAAGTAATGCAATTTTTATCCTATAGCCACCAAATTTTTTCAGGAAATTCATGACACTGTTAAGAATACAGAACAATCATCTAAAAAATTATAAGTGTATTTAAAAATGTTTTACAGATAAAAAAATAAAGAGGATGGACTTATTCCCTTCTTCACCTTCAGATTCAAATTTTAGCTGAACAAAAATCTTAAAAACCACTTAAATTATATTTCTGCTTAGTTCACAGTACAAAAGTGGAAGATAGAAAGATTAAGACTAAAAAAATTAAAAATTATCATGAGACTGCGTCATTAAGGCGCTATCAATGGAGTAAAACATTCATTGGTTAAAAAAAAAAGAAAGAAAAAACGCTTTTGAATTGGTTACAGGCCAAAGAATAAGAAAAGAAAGACAAATTAAGATAAATTTCAAATTTAATACAAAAATACAATGAATGGATATCGATTTTGAAATTCAAGGGGCTATATCTGCAGATAGGGGGTAGTTATTTTTTTCCTCTTTACACTCATGTGTAGAGCGGAGCTTGGAGCTAATAACACAAGAAAATCACACCCAAAATTTGCGTATGGCTTTACAATAACAACTTCTCAAAGTGTCGTTTGATATCATAAAAGCGTTTGTTTACAATCACATAAATTATTTTTTTATGAATTAATTGTTGCCAGCGGCTTATATTCAACTGATTAAGCTACATTTAATTCGATTAAATTAATTTATCCAAGAGATTTTCCTTCGTTAACTATTGTATTCTGTTATTTAATACAGAGAAGCTTTGTATGCAATAACACGATTATCTATAACAGGATTTCCCTGCGAAAATTACAGGGACTTTCTGGTAGCAAATTTAACAGAATTTTGTTTAAAAACAACAGTTTTTTTACAGTGTACGTCACTTTCACTTTTAACATTTTTTAATAAATTAAATGATAGGAGGAGCTTAAAACGACAAAAAGAAAAAAAAATACCACTTTATTTCCTTTACAATAAAAAAAAATGTACTTTAGATGAAAGCGGCGAAAGAGCCCCAACATCAATTTACATTACAACCTCAACATTAAAAAAAGATCAGACACCGCACTCAGGAATTCCCGAGGGGTCAAAAATCTGTCCGTTCCGAGTATTCCAGGTGCACTTCTCCCCTCAATCGAATCCCTCACCCTTTCGCAGAAAAAGGCCTCCAGACACCCCTTCCCGGAATGGAATGCACTGGCAGACGGCTATTGACCCGAAACTACAACCAAACGTCCGCTTGCTTCAGCACTCGTAGACGGCATAGAGGGCCGTTTCAGCGAAAAATCAGGAACATATTTGCCGTCATCTCTTTTCCTACTCTCTTTTCCCCATCTCTCTTTTTTCCTATTTTTTCTTAGAGAAATGAATGCCTGCTGAACGATAAAATCTTTAAAATTGTTTCGAACGATTTTTTTTTTGGTAATCTGTTCTGGACAGTTACATTTTTTTTTAGTTAGATACAATTGAAAACTAATAGTCAAAAATAAAATACGATATCAAAAACTGACTAACATTCATTAATATAAATACAAAAAATTACGTACACCAAATTATTATCCTAGACCTAGATGATAGGTTGAAGAAATTTATTCCGAAGCTATTTTAAAAGAAAAAGATATTTTCCTTTAAATTAAATATAGACGTAATTGGGAATTTTTAATATACTCGAAATGTTTTAAAACTTGTATCACGGACCTGACATTAAAGTAGGGAAAAAATATTAATTTAAATATTGAAATATCAAAAAAGTAACACAAAGTATTGAAAAGTATGTAAATGCGAAAACTAATGAACGATTTATTCTTCAGAAGTTCTTAGTAAGAAGCTTATTTAATTCAATCACTAACGTTAACTTCAGATCATTGAAATACCTTCAGTTTAAGTACTTCTTTTCAAATCGATTTCCTATGTTCAGTTTTAAAACAATAGCTGAATATATTATCCTTCGTTTTAAATGAGAATTCCATTGGTATTCAATTCAATATAAAAATTTAGATTACGAACCATTTTTAAATCTATGTTAACGTAAAAAAAGGTGGAAAATATTGATAACTTAAAATATTTTAATAATTAGACTAAAATGTAATTTTTAAATGATTTTCTGATATAGATCAATCTTATATTTATCAATGTGTCGTCTTTTCACCTATATGTAAACAATTAATGTAATCATTTATGTTTAAACTAAAATATTGATGCATTTCTGTATTTATTCAGATAATTATAAGACGCTTTTAATTTAAAATTAAAACTAAGTTAAAATTTCTGAACAAATTAAAAACATATTTTACTACATTATAATAACAAAAAATTATATTCTAAGCAATAAATTTTAAAGGAAGGTTTAATTTTAAAGGAAGAAAAACATTCAATTTGAAAAAAACTTCAAGGTTAAATAATCTCAATATAATACAATTAAAAAAAAGCATGGTATTAAAATTATGAAAATGGGAATACTACTGAACTTTCTAAAGTTATGTATATAAAAAAAAAACTTTATTATTCGAAAGTCCTTTTTAGCTTATTTAATTCTGTCAATATATACTTCATTTTAGGATATAAAATGTAGGTATACTGATTTTTCTTGTTTTCTTTATAAAAGGAGGTCAAATAATACAATTTTCTCTAAATTTATTAGGATTACGTAATTCATATTAGGGAACCAAAAATTTTATTTATATAATAGTAAAATCTATAGAAAAAATATAGTTTTCTGAAAGTTAAACTGCTTGTTAATGATAAAATTAGTTCCAAACTAGTAATTTAAATTCTAATAACCTCATTTCTACATTAATAGAAAACAATTTAGAATTAATTAGATTTTTCTTTCATCTGTTAGATTTGGATTCAATCAATAATACACCGCTACTACAAAGATGCAGGAAAAAAAAAGAAATAACGGTCAACGAAATAACCATTCTTATGACTCCTAAGTAAATCCTAGCTAAACGAAAATTTTGTTATTGAGTTTCTTCATTAAGGGGTAGAAATTTCATCAATGTTGGAGAATGCCCAGGTATTCCCGAAGAAGGCGTAAAGAAATATATTCCTCTTTTAAACTAATATTGATATTATTTAAGGTATTCATGTTATTGTGTGGGCTTAAAAACCGCAACATATCCACATTACCAATCTGCCTTGCGAAAACCGCAAGCCCCTGCAACGGAATTTGCAAACAACAACCAATCCTCTTGAATACCAAACGATAATAACCATTCTAAATCGGTTGAAGCGGATGTGGCATTCGTTTTTAATTCTCTCCCAGCCACAAGCCTTCTGTCACCGAATTCATTTGCGGCTCCCTGCGTTCCGGCGCCCAGGTATACCGACATCGGCACCACCTGTCAAATAAATTGACCCCTGCGGCCTCACTCAAAGACGACCACTTGGTGGGTTCTCCACAACAAAAACTCCTTTTTTATATTTCTGAGGTTTTCCTGGAATGCAGCTGCTTCGTATGAGTGTAGCAATAGTAAATTCTTCAATTTTAATTTTGGATCAGAAGATATCTTAAAATTTATTATTAAAATAATTAGAGCAGTTAGGTTTTTGGTTTCATTTGCGTATGTACCACTCATTAATAGCCTTAGGGATAGTATTTTCATTGATTTATATCCTAAATAAAAATTAGGATAGATTAATAAATTAGACTAATTAAATAAAAATTAGTCTGATATCTGATACATGCAGTTCTGGGAATCACAAGTAAAATACTCTATTGAATGCAGTAACCATTTAACTCTATCAGAATTTATAAAAATTAATAAAATATATCTTTTTACAAGTATAACTATAAAGAACTTGAGTTATTTTGATTTTACTTTAAAGAAAGTTTGGAATTAACGGTACATTTAAGCATTAAAATAGGATCTATTAAATGTGTTATATCAAATGAAAATAATGTAACATTTTGCCATATACTGCAATCTATAAAGAGTCAAATGACAACGCTTTAAAATATTCTATGACTTAAATGCTTAATTTTTTGAAGGAAATATCGAATAACACAAGTTTATCTATCTTATGTTAGTTTAAATTAAGAATTCAACTATAAACAGTTATGCATTTATTTTTCTCAAGAAAGATCTTTTCCACAGTAAAAAAAAATAATAAGTTTTAACATTTGAAACATTTTTAATTTTAGGTCTTTCTACCTTCTTCAGTTATTTTAACCCATTTTAATTTAGGGGTCTACTTAAAGGTGATAGAGGTCAAATGTATGTGCTTCAGGTTATTTTCCAGACAAATCAATGTACCGTTAGACCAGCACAGACAGTGATTTTAGCAGACAGCAAAAGACCGCAGACGTGTCTGGAAACTAGTAGACGCTGTCCTTATAGTGCACTTATGGAATTTTCTGAATCAATTCAAATGGTTAGCACACAATTACCAAACAATCAAGTAATGTGCACTTAAATTGTTGGGTAAATAATTTGATTGAGAATACTGAACCTCCTCGATTTGTTTGAGTTAGTACTTCAACAGATATTGCAAGATTCGATTTACGTAACTTAACTCTAACACAGCGAGTTTTTAATAAGTGATGATTTAAAATAATTTGTTTGAGTAGCAAAAGAAAATTGCCATAGTTAGTATTGCACGCGTTACTTTGGATTGTTTGTAATATGGAGCTTACTGGCAAAGTGATTAATCGGGCATTATTAATAATGCCCGGAGTGGAGGCGGGCAAAGTGATAAATTTCATTCATAAATGCCATTGAATTTATCACATTGCCCGCTTCCTCTTCGGGCATTATTAATAATGCCCAATTTATCACAATGCCCGTAACATATATACTTGATAGATAAGAAATGCCTACATTTTATCGTTATTTATGAAAAGGCAAAAATGAATAAACTGCATTTTGTATGAAATAGTATAACCAAATATTTTGGTTAAAGTATCCCACAAAACTTCAAGACACAAAACTTTACATGATGAATATAATGACTTGCGTTTCAATAAAAAGTATTAGTTGCAGTCCTTTACATTGATTTAAGCAGCAAAGTTTCACTTCGACAAATTTTAGGAATAATACTCGGTTTCTTTGTAACTTTAAGCAACCAAAATTTAAAAAGGCCAAAGCTAGACCTTTATTTCGGGTGGGGTTAGCCCAAATATTTTGCAAGGCCTCTTTTTACGTGTTTATGATAATGTCAAATTTGAATCTTCAGATACGAAGGGGGTTCGATGGTCCTTCCTAAGAATATTTTCTGAAATTTAACACCATAAAATAGCATTTTAACTCATTATTGGACATTATGGGACCTTTAGGTGATGTAGTGTTAGAGGGCTTTGAACCCTCATTCTCCCCCTGGTACGACCGTGGAGAGAAATGTAAAACATGAATCTCCAGGATGTTTTCAAAGTATGTTTTTAAGTCTCAATAGTGATTTAAATCTAAATACACAAGCAGTCGACAATCATTTTCTTTAAATACCGCTTTAATATGATATCATATTCCTGTCTTAGATACTTACCAATAAATAGAATGTAACCTATTGATAGACTTGATACAATGAAACCAAAACCAACTAACCTGTCAGTTTCCAAAAATCCAGACCCTGTCTTCTCTTCAGCTATGCCAGAAATGACCACCTTTTCCCAACAGTCCATCTATAAAACCCATACTTCTAGCACAAGTTCTGCCCCCTGATTGGTCCGCACAGGAATATCCCAACACCGTCACAACACACACATACCACTCCCCTTTTCGCATTGGCACTTTTGACAAACTTTTTTTACCCCTCCTCATAAATGCATTTTTATAAGCCCTGATCCTCAGAAACCGGCACCCATAGAGCTTCACCGTCGCAGGAATCCCTACAAAGTCCTTAAACAGAATTACTGCTCGCCAGGTATTACAAAAAGGCCCCGCGCGCGCCTGTCCCCAAAAAAATCCCAAAGCAGTGCTTAATCCGACACGAACTGTGGTAGGGCTGAGACTTTCCAGTCTTGCGTCAGCGATTTGCTAAGCCTAATCTCCAAATACTCTTTCCCTTACGCGTTCGAACGGCTATTCTAATTCTCTCTCTTTTTTTCTTTTGTTTCAGTCGCGTGTCTGAATTCGGATCGTTTAATCTTTAGATAAAATTACCCCTTTTTTTCGAAGCCCCGCATGAGACCCTCGACATCTGCCCCAAAAGACATACTCCGATGAAACAGATTGTTGACCTGCCAGCTGGTCAGTCGGGAAGAATACAACGGTGGGTTTATTTGTACACAGAGGGCTAAAGGGTGCAGATACCCCATAAAAGGGTTATGGGAGTATGCGAGGGGGTTAATAGGATGAGCCATTTGGTGGGCATCCCCATGCAAATGGTGGGATAAAAGAGTGTCGGGGAGGGTAAGTCCCTGTTCTGGTGCCCCGTTACATGGGGAGGAGTGTTGTCGGGTTTTTAAGTGGGTGTTTTCCTTCCGTTTGGGGGTTGGTGTTAGAGGGGTTCTGTTGATGTCGAGTGTTGGGGCTTGTTTGAAAGTAAAATCAAGTGGTTATGTGAGATATAACTCCATTGAATCATGTTTTTGTGTAGCGTTATCCAGCATTTTGCCAGCTTATTTTTGTGAGCTTTTGTAGTTTTTCTGTTTTTTCTTTGCGTAATTCATGTAATACTTTCTCTTAGCCTGGACGGGATTTTTTATATCCCCTCGGTGTATCATATGTTTTTTTCAGTATTCATTTTACATTTTTAATTTTATTTTTGTTAATATATCCATCGATACTTTGATATTACTTCATCTTTCAAATAATTCAGTCGAAAGAGGATTTATTTCTAATACATCCAAATAGTCAAATAGGATGAATGATATAACCTTTGAGAAATAAGAGTAAAATGAAGCTTCTCACCAAAAATCTGCAAAATGTGTCGAAACCTGTTGTGATGTTTTGAAACAATAACCATAACATCATAACCCCTTATCACAGATTAATATTCTTGGTAAATTATTTATCCCTTCGGCTTAGTTCCTGATGCTGGGTATGATCTATAGTATTAAAAATTTAAATTTTAAAATAAAAAAAACTTTATTAAATTATTATTTTTTCCAAGACTTTTACCCTTTAATTGTACAATCTTTTTTTGATTGATCCTTTTTTGTTCAATGAAATAGGGTTCAATTAAGCCATTTTTAGAATATGCTTTTCTATGAGTTGTTGTTTCATGTAATTTTCGATATAAAATTTTTGCATAAATTTTAGTTGAGGTAGATAAACTACGCCAAAATCACAATAAATCCATACTCGTCATTATTCTTCAGTCTCATAAGGATATTTTTGGAAAAGTAATGGTAAAAAGTGTCTGGGTAATGATGAAAATGACTCTCGAGTTATGATGAAATAATTGGAAATTCTAGCTGTGTTTGCAGAATTAAAGATACATATTTAACAAAGATACTGTAGAAATATTCAAGGTTGAATAAGATAAAAGTTTCTCAGGAAGGAATAATTACGAAGCCAATAGGGGGAAAATTAAAACCGTCTTTATAAATAATTATTTAAAACTTTTCACTATTAATGACTAAATTTGTTCTTCTTCGTCAATTCTTTCTTTTTTACTCAAATAAAAAAGTCATTTTTGAAAGGAAAGTAATTAGGGTGTAGTCAAAAATTAGAATAAAGTCAAAACTAAATATTGCATAGAAATATTAAATATTTAATTAATGCACATCGTTTTCAGCATTTAAAATTCGAAAAATTTAAATATTCAACCGCCAGAAATATTTGCCAAGAGTTTTTCTCTGTAATAATCCTCTAAAACCCCTCAATTCTTCCGAAAACAAACGTATTTGCATTAGTTTTCCACCCGAAATAACATCAACCCTTTTAACCCACTTTTTAGAATCCTCTCAAATGCATTCGCTCCAAAAGCCCCATTCAAAACCACTCTCCTATTGAATCTCTCCGTAACTCTCCCACACATTTTTATTGCTTTATAATGAAGGTAATAGAGCCGCAATAGAGTCAGCCCCTCCCGCCTTCCCCCCACCCGCAGACTCTTTGGACTGCTCTTCCCAGTGTTTTGGAAGTATCGTGCAACGTCTCAGAATCGTCTCCACACACACGCTATCGCCCTAGCAACCGGAGGAGCAAGAGCTAGTTGCCATGGCAACGGGAAAGATCTTTTATCTTGCTGCTGGCTTTTACAGTGCGAAGATCGCGTGCTTTGAGCGCCATCTAGTAACAGACAGGGGCACTCTAGTGAGAAGATGGAGAGCTGTGTGACGTATAGGGATGTAAATAAACCAGTTGAGGGAATTGGAACGTGGCTTATTTGATTCGCTTTATTTTTCTATATGCTTCTTTTGTGTACAAATCAAGTTCACTGAAAGATTGCTTTTAAAATTAAAGTTATAATAAAGGGTGAAAAAAAAATGCAGTTTTTTAAGTTATCAATCAAATTTTACAAATTTCTGTCTTGAGAAATGCCTAATTTCATCCTACAATTATGTGCATCACTAAATTTAATCAGCTTAAAATAAATCAGCATTGATACTCTAATGAAACCAAGGAATTTGTTTGAAATGTTTCTGGGTAAAAAAGTTCCAGTTAGATTGTTTACACCTCTATATGTATGAA
This sequence comes from Tetragnatha montana, assembly GCA_963680715.1. NCBI lineage: Eukaryota > Metazoa > Arthropoda > Arachnida > Araneae > Tetragnathidae > Tetragnatha > Tetragnatha montana. The sequence continues at coordinate 45,305,418 of OY796675.1, forward strand.
ATGGGTTTGTTCAAAACTTTTAAACACTTCCACTTCCACTTTATTTTCCACTTCCATGTAGTACTAAATTTTCAATGTAACCCTCCTTTTAGTAAAACATTTTAATTTAATTAGGAAAAAACTGTAGGACTTACAGTAGGGTGGAGCGAAAAACCTTCTTTTGGAAATTGAAAACGCCTGTGGTGGGAATAGGTGCCTTTTATGATAAAAACTATGAATTCAAAACTTGAGTTCGATCAATTAATATCTTCAGGTTCCACATTCACGTTGAAATTTCGAAATTTCATCAAATTTTACACAAAAATCCTCATGTAAATGGATTTTTTGTCTGTATGATGGAAATAAAATTTATTTATTTATTTATTTATTTAAAAATGATTATAAACGATTCCCACACAATTTTAGCTCAATTTTCAAACCATAGCTGGTTAAGTTTATATTCTTATGATGCCAAGTAACAGTTTGAGACTTTCCATGGATCTGAAATGGATGAAATTTCCAATTTTTTAAGCCCCAAATAAGGGTGCATGCCATTAAAATAGGCTAGCAAGCGAAAACGAAATTTTTGAATATCGGCGCCAAATAGAGATCAAAAGTTGCGTATTACCTTGCTTGTTCAAGGAAAAATAATAAAAAAATTCGTAAAAAATAATTCAGAAGTGTTTTGGCCCTAGAATTTGAAAAAAATGATATTTTGCCTAGCGCGTAATGGGTAAAGTTTTAATCATTCAAATTTAAGTTTTAAATGTTCTAATAACCTTAGTTTGATTTCTAAGTGGTCAATAAGATAGTGGCCAATAGTGGTTTTTGAAATATATATTATTAAGTTGTTTAAAATCAAGCTAACAGCCTAGAATCGCAAATTTGGATGAAAACAATTTTGAAAAGCCAAAAATTTATAAATGTGAAGTTCAAATATTTTATTTAGACTGCACTACACATTCTTGTTTACGTAAAATGCTTTTCAAACCCTAAGCAACCCTAAGTTTAAATTTTTTAGGAAAAACAGATGAAAAAAAAGTTATATTGCACTAGAGGAATTTTATTCCAAACTTTTACCAAAACTTACTTTTTATAATTAAAATATTATAATTAAAATGGAGGAATTGACAAAAAATATTATGATTTGTGTTAGATATAATAAGGAAAACAATTAGGAAAAAATTATAAGTAATTTTAATACTTATCTGAAAAAGTAAACATAAATAAGTATAAAAATTACCTTTTCTCTCATTTGGCATTTCTAAGCTGTATGCCTAAACTCAAATCGCTGTTCAAAACCCTTATACATATTTTTTTGACCATTCAGAAACCAATATCAGGTAACTATAAGCTTTTACATCATTTAAAACTTAAATTTGAATGATTATGCCTTTTTCCATTATGCGCTAAGCAAAATATCAATTTTTTCAATTTCTAGGGCCAAAACACTTCTGAATTATTTTTTAAGAATTTTTGTATTATTTTTCTTTGAACAAGCAAGGTAATACGCAACTTTTGAGCTCTATTTGGCGCCGATATTCAAAAATTTAGTTTTCGCTTGCTAGCCTATTTTAATGGCATGCGCCCTTATTTGGGGCTTAAAAAATTGGAAATTTCATCCATTTCAGATCCATGGAAAGTCTCAAACTGTTATTTGGCATCATAAGAATATAAACTTAACCAGCTATGGTTTGAAAATTGAGCTAAAATTGTGTGGGAATCGTTTATAATCATTTTTGTGTAAAATTTGATGAAATTTCGAAATTTCAACGTGAATGTGGAACCTGAAGATATTAATTGATCGAACTCAAGTTTTGAATTTATAGGTTTTATCCTAAATGGCACCTTTTCCCACCACAGGCGTTTTCAATTTCTGAAATTGGTTATTTTTTGCTAGTTTCGCTCCACCCTAACTTACAGTTGGAAGGAAACATTTTTGAACTTACTATTAATATTTAAACTCTAATATAATTGTAGTGCTAAAATCATGATTTTTTGACACATTCTTTGAAACCAAGGAAAAAAATCATGTCAAAATCTCGTAATATTTATACAAGGAGTATGAAATGCTTAAGTACTTTTTATATTTAAATCTTATAGTGAATTTTTGAGGAACAATATACTTTTTCAAAAGAGAAAAAGCTTCATTTTCATCATATCATTTACAAAATTTATTTTAGTACACAGTAATCTAGTTAATGGGGAAGGGGTAGGTACTATTAAATTTGCTACAATACAAAAACTTTCAAAGTATCTTTATCATCTTTTTTAAACTTACTTTTTTCAATAAGGTTAAATTTTATTTTCAAATTTAAAACACTCAACACTCACAAACATTATTAAGGTGTTTTTAAGCTTTCCGGTCAACCACATTTCCCATAAACTTTTAAATATGTTTTTATAAAAATTTGTTTCCATGCCATTAGATATTTTTTTTTCTTTGGCTATGTTATCCCAACAGTTTTTTTTTTGCCTGCTAAATCAATAATTATCATGGAAATCTAGTTTTTTAAAATTCTTCTTTAATAAAAAAATAGAACAAATAAAAAATAATAATTAACCAAATTAACAACTTATGTGATTTTTAAAGTTAGTAGAAATATGTCGATATTTTTTCATGTTATTAATTTTCTATAAAAAATGAAATCTATACTCGACAGCCCAACGTTTCCTGTACGTCACTACACGGAAGGAGAAAATAAGTAAACACAAAGCCTGTTGGGTTGCTAGGAGGAGTTTCGGTACGCAAATCGTGATATAAAGACGCTATATACATGGGTATAATGCATATAGCATATATATAATGCATGGGTTTAACAAAATAATCATATATTTTTGAATTGACGTTCTTCATTTCACTCAATTCAGACACTGCGATGGGAACTACCTTATGTTTTTTAGTATAGCACAGGGTCAACTAACATTGCTGTCTATGTACAGTGGGGTTGGGTGGGGTAAAATGGTTGTAGGGATTTTAACCGTTTATATTTATAAAATTTAATGGGTTTTGGAATGCTGATTTTTCTTGAACCTTAATATCAATCAGCATGCCAACAAATTTTACATGTTATAAATAAATATTCGGTTAAAATCTATATAACCATTTTACCCCACCTGACCCTATTCAATCAACATGAAGCTTAAGAAAATAATCGAAATTAAGATATTTTGTGTAAATAAGAACAGTCCAATATTTAATGGGAACATTCATGTCTATCACCATCAACGGCGCTAAAGGGAACATTATACCCACGTCCAAGAAAACGACGCATAACTTAAGCCAGCTGGACTCATATCCCATTTGGCCGGACCTCCACATATCTTCATTGCGCCCTCAATTGCATTACCCCATACGTCCGGGAAGTGGCCGGAGAATTATTCCCTGCATTAACCGGACGCCTTCCATCCGTCTTCCGAAAAAAATAACGGCCTAAGAGCCTTTTTGAATCGATAGCGAAACATGGCTTTAATCGATATCGCCGCCGTATAATACCTGCAATCAAGGAACTTGGCTCCGTACACCGTCCAATGAGAACCGAGGAACGATTAATACATGATTAGGAACCATGTCGCATGTATAAAACAACCCCCGGTGGACATCCAGCCCACCCCTTTTTCGGTCCCTTTTTTCTTTGTTCTGTACCAGTTGGAATGCCTGCCAGCCACCCTATGTCTACTGCGGCACTACCTCTACACCATTCGAGAGAGAGAGAGAGAGAGAATGAAATAATGATGGTAATAATAAAAAAAAGAGAGGAACAGGCATACGAAAATAAGAATAATAACACAAAAAAGGGGAAGGTTTTTTAATCTCGCGGAAAATTTTCTCCGTCCCATGGTTCAGTGCTCCAGTAACGAGTATTTTATGTATGAGCCCATGCGCCATCACATGACTCGTAGTAGTAAGCATAGTCTTGTCTGTCTGTCCCGCACATACACATACATACTCTAAAAGGAAATCTGTCAAATTAGTCCGCCCTGTTTTAAAAAAAAAGGAAGGGGCTAGGGGAAAATGGACTTGGAAATCCCTAAGCATTAATACTCATTTCCCTCGATGGAACAGAGGGGCAAGTTAAGAGTCGAAAACTGTTATGTCCACTCCACACGATACATAGTAATGGAAAGTGAGGGTTATATCTAAAAAGATCTTCCACGAAATTACTTTTTCGTGGAAACTAAGTCGTTCGTTTCTAATTGGAATGACAAACCGGCGCAATTTATATTAGTCCTACACGAATCACGTACCGTTATTTCTCTGAAGATATTCAGGTGCTTAAGCGGAAAATATAATGAGTGTTTTATACTGAGCCTGTTCAAGAACGATCTTTGTATGCATCGCTAGTAAGTCAAGTGTTGAGTTAATAGTGTTTTACTTACTAACTGCTGAATTTGTATAGGCTCTTTGAAATAATATTTTTTAATAAAACAATTAATGTAACTTTTTTTTGTATTAATTAAATGTGGTTATATGCAGGTCACGTTTCGTTGTAACGATATTTATATTAAATTTGACGGTGGTAAAAGAGTGTTTAAATGGATATGGTGGTGGTCCTGATTTTGTAATTCATTTGGAAGGAGTAAAAATAGAATAGGTGTATCTTAGTTTTTTATAAGTGCTGAGAAGTAAAGGGAATGCAACTAGATTTATTAAATAAATGACCTCTTTAAAAGAGAAAAATGCCTTTTTAAACCTTATATTCTGCATTAAAATAATAGGTGCTTCGATTAACTAAAAATGCTAAAACTAAATAGGGACGAACATCGTGTATAAAAATTTAAACTAAAAACATGAAAAACAAACAAAAAAGAAATTAAAGCACTAATTCAAACTCATTTAATACTTTGCGAACTTAAAAATAATATCAATCTTATACTAAATTTATAAGCAAAAATGTAAATAATCAATTTTGTGTATATGAAGTTCTAACAGAATTCTTGGAAAAAATTTCAAAGCTTATGAAACACTCTCGCTTATGGAGTATAAAATCAAAAAGAAAAGCTGAATGTCCCTCATATGTTCATGTCGGATGTTAACACATTGTACTCCGGAAACTAATTGTAGTTCACGCTCAGGTCAACCATAATCACCATTTCGTGACTTGTCAAAGTTCACTTTCGACGGAAAATTAAAATTTCTCACACCATAGCAGCAATTTGTTTGCCATACCTGCTACTAAGAAACAAAAGCACCAGCCTAGAAAGACTTAAATTGCATGCAAATGATAATTTTTGGCCAACTCAGAAGGTGCATAGAAAAGACCTTATTTTAGCCGGGCAGATAATTATCCTCAGGGTGCTGTGATTCTACTAGTACAATGTAAAAGATACAATTCGCGTTAAAAAATCCTATTAAATTCCAAATAGACAACTATTCTTGAGTATATTTTCATGAGTATAAATATGAGATATTGGGAAAAAAATATTATGCATTTTGAAAAAAAAATAGCTTTGAAATAAGATAAAAGATCGTTTTTATGAATGCATATTTTCGTACAGATTCTGAAGAAACCCGCCAATTATTTAAAACCAAAATTGTATTTAAGATCAAATGTGAGACCTAATTAAAAACGCACCAATAGATCAATTGGAAAACAATGAATAGAAGCAAAAAAAAATTTTTTTTTCTTTTTAAATTGTATATAAAACTAAGCCTTATCAAAGCACCCAACGAGGAAATTTCTTTATAACGACTGATAGGACGGATGGTTGATATAATATTTATACAGTTCCATTTCCTCTCAACCGAAATCATTACATCCACTAAGACTTTTGCGACAAATTTCTCACACCCCCCAAAAACCTACCCACAGCAAAGACGGTAATCCACCTTGTCACCTCAAGCCAAACGGCTGCCACAGGATTAAAACCCCAAGTTAACTCCCACCTGCAAACGGACCATCCCTGTTCAAACATTGCCACCCAAACAAACAGCTGAACCACAAAGAGTGGATCATTCGGACTCGAGGATTTCCTCCGACTCTCTCTCTCTCTCTCCCAAAACAGCGATCTCTTTAATCCGGGGATGGGATTAAAGGAGGGAAGTTGGATTAATAAATATGTCTGGGGAGGTTGTTATATAGTCTTAGGGAGAGTAGTTTGTGGGAGTCAAATGGTTTGGTGGGAGTCGATTGTCAGACACTTTTTTGAGGAGGTGTCTAAAATGTTGGAATTGATGTCATTCCACAGCGTAACCAGAAAAGCCTTGCCAAACAGATGTTTTAAAAGGCTAGAAAGAGGGCGCGTAGCTTCAGTGTTTTACAATAAAAAATTACTTTTAAAGACACTGCTGGGTTTTACTAAATTCTCTTTTACGAACACTATGATTTTACGAATAACAGTGAACCAGTCTGAAACAGTCTCATTGCCAAAATTATAGATTTTTTTTAATGTTAAATTATTACTTCATAAATAATAAAACCATGACTATCATATCACGTCTAAAGCCCGAAACCCACACATTTAGCCCAAATTTTCAAACAAGCAAAATATCAATCAGACAATCAAATATTAAGGACTGATGATTAAGGACGGATATTATAAGAGGATTAACTCAATAAATGAAATTATATTTGAAGGAAATAATTTTTATCCATTAAAACATTTATTTCGCTATTTTACACTTAAATGCAAATTGAAAAATCTGAAGCAAGATCTACAATAATGCAGAAAAATAAATAAAATTGGTGAAATTTAGGTTTTTTCGAAGCAAATAGTTGAAAACCCCGTTTTATATGTGGTAAAATCCAAATGCAAAGAATATTAATTTCTATGACAAGAATAACATGAAATAAATAGTCACTGTCATTCATATTCCTTTTGATGCAAATGAACTCATTTAGAAACCATTTTGATTTGGACACAGCACAACCATACGATAAAGAGAAAGCATTGATGGTTTTCAAGTTTTTCCCTCTTCTCATGCTCAAACAATCTGTCAGATGTTAGCCGAAATGAGGCTTAAATGACACATATTTATCAAGCAGATGGGTGTTTGGAGAGCCCGATTTGGCCCAGGCCCTATTCCAATGGTTTCCTGTTTGTTTAGTTCCTCACTCCAAGTATCCAGAAAATGAGGATCATTCCCGTAGCCATGGAAACATAAATCAGGATTGTATGGGTGGATGTAAAGTATCTATGAAGTTACTGTTTTCAAATGACAGACCAGATATTTCAGATTTAGAGAAGTCAATATGGTTCGGGGAAGCTATGCAACATTGTTGGAAAGGAATAGTATTCGATTTAAAACTGTTTTATAGCAACAAAATTTGACATCATAGTTATTAATACTTCAATGTATTTGTAAATAAACTTCAGAATAAATGTTATTATTATAAGGTTTAAATTTTATGAAGTATTTATTTTATAGTGATAAAAATACTTTCGTTTACTCTTAATTTAGATCTAAATCAATGACTTACAACATATAAAATAAGATCCTTTTTAATATAGTAATATTACTTTTTACTTCCCATAATTCCAAGTAATACTAATTAGTAATTAAGAAAGAAACTATTAAAATGTATTCCACTATATCAGGTTTTTAGCATAGTTTCTATAATCAGTTTTCAATAAGAGACGGTAGAAAATTTAATTCTCGAGTTCTTTAATAAAACACTTCTTCCAGTAAACAGCTTTATATTTCTATTTCAAAAACTTTCATGAAAATTAAAATTTTAACCTTTTGTGTAAAAAAACACAAAAGGTTTTCTGTTTTCTTATTTCAATCAAGCTGAAAATTAAGTTACACACATTTTTTCCAAATAAAATACACTCGAAGAAAATACAGAAATAAACATTTTTTCTTTCTGAAATAGCGTTTGATTGTAAAGAAGATAATACCTTTAGAGATAAATATTTCCTTATTAAGAAGCGTAAAATAAGAGGTTTTGAAGAAGATGGTAGATTTTATGTAGCGCAGCTGAAATCATTTCTAGAAGCGACAGCACCTGTTGAAGGATTATTTCCGAAAAAAAAAGCACATCTCCTCTTTTTCAAGGAAATTATAAGGAAGAAGAACGCTTCGGTGAAGCCACAATGTTAATTACTAGGGGCTAAAAAATTAGCTCCAACGGAGAAAAGATACTTATATTTGTTTGAGGTTATTTCAGATTTATGAAAGAAAAAAAAACGTTACAGTACTATTCAATTGAAGTAATTAACTCACTATTCTTTTCCATCACAACTACAGGTTAGGGTATTATTATCACAACGTAATAAATTAAAGATACCCCTAAATTATATCCATTTAAATAATAATTTGTTTCATAGCCTCGTAATTTTAATACCTTATAAAAATAGGTGCATTTTCGAAGAGGCAGTGAAAAAATAACCATAAAATTCTATGTAATTATTTGTTATGAAAAATAAATCATACCTATCCTAAATTATATTTTACAAGTAAAATAAATTAATTTCAATTCAGCGAAAAAAAAAAGAAAAGAAATTTTTTGCAACATCATTGCTAGGGAGAAATCTTCAAATTCTATCTCCCTTGTCCACAGTTTTTTCAGTTAATGTCTAAATGAAATACAGATGCTTCGGACACAAAAATCCAATCATTTCAATTAAGCCTTACAAAAGGCGGGTGCCATAGATTTTTCTTCAGAAAAGAAAAACCCCAGGGAAAAAAAAGAGCAATTGGAAATCCTTCCAAATTAGCCGTGGCAAAAACCTTAGACTGGCGTCGTCTGCGTGTTGCCACGGAAACTGGTGAAATAATAATAAATAAGTAGGAAATAGAAAATCGCTCCGTAGTCTATTTAACAAAGAGGTATTAGAAGCCTCTCCCCCTCAGTTATTAATGGACCTGGCCCAATGATAGCGTTAATCGTTCTCCCAGCTCAAATGATTAATTGAAGAATATTGCTTCTTTTTTGTGTTTCCATAGAAATCTTCCTTTGTGTGTCGGGGGTTATGAATCCCTTCGTTTTTTATGTACGTGGGTCTACCTCTTGCTGTTCTTTTGTAATCAGAGGCCGACAAAAGGGTTCTGTTATTTAATGCTGGGCTAAATCACGAGAACCCGTGGGGTATGAAGATTTACGGGGTCGGAATACAGAATATGCATGTTAAATGACTATCGAAATATATTATCCCGGGTACTCGGGGTTTTTCTAAAAAAAAAGTAATATTCTATGAGACTCTTCTGAAAGAGATCTCATTTGATTTTGTTCATTATTCACTGATGAAACTCACATTTTCAGAGAAGGAATACCAATGGATTCCAAAGATAAAAGGTCAATATTCTTTAACGAAACAAACTAAAAAAATGAATTTAAAAATATCCTATAATTAATTAAAACATGTAATAAATATTTATTACATTAAATTAGCAAAGAGTACCTAATATGTTTTAGCGCTCGTCAAATTGATGATTTAGGCATTAAAGTAGTATTATAAAAGAAATTTTTGTAGTAAACATTCCAAAATATGACGCTTTTACGAGATAAGAGCAATATTTTCTGGAATTTTCTCTAAAAAAAAGCGGAAGCTGCCCGATTCTTATGGCTAAACCATTTGTCAGACAGAAAAGTAAGTTGTAACGCATAGTTTACTTTTTATAAGTAAAAAAACGCAAGGAGGAGAAATTATTACACATTTTTGTTTATCACTTTTAAAAACTTGTAGAACCGTTGAGAAAAACATTTCGTTAATTTTTTTCATCGAAACATCTTTTTATGACAACTGGTTGCTGAATTACTTTGGAAGTAAGTTCATATAGCAACAGTTACTCATTTCCTTGAAAATTATGTATGTACTTAGTGGTTTTTTTTTTGTATTGAAGAACTATATAACTTACAAAAGTTATAAAATAAGACTATCATAATTGTTATTTTTAAGTAGGTACATTTTACGATTCGAACACAACCCAGATAAATTTAAGCATGATATATTTGTATGAGTTTCTTCCTTAATTTTAGCTTGATCAGTTCCATTCCCTGTAACATAGGTTCAATATGAAATATCCTTTAAGTAAAATCAAAATAGATTTAGTTTTTATATAGTAGAGAGATAAAAATTCATAATAAAATTTATTTTTGAATTCAAGAAGGAATTCCATAACACTAAAATATTTTAAAACTGTGCTTAAGAAGTAAATCCTTATAATATCTTCACAAAGTACTAAAATGGAGTACAAAATAATAAAGAAACACTTTAACTGAAGATGTAGTAAGCAGTCTTAAGAAGCATTATTGAAGATTCTTCAGAGACTGCTTGAAAATGTTGTCTGAAACCCTCTTAAAACTAATTTTGTTTTGAAAAGTTGAACTGAGAATGGGAATTACACCTTTATTCATCCTAAACTTTTATCATAAATTGTACTTCAGTCTCTCCCAATACCTACCTTCCAGATTTAAGAAAGCTATTCAGAATACAGACATGATCTTAGACTTTCTTTAAATTCAATCCAGACTTAGTCTAGACAGGGTCTTACGGTCAGTAATCCCAGCACACACAGTAAATTTTATAACAGACACACACAATTGCTAAAATGTTTACCCATGCAATTTTTTTAAAAAACTTTCTAAAATATTTTCCCTTTTTAAATATATTCATACATCTTCCAGGTTATACTAGTTAAACATAGACATTTTTTTTCTTCAAAAAATACTAAGACTATTTTCTTAATCAAGTATCTGCGAGATGTTTTTCTTTTCTCTTTCTTTAGTTTACTACTATTTTTTTACTGCAAGGTAGATAGTTTTAGTTGGAAAATGCGCATTTCAACCAGGATTCAAAATTGATAGAATTTTATTGTATTGCAATACTAAAAACACAGTTAAGTCATTTGTAGATTATCATAAAATTAATGTAGCGATCTAATGAACCTAGCTCATCTTATGATAAGCCATTTCGAAAAAAAAACTAATACACATTTTTGAATTGAAATTGTGAAGTCAAACAAATAAAAACTCCATTACAATCATAAGCCAAATTAGTTTCTGATAAATCGTAATTTTCTTATTCATATCCAGTATTAAAGTAAATTTAGCAAAATATGGTAGAAGATAGAAATGTCGAATTAGATTTCAATTTAAAAAGAAACAGCTTGCAAATGGTTTTGTTTACAAGTTTAATTTAGCAGATTCACCAAATACTAGGTTATGAATTAAAAGTTATAAGTGCGAAATATAACACTGGTCAACACTCATTTTGGTGGCTGGAATATTAAAGCTGATTTTGTATATATTTGACCTCCTGATTACGAATATGGCATCCATTTTTGCTCATCAGCTCTAGTTTTTGATATATTTCACAATTAAGTTTTTAAGACTTTTGCTCTACCTTTTATACAATATGGCGATATAAAGATGTCTTAAAATATAAAAAACCAAACTCTCTAAGGCTTTTCCTATTCCATAGGGTCCCAATAGATAGTGTATACAGTTTCATTCCCCTGAGTTAGTTTTAAGGGGTACCTATAGGGCCCTAAAGTTGAAAAAAAGTGGAAAAAATTGTCTTTTTTTCAGAATTTTTTAAAAAATATTTTTGAGTTTTCACATGTGTTAAAACTGGGTAATATATGTTATTTAGAACTTATTTAGACAGGATAAAATAATTTTTACTTTTTAAGTGCACCGGAAAAGACCTATTTTCTAATTTTAAGGAGAGAAGTAGGGTCATTTCGCTCAAAAACGCTCAATACCAATAATGGTGGTTGAAACGAATAATTTTCGAATTTTTCAGAAGTAAGTTCTCAAAAAAGATGTCCTTTGATGTAAAACTAAAAATTTCATATGATAAAGATCAGTGAGTTAGTTTATTGAACGTAAATATCGCCTCTCCAGAAAGAGCAGAGCGTGCGAAGTTTGGCTCGCTTCAGACAAGTCTACTCTACTATCTCTACGGATTAAACTATGCCAAATGGGAAAGTTTCAGGGATGTCGCTCCAATTAATCTACCTGAATAACTTCTAAAACACATATTAGTCAATTTTATCCAATTAGCAAATTAAAAAATGCCTTTTTTTTAAATAATTTTTTTCCAATTTTTTTCAAATTGTAGGGCATGAAAGCTCGGGAGCAGCTTCTATTGTTTTACTGATCTTTATCAAATGAAATTTCAGTTTTACTTCAAAGGACATCTTTTTTGAGGACTTACGTCTGAAAAATTCGGAATTTATTCGTTTCAACCATCATTATTGGTATTAAGCGTTTTTGAGCGAAATGACCCTACTTCTCGCCTAAAAATTAGAAAATTGGTCTTTTCCGGTGTACTTAAAAAGTAAAAATTATTTTATTCTGTCTAAATAAGTTCTAAATAACATATATTACCCAGTTTTATCACATTTGAAAACTCAAAAATATTTTTTAAAAAATTCTGAAAAAAAGACAATTTTTTCCACTTTTTTTCAACTTTAGGGCCCTATAGGTACCCCTTAGAACTAACTCAGGGGGATGAAACTGTATACACTATCTATTGGGACCCTAAGGAATAGAAAACGCCTTAGAGAGTTTGGTTTTTTATATTTTAAGACATCTTTATATCACCATATTGTATAAAAGGTAGAGCAAAAGTCTTAAAAACTTTATAGTGAAATATATCAAAAACTAGAGCTGATGAGCAAAAATGGATGCCATATTCTTAATCAGGAGGTCAAATATATACAAAATCAGCTTTAATATTCCAGCCACCAAAAAAAAAGTTTTTTTTTGTAGACCAGTGTAATCCTAAACAAGTACAATTAAGGTTACATGTGAATTAAGGCCATAAGATAAATTATCGCCAAGCATATAATAGGGCCACCGTAGACTTTCTGGATGTAATAAAACTTGGAGGTAATAAAACACTTATCTCCAGGAAGAAACCTGAGTTTATGGCGCCGGTGTCTTGGTGTGGTTAATTTTCGACCGGAGAGGGGAGATACGCGAGGAGAGATACAAAGAGATTGAGGGAGATAGGGGAGATAAACTGCTGGTGGTCCGGCCACAAATTGTTTTATTACATCCAGGCACTGGATGTAATAAAACTTTACGGTGACCCATCATCTGAACTTGCTTCGAATTGTCTTTTCTGCAAACTTTGTGCTTTAAAGGAAAAAGCATTTTACATGTACAAAATATTCTCTCGATTGCTTATTTTCACTAAATAAGATTCTTTGGTGCATTTATTTAAACAAAATTAACATAATCAAAGATTTGAGAAAATAAAATTGCTATAATAAGTAGGAAGTAATAATTTTGAGTCTTGAATATTACCTTATATAAGGGGAAATTCAAATCTCTACTCCACTTCTTTTAGCTTACACAGTTTTTTTTAAAATATACAATTTTATATTTTTCTAAACCAGCAATAGCTTTTTTTACATTAACATTTAGAAATAATTCACCAGTTTGAAAAAGTGAGTAAGTCCAAAAAATGGAAAATTGACTTTTAGTGAGCGAAAAAATTCACCTACCTTCGCTCTACGTATGAGTGTAAAGAGGGAAAACATAACTCTCCCTATCGGCAGATATAACCCCTTGAACTTGGAGAAATCAATGTCCATTCATTGTATTTTTTTGATTAAATTTGAAATTTAAGTTAATTCGTCTTTCTTTTCTTATTCTTTGTGCTGTCTAAGCTAAAATAAAATTTACTTGTAATTTAAAAGTCTTTTCACCTTTTTTTACCCAGTGAATATTTGACTCCATTGATATTTACTTATTCCATTGACCTCCATTGTCCTCCTGACTCCTTAATGACTCAGTTTCATAATAATTTATAATTTTATTTGTCTGTCTTTCTATTTTTCACTTTTGTGCTGTGAACTAAGCAGAAATATAATTTAATTGTCGAATAAAGTGGTTTTTCAAATTTTTTTTGTCAGATAAAATTTCATAAGGTTGAAAAAGGAATAATAAGGAATAAACTTTTTTCAACTGTAAAATATTTTTGAATAAACTTATATTTTTTGCGATGTTTATTCTGTACCGTAAATAGGTTCCTGAATATCCAATACAAGTTTGGTGGTTATACACTGAAAAATCATTTTTTTTCTTGGACTTATTCCCTTTTTCAAACAGACAATTCAAATACTAAAACACTGGAGTCAAAAACAACAGTATTGTTTTGAGGTTGCAAGTAAAAAGATGCCCGCTAAAATTCCAAACTCAGAATACACAATCGCATGGCTCAGCAGATAAGGCTGAAGACATCCACTCCACCCAAACAATCAAAACCCAAACAAACCCCTCCCTTCAAACATCTCTTCCGATCAGAGCCCCCCCCCTGCCTTCCCCCTCGGTCCGGATTTCATTACCAGGTGAGCGGTGGAGGTTGCCGGGATGCGTATCCATAGCAACGGATAACCGCTTTGTTATTGCTCGCACGGCAATGGAGCCTGCAACTGCGGTCATAGCTCGGACGACGAGCATCAGGAAGCGATTTTTCAATGCTCTCTCTCTCCTTGATGGGAGGGGTCGTATACGATTTGGAAAGGGGATCTCGTCTGTAAAGTACCGTTTCCATTGGTAAACGTGACGGTGATGCGACGTTGACATCGATTAATCTGAATAAGATCAAGTTTGATTGGCGTCACTGTTCATTAGATTTTGCTCTCTTAATCGCTCATCTGATTTGTCCAAGTCAACTTCGCGCGTGTTAGAGTGGCGTTTCCAATGGAAATGAACTCCAAACAGTTTTTCCAGATGAGAATTGAGTGACATGAAACTTCACCCGAGTCTTTAGTTCAGGAAAGATTAAACATGAATACATTTTAAGAACTCAATTTCAAACTTAAATAAATTTACGAAGAGAAATTCCTCACAGAGAAGTAATTATATAGGAAATTTAAAGTTCGTACAACGAATTCTTTCCATAGCTGCTTTAGCATTATAAAAGGGGGGGTCACTGACAAAGCTTTTAACTATGTGAAGTTCTTGGTTGTGGTTTCATACATTTTCCAGTATGTGTGCTTGATCTCAAGGATCCGCTTATACACCTTCGTCAAGTAAGACAGACACAACAGAATTTTTACAGACACAAAGAAGGAAATTACACCCAGGGGCGAGGTCAGAATCGAACTGACGACGGAGCAGTGCGCAGGTTGCTGGCGTAAAGGACAGTGAGCAGACCCAACCGGCCAACCGTCCCCCCTATGTTGAAGTATCATGAATACTACTTCTCCCGACGTAACTGATCGACATTATTGTATCCCCAACCGTAATAACAAGAAGAAAATCGCATATTAAGAATCGTGGAAAGATTTACATAAAAGAATTCTTTATAAAAAAAAGAGCGACCACAAATTTTCCATAGAATTCAATGGCAATCTCGGGTAGTCTAGGACTGAAAGGGTTAAAGCGGTATCTGCTGTTAAATATCACTGTACCCGAGAGAACGGAAAGGTGAGTCTCCCTCTTCCAAATACCTGCGCGTGACTTTCTACACAGTCCCTCGAAGGCGTCCGCGGAAACAAACAAATTGCGCCTCCACAACCGCAGGAGGAGAAAGCGGACTCCAGTAAAATTCATTCACAAACTGCGTGACTGTTTTATTCGAATGGGAATAACCATAGCCTTCGAGAGCGAGAAGGCCGGGACAGAAGAATGATGAGTCATCCTTTCCGACGAACGCTACCATTGAGTTTCCATTGACGCGTCGATTTTGGAGGGGAAAAATCGCTATAAATCATAAACAAATGATCGGAAAAAGAAAAAAAGACCTGTGTGTGATGTAGGAAACCAATACTAATGATTCTGAGTGAAAATGTTTACATTATCGGGGAAATATTTTGATAGATGGGATTTTTAAAAAAACCTTGTTCCGAGTACGATCGACTTTCACAAGCTTTATTAGATTAGATTCGGCATAATTTCAGTTAAATTACTACTTGCATTATAAAATCAACATTTTTGGTTAGATTGTATTCGTTTTTGAGTCATTCAAACCAATATTAACATTCGAAAATTTGCTGTTTAGTTGAGATTCGAAGCTAGCTGAACCGGGCGACGTTTTAAATAAAATTTTTCTGTTTTATAATAACAAAAATCCTGTCTTTATTTTAACAACTAATAGATCATGTCCTATCTTAATATTTTTAATCCTTACACAGATAAATATTAACCATATTAACCCCCGCCTTGTAACTTTAAGTAGGATTTAAATATCAAGTGAGTATTCAAAATCAGCCGCTCTCTCTCTCTCTTTCTGGTACTATAATATATCTTGAGGTTTATTTCCTTTTTCCTTTATATATGAATAATCTAATATTTGAAATGAATAAATAGGATTTCCATTTTCGGTCAATAAAGTGTACTTATTTATAAACTTTTAAAAGGTAAAAACATGAAACGCAAATAACTGATCCAATAAGTTATAAGCATAACATTTAATTAAATTATTAATATCTATTAAAAAAATTTTATTTTTGGGAGGCAAGATAATACCCCACAAACTTTTATTTTAGAAAAACATATTTGTCTTACTATGTGTATTAATAAATAAGTTAAAAGCTTTCACGTGATCTGTAAAAGATGTTAACCTCAATATTTTTTTAAATCAAACTATATTTTTAAATGTCAAAAAATTGCCTTTTTCGTGGAACAGCCACGATTTTCCCCTCCTTGTCGGGTAAAAGATCCTCCCGAATAACCATGTCGCTCCGAAAGTGCTTGATGCAAACCACGGAATGCTCAGAAGGAGCGAATTGAGCTCTCGGTATTTTCCGAAGCCATAACTTCTTTCTTTCTGCATCTTTAGGGAAGGAAAACACACTTACATTGCTGGCACCTTTTGTATAATTACCCTTGCATCCTGGGACACAGCAATGGTCCGGCATTATAAAGGCCTGGATGCAAAAAGAGCAAGGGAAACATGGGACAAAGCAGAGACAAAGGCGCTTGCTCCAAGTTCCCGCGTACGCACACAGCTCAGACCTTGAGAATCAATCGACGGCTAGGATGACTCATCGCTCCGGAGATGCGCAAGTGGCCAGGCCTGTCTCGTTCTAGAAGGCTATGGAATAACCTATGACGTTTCGGAATGAGAGAGAGACAATGGAATTCGATACCACACCGTAAGATATCCGAGCGGAATTCCTCTCACAGTAAAAAAAAAAAAAAGGAAACGTCTTAGGAGTGAAAAAAAAGAGCAAAAAAAAAAGAAACGCACCCAGCGATTTAGAAGGACGAGGGAAGCAAGAAAAGAAGAAATTTCGAACCATTTTCTCTTCCTGTCTTTTATTGTGGGTGGTAGGACGTTTTGGAATGTTCGCAACGTGGCGAAAGTTATTTTTTGCTTCGCACTCTCATCCAGTATTCGGCGTGTGTTTTTTCTCCGCGTTATTTGCCTGTATATAGTTGTAAGGGTATTTTTTTTTTGTCTTCTTGGAAAGAAGAAGAGAATTACTAGAAACAAAAAGAGATTGTAAATAAGGCCATGTGAGCGCATATGCAGTGTGTGCGGAATGCATCTACTATGTTCTTGTTTTCGCCCTTCCATAACAGTTAACTGAAATTGCCCCGGTTATTATATGCCGTTTTGAAAATGGGTTTCAAAATTTTTGAGGCTTTCGTAGATGAAACATCATAAAAGAGCAGAATAATATTTTGCACTTTATGAATGTAACCGAATTCTTTATATGTGGTGTTTAGAATAGATCTTGTCAGTAAATATGATAATATGATAATTACTGTATGAACCAATACTTACTCTATCAACTATTTTGCAACTGAACCTTGGTTTGAACCCTTTAACCGGTAACCCCTTTGGATGCAAATATATCTATTTTAGACATTTCCACAAAAAAAGAAAGAGAAACCCAACAAAAAAAGTGGTTATGAGTTAGGCTTACCCTAATACCTTACCTTACCTTAAGTTACTTAGTAAGTTACCTTTGGGTAAGTTACCCAAATCGGCAATGAATGTTAAAATCCAAGCAACTTAATAAAATGACAAGAGTCTGCTCGCATTGTGTCACTTTTAGTCGAGTCTGCTCTGACTGGTTGGTTGAAATTTCTTTTGGAAAATATACCTAAGGTTTTGTTTTAAATATAATAGGGGATAGCTACTCTACCTACCCTACCCAGTTTGTACCACGAATTTAGGACCACCTTGCAGATTGAAGCTCTATGTATAGAAGCATAGAAGCCATAGCGGGTGGTGTAGACTCGGTACCTCTCGGTATTCGATTTTCCCAACGGTGATTAAAATATTTCAAACCATTCAAAATCCTTTCCCAGAAAGTTTATTACACAGTTATTCAACAACTGTTGATTGAATCCAATTCATTAATACCAAGTTTGTATTTAATGAGATTAATGATGATTAATTTTATATACTTAGAGCAAACTTTAGTTTTAAAGAGATTTTTTAATTTTCATATTCTTAGATATAGTATATTTTTAATACCCAAAAAAATAAAATTAATGCATTTTTAAAATTTTTCTCACTTAAAATCAGATCGCAAATATATTTTACTTAGTTCAAATCAGACATTCCAGTGTGCTTTCAATGTAAAATATATTTGAATATCCCAGTTTTTATTTCTACTCTGCATGCATATTCAGCCAAATTACCTCTATATAGCCCCAATTGAAATAAATAACATTAGGGAAATGTAATTCAGAGGCATGTATAATCAGCATTCATAAATCTTAACTAATGTCATAGAAATTAAAGTTTACAAACTAGTAGACATGTAAAACAAGTTGCTTTAGGATGTCATGCACATTGCATGATAGATTCATCAGGACATCCAGAACACGAAGCAGCTGATTGTTCATAATAGTTTTGGTAAAACGTGTTATGAAATTCAAGTTATTTTGTAATTTGCCCATGTCTGGTATAACTAATGAACCTAACTGATTATAAAGGCACGATGCTTATTTACTTTACGTTTACATACAAGATGAAGTTCAAAGATCAAACGGTTCTGACATTTTAATAGATGCAATACCTAAACCAATTTAAGTAAGAAATTTCAATCTAAATATTGCTAAGGTAGGTTTTGAAAAGATAAATTTAAAGTTTTTCTTGGGAATAATTCATTTCAATTGTTGTTGTGTTTCGTTAGTATTACTAATTTTTGCATTTTAACTCATCTAAGAAACATTCTTTAATTATTACAAAGTGCAAAAATGTACAAAATTATGAGTGATAGGGGTACAAGTATTTCAATAGTAACAGATGCCAGATTTCAATTATTAATCTCAAATACTCATTAGTTAATATTAATCAATATAAACAATTAGATATGAGCCCCCCCTCCCAGTATGCAATTTTGGGAACATATCTATTTTCATAGTCCATTGTATAATTTTTATAGATTAAAATGTCACCCTGTTACCCTTCATCAAGTATCAAAACAATTTTAATGTTTTTCTCACATTCAAAGATCAAGGATTATTTTGCAGTAGTAAAATTTATTAAATCAGCTCAAAAGTTGAACCGGTTCCTGTTGGAGAGTTGTTTTTGAATTTATTGTGGTTTTGTTTATTAATACTTAATAATGATGCCTGATTTATCACATTGCCCGTAACATGTATATGGCCTTCCTAGTCCTATCTTTTACGTCACAAGCATCACGACACACACCATGCTTTTCAATTTCTGATTTACTAACATTAATCTTAAACAAAATATTTTTAATTTTCATGTCAGTATTAAAGAGATATATAATGCGAGGAGTTAAAAAAATTAAAGTTTTTGTGCTCCATAGACTTTACATTACAAATTCACTGATTGAACCCAACGTTTGACGTTAGACGTTCGAGTTGTAAGATCATCTACTACCCTAGTAGCACAACTCATACCAAATATGTCAAGTTTTCGCAACTGCAACAAGAAGTGAACGAAATTGGGTCATACAGGACAAAAACTGGACGAATCAAGAACATCATTTGTGCTTTATGGGTAGGATATAGAGGGTCTTACTTTTACACACCTAAAGTCCAAAATACTCCCACTTCAAATCCTTTTATATTTTACCATCAAATTTTAATCTGTATGTATTGGAATATCTCTTTAAAACAGGAAGAATTTCTAAATATCACAAGGGACGCACGCATCCTGCCCACATTACTCCCCGATCTTCCTTATTATAAGTCACAATTTCAAGATTTTTTGGCTCCTTTAATGAAAAGCTATCCGAAAACAAATCACATTATTGTTCCCTAAGCCATTCCTACGCCAGTGTTTTCATTTAAAGAACGATTATCTGAACGAGTTCAATGAACGTAAAAATTCCAAAAGGACCACCAATTGCAAACGATAACCGAAGGGCTCCATCTGCCCTTCTCAGACAGCAGCGGTGGTTGCGTTTCCGATAAGGTCCATTCTGGTGGACCAACCGCACCCGACATCCTGTCCTTAATGGTCCTCACTTCTCGTTTCGAGGACAATTTGCAGATTCATTCCACAACGCGATCGAAAAACGGGCAGGTGGATTTTTTTAAAAAAGCATTAATCGTCATTTTCGCGCGTTGCCATCTGTCAAAGTGAAATAGTGGCCGTCAGTTGGGACCTGCGGTTCGTTGGGAGGTGGAAAGGTTATTTGGATCTGATTTATACGAATGCATTGTTCCCCCTGCACCTTGTGAGTAAGGACCCCTGAACTAAGTCCAAACTATGGATCTAGTTTTTCACTGAGATTTCCTTTACTTTCACACAAAAAAGTTGTTAAATAACTTAGTTATTCAGTATTCTTTCATTGAGGTTCAGACCTATTATGAAACAATTTCTGGAGACAAATTTGATATTATGTAATGTTTCTCTGGGAGAAACCGTTATGACTTGGAGCACTTTCCACGCTTTACACACGAAGATTTGTAGAATTGGTATTGGTGTTGAAAAAACACTGTAGTTGTAGTAGTTACTAAATTCTGTAACGTGTTTATGCCAGTAAAATGTTACCCTAAGAAAAAAAACCTCATTAGTCCTAATCCTAGTCTTACATTTTTCAAACAGTTGATAACATTAGATCAAAATGTCACGAACTTGCAAATATTACAATATATAAAATAAAAAATCAAGGGGGATATTGAGCTGAGCTGTACAGAACGTGTGACTGAAAGTCACGGTCAGCTGAGGAGTGGCTAGCTTGATGCTAACCCCCCCTCTTGATTTCCCCAAGTGACCTTGGTACTCATTTTATCGACCCCGGAGGGATGAAGGGCTGAGTCTGCCTTGCCCGTGGACCGGGATTTGAACCCCGGGCCTGTGGTGTGGGAGCGCGAAGCGCTTCCTCTACTCCACCGGGCTTCTAAACTTATAAAATATTTAAAATTAGTGAAGAAAAATTTAAGGAAGCAAATATCACTGGGAAGCACATGGAAAAGTCATGGGGAGCAACAAATGTTCTAATAATTTAAGACAGTAAATTCTGGATAAATTAATCCTAAATTTCCAAAAATCTAAATCACTATCTAGAAATAATCTCTTTTATTCTACACGAGATTTCATGGTTACAATTATGAGTATATAAGTGTAAATTGAATAGTGTATTTCATTTTTAATAATATTTCGCACAAAGAATGCTAATTGCTTAACATTGTTTGTGAATAAAATTTACACCGAAAGGCTATTTCAATATTTTTAAAGCCACATGAAGTATCAGCTGAAAAAAAACTAACAATAAAGATAAAAATAATATAAGACAGGTGAAAGGTTTTTCATAGTTCTACTATCAACAAAATTTTCAATCTTTTCACTTTCAGTTTTATAAATTTGTTTTAAAATTATTTTCTCTCTTGTTTCAAAAATCTTAAAGTTTCCACAACTTGGGCTGGAATGTGAAACTCTTTTCTTAGAGACATTCGAGTTTCAGTCAAAAGGACCTGTGCTTTACTCGGGCCCACGAACTATATCGGAACTTTAAACAACCAACCAATCTCAAAGTTTGAACTGTTTTTCTTATTTATATGGTAACATCTGTAAACTCTGTATATTTAAAACCACCAATTAGCTTGTTTTGTGCTCTTCTCTCTTGCTCTGCTGCAGCGAGCATTACTAAGCTGTTTTGGCTTTCGTTTTCAAATTTTAAATTTTTAAAGTTTTCAATAAATTATGTAATTTTAAATTCTACTTTATTTACTCGTGAGGTCTGACACTGTATGTCTTCGTAAGTCCACTAAGGACTTATGCTTAGTTAAAACATTATCTGTTTTCAACTTCTAACTCTTGAGGAATTTATACACTTGAATAGTAAAGTTGTTGACTTACATTCATAATGATGAATAGTAGGAATTTGTACACTTGAATTAATAAATAATAACTAATGCGTGTAGTATTATTTTCCAGCGCATTTTGATACCTGTGTACAATATGTAATGTAAATTCTGTTACAATATTCAATGCGGTCCCATATATCCATTAACTCTTACTTCGGTATCATTTCCAATCGGTGCTAACTACTCTCGGTGTTAACAAACTGTTCTCGACTCACAAGTAATGCTCGGGATTAATTTGATTTAGTCTGGGTGTTAAATTATTATTTGAATGCATTTCCTATCCCTTCTGTATTTCTATAGAATGGAAAACATTAAAAAGCTTGCTTACTTTTAATACTAAACTTATTAATATTTTTTATTCATTTAGTTAATAGTTTGCTTCAATTATTAATTAGAAAAAGAAATATTTCCGCTTGATGATTTATTAAATTATGGGCTTATGTGCAGCGTTCGAAATTGGGGTGTTTTGCTGGTCCGGGACAACTAAAAAACGGCTCGGACCAGTGGAATCAGGAAATCACTGGTCCGCCGGACCAGTGTGTGTGTGGTGAAAAAACATCCCACCCTCCAGTTCTAGCAGCGTTTTTGTAAAATCATTTAGACTAATTTAGACGAGTTGTTCAGTGATAGCGGTATTTTAAGTGCGTTTGATGATTGCATTTGGTGAAGCAAGTACATATTTTTGACAGAACCCGAAATGTGGCGATATGGGATAGGGGAGCCCCCGGCAAAAAAGAAAAAATATAATTGAATATGTATTAATTTTTAACATTACTATTTGGTACACACATTCAGTGCAATTGTGCAATAGTTACTGTATAATATTTAAACCGATCCTTTTTAATTTGTCGGACCAGTGATTTTTGTTACGGACCAGTAAGATTGGCAAAGCACTGGTCCGGCGGACCAGTGGTTTTTTCCCCCCAATTTCTAACGCTGCTTATGTGTGCTTTTATATTTTCAAGTTTTCAAGATTTTATCGAATAATTTCGAAGACATCAAGTTTAAAAGATATACAGTGTGTTCCAATATAAGTGTCCACCCCCTTTAACTTTTGAAAGACTACAGATATAGTCATAAAAGGGATGTCTAGGTATAGTAAAGTAAGTGATCATGCGCTATCCGATGCGACAATTTTCAACGCCCCCTAGCAGCAAACTTTTTTAAACTTTTAAAGATTTGCTAAATTAGTCAATCGCAAAGTTGTAGAGCAGCATTGAATTAGTACGAAAAGACACCTTGTGCAGAGAAATGCCTTGAATAAAACCTCTAAAACGCACGCTCAATTAAAACGCTCCTCATAACCGGAAAATGAGAAATTTTCCTTTTTTATGATGTAAGTAAAAACACTTTTAGCAATTTACCTAAGTCATAAAGATGAAAATTTCTGTATGAAAATAATAATGACAGTTTTTTACGATAGATTAGATTAGGTATTCCTACTGTGTCCATGTGATCATACTTACTCCCCCTTACACTGTTACGAACAGGGAATAAAACCGCTGCGTACCTTTACCCCACTACTCGATCTTACCCTCCTTTTCCTTTTACTGCATGAAAAATCTTGAAAGTTTTCCTCTCTTTTTTTATCAGAAACCTAGGTTGTGTTTTAAGTGAATTAAGCTAATCTAAAAGAAATAAAACTTGCTCGGCTTCCCAAAGGTGTTCCTTTATCTCTTGGAAATTTCTCTCTCTGGGTTACTTTTAGGCGACTTGATCTCTAATTTTATGCACTATTCCTGGTACACTTAGTCCGAATTTTGGATATACATTTTCATAGGAACTTAATATGAAAAAATTTATGAATAGAGTTCCAAGTACAAAAAAGGATCTGGGGGTCCTTCCTTAGAAAGTTTTTGGAACTTTACTCTGAATACAGGTTTTTTAACTTGCTTTTTATCTAATACAGGTTTATAACTTGCTTTTGGTATACACACAGTCTGAATTTTGGACATACATTTTTAGATAGGATTCGGATTTTGATGAACTTATTATACAACAAAGTTGTTAATAAAGTTCCAAGTAACAAAAAGGGGGCTTGGGGGTAGTACCCCAGAAAATTTTTTGAAATTTGACCCTAAAAAACAGGGTTTTAACTTGTTTTGGTACACCTTATCTAAATCTCTCAGCTCGGCTCACCCTTAAATACTCTCCTGTGTTTTTCAGACACTTTTATGGGGTATAGACGTCCTCTGTTGAGTGGCTAATCATAATTATATCAACTAAAATGGGGTCTAAAAAGTTTTAGGTCAGCGCCAATAAGGGGGCCTGGAGCCTCCCCCTTATGATCTAGGTTTGGACAGGTGCTTGTGGGTTCAACAATTAAGTGTATTTCCATAGAGATCATACTGACTTGAAGATCATATCGTCGTCACAATGACAAAAACGCGAATCTGCCATGTTAATGAATAGAAGATTCGTGTTTTTGTCATTGTGCCGACGATATTGACTTGATCTCTTTTAATAATCTTTAAAGGGTGGCATAAATCTGCTGATTATTTCTCCTAAACAATCACCTAATTTTAGTTAATTCATGGTAAATTTATTACGGTCCGAAATCCAAGGCAAAGATTTAAATAAATTTATTAAGTTATTTCTTTTGTTTAATAGAAGTAAAAAAACAACAACTATATGCTCATCCATACAACTTGAAGTTTAAATAAATAATATTACAATAATTTTACACAACCTTTCATATTTTTTTCTTAATATCCGATTGATAAACAACAAATATCATTACGAAAATTTCATCTTCTTCACTCTCGAAGAATTCAACTCCATAATTATTTTGTTTTGGCCCGACCTTTCCAAAACAATTTTTCCGGGAGAAAAGAATTTGGAAACCACTCCCGGAAAAGCACTTCAAAATCGTCTGCAATCGTTCCCAGAAAACCGCCATAACACAGCCATCCCGCCCAGAATCGCATTCCCATTCCGGAGCAGCGTAATTTGGACCTTACGAAACCCGCCATTTTTTCCAGCAGCCATTTCCCCGACTTTACTTATTTTCACGGAAATTGCATCTTCCTCAAAATGAAATCGATATTTGCAGTCCTTTCCTTAAATTCCTCCGGACTTAACTGTAACATTCGAGAGACGGAGCCCTCTCTCTCAGTGTTTAGCGAATGTTCTAACTAATTAATTTTTCCAATTAAAACGAGTGTGCTAATTGGGTATCGAAAGTACTTTTCCCACTCTTGTTCTTTAATTAGGGTTCAGGATTGAAAATGATTATCCAGGGGTATATATGCTGGGCTTTTTTTTTTCTTCGTTTCACCAGGGCGGACATGATTTTTCCATAACCCTTAACACTTGTTTTGTTAACAAATATGGCTTTTTTGTTCGGGATCCTTTTTAAAAGGAAATTCAAATGGTCTTTCAGCAGCGCGTGGAGTAAATGGAATGGGATTTTCGAAATGGGTGTTGTTAAAATGCCAATTAATACTCCACGAGAAGAGTAGTCGTAAGGGCTTTCTTTCTTGAGATTCAATTATTAAATTTCATTATGAGCGATGGATTAAATTGCAGAAATTTTTCAGATTTTTCTGAAGATTGGATGGACTCCTGATGAAATCGATTGCCAATTATAACCGCTTACGAAGCGAAAGGTTGTAGTAAGTAATTTAAAAACTGACGAACTTTTAATGCCAATTAATGTTTTCTGTTACTACGATTAATAGGAAAATATTTTCCAATGTTTTGCATAACATTTGTTTCATTCATTAGAGACAATTCTTTATTTATGTTTATTTCAAAGACAAGAGAAAAACTGATTCAATGTACAAATCCATTTATAATTTGTTTAAGTAGTACTTTAGGATAGTTCTTCGAATTTCTCTAGAAAATCTTACTGATCTGTTATGTTAATCTTTATGACTTGTAGTTAGGAAAGCGTTTACTTTAAAAGTGCAAAATTAGGGATAACGGGGTTTATAAGATTTTGGGAAAACAATACGCTTTTCAAAATCAATTATTTAGTTGTTGTATTTCATTTATGATGAGTAAACTTATTTATCTTCCTTTAAAATGATTCAGTTACACTAAGACTCCACACAAAAATAAACACATTAGAAATACATTTAATAACACTATTAACAACACTGTAGGTTGTGTTGTTAGGTAGAACACTCTACATCTTATTATGTTGTGATAGTGTTCTGAATATGTTTGAAAAGTGTTAAAAATGTGTTTTATCCAAAAATGTGTTCTAAAAATTGTGTTGTAAAATTATGTTAAGAATCTGAAAGTGTTTTTAAATATAGATCGAGCAGATTTTCTGTCCCTGAAAATTTTAGTAACACTTTTACAATATTACTCTTTTTCTCACACAATCGCAACACTTTCACAATACAATCAAAACGCTTTTAATTAGAAGTGTTTATTAATGTATTTACTAAACGTTGTAAATGTGTTTCATGAATTTGCAGTGTGTAGAAGAACTGTTAATTGTTCACGAGTGACCCTTTTGTTGTACAATCTCATTCAAACTTTGACTTGCATTTAATACCAAGAGAGGTATAATTTAAATATTATTATTCCTATATTCGATTTTACTATGATAAATGAAAGCAGATGATAAATTCTTATTCCCAATGCAAATTTCTTCTCCCATGTGACATATTTAATGCATGCCTAGAAAGACTATCGGTATTTATAGCATGCTTGATATCATTCCAACGATAAAGCTGAAGTTAAGAAAATCGAAAACTACTTCTTATCAAGTATGAAAGTTTGAAGAAACTTTTTACTATAACATTCAATTATAGTATAAATAATTGAAATAACACATAGGAAAGCTACTAACTTCTAACCCTTTTTTTCTCTTCTCATTTTTATTTTACTCCTAATTGATTTCGACCCCAACACTAAACCAATTAATATGTTAAAATACTAAACACTCATCCTACAATAAAAATGAATTTTTTCCTTAAATTTCAAGTGAAACTATAAAAGTAAAAGAAAAGTTTAGTCGTAAATAAATTGATTACATTTTCTTCCTCCGTATATTGCGCGAAACGATTAAGGGCATAGGAACTGAAGAATTATTTAAACCCCATCCAGAATCAGTACTTCGTTATTCATCTTTCTCTCTCTCTCTCTCTCGACAGCGCACGAAAAAAAAACCACAACCGACCCAAGAAGGCTCCCAGCTATTACTATAAAAGCACCCTTCATAATTCCATCAAAAACAATTTCGACTGTTATTGCATTATATTCCACCCATTGGACTTTTTGCCTGTCCATTTCCTGACCCTCATTAATTTCCCCTTACTGAGGGAGGTGGATCCGAAATAAAGATAGAAAAAGGGGGTTCGGTGGTTTTTTCGGGGGGGGGTCCAAACGCCCGGACATCCGGCCACGCTTATTATGTGGAGTTCCGGAGAGAGTCCATATCCATTTTTGTGATTGGTCTTTGACATAGACCATCCTTGAAGACTCGGCGGTTTTCGGGGAAAGAAAAGGGTTTTTTTTCCTACGCTGTTGTTTTAAAATGGATGCAACTCTCCTGTTCATGATTTTTGGAATTTTGGTTGTTGGGTTTTTTTTTTTGGGGGGGGATGGGGGATTATTTGTAGGGGGTACTTTTGGCAAGTTATCAAAACCGGAAATAAAGCTGAGGTCCACAGTTTTTGCTTATAAGTGTCTTATTTTAGGTAGAAGTTGTTTGCCTTTGAAAATTGAGGCCGGCAGCTGATTATATTTCCAAAGTTTTGATGATTTTGAAAGTTCTTAAATTCGGGGGGGGGGCGGGGTTGTAAAACAAGAAACGTTTACACCCTTATTTACCTAATCCCAATGCCATAAAATGTTGTGTTTACTCAATTAAATATTTATGTATTAACTAAATTTTATAATAACTAATTTTATTCATGAGAAAATCTAGGTGCAGGGAGTGTTTTCAGTTATATAGAATTTGATTCCCTCAGAGCATTATTATTTGGACCAATTTCTAGTGAACTTTCAAACATTAAAATCCTTTATAATTATTATTAAAATTTCTAGATTCTCTTCAAATCGTTTCGTCACAACGCCACTGGTCTATTACATTTTCTTGGGGCTCTTACCTGTGGAAAAAAATAATTTTTAAAAATGAATTGTGAAAGATGCTCTTTTATAAATCTTGTATCTGATTATCAAAAAAAAAAAAGATTAGAGAAAATATAGTAAAGTATAGAAATTGATGTTACAAAATAGGGAGTGTTACATGTGTATGGTAAATTTATTTGAAACGTGTGTTGTGCAATGTGACAAAAAGTTATTTTTTGTTCTAGTTAGAAAAAATCAATACATATTATGCCAAAATTTTACTATACATATTTAAAAATTCAAAAATATCAAACTACTTTTCTTTTCATATATGTATTTCTTATGGGGCAAATTTATTGAAAATAGTCACACAGGGTCCTATATAATAAACTCCCCTCTCTCTCGAGGTGTTCCACGAAAAAAACGGAAGGGCTTTGGTATGAACTAACCACTTCAACATGAACAATCAGCAGAACGCAAATCGAATTACAAACACAAAAAAGTGACTATAACTGGGCTCATCTTTTTCTCATGACAACGAGACACGTGTTTAAGATTGATTCTAATGCGCACCCTTTCGTAGTCAATTCTGAGCAAAAAAAAAGAGCAATGTTCATAAATTTCATGTGCAGGCAGCTGGTTCGAAATTGGCCCATTAGGAAAGGGATCCTGCGACTTAACTCTCGACCATGTAAAGAATAATCAGTAACCGAAGAACAATGGAGGGGAGTACTGTTTAATGATGGATAATGTTTAACACCATTTATGATGGAGGGACGTGTGTGGATTAATGAAGAGTCCGTTACACTTACGTTTTAAAATTATTGTCGGATCTTTTAATTCAGCGCAGCGGTTTCCTAACTTTTTGAATCAAGGGGAACTTCTACGGAGAAATATTTGTCGTGGTCAGAGGCAAGTCCAGCCCAGTCCCAAGGGGGGGGGCATCTTTGCGGGTCACCTAGCACAAATGGACAAAATGATGCTTTTTTATACATCAGTGTCCTTCCCCCAAGATCAGTGTGATTCCTAGGATTTTCTGGAGGAGTAAAATACTCCTTGACTTTTTTAGGAGGAGTGAAATTGAATTATAAGGAGTGAAATACGGAAATAGCATGAACTATACATTATACAGAGACACGAAAAGAAAACCGCAATCAAACTCCCTAAGCATCAGAACAATGAATGAAAAACATACTATGGCTGTATGAAAACACAATAAAAAAGTACGATGATTAGGGTGCCGTGGCTTTTGGCAATTGGCTTTGGTCAGAAGTCGGGCGAAAATGTCTCCGCTGTGATCAGTTGGTGTTTTGAATAAAGAAATATTATTTGTTGATTTCGGTGGGGACAAGCGGTGCATTTTTTACGCTAAACCTTTGTGAAAAATTCAAAGAGTGAAAATACTCCTGGGTAGTTTTTTAAAGAGTATTTCCGATTTTCAAGGAGTGAAATTTTGTTAAACCTGTGCTATAGCGTTCCATGTATATAGTATTTGCTTTCCGAAACTCCTCCTAGAAACCCACCAGGCTTTATGTTCACGCAGTTTCTGCTTCCACGAAGTTCCACGTTATAGGGTCAGTATAATAGCTCTCTTCCCCCCAAACGATCTTCATCACAAAGCCTCCCCGACCAAATTATCGCATCCAAATAATAATCAGATGCCCGTTTCCCACGACTGCCCCTTCGAAAAGAATAATAAGAAGCCTCTGGAGTGGCGAGACGTGGCGTGAGCAGCCGGAACGTGTCGCATTTCGAACGGCCCAATCTGTCCCCTGGGCGCAGCTATAATGTCGCACCTCCTGATTAAGCGCCAGAAGCTTACAAGCAGTGCT
Source organism: Tetragnatha montana (assembly GCA_963680715.1). NCBI lineage: Eukaryota > Metazoa > Arthropoda > Arachnida > Araneae > Tetragnathidae > Tetragnatha > Tetragnatha montana. The sequence goes on from OY796675.1 coordinate 45,335,410, forward strand.
TAACGCTCTTTTAATAGTGATTGATGCCGGGACGTGCCCAGTTTCTTTAATTCCAGAAGAAGAGCGAAATAATAACCGAGATGGAAAAACTCGGAGGAATAACACCATTTTCTTCCTCGTTTATCATTTCGGCAGGGATTTTTTGTTATTATTCGATGTTTCGGCACCCCTCGACACAGGTTCGAATCGTGTGTTTAGCAAATGTTTGACTTAACGCGGTTGGTTTTATAATGAAATATTGTCTTCGGGTCGCAATTTCTGTGATTTATCTCCGGGTTGGGTAATGAAGGCTTTCGGGAAGGTGGGAATTAAAGAGTTCTTCTTTCGTGATTTTTAGGCTTTTGTAGAGGTTAGGTGAATCCGTGAGAGGGCGTTGTTCTGTCGGTTAACTATTTTTTATTGCAAGGTACTGAATATTTCAACTGCTAATGGGGATGGAATTTGTTTAAGACCGAGATGTCTGTTTCTATTGCATACTTATACTTTTTTTGTAAAAACTAAAGAAACAAAGTAATTGTTTTTATGAAATGTTTGCCAGTATTAAATACAGGTATAATACATATTAATGCACTAATAACTAAAAGTTCATAGAATAGAAAAATTGGGACATCTTAATTCATACAGGACAAATCCTGTTCAATGCGATTCAGATTAAGGGGACGCGGTACCATTCAAACCAAAATCTTTAAAATCATTGTTATTTAATACTTCTTTCCAGAGATATTTTTAACTCCTCTGAGAGAGTATTTCACTCCTTGAAAATCGGAAATACTCTTTAAAAAATTAGCCAGGAGTATTTTCACTCTTTGAATTTTTTACAAAGGTTTAGTTTCAATATTTTTTGCCGAAATCAACAAATAATATTTTTCTATTCAAAACACCAATTGGTCTCAGCGGAGACATTTTCCCCCGACTTCTGGAAAAAGCCAATTACCAAAAGCCACGGCACTCTAATTATCATACTTTTTAATTGTGTTTTCATACAGCTATAGTATTTTTTTTAATTTATTGTTGTGATGCTTAGGGAGTTTGATTACGATTTTCGCCTCTCTGTATATGTAGTTCATTCTATTTCTGTATTTCACTCCTCATAATTAAATTTCACTCCTCCTAAAAAGTCAAGGAGTATTTTTACTCCTCTAAAAAAATCCTAGGAATAACACTGCTTCTTTCTATTATTATATGTGTTTTATTTATGTAAAATGGATTCCAAACTCAAAATACCTTAAAATTCAAAATTTGTAAGTTTATTTTTTTAAAAACTTAAAATTTAAGGGGTGTTTTTAAAATGCTACTCCTCTTGCAATAAATGACATAGATTCTTGAAATTTGGTTTTCAAATACATCAAACTATGTGTAACAAAAATTGGCATCGATTTAAGGTTTAGAGTGCTTTGAATTCTGAAAATATTGTTTTTTCTTGAATCACTAGCTAAAAAAGCCCTAAAATGCTAAAATTCTCAATTCAGTAATTTTTTAATCTACAATGTTTATTGAAAAACAAAATGCCAACTTTTGTTATACTATGGCTTACTATAGATACTATACATATACTCTACATTTTTAATGATTTCCGTATCTGGGCTAGCCTGTATAGTATCTAGTAAGCCGTGGGTTATACACACTTCCAACAAGAGTCAGAAAAGATTTCAAGAGATTAGGTCCAATAGATAAAAAGCCTGAGTAAAAGGACTTCGAAAGGAAGGAAAGTTTCCGATAGCCATAGAGACGTTAATACTTTCACACATGAAACCAACTACAACTTGGATATTTTTCAATAAAAAGTTTTGAAAATTAGTAGGATGATAGACGAATGCATGTAGAATAATTTGGACGAAAAACATTTTTTTTTTTCGTAATTTTGTCAAAACATGGTACTGCGTCCCCTTAACACGTAGAAAAATTCGTTGTTGAACACTTCAAAAATTACGCTGTGTTTTTTTTACGATTAAAGAAGTACTTTTGTATTGATCTTTTTTTTTTCTAATGGCAGGTAATGTTTGAACCGTTACGGCTGTAACTTAAGTCCATCAACCCATGTCATGCCGAAGCAGTACTTACTTTGCGTTACCCAGTGGGCACCTCTGTGGGCCGAAGCCACGGAGGTGAAGTACTGTTGCCCACGCCACACACACATTCACAACCCCTTTTTACAGGGGGGGCACACACTCATCCATCACACACAAGGACAGAAACTAACATCCATGCCAAACGGGGATTCGAACCCCAGACGTACGGCTTCGCAGTCAGATGCTCTGACCACTAGGCCAGTACGTCGGTATTGATCTTAATCCGGGTGAAAATGTGAAGAAAATAGTTTTAAAATTGCAAATTTTACTATCTTAACTATTTTTTTGCTTCTTAAAAAGTATTTTATCTTCTACCAGACACCTTATACCACACAAGCAATGCGAAACACATTATTTCTATTGACCGGAGTCTACCGTACAGACAATGAGACAATACATTTCTTTCTAGGAGTAGGTCATAGATGAAATATGATAAATTTTCTCCTATACCAAGGCATGTCCGATCTCTATATTCTGGAATAAAATAACTGTTAAGGCTAAAATATCTATTATAAATTATTCCACATTTATCTTTTTAAGGCAGTTAATATTAAATGACTCTTCAGCTGAGTTTCCTTTTATGTTATATAGTAATAAGGATTACATTATTATTAATACATTTTGCATTTATTGAACTTTTTTATTTCGAAACAGAACACGAACTTATCACTGATTCCTACGAAAAAAAAATATTTTCAAGTGGTTCGTCTTTTATTATTCTCATACAAAAGAGAGACCCTTTAAAGAATTTAGCTTACTACAGGAGCTTTGTATGCTAAAAAAATCAAGAAGGAAAAAACGAATTCCAATGTAAGACTTAATCTCAATGTGGAACTCAAAAATTCTGCTCTGATATATTTATTCAAAATACTGGCTTAAGCTCACATACATGCATTTATGCATTATTTCATTGCTCCTTTAAACGGCTTCGCATTTATCTGTGAGATTTTTTTCAACTGAAGTAGTGATCCAAATTTCTCTCCATCTTTAAAAAAAAAACCTTCTACCTTTTGGGTTAATCCCTGAAGCAAGAAAAATGAAGCCAAACTATTGCTTTTCACAGCAGAAGCCTTAGCAATGGCCAACGCGTCTTAGGCCAGCAGTCAATGCCAATTAGTCTTAGTAATCTGGCAGTGGAAATGCTTCGGTTAGCCTTCTTGCTGCCACTACCACTATATGGAAACTCATAGGGTTAATCTTGTGATGCGTTGACAATAGCTGTGTAATCTTGCTCTGGTTTTGAGTGTGTTTTTATTGTTGTTTTGGGTTTCTTTTGCCGAACTGAATCTTCGGATTCTGCCGACGAAACTAAATGCGCTAAATTAGCAGGGAAAGAAAGTTTTGAAGATTAGGATTATAGAGAAGGCGCTGAAGTAAGGAAAGAGAGTGATTTTGTCGGGTTGTTGTTGGTAGCACTCTGATCCAGCCGTGTAAGGTTTCTCTCTTAGTGAAATTAGTTTGATTTTCTCTTTTGCACATTGTGCGTAAACATACATAACAGAGTGCCCCTTATGTCATCTTTTTTATTCGTTAGCATTGAAACATAAGGAAGGGATGGTAATGTGTTTTGAAAGATAAACAGAACGATAAATTATATGAATTTTATTGAGGTGGGATGTAAAAAAATCAATCCCTTAAAGAAAATAAGTAAAACCTGAAAAAGTTTTAAAGCAATTTAAAAGTTTCACAAACATAAACTTAGAAGAATTTTAACCATCCTATATTCCCTTAGGAGGAAATAAACTTTATAATGATCGATATTACGTACCTCACATCTAATGTTACTAGTATCTTACAAACACAACCGAGCTCCAATTTCACATTTTTCAAGGTACAAAACCTCAATGTGTGTTCTTTTGTAAAACTGTATACTTTTTGTGTACTTATCACTATCAACTGTAAACATTAATAATAAGTTTAAATGTTAAGAGAGAGGGTTTAATGGGAGTGAATTACACTCAATCTATAAACGATGTTTCTCTATTCAAAATAAGTAACATAATTATTTACTTGGTTTTGATAATTATTATAATTATTTTTTGTCAGAGAGGCCATAAAGCTTACCAACTAATTTCCGTTATCTCACCGTTTCAGTTTACATAAAAGGTAAAAGTGAATCTTTTTATCAAAATACGTATTTCAAAATTCAAACTCATGGTTTCGGTTTGTTGACTATTTTATGTATTTCATAGACTGTACTATTTTTCAAATCGTATTCAAACTTATTTTTATTTTTTTATATTTAGGCCTCTTCAGCAATTTGAATAAAAATATTTTTAAAAGTTATCAAAATAACTATGTACTATTGAAGTATAAGACATTAATGCATATAGTATACATTAGGGTTAAATAATTACAACGCTAATAGTTACAAAATCCCATAACCTTTGTAATAGAAAAATCTTGAAGGGGGAAATGAAATCGTGCTTTTGTGGCTGATAACAAACATTTTGTGTTCAAATAGCATTTATAAGGGGATATTTACTTTAGCCAAAAACCATTGAAACTGAATACCCCAAGACCTTCATTCTTTAGTACGTATCAATATTTCCCTCTCTTAAACCTATAGAATTTTCTCTTTGCCTGAAATATAAGCTCATCCCTAATGGATATGACAGAAACTTCCCCAGATAAAAAGCAGATCATACATTAAAGCGATAGTAGGAAACGTATAAAAATGGCGGACTCCTGTTCACTTGACCATTAGAAAGGAATTACCGTTACAACGGCGCATACTTTATGCTCGCTGGGTCAAGCGGACGGCCAACGCAAAGGCCTGTTACTTTACGTGATTATACAGGTGAGCATAAAAATGAAAAAGTAAAGCATCCATTTGAACGTGAGTCCTTTGACGTAAAACTTTATGACCCATGGAAATCCTAATCAATTTTATATTGTGTACCCAATATGCTTCGAGTCCGTTATTTTCCGGATAAAATGTCTCGGTGCGTTGCCCTTTTACTGGTTTCGGCCCGTTGCCAATTCTGGAGAAGTAATAATCAGACCTGTCTATTATATTTTAACGAGGAGGACAGCGTCCACTCTTCGGTGGTGGGTTCTTCCCTCCCCCTCCCTTCCCCTCGTTGCTGGACTGAAAAAGGTAGTAATGGAATAAAAATGTGCCGAGATGGAACATAATTTCTAAAAATGGAAAGAAAAATGATTCCTGGCTTTACTCAAGTGTGGTTTTTGTAACTGAATTTGAGTTGTGATTAATATTGCATGATGTGGGTAAAGGTATCGGTTTTTGATGTCCCAAAATTATAAGAAATCGTCTGGCACACAAGCGTAAGAGAAGTGTTTGCTCCCTACTTGAAACTACTATAGGGGTTTAATGTTTATTGTTTAATTAAGTTTGTATTTTTGTTATTTATAGTTAATAAAAAACATCTCGGATATATTTACCAATAAATTACTCTTCAGTTGAAAATTTGTTAGAAGTTACAAAATGATATGCAAAATTACCTCAAGAATTTGGAACATTTTATTAGCAAACCTAATCTATCCCATATTGAGAACACTCGTACTGCTTGAAACTTAACAATATCTATAGGTCTAAATACTAAAAATGTTCGAAGATGATAATAATAAAATAATGTGAAAATCAATTCTTCTAACATTTTGTCAGTATCTTTTATTTTAAGATTTATTTAATTAAAAAATAAGGAATATTTCAACCTCTGCATACCATCTTAATGTGTTGGAGCTTTATTTATATAGAAAAATAAATATGTATACGTTTAAATAAGTAAATAAAATTATATTTCCATGAACTTGTTTATTAAACAAAGACTAATTTATTAACAAGTAATGTTCCGAGGAAAATAGAAACCAAGTTTTTTTTTCTATAACACAAGATAATTTTCGAAGCTGTTAAAATGTACTCGTCTAAACTTCCTGAAAAACATTTTTATTTGCATTTGAATGAATTACATAACTGTCCTCTCCAAATAAAAAAAATAAAAGTCCTCTCATGAAGTCTTTTGTAATCACAAATTTAAATAAAACTCTCCTTCCTGTTCCCTTCAATCGTTTTTCCTTTATTTTCGACTAAACAAACATAGAAACCGCAACAATCCTATTCAGTTTTTTGGAGATCTATTTTTTCTCATTTTCTTGAATTCTTCGACAAACAAAATGACAGATGTTCTCAAAAGAAAAAAAACAAATCCCTTTAAAAGAAGCTCTCCAAATCAAACAAAAAAAAAATTATTTAATTTCTTTATCGCAATATTCAGCGCTAAACCGAATTTCCGTTCTTCTTCACTATGCATTGTTGGATAAAAAACATCAAGTTGGTAGACAGCGCCATCTACTGTCAGAGACTGAAGTGAAGTTCCAATCGCTGTACTAGTGGCGCCAAATTACTGGCACCACGCCAACGTACTAGGGAAGCACATAGGTTAAATCTTGGCAACCGCTTTTACCGGGAGATTAATGAATTTTAGGCTAATGAGAGATGAGGATAGGTCAGTTTATAGAAAAATGCGATGGATCATTAATGAGATTTATTGAAAAGTAGTTTTTCTGCGTATCAATTAAAGTATGGGGAGCACGATCGCCAAAACTGGTAATAGCTCTTCTCTTGGGAGATTTCTCTTTTTTATGCAAGGTACTTTAGAAAAAAAGACTGAAAATATCGTATTTTAAGTTGACTTCATTTTAGATGAGTTAATTTGGAGGGGATATGCTGTCTTGCTTTGGAATTAATGTTAAGTTACGAAGTCTCGTGAATGAATATTGAAATATCTTCCTTTTTAGATGAAGTGCTTTGGAAAATGCTCAATTTTTATAGTAATTAAAATAGACTTGCTGTGGTTTCTATTAAATTTATTCTCACAAAGCAATTCATTACCATTTGAATATTTTCCCGGATCTTTTATTTAAAAAAAAATCTAATTCTTATAACCTACATAAAAATTGGTTAGTAGATAATTGGTTAGTAACGAAAAGTGTAATGTGTTTTTGTCTTTTGATTTATTTTTAAAATAATTGTTTTCTTTAAATTATGTATTACTATTCAAAGATTTTTACAGTTAATACAAAAACCTGATTTAATTTCTTAAATCTTGTTACTTATTTAAAAATTTAGTTAAGTTTCGAAATACCGAATCCACTATGATGACCTTTCTATCAAACATATTTGTTTTTACAAAGGTTCTAGAATTAAACCATTAATGCGCATTCGTTATGTTTAGAAAAAAAATCTTATAATCTCTAATTGGTTTCAAATTAGAAATGCCTTTATTTGTTGGAGCAGCAAAAATAAACTATTCCAAATAGCCCAACTTTTAATAAAATATGCGTCACTTTCAATTCTATTTATGTGTACGCATAAGTTGGGAGAAAGTGGGACTATTTGATACAGCAAAATTCAAATCTATTTTTCAGTAGAAAAATTACTCATTCAGATACATTTTTCTAAAAATATCTAAGAATGACTATATTTGATGACACCAATTAGAAAATAATATAACTTTAATGAATATTAAAATATAAAGACTTTTCAAATTTAGTTTCTTTCATTTAATTTTATTGATTTAATGCAGAGTTAACGGTTTCAGTTATATGCATGTAAAAACAACTTTTAGAAAAAAAATAGTATCTAAATAACCTTGATGGTTTAGAGATATTGAAAGTGAGTTATATTTTAATAGTAGGGGCTCGCTATCACGCATAAATCCCCACAACTGTTACGCAGCTACGGGGAGGAAGCAAAGCTCGCTTGTTACATTTTATCAACTCTAATGACAACCCTCATCCAATCCAAAATATTTTATATCACTTGCTAAACCGTGGGGTGAGTTTTAAAAAGTGCAATATTAATCTTTTAGAGCCAAAGAATGGAGTTCTCTTAGAGTTAGTGTAATGGTACTTAGCAAAATGATGATTGGGGAAGGAATTTTCAATGATCATACAGTTTCAATGATCAATGTATGATCACTACATGAGATCCTAGCTCTTTTTAAGGGTGTATCTGCGCCGCCCCATTCCTAATCGAAATATGGTTGTCAAGGTCCCCTCTACCTACCCTACCCAGTTAGTACAACGAATTTAGGACCACCCTGTATTTAAGCATTTTTTTATGAGGGGGGGATGCATAGAATATTTTTTCTTAAAATATTTTTTTTTTTCACTTTTTTCGAAACTGATATTAACAACATAACCTGTTAATATTACCACTGACATAGAAAAAGTTTTCCAATTTCATATCGTACAGCATTTATAGAGACTTGTGTTACATGTTACTAACTCCATAAAGCGACACGAATATCTAAATGCCCCAAATGTATTAATCAGAGAGCGACATATTTTCAAGATGAAGCGTTTTTGGAAATACTTAAAAAATTAATTAAGGAGTACACAGGAGATTCCTTCAATTATTTAGGTTATTTAACTAATTAAGAAGACTTTTTCAAAGTGCTATAACTGCTGAATCTCACGAAAAAATGTTTTTTTTTTATAACTTTTGGTTTTCTTCATCGTACTGTCTCAATACTTTTTTTACCTGTGTGATTACTCACAAAAGGTAGGGTAATTTTTGCCTACCCGACTTATAGTTGTTGGGAATCTTCTTTAATTATGCTCGGTAATGTGACTTAATTAGTGTAATTTCTTTTTGATTTTGAAATGTTTTTTATTATTTCTCTACTGTTTCTTAAAATGTCGCTGCTGTAACTTTCATGCAAAACATCTTTAGTATACTATGAGTTGGAATGATAATATGGTATGCCTTGAAAAATGACTAAAGTCAAATTAATTTCGTCAGTTGACAAAGGCTGTCTCTTTACTTCTGTTTTTCAAAGCAGTGGTATTCTTCAAGGTAGGTTTTCAGGTGAAAAACTCTTGAGTCATAATAAAAAATATCATACATAATTGTGATATTTTAAATTTGGTATATTATTTTACCAGCGTAAAATATGCCTCATTATGTTCACCTCATTAGTAATGCCATCATGACTGACTAAAAACGAATGACGGGTTTCTTCACAGAATAAAACCATCAAAACTGAACATTAGTCTTAATATTCCCACGGTGCTCCACACAAAGCTTCATACATTATTCTTAATATATCCCTCGTTAGTCGCCATAAATATTTCTTTAAGAAATTGTTCCTAAGACACGGATGGAAAAAAAAAATTCTTACCTGCTTTACTTAAGTCAAAAAGTATCCCTTCCTTTCTCCTTCATCCAGAAAAATTAGCATATTTTATACGAAGAAAGAAAACAACACTGTAAAAACACCACTTAAAATCCGTTTAATCGGCCGAGCCGTGTTTTTTGGGAAATTTTACTCTTTCATTAATCATTTGTCCGGTTTCTTACAAAGACATTTAGCCCGCTTTTCATGAAAAAGGAGATTATCTTTAATTTTGTGGATTTCTCCTACAACAGAGAACTGTCTTGATAGCCTTTTTGGAGGTGTTTATTTCCCAAACAGTTTTTTTGTTGTTGTTTGTTCTTTTTTTATACATTATTCATCGAGCTGGAGCCACTAAAACCAGCATACTAAAGAATCTTTAAAGAGTGTCAATATTTGCTGCTCAGTTGTAATATAGTAAGCGGTTTTTTTTACAAGCAACTAAGTGGGTTATCATTTTGATATTCATAGGAAACTTTATACTCCGAAATTAAGTCGATGTGAGAAAAAAAAATATGGAGAGAAGTTTAACATTTTAAAGAGATAATTTTCAATATGTGTCAATATGATGGCGTGTTTAATGATTACTCTTAACATTAAAAATATATAACCCGGGCATCAATCTCGATATTATAGGGAAATATATGGTTTGGAAAAAAATGGTATATATTTCTTGAAATGGAATTTCTGTAATTTTTCTTTCTCAAACTGGTTGGTGACGACACCAACACTTGAGACAATCGAGAAAGATACTCGTAAATTGCAAAAAAATAAATATAGGAATCTTAGCCACCAACTTTGTAACAATTAGTAAAAATAATAATACAAATCGGATTTAAAAAGGCGACACGGGTTGATTATACCTACTTAGGGGATTAATGTTAGTTTAAAGCAATGGTTCCCACCTCGTAAATTCAGCGGACCTTGTAGCCTTTAATTGGATCACTTATCGCCCTTGTCCCTAAACCTTTTAATCTTTCACGAAGACCAAATTCAAAGTCATTCTAATTGAAAAAGAGAGATATACTAAAATATCTTCAATAATTAATTAATGAATACTTAATACTTACATATATTTTACTTCAATAGATAAGAATAGTGAACAATTGATACGTGAAAATGTAGGAATCCGTTTAAAATCACGACATTCGATTGCCCGACTCTTAAATTCCCGATGCCACTCCGTTTGCCCGACAGTTCATTTGTCCTGATAGGGCAAATGAACATTGAACACATATTAATTACATTGTTGAAATATGAGATTAAGTTTGGGTGGTTGTATGAAGCTGTGTCCGAGGATCTCCGCGTTTGATGACAAAAGGGGTCTATATCCCTAAAAATTGAAATCACATTGTTAAAAAAGGGGCACGTCATTTCAGGTAGTCGATCCTAGTCATAGATCCTAGTAGGAGAATAGCATTGGCGGCAAGATCAAAGATACTTGCTCGGGCAATCGTACCTGTCGGGCAAATATAGTTGGGAATATGAGCTGTCGGACAATATTGATTGTCGGAATTTTGAACCAGACTCGGAAATATGATTTAAATTCCTCAACTTAATTTATTAATTAAAGACTAATTTGTTTGGTTGGGTGATCCCTGTTCTACTTCATAATAGAGACATTTTTCAAACAAACAAGCTACTCTTTTCTATACTGAAATTTTAAATGCCTCTGTTCACCAGTCAAATAAATTTTTAAAATTAAACCTGGAATTTTTCTTTCAAAATTTAAGGTGAATGGTATAAGGAAATTTGCAGTGCGTTAAACCAAGTTTCGGTTTTGGGTTTCGGTTGATAGCACACAGTAAATGGGCGCCATCTATGTCAACGTATACCAACTGAACAATTTGCGAACTTTAATCCAAAGGTATTTTGTAATACTGTTTTTTTTCTGAAGTGGTTTTTTAGCCAAATGCATATTAATATTTCTTTTGTTGGGTTTGTTTTTTATTTTTGATCTGTTTTACAGAATAATTTTTAAATTATTTAGTCGGAAGAAAATTAAAAAATAATAGTTCAGTTCTGTAAAAACGTTTTACTCAAACATATCAATATTGGAAAACAAAATAAGTTATTGATTTATTATTTTTGTAACTAAAGTACTATTATTAATATTATTACTTTGAATTTCAAGCATTCTTTAAAATACTCTTTTCACAATCGTGTGTTAGCCCTTCAAAAATTTTCATAAATAGGCGTTTAAAACTAAGTATGTTTTTTAGATTCAATAACTATTAGATAACAGTTGTTACTGTTACTTCTTATCCAAAGGAGTAAATGTAGCCTTTATATTTATTTAAATAGTATTTAATCAATTTATTTACATTCTACTCCTTTAATGAATGAGAAATTATAACCAAAAATACTATTTAAAATCAAATTTACTTCAAAAACGTAACCATAGGTCAGAAACGTTTTTTTTTTTTTTTTTAAACGAGTCATGTAATTTATGGAATAACCTGTAAATGAGCCCTAACAGGATTTACAAACAAGGAAAATCGAGAAAACATCTTAAATTGGACGCAATCAGACTTTTAAAATAGGGTTTCTCGAGGTATATTTCTCAAAAGTAAAAAAAAAGGAATCACTCTAAATAATGAGAAATCCATTAAGAGATTAATTAATCATAAAAATACCATTTTGTTCATCAATGTCAAATTTTCGAAAGAAAACTCTTGGCATTAAATTCCAAACATTTGCCAAATATGATTTCTTGAAATTTCAGATAAAATTGGGGAGAATATCAAAAAAAATTCAAAGCATTTTCATTTCTGGTGTTTTTAAAAATTTGTTTAATTCCCATAATAAAATCCTTCTAATTTTCAACCTTAAAACTTCAAACCATTGTAAATAGAGATTCTTGTTTTTAAAATTCTAAAGAAAAAAATTAAATATGGTAAATTTTAAGATAACTTTATTCGGTATTTTTAGCTTTGGTTTTCAATACCCAATTCATTATTCGCAATCTTCAGATACAAATAGAAAATATACATTTGCCCGAAATAATTTTCATTTCAAAATTATTTTCAGATATATTTACTTTAATTACTTATTACTAATGTAGATCGCCTAGTTCAAACCGGTATACTGTTGTTGTTGTAGTGTCTATGATGTGCAAAATGGAATAACAATAGATCGTACCAAGGCAGTCGAAGACGGTCTCGTCAACCTCAACAGCTTTAACCGGTATACAAACTGGTGTTTAATATCTAAGACCATCCTAAACATGAATGTTATTTAAAAGGGAATATATTTTAAATTTCAATTTTTACTTTAAACATGAGCAGAAAGAAATTAAATATTTTATTTTTCGTTTGTGATATACAGGAGAGCTTTTGAAAGAAGAGAGAGCTTTAGAAATCACTTTCGTCTACATAATAGTTGCCAAAACGTAACAGACAAGGGACTTTGGGTAAAGCTTTCTCACAACCCCTAATTGTATTCGTGGTAAATCATTGCTTCTTAACTAGCAATTTTGCCCATGTCATGTTGATCAAATAAGTATTCTCCGAGGCCACTTTCAATGCGATGATGTTTTGTTATCATGTCTGCAAATGTCTTTATTTCCTCCAACTGGTGTCTCAGCATTTGATTGTCCATGAAATCACAAGTCTAATTATGAAAAAAAAATTTTTAGATTCCATTCTCATTCATAAAAAGTACCAAATAAAGTAAATAATTTTCAAGGGTTAAAAACACAGATACTTAATATTTTCTTGGCACTTTTCTTTCCATTTTTTTCTGTAGCATAGGATATTTTTAATAAACTAGATAAACTAATTATAATTCGAAAAATTTTAAACAGTTAAGGTTGTTAAAAGTAAATATTAATTCAAACTAAAGATGACAAATCCAATTACTTGGTAGTCTCCATGTTTTAAAGCTGTTCTGCGTATGTTGAGAAGGTGCTCGTTAACTTCCTTCTCCAAATCCAAAGCTGTCTTAAAAACAAACTTAATATTCTCCCAATCGTCAACAGGAGGTTTCTGAAAAGGTTCAATAGGATGAGATTATTTATTAATGAATTTTTATTAAGGTACGTTGTGGATTATTTTAATTAAATAATTAAAATATCCTTAGGTACAAAATACAGTATAAATATATTACAATGTTAAAAATATCGATATAAATACTATTATAAGTCCAAGAGCTGACTGACTGAATTCAAAAATGATTTCCAGAACTAAGGGGGGGTCTTTTCTATTGAATTCGCATGAACATTAAAAGCTACTTATAAATGAATTAAATACTAATCAGGTAATTATGCATAATCAATGGGGTAATGGTAATAATACTAAAGTTATCTTAATCTGTAACATATCTCTACACAAATGAATATGAGTTAAAATGCTAAAGTTTTAGAATGGGTAAAAATGTGATTGATTTACGTCAATGTCCTTATAAATAACCTTTCCTCCTCGCATGTTTTGGAATTTGGAAAGTTTTTCTGCGTGCTCCTTTTCCTCTAAACTTTGTTCTTTAAAAAATAATGCATGTCCGGGAAGGGCTACTTCATCCCTGTCAAAATAGTAGCTCTGAAAAGAAATTGTATGATTATTTCTTAAAGATATCATTAAGCTGATTTTCTGCACAACTTACGTCGGAAGTATTTTCCATTTATGTCCCTACATTAAGGTTTTCAAGTTTTTGTAAACTAAAAAAATCTAATTATTACAAATTTAATATTGATATAGGGGAGACCGGGGCTAGTTTTCCACTGGGGCAAATTTTCCAACGCCCTTTATTTTTAAATGAGCAATTAGATCAACCCAACGAGTGAACTGGATGAAAAAGAAAGACTTCACACATATTCTGATGTACTTTCAGAATTTTAGCTCTAGTAGTTTCGTCAGAAAAGCGGTTTTTCAATATTTTGCTCTTTGCGTAAACTTTTGGATTTTTATTAAAAATGTGATTAAGCCCTTTTAATTTTAACTGACTAATCTGATATTGCATATTCTGATAGACGATTTCTTCCTCTACAAAACTATGCTTTTGTTTTTCAATAATATTACACCCCCACTCGTTGAGGGGCTCCCAAAGTTCAAAAAGTGAGTTGGGGCAGGTTTTCCAAAAGTAGACGGGGCACTTATTCCAACATTGGTGTGGCTCAAGCTCAAACCAATCAACCAATCCATAACGCAAGCTAACGATTCCAAAGGAGTTGTTTGTTCGAATCCCTCTAATTTTTTTCCTATTTCTTTCAAAAAAGGTGGTGTTCTTATTGTTAAAGTGTTGTATATAGTTCTTATAGTACTTACATTTAAAGAAAACGACCATGAAAGCCTTTACAAATATTCATTTAATCAGATAAACAGTTTAAACAGATAAACAGATCCACTAGAAGGATTTGCAATTTGAAAATTAGAATGTTATGGTTTGAAGTTTGTCGAATTTACGTTGAAATCTCGTTTTTCATAGATTTTGATCCTTACAACAATTAACCCCGTGCACAATGTAGGAAATTTCATTTAGAAAATTTTCGCCAAACTCTTATCGCCAAAGATTAGAAGGTAAATCGCCAGGTTATGAAAATTACTGTAACCCGCAATAACACGATATACTAACTCAGATAGTTGGTCAGATTTATTACTAAAACTTGCTGACTGCAGCCGGCGTGGCCAAACGGTTAGTGTGCTTGGTCGCCAAGTTTCAGAACCAGGTTCGAATCGGCATACCTGCCATATGATTGATTAATTTTAAGAAGTTTGAAGATGCCTGAAATTTTTAAACTACTTATAAAGTAGTTATTAGTTATTTTTACACTATTGATTTCCGTAAACGGAAATATTAACCTATTTTTTATGTGTATGTAAAATTGTTTTACTTGTTACAAATTTTTTTCAGAGGAAAAAATTCCGAAACAATACTTTACAATATTCGACTAAAAATTTCACCTGCATTAAATTAGAAGTATTTTTGAATTACATGAATAAAAATCTAAAACAAAAAACAAAGATTAAACCATTTTATTTTTTATTTTTTTTTACTATAGAAAGATTATTTCTCTACATAGGTTTCACAAAGGAATTTGGTTTTACATATGAATCAAACTTTTAGAAAAGTCGTCACTTAATAAGAACGGTGTCTTCTTACATTTATTGTCTATTAAATATAATAAAGATGGACACAGCTTCGATAAGAGTCCTCCAGCCGCCATGTTTATCCACATCTCCCTCAGCAATATGCTTAAGTGTTGTCATCATTTGAGCTTATGGGTAA
The DNA here is from genome assembly GCA_963680715.1 of Tetragnatha montana. Classification (NCBI taxonomy): domain Eukaryota; kingdom Metazoa; phylum Arthropoda; class Arachnida; order Araneae; family Tetragnathidae; genus Tetragnatha; species Tetragnatha montana. The sequence goes on from OY796675.1 coordinate 45,350,843, forward strand.
ACATGGTGCCTCAAGATGTAAGTTAACTTAAATGCAATAACTTTGCAGAAAAAAAAACTGTAGTGCTAAAATTGATATTCCCCCCTCTCGAAACACACTCTGTTTAGGCGTAATAAAGACGTCCCAGGGTTGCACCGACAGCCTACTGCCGTCCGGCAGGGTGAATGATGTCAGAATTATCTAACGCACCCTAAACACTCGATGCTAGAATTTGGTAGTGGACTGATATATAATTAAACTATTATAAATAAAACAGTGGTGGCCACACAAAAGAAAAGATTAACACTATAATTAAAATTTAGCTACCACTTTTAATTTTATTTTCTTTTTTAAATATAATCAATCTTTTAAATGGGGAGTACAGACGGGGCAGGAGCAGCTTACGCTGATGGTACCCCGTTACCGACGTATACTCTCTGGGGAGTACAGCAGATCCAGCCGCATGTGCTGTAAATAAGATATAGGGCCGGCATCGGGTTTAAAAACTGTTCTCTTAGATTTTAATCATGTTTAAGACAAGGGTAGAGTATAAATTTTATAAGGATTTTAACAGTTTGTAAAATTCAATGTTAATTGGGATGCTGATTTTAATTGAGGCTTATGATAAAATAGCATGCCAATTAACGTTGAGTTCCACAAATACGAAAACTGCTAAAATCCCTATATCTATTTTAGCCCGCCATAATCATTTTACCCCACCTTACCCTATAACACAACCCTATGAAACACCTTGAAAGTATTCTCTTTCACCTCAGAAAACAACAAAAAAAACCTCCCCCTAAAATTAAACTCCAATATCAATCTCCAATTTTTATTCTGGATATCCCACTGTTTCCATTTTTCCCGTGTATTCCACAATAAAGAATTATCAAATGTTTGGCAGTCAAAAAAGGTCTCGATTAACCCCTCCCCCCCAAAAAAAAATATTCACTCATAATTATAAAGACGCATTCTTATTCTTTTCTTTATGGATTATTTTTGTCAGTGTGGTGGGTGTTTAAATTATTAAAAATTTTAAACAGAATGAAATAAATTTTTTTAAAAATTTATCATGACCACACGACGATTCAAATTTTTCCTTAACCTCCTAATAAGTTAAAATATCAAGAAGCTTCTAATCGTTGATGTGATTTAAGTTAATTAATTTTATGTAATCAATTTTAGTAAATTTGATGCTTGATGCTTAACTTCTGAACATAATTAATATTTATATTGGTATTTTATTCCAAGCACAACGTTCAGAAGCTTCCTTAGTTTTTCGTTAAAAATGATTATTAAAACTCTCTACCCAATCTAATAAAACATTTTTCCTCAAATGGACAGTTTCTGGAAATGTAATAAAACATACATAACTCTCAATTAATCATTAAAAACACGACCGTAGAATCATAATAATCATATTTGAAATTTTATCTGAGTTTTCTTTTATTCATAGTATATGCATAAGCAAATTTTAAACTTTGAAAGTGTTTTAATTTTTAAAGAAAAATATGTTTTTTTTTTTATTAAGTGGGAAAGTTCTATTAGAACCATTCTGGTAAATTCTCTAAATATTATATTAAAAAAACACCTCTAAACATATCTGTATTAAAGTATTTTGACAGGAACTTTTGAGAGGTAAAATAACTTAACGTAATACGAATCCATATAATAATTTCATAATTTAACGTGATACGTGGTATTTTTATTACCTATTTACAGGAATTAAATAATTAACTAAATTAAATTTAATTGTATAAATTTTTTCAAATGCTTTAAATTTGAAGAAGTATCCAACATCTATTCTGCTTTGTGTTTGCCTATATCCCTATCGGTTAACCTAAAACAATGAGTAACTGATTTGGCAACTGCGGGGACAGAACCTGCAACCTAGTGATTACGAGCTTGATACTCTACCAACTAGGCTACCACTTTAGGTATCCTAATTGAAAGACAAAATTGCGCCAAAATATAGATAAATAGCCAAATCTGTTTTAACTTTTGTGGGAATTGTGCCATAGTATAGATAAGCAGCCAAATCTGTTTTAAATTTCCTGACAATTGTTGCCAATCTTTCCTGTTAGAAGTAAGGTTCCCGTAATTTTCAAACCCCCCCCCCTCCTAGCTTTGATTGAGGGCCAAATATTACAAAACTTGGTTTTAGGGGGTGTTCTATTAGAATCGGGGATAATCTTTGATGTCGCCCATAGGAAAAACGAAAGTTGGTGCTTCGTTTAATACAGGGATGGCCAACCCAAATGATCTTGAGGGCCACTTTGGAAAACCACAATACTCCCGCGGGCCGCATATAAAATTTTAAGGTATGAGCTGCTCAGAATGACAGTGACATAAGTTGAAAAGTAGAAAATGAGTATTTAGATTAGGGAGTTAAGGAATTAAACAGGTGGCGTTAAAAAAACATTCTGAATTACTCGAAACTAAGTTAGGTGGATACGCACGATCATTTAATAATACGTCATTTTAATAATCTCTCAAGTCTGAAGACGAAGTCCCAAAACAAAATTTTTAGTGAAAAACAAAAACAAAATTAATTGATACTTTATTTCTTCGTCTAAATTACTACATTTACGAATGCAAGTATATGGTGTGATATAGTGACAGTAATTAAGATGTTGAATATGTATAGTGGCTTATGTAGAAATTTATTTCTGGAGGGGCCCAAAATTACTCCTCAGCCTCTCACGCATTTTTAATAGATCCAATGTAAATTTTTAAGTAGAATTTGCGTCCTAAACAACTAAATGTTAGAAAAGTTGTGAGTAATAAAGGTACAAGTACCAAAGGGGGGTCTGGGGGTCCTCCCCCAGAAAATTTTTGGAAATTTGACTAAAAAAACAAGAATTTTAACTAGTTTTTGTACACCTAGTCCGAATTTTGGAGATGCATTTGAGGTGGGCGATTTTGGGTCATTTTTGCAACTAAACATTGTTCTGTAAGGAAAATTATAGCTCGAAGAGAGAGAGTAAAGTTTTTTTTTTAAACTTACGAAAATTCTCGCGGGCCGCAAAATTATATCAAGCGGGCCGCATGCGGCCCGCGGGCCGCGGGTTGGCCATGCCTGGTTTAATATGTAGACGGCCCCCTAAGGGCATAAACTACAGATTATTTTCAAAAAGATGTTAAATCATGAAAAATTACACAAAATTTATCATTCTACCCCCAGTAGTTCACTCACAATGCGAACTGTATCAGTTTATTCCCTACGACTGTACAAATAAACAAAACAATTAAGGTACTAAACTAATTTTTGGAGATTACTATAACGCAAGTAAAGTTCACAGCTACAACACGATGATTTCATATGAAAAATACATATTATTCTATAATTAATAAATTTTACTATAAGTGTTTTACGATTTAACCCTTTAAAACCAGTCTTTTAATTTAACCGTCACTGTCGTTCGATTCCTACATTTGTTCCAAGCTAATACCTGAAAAGCTACAAATCTAGTTATGTCTGACAACCAATCAAACAACCAACACACAAGATCGTATTCTGGGGCTTAGAGAGAGAAGAGGCACCAACCAATGAGAAAGGAATGTTAGGAATGGCATCCATGCGGTTAACCAATCAGAGTTTTTGCCAGCAATCGGTATAACTGCAGATAGTAGTACTGTAGGAAAACTTGCCCCTTACTGTTGGAAAACATGCCCCACATACGGGGCACATTTTCCAACGTGACATGGTCACCTTTAAACCTTTTTTGTAAAAAAACTAATAATGTTGATGAAAATTGAATGCTACATTTTGCAGAGAACAGTATGAGGAATATGATGAAATTTTGTTTACCCAAAAATAAGTAAAAATAAAATGTAAGGAAGCAAAATTCATTTAGGTTGGAAAACTAGCCCCGGTCTCCCCTACAGTTGGGGGTGATTATAATTAAAGTTTTGATATTAAGGCTATAAAAAGAGAACCAGTGGTCAGAATGACAACATATTTCACGTGAGTATTCCTGAAACCGGGAGAAGGTAAGAAAAAATAGTACTAAAATTGACCGATATGGGCACTGTACTCATGTTGATTGAAATCTCGTTCCTCGTTCAGAAAATTGAATTTTTTTGATAAAACATCCCTCTTACATAATGTGACCAGACGTCCTGATTTTGACAGGACAGTCCCGCTTTTTGTTTCGCTGTCCCGCCAACCCAATGCCCCGCCTAAATGTCCTGCTTTTCTGTAAATGTCTCGCCAAAGTCCCGCTTTTCCATTAAAGTTAATTCAAAATGAATTTTTCAACACTTATGCGAGTATTTATTTTCAAAATCCATAATAACAACACGAAACAATGTTAAGAGTATTAATTTCTTTGTCAGTTAGTAATTAATAATCTAATTTCATGAAATTTATTTATTTACTTAAATTCTACATTGGCTAATATAATTTACTTTTTGGCTTATTTAAGATTCTGTAAAGTAATTTAGTTGTTTTTCAAGTTAAGTGTAATTATTGTCATTCTACTTAAATTGTAGAACAACTGTAGAATGTTTTAGTTTCTTTGTTTTTAAATTATTTTGAATTAAAAAAATACCCTGATTTGATGAAATTATTACTTATTTTAGAATATTATTCTAGGTAATATTTTATATTTAATAAAAAAAATTCTACATTGGGTAATTTTATGCTTTTTGAAGCAAGAAATTTTTAAATAATAATTTAATTATGAAAATTGCTTCCAACAAGTATATAGATAGATGACGATGACAAGGTAAAACAAAATTTTGTAGTTTGATTTTTCAATAAACTACGTATAATACAATTTATTTTTCAAAATGTGTTAAGTATATCCATCTAACCTGAACTCAATTATCACTTGAGCAGTTATTTAAACTTTTAAAATATCGTTTTTAATTCCATAAATATTTATATTACAGGAGGTATTTATGTAAAACTATTAGAATTCTTCCTTTTGATGATGCGTCGAAAATTATTTAAAAGCAATTTTTTTTTTTTGCACCCCCTCCCTCACCTATGTGTCCTGATTTTTGGTTTGAAAAATCTGCTCACATTACTCTTGCATGTATTACAGAAATATGTTTTTAAATAGAGTTTTTTATGACTCCAGACTACACGCATTACATGATGCAAAATTTAATTATGTTAGATATTTCTTAAGACTAAATTATCAAACAGGAATAAAAATCTATTATATTTATATTTGTAAGCAAAATTTAACGTGAAATCAATCATTGAACTAATGTGAAATCTTTCTTTTTTTATTAAATTTTTTTTACATTTCCCCTTGGAGATACATGTGTTTCCTTTTGTGTTTTTATAAACTTTTTGTTGGAAGATTGATATTATTATTATTATGATTATAACCGTTACCTAACTAAGTGCACAAACATATTTTCTCTTTCTTACCATCGAGAGGTATACGTGGCTTGCATAAAGTTCTCTATTGATCTGATCATTGATTGCTATTTCACATTCTTGTGGAAAATTTTGTCTGACTTGAGTTCCTGACATTTTCTGCTAAACTTCTTTTTATAAGATCTGAATTTTACCTGTAAAAATTATGAATTTATTCATGATATTACAAATTAATCACTTTTGAATTGTTATATAAGTGTTATTTATGAATTCAAGAGTATTTTGCAGCTGTATACAGAATAAGTAATAACGCATTTCATGTCAGCATACATAAACTCAAAACAAGTTTACGATAAATTACATTTAGACAGACATAATGTGATATGCATAATAACATTGAAAAGCGTGTTCTGTAAATAATATGGAGAAAACTGATGTTGAAAATTGGTTAAGTTATGCAGTGGTAATATGCCTTACAAGTCAACATTGATCGTAATCATCTTTATTACCACTGAACAATATACCTGGCAGGAAACTGTCAAACGCTTGAATTAAGTTAGATATCACAAAGAGATCGTTCAGAAAGTAAGGTATTGTTTTACTTTCAATTAAGATAATTTGATCATTGTCTTGTCCAGACACTTGATACTTATGCATGCTAACTATCATGGGAAAGTTATCCATATTAAATTGTTCTTCAGAATATATGATGAAATACATAGAGATAACGATGAAAAAAACTGAGAAGAAAGAAAGGATGTGCAAGACAAACAATTACGCTGTTTGTTTATCAAATATAAACGGAAATTAATTATTTACATACATAAAAGTATGATGTATCTACCCAGGTAGGTTTTTTTTTCAATCTAAATAAACATTTTACGCATCAAGTAGGCTCTTGTGTTCAGTAAGTTATTGTCAAGTACCATTCAAGCGATATAATCTTCTCCCAATCTCTTTGGTAAAAAACAAGGGGGAAAATATCCTGTTTTGTCAAAATTGACATTTCTTTTTGTGGCTGCAAAAGAAATCTGGGGATTTCATTAATATACTATTTTTGCAAAAAATATATGTGTTTTCAAAAATATTAACCTAGAGAAGTCAACAATAAAATGTTAAAAATTGTATTTGGCAATGTTTAATGGGTTTCATACTACAATCGCTTTATAAAAAGCTTTTCAAGTAACATCTTTGGGTAGTATTTTTAATTTAAAGTCACTCAAGAATTATAAGTTACCTACAGACTCATTAAACTACTCATATAATATTAAAATGAAGCACAAATCAACGAGAGCAAAATAAAATGTTGTATTTACATAAACTTACTTGTATCTTTTTAAAAATTTAATTCTGCTATGTTTTATGTTATGCGTATTTTTATGTAGGGAATGTTACTTCATATAATTAGTAACCTAGTAAAATGTTAAGATTGATTTTTATAAATCTTATCAGAGAGAAGGAATTGCTAATTCCATCTGAAAAACACTCTGAAACCTATCTCAACCCCCGATTTCTTTGTCTTGAAATAAAAATTACGTTTTGAACAAAATCGTTGGATATATGCTTAAACTTTATTCTACTACATATTTTACTCATGTTAAGTTTGTTAAAATGATCTTACTTGTGCTGAAATGCTGAAATCTGTCCAACTAATAATACAAAAGTTTGAATTTTGTTTACCGTTTAGGAATTTAGATTTATATGCCTGTTAAGAGATGAATTTCATTGCATTGTCATAATTCATAACTATTAAAATGATGTATGTATGTATGAAAAAAATTTTTTACTCTAAAACTGAACTGCTAATTTCATTATGGTATGAAAGTTATATCAAAAATTCAATAATATCAATATAATATATATTATATTATATATATTATAATATAATAATAATAATATCAAGAAATATCAATTTCTTGAATGAATATACCTGTATAAATTCTGCTGTGAAAATGTTTTATAATGTTATCTATTCTATTATGGATCAATGTATACCAAAAACTAGTTTTGTTAAAAAGAAATACCCATCATGGTTTACAAAGAATATTATTAGTAATATTAAACTTAAAAATATTCTCTTAAAAAAACTGAAAAATTCTGGTAATCAGACTGACCTGGAACTTTATAAATCAGTACGTAAAAAGATTAAAATTGAAATTCGAAACGCTCGTAAATCTTATATTGATTCCGTTGAAGATTCTTTAAAGTCACAACCTGCTTCCTTTTGGTCCTATTATAGAAACATTAATCGTTCCAAAGAAAATAATATAATGTATAGTGGGGGTATTGAATTAACCAATGAAACTGAAGTTGCTCAAGCTTTTAAAACCTATTTTTCTAGTGTTTACTCAACAAGCTATTAGTATAACCAAGAACAACATGATCATTCGGATCTTTGTGCAGACTCAATTGATTTAGTTAACATCAAATCTATTTCACATGTTGAAGTTGAAAATGCCATAAATGGTTTGAGGGGTTCATGTTCTGTGGGTCTGGATTATATTCCTTCTTTTATTATTAAGGCCAATATAAATAGTTTTATTTACCCACTGCTTATTTTATTCAATCTATCTTTAAAATCTATGATATTTCCTGATATGTGGAAAACTTCAAAAATTATATCTGTCTACAAAATATAATAAATTATAGGTCATAAATAAATTATAGTTAATAATTATTATAAATAGGTCATAATAAATTATAGGATAATAATTATAGGTATTACAAAATAAATTATAGGTCTGATATAAAAAATTACAGACCTATTGCAATTATATCTGGTTTTGCTAAAATTTTTGAATCCATAATTTGTCATAAAATAACTGTTCAGACTTCTCAAATTATATCAGCTGCCCAGCATGGTTTTATCAAAAAAAGATCAACCGCTAGTAACCTAATGTGTTTAAATATTGATATATCAAATGCCTTAAAATTAAATAAACAATTAGATGTCATTTATACTGATTTCGCTAAGGCTTTTGATTCTATTAATTTTGAGATTTTATTATTTAAGTTAGTTAAAATTGGTTTTAGTAAAAGTTTAATAAATTTTTTACGTACTTATATCACTCAGAGGTCTCTTTATGTTAAATATAATTACGCTTTTTCTGATTGCTTTTTTGGTACTTCAGGGGTACCTCAAGGATCTGTCCTAGGGCCCCTTCTTTTTATTTTATTTGTAAATGACCTTTCTGATATTTTTGGGTCTTGTTTATTATTTGCTGATGATCTAAAAATTTACCGTTGTATTTCTACTGAACAAGATTGTGAAATTTTACAGATTGAACTTGAAAATTTGTATGAATGGTGTACCAAAAATAGGCTTTATCTAAATATTGACAAGTGCTTTATTGTTTCCTTTACTAGAAAACTAAATCCTCTCATTAGAAATTATAGTATTGATAATAAGCCTCTCATTCGGAAAAATAGCATCAAAGATCTGGGTATTATTTATGATAGTGATTTCAGTTTTAATTTACATATCCTTCAAATATCCAAAAACGCTCACAAAAAATTAGGTTTGCTCAAAAGAACTACTATGCAATTTTATAATGTGTCTGTACTTATTTGTCTATTTAATACTTTAATTCGTTCTATGCTTGAATACAACTGTGTCATTTGGAATCCTTCTACGAATAATCTCAAGTATGCTATTGAAAAAATTCAAATCAGATTTCTACGCTATATTCATTACAAATCAAATAATACTGAATATCCATCAAACGCTTTTGCCAAGCAGAATTTTAATTTATGCTCTTTAGAATGCAATAGAACAATATCCCTTTTTAAATTTTTTTATAACCTATTTAATAACAAAATTGATTGTCCTGTTTTACTTCAAGAATTTAATTTTCATGTTCCCATATACAACTCACGTACTAAATTTGTATTTAAAGTTCCTCTATTTACGAAAAATTACTTAAAACATCAACCCATGGTAGAATTCATAAATTTTTTAAATACTTTACCAGATTGTGATTTATTTTTTCATAAATTCTATTTTTTTAAATCCATTATTATTTCTAAATATGCTTAGTTCTATTTAAATGTTTGTCTTTTTATGTTGTATGTATTATTGTATGTATTGTGTATATTGTCCTTTATACTGTATTATATTGTCCTTTGTACTGTCATTTAATTGGATATTTTCTGTTTGACAGTTAAATAAATAAATAAATGAAAAAGCTCTGGCATGGACTTCAAACCAGATTACTTTGAAATGAGGATATACAGTATTAATTACCTTCCAAAACATATCTCAATATTTTAAATTACTAGATTTAAAAGTAAATACAGAAATCTAATGAAACTATTAAAAGTATTTAATGTACATACTTCACTAAGAAAAAACTGTTATTTAATCATATTTTATCATAACTGTCCATTTATTTCTAAAGAAAGCCGAAAATTCTAAATACTTTTTGTACATCAATATTTTGACTAAATAACTAGTTAGTTATTATACGCTAATTAAAACGAATGAACTAGAAATTATTATAAGAATTAGGTTTTTCACAATTATTGTAAGATGAAAAACGTAAAATGATAAAATAATTTTAAAAAATAGGTCCAATCACCGGAGTGTCTGAACTGTATTTCTCTTTTAGTTACTTTAAAAAGATAAAAGTTATTTCCCCCTCCTTCTATTTTTCCAGGGATCTAGGGGGTGCAGTTTAATCTTTGCCGTCCAACATGACGGATTTTTATTTTATATAAATTACAGATTCTTTTTTTTCTCCAGAATATGGCACTAGATCCACATCATTTCAAGATTACATGCATTATCTTAATCACTCAAAGGTATGGAAGTACTTTCGATAATATCCCCTACCCTTTGAGTGATATTATAATGTAAAAGGGTTTTTTTACTTAACCATGGATAAATTAAATATTTAAAAAAAAAAATTATGAAAAACTAATGTATTTTTTATTAAAATTTGATTATAGTATTATGGTTTGAAAATATTTAAAAAAAAAGGTATGAATAAGATTAAAAATATGGAAGGCTGTGTGTGTGTGTGTGTAAAAGGTTAAAAAGGAGGAATTTATCAATAAATGAAAATCAATTCTCCAGTATAAGTCTATGAAATGAAAGATTAAATGCGTAGTAAATTCAGTAGAGTGTCGTGCTGCCCTCTTCTTATACTAAACAGCACTATATTAATGTGAATTGTAATTTCAATATTTTTTTTATTTAACAGATTCCCATGTAAGTAAATTTTCCAATTTTTCATTTTGGCAACTTCTATAAAGACCTCATTGCTGAAAATTTTACTCAAAAAATTTCTTGTCAAATTTTTTATGCCTCTTGCATTTTCTCTAAATTTTTAGAGAAATTTAAAGTTTTTTATATTTTTTAATTAAAAGTTACATTGAATTCTGGAAGTTATAATTTTATTTTATTTATTTATTTTATAAACATAATGTGTTATTATTTTATTACTGTTTCTATCTGATAAGAAGTAAAATAATAGAAATGGTGGGGAAATGAAGACTGTTCATTCAGTATAGAAAACTTTTGGATATTTAATGCTATTTATTATCATATTTATATTTGGATATTTTCTTTGGATACCATGTAGAGAGCTAAACATAAAATTGTTTATGAAACCTATTTCCTTTTCCCAAACACCTTGTTGTTTGATTTTTCTTCTCTCACTAAAATTACTTTGTGTAAATAAGCTGTATTTTTACCTAGATTTTTTGAAAAAAACTTTTGAGTCTTGAGTCCTTTCAATTTCGAGGGTATGAACCGTTATTATGATTTTAAAAGCTTAAATTTGATGGCATTCTTCTAAAAATCGCATTGATTAAAATTAGATTAAATTCTCTTAAAACTTCAGAAAGTTTCTCCTAACTAAGTATATGAAGGTTTTACTAGATTGGTTGGGGTCAAAGAGAATTGTTTCGCATATTTCTGAAAGTAAAAATGGTTTCAAAAAGTAAATCGATATTCCACGACTCGATTGCAAAATACTCCATCGACCAAGACCAAAACCGTACATTAACATACTTCTCCATCCATTGAGCAACGCAACTGCGCAGTGACATGACAAAGTCTGATCAAATCACTTGAGAACATGGTTTTCGTAATTATCCCAACCGGAGCTATAGCTCTGCTCTTAATGGCCCTTATTGTTCCGATTCGAAAGAGATTGCTAAATTTTGCAACGGAATCAGGAAAGAAAAAAAAAACAAGATTTTGATCGATGGTGCTTCTGTTTTTAGGAATTCAACAGTAAAGATTTTGTTCTTTACTAAAAATAGATCCGGAAAAACTACTCATTAAGTAAAAGAAATAATAATAAGCTAATAAAGACCTCTAAAGACAATTTATTAATATACAATTCGAGGATTTAAGAGGACAAGAATAAATTTTTTTGTAATTGTCTTGAAGGTTAATTGTTGTTGCTTGTTTCTATTGTCTTCAAGGACGAATTAATTTAGTTGAATTACTCAACTGCTTATAATTTTTTTTTGTAATGAGATGCTAGGAATTATAGACATACAAAACTTACTTAGACTTACAAAAATCATTGCTTCCCTAATTTTAAAGTGAAGATAATCAAAATATTGTGTTTTAAGTAACCGTAAATTTGATGATTAACCACATCTTATTATTATAACATCTGAAAAATTAAAATTTTATGAGGGCCTGAAAAAAATGTGAACAAGAAGTACTAAGACTGGTACTATTGGTTACGTTAAGAAATACAAAAATAATCACTTCTTAAATTCTTATTACTTGGGTTAATTTTTTTGGTGTGAGAAAACTTCATGAAAAATAATTGTATAATTTCTAATAATCTTTTCCTGTGCTCTCAATCTCTATCTCTAAATTTTCGTACCCCTATATTCTTATGGAATTAACTTCTCACTGGTTGAAGTATTAATTCCAAGTACACAAGTGTGTGCGTGCAGTGTGCACGCACAAAATATGTGAAAGCTTGTGAAATATTACGCTTTAGCTTCCCTAATATGGTCGAAAATTTGAAAAACAAACAAAATGTGTTCAGCTAATACAATTTCATCAACATCATACCTTTTTCAAAAATAAAGTAGTCAGTATAGTCAACCTGGAAAAGGAAAACGGGAAATCTCCAGGAAAAGAAAAAAATATAAGTAGAGAAAAGCATTTACACAATTTTTCATTTCACTTAGCTTTAGGAACATAATATGAAATATTAGTAAGATTCTCAGTTCTTAGGAAGCCAAACTACATACCAACCAAATCCCACCAGGAAAGCCTGTGGTATAAAAATCCTTATATAGCAAATATTTAAGCAGTGTGTCAGTTATATAGTATGTCTACTGATATATGTTATACTGATAAGATTCGTATGCTTTTGTTGGTATTTCTAGATTACACACCACACGTAAATGTTAGTGAATTGAGGGATAGTTAAAAGGGCAAATAAACGCATTCTCAAGCAACATTATGGTACACCATTGAATTAAAACAAATTAATTTCATCAAAACAATTAAATATTGTAATGAAAGGTTTCTGGTTTGTGTAATTTTATGTGTAATCACCCGAAAACAATGATTAAAATAATGTACTACACTAAAAATCGTGTGGTGAAATTAGTTTAACTTAGCCTCATCCAATTTGTTTAAAAAAGTTTTTTACATTTGTGCCTGTTATGAAGCAATCCCATGTAAAAGAAAAGTGATATTGTCTGAATACCTCAGATAGAGCAATCAACATTTCACAACTCAATCAAAGAAGTAAATTTAAGTATTTAACCACACACATATATGAACCTATCCAAGCGTCAAGCGTTAAGTCACGTGTAATGACAACTCATGATGTTTAGGAGAAAGATCCCGTGTCAATTCCGAAGAAAATTCTGCGACATTTCATACTCAAGTCGCTCTTATTTTTTTGCATGTTTCCGAGTGGAAACGTAACAGAAAAGCCAATTGCATAGAACAGCTTCCTGCAGATGTGTTGCGTCATTAGTCTGCATTTCAACTAGATTGCTCTGCTTCACGAAATGCTCTTTTGAAATTTAAACCCTTTACCTTATTAGAGTGTAACTACATAAGGCACTCGTAAATTATTATTGTTTTAAAAATGCAATTAAATGTTAAGCGAAAAATCTGAAAATGTTAGAAAACACAGGATTATATGCTGTTAAATAAGCTTATTCTACTGTGTCTAAAAAGGCAAAATTCAGCTGATATACATCATTGTTATTTTTTAATGAGAAGGAATATCTTTAGGATTAACAAGTACTTGAAACCATACCTATAGATTGATAATGTACGCCATCATGACTGGTCGATTGTTTTGATTATATTTGAGAAATCAATATATTTTTTTGTACTATTTTTAAAATCAATGCAATTGGTCAATGACTCTATGTATCTAACCTATATACCTAATATTTATTTAACAATTATTCTATCGTATTACTATGATAATTAAATCTACTTGGTTATTCCTTCATACATTTATAACGTAAAACGAAACGTCTTGGTACATTCAGGGTTCAGTTCTTACACTTCAATGAAACATTAAAAGCAACACTGCGTTTTTTATGTTTTACCCCTCCCTGTCTTGATAGCGTGTTCTATAATGATTTCCGTTTTTACGCACCGCTTGTCATGATAAGGGAAACTTCGCATCTCAAAATAAAACCTTTGTATCTGGATAACTACCGAGATTTTTTATAAAAAAGAGCTAGGCGCTATTAAGTTACACGTTCAACAACTCATTATTTTCTAAAGATTCGTGATGTCTAATTTTTTACTGCCCGGTAGTAATACTTTGCCAATTTGCCATTGTACGCAATGCAAAAGCATTAAAAATATCCAGCGTCAGCGTTCCCAAAAATTAGTGTTTCCATCATACTTATTAAAATTTCTTTGGGTTTGTTTAAAGCAATACTAGTTTAAAATTTCAGGAAAAGAAATGTTGGTTGAAGAAAGTTTCTTCCCTTCCTTGATGAGTGTGGTGGCTTTCTTAATTCAATAAATTTAAATCTGTATGGGTTTTTCTGTTCACACAGACATCAGACAACAACGGGAAGGAAGGAAGGAGAATTGTCGAGAAATGAACGTCGGGCAAATAAAATCCCCAGACATACACTAAGATTAAGTTTCAGGAAATGAAACTTTGTTATTTGAAAAATTCTTTTTTTTTTTTTGTTAAAAACTGGAACAATTTAAACTCACCAAAATCGTGACAATGTGGAGGAAGGAGAAATAAAGTCATATGAATTGTGTTTTAAAATGCCCACAATAATATTGTTTTAAAAACATCAATGATATATTTTGCTACTTATTCACAAACACAGTCCCAAAACCTATTTTATGGAGTTGGAATGTGTATCATTTCTATGCTTTAACAGGAAAAAGTTGTTTTTGAATTCCGTTTCATTTTTTATTACAATTGAAAAATCTCATTTCACTTAGATAAATAAATAGATTCTTTATCAAAAACAAGACATAGTAGATGTTACTAGGTTACTAACCAACAACGTTTATGGTTTTAGCACGATGGGGTAAGAAATAAATTAATGTCTCAAATTGGTAGTTATTTTGAATACATTAATTAGATTACCACTCGAGGTGGCAAAGGAATTTGCAATGTGCTTATTTCTTTGCTCAGAATATGATTGATAACCATGATGGAAATTATTACATGTGCCTTGCAATCACCAACCACTGCATTGAATTGAAACGATCCCTTCTCTGTAGTATCCTGTTGGAATTGGATCCATGCCAAAATTTTTAAGCAAAATGTAAATGCAAATTTCTTGTTTTGAAAGAGCCTTATCTGCTGGTTTCAATTCTCCAGCGTCGTAGAACATTAACTGATTTTTCACAAGTTAAAATCATTTGTTAGTCCCCTCGAAAATTTGATGCCTTCTCACGGGTCCAAAACTTAATATTTTCTTCCAGAAAGATTTGAAATCTCTCCCTCTAGGGCCCCTAATTTTCGCTAAGCAATAGTTTTTACTCTTCATTTATAAATTTTGAAAAATCTACGATAAAAGAAGGTTTCCCCCAAGAATTGAATAGAACTTGGAAAAGTAATAGTTGGATTTAGTTAGCGTCTGCAGGAAATATCGATCTTGTTATGTATGTGTTCCCATTTCAAACGCACAGGGCGACTTCATCATTGTTCTCCTGGCGCCGAGCAGATATGAAGAATAAAACTCTGAAAGAGAAAACCTCTTAATTTCCTTCTTGATTCAATTTCCATGATCAATATTGAGCAGAGTGACATAACATAACATAACAACAATGTTGGCGCTTCTTTCTTCTACGGGGTAGAAGGAAAAGTGCTTAGGCAATAATGCCCCATAGCTCTATTGAGCAGAGTAAATCCACACTAAAAATATTTTAAATACCCCAACTATTTTAGTATCAGAGAACCTACAAGTGATGACCATTGGTCGAGTGTTATCTATCAGGCATCACATATCTGTCCGATGTGATCCTGAGTGAGAGATGATCGCAGCTTTATATAACAACTTTAAAAACTTTGATAGAAAACTATTGCATAAAATGTTTTACAGAAATTTTGAAGATTTAAGAATGATTATAAAATACGTTTAATGTGTAGATGTCATTGTGATCTTCATTTGGTTACTCAATACAAAATGCTTATGAATAAAATTTTATAGAAGTTTAAATATCTTTTATTGACGATAATTAATTGAAAATGTGAGTATACAAGACAAATACGTTATTTCTAGTACTAAAACTTTCACTTAGATTTACAAAAAGAGCAGTCAAACATTTTAAAAATGTGACTATATTTCTTTTTTCTTATTTTCCAGATAGCTAGTTACTTCTTGAAACAACTTTTTCTAAATATTGCAAAGATTAGAATGAAAACAGTACAGCATTTTAGTTACTTTAACTTTTTGATTTTCTACAAAGCTTAAAATGTTTAAAGAATATTATTTTCTTAAAATATACATTATACTATAAAATTATGAATACTTTTTCTCCGTTACTCTCTATATTCTCCAATATTCTCTTTACATAACCCAAACTTTCAACAAAGAGCAGATGGTGCTTGATAAGATCTTAAGTAATCAATCCTCTCCTCCCTACTCCACATCTGTCGACACCCCAACTTTGATGGTTATAAATATACTTCAACTTCTGAGTTAAAGTATCGGTCACCTCGACCTTTCTTCCAAACGCATACTTTCCTCTCTTGAGTAACATTTTCTTTGGAGAGTGCCCCACTGTTAATGAAGAAGTTAGGTCGATGGGAAAAAGGAATTTCGAAAGAGTGGTTAATGACCGATTTCAATAGCTGATGTAGGGAGTATCTGGGTCGTTGGGCCTCTCTGAGCAAAAGTAAGAAACTTTTTCGAATTTTCTTTTAAGTGGCCATGGACTACTTCAGAGAACACACGAAGAACCTTCTGGGTTCAATTTTATTTGATGAAAGGAAAAGGGAACCTTGATGGAGTTCAAATATCAGAGAATTTTCAATTTTGTACATGTTGATGCATCTGATGCACGAGGAACTTAGATATTTTAGATAGAAGCTTGCTTGTGTGAGGTTAATTGGATAAAACCTTGGGTCTGGAAAGAAAATGGCATGAGAAAAGTATGGATATAAAACAGTGGTTCCCAAACTATTTTGGTCGTGGAACCCCCAAATTTGTTGCCAATGATTGCGGAACCCTGAATTTTTTTTAATCAACGACTTTTCAAAATTTAATATCTGATATTAAATTAAACAAGCCAACTCAATGTTAAAAAAGTTGTGAATAATCGAGTTCCAAGAACCAACAAGGGAGTCTGGGGGTCCTCCCCCAGAAGATGTTTGGAACTTAGACTATAAAAAGAGGGTTTTAACTTGTTTTGGTGCGCCTAATCCGAATTTCGGACATAAATTTTTAAGGATTTAATACCATATATATTTTTGGTAGGATTGGCATTTTGATGAACTTAATGTAAAAAAAGTTGTAAATAATGGATTTCCAAGCAATAATGAGGGTCTGGAGGACCTCTCCCAGACCTCCACCAGACAGATGTTGGTTTTGATGTACGATTTCGTAACTACGTTCATTCATTTTCGTGTTTAAAGGAGATGACAAAAATTAAACTAATGCTCATCTGCAATTAAATAATATTATTGACTTTATGTTCATTCAATATTTAGCTTTTAAAATATTTTAGCTTTAAAATTCCGAATTAAATTTTGACGATTAAAAAATATTGCTAAAATGGGAATTTTGTTAAGGGGACTCAGTACCCGCAAATCGGTCAACCCCCCCTCGAGCTGCCTTTGTTGATTGTTGACAAGTTCGAAGATAGTTCTGAAAAATAAAAATTTTAAAAATATTTCCAATAGGTATTAAAAAAATAATTAAGACTTCTAAATTCTAAGAAATACATATTTATCTATTAATAAATTATACAGAGCGTTACTCTTTATAATGACCTGATTTAATTTGGTGAAATTCTGAATACCACCGATGCTTGTGTTTTGAGTCACCATACATAAAAATTTTAAATTTATTTTGTTGGTCGATTGTAAACTTTCCGAGGAAAATGTGAATATATTAAACACCATTCTTAATTTTTTTTTAAATAAAATAAAATTTGTCTCGCGGAACCCCTAAATTTTTTTTGTGGAACCCACTTTGGGAACCACTGATAAAGAAGATTCGGTTTAGGTAAGGAAAATAACAAATGGACAAATGTTGGAAATCTTACCAAGTACAAGCTGTAGTTTTTTTTACTATTTGCACTCCTAATTCAAATAATATTAAAATTGCTGTACTATTATTGTGTTCAAGCGTCTGTTTTTAGCATTAGCATTCTTCAAGATAAAAACCAGCCAACCTGGGGCGTGCGTATATAAGGGGGGCGAGGGGTGCCTTGACCACCCCTGAAATTCAGACTAGGTGTACTTAAACGGGTTAAAACTTAAAACCCTATTTTTCAGAGTCGAATTTCCAAAAATTTTCTGGGGGAGGACCCCCAGACATTGAATCCTAGGGGTATTTTCGGGACCTCTCCTCCGGTGCAAAAATCAAGCATTTGGCCTTATTTAGAGGATATTCGGTCCTCCCCCCCCTTTAAAATAAATTTCTGTACATGCCACGGTTAAAAATTTCCAATGTTTCCAAACTTTGTAAATAATATATTAAAACAATTTGCCTAATAAGGCATGGGTTGTTCAAGGTGAAGGGTTAAAGAGATAATTTTTTCAAATTGATTTGAAAAATAGCACTAGAAGATTTATGAAAACTTGCCATCGTATAATTTTATCTTCAATACATAAAGGAGGCGGAACTGTGTTTACTTTCCCATTCAAATTTCCATTTCTTATAGAGACGCCGTTCTTATCTTGGCCGTTTTCGATAACACTTAAACCCACTTTTGTAGGTGGTTTCTGATGAAATCCTAGCCTTATACAACGTATCATACCACACTATCAACAACACTTTATGGCCACGCAATTGTATGATAAGAAAAGTAACTATATACATATTTTCCAAATTCCAAAAAGGTGCCGGCAATTCTTGATAGAATTAGACACGGGTTTGATCTAAATCAAAAGAAAAACGAAATTATGTGTATGTAATGCTCATTTCATCAAAAATAAAACAAGTTCAATACAATGATAGTATCGCAAGATAACTAGCTGTTACCTTGTGATTTCTTACATATAATTTACCCTAATTACACTTTAATACGAATCACGAGGCGAGTTGCTTACTCTTGATTATGAATATTTAGAGCATTTATATTGATTTCGGTAGAAATTTTTTTTACAATTCTGTAATATTTCCCGTTAAAAATTGCGAAGCTATTTTGAACGCCAAGTATTCAAAAAAATACGACAAATTTTTATTGCTGTTAGTATGACAAATGTAAATTTTCGTCGATTATAGGTACTATGCAATTTTCGGCGATATTTGCAGTGTTTAAAGAAAAAAAAAACAGCTTGGCGATTTTTAGTGATAAGGAAGAGTTTGATAACAGGAAAGTGGGGAAAGTACCAAAAAATGACACTAGCTTTTATAGGGAGACAATTAATTGATTAAAATTAACTACATTCATTGGTACTTGCAATTGTAAATGCAAAGCATCCAGTCAAATAGTTAGATTGGAAGAGAAAAGTATATGAAAATATTTGCGTCAAAATTCTCTCTCTTTAGGGCATAAATTACCATTTTCCGACACTTTCCATTTACATTCGCTCACAATGACGTTATGAATAAAAAATAACAATGATTTATTTATTATCTCCGGAAAAATGGCGGACAATATTTACATTTCGCATCCTCGACAGCAGAACACGCGAATATTTAGCAGAACTCCCAGAGCCAATGAGAGGGTTGCAATTCAAAAGAGATCTGATATTGAGACTTCTCATTGGCTCTGGGAATTCGGCTACTTAGGCGAGAAAGACAGAGGGATGCGGAGAGCGATCCGGCGGAGGGTGACCTTGGAGCGGTTCAAAAACACCTTCCACACGTGCCTCGGAACTAGGGAAGAGGCCGTTTCTGCCGCCATTGCGCAACAATGCTAGTGCGCAGGGGTTGATTTGATCCATATTTCCCTCTCTCATTCTTTTCAGTGTTGATTAACGAGTTGTTGCACAATAATTTTTGAGATGAATCATTAACTTGTGATGGCGGCTGGCTGTGTGGTGAAGCTTTGGGAATTACGAGTGGTAAACAACCACTACTGTGTTTAAAATGGGTGAAAATTGTAAGCAAAAACATTCAAAACTTGTGTAGGTAATTGCAAGTATCGAAAGAGTCCTCAATATAAGGCTCATGGGACGTATTCGGGATCCCATTCATCCGGCTCGGGGAATAATATTCTAATAAGATACATAAAAAAATATACATTATTATGAACTGTTTCGTTAAATTTTTTAGGAAAACCACAGAAGTATCCCTTTCACAAAAAATAAATGCATTTTAAATTATAAAATTATCCCAATTGCCAATTTTCGACTCCTTATAAGTTTAGAAATATAAAGAATATTTTCAATTTTTTTTCGTAGGTACTATAGGTATAGTCATACTGCCCGCCAGGAGAAAAACTTTTGACGTCGTGCAACATTGTTGCGATTGACATTGTTATGGGAACGGAATTTTCCACTCAATTTCATGGGTGACGACGGTAAATTCATAAACGATGAACAAACGCTTCGTGCAAAATCTGCGAGGCTATCAGTTGGCTTTGAACTTCTTTTCAGAGTTTGGGTTTTTCTGTTAAAGTTTTTCTCCTGGCGGTATAGGACTATACAACCCTAACAATACAATACGGTTACAATTCTCAAGGCTGTCCCATAAATTACTTTTTATCCTGCTATGTGACATTGTATTGTGTCCTCCTAAACGCAAACCTTGTCGCTACAGATGTTTTTAAATATACTGAATTGAACCCAGAGGAACCAAAAACTTCCTTCACTTTGATGTCGTGCTGTTAAGAGGATGCACCTGGATTCCGTTATGAGCTTAGAGTGTAATTATAATCTCGTTAGAATTCAACCTGAGTCAACCCTTTTGTTCAGGTTTACTTGTTTATGCAGCACAGTTCTCATCCAGGAAATTTTGATTCAGGCTCGCATTGAAGAGAAGAGATATTCAACTGCAAAAGAGTTTTTGGCACCATATTTACAAGCTAATTGTAATAAATTATTTTGGGCATTCAATCTTCTTCTCATTTAACATTTTGATTTCAATTTTAGCAATCTGTATCAACTTTTTCAATGTAGCGCATAGGGGAGAGTGAAAAGCAAATAAGATAATAAGACACAAACAAAATTCCACCGGATTTTCTTAACCCAAGCGACTGTATCTTTTTATCCCACGAGAGATAATAAGAAACAAGAACAAGCCAGTTATTTTACTAATTAAAGCAATTAATAATCAAATGAAAGTATTAATATAATCTCTTAAGTGTCTTTTATAAAAAAGTTACAAGCTGAGAGTTTTAGACAACTTTATATTTTTAAATATAACAATTGAAAATGTCAAGTGTTATATTTAAAAATAGAGGGTAACTCTCAGCCTTGAAAATCATCATGACAAAACAAAGGGTGTTTCTCTAATTTCATTTTTTAAGACAAAAACTTTTAATTTCCTCCCAATAAAAACCTCAATTTTTTTCTGCAAAAACTCAGTTTCTTTTAAGGTCGGTTCTTACTCCTAATAAACTCAGCGCTACCCCTTTCCTTCAGGTTCGAATGGCTCAAGAGGCTTATGAAGAAACTATATTCCCCTCGCCCCCCTTCACCTTCCTTAATATTGTTTTTACTTAATTCCTGGGCAACGTGAATATAAAATCAATTTAATATTTTACTTTATTCACCATAACTTAAATTAAAACGCAAATTTGATGAAAAATTACTTATAAATCTTCAATAAGCATTAAATTGGTGAGTAAAAGTGTTCATCCCTAGATATTATCCGAAAATTCTGAAAAAATTCACAGGTACTCTCTGCCACCTTAGACAACTTTTTTTGCTAAGACTTTATCAAAATAAAAAAAAAGTTTTTTTCGATACACCCTAATAAGCATCTCCTGTCACTTAGGGGCAGCCCACAAATTGCCCACGACTTAAGGGAGAGAGTTATCACCGTCGGAAAAAAGTCTATGACATCTTGGTACCGGTGCCCTAACCAATACTTTTTGGTGTTCAAGAACGAAAAATATTCCCATCTTTTATTTTAAAACTTCCAAATAAAAAATATTAGTTAATGCGCCAACATGACACTCATATATTATTACATTATCCATTCCAAGAAATATTTATTAAGCACATTATGTATGAATTCCCTCTTGCTTCACACGTATACTAGAAAACTGTAGTTCTTCCGACAGCCACCCAACAATACCATCAATTTTTTTTTAAATACATTTTTTAACACATTTAGAATAGATTGAGGTCCACAGACTACTTGGATTAATTATAATCGAACTCGGAACGCTCCATGTTTAACCCTTTTAACAAAAGGCCACTGCTTTGCGTTCAAAACTTAACTAAAATATCCTTCCACCGCTTTGCCTGTTCCAATCAATCCCATTTCAAGTCTAAGGTTGCTCTTTAGAAATAGCAACCGGTTTAACTTTTTCCCTTTTCTTCTCCACCATCAAGGCCAGACATAGTAATTTGCATTTCTTTTACTGAAAGTACGCCCATAGAGCTTCATGGAAAAAACATTCCACACGATTTATAAACCATTCCCATGATTATACGTTATCATAGTTTTTGCTATCCCTTTAATGCGAGTAACTATTTTTGCAATTTTTCGTATCCTCCTTTTTTCAGCTTTTTTGAATTTCAAACAGTAAATTTAAGTTAATGAAAAAAAAACAACAACTAAAATTAGAAATAAGTTGGTTTGAGACGCTGGACTCCCATCACCTGTTATAAGCCGTTTAAGAAATTCCTGCTCAAGCTAAAAATTTAAACATTTGTTTTACTTTAAAACTTAAATTTATAACAGCCAATTAAGGCCGAGACTCCTTTCATTTTATGATAATGAATATTTGCAGGTGAGGGGTTAAGTCGTAAAAATGGACGTATAGGAAAAAGACATCACAAGAGAAAATTGCGTTATTTTAATGAAGAGAATTTGCAGGGAAGAGGGATTTTTTCTATGGTGTAAATAGGTTCAAAATCTCCCAAAGTATTATTAAGCCGAAGGTCACACAGTATCTCTAACATGCAATTTGCATATCTAAAAAAAATTTAACTATACCTAAATTCAAACTTAAAAAAATATCTGATCCTTAATTTAGTTTGGATATAGTAAGTTTTTGTGAGCGGTAATAACAATAACGAAATAACGTATAAACAAATACGGCTGTTGCACCTTTAAATATTGTGCACAATTATTTCCGTGAACGTTGCTTTCAAAGTGAATACCAATATGAGGTATAGTTATATTTATAGTGAAGGTATAGTGAATTTTAGGGTTTATTCAAGGACAACTTATGTGATTAATTCAAAGATATCTAAGATTACACACTGAGAAGATAATGGAAATGTTTGTAGCGAAAATCTATAATATAATTCATCTTACTCTTTACCACACAATGATAGTTATGCTACAATTGATTAATAAATGTTCTATTTAACTTTTAAAGGCTTACAACCCCTCTGACGCTTAAAATTAGCTCATGGAAAAGTAACACTTTGATTTTTCATGAAGATTGAATCCTGCTTGGGCCTTGGATCATAATTTATTATAGGTTACATGAGGGAGGAACCTTCCAATTACGAAGGCAGTAGTGGGCGATTCCACGAAAAGTGGTCCTGACAAACTGAAAATTTTTTTCCACATTACATGGAAAAAAGTCTTATTTTCTGAATGAAAAATGTCCATTTCTTTCAATTTCAGCAACAGTTTAGAGAAAAAAAATTATTTTTATCAGATTTTGGCTATTTTTGACAGCACTTAAATGGGATGAAAAAAGACACTGATTAGATACAATTTCAAAACTATTTTTTCTTATTTACTTTTAATTTTTTATTGGAAAAACTGACGAATGTTATTAATACCAATATCCTACTATAATTATATGCCATGTATTTTCAACAAAAGCATTCAATTAGATTTTAAACCCCCAAAATAAAAATGCTAATTTTCGGTCACACACGTAACGCAAAAAGTAGATAAGTTTTTCTCCAAGGTCAAATAATAGAAATTAAAGAAAAATATCTCGCATTATAAACTAACTTTATGTATAGATCATATACCTTGACTTTCATCTTTCTGCATATAATAGAAAAAAAATGTCCGGGCTTTCAAAAACCGGTCACACACGTAACGTTTTTGAAAAAAATTTCGATACATATTGGATTTAAAGTGTAGCTTTGAAGGATTTTAAATAATCATTTAAAAATAATATGTGCTGGTACGTAACTAATATACACCTACTTGGAGCTATTGTGGGAATTCATTTTAAAGAAGGAAAATGAAGAAAATGACTGTCCTTGTGTAATTTACAGTGATGGACCATCCTGTGAATTCAAAAACAAGTTCATGGCTATGGTTCTACACTCTTTCTCCATTAAGTATGGAGGTGAATGGTTCTGGAAGTATTTTGCAACCTCGCATGGGAAAGGAGTTGTGGACGGTGTAGGAGGAAGAGCTAAATCTCTAGTGAGGCAAAAGAGTATGTCGAAATCGTCAATCGTCAACGGATTTCTTTAATCTGGTAAAAGAACTCATGCCTTCAACAAAAGTACTTTTAGTCAATAGCGTTGACATTGAATCCAAAATAAAGACGGATAACCCGGAGGGTGTGAAAAATATTCCAGGCATTCAAAAAATGCACGTGATTTCAGCAAAGGATAATATAATTAATCTGTGGCACACAGATGCTGAAGATAAATGTACTCCAAATTTATCAATAATGTACAGTACTGGAAAAAAAAATCGACTCAGATTTTTTATCTCCGGAACGGCTTGAGATACAAAGACAAATAAGGTACCATTTTTCATCATTTGAAGTACTCTTTAAACAAAAAAAATTTCGAGTCCTTAAGGGGTCGTCTTCATATCGAACAAAGCACTAACTTTCTTTTTTCCTATGGAAGACCTCAAATATTATATTTTATTCTGAAAGATCACCCTCCATAACCCCTAAATACCAAGTTTCACATCTCTGCGTCAACAAATATACCCCCCAAAAAATTTTAAAATTTCAAACATCCCATGTTAAATTTCCTATTTAAACTTTTTTTTGAACCTTGTCTAGTAGGCCAGGATATTTCTGTGCACTCTGCAGGAAACAACTGTCTTAAAACGGTCGCCAACCATCGAGCCAAACTCATATGACTGGTGAAAGTGAGAGAACCATCCCGAACTACTTGCCGATGCATTAATGAAACTACTAGCAGGGATCACCAAATTACCTTCCATGTTTTTAATTTTATATTCCAGTTTGCTCATAATTTATATTTGTTGCATTATTTTCTAATCAGCTTACTACAGTTCTTGAATCGTGATGGATTTGTTGATATTTTCAGTAATGGAGGTTACTTCTCTGCCTTACAGTCTCTTTTTACCAGATTTGTTTGTGCTCGGTGTTTAATTACATCAAATTACACATAGAGGGGGGATTCTGAATATTACTTTTTTATTTCAATATTTCAGTTTGCAACCGAAATAATGAAATAAATTATACTATTTATTAAATGATACTAATAAAAAGCTTGATAAAACATGTCCTAAGAATTTAGTTCCAGATTTCTTAAATTTCAATAGCAAAAAAAATTCAGAATTCAAAACTTTTTACTGCAAAATTAATTAGTTTTATTACTTAAAATAAGAGGAATATTAATTCTTAAACTAAGTTGATGAATTGATTTTTAAGAGATGAATAAATGTGAATGATAACTATCAAAACTTCTATTAAAATACTAAATTTTTTTGTTTAAAAGTACTACTTTATAACGTAAAATATTCTCAATAAAATTTTTAATTAAATAAGAATAAAAAATCTTTCAAAGAATGAAAGGACATGGGAAAAGGATGTCATCTGAAAATAGTGTTCTGATTGGTTTCTGAATCATGCTGCCCGAGGGCAGTCGGGAGGGTGCTCTACGGAGCCTTACACATACAAATTTTTAATGTGAAGATTTAACAGGAAACCAGGGGGTTAGAAATTTTAGAGTTGGCAAAACGTCCGTGACACCGTCGAGAGATTCAGAGTGGTCATAAAATAACTACTCTACTATAAAAATATCTACAGACGAAATTATTAATTAGAGACGAACTATCAATTAGACCAAAATAATAATAAGGAAATATTTTTTTCTGCTTCCCTGTGTCAGAATACAGATTCCGCCCTTACATGTCATATTACATGGAGTTAAAAGGGAAAAATAACTCTTTTTAATACAATTTTCCGAAAAAATTCCCACTCTTTTGTGAAAAAGCAAAATATGTATTAGTACTCCCTAATATTCTATTTCATCCTTCTACCCTCCAATAAACGCTTTTCAAAATGGGTTTCATGCATGGCCGCTATACATTTTGCTCAATTTAGGAATATATAATCTTAATAAGATTATTAATCAAACTAAAATAGAATGTTTAGCTTTTTTCTGCGCCGTCCACCTTCCCCGGTCTCTGGTCCCAAATTACATCATCGGGTGACCCATTCTGGTGAGTATGAGAAGGAAAACTTTCATTGTTAATCTAACTATTTAAGACATTTTCACGCCATTATTCAAAAAATAAAAGGTTACCCTCTTATGTTCTGTTTCATCCTTCCAACTCCCAAAGCTGAGTTATGCTTCTCAAGATAGACAACCCGAGTGTCCCCAATCACATTTTTTTTAGTTCTGAAAAGCTCGTAAACTGGATAATTACTCTTTCTCTCAATAAAATATAATTTCAACTTTTTTCTGCCCCACTCACTCATTATACCCGGTCGATGGTGAAAGATATTTACTTTCACATTTCCAGTTCTATACTGTATACATGGAACCAACTTACATTGATTTCTATGTTATTTCATTAAAATAGACACTATTTTGTCTAAAAATATTGGAAAGAACTTCAGTTATTCCATACAACCCTTCTATCCCACCTTCCAATTTAAGGAACGCTTTTCTAAATGAGTGTTCTGCATGTCAACCATCGGTCTCCTTTATTTGCACCACATTTGACTACTAAAAGCAGAAAATTTTGAATTTCTTCTTCCACTAACAGTATCAAAACTGGAATATCTTTTCTGTCCCTCTCAACCTCCCTAATCGCAGGTCTTAGATATCTACCATGGTATTTCGTAATGTTAAGTGTATAAAAATTAGCTTGAAATGTGTGCTCCTTCATGAAGAAAAATAAGTTTTTAAACGGCCTAAAAGTTAAGAATTTGACTTTATTGTTTTCTACACCATTTCGCCCCTATTTGAAATGAGAACCGTTCGAAAATCGGTTTTATGGATTTTCCCATCTTTGGTGTCAATTTACAAAACATGCAACCTCAGTTTGGTGCCAAAAAATTGTTTTTAATTAGTTATCACAGAATTTCGAGTTTTTTTCCTGCCCCTCCTCTATGCCTAGTGGAGCGTTGCCAGACTTCTACTATCGTAATACTTTCACGCCTGAGAGTAAGGAAAAGAATGTTACCTCTCATTAAGTTAATTTAAGACTATAAACATGATCCTCAGAGAAAATAAGCATACAAATTTTTACATTCGACTTCATCCTTTCACCCCTTTGACTGGAGGGAACTCATCCTTTCCAAATTCTATATTATGTTAGTCCTCACTCACCTCTTGTATTCTGGCGCATTTGAACGAATTAAATGAATAAATGGAACCATTTTGACTTTAAAACACAACATCAAAACTCGTAAGTTTTCCTCTTCTGTGCCTATCTTACCATCCCCTGTCCCAGACCAAAAGTGTCTATCATCGCAATTCGGAATCTACAGATTCTAAGGAGCAAAATTGTTCCTAATGGTTTTTAATAAGCTTCTTCACGAAAAAGCGCACAAAATGTATAGTTAGAAAATCCCCTAAACAAAGCAAACAATTAAACACATAAGTATTTAAAAAAATGCGCCAATTCAGAGATAAGTCGCCAAATGTATTTAAGCCAAATTCAATTTTAAGCTCTGACCGATACAAATCTTTTGCTATCAAGAGATAACTTACTGGATTTTTTCCAAATTTTAAGAATTTTTGGGGGTATATTTGTTGACGCAGAGATGTGAAACTTGGTATTTAGGGGTTATGGAGGGTGATCTTTCAGAATAAAATATAATATTTGAGGTCTTCCATAGGAAAAAAGAAAGTTAGTGCTTTGTTCGATATGAAGACGACCCCTTAAGGACTCGAAATTTTTTTTGTTTAAAGAGTACTTCAAATGATGAAAAATGGTACCTTATTTGTCTTTGTATCTCAAGCCGTTCCGGAGATAAAAAATCTGAGTCGATTTTTTTTTCCAGTACTGTACATACAATAATGACCAATAATTTAAGAAATCACAACTGGAAAATTTATAAAATCACTTTAAGTTCTTACTTTTGTAAAATTAAAATACAATAAATGTTTTTTGTTTACTTTTTGAATGACTTTGGCGAACGAATTTCGCACGGTCACACACGTAACGCTCTTTGGTCACACACGTAACGAAAATATTTTAATTTATTACAGACAATGTATAATTTTTTAAAAAATAATATTGCATGGAATAAATATCTAACACATGTAGGTACACATAAAAAAATTGAGGATCATTATGCTTTTCAAAATTCACACGAAATTGGAAAATACCATGAGGTGTAGCTTATTCGTGAGTTTTCCGAGTCACACACGTAACGCGACTTTTAAAAATTTATTTAAAATCATAGAATTGTCGGAGCATAAAACTTTCACCTCTAAAATTTTCCTGCATTATCTCTTATATCATAGTAAAAAACACTAACAGTCATTTTTATAATTTCATATAAATTTTTAGTGATATTTACTAAAAAACAGCGTGCAAATGTCACACACGTAACGGTGGAATGGCCCTAGTGCATTTCCCCCCCCCCCCCCCCGATTTATAACCGCCACGTCAATTAAAAGTACGCATTCAATTTTTAATAATTTTGTTAAAGCGAAGACTACTTTTTGAAGGTTGATTAACGAATCAATAAACTTAAGTTCAGTTAGTTTTTGATGCTCTAGCTTTTAAATTCTAGACTACAAATTCATTTTGTGTCTTCTCTTACCCTCCTTTCCCCAATAAATGTTATAAGACGTGTAATCCAGCTGTGGTATAATATTTAAATAAAATAATTAGCCAATTTGAATCTCTGCCACTCATGGGTGCTACTTCCCCGGGGTAGCCCCGGAAACCCGTTTATTTTTTCCAACAGCCTGAATCCCGGAATTCAGGATCGAAATTCTTGAGCTCAATAAGAAAGCAAAAAATTAAGATTCAATTCAAAAATAAGTGCAGAGCTGCAGCATAAACGTCTTTCATGAAGAATCCGGTCCCACCATCAGTTCCAAGAGCGATTACATAGTAGCTACGACATTCAAGAATTTTTTTTGTCGCTGTAGCTACGATTGAGTTGGGAATTTTCAGGATTTTTTTCCTATTACAGGAAGTTGCATTATGAAGCACCTCGCATTAGTGAATAATGCAGGATACAGTGATATGCGCAAAAGGATATCCACTACTGCTGAACTCTCATGGACAAGACAATAACCCCAGCCGCATTTATCACGTGACCCGTTTACGTAAACGATGGTAGCCTGGTATCATATATAATCTTATTAGTTTTAGCCACAAGAGGTGTGGTTAGTAGTAGTCATGAGTCACCACCCATACCCAATTGAAGACATCACATGCTTTAGCACAAGCCATTCATACTTTACTTACACTCTTTGTGTATAACTATGCCTCTTGCAATTTTTAACAATTGGACAGAAAGCTATTTAAGATATCCTCTGAAAATAAAAAATATTTAACACCAACAGAAAAACAATGGTTCCCAACTGGTGGACCCAGTTGGTAGCACACATAACATTTACCCTTAATAGAAAGTTGAGTTCATTGAACAAAAAGAATTTAATTATACATATTATAAATTTGTGTCCATGACTTTAGGCTGTTTAATTTGTTTGGATAACAATCACCACTAAATATTTTAAAATACTTTCCCCTACCGTAAATATAAGTGGGATGAGAAGAGCTATGGAAAAAATAACCCGCTGACAATTTTTATTACCGAACATTTAAATATAATAAAACAATTTTTGTATCTCTCGTGAGACAAAATTCAATTTTTAAAATGGTTTTATTACAGATCATCATTTGAATTTCCATTCTTAAATAGAGAAAATTTAACTTTCATCTTGCAATTTTCTATGAGGTTGAAGGATTTGGAGTTATAAAGGGGTGGTCTGTAAAGGTTTCAATTTTAAGAACAGTGGTCTATGAAGACCTACGAGTTGGAAACTACTGACTAAAATATTTGGTATAGTTTTATTTAACATTTAGATAAAAAAGTAGCTTAGTTTTGCAACCTAGATGATTAACAATTACATTCATTAACTTCCCCACTTTAAGGTATAAAAATAACTAGCTACTTAAAAACTATAATGCATAATCACTACGACAAACTTAAATAGTATATTATGGTAGTCTTGTCACTCCATCTCTTTTAACTTGCCTGTGACTGTCACAATAAATATTCTACTTTTACAATTTCAAACAGCTTTTCTTAAAAAATATCAACTAGTTTTCAAATAAATATTACAGAAAACAGAATCAAAAAGAGAAAATTTACTTGTTCTTAGTGACCTTTATTGATGTTGAATATTGCTACATAACAGATGCAAGTTTAGCAGATAGACGACATAACAGCCCTTTAGGGCTCCTATAGAAGAAATATTGAGGCAAATTAAATGCAGAGTACCGAGTTACAAGATAGTAAACAAAAGATTTTTAAGGAGAAAATCCACTGTTGTGCGTTAAAACAAAGTTTAGTCTTCTTCTCCATGCAGGGTTTCCTTGTCAAACATGTACTCTCCAAGGCCTTTCCCAACACGATTCAAGTTGGTTATGTACCCAGAAATCTCTTTGATAGCTTCAACTTGTTCTTTCAAGTATTCACCTTCCAAGAAGTCGCACATCTAGAATATTTAATGAAAAACATTTTATACTTGAATACACTAACTTCATTAATATCAAACCTTAATATCAAGATTTTTTAAAAAAAAATTCGTTACAAATTCATTTGTTTTTGTCAGCTACATCACAAATTGAATTTATACAATACACAAGTTTTTGCCAACTTTTCAATGGCTTTACCTTCACTGGGCCCTAAGAAAGAAAGAAGGAAAGATATTCCAAGTATTGGGAAGAAAGGTTTATATTTGGTCACAATTGAGTATTTTAGAAAATTCCCATCGAGCCTTACTCTAAAAATATTTGAAACATTCAAAAGGGATAATATTAAATCGGTTTCTTTACAGCAGAACCAGAACCACTCTACAACAACTCCTGTTAATTAAATCTCCCGGGTAAAAAAAGTACCGATTGCTTCATTAGTTAGTATAGCAGGGGTCGGCAAGTAATTTTACTTAAGAGTCCAAATAGATTTGAAAATTTTTATCCAGGTCCAGATAAAAAATATAGGTTCTTATTACTATTTTAAATTCTTATCATAAGATACACATAATTTTTGCAGAGATGTAACTTGACTTGAGTACCCTACCTGCTTAGTTAAATTGTTATATTTTAAAAAACATTGATAAGGCCATCGCTCAAACGAATGGACAACCATTAACAAGAGTTGAATTCAAAAATTAGCATTAAATTGGGTTGTTACCAGAGCTTTGTTTTGGTGATATTGTAAAATTATAAAATAACACTATTCTGAGAAGGGTCCTTAAACAGACCCAAATATCATTCTTCAGAGGAATGGAGTGGAGATGAGAGAACTCATTTGGCTAATTATGAGATGTTTTATAAGTAAGATAAAACATTTTCATGTACATAGATCTTGAAAATAATTTTTGAAAAGCACATTAGTTATGAAAATAAAAGTTTCATAATGCTTTTAAAACTTTGAAACTTATTAACTTTGAAAGACCAATGGGTTTCCCTAAAAATTTTGTTTAGTAAAAATGAAATTAATATATTAAGATTTAAGCATCAAAGAAAAGAAAATATTTCAATGTTTTATAAAGATGATTTGAAAGGTTTTATAAGTATTTTCAAAATATGAAGTATCTTACATAAATGATAATGTCATTTATGTAAGATATGACAGTGTGGTTAAACTTTTAGCTTTCTAAGTTGCCAATTTAACTTTTTATAGAAAGCCGAGGGCCAGAGACAGTAAAACTTACATTTCACTCAGGACATTCGAGCTTATATTTTAACCCTGGAACATTTATTTCAACTACGAAGATTTACTAAGACACATTTCACTTAAGAATCATCTTGCATTGAAAGATGCAATGCAAAAATAGTGACCAGGTTTCATTAACACTACTTATTTATTCAAGGTGATTTATTTGGTGCCAAAATTTAAACAAATTATTTCTTGTTTTTCCAAATTGAAGATTTGTTAAGGAAAAGAAAATGAGTATCAGTAAAGAGAAAACCTTTCTTAGAAATTAGGGAATTCACAACTTTTATAAATAAAAGACCAAGAAGTGTTTACGGTTTTAGTGATTTACAGGTAAAAATTACATTTCAAATTAGTTCATATCCAAAGAAAAGGTTGGATTTTGTCTCAAAAGGTTAGGAACTTTGAATGATCAAAATTGAGTTCTTAATACTAATGAGTGCACACAACTGCTGTGCTGTAGTGAAATTCCTGAAATTACACTGGTAGATAGAATGTTAGCTTCTACTACTCGGCTCATAGCTTCTACTAATTTGATAATTCCTTTTAATATTCCCCCAAATTGAATATTTTATTGATCCCCTTTTATAACTATTTTGAATTTAAAGTTCAAGCAAAAAGGGGTTCAGGTGTTCTCCACTAAATTTTTTTTGAAAACTCAACCTATAAAAACTGGGTTTTAACATATTTATTTCTGAAATAAAAACTGATAAGCGAATACCTTATTACAATAGTTTGATTAATCATTACAACTTGTAGCTGAGTGTCATGAAATTCTCTTTGAGGGCTGCATGCGACCCACAGGCTATGGGCCGGACCAGACTGGTATATGAGATAAGATGCTGATAACTTGTTTAACGTTTCTATGCAATTGAAACATTGCACAAAAATTTTAAGAATTATTAAATTAAACTATTAAAGAAATTTAAAATTATCATCCCAGGAAAAGGCAAAAAGCATGAGAAGAATAAGGAAAGTATCATCAGGTTAAAGTATGAGTTCTGAAATTTCCCTAGATTACAATACAAAGCCAAACTTCCCAGTCTACTCTACAGATTTGAAGACTTTGCCTCTTCTACTTTGAATACAAAAACTAACTTTACCCCTTAATTCAAATTAATTAACAAAAAAATACAAAAGTACACAAAACCAGAAAAAATGACAGCAACAAAAAAGGAAAAGAAAATAAGTGAAATTGTATGTAATTTCTTCCATGGGCTCAGACTATCTTACAAGAAAGTGAAAACAAAGAAAAATAATTGCAGAAAAAAGGGGGCTAGGCAGGTAATGAAGATAATTTTTAAAAATTTTGAGTGAAGCAGAAAAGAAGTCACCAAATGATTTTAATATTTCTGTAAAAGTTAATTATGAAAGAAATGCAAAGCTGATTGAATAGATGAATGTTTGAATGATGTTACAGAATGATTTTGCTTAGTCAATGAAATTTGATATCATGGAAGCAAAATGAAGAAGTTAATAAAATTTAAAAGGCTTATTATTCATAATGATATTTGTGTTTGTAAAGAAACTTCAATGATTGTTAGGGTGTAACTAAATTGGCAAATAAACTTTTGAGATATCTTGTTCTTATTTGAAGCTCTATTGGTTTTTAGAGTCATTCCAAAACATACCTGAGCATCATCGTGTCTAGTAGCAATGGCATGGAGATCAAGTAGGGATTGGTTGACAGATTTCTCCAACTCAAGAGCGGCTTTCATGGCATCCATACCACTCACCCAATCTTCAACGGCAGGTTTCTAGAAAAATCCAAATTTCCTTTAAATAAGAACATTTAATAGTTACTTTATTAACGAAGGGTGAAATCAGTAAGGAAGCATCGAAAAAATTCAACACAATAATCTGGATTATTTACATCATCATATCTATTACCAAGTGCCAATAAAACTTTGTCAAAAACTTTTGAGGCTTTGTAAACAATGTAGAAATGGGACATCCTTAGGGATAGTCATTGGTGGCCATTGGCCACTAGGACCTATCAGGGACACCGAGCTATCAAGGCAAACAGCCTCGGATGCTCGTAATAAGAAGTAAGTAACAATGTAGAAATTAATTAAAACTAAGCTAACGTTTTCTGAAGATGTTACACAGGTAGTGGTAGACTGATAGAATATTCAATTCTGTAAATTGAAAAACGCTTCAACATTAAAGCTTTTGCCTTTTAAAAAATTTGATCCCTTTCTTAAGACTTAAGGTACTGCTTTTCTTACTTGTTCGTAGCTAACTTTGTAAAAATTGCAAGGTAAAAATTGTTACTTCCCCATTAGAAGAAAAAGGGTCAAAAATTGTTCCTGTCCTTTAATATATAAAAAATGTAATCTAGCAAAGAAAAAATAAGGAATATTTAGGATTTTTGGTATTCTAATGGAAAAATTAAAAGTCGTGTTACATCTGTCTTAAAATTTCATGTAATAGTGTTTAAAAGCATGTTTTAATACACAATTTAAAATATAATATATGGTCAAAATTTCTACAAGATTTCCAGCAAGTTGGCAGAAACAATTTTTATTTGTTTTCATATAATGGACGTAACTTTGAGGATTAACAAAACAAAATTTTAAATTTATTAATAATGTTTTAATATTTTATTCTCTTGTTTAAAAATAGAATAGCCAAAAGATAAAAACTAGTTCAGAATTAAATTTCTACAGATTATTTTAAGCCTTGTCAAACTTACTAATTTTATAAGGAGTATTTTCAATCTTTTAAAACTTTTATTCATAACTATCTATCTATCATGTTGGCGCTTCCTTCTTCCTTGGGGTAGAAGAAAAAGAGCTTAGGCAATGATGCCCATTACTTTATTCATAACTAACTTTAGTAAGTAATTCAAGGATATTTTAACTATTACGCTTGAAAAAGATGTCATGCTTCATTGGTTCCAAAACACAACTTAGTTTTTTATAATTTAATAAAACTGCTGACTGAAGCATATAGATTCGGTGCTCTTCATTAGAGGATGAGGCGATTTGACTACGCCTCCTACCAAAAGCTCCTTGACTAAGTAAAAAGTAGGAGAAACATTTAAAATATGGATAATCCTGATAAAATGCGAAAACCGTGGAAAAGCCGTCAAATGATTGAATAACTACCAGGTAAACCAGGAAGCTATGAGAATTGTACAACAGTTTGCCACCCTTCACAAACCCAGTTGATAATTTTTTTGAGTCGTGTCTTTCTTTAGTGTTTATTAATAATTTAGATCTTAGATTTGCTTCAAAATAAGAGATATTTTCATAATACACAGTGCTGATAATCACCAAGCTGTCCTGAATGACAGAGATAAGAAATAACACCAAAAAATAGCTATTATACAAGTTAAAAAAACTGATGATACAAAAGGTAAGTGTCAACAAAAAAATTTTTAAATCCAAAACATTTTCTGAGGATGGATAACATACAACTCAAAGAAAAATTATAGTATATACCTGAATGGGTTGAAGCACAATACGACCACCACGCTGGTTTTGATATTTCATGAATTTCTCAGCATGCTCTCTCTCCTCATCACTACTCTTCTTGAAGAACTTGCGAAACCCTGGCAAAGCAACATCGTCTCTGTCAAAGTAATAACTCTGGAAAAGAGGAATTATTTTGCATAATCTTTTCTGGTAACACATGCAAAAGTAAGTAAATAAAATAGCATTCATTTTTATAAAAGCCTGTTATACTGAGATTATCATGTTAACAGTCCAATTTAGCTTTGTTAAAATTTGTTTTTCTTAGGAGATTAAAATTTTTTCAGTAGACTTAAGGATTAGACAGGTGCAGACCTCGCCTATCAGCAATGTTCTACAAAACAAATTCAGGGGTTCCTCCAGGTTTTTCTGTCAGGGTCCTGTTTTAGAAATTTTGTGTAAAGTTGCAAGAAATGTAGAGAAAAAACAAATGGAATTTCGTAAAATGAAAGGCTTGCTTGTAATACAACCACAGCATTCATAACTTTTGAAACTGGCCCTTATCTGGAAAATTCTACCCCA
Organism: Tetragnatha montana; assembly: GCA_963680715.1. NCBI lineage: Eukaryota > Metazoa > Arthropoda > Arachnida > Araneae > Tetragnathidae > Tetragnatha > Tetragnatha montana. Next base: position 45,386,979 of record OY796675.1, read on the forward strand.
AAATGATAGAAACACTTCTGAAAACAATTTCCAAAACATTGATCTTTGGACGTGAAGGTGAAGAGTCCTTTAGGAAAGTTAGAATTTTGTAAATGGGTCCTTAAACGGACTCATTTTCTTTCTAAATGAACCCCTTAAATTACATATACTAAAAAGATTGTATGCAACACTGCTAGTTGATATCTACCTATTATATTTTTTTTATTTAAACATTAGCTTATTTTTGGCAATCTATCAGAACACTTTACATTTGCACCAGCTTATCCTAAAGAATATACTTGTCCATTTTTGGCACAGCTTCGATAAGAGTCCTCCAGCCACCATGTTTACTCACAGCAACATACTGAAATGTTGTCATCATTTGAAAATGCGGGTAAACATTGCAGTGCCCCATTTTTTTTCTATAGCATCATTTTGACATTTTTCCTTGACATTTGTGTATCTTTAAAAGTGATAGTTAATGAGTGATTGAAAAAAACCCATTAATTCTGCCTATTAATTTACCTTTATTTATATTGTTTGTTACCATTTTTGCATCGTTTGTTACTGATCTTAAAATACACATATTTATTATCTTTAGTACTGGCACAGCCACATATACAAAGGTGATTCAAAAAAATAAATCCATTCAAATTTGGATTTCAACTAAATGTCCATTATTACTCATTCAACAACATGTTAGAATAAAAACTTACAAAAAGCAAACCCTGTAAAATATTTAAAAGGTTTTTCAGTCTAATTTAGTGGCTATCTGAACCCTTCAATAATCTAGTAATGATATAATATTATCGAGGGTATCAAAAAATCACCTTCGGTTTCTTTGTTTCTAATTGCATTTTTGTGCCCATTGTGCAATCTACTGCGTAGCGGCAGCCATAGACATCATAGGAACGCCGGTATATTCCCATGATGAAATAAATTTTTACAGCACACAGGATTTGACATTGGTATAAATACTTACAGTATTCATTATTTATGCATAATAACATTGAGGATTCACTATTTACATAATATATCTGATATAGGTCTTAACTCTATGGTCTTAACTAGTCAACGAGATAGAATTATTGATCCTTATAACCCTATTAATAAAACTCATTTAAATTACATACAAATGTGTATTGGGAGATTATATAAATAAACAATAATATTTCTAGAGTAATTAGTGTAAGAAACTTACCATAGACATATAGACATAGCTGGCATACAGCTCCATATTAATTTGCTTATTAATTCCAGCTTCGCAATCGGCATGGAAATTTTGTCTGATCTGACTGTTGGCCATGATGATTGATTTCAAATTTTAGAAATTTTCTGATTATATATAGAGAAAAGCTGAGCTGAAAATGAAAATTGTAAGGAGAAGGGATGCCCGTTCAAACACTGTTGAAGCAAAGCACCATGTAGATTTATGACGTCAATTCCAGAAGCCGTAGTATTTATACCCTCTGCTGTTACTTTCTGTTTACTCACCCCTACTTTCGGAATCTAATTTTTTGTTATTTAATTTTTATTTAATTCTAAGAAATGAATGAAAAATGCAGTTAAATAGATCTTATAGAACACACAATAAAAGTTAGTGGATATGGGGAAATATCAAGTTTCTGTGTTTTTATCATTTTAAATTTAAGATTATGAGAAATTTCTCTTATTAATGAACTATACCAACTATAGAGCATTCGCACATGACGTCACTTGGACGAATAAACAACGTTGCTAAGGCCGTTGTTAGGTAAAGTCATGTGATTGAAAATGCTCTATACTGCGGTTAAATGTTTTGCTTTTTGAATAGTTATTGATAAAACATTGATTCAAAGATATTTAGATGTTTTGTTTTCACTTAAATTCCCCCCCCCCCTTTGTTATTTACCTTCGAGAATTTAGGCAGTTCCTCAGCTGAGTGGCTGCATATTTTTTGTTTTCTGTTCTGTGGTGTTGTTGCGGAATGATGGGAGCGATGGAGCGATGATGGATTTCATGTGGGAGTCCTTGAGGATGTTTATTTAAGAATGATTTAAAAAAAAAAACTATAGCCAAAGCTATAGCCTTCATTGTGATTTCTCTTTCCAGAAATTCAAGTGTTTTGTCCAAAATGGCTTTAACTATTAGTCGGTGGTTTATTTGCTTTTTAATTATATTTGAAGAGTGTAGAGCATCAACACATTGGATAGTTACCGAAGATGGTCGCATCCAGGCTCAGGTTTGAAAACTTAATTTAAGATTGATAAAAGTATTCTGAACCCTAAATATTTGTTGTTCCAAAAACATCGCCAAGAAGAGTGGCACCCGGTTTCAACAAATTTTTATTCATCTTAATTGACAGCTTCCGCTTTTTGTGGAAAGTTGTATCGCCTTATGTTTCCTGTGAAATTAATGTTTGATCTTAAGTTTTTTACAGAATTCACTTTAAGATGGTAAAATTGTTGTAAGGAACATCATTAATCAATTTATTTTAAGCCCCTGCTACTTAAGTACCTATTGTTGTAAAATCTTCAATATGCGTAAAACCAGGTGAAGTAAACAGGATGATCTTTTAAAGAGGACATCCTTTGATGAAGTGAGGTTGTTTCATGCTAATTGTATTTTATAAAAGGGAATGTTATGTATACATATTTGTTGACTGATTTGATCAACTAATCAATCATGTTCTTATGCTTCTTTATTTTAATTTTTCATATTGTGTTATTATATATAGGCTGAAATTTGCTCACTTAAATATTTTTTATATTGCTCTCTATAAATTTAAAATTAACAAAAATGTCAATAAAGTCATTTCTAACTCATCATTCTGATAAGTTAGTTTTAACTCTTTAAGTTTCATTTAAACAAGGCTGGTTAATTGATTTGTAATGTTTTTTGCCGTTAGTGGTTGATCTAGAATGCAATATTAATTCTAAAGATCTGTTATATTTATTTAGCTGGATTCAGTATTTTCTTTGAAAAGACCATATGACTTGGTTGCATTACTGCAGCAAGAGAAGCGAGCTGTTTTAATTGAAGAATTAAAGCAGCAGTTGATGACTCAGAAAGAAGAAATTGATCGACGGGAGGATAAAGAAACTAACTTAGAAGGAAAAATATACTCTACTGATGAAGACTGCACTGCTGCGGAAAAACCACTTACTGAGTTTGATCTATATGCTAGCACTGTAGTTCCATTTCCTCCTTACAAGGAATTTGGGTAAGAACACTACTGTAACCATTTTTCATTCAGATTTTTACTTCCTTATCCTATATTTAAAAACAACTTTTAAAATGATTTTCATTGTTAATGCTAAAATATGATCAATGCTTGATTAAATCCAGATTCAAAATTAGAATTTACATTCATGTCATGATTTAAACAAAAATTAGTTCTAATTTTATTTGTATTAGTTTTAAAGTGAACAGTAGTCTTCCATTTTGCAAAATCATTTATATATGACAAGTTTGGAACCTAAAGGACACAAGTGACATTGCATATTAACCCAAGGAGTTTTGTTGACGAGTTCTTTTTCTACAATGTGTTCTTGAGTCAAGAAAAACTTTCACTTTCACTTAGAATTTGATTTGACACTTTCACCCGATTTTGACGGAAATTTAAGTAAAACATTAAGTTAAATTGCATTAAATAGTTTTCAGAACTTCCTATGTAACTATGAAATATTATATTGTAAGCCAAGCATTTGAAGAAATATTAAGGCAAATAAGGACCGTAATTAAAAACTATGTATAATTGTACAACAACAAAAATGCATATCTCAAACGGGCATCTCTCTTGGTATGGCATCAGGCTGTGTCATGGTCCATGCAAAAACTGTTATTGCTCTTCAAATAAGATACAATGTTATGCATTGTTAATTTTTGGATTCTTTTTATAGTTCTCTCATGTTATTATTCAGAATTCCTTGTATTATTTCAATTACTCTCCACTAAATAATAAGACAAACCTATTATAAAGCAGTGATTAAAACAATTTCAACTAAAAAAGATAGTAAATAGTTACTTCTGAGCTTGAATTATAAAGTACAGAAACAATTAGACTTTGAAGCCTTACAATCACCAATCTACATAGTATGGTGACTTATGGTACCCATCACTCTTAGTAAAGTTTTCAACACAATGTCACTTGTGGCCTTATGCTCCAAACTACTCATGATTTATCTACATGATTCAAAGTATCTGACTGTTAGAAAAAATTATGTTTAATTCATTTCATTATTTCATGTGCTGTCAAAAGTTCATTATATCTACTCAATTTAAGTTAATAAGTTACTCAATTCTTATCTATCCTATTAAATATTGCCAAGTTGTTTTGCCACAGATTAAAAGTATCCCCAAAAATTGCAAACGAAGTATACCTACAGTTAATAATATATAAATGACAATAATAAAAGTTGATGTTTGAATGTTTGGCATCTAAAATATTTTGATGATTTTTAACAAGACTAGATATCAGAATTAAACCCTTAGTTAAATGTAGCGGCAATGTGTCTTAAATTTTTCTCTTTTCAGTTTAAATATTATTTTCAGTGAAATTGACATGAATTTCAAGTGTACAAGATAATTTTAGTTTACTTTCAATTCTGATAATTAAGGGGTTTGTTCATGATTTTGACAACTATTCGAGTGGCTTGAAAGTAGTGAGCTACATTCTCTACAATGAAAAAAAAATGTGCTATGGGGGAAAGTTAGTGAAATTTCAAGAAAACTAGTTTATGTGCACTTTTGTTTTGGATGACAGTATAATAGTTCAAGTTTTTGAATATCTTAATAGACTATTTAACCGTCTAAAACCAAATAAACATAAAATAATTACCATGAACTTTTTTAGAGATGCCTTTACTGAATATGCGGATAAAATGGATATTAATATTGAATTCAAGAAGCCAAACTGTACTGAAGCTGTTAGCCTTGACTTCAGCATGCATGCATTTGAGCATTTAGTGGTAAGTTTAGTATCAAATTTGGTACTTTTTTAAAACAAATTTATTACCTAGAAATCACTGAAAAATCCAATTTATTATTGAAAATATATTTTTATGCTGTTGAATAAATGTCTGTGCACATTTTAAAATACTTCATGTCACAAAAAGGATTTATTAAAAACTGCCTTTGGGGAAGGGGACAGAATTAGTTTCCCCCTTTTATTATAGGGCCACATTTACTCCTTCTTAAAATTCCTGTATAGGCCATACTGGACCTAAGTCATAAACTACTCTATGAAATGGATTTTTATATTAATGTTGTATCTAATATCCCATGCTTTAGTTTTAAAATTATGTTAATAGTAAAACTCTAAATTGAGTGAAAATCAGTTTAAATTTAAAAAATATTTGCTTGTATTGACTGTTCTTTCCTAGTACTCAGTGCTTCAATCAGGCCTGTATAATGGACTCGGCAAATATGACCCATTTAAGAAGCTGGTGAGCCAGTCCCTCGGGATATACTCTTATGATTGCTACTTTTGTAAGGCAGTAATAAAATTTGATAGTTAGGCAGTGAATAAATTTTCTGATCCTACTTTTATAAGACTGCAAATGAATCAAAATGAACACTAAGTTTTCTTTAATGAGAAAATAACAAAAACCAAATGGAGCATTTATGACTGGTTCCTGAAATCTGCTTTGTCTATGATCATCTTTGTCCAAACATCTAGTTACCATGTAGTTGTTTCCTCTTCCTTTTTTATAAGTCTAAAGTTTTGGGGTTCTGTAAATAAAGGTGTACTTACTTCCTTGGAGTCTTTTGGCTTATTATAAACAAATTATTTGCATCTTTAATGGGTAAATTTCAAACTTGCTCAATATTTCAATATTCATCCTGGCTATCCTTGTTATAAGTTGAAGATATTTAAGTATTTTGTACAGTCCAACCAGAATGATCCAGAGCAAATTCTTAGGTGATTATCCATGACTTTTAATTAAAGTAGTTTGTTTCATCTTTCACTTACAGGGCAGATAATAATTTAAATGATTATAGATACTTTCTACATCATGAATGACCACAATATTTTCTATTCTGCAATCATTTAATTCCTCTGAATGTGCGGTTCACTTAATTGTATTGTGAATATTTACTAGCAAAACATTCACAACTGATCACTTCTAAAACAGTATCGATAGGGGCCAGTGTAAACTTTTGTTGGTCGAAAAAATGAAAGTGATACCATGAAACTAAACCTTACCTCTCCTTGCTAAGTTGTGATTTTGCATTTGTCATTCTGGTGAAGATTTGTTAATCATAAAAAGCAAAAAAAAAAGTTGGTAATTAATTTTTTTTTTGAAAAAAACCTTTTGAATCAAAGAAGCTAAACTTGGAGTTATCCATAATTTTTTACCAATGGTATTTGTAGGAAATTCAAGGGGACTATCCATGACTTTGAATTAAATACATTTGAGTTATTCATGTTGCGTAGTTTTTGTGTCTTGATGTTAAATTAATTTTAATTTAGCATTAGACATTAACGTCTACTTTTTCCTTTTAGGGTGTTAGAGATAGACAAAACTTAACTATGTCTCCAGAAGTTGGACTCCATCATGCTGTTACAACAGTAGAAAATATAGACCTATATGGCCATCTTGTTTATGAGTTTCTGCAAAAAGTAAGTTAAATGAAAGAAAAAAAATAGAGCTACCTGCTTGCTTAGTTTTTTTTTGTTTGTTTAGTATTGGTAGAATTGTATGTAGTTTGTTGGAGAGAATGTTTGATTTTTAATTAAGTAATTGAACTGATACATTTTATTTATTTTTGTTGTTTTATAACATATATTCTTAGTTTTATAAAGAAATATTCTTAGTTTTTCGTCTTTTTAAGAGATCAAGTAAGTTTAAAAATAATTGAAGTATCTATTTTATTATAGTACAGGGTGTATCAGCAAGTTTAGCCAATCTCTGCTGTCATATTCCTAGTGGGGAGTGTGCCCAAAGTACTATACCTAAACAATGCATAGTTTTATGAAAATTGTGAAAGAAGAACATAAAATGTTATATTCATTTTATAATAAAAAAAAGTTTATGGAAAACGAAATCATAGTTATTTAAATATATATATGTTTGTAGACTGAGATGTTAAAAATATCCACTCATCACATTTTTTGGGGAAAAAATAGTTGTCATAGAGATAAGGTTCTCTAAGCACTTTTAATGTTCTCCACAACTATGATTTCTTGAAACACCCTGTATATTAATATTGTACTATAGTTTTATCGTACATATTGACCACAAATAAAACTGTTACTCACATACAGTTTTAACTTAAAATTTAAGGACCTAGTATTTAAATGTTTATATGATATTTTAAAAGTTTTTCTGCAATTTCAAAAAAAATTGCTAGACTGGGGGAAAATAAATTAAAAGGTAGCATTAAGTTCAATCTTGCAATTTTTTGAAGAGTGCACCCATGCTTTATGAAAAAATGTAATCTAAGAAATATTGAAAAATTTGTTTTGCTAGTTTCAATTATTTTGTCTGTGTTTAATAGTCATCATTCAGGCTATAGCTAAGAGTGGGAATAATGTAATTAAATTTAGTGGATCAAAACAACCATAAAGTATTTTCTGATTTGCTCAGGATTCTGATTAGGATTACTGTTAAACTGTGTGTACCCTGCTCTTTTCTAGTAGGCTCTTAGATTTGGATGAATGTATTGAATTATGAATTGAAATATGTTTTTTATATATTTGTCAAACAGCACTGTTCTAAAACTGTTAACATACCTAAATTATTTTTTTTTCAAACATCATTGCAGAATAGAACATCTTGGATTTTATTTGACATGGCTGCTTATTACTGGAGAATTCATGGCAATGCTACTAATGCAATGGAATGTGTTAGGAGAGCTCTTCATTTTTCTCCTCGGTACAGTTGTCTTAAGTTTTTTTTCTCTGATATTTAAATTTACTGTCTTAAGTGAATTTAAATTTTGAATGAATGAATTTTTGAATTTTCTAATGAATTTAAAATTTAAAAATTGCCATTATTTTAAATTGACTAGGGTGTTAGTAATTTATTCAATACTGTATGAACATTCTTTTAAATATAAATTTACATATTGAAGAATTGATTGTATTTAAATCTTTAAAGGGTATTTACTAATTGACTGTATAAATACTTAGAGCTTTTACTTGAACTTTTAAGTGTAATGTATTTTTTACCCCTTAAAATGTTTAATAAGGTAATATCAAATAAAATATTTTGCTGATGCTGAAAACTTGATTAAAAACTTGATAATAGATTGATTGATATAATAAAATTTTCTGTTTTTAATTTAATGTTCAAAACATTTTAATTTTCATTCTATAAAAATGAGGGAAAATATCTGACTGTTTCACTGTTTTTTTGCCACATGCTGTTTTACAGTTAGAAACACCCTCTTCTTATTCATGTTGAAAGCTCTCATTCCCGCCAACTAAATTGAAGTATTAATAACTGAACTAGATTACTTACTTTTTCAAAACCCTGGTAAACACACCAAACAAAGTTTTCTTTCCAATTATGGAATTGTAAATTTCTCTCTTGTAATGTCACTTGTTCCCACTTGCCAGTCCTGTTGTTTGTGAGGGAGCAAGAAAACCCCATGTGGAAGGAAAGTAGAAGGAAGGGTTGCAGGGGCTGTAAAATCTTCTGAAGTATTCTTTCAATAGAGGTAATTTAGAGTCATAAAACATGCGAAAACCATACCAAACCTTTCAAAACAAACCGATGGAAAGGCCTTTTAATAGCAGAATGAATTTTTTATGTATTTGAATGAGTGGATAGAATTTATTGATAGGCTAGTAAATGCTAATAATGTTTCTTTCCTTTCCCAACTATAAAACAGCTGGGAAATTATCTTTGAATTGGGAAAAGGGTTGTCGCAGGGAGGTGTGTCGAGATTTTGCTGGTCATTTTATAGAGGTATTTTAAGGAGAATAGGAGAAAAAAATGGTGCCTTCAAAAACTGGTCATTAGAAGAGGTGGTTGTCATACAGGGGTGATTTCTCAGTGAGGCTTTACTGTATTTTATTTTTGTAAAATTTAGAGTATCTTCAAAATGTTCTATTCTGATATTTTAGAGAATACAAAGATGTCACCTTAATCAATATGGGGAACATCTTGCACCTTTCTCACATGTCTGAAGAAGCTGCTATTGTTGTACATGCTGCAGTAGATGTTGCACCTAATAATGCAATTTGCCATTTTACTCTTGGGAATATTTATGCTGTGAGTTTATATAAGTATATTTTTAACTATTGAATAAAATGAAGTGTTCTCTATTTATTTTATTACATAAATTTTAATTTATTAAAGTTAAAATTAATCTTTACAATGTTTTTCAAATTTTCTTCTTATTTTTTACAGGTTTTGGCAGATTATAATAAATCTGCTATTTGCTTTGAAAATGCTGTGAAAATTCAGCCAGACTTTACCAATGCTGCCCAAAGGTATCATGCTGTTATGTGTCACAGTAAACTTGAAAAGGCTCTTGAAGCACAGCATATGTAAGTATTCATTCCACTTCATTACTTTTATTTGTGTTAAAATTTATAGTTAACACTCTGAATTTGCCTACAATACAGATGATATTCTCTGCTCTAGCTCTCTAATTCAAAATAATCCCATTGTTTATCTCCTATAACATTGGTATGTTAATAGAGCCTCAGATGGTTGATATGTGTATGCAATTGTATAAGACCCTTGTCAATGAATTTGCAATATTAAGTATCTAACAATAACTTTGTTCTTAAAATGCTTTCCTTTCCTGACTACTTGCACCAATTATCACCAAAATTTTCATCACTGTGTGTTTTGTACAAATTTTAAGTTTATAGGGTAAAAACCCCTTGTTTTATAACATCAGTTTTTAGTCGAGTAACAATTACTTAGTAATAAATACGCCATAAAAGAGCATTAAATAACTTTTCTTTTGTTTAATTGTTGAACAATTATTCAAATAATTTGTGTTTTACATTGTGTATGAAGAACAGTTTTTACTCTTGAAAAACTTTTATTTTTGAAAACAAATATGATGCAGGGACTGATTATCCTGTGTGGTGCATTCCATTCACCAAAGATACTTACCAATACTGAGATTTACTCTTTACTCAAGTACTTTAATTCAAATTAATACAAACAAAACACTTCATGCATTATTCAGTAATGAGATTTAACAGAAAAGAAAGTTTAAGGGCGAAGCAAAAAATAAAAAAAAGTCATTAAAGCTCCAATGTCATACAAAATGCACCAGTGTGAGTAATAAAGAATTAATGATTAGTAGTTTACATTTTATTAAATCACTGAATAGTATGGATCTCTAACCACCATACTCTACAGTCAGAATAGTAAGAGTTTACTTGAGTATAAATTAAAATAGATAATCAATAACAACTGAAAGCTCAGAAATTAGATGACCTCTAGATTTAAGTTTTATTATGAGGATCATGTGGATATTTTAGTCATTGTGTAAAAAATAGAATGCCCGGTGCTAGGATGGTTTGGATAAGGGATCTTATATTCCTTATCCAAAATTTATGACAAAAAAATTAATTTTCTTAGAACAAAGCTATAACTCAATCTGTGATTTAAAGGACAAACTAAATTAAAGCTCTGCTATGAGACAATCAGCATTCTAGACTCAAAATATAACTAACACTTTGGCTGCAATCTTTCTTTGGAGTTGAGCTTCCGTACTGCTATGTGGATCAATCATGTCAAACCAGATTTTTTATAACGTTTTTATGAAGTTAAAAACCTAGCAAAATGGTCTTGAGATTTTCTTCTCTTGCTGACTGATTCTTTGCTCTTCAGCTCGCTGCAAAGGACCCTGACCGAGCTCCGTGAGTACCAAAAGCAACACGAGTACTGGCTCCAGCAACACGAGAAACTCCTCACCGAGCAAGCTCCCCCTGAGGTGAAACTGGAGCAGCGGCTGGAGTACGAGGAGCAGAAGATCAGGGAGAGCCTGGACGGACGAGGTATGCCACCGTGCTCGCGCAGCCAGGGGGGCAGTTGCTGCGGCATGCCCATCCTTTTCACCGTCGTACCACCCTCGTGACGTTTGTGGTACTACGGTCAGATGCTCGAGTCAGCGGAGATCCTGGTTAAGATGCACACGCTGAGTCACAGGGTGGAAAACAACTCTCTCTTTGAAGAGGGAGTGTGGAGTTCCAACACTTTCTTTCGTGGGGCAATTCCATGAAGTGAGTGAAAGGGGTGATCTTGCCAAATTTGGGGTTCATGAGTTACAAATTTAAGTCCTTTTTATTAATTAGTTTAGTTATATACCCGTCTGTATGGTTTTTATTTTTTGTGGGATATTTTAGTTAGAAATGGAAAAATATTTGGAGCAATTATCAACAAGGTTGATTATGCTTCTAATTAATAGGCAACCGTTTTTCTTTTAATGCATATTATAAATTATGTTAAAATAAGCCCCCTTGATTCGTCAGTTAGAGGTGGGGAAATCATGCTTAAACATTACTTATATGTTAAAGGATCAAAATATGTTTGATTGTTTTAAAGCTAAGTCCTATTCTTTTTAAAATGGAATTTATTTGGATAGGTGTTCAATAATAAACTTTTACTGTCATTAAGTGTTTGACTGGTAGATATCTCATGATTGACTATGTATACTTACCTTTTAATGAATGCTATGACCAAATATTAATGCAATTGGCATACTATGATAAATCTTGATTTCATTCAAATGTAAATGAAAAATCAACTTACTGTAAACAAACCTGATAAACGGAATTAATTATGCTTGAAACATTTTAATATGCCAAGGAAACTCTCTGTAGAGTGAGCCCTTTTATGAATGAAGACATTTTTAAATCTTGTTTTGAATGGATTTTGTGTGCATGATGAAAATGATCTAAATGTGACTAATATTTTATTTATGTAATATTGATTCTTCTAATTAACCCTCAAAGTTTAAGAATGTGTGCATCTCCTTCATATCTAAGTGAGTGAAAGTTCTTTGTAGTTAGAGAAAAACAACAGTGTTGGATCATATTAAATATTACTAAGTGTTTTTGAGTAGAGAATATAATGTGTTTTAATTTTTTAAAAGTTTTCTTCAGTGAAATTGTTGTTTCTCTGAAACATTAATCTCTTCATATGTGTTCATTTTAATATAAAATTTTAGTAATTCTATTTCAATTAGAATTGTTAATTTGGTGCTATCTAAACAGAATGATAATCAGGGAGAATAGTTATTATATTATTTTTATTGCATCTCATAGTTACTTTTTCAGTAATTTATTACACCTATGCATCCATCTTAAGTGTATAATCATCACCCATCTTAATATTAATACCAAAGAATAGTTTTTTTATAAAACCAAGCAAAAGTTTCGCCTTATGCCATAAAAATCCAACCAAGCAAACATTTTCTTAATGAATCATTATAACTAAAAAATTTTTTTAACAAAGTAATCAGATAAAATTTTAGTTATAAATTTACTGTGTTCTGTGTTAAATTATTAAAAGTTATCTCAAAACTTAAAATTAAAAAAGTTCAATTATTAAACTCTTCCACAATCATCAAAATTGATTAGAGTAAATATTCTTTTTAAATGTTGTGTGTTAATACTTCAAAAACATTCATTTTAAATTGTGTGTTAAGTAGCATTTTATTTTACAATTTAAGAAAAATTGCATGGTTGATTTGACAAGGTTCAGTCTTCTTCTACATACAAAACAGATAGAATCTTGTTAAACCAACAAACATGTCAAAGTGAAGACAAAACTTTTCATCTACTTAAAAATAATCCAGTATGTAAGTTGAAGGTTTAACATGTATCTTTAGTCTCTCATCAGGTTTTGTGAATTAAACTGTTTAAGTGTTTTTCATGTAGAATTTTTTATTTGTAAAAAAATTATCCAAAAAATGTGTAACAATATTTTTAACTATTTAAAAACATAAATTATTTAGGCAAAATAAATCTAACTCTAATCTTTTGAAGGACAACTTAATACTCAATCTTTGTAAACTACTATTTTTATATTTGGCTCTTGCTCTATGCTTTCTTATTGAAAAATAACCAAATTTGTGTAAAAAGGTGTGAATCATTTCATTTTTTGTATACTTGGAGTATATAAACTGATTTAAGTGATATGATCCTTTATATGATCTGAGTTCTGTGGTATTACCTTTACTTGAGTTTTGTTTTATTTACATTCTGTTAGAATGCATGGCTTTCTACTTCTATGCTACTTATGTTTTATTGTTTAAAAGATTATTAAAAAGCTTTTGTATAGATTTTTTGTGTGTTTTTTTAGGAAATTATTTAAGAGATACCTTTTTTATGATGCACTAAGTAGATTTCAAAGTAGTTATTGAACACAAAGAAAGTAGTTTGCACAGCTTAGTTGTGTTTCCAAACTCAGATTCAGTTGTAAATATTGCTTACAATTATACTTTTATTAAAAATATAAACTAAATGGAGATAAGTTCATGTTGCCAACTTTTGTCCAAATTACTCTGTAGGGATAATTATAAAAATACAGATTGGAAAAATAAACGTAAATAAAAACACTTGCAAATAATTAATATCAAGCACATTAATTATAATTTGTCAGATTTTTTTTTTTTAATGATTACCAGTCACTATGTCATGAAATTTCTGCTCGTACTATTGGCTAGCAACTTATTTAATGGCTGATAAATAAATTTTGTCTTTTAATTTTTTGAATTCAAATTATTTACACTCAGTGCATAAATTCAGTGTCGAGGAATCATTTAACCCAAGAGGTCACACACCTTCTCGTTACACGGGAACACACACTGGGACTATCAGGCCCTGCAGACAATTTCCCTGTTTAAGTACCTTAATAAAAAATATTATGAAAGCAAGGTAAAATAACCTAAAAATTGATGATTTAAAGATGCTTTGAAAACAATTTTAAGATATAATTTTTGAGGAGTTTAAAAATTAGACTTGTAAGTAAATAGTGCACAGCACATATATATATATATATTAGACTGCATTTTTTAAAATTACTAAAACTTATAAGAAACATGAGATTAAAAATGCTAAGGTAATTAATTTTTTTGTGGAGTTTGTCTAATGCTAGTATAAATATTTATATGGTAAAACCAAATTTATGTGTGTGGGAAAGTAAAAAAAGTACCCAAACAGCTTCATCCACCAAGTATTTTAAGTTATAATTCTTAAGCAAATTCATTTATGTCAAAAAATACAATGACCACATTCTTTAAATTTTAGGTGATTATTTAATGTAACCTTAAGGAGCATTTATGATAAACATGGGAGTTCCTGTGAATGTATATGTATGTGTCTGGGCCTTGAAGGCATGGCACACCTCCTCTTGGTTTAAGTTTGGTTAGTAGAACCAGCTTTTAAAAGAAGTTGGCCTTTAGAATTGTGATTTCTACCCTGTACTAAAAATATCTAATTTTAACAGACACTAACATTCAATATTAACAAACATGTGTTCCTTCTGAATATTTTTCTAATGTTTATGTGTTGGCTTTTTATAATTTAAAATTATTTATTTCTTATTAATCTTGAATTGTTGAATCATGGTACTTTTCCTTAAAATAACATTCCTAATTTTCTTGCATTGCTAATGCTTTATTTGATTAGTTGATAATTTATAGATGTATCTTTTTTCGACAATTGCATGTTTAATTTTAAATATAAATGTAGAAAACATGACATAAAAAATGGGTATGGTTTAGAAAGCTATTTAATTGCATGAAATTGAAGTAGCCTAATTCTCTCATTGCATGGTATGAATCATAATTCAATATCCAAGCATATTATCATTTGATGTAAAGTTAAAAATTAAAATTGAATTGTGAAATTGAGAACCTTTTAAAAAGCAATTATAAAATTAGAAAATACTTTGAAATTGAAGACATTTTTTTCCCACATAAATATTTCCAAATAACACCAAAAGCAAAGCATTAAATTATTGAGGGAAATACACTTTTTTATAACCAGGTTCAATGACATAACATTCATTGAGGACATCATTTTAACTTATTTATATTGTAAGTATCACACACAATACAAAACAAACAACATAGTCAGATATTCATTTATTTCCTAACAATTCATTAATGCAACACATTATGTAGAAGAAAGTTATCTTTTTTAATAGCATTTTTAGGTGAGGTTAGGTTTTTTCAGTGCTTATTTAGTAACTGAGTAAAAATTTTCTATCTTACATTAAGGTACGTCGAACCGCACTTATTTCAGCGGACCAAATCGTAATAGTGCGGAAAACTTGCCTACCCGTAACAGTAACTCGTGTGTGAAATTTAAGCCCTATCAAATAATATCTTCTGTTCTGTCTTTTTGCCTAAAGTTTTGACTTTTTACCAAAAATTTGCTATTTTGCCATATTTCTTACCGTTCCGTGACCTCCTGATGGACAAAATATTTTCAGGTGGTGTGGTAGGGGTCTAGGGAGACTTTTCCGTGAACCCCATCCTCATACCCCCCATTCCCTCTACGCGAACCGGGGTTTTGTGGGCGGGCGCTCTGCTCAAAATGTTGGCTTTCCCTCCAAACTCCAGCTCTGCGCCCGCCTTCGTTGCCCGTTTTCTACATCAAAACCTCACGTAAACCAATTATTTTCATAAAAGTGACCCAGAACACACTCTTGAGAGGTATCTTTCCATCAGGATCCATGGATTTATAATTATTTTTTAAAATTTTCATTTACCTTAACTTCTTTTTCACAAACTAGCATTTTTATTACAATCTGCTACGGCATGTCTGTTGGTTAATAAACTCTGTTACAACTGTTCAAACCTGCCATTGAAAAAAAAAACTTATTTACCAACTGGAATAGCCAGGAGGATTTCTATGGTGGATGCATTGCGTCTAACTAGTGTTGCTATAAGCAGTCAGATTTTGTCAGTATTCTCCCTCCTTGATTTAAGATTGATTCCTATTCTTATTATAACATAAATATTATTTTACATATAAATGTGCCATGGATGGAGGAAAGAGTATAAAATCCCCCTGAAAATTGTGGTACGTGATTTGTGAAACGACCATTCCATTAAAAACTAATCATATAAATTTGGGAGATATAATCTATTATCTGTTTAGCTCAAGCATAGAGCCCCTCTTATATGCGTCGAAATATAGGGTATGGGTACAATAGCCCACACTTAGAAAGTAGGTAAATGAGTTCATGATCACACAACAGATGAAATTTCAGACTGATATCCCGATCACTACATGTGGATTGGCAAAATAGAAAAGAGGTACAACAAACATTTTCATTAATTACCATATCCATGAATTCCAACATATCTCATCTAGCTCTACAGGTGTACCTCAACAACCGACGGTGGTTCTGGGCCCTGCCCCGTCTATGCCATGTACTTGCTCCCTACATACTCCTTGTATACTTTCCACTATAGTTCAATATCATACTTCAGAAGTTTATCAAAGATGGTTCGCGGCATCTCTTTGATGCTGTCATACGTACCTGATATTTACCTGTTCAGTATAGCGAAATAGTTTACAAATGCATTAAAATGCCATTTTTGCATTACCAGAAAACATCTTGCTAGGCATAACGACTTATGAGAGGAAATTTGTTAGAAAAAACGCCCTTAATAAGATTTTCTTGGCAAGAGAACAAGCAATTGGTTGTAAGTGTTCACAACTTAGGCATAATAATGTTCTTACTTAGCATTTCAAAACTAAACGCTATTTTGAAAGGATAGATTATAGGAAAGTGTTCAGATAACGTTTCCACCAGTTCTTAGGAACTCATACATTAGCTCACACAGAATATTTGTCGAGTGGGAGTTCTCCAAGTTCCCGCACCACACACCGTTACAGTGGAGAATAGGGTACAGTTAGTTACTAGAGCTTCCAGAAAGGTGTGTGGTTCCAGGGGCATAGTGAAAGGGGGTAATATCCTTCGGTAATCAGAATTTTCCTTTTTTAAAATAGAAAACACTGAAACTACTTTAAATTCCCCCGAAATTACACTATTCCCCTCCAGATTTTTTTTTCTGGCTATGCCACTGAGTGGTGCCTCTTGCTCGGAACGACTTCGTCAGATACTTTCTTAAATAAAGAAAAGAGCTGCCTCAGACAAGATCAGACTGTATAACAGCACTAGTTAGACGCAAATCATCCACCATAGACATCCTCCTGGAAAATTTCAGTTTGTAAAAAAGTATATTGTAATTAAAATGCTAGTTTGTGAAAAAGGAGTTGAGGTAAATGAAAATTTTAAAAAATAATTATAAATCCATGGATCCTGATGGAAAGATACCTCTCAAGAGTGTGTTCTGGGTCACTTTTATGAAAATAATTGGTTTACGTGAGGTTTTGATGTAGAAAACGGGCAACGAAGGCGGGCGCAGAGCTGGAGTTTGGAGGGAAAGCCAACATTTTGAGCAGCGCGCCCGCCCACAAAACCCCGGTTCGCGTAGAGGGAATGGGGGGTATGAAGATGGGGTTCACCGAAAAGTCTCCCTAGACCCCTACCACACCACCTGAAAAAATTCTGTTCATCAGGAGGTCACGGAACGGTAAGAAATATGGCAAAATAGCAATTTTTTGGTAAAAAGTCAAAACTTTAGGCAAAAAGACAGAACAGAAGATATTATTTGATAGGTCTTAAATTTCACACACGAGTTACTGTTACGGGTAGGCAAGTTTTCCGCACTATTACGATTTGGTCCGCTGAAATAAGTGCGGTTCGACGTACCTTAATCTTACATATGCTTATAAAGCAGTACTCCTTAAATTCACAATTATAAAAATTCTCTTTTGTTTTATTGTAGTCTCGAAGTTTCTTAATTTTAGTTTCTAATCTATAAGAGATTTAATTTGAAATTATAGGTTTTTCCTCAAAAGATCTGTTTTTATTCCTTTTGTTAGAAATAATTATCTATTTTAATAACAATATTGCTGTTATTAATTGATTTAAACGCAATTGGGATGAAGTACTTAACATCATGAAACAATAATATTTTTTATATCTCCTATGTTTTAATGTTTAACTACATACTTGAATATTATCGGAAATGGAGTCTTCAAGTTTTCTCTTGAAAAAAAAATATTTTAACCTTTCTTTGAGTTTAAAAACTTCTCCCAAGACCTCTCTCACATAAAACTTATGACATTTGTATTCAAAAGTACCTTTAGCAAAAGTACTGATTTAATTCTTGGTGGTTTTAGAAAATTTAGAAGTATTAATAGAAAAAAGGAAGAATCACATCCAGATCAATTTAATCTATTTTAGATAATATCCTCCATCTAGGCTAAAAACTAATAGAACGGAATAGATTTTTCAAAGAAAGATAATATATATATTTTCAGGTTAATATAATTGATAATGGATTAAAAAAAATCTAAAATAAAAAAATTGCAATTTTAGGCTATCCAATATTATTCACTAATATTTTATTAAATCGTTACTTTTGTGCTTTTTTCTCATTTTGTTATTTGGAAGAACAATTTCTTTTATTATTCAAGATGGTAGCTTTTGCTGAGTTGCATAATTGAGTGAAAAAATCTAATGCTTGACGTGTGTCATATTGCGTACTCTCATAATCTGAAACTAAAGTGACAGAGATGTCAGAGGTGGGCGTTGGCTTAATTTGAAACCTGAAAGATTTTCCAGGTTCTGAGATAGTTTATGATGTATCTCTTAATTAAATACAGGTGTTTTTATCCTTTAACACTTATTAAAAAAACTTATTTATTCACAAATTCTGCCATTGAAGCAGGTATTTCATTATTTTCTTAAACCCAAGGGAAGATATCGTAAAGTTCAAGTTTTCCGATCGGTAGTGTGCGAACCCACAGGTGTTCTTGAGGTGTTTAAAAATGGTTCGGGAAAATTACAAAAGTATACTGACAGAATTTTAAAATTGACGAAATAATTTATTTGCACTTATACATTTACTGCAATATTATTCTAAAAGTAAAAATAAAACATTTAATCAACGGCTACATAAATGGTTTGTCAATTTTTTAAGGTGTTTGCCAAGAATAGAAGGATAGAAACCACTGGTACCTTAAAATGAGGTAACTTTGGCCCAAATGAAATGTTTTTCCACACTGAAAGCAAATAAAAAGTTGTAGTTAACCAATACAAATTTGATATGGGTCACTGGTTCATATTATTTTTAACGTGTTCAACCTGTAATATAAACCGTTAACAAAGTGTGGCTTTATATTATTATTATTAAGTTTAAATTCTTTTTAAATTTTGGGCTAAAGTTACCTTACATTTGGGTAACTTTTGTCACAGGCGTTATTTAAAAATAAATACAGTTAAGGTAACCGTGGCTAATATTTATTACTCAAATTAATATATTCAATGGAATGGAATAAATTAATATTCAATGGAATGGAATAAGTTAATATTCAATGGAATGAATGTATCTGCAAATCAAATCATGGAACCAAGTTTGGCTCTCATTTTTATTTTTACTTTGATTTTTACCTTGATACTTGCTAATTATTACAGGAGCTGTCTATACCTCAGTTTCGCAATTTAGATGCACTTAGAAAGAAAAAAATCTTTAAAACACTAAATTCTGAATTCATGCTTTTGAAAACTGTCTTTATGTTTCAAACCATCTAAAACTTACAACTTAATGATATCTAAATAGCTCTCTTTTGACTACAGATAAAGCATCTCCAAATAATTTAATTTGAATTTTATGTAAATGGGGTATATGAGGGTAATTCTCCCTATTTTTTTTAATCAGACCTTACAAAATGAAGTTTTATTCTTAGAGACAGTGGTAAGGGCTTGTTCTCCTTGGAAACTCTTTCTCAATCTTGAAAGAAATTGGTGAACCATCTGTGTACCAATAGTTTGTATCAATTAGTAAGGAAACGATAAAATTTAGGAATATTCCAAAGGGACATTTTACCATCGACGTTTGAAGTTGACAAGGAAGGAGGTATACTCTATATTTTTTTACTTATCTGCTAAAATTGTTGCCAAACCTGGAGGGACCCAATCGCATAGAAGTCCCTGAAGTTTTTCCAGGGGCGGCTCGAACTCTACCCCTTCACATCATCTTATAAACTATAGCTATAGAACAAAATCACATTCCAGAACATTTTTACAAATTAATTTTTAGTCTTTTTTTTTCAAAGAATTTCGAGGAAAGCTCCGAATTTAATTTTTCATTAGCGTGTGTTGGTGATCCTATAGATTTAAAGAGTAGGTTTTTTTTAATTCTCTTCACTCTCTGCAAGGATGGCATTTCCTAGCTTATACCACGCTCCGATTTATCTCTCTACAAAAAATATTTTAATATTCAATGTCGTCAGAAGAAGTTTTTTGGTAATTGAAATTAAAAAAAAGTACAAGTTTCAGCCGATTTCATCATTAAATTCAAAATTTTACAATTATGGTTAGGAGAGGTGGCTTACTTTTAGAGACAAATATTGATAAATATTTGAGGGAATGGGAAGATATTAGGATCTTTCACATTTTATTTGATTTTAATATGGTGTAGCGGAAAAAACCGGTCAATGTGAAAATTGGCCAGTAAAAACCGGTTACGAAATGCGAAACAAAATATTTAGAGCTTTACCCGTGTAATAAATATTTTATTGACCAGTTTTTACATTGACCGATTATTTTGTTAACCTTAATTTAAGAGTTTCACTAAGTTATGGTAAAATCGTTTTATGACGTATTCCAAAATTAAAAAAAAACACCACCTACCAAAGTTTTTGTTTTTTGAAGTTTACTCTTCTTATAGGTGGGGTGCCATAAAATAATGTCTAACCGTAGGGGCGCCTCGAGTTTAAAAAGTTTGGAAACAACTGGCTTACAAGTTTTAATTCGAAGAATTTGTAATGAATCAACAAGTTGCAATAGGGTTGAGTAGCTGACAAATTCTGAGATCCTTGCGATCGATATTAGACGACTTTAAAAGGATAGTTCGATCCCTTCCATTAAAGTGCCTACAACACCTGAATTCGAATTTCGCCTTTTTAAATTCAATACTAAAAAGAAAAAATATTTTTCCAAACACTCCTAAGTGAAATCGTATTTTAGGAACGAATTCCTCCTCAAGCCATACTATTCGAACGGACGGTTTTTAAGAGGACACAGGACGGCATTCGAATCATGTGGCCCAGGAATAAATTCTACACCCTCCCCCCCAAAAAAAAAAGTTGACACACAGAAGGAAAAGGAATAATCTACGCCGCAGAGCGTACTTCCCAAAAAGTGGCCCCAAAAAGAACATTCTGCTTAAATATTCATGCATGGGAGTTTGAATATTTTACGTTTCAGGAAATGGTTCTCTTTGGGCAGGAGGGGTAAACATGTTTAGAAGAAACTGGTACTTAAATTCTCCGGATGAGCTTCGAGGGTAACAGTAAACAAGATTGATGAAAAATGAAAAAAAAAAAGTGAGGTAGCATATTTTGCTGGGAAAATGCGGGTAATTTTTTGTGTAGTTAGAAGTGGTTTAGGCTCGAGAAAAATTCCTCATGTGTATTTATTTTGAGTTTGTGCCTAAAGCTATGCTCCTTTAATGTCATGACTCTTTTTAGAGTAAAAAGGTGTCATATACGAAAGGGGTTTGAAATTTTCTAAACCTGCATACACTTGAGTCAAGCACATATACTATAATATTTAAAACTAGACAATTAGGTGAGGATTTGTTACACTGAAGACGGAGGTTTAACACTTTTTCTCATAAAGTAACATATGTTTTTATAGTTTATGCTTTGTTTTCGCCTGTTTATTTAATTTGTGTTAAATTAATAATTGTTATGATTGATCGTGCGCAGGTAACTACAATCGAATTGAACATCTGAGCTATTGTTAAAGCGAAATTAAGGTTGTAGAATAAATATTTTAGAAGCACCATAACAAAGAATCAGAGAAAAGTGTAGCAAATAGTGGTGAATGATTTATTGGTTAATGTAGTGAGTTTTATCATTAAATACTTTGAGTTTCCCATATGGTTGAGGATATTGGTTGATTTAAATTTGACGACTATAATTTAAATTTAGTCCTTTCAAAATTATAGATAAAAATCTATACTGTCTGAAATGTTCCATACTGTTAAAATTCTTTATTAAGTTTGGAAGTCAAAAATATCTATCAATGTTAGTGAGAGTCACAAGTTCATATTTTCATTCGTGAATAATATTAATTTATCTTCTCTTTACTGATATGCATGAGTTTCCGATAAAACAAATAGACATGGTCATTGATCAATTAACACGACAATTAATTGTTTTGATACTTCATTAATTTAGGAATAGAAGTAGTAATTTTCCTATTCAGATTACGCGATCATGAAGAAAATATTCAAATTCAACTGATAATGCATATTAGTTCATTTTACAGTGTGTGTGGTTGAATCTTAATACACTTCAAAAAATTTTATGGTCTCTCGAATACCGAAAATTCCTAAAAATAAAGATAGGATATTGAATTCCCATTTGAGTTTTCAAAGAAGGCCTAATAAATTGAAAGGAAATTATTTTCAAATAATATTCTTAGATTATTTTACGTTAAAAGTAATTCCTTTAGGAAAGTAATATCCTGGATTACATTAGATGTTATAAATTAGAAAGCGGAAGGTTATAATGTACCTACCTATTTATTTAATTTCAAAATAGTAAGAACTCACCTAATATAGATTTTGGTTTTTGCATAATTGCATATCCTACCCATGACCATTCAGCATTAAAAAAAATATCAGTTGAAACACATCTGCAAATTTTAAAATGTTCAATTCGTCTTTCGAAATCTTGGTAATCTCTGATCATCTTTTTCAATTTTATAAAAGTGCTTTGGTAAATACTTAGCCGATAAATTTTGTAACATAAAAACCCAAATATAAATACAATAAGTTTCCAATTTTATGTTCTATGATTATTAAATTATGATTTATATTTTTCGAGACGAATCAAAACGTTGTTTCGAAACATATTTTGTTTTCTCCCCCTTTTTAATAAAATTTCTCTACATTAAAGTTTCTCGGTATATCAAATAGAGCTATGATTTGAATTAATGATTCTCTAAAAACATTTTACTTTGATTAAAATCACTGATACGGTCATCGTCACAGGGTCTATAATGATAAGAAAAATGTTTAAAAGTAAGTGAAAATGTTATAATTATAAAAATTGTAACTTATAGGTAGTTTCTTCACAGTCAACTTGGGTTTAATATAAATCTATGTGGAACCACACAACATATTTTTTAACATTTACTGAATGGATTATTCATGAAGAACCCATGATATTTACCAATTAATACATTGTATTTTCTTACAAGTCCTTCTTCTCATTGAACTAGTCTAGAGTTGATCTTTTTATGGGAAATAAATCCTTTTCTCTCCTATGTCATACTCCACTAAATTTACGCAAAGAGTTTATTTACTACCATATACCTAACACTATTTTTGAACCAAGACAATACGAGATTTCTATATTAAGAAAATGTGGAGCGTCAGCACAGAAAGGGATAGAAATAAATCATGTTTTTGTTTATCACACACAAAGTGCAGTTTTTACCGCAAGGCTAGAACTTCTGTAAAACTAGTTTCTCCTTGTTAATAGACAATATGCAAAAAAAACAAACTTAATTAAGCCTTAAATAAATGGTGGGTTATGAGTTCGAACGCGTTTGTTAGAATATAATTTTAAAACGACAGAAATAAAGCTATTAATCATAAATGGATGAATAGTTTAAATCTGTTTTGAAGCGTCTCTGTCTCTTTTCGGGCAATTTAGATTAAAATGTATATTAAAAACCAGTTTATGGTAATTTCATCAATTCAAACACTATAGTTTGACAGTTAAAAAAACACTAAAGCAGGATAAATGAAAAGCTGAAAAAATAAATGGAATTATTAAGCTTTAAAGAAGAAAACTCCCCAGTATACCCAATGAAGATAATTTTTAATGAAATAGCAAATGCTTCATGTAATGGTTGAAAATCAAAAGTTAAGAATTTATCTTAATGAATAACGTATTCTTGCTCTTTAATGCTTTAAAGGTTTAAAGTTACGACATAGAAGCTACTCAGTCTTCCCAATTGATCAATTTTTAACGATATCTTAGTCTAACTATTTCTAACCAATAACATGAGACAAATTTTGATATTTTTTTTTGCATTTGATTCATCCTATTAAGCGATTCTGTTTCCAACTACAAAAGCAAACTTAGCCCACATCTGGATACGTAATCGCATTAGATTTCGCCAGAATTTAATTCAGGAGAAATGTAGGATTTTGTACTTTATTTTGTTTCATCACAGGTCAAGACTGCTTCCAATTTGAGCAAAACGGACACATGGTCCTGAGCTGCAACATGCGACGTGAGACTTACCATCCGAATCCTCAATCACAGATGGACCTCAGTCTTAACCTGCAGCTCTTGCAGGCCGTGGAGTCCAAGGCGGGGAAGATCGGCCAGAAGGTGGCATCCAAAGCTTCCGAGCAGTGTCACAGGACGTGAGGAGGTGAGAAAATAATTCTATAATCATTCAAATTTTGTGACTCAATTATGTAGGTTTAATCCTTAAAAAACAAACTTTACTTTAAAGGTAAAGTTTTTGAGTCATACAATAATTTAAATTCTATAATATTTCTAAAGTGGGTGTTTTTCATACTATACTACTAAGTACTAAAGTAAGTATTTTTACAACGTTAAAGTACTAAAACACTGTTTACCTAAAAGATACATGAATGTGTAAAAGTTTAGGAACTGGAAGACATTAAATAAATGACTATAATATGGTAAGAATTTGCGCTTGGAACAGACTATAAGATTTTAACTTATGTAAGTTGTTGAAACGCCATTATTTATATAGTACAAAAGTAATTTACGAATTTATGGTACTTTTAGGTATTTATGTATAAAGCATTGTTGCCAACTCTAGACTTCTTTAAAAATAAATCTTCAATTTTAAACTCTTATTAAAAATTAAAAATTAATTAATGGAAATGCGTTTTTCTTTCGATTCTATAACTTACAACATCAACTCACTTGTAAAAAATCACTTCTAATATCGGATTTATGATTAGCAAATCACGTGTATGGTTAAGCTAAAATAATAGTTAAGAATTTTTATAATTTGGGTACAGATAACTCTGTTTTAATCAGGTTGAAAGCACTTTATATGCTAATGTATGTTTACTAGCACTTTAGAACTTAAAAGAGTCAGAATGGCTGCTTTTAATCTTAAAATAGTTTATACACAATTGTGTTCTGGCTTTAGAGAAATCTTTTAATTTTTGAGACATTAAACTTAACTCTTATTTTAACATCTTGTAATGAAAATTAACGAACTAAATGTTATCTTGAAAATATATTTTAAAAATATAGTTCAGATTTTGAGAAGAGGGGATTATTAGAATAGGAGTTAATTAATTTTTAAATATTTACAAACTAACAACCAATGTAACTAAGTTAGGTGTTTAGGATAATATAAATATATTTTTCACTTAAATGTTAAAATATAATATTATAGTTTTCATTTACATGAATGCAAAATATATACTATATTAAAAAAGTATTACGTACTAAATATTTCATAGCCTTATAAATAAATTTTATTTTGGTACTTTTTACCTTTTAAAAAAGCATATGAGTAGGTAAATAATGAAAATTAATAAATTACAAAGCTTTTTAAGAACTTAATGAGATAATTTTACCTTTAGAAAGAGATCTTTCAAGTTAATAGTGAGAATACTTTCAAGTAAAGATGACAGGACACTTTACAGCAAACGTTACTGCCTGTTTCAGTCTTGTACATTGCCATAATCCAGGTTGAGAAAGGCTATTACGACCCAACCCCACTCTCGTTGCCACACAAAGAGGCGTAACTCGGTTCTCTAAATTCAAGAGAACTAAACCGGTATTCCCGTTGCATCGAATGGAACCATGCTCACGATCAGCAGTAGACTCGTAAAACTTTAGAGGAAACTGTATTTTCTTCCAACGTTTTAGAGCCCAGAAATATGTTTGAATTTAGAAACTTCAGTTATCTGTGAGACTTTGCCAAAGTGTTTGGAATTTAATGAGATCGTGCAAGAGTTCTGAAGAACTCTTGTGACAGAAAGAGGATCAATTTCTGCATTTGGAATTTTATTAGTAATTGAAATAGTTCTGCGTACTGCAGTAAATACTGTATATGGTAGTTTCAGTTGGCTATTGTTGAAGTGAACCTTTTTGATGAATACTTCGAGATTTGATTGTTTTGATGTGAAAGACTATAAAAACAATAAAACTTGTATCTTTCAGCTCTAAATAAAATCAGGATATCGTGTTATAAGAAAAGAAGAAGGATTTCGTATCTTCTTTCAGTAGATGAGTAGCGTAACATGAGTTTTTTTAGCCTGAATAACTGTTTTCTAACTACTTAGTATTGAAAGCATATTTTGTATATTCAGGTTCTTATAGATTTTGGAATGTTTTCTTTTCCCGAAAACAGTCCCCCGGCTTCAATAATACTCAGGTGAAATATCAAGTCATTCTGACCAGTGATTCTGTTTTTGCAGCCTTTTCAAATCTCAAGTTTAATTTTTAAAGTCATTGACCTAAAATTTTCTTCATATAATTGCTTCAAAAGTATCATTTCTTTAATTTCTAATTTAACTTTACATTTTAAGGTAACGTGTTTTATTTATAATTTCAGATACTAATTCGTCACCTTATGAGAATCTTTAAATTGATATTGTCATGAAAAGGACTCAGTACATTTCACAATGTTACCTTCTAAAATAAACACACGCCTTAGTTTGCCTTACCGAACAAACACAAATTTTATTTCGAAAAGAGTGATTTTTTTACTAATGATAGGAGCATACATACAATCTGACAATCCACGCTACAAACGAACCCAATTGACAATCTAACAGCATAGCAGAAAAAGTAATTTCTATTCCTTTATAATGAGAACTCCAAAACTCCACGAACTCCTTAAAAAGAAGGCGTCAAGACAAACATCTCTTTTCCCCCCTTCTCAATCACCCTCATCCAACTACTCATCCCTTCGAGTATTCCAAAATCAAGCAAACGATTTCATTCGGACCAAAATAAATAACATGTCTTTAAAGATGTCGACGACTTCCACCTACGAAGAGTGGATTTTAAGACTCGTCCTGTGTTATATAAGATCAATATTTGGCAATGGTCTTAGTTTGTTACTCAAGAGGTTTAGAAGTTTGGGGGAGAAGCAAAAAAGTTGTGTGAAGGAAATATGGATGAGTGAGACCACAAGTGAATCAAGTGCAGTTAGAGATTTATTTTCTTTTGAAAGTTTCAAGTTATTTTATGTTCTTTCACCAAAAACCAAATTTATATAAGTTTTATTGAGCAGGAACAATTTAACGTTGATTTATTGAGCAATAAATCAACGTTGAATTGTTCCTTCTTAAGTCATTTACGCAAGATTATTTTTGCCATAAGTTTTGTTGGTTAGCAAGTAATAAAAGCAATTTATGGAATATTTATAATTATTTAAAATTTTAATGCAAATTACTCTACTTCTCAATCTGAAATCTAGAAATCAACATAACGATATTAACTCATATAAAATAGATATAGTATATAATAATATAATTATAACAAGATATGTTCCTGGTTCTTCAAAAAAAAAAAACATAGAAAACTTAACTTCAGCCTCAAAACCTTTCACATATCCTTATTCCTTTTTTAAGGGAAAACTTGAAGGCATAGTTACAATACAAACAACAAAAAAGAGTAGGATAGTGAACTTTTTAAAGGAAAACAATTTATAAAATTAAAAAGGAATGTTATAATAAAAGCAAAACTATTTAGATCCTACATAAATTCTATTTCGGTTGACGGAGAATGTCAATGAAACGGTGCAAGTGTTTTGTATGGAGAATCCTCATGAAAAATATATAAATTCATTTATACATTGGTTTAATACAACGATTTTCACGTAGTTCTGAATACAAAAAATTATACTAACACCCTGTATACCAATTTCCTTTAAAAACATGATTCAATTGCGACATAATATTAAAAAGGTAAAGATCTTCAATAATTCCTAAAAATATCGTCAGATATTGCATGGCATCGCTAGCAAGGTCTTTTCAGAATACTATGAAGCGTTTTCTACTCGATAAAAATGTTAGGAAACACGTGAGCTCTAAACTAATAAGACCTATAGTTATTAATAGTTGGAAAGATGATTTTTATACATCCTAATAAACATTTGCGAGCAGTTTTAAACACCAAAGAGTAGTGCAATATCGCCCAAAATCGCAAACCAAGCGTTTAAAATATCCATTTATAATGATGAAAACATTATAAAAAATTGATGATATTTTAAAATTTAACTCCCAAAACAGCCTGGCTTTATTTTAATGGGATATGATAGATAACTGAATTGTGTCGGTGGGTTATTTTGCAGTCAAAACGTACTTATACCCTTCCATCCAAAATTCAAATTTTTGTCACCAAAGAATAAGAGCAAAAAGAAATTGCTATGTCTTTCAAACCATACTTTTCAGCATTAAGCTACAATTTGGCTTTTATGTCTCCAGCCATAAAGTCAAACGTTCTCCGGATGTGGAAACATTGCCAAACCGGACTTGACTCATTATTCTCTGAACTCCCTACATGTATTTACCCAAGAAGTTTCTCATGATTATTTTCTGCGTTTAAGAAACTCCCTTCTCCCTGGGTCTCATCTCTCGGCGTCCTTCGGAAAGTTTTTGAAGGAGAAATTTTATTCATTAAATCACTCCTTCGTGTTTGTCTTCGTTTCGATTCCCGACCCGTGATCGGCTTATAAGAAGGTTCTTTTTGCAGTCCTTTTTCCAGGACATGTGTTGATAAGCACTGCAAACCTGACTTTATTTTCGCAGGGAGGGCTATCGGATTACTCTGAGAAGTTCGGAGTTAAAACTCAATATTTTGGGATCGGAAATCCGAGGAAAACTGACAAACTTGAGAAAACAGCTGAAACACTGATGTTGTACTTTTTAAGTCGGGAAGTTTCGGATTGCATTTTCAGGATTAGTGATTTTAGTATTAGTATAGAGCATTCGCACATGACGTCAAACTTGACGACGTGTAGGATTTGAACAAAGTTGCTAAGGCTGTTGTTAGTTGCGGAGGTTCCCGTTGCTACAGAGGTTGTTAGGGGTGGAGTCTTGTAATTACAAATGCTCCAATAGAAGCTTTCGCACATGACGTCATGTGCGAATGTGCGTCTGGAGGACAAGAACAACGTTGCTAAGGCCGTTGTTAAGTCCGAGTCATGTGATTGAAAATGCTGTATTCAATGTAGCACGGATGAATGGTTTGTGTTAATAATGAAAAACGTGTTGAGGTAATAAATAAGTACTATAAAATAACAATATTTTCAATTGTATTTTTATCGAAATTTAAAAAATATCATTTGTACTAATTTTTGGTAAGCTGTATAACCCAATTGGACTCTCTTTGGCACCGAAAACTATGTTAGTGGTACTGTCAGTAAATAGATATGTTAATTTTGAGTTGTTTTGAAGAATCTTATTTCTAGAGATTTGGAAGATTTTTTACAATATTTTCAAAAATATAGATTTTTAACATTTGGTGCCTGTGGCTAATCTAAAAGCACTGATATGAGCACAAAATTTTGTTATATTTCCTAGAAAAAGGTTTTTTTGCAGAAATTACAAAATAAAAATTTTAACTAATAGAGTTCTATTAATATAAAGGTTTTATAGTTTATTAACGTTTTGAAGACCTATGTTTTTCTAGTTCAGTTTTAATTTTTTTTTAAACTAATAAAAAACTTTTTTTATGGCTATTATACTTAAAATAAGTATTACTATCTGCTACTGAACTACTAAAAGGTTGTTTTTTAATATTTCAGGGAAGTGATAATACGCAAATTATGTCAATGTTCGCACAATTCGAATTCCGAAAATACTGCACCAAGTAGAGAAGAAAATACTATATTGTTTTTGTTCTACTTCAATACGTGGTGTTTCACTCTATGTACTGGGCAAAATCGACCAAATAAAATGAAGCATACATCATTGTCCAAGGAGTTTTTTTTTTCAATTCAAAAATAAAGATTGTTTTCCTTCTATGTACAAAAAGTGTAAAAGTATTTAAATGATCAAAAGGAAGTTACAATTAGGTTTAAAACTTTTGTTTATTAGCTGAAATTTTAAAAAATAAATAAAGGCATTAATTAAATTTTAAACCACAAACAATGGACTAATACATGTTTATTTTGCAACAAAACCCCAATTTACCTTTATATTTGGAAATCGTATACTTCTAACTCTTATAAACTCTCATTTTACCCCACCGGGTTAAATTGTTTTTCCTTAAATGATAAACAGTCAATGCTTTTCTTACCCTTTTATTTTTTGAAAATTTATTAAATAAAACCTACTTTATATAAAAAGGTGAATAATTTTACGAATTTACTATTTAGATAGTGCATAACTTTATTTTAATTAGTAAAATAGTCATTCTACGTTTTACTTTAAAATATTATCAATATGTTTGTATTACAAATGTGTTACCATAAAATATGCTGAACAAAGTAATGATTTCAATAATAAAATTATAATTTTAGCACAGTTTGTGTTTCTTTAGGAACATTTCAATAAAAATTTCCCTTATAATACTGTGCTATTAATTTCCACACCTGATGCCTATTTTGTCTTCAATTTTATTTATAAAGATATAAAATGGAATTCAAATGGTTCGACTTTATGATCATGTTAGAGATTTTCTATTTAGAAAATACTTTTGTATCAGTCAAACTCCGAGTTAGATGAGAAACACTGAAATAAGTTAGTATTTTTTACTTTTCATCAGAAGCTTTCCATTACTTCCTACAATTTAAAGTTATATCATGGTGAATGTATGAAAAAAAATAGTACACCACCGGAGATTTCATAAAGCCTCACACGGAAGTATTAAAAAAAAGAAATGGAAATTTTCAATGATGTGTCAAAAACTCCATTGCGAGCTTGTCAAAACTTTTTCAGTTTACGCTAAATGGAGCACACTGTTCTGACAGAATATGATGCATTAGACTATATAACTTTGGAAACGTGTGTGGGGCTCTCGAATTCTCGTAAAAAACATCTGATTGTCATATATCTCTTTCAAATCCAAACATTTCTGAGTTAGAAACGAAGAAAAAGTCCACATTTTCATGACGTGTGTATCAGTTTATATTTTAATGGGATATTTTCAACAGGAAAAGATAATATTATTTGCATTTTTCTCTAACTTTTTTTAATTTAGTCCTAACTCATGCACCCTTGAATCAAAGCATATTATGCATGATGCAAGAGAAAAATGTAAAAAATTGGTTTTGAAAATAACAAAGTTAATTAGTTTTACGTAGTACCCGGACTATTTTTATTTTATTTCCTTTTGATAGGTTCATTAAAATAATATGATTGATATCCTATTTTTTTATTTGTTCTTTTTGTTTTGTGCATAGTAAATGTATAAAAATACTAGACGGGCTGATAATATGGAGTTGGAGACGTGCTACTACAGTCGAATATGTTTCTTTGAATATTAAATATGTATAGTTATTAGGTTTATTTTATGTGTAATATCGGTATATTATATTAGTAATCTGTAACTATATCTCCAACGGGTAGTTATTGAATTTATGAATATCCGAAAAAGACAAAAAGTAATTGATTTACGATAGATAGATATGAATATATTTGTAGGGTGATACAAAAGTAAGATGTCTTTTTGAATATTATTAAAAACCAATTTAAATCTTTAAAATAAAAATAATATGCAGGTAGGTATATGAATTTTAAACTTCTGTTTCAGATTCGGAAATAAAATTTACGGAATTGAGGCATTTAGATTGAAATGGACATAAAATACATCTGTAGAGCTATCATACTTTTAAATTTTTTACTCAAAGTTCCTTTGTTGGCCGCTGGCAGAGATAGATATATCTAACACTCTCAATGGAATTGTTAGGTCTATTCGGAATAAAATGTGACTTTTCCCAAAGCTTAAACTTGTAAATAAAAAGATTCTATTCCCAGTTTTGATCCAGAATCGTTGAGTGCCTTTGCTCAGATGCCCTCTTCTAAGCAAGTCAGACCGAAGCTAAGATAGAAATGGTCACCACGATATTTTATTCATTCTATGTAGTTTTTCAGATTCCTTACATAAACTCTAGTTTCTACTCTCTGTTATTGGCCTCAAGCGATAAAGGAAACCAAACTCCATTGGGAAGTAAAAATATTCTTTAGTTCAGTGTTCATAGAGATTATAAAGATTTTCGAATCCTAAGAAATACAAACTACAAAATTTGTAACGTTTATAATATTTATTTAAGTTACTCATTATCTATCCTATGTAAGTGTTTATTTGACGTACTTTTACTCGAAGGTGTTAAAAATATATTTGTTTGGAATTTTCATGTTGAGGTCACTGCATTTAAAATAATTTATTACATATTTTTAATAGTTTGATGATTTTGGAAGGTTTGTAGTGAAACGTTTCAAAGTCAAATCGTTATTTCCATTTCGAAATTTACTTAAAACTCTTTTCAGAAAAAATATAAATGCTACATATTAAAATCTCTCAATAAAAAAGGACGAAAATATATTTCTGAAAAACAAACTGATTCCAAGAAAAGCCAATGTTTAAATAGTTTTCAACGTTTGGGAGGTTTTGTAGGGAGTGATCCCTGTAACCACCTTGAATACGGTCTATGTTGATGAAAACAAGTTTAACATTACCTTCAGGCTGAAGTCTGTTTCGTTCATAAGTTTTTATTGCAGCAAATGGGGTTCTTTTCAGTGAATTAAGCTTATTTTTTGAAAGGCTTTCGCGTCAACCTAAAGTTGTTTTTAAATGGTTTAAACCTACCGGTGCACAGTCAAAGCTTTCGTAACTGCTAAAAAATCCTACAGCCCCCTGCCTTAAAAGCGTAATAACTCCATAAACGTTTTCACGTCTGACTGAATGCATTTCCAGAAAAAACATTTTAAACACGGAGCTGAAGTATCCAAATCCCTTTTCCGCTCAGAGAAAATAAATTCAATACTTGGTTTTTTTTTCATTTAAACGTGTTGACCTGTTTTGAATATAAATAATGATAGGCGTATTAAGAAAAATATATCACACACTTTTTTTTAGAAAGTTTTATGAGAAAAGTGCGTGCTTTAAGTGAAATGAGAAGTTTTAGACTTTGAACTTTTCCGTTTAAATGAAAAGCTCGTGAAAGTAAGATTTTGGAGGGGATTAGATCTTTAACTGCTAATAGTAATCTATGTAGTCAACCAAGGTAAAATTTATAAAGAATAAGGCAAATAAAAAAATTAATGATATTAATAAAATTTTAAGGAAGATTATAGTGATAATTTTTTCATTAAGATTCTAGGTAAGTTATAAATCCTGCAGTAAAATATTTTACCTAGTTATAAATAGTTTGGAGAATGTATGAAACTTGTCTCAAAAGAATTCGAAGAAATTAATAGTTCTGGTGTAACTGGTGTATCTATAATAATGAAAGAGCTGTACTATCTACACACTCACTCATCAACGCACAGCAAAATCTACCGGGGCTAAAGACTCGAAAAAATTACCTAGAATTATTGAAAATGATTTTAATTGAAAAGTGATATTAAAGACGTATGATATATTATTTAAGTTTTCATATATAAAACCTTTCAATGGCATTAATCAAGACAAAAATATTTAATTCCCACATTTAAAAAAATGATATAATACCTAATGTTTTTGAAGATAGGTAAAATACCCACACTAAAACTATTTTAATTTATTCTTTATTCCTTTTTATTTGAATATTGTAGTCATTCTTTAGGATTATATTTAATGTATCTAAACTTTGTAAAAAGAAACATAGGAGTTATATAAAACATCCATAAACTATCTTGATTTAATGTCTGATATTTTTTACGTTGACTTTTTCTCTTTAGGCTAATCTAAAAACTAAATTCTGGGATAGAAACACACTATTTTTTGTAAAAGAAATGTGATACAACGCACAAAAAATTGTGTTTTATTAAAACATACTGTATAAAAAAAACCATTACATTTAGATTACCCTATTAGACATTTAATATGTGTTGACCTATCGGATAACACAGAAATAAATTTAATTACAAGGTGACATTGAAGGTTACCGTTATTATATACGTGTGAGATACCACAGAAACAAGAACACGCTGGAAATCAGCATATTGCATTCCATTTATAAGAAGTAGGATTAAGTTTCATGAAAGTATATAATATCAAGATCTCCCTCTTCGCTCTAGGGTGAGTTACATTTTAAAGCCTTTAACATTCTACTTACTCAAACATTTCTCAGAGAAATACTTTTAAATTTTATCAGTTCACAGAGTAAAGCAAAAAACATAGCAAACATTATTTCCTCCTGTTTGGTGAAAACTCCCCGATTCTTAGCTATTATTATTATACTTAAGGATAGCTCTAGGACCTTTTGTACTTACTTTTGTCTTTAAAAAATCTTACCAAATCCCTTGAAAAAGAGGAAGGGAATAGTGCCAAACAAGTTTAAATTTAAAGACTTTCGGTATAAAAGTAATTTTGCAATAGGCTGAGTATAATGTGACAAAATGAATGTTTTGTTTCATAGTTTGAAATTTAGTTTTAACGTGAAATTGTTTCTCTTAGCTGTTGGTTATTCTAATTTTTAACTATTGTATTTATTGTATTGTATTTTAAAACTGCTTTCTTATTTATCAATTTGGTGTTTTTAGTTAGTTACACAGAAGAAGCTACAAAAATTGTAATTGAATCCTTAATCAAGGGTCATTACAATGCAAGTAAAAACAGCATAGTTTATTTGCACAAAATATAATTTTAAAAATTTAAAAAACACACGAATGTTTCGAGGACGCCTGGATCCTCTTCGGAAGTGCACAGAAGATGAGGAAGATGTAAAAGGCAATAAAAGTTTTTTTTTTCACTTGGTTGGATTTGAAATTTAAAATCTATAAAAATGTTAATAAATTTATTAATTATATCATTGGGACAACAGATCGGGTATTTTAAAAAACTTTCAATGATTAAAATGCTAAAAAAGAATAGGTGTTTAAAATCTGATTTAATTTTAGAAAAAAAAATAACGCAGAGATAAATTTTTCAATGTAAAGTAATGAAAAATAGCACATATATTTATATTGAAAAGTATACAAAATATAGTGTTTTTTCACCGATTTATTCTATCTTGAGAAAAGTTTTTCGCTGTGGTGATATTTATTTTTTCATTAAAGTTAAGCAAATCAAGCTGTATAATTCAGTATCCAGTTTTAATTTTTAACTCTTGTTTGTTTATTTTATAATTGTTAAAAAAGGTATAAAAACCTTTATATATATCCATAAGAATATCTTATATCTTAAGTGAATCACTTATTTCAGAAACATGTCAAACGCCACTTTTCTTGTTTTGAGATAAACGAGAAAAACTGTATAGAAGCTCACTACATTTTTATGGAGGTGTTCAGTAATTTTTTTCTTAAAGTAAACCTCATTTGGGTATTTTATACACAAAAAGAATTTTTTTAATATTTTTATTCTTTGCATAAAAAATTATTGAAATTTTTGCATTTGACAGGTTTCTGCAAAAAACAGAGTATTCAGGTCTATTTTCATAGCTTAACTCTAATTCTTTTAAGGATTTGGTAATAAGAGTGGGATTATTAGTTGAAAATAGCATTTCCTTATTAAATACTAACTCATAAAATTATTATAGAGTTCTTATTTTTTTCTCTTTTGGTTATTAGATGTACAAATACTTAGTTTTATAAATAATTTCAACTCTAGACTCAAAAACAGTGGTCAGCCAATTCAAAATGTTAATATAGACATCTTTGAAGTCAATTATATAGTTGTTTAGAAGTAACTTTGTGGACAGTAAAACAATTTTGCTTTAAAAGCCTACAAAATTAGTTAATTAGTTCAATATTATGATCTGGGGTATAGATTTGATGTCCAGTTTTAATGAAGTGATTCATGAATCCAAAATATCAATCACATGGATGTAATAAATGGCCACAAGCATGGAAATTTTAAATATATAGGTACCAAAACGTCCAGTCTTGAGATTCGTACAAAAACTTTAAAAATACGGGTTTTACTATGGCTTGATGGACCTAACCTCTAAAGAATGACTTTTCCAATAGCATATAGTTTTTGTATGCGATTAAATAACAAACTGCAGCCCCAAACAAGCAGTAGATGAGACGGCATGAGCGAAATTCCCCACAATTTAAGTGCAGAAACCTGTCAAGTGACGTCGTTTGACATGTTTCTGCACTAAAGCTGAAATTTAACATGCTGGAAAACTATTTTAAAATTCCGTTATTTTTATTATTCTTACACTAGAATGTGCGTTTACCCCTACAGAATCATATGACACCAATAACTCATTTTTGAAAAAATTGGCGTTTGACATGTTTCTGAAATAAGTGATTCAAGTAATATAGGAATGAATTAAAATTTAATCATAATCAAGCCCCAAGTAGGTGTACGTGTATCATAAAAAAATTTAGGACTCAAATTTGGTTGACAATTGTTTAAAAAAGTTATTCCACTAAAAGTTCAAGTATTTTATGAAAAACATAGTTTTGAAAAAAAGTTTTGTTTTCCTATGAAGGAAGTTTTTCAATATCCACAGAAAAGGAACTATCTAAGGAAAAGTAAACTTTAGACAGCGTTTGAAAAGTTTGGAAATGTGCCCCCCCCCTAGAAAATATTTTAATATTTTCAGCTGGTTTTTATCACATGTCAACGGTTATATATTAGTCGGGGATTCATAACTCCCTCTTATTTACATAATAAAATATGAAATACATTTTCAAATAAAACATCCAATATTTATAAATATACTTTTATAATTTTAGAATTCGCTTGGTGAAAAAGCAATTTATTATCTATTGGACTTAAAAAAAACTCAATATAAAAAAGTCAGCCTATGTAGTATAGATGATAAATTAGTTAAATTGTATTTAAATAAAAATACCAATACTCATTCATAAAGTTTATAAAAGATATTGGATGTCCGTAAAAAACATTTAATTTGTCTAAAAAATTTTTCCATTTACCTAAATATCTAGTCAATAATGGCTGTACAGTTATTAATAAGGTAAACACAATTAATTGAAATAGTTAATAATTATTTTCAAATGTTATATATTGTCACCGTATTGTCACCTTCATCAATTAATCTGAGCTTTTTTATGTACTATTTGTCCAAGGAAGAAATAATGTCATTTCAAATTCACATTTTTATGGTCCTTTTAATTCTTTGTTTCTGCATTTCTTGTCTCTGCATACTGTAAATTATCAAACATTGCCAAGTTTACAAATTAAAACTTAAAATTCAACAAACATCATGTTATTTTGATTGCTCTTACTCCTTTTCCCGAAATCCTTATTTACAGATTTCGCTGAATTGAATACAATTGAAGAGTTTAAATTCAACTCTACCTAGCTTATTCAAACACGAAAAATCTACACGCTACATAAAAGTTATGCTAAGCGTTCTTTTGCATTCGGCGAATGATTGAAAAGGAAACGCACAGTTTCCTCCCTCGAAGCCCCAATCCCTGTTTACAAATGTTTACACCGTTTGATTCAAATCTGCCCAAAACACATCTACAACGTTCCAGCAGCAAAACTACTTAAATATCCGATTTCATATCAACCTAAATATAAAACAAGCGAAAAAAAATTCGGGCTCGCGAAAAACCCAGCGGCTTGAATATTCCTCCGAATAAAAATACATTTCGCCGGAATAAAACGCAGCCGAATACATCTCACTTCACTCGCACAAAGCCGTAATGCTATTTCGCGCCCGTGAAATCTTCCGAAATTTATCTCTCTATGATTCGCAGCGTGTATTCTTTTATCCTCAGTCCGGTTGCCATAGCAACCGAACTCGAGGGAAAACCTGATTGAGAGCGTAGACGTCATAAACTGTGGGGACACCCGCGAAAATATATTGAAATCCCGGGATCGATATGTATTGGCGATGATCGTCAAGAAGCCGTTTCAAGCGGCATTGTGACCTAATGATGGGGGACGGGAGCGTCCCAACTAATGTCCCTAATGCCCCACAAGGAGACAAAAAGGGGAAAAGTTTCTTGGGAAACTTTTCGTGGTGTTGGGTCATAGGGTTAATGCGTTCCTTTTTGGGTCGTAGCACTTGGAGTGAGTGAGTGGATTGGCAAAAATTAAATAAAAATTTCGGCGCTTTGAATTTGAATGGAAGGAATTCATCCACTCACTCAGAATGGAAGTCCCACGCGGAGTTTCCAGTTCTTTTGTCGAGTCGATTCTATGGTGATGACGAGGACTCTGAAATATGCGAAGAGGAGAAAACTCTTGATGTTCCTTAGGCAATTAAGGAAGTAGATTTGCATTGAAAAGCTCGAATTTACAATCTAATGAAATTAAAAGGATTTGTGGCTATAAAAAAAAAAGATTAATTGTTTTTTACGGTTCCTGTTTTATAGGTTTGTACATTAATATTTAATCATCATTCGAGTGTCTTTCTAATCACAAAGGGAAATTTAATTTTAAGGTCTTCTTTTTGAGGGGATGGAAAGTCATGAATTGAATGATTAAAATTTATACTTATCATATCACAATAGGTATAGAACATTTATTTTTATAAGCTCCTCTCAGTAGGTTTTATTTCTTAGACCTTCTTAGAATATCAAAAGTACTTCAACTTATATTTTCTTTTTCGAATATTACCTCTTGGAAAACTACTATATTAGTTTCAAATGTTAAAAATCTAAAAAAAAAACCCCAATTTAAAATAAGAATATCAAAAATAATGTATTGAAATAAATTAATTAATGTTGTGTTCATAAGAATGATTTTTGTACATTCATTTTACTTAAGTTTAGAAATAAATTACAACGATATGGTTAAAAATCTGAATATAAAATTTAATTTTTACAGTGAAATGAAATTTATATCAAGCTAATAATACGTATATTATATGTAATACAAAGAAACATCTCATTCAATACTTTTTTACTACAGATGAAAATAGATTATATAAAAATGAAAGAAAGGTGTTCAGTAGATAATAATTCTAAATGTAAGTTTACTTTAGGACTAAATAATGGAAGACAATTGTTTGCTTATATTATGAGGGGAATTCAGTGAATAAAAAGTGAACAAAATATTCAAATAAGAGATAAGATGGAACTAAAAAAATTGGGAAAATTGATACATCTAACGGGACTTCCGGAACATTTATTGAGAAAAAGATGTTAAGTAGAAAAGACAAGGGAGATTAGAAGGGATTAAGTTGAAGAAACATACGAGGGCAAATAAAAGATGAGAGATGAAAAAGTAAGCTTAAAGGCAATCAATAGAACGTTTCTTGAATGAAAAAAGACACTACGTTAAAAGGACGTTTTCAGAACAAAAAATGAAGTAAAGAGAATAGGATGAAATAATTACAGCGTTGTATTCAAGAATTGCAACCATGCAATATATACATGAAGAGGCTTATTTCCATTTGAATAAAAAGGAGGAGGTAAGTATATTTATTTCACTCTTTGTATTTGAATCCGAATCATATAAAAAACTCATTGGGCCTTTTCATCATTTCTAAGGCAAATATCTGTGATAAAAATTGTTAAAAAGGTTTAAATGAATAGTAGAATAGTTTTCCTCTATTGTTTAATTCCATGGATGTTCTATGCAATAGCGCACTCATTGCAAAACACTTCAAAAATTTAGATAAACTTAACTATTACTTACCCTTTTTTTTACTTTTACTTCAACTTTACCTTTGAAGGCAATAGTATATTTTTACATCTAAATACATTTTTTACGTTCTATTTACTATGACAAACTAAGGAAGAATACTGGGGATGCAGATATTGAAAGGTTTCTCAGTATGCAGTTTCAAGCTTTTCCAAATAGGAATCTAGCTTATAACAATCAATACAGTTGAATTATTAGTAAGTAACATATTAAGCAACTAACATTATGAATTAGTGTAACTAAAATTAAAAAAAAAAACCTTATCATTAACTCTTAGATCATATAGGGTAAAATGAGACATATTTTGCTTACTATAAAATCAAAATGATAAAAACACTTTTTCGACCATCCTTAAACTGAATGCAGCTTTAAAAGTTCGTAATTTCGAAACAGCATAAACAGAAAGATATAGTAAAATTTATTCCTTCCCCATTTTCTAAGGTGATAAACTCCAGCATCCGATTCCAGGAACCGGGATTGAAAATAATGACACACAACACACTCAAGGGAGCATGATACCTGGCAAATCTCCCAATTTCCAACGCGTTATGAAACCAAAATGCGATATAAATTCCCCAAATTTCATCCAGCAATCTTCCTCAACATCTCGAATTTCCATAACACATAATCTGCGAAATCCAAGCTCGCCGCTAACATCATTAAAATGATGACTCCGACGAAGATGCTTCCACACGTGGGTGCTATTCAATTAAAAACTTTCGACCCATGAAGAAATATGGAAATGAGAACTAAATTAGATCGTTGGAAGGAATATATTTCTCTTCCTTTGGTGATGTAAGTATATTGAATTTTAATAAATTGATGATGAGGGCGAGAGCTTAATACATATATGCTGAGATGGGTGAGGAAAGGAGCTTTGCTTCGGAAATGTTTGTCAAATTGATCGGGTTAATTTGAGTGAATAATTTGGGTTCCTTGAGGAATAATTTGGGGGTAGTTTCGTTTTAAAAGTACCTTATGAAAAGGGTTTGATTATTATTTTTAGTCCCATTTACACAAGCAGCACAAATGTTTAATATTCGTCCAATTTGCGTCAGTGAGAAACACGTATGGCCGAATTTCGTTTACTTTTAGTTGCAGTTACGTAAACTTGACATATTTGGTACGAGTTGTGCTACTAGGGTAGGTAATTTGAAATTTGAAGAAATATTATGTACTAGCTGACTTACCCGGCCTTGCACGGGTTGAGTTAATTCATAAATATTTTAAAAAGTTTTTCAAGTTATGTCTTTTCTTTTTCTGGAACTTATCATCCCGTCGTCCCCGTCGTCTTTTTCATCCCAGTTCTTAACTGTAAAAATATACCCTACTCATCCCGCCCCGCTTTTAACTTTGGCTGTTAAAGAACAATCCAATTTAAATCATCAGGTTTATTGAGTTATATGGTTTTTCTTTTCCTGGTTAGCAATCACTTATCATCCCGTCGTCCCCGTCGTCTTTTTCATCCCGGTTTCTTACTGTGAAAATATACCCTAACGTATCCCGTCGCGCATTTTACTCTGGCTGTAAAAGAACAATCCAATTGAAATCATCAGTCTTTTGAAATTTATAGTTTAAAATCTTAAACAAAATTTCTATGAAGTATTTCCGATGTCCTTTTCAAAAATTACGCTTCGGTTTTTATAAATCCCTTGATAAAAACTTAGGAAGTAAAAATCACAACCCTCTTTGAGCCCCTTGGGAATAATTTCCTACAGGATGTTACAAACCGTATAGAGCATTTTCAATCACATGACTCGGACCTAACAACGGCCTTAGCAACGTTGTTATTCATCCAAGTGACGTCATGTGCGAATGCTTCTATTGGATGCTTCTATTTCCCGCCCATAACAACGGCCTTAGCAACGTTGTTTATTCGTCCAAGTGACGTCATGTGCGAATGCTCTATAAGAAGTTTCTATCGTTTTCCAAAAATGATATTAATTTAATCAAAAAATAATCCCTATATGTAATTCAGTCAACAACTCCCGCCGCCAAAGCAAAATATTTAACTATACCTAATTTATTTTATATTCAAAAATGATAAAGAATCCATTTTTATTTGCATGATCCTACATCTCCAAAAATAAAAACATTTTTATCAAAATAATAAAATGCTTGATAAATCTCATTTTCCTTTTATCATGATAGCCCAACTTCTTAGTAAAAACGGTTTTCTAGTACTTAACAATAAAAATTTAGTGAATGTATAAGTCTAGTAAACCATGCCCCATGAAACAATGAAATAATTTCAGCTCTGTTTACATGGAAACCATTTATTTTAGCCTTTCCATAAATATATTTATTTTAGAAAAAAATTAAAATTACAAATAAAGGAAAATGTTGTTTCAAAATTAATTATTTGAATTTATATGTTTCCTGAAAATTTTTATAGTTTTGAAAAAGAAATTTACACTGTGTTTTTCGTCTTAATTTGTTATAAATTATGAAATTTTTGAAATTATATTTTATCACATGAGGCCAGACGAAACCTCAAGAGAGAAATAAACCTACTGCAATTTACGCATTTCAACAATGCATAATGCTATTTCAATTGGAAAAACGGAGTCGAAAAAGCGCCGAAAAACAGGGAAGGAGTCGTTGGATTTTAAAATCGTTTCTTAGTGCGCGTCGCATAGCTGAGAGGAACGTCTCTGTCAAATTTCAAGCCTCTGGGTCCAGTAGTTTCGGAGATTCCGTGTTGAGTGTTTGTCACTTACCAGTGAGTCAGTGAGTCAGTCAGTCAGTCAGTCAGTCAGTGGTATTTGGCTTTTATAGATATAGATAATAATGAAAATTAATGTTTTTTTTTTCATTTTACGTATATAATTTCATAATAAAGGTGGAAATTTGTTCAAAAAGTGTGTGGTGTAAAGGTGTGTTCAAAACTCAAAACTATTATTATTCCTACTATTGTTTAGAACTTATAGTTACCATTGCAAATAATCGTATTTAGGTAGAGAAAAGAGGGGTGAATTGACTCAAGGGCACATTGATACACCTTTAATATATCAAAAACTATCTATGTTATTCAGGTCCTACTTTTATTGAAAGTTTTTTTTATATGCATAAGCATTACGTACGAAACTGCATCTATCTGCAGTCTCTAAATTTAATTCCTTTTACAATCATTGACCTAAACATGAAATTTATCATTAAAACAATCTAGCATTTTAATTTTAAACAATGAAACAGGCCGATTCTGAGAGAAAACTTTGAAGTTTCCATTAGCCATAGAGACGTGAGTACTTTCAAACATGAAATTAATCACAACTTTCAATAAAATGTTTTGAAAATGTTTAGGATGATAGACAAATGCATATGAATTAATTTAAATAAAAAGATTATTTGTATTTTGTCAAAACAAAGGTATCATGTCCCCAACGAAAATTTCAAATTATCAGATTTCTCCCTCAAGAAATTTGCATCCTCAGCTATCCTCAGCTTCAGATGCATTTCGTAGTTTGAATCGTGGAATTAGGATTAATTTTA
This sequence comes from Tetragnatha montana, assembly GCA_963680715.1. Taxonomy (NCBI): domain Eukaryota; kingdom Metazoa; phylum Arthropoda; class Arachnida; order Araneae; family Tetragnathidae; genus Tetragnatha; species Tetragnatha montana. The sequence goes on from OY796675.1 coordinate 45,430,192, forward strand.
ATGCTTAAAAATAATTATGTTCCAAATACGTAGGATTCCCACTGCTCAGTGAAAACTAAGGAATGTCAAGGAATTTTATTTTGACCAAAAAAAGTAAGGGAATATCGCTTATTTTTATTAAAACCTTAAAAATATTATACAGACACCAGGAAAATGACAAATTTTGATGTTAGAATCTCGGAAAATGAAATATATTTGTACTATTTAGGTATTAAAAATATCTGTTCAAAAAACGAAGAAACATAAAAAAATGTACGTGGATAGCTAGACTTTTTACCCAGAAAACTACAAAATTAATCTGGAAAAGTCAGAGGATTTTACTTTCAAATTTGAGTGAAAACCCCGCGAAAATTATTAATGCTAGTGAAAAAATATCTAAAAACATGAACGACTTTTTAATAGCAATCACCTTTAAATTTGTAGCATCAAAATTTTAATTGGTGGAATATAGAAAACCCTATCTTGGATATTAAATAAAATGCAATGCATATTAACTTTTTGTTTTGCTTCAGTGATTTTAGGCCATGCTTCCTCCACATACTCCTAGCTCCAATTTTAGACGAGTTCAACGAGTGACGTCACGAAGTTTTCGAAGATAAGGCATTAATTATGTTAATTGTTTTTAAAATCATTTCATTGATTTAAAAAAAAATTCTTTTTAGCCTAAATTTTAATGTATCAAAAGTGTAATAATTTTTACCAATTTTTATCACTCTATTTTATTCTAGAACTCGAAATTAAAATAAGTTTTAAGCAAAATTTATAATTATTCTCAATTAAAATCGTCAGAGTGAAAACTTTTTAGGGCTACAATGTTGGTGGCAACCGTGGAAACTTCTAATTAATTCGAATTTTAAATTGTTTCATTTCCTTCTCTGCCACCAAATCGTGACTGGCGTGAGCGCGTGTTGAACGTCGTCATAAACGTTTTTTTTAATAAAAGGTATGCACTAATACATTTTACGGTGTTTTTTTTGCACTTTTTTGAGTTTTCATTTTTAATTAACGATAAAAGTAGTTAGTATTTATTAATAAAGTGATGCTAGACTAAAATAGTATATGTTATGCAAGAAATTTAAAAAATGACTCGTTGTGTTTAAGTTGCTATATTCATGTATTTGTAAAGCTGGATTTTTTCTGTTTGTGTGTATCGCTAGTTCTTTATGGATTGAGTTGATACCAAAACGTTTTAATGGTTATTGCAAGGTGAAAATTTGCTTCGAAAATGTAAGAAAAAAGTCTTTCATTCTTTATTTACTTTGTAGAACTTAATGAATGGATTTTGTATCTATTTTCATTATTTTCACAATTTTCTTTATCTTTATTGCATTTATTTCCATTGAATGTTCAAATGTTTTCTTGTTTATATTTTAAATTCTATCACAGTATAATTCACGTTATCTCATTTTCATAAAACTGCAACTGTTTGAAAACGAATGGCCTTTAATGCCTACTATTTGTATAATAAATATTTACAATTATTTATTATACTTACACATTTTTATGACAGTGAAACACTTCACTGACCTCAGGGGCTAACATTTAGTGGAAGTGGTTTTACTAAAAAGCCTATTTATAAAAATCCACCACCTATATTTGGTACCACTTTGCATGTAATGCTATACAAGTGTACTTATTTTATTTTCAACGTACTGCCAGCACTGTCTTTTATTCAAATATTTTTCTTGTTATGCCCTGATATGGAAATAAAAATCCAAGCAACAAACCTGAGCTGTCAGAAGGCTGATAAAAGCTTTTGTGGAGAAAGAATGTGCTGGCTAAAATTTCATTTGTGTTTTATGGGTTACATAAGATTAGAAAGTATGTCATTCCATTCAAGAGTAAATATTGGTCTTGTTTGGCGCAGAATGGCCAAATCTGGCCCCTGCTGCATAAAAACCCATATCCAACTAACCCATATCCAACCAACTCTTATTGATTTACATTTATTCATTTGCCATTTTTATTTAATGAGAAAAACACAATCTGATCAGTCAATTCTCAATATATTAAAAAAAAAGAAAGATATTTTCTAAAAAAAAGGAAACATTTATTACTATACACTTTTGACTGATCAGAAGTTTTCTATATTGGCAGAGGCAATATCCAGAAATATTTTGATAACAATATTATTTATTTGCACTCAGTTAGGGGGTCGAAACCTATAATTTCATTTTTATGCTATTACACTTCATGAACAGTTTTCGCAACTGTTTAACTTGAGAGTGGCTAAAACTGCATACACTCTCGGTATTTCAACTTTCTATCCCTCTTTATTAAAAGGTTGTAAGATATTTTAATTCTTTGAACTTTCTTGACTACTGTAGCCAATATTACTCTTTGCTAGACTTCAGTAATGACAGAGATAAAGTACGATTTTTCTTGATGCCCTACTAAGCATCAATAGAAATACTATTGGAAAATTAGAGAAATTGAATAAGCAGAAACACATTAGAATAAAGAATATTTTTCTTTCCACAACTGAGAGAACAGGAAACAAACCTAATAATTTAGTAAAGTCCTTGCCCAGAAGTTTGATTTTGATTTCAATTATGAAGAAATATTTTCTATTTCTTTCTTAATGCTTTTTATACAACCTTTAGTGTGAAAAAAATATGACAGTTTCTGAATATTAAAGGTCAATAATTTGGAACACCCATCTTACACAATTACCCATTTCGCACATCTATTTTTAAAAATAGAGCCCTAATTTTTTACAGTGTTATTATACAGAAAGTCTCTTCCTGCTGACAGTGAAAGAAAACTATCTAGATTCTAGATAGACCTTTCAGAACTTGTGGAGTAATCATTGTTTTCGAAACATATGCCAACTCGCCAATTTTCCACTGAAACTTACAAACTCATCGAACTATGATCGAAACTAGTATTCATTTCCACATTGCATTATAAAAAGTATAATATTTTGTTTGGAACCAGGTGGTCTCATAAGCCAAAGCAGTCAGGAATGCGAATGAGCAGATGTTAAGGGAAATAATAATTTCTCTCAGATCCTTTTTGATGTTTTGATACCACCTGGAATTAGAGACTTTATTCAGCAAACTGAACTTATAACAATAGTGGGAGAAGGTAAACAAATCACTGATGTGTAGAATGTTTTATTCTCCTATCAAAAATTTCAGCTTAAAATTGAAGCCACGAGTAGACATCTGTATTCTGCATTTCGCATTGTTTGTTGTTGAGTTTCGCACGAATGGGTTCTTATATTCCTTAAAAATGCATTTAGTGGAGAATGTTTGCATTCAGTTATTAACTGATCACATTTTTCATTCGAAATCTGGAAATTTCTACTATTTGCTTTCCACAACAGAAGATTTATTTCCTTCAAAAATGGTATAATTATACAATTTATAGGTTTCGAAGGAGATCAAATAGATTCATGACTGGATACTAAAGACTACTAAACACATCGTGTAAAAGCTTTCTTCAGTCTAGAGTTACGCGTGTCGGTGGGGTGTTTGGGTCGTTGGGGGACCATTCGGGTCGCTTTGAGAGGACGGTTGACACCGACCACTCGATGATCTCTTTTGGAACCCTGACACCCGATCATGCCCCACTCTGGGTGTAATCTAGAAAATAATTCAAATTTACAAATTTACACATCAATGATGCGTTTTGAAATTGACTTTATAATTGAAGTGATTCATTTTGTTTTTCTTCGAGTCTGTTGTTTTTCTAGAGGCAGACTAAAAATTAAAATTTAAGAGCCAATTTAACATGATGATATCCAGAAGTCCTTATGCATCATATTATCAAACATCCATAAGGGTAACCAAACGGAATTCGCACATTTATAAATAAAAAATCAAATTGGAAAAATATTAAGAATGGTGCGTGAACTACCATAAGGTGGATAGTTATATTGAATGTACCAGTGTGCACCTGTGTTAAATCCTCAGGTCCTTTAAAGAGTATAATGAAAAAAAAAAGTTTTTTTTCAGCAAATAAATCAAATGTTATGAATTTTTCAAAAAGTATTAATTCTACAGTTTATGGAAAATTATACATTCAAAAAATTTTGTAAAAACACCTAGAATTGATTTATTTTATAGAGGTGATTATATAAAAGTAGAAACAAATGGTTTTCGAATTTTTGGCATACATTTTGTTGCAATTTTATTTGTGTTAATATAATTTGAATGTCGTCACTTATAGAACATGACTTTTTTTTAACTCAATAAAACAATTTAAAGAATTCAACAATTTTTAAGTAATTTTCCATTAAAAAGTTCAATCTTAACACACTTGAAATGGTCTAAAAGAGGTTGTAAAAATAGATGATTTTTTACAAGTCAAACAGATCTGTCATTTAACCTTCCATATAATCCTTAGTTAATGTGACTTCTGTGGAGAGAGTATATAAGCCAAGAATTGGATTGAAGAATAGTAACATACCATGAAGGAGCGAAATAAAACCCATCTTTAAAATCAATACAGATTTAAAAAAAGTTTAAAAAATAAAATGGGACATTCAAAATAAAAGTTTAAAACACCTAATGCCTTAGAAATTCAAATGAATGTAACTCGTGACAGTTCGAAAATTTTTGGTAAGCAATTTTTCTGATATTTTCAATGAAGACATGAGATTTTTCTATATTTCTCGGCATTTGTCATGGGTTGCATGTATTAGAAACTGACTGACCAAAAAACCAGTCTTTTATTTGCCAATTATTATTATATGGTCTTGATAGCAAAGAAATTATGGTGCGAGAATTTGAAAAGGTTTAATAGGCGATCAAATTGACCACATTTCATCACTGGATATTAAAAAATATCAAACGCTTCGAGTATAAGCTTTCTTTGATCTAGAGTTGCGCGTACCGGTGGGGGTGTTTGGGTCGTTGGGGGACCGTTTGGGTCGATTTGAGAGGACGGCCCTGGGTGGTGCAGTCTCTAGAAAACATTTCAAATACAAGTACAGGGAAATTTTCATCACACATTACAGACATTGCAATTGACGCATCTTCCAATGGATTCTTCTTTTTCAAGAAAGAATGAATGATTTAGTCAGAGCAAGGAAGAATCTCTTAATGAGCTTTGATGTCCATTGCTTACCAAAATATATTTACTTCAATTTGGTATGTTATCATGAATGTCCATTCCAGTGAATGGTTACCAAACTTTGTGGCGAGGTTGTTTGGGGCACCACAAACTGTAATTTGTTTCTTCTCCTAATTTAGAAACGTTCCATTAAGAATTCCAATTGATAAGGTTCAATTTTTCAAATTTTTTGGGAAGAAACTTTAGATGCCCGTTTATTTTTTAGAGATGTTCTATTCATTTACTATACATTTTGCCTACGTTTTACAAACATATGTTTCAATGAATTTATTTTTGATTGTTGTTCATATCGTGTCATATCTAATTTAACGGTGAAAACACATGGATATTTATGTAATGTCAAATTTTAACAGAATATTTATGTTAAACAGTATATCAATCACAACACAAAGTTTTTAGGTTTAGAATTGACTAAGGAAATGTGAATTTCATCTGTTTAGAGGTCATTGAGTCGATTGAAATTGAAATTCATGAAGCGTGGAATATCTGGGGGGTTTCTTTTTAAAAAAGAAGCAGTATGGAGCAGGAATTTGATATACTAATTTGCAATTACTCATCACATATGATATAAATTATTAATTTATCAAATTAAGAAAAAAACCTGAAAAAAAAACTTAAGAGAGCTTTACGGTTTTGTGTGAGATTAAACTGTTACTCTCACCAATTCATGAGTTCATACCTAAAACTGTGTAATGTCTTGTGCTTAATTTTTCTTCAGTCTAGAGTTGCGCGTGCCGGTGGGGTTGTTGGGGGACCATTCGGATCGCTTTGAGAGGAAGGTTGTGACCTACCACACTTTTGGAACTCTGGCACCCAATCATGCCCCATTTTGGATGCAATCTCTAGGAACCTTTCAAATTAAAGTACAAGGGAATTTTCATCACACATTACAGGCATTGCAAGTGACGCATCATCTCTATGAAATTTTTAGATTCGAGAAAGAGTGAATGATTTAGTCAGTATTGTCAGTCAAATTTGCAGTACAAAGTATTGTTATTTGAGAGTTAATGTTACGCACACGATATTTCTATTGACAAACCTTTTGTTCTTCTAATGCCATATCTAATTTAACGGCGAAAACACTTGAATATTTATGTAATGTCAAAAATCAACAGAATATTTATGTTAAACAGTATATCAATCACAACAAAAAGTTTTTAGGTTCAGAATTTACTAAGGAAATGTGAATTTCACCTGTTTAACTAATGTTTAGAGGTCTTAAGTTCAATGTTTTAGTTTGAAATTCATGAAACGCAGAATATCTGGGGTTCTTTATAAAAAAAGAAGCAGTATGGAACAATTATTTGATATAATTGACAATTATTCATCGCATATGATATCAATTGGTTATAAAAATTAAGAAAAAACCTGTTGACTAACACTTAAGAGAGATTTTACGGTTTTGTGTGAGATTAAACTGTTATTTACTCTCACCATTTCATGAGTTCATACCTAAAACTTTTTAATGTTTTGTGCTTATTTTTACTTTAATCTAGAGTTGCGCGTGCCGGTGAGGTGTTTGGGTCTATGGGGGACCATTTGGATTGCTTTGAGAGGACGGTTGCGACCGACCACTCGGTGATCTCATTTGGAACCCTGATACTCGATCATGCCTCACTCTGGGTGCAATCTCTAGGGACCTTTCGAATACAAGTACAGGGGAATTTTCATCTCACACTACAGACATTGCAAGTGACGCATCTTCTATGTGGAATCTTTATTTTTGAGAAATCCTTTGAATAAACCCATCATCCTTTACCATTAAAAAAAATCAAATATCCTGAAAAAATTATGGCCATTGCTCACCCATGACCTTCCTGTTAATCCACCCATTTTCAACAATACAATTTTGAAAAGTGGACGCTGGTGGATTCAGGTGGAAAACACGGGGAGAGGGAGAGAAGCTTTAGATCTAGAGGACATGATGTCCCTGATTTTTCTGAAGCATCTTTCATCATTATAAAAAAAGAGGAACATTCTAAGAGGGATTGGTACCCTTTCATGATCTGCCCTCGTAAATCCACCCATAGGAAGTTCAAAATGTCTAAAAATGTCTAACATTAGAACTTGGAGTACAAATTTGGGGTACCTCTGCTTTAATCCAAACTGATTAATTGACCTAACGCTAATAACTCTTTTTATTCCTAACATATGAAACTTAATTTAATCTTAATTGTCAAGCATATTATTTCACTTGTCTTAAATTTTCTCAAAAATCAAGGTGACATTTGGCAACCCATTATAATTCTGCAAAAGAATTCTACACAATTCAACCCAAGTATAATCTTTCGGTGACTATCGACTACACAAAAACTCAGTTAGATTGTCAGTGACTTGTTGAAAAAATTTCAATATATTCAGAATAGGACATTGATTCATAATGGCGATAATTCTTTAAGTGTACCCATGTAACCTAATTATGGACTTCATATGAGAGACATTTTTTGGGATACAAGAAAGTTGAATTTAAACGCATTTTAAGAAATGCTTTAGACTGTTTTACAAACATTAAATATATTTAAACCCAGATAGAGTTTGTCAAAAGAGTTTAAAATTTAAAACAGAAAAGGATAATTAAGAGAAAAACATTTTATCGTTTAAAGTTTTGAATCTTTTTCAATATTTCTCTCTCACACGTACTCTCATGAAATTTTACGACAATGAAATTCAACTAATGTAACTGTTATGACCAAACAGATAATAAGTTGTCACTGTTGCACATCAAACCGAATGCGATTTAATTTATCGAAAACTGAGACGCTTTAACATCCAATATCACATCTAATCCAATCCGAACTCGGGATACGGAATACACACACTGGTGAGATCGATTCTGCAGTCATCCTGTTGGTTAATATTACGTTTGGAATCTTCCAATTCGAGTTACTTCCCCCTCAGGTAATAGCTGACTTCCCATTAATTTCCCCTTGCCCTCACCCGCCCATAAAAGCAACGAAAGCGTAAACCAACGCGGAGATCCACTGCGACTCTGTGGGATTCCGATATTTTAATCGTAATCGAATTCAGATGTGGGAAAGAAGTTTCGGAATTCGGCTGATTCGATGGCAGGAATTTACGGGTTCGATTTCTGGTTCGATTGAGTAATTAGAAAGTGTCGAATTTCTTGGAAGTTTGGAATGGATGGACGTTTTGATTATCGTTTTTAAGGAATGATAACGGAAATTTTGTTTACAGGGTCTTGTTAGGGGAAATTTGATATATGTCGTTACAAAACTGACATAGGAATCCTCTGAAATAAATTATAATACTTTTATTTTATTTTAGATCGTGATAAGGAATTGTCTAGACAAGTAGTAGAGTTGCTTGAAAGTTTCTTACTAGTCAATAATTTATTGAATGGGTGTATTTTCTCTCTCTCTCTCTCTGTGCCAGTAAAAGTTCTGTTTGTGTCTGTCTTACTTGACTAAGGTTTATAAACGGACCCTTGAGAACAAGCACACAAACCGGAGAATCTGTGTGACCAATTCCCAATCCCCCCAATTTATTCTTATCCTCTGAATGTCGTTGTTTATATACTGCTTGGATTGTTTGAATTTTAACGTTAGGAATATTTATGAATTGAAGTTAGTATAAAAGTCATAGAAACTGGTTTGAAGTATAAGAACAACCGATAGGGTGTGGCATCTACTATACCAGATATAGAGTTAATGACCATTCCATAGAGTTGATGGCCAAGTATTTAGCTTAGTTTCATATCCAGTAATTCCCTTTACTGTAGAAGTGTTATGTGTAAAACCTGAACATCTGCTGGGTCCATTTTGAGTCATTAAAAGCTTAATTAGTAAAGAAGATGCAATTTTCATATGATGGTTCTGTAAGAAAATAATTTAACTCAATCATCTAAAATATTTTTCCTTTATTGCCATGTGTCAACTTCTAACAATGATATGCTCGGGTTGAAGTTAGCTGATGTTAGCTAACTATAGAAAGTTGTTTCATAACAAGGATATTTAGTAGTAGTTTAGAAATGTTTCAGGCATACTTTAAAATCGTTAAAAGTATCAACTCGATAAAGCAAAACCATTCAAATCAAAACTTGTAACAAAACTTCCACAAACAGTTCCCAATACTTGTAACATTCAATGAAAAGTACACCTAACAATTCTACTCTCCAACAGTTCACAACACAAAGCGAAGAAGAAGAAGAATTTAAATTTTATACCGCGCCGTTATGACGAGATTAGCATTGTTCGCTGCCGGGGCGGAACAGCATTAGCTTGATGAGCCGTCTCTGGGGCGTCGATGAGCGAGAAACTTTTGTAAATAATTTCTCCCTCCAAGTGTTTCCACGAATTGGAGGACCAAGAAGGGAAGGTATTAGCATGCGAGAATGCTTAGGATAATTGGCAGCCGGAATGAAACAATACGGGCGATGCCGTTCCCTCTTTCTGCCGAGTCATTGTATTTGGACCCGATTGCATTTGAATGCTAACGTTAGCGCATTTGGACTTGCTTCAAGGAACACGTGTTAGTCCGTGAGGCGGATTAAAGCACGATGCGATCATCAATTTGAAATTGTATGCGTCTTAAAATTGGAACGGGTGCAGTTATCTTTAATGTTGAAGAGCGTACATAGGATATATTCAAAGTAATTAATTTATACGTCTGCAGCATTCATTCCGCTATAAAGGGGATTTATAATGTTGATGAGGTTCAATATTTTAGACAAACAGTGATTTATTAGTTAATGCAGGAATATGGCATCTGAATGGGAAACTAATGTTTATTTATCAATTAAGGAGATTTTATATGCGCATCAATTGAGATGTATTGTAATTATTAAACAATAGCGTCATTATTATTTAGATGTAATAAATCAATAAGTGTGATGAAATCCATCTCTAGATTTTTATACAAATTTGAAAAAGTACTTATTATAATTTATAAAATTGTTTGCCATAATAATTTGAAGCCCTATTTGAGCAGCATAATAGAAATACCAATCCCCCCATATCGTCTTCTTTTTATGAAAGACTTATCTAATCGACATTTTAAATAATAGTAAAACGTTGTAGCGTTCTTTGTTTCAAAGACATTATACACACATTTTTAATCATGGGGGCTTGTTGCTGAAAATCTTTCTTTTTTCCTTTCAATTCTTTTATCCTTTTATTAATATTCTTGCGTCCTGATTTTCAGAATTATCCTTACTTATTTCAAACGGACCGAATACTAGTGCAGAAAAACAGGGTTCAAAACTCACTCAAACTAATTTTTACCATACGTAACTTACATACCATACACCAAACATTCCAAGTAGAAGTTCGTAAAGTGCATCCTATATCATCCATTTCTTTTTCCCAACACCTTTCCCACATCCTATGTCAAGACCCTGAAAAATAGCCAATAAATATCCCCACAAGGCTTGTTCTCTCCTCATCACGTGAACCAACCTTTCCATACTTCAACGGCAACCAGGGACGATTAGGGCAGTTAGCGAACGTCATGCGTCCCCTCAAAAAACGACGCAGTTTTACCCTTCTAATGACTTAAGAGCTGTTAAACACGATGAGTAATTAACTCGCTAATTGTCAACGACTGGGGAAATTACGGAGGACCTCATAAATCAAGTGAATGGCCTTCGAATATAGGCCAAGGGGCCTAAGGCGAGGGATCAATACTGAGGTTGAGTTGAGGAGATGGTGTTGACGAGTGAAATAATGATATTATAAATGGATAAAAGTGGAACTGTGGATGAGGTTTTTGAATGAATGAAAAGAGTACTCAAGAAGCCTAGTTATTTTGAAAATATGAATTGATGACTAAGAGTTAGAAACAACTTTTATGAGGAGGTAAAATTTATTTTTATACGGAAATGAATATTTATACTTGTATGAGTTGGTAGGCTTAGTGATTATTTTTAACACAAATAAATATGACAGAATGTAAAGTATTAAATATACTTAAAAAAGTAGCGATAAATCCTTGCTACTGCATTCTCCTTTTACAGCACAGGCGTAGCTGGAAGTGATTTTCATAGGACTGGTCTACTGAAACGATATATTGGGACCAACACTTTGCAGATGATAACTACGTTAACAGTAAGTCCTACTGCTGTGAATGAGACAGCAATCCAAATAATTAAATGGCTGGAATTGGAGCGATTTTAAAACGAAAATAGATAAATGCATCAACATTGCTATTCAGAATAAAATATTATGCTAATATGTACACAAATAATATAAAAGTTTTGGGGAAATTTCTAAGAAGCATGTAATTTTCAAATTTTTAGACCCCTATGTGTAAAATTATTTTTAAAATAAATGCTGTCGAAATGTAACTAGAACAAAAAAATACTTTTGTGAGGAGTGAGAAGTTCCGTTATAACTTTAAAAATAACTTGCCCAAAATAATTGACAGAGAGATGAGGATAAAGTCGAATACTTCCAGTAAACCAGTTCCCTTTAATTAAGCTAGTTAGCAAATGCAATTAAAAATAATTGGAGACTCCCAGAAGACAATAAAAAGGTCCTGTCTATTTTGAAAAATAAGAGTTCCCCACTTTTGGAGTGAAGATAAATCTGAAGTGGTGAGGGAGACTCTTCATCGAACTAAAAGTGAAAGGAATAAGTTCGGAAAAAATTTCTCCGAGCTCTCCTCATTTTCGCGCTCAAAAGATAAAGGAATGAAAGAAAAAAATTGTAAAAATCGATAACGTAAAAAATAAGATTCTTTCCCATCCACCTTGCCATTTTGTCAGTTTCTGAAGTCTCTCAGCATTTTCCATACTTTTTTTTCAGTTTTAGAACTTCTTACATTCCAAAAATGCGCCAAAACACAACTGGAAGTACTTTTTCTGCTGGCATTTCCGATTGCGTTTTATTTCTTTGGATTTTTTTATTTCGGCTCTCGTGTATCCTGAAACGGGAGATAAAAATATTTGATTTTTAAAAGTTTTCGGGGAGAAATGCTTTTAAATGTAAAATAGGAATTGAAGTTTTTTTTTTTCCTTTTTCCAGTCCAACGAGAACTAATTCCTCTTTTCATAACCCAAGAGCGAAAGGGAATTATTTGTTTCGGTTGCCATTCTGCAGATGAGAAATAAACAATCGATTCAGCAAAAGCTACGACTTTTTTCCCTTCAAAAATATGGTCTCTGAAAACAAATTTAGTTTTTAGGTTGGTAAATCCGAAGACAATTTCTTTATGTGTTCATCACAAAAACCTGCAAATTCAATGATAATTTTTTGCACTTCAAGAAACTCATTCAACTTTTTAAATACTTTCATCTTTCTTTGAAATTAATTTGCAATGGGATGGAAGTACTTAAGCCGTATTGAAGTACTGCATGAAATAAAACATTTTAGCATAGTTCGAAAAATAAATGTCATAATCAATATAAAGTATTGTCTTCTTCTTCTTCTTGCTTATCTCTCTGATCTGAATCAGATCAGATCCATGAGGTTGTTTGCCTTAAAAATATCGAAGACAAAAGATGGTTTTCTTTTAAGATCCTCTCGCACCAAATTTACACATTCAATTAGGTGTTGAGCGGTGGCCTCTGCAACATTGCACTTGGTGCAAATAGGGAAGGTCCTGGTACCATTTGAAAACCTGATGGTTTTTAGATGTCCGGTGTACAGGCGAGCCAAAGCAGTTTGATCACTCCTGTCACCAACAAAATGAATTAGTGCTCCAGGACCCTCACTTAAGTACCATGGATGTTCTGGTGCTTTCTTCCAGGAGTTGTTTACAGAGGCCTTGCTTCTTGAGAATATCTCGAGGTACGTTAAAGGATCCCCAGCATCCTGGATCATGGAAGAGCCCTCTTTAGCCAGTTCATCTGCAATATCGTTATATTTTAAATTAACATGAGACGGAATCCATTGCAGATATATCAATACTATTATACAATTCTACAAAATTTATTTTTGGATGGTGTTTTGTGTTTTGAAATATTTAGGAGTATTGGTTATACAGGAAAGTTTTGAGTTGCTAAGTTTGATTTCCTTGTTTAATACAATATTTTCCCGTGGTCACTTCACAATATTCCAACCTAAATGGATTTCTTTAATTAAAAATGAAATTAAATATTAATGAAGTTTAAAATACAGATATTAAAAATCTATCTATTCTTAAATCTTACAATGAAAATTCTATGGATAGTTCTTTTTATTGCAAAAGCACTTGACTTTACATCATTGGCTCCCATGCATCAAAGATGCATGATATCGGAGCATATAAAACAAAAACTGAGCCATAGTGTGTTTTCAGGTGACGTCACAACCGGTTATTTTCTTTTAACTGTGTACCTTCTGTAGGGCTTTTAACTGTTGCTAAGGCCGTTGTTTATCTGTTGCTAAGGCGGTTTTTAGATATGGGATCACGTGATTGCAAATGCTCCAATAGAAGAATTCCACGGCTAGTCATTTTCTGTAACTGTTAACCTCTGTAGGGCAAAAAACTGTAACATCTTCTGTTGCTAAGGCCGTTGTTAGGTCCGAGTCATGTGATTGAAAATACTCTATTGAACAAAACAAGAACAAGATATAAACAACAAGATATAAATAACAAGAATAAATACTTGAACTTGCAAAACGTGAACCACGTAAACATGAACGAGAATCAGTCGCTGGATGCCAATTGCATCAACTCCCTAGCTCGCCAATATCGACTGAATAAGCCTTCTTCATTCAATGAAGAACAACAAAGCAAATGATCTTTGTCCATCTCAAAGTTCTGGTTGCACAAAGTGCACATAGGACTGGCATATATACCAATCCTATATAGATGTTTAGCGAGGCAATCATGTCCAGTCTCCAGACGGAAGGCCGCTACTGCACTGGATCTAGGGGAGATTTTATGGATAGTTTATAAATTAAAACAAACATTTACAAAAAAAAAATCATTCAACTCCATGTTTAAAATTAATGACACCTAATCCTGTACATTTTTGTAATTATTCAACAAAGTGTGTGTGTAAGTTTTGGAAAGTACTTCTATCTGACTAAGTGTAGTTTTAAAACATCGAATGATAAGTTTGCTATAAAAAATAATGTAAAATATTCTTGTAATCAGAAAAGCTTCATAGCTAAACTAGTTTTAGAAAACCTATTTCGATTCCTTCAATCTCCCTCAGCTTAAACATTTTCTCAAAAACAATTCATTATTCAATAAAGTCTGCCTTCAAAACACCCAGTAAGTAAAATCACCCCATGAATTACCGCGATTTCCGGATTTACCCCATCTTCAACATAATACCCTCAATTTTCATAACTTCCCGATTTTCATAATACCACCCCTCTTCCCATCATTCTAATCACACTTCTTTCTCCACACACCTCTGCGTCCCACTTCATAACTTCCGCTAAATCGTTTTTCATAGAATGGATTTTTTTCACCGCAAAAGTGCATGGATCCACTTAGTGCAAAGCGAGGTGTTACCGGGGAATTAGCATAAACTAGGAGGTAATGGTACCGGTGCTATTAAAAGCGTTTATGGGAATAATGCCCCATACGATAAAAGGGTTTTTATGGATGAAAACTCCCCCATGATTTTCTTTGTGGGCTACTTTTACCTTTCACCCCCTCAAAAATCGATTCTGCTAACACGAATGAAGAAAAATCGATCATCTCGGAATCGGAAACTGATTGTGTGAACCAAGAATCCCCGTGACTTTGACATACCGATTCGATACTTCCCGCATTCGATTCCGTGGACTGGAGAAAATCGATTTCCAGGGTACAGAATGCGAAATTATCCTTATTTGCTTTGGTGGGGTTAAAGAATGGGTAATGAGCACCATAAATTTGGGGGGTTGAAAGAGTTTAGCAGCTATGTAGATCGTTGTGGTGTTTTCAGAGTGAATTATAGTTTGTTTGGAACTGCGAAGAAAGGCAACATTGTTTAAAGGGGAAATTAATCTAGTTGGTGGAAAGGTGTATTTTACCTTTCTGGCGTATTGTATGTGTAAGTAATAGATTTTGGTGCTAATAGCTTTTTAATGTCCCCGCTGATAAAATACAAGAGGCTATAATGGCTAACGTTTCTTTGCTGCATATGGTGTTTTATATTTTAACTAATCAAAATGATGTTTTTCTTATGAATTGGTTTTTCTCAGAAATAAAAATATATAATTGGATTACAGGGAAACACTAAAAAACTATTTCTTAAAGAATAACCATCTATTTAAATGAAAGTATATTTGTTTTCAAACCTTAATATTGAATTATAAATGTATTACTGTTTCTCATAAAATACAAAATTTATTTTACCACTGAAAAGTAAAAGGCCTATATTTTTTTAAGGTAAACTTCATTAAACTGGCAAAAAAAAAACACTACCGAAACTAAAATTAATCATATTTTCTGCTTTTATAATCCATAAGTTATTTCCTTCTCTAGCTAGAGTTTAAATAATTTTTAAATATTAACACTTCAGAAAGTACTATGTTCTGTATATTTCGAAATATATCCCCTATTTTCAAAATTATACTCCTCAAGATCCAAGTTTCAACCAAGTAAAATCTACAATTTCATGAAAGTAATTTTTTGATTATACTTAATACACCCTTATATATGCTATAAACAAAGATGCAATTTTAAAAACATTAAAATCATCACTAAAAACAGAAAATATATCTTGGATCGAAAGTCTATTTTAGAGTCCACTCACTTTAATCAAAGTGCTACTTAAGGCATAGCCAAAACACAAATTCACTACAATTTATCCCTCAAGATTCCAAATTTTTTCCGTGTTTAAAGTTCAAAAAGGTTTTATTCATATGAAAACTGAATTTTAACCATTATGCATCCTTTCCTGCCTCGTAATGAATATTTTTATCTATTTATTTCAAAATACTATTTTTAACCAACTATTGATTTAATTATGCATATCATGCAAAAGCTGTTGATTTAAAACGAGCTTCGATTTCAAGTCAAGTTTTTAAGCTTTATTTGTTATTATGCAATTTCAAATAACTGTTTAAATTTCTTGAAGCAGTCAAAATTTGGATCGTATTTCTGAAATGCTTACCCATGTTTAAACCTCTTGTCAGTGGTAAAAATGATTAATTAACGTTTTCTCACATCAAAACTCTTAAGACTGCCCTATTTATTAAAGAACTGACTAAAAATTTCAACCCATAATTCGGACGAATAAAGAGTCATGGATAATTTAAAAATTACACAAAATTTATTAATGTATAGTTGTAGTTACAAAAGCATTCTAAATATTTAAAATTAAAAATTTGATCCACAAATTTAAAACAATAAAATTCGCTTTAAGAATGACTTTCAGCTCTAGGTTTGATTCTCGTGCAAATTGCAGATTCGTCAGTTTTCAGGAGGCCTTGTAGGCGTTATCTCCATGCTGTAAATACAAAGAAAGTTAATCAAGTATAAAAATAAGAACTTCAAGTTATACGTTAAACTGTTTTAAATCGTTTCCTGTAATTAAGCCTTCTAAAATAAACATTGTTTTTTTTATAGAAAATTACGAAATACTGTACTCAATTGTAATCAATACTATTTTGACGTCGTATTTAAGAATTAAAGTTGAAAATCAAAATTAAAAAATAAAATAACTTATGGAAACCACAATTAAATACATGCCTTGGAAAACTATTACTGATCTTATCCAAGATCGTAGCCAAGATAAATTTAAGTTTAGGAGTATTTATTCTCAAGGTATTTAGTCTTCCGTTAATTTCTAACTAAGAAATCCCTACTTACTTCTAAGATGTAATTCCAATCAATGGCAATGTGGTACGGAAGTTCAAAGAGAGGTAACTTGACAATTCCCTTCTATGGGTAAACACAGAATGCAAATTCAGCAGTGGTAAAGAGCCACCGATCAGTCCAAGTGAAGTAGACTTTCTCGTGGGTCGAGAAGACAGCAGACATACAGCCATAGACTCTAGGAACATCTCATAGCTGAAAACAGTGAAAATTTTATACAGGATGCTACAGGATTTCACACGCAGAATTGAGGCGCTTGCAGCAGCGAAAATTCCAATATTTGAGTTAACTTGTTGATGCTGCTGCTAGCGCCTCAATTACGAAAGTATTGTACAACGCTAGGAATACTAGTTCACATTTAAAAAAAGTCACTTGAGCCACTGTAAATGTCAATCGTCCTTTTAAGTGTGATGAACCCCCTCCGAGGACGCATTCTATACCTGACCAGAGGTTAACAGCAGTCAAAGAAGCCTTTCTCCAATCAAAATCAGGGATTCCTTCTTTGACCGCTTGTTGAATTATAAAGTAGTGATTAAACAATTGCATTTATCAATTCAAACTTAAAATTTTATCAACGAAACATTGAAAATGGAAACTAGAAATTAAACGAGAAATAGTTGACACCAAAACAAAATCTAGATTAGGCCTGGATAACTTTTAACGGTAATGTGGGTCAAATTAAACCAACTAACTTGCCATGGAACAAACAAAATTGTTCTAGATATAACGTGCAAAAAGATCAATCAAAATATACCATGATTAATGAATAAAGAAAGTCACAATTACTATGAATAAGAATAGTTGGTAAATAATTCAAACATACCGAATAGTTCATACAATTTCACCGAAATATCTATATTTTTTTTAAGATAACAAGCCTTTATAACATTTATCTAAATTTTTTTATTGTCTGCATTCGTAATCAGCGATCTAAGCAGTTAGTTTTCCCACAGCGAAATCGTCTGCCTTAAAGATTGACAAAGCAAATGAATTTTAGTTAAATTTTGTTAAATACTTTTACTTTTAGCAGATTTAAAACTTATCGGGTCACAATAAAAGGCCCGAGGACTATATTCAGCCCACACGTTGTGCAGTTCTGATGCTAAAAGGCTGGAAAAAACAAAGCCAGATCACAATTTTAAGTTTAAATGCAAATCATAGATGAGAGTCATAATGGTTCACAACTTACCAACGATCAACGTGATTGGAATACCACAAGTCTGATGAACGAAATGCCAGTTCTGGACGCACGAGCCAGTCATCGGGTATCCTTTGCTCAAACACTTTCTTCAGAGCACACAAACACACGAAAATTTGCAAAAATCGCATACTGACTTCTGATAAATCAATTTCAACAATAAAGGAAATGCGATAGTAAAACCTCAACGAACTCCGATCACAAAGCCTTCGTAATGATTTAAAAACCTAAAAGACTAGTCATTTTAAAATTATAAGAACAAAACAAGAAGCAAACAAATGCTTCTGAAATCATCAAATGTTAAAATTTGAGTGCGTTTGACTTGAGCGTTGAAATGCCGAGTTTTTATACCGATACTAATACATAACGGTTGAAGTTATGATGAACTTGAAAATTTCTATGCAAATTACTCTATTATGTTAGGCTAGCAACATGACCGCCACGGAAAAAAGTCTAATGCTCGCATATTTGCAAATATCACTCGGAAAGATTCTTTATGACCAATCAGAACTTTCTCAGAACGACTGATAGGAATGGTTTTGAGGAATTCTCAATATGAGGACAACAATACGCCAACCATCTTACCAACTAGGATTTGAAAATATGCCTAATACTCAAAATTTTCAAACTGTCCTCACACATGCCAATTTAGAATTCAATATAATTTATGAGAAAGGTAAATGAAGGTATGAGAAGGTTTAGGTAAAACAATAAATTCAATAAGTTTATTCAAGTGATCCGAAGTTTTTCATTTGCCTTCATAATTAATATTGTCGTTTAAGACACAATAAGACATAACTCAATTTTTGGCCAAGAGTCATGCATCTTAGTAATAGTACCGTTATCGTCAATTTTGTTATCCGTTCATCCATAGAGATGGATGTTAATTTTTCTTCTCTCCTACAAAAGTGGGGAAAATCTGAAGTTATGTCATACTTATAGTGCATTAAGCAACGATATGGGTTTGCCAACTCGGGGTAATTAATATATTCACTTGATTTAATTCTATTCTTCTTAGTAAATGTGGCACTTTTCATGCAATATTGCGATTAAACACTATTTTTTGAAGCTTAATTTTTTTTTATTTCACTGAAAACCACTCTTAAAAATATCGCTCCTAAGAATGATTGAGGTGGTAGCTATAAAATGAATAAAATTTTTTATACTCTGGGGATAATCACCTCTTGGAAACCATCACTGAGTAGCTTTTGACGTATAGCCAACACATTTTTGATAAACACGTTTAAGATTTGTCAAGTACAAAATAAGTATACAAAAATCACAGATAAATGGTGTTGTAATACCGATTTTTTATTTTATAAATCAAAGCTTGATTTATCTTGTGTCTACCATAGAACATCTTCTCGAGATTTCTGTTTAGCCAAAATTTAATTATAGCCACCCTATACTTAAATAATGGTGCATAAAATCTTAATATGGATCATGCGCTATAAAACACAAACCAACCAACAGATACTTAAAAAAAAGACTAAATGTCTTAGAAAATGTCATGAAAATGTACAATTTATTATGACAAAAATAAAATATTCCATAAAATATTTTAAAATTCATGTAGTTTCAAAGTTGAGAGGTCGTTTTCTTTTTTAAATTAAAGAAAATACGAGTGCGTTGATTTTCGCTTGTTTGGAAAACGCTTTTTTAGGGCTAAAAGGTCAAATAAATTTCTTTCATGAGTTTGACCTTACAACCATAAAAACTTCACCTCACCGTATTTGAAGTTCTTTTCCCGCTAAAAGAAGGAAAATGGATAAAAAGAAAAAAATCTTTACCATAGGAAAAAATTAAGAAGACATCTTTCCCAATAGGAAGTAGCTAATTAAGTTAAGAAACCTTTTCGTTGAAACACAAAGAATTCTCTAATCAAAGTTAAAAGTTTGACTGTGTCCTTTCCATTCCAATACCGAAAAGGAATGAAAAACGACACAAAAATAAGATAAGGGTGAAAAGATAGAGAAAGAGAAGAAAAACAAACCAAGAGGGTACTATTGGATGTTGTCTACTTTGAAAAGATCCCCGATAATCATAGAGCTTTTTACGTTCTTTTTTTCAGAGGGTAGAAAAGCTCAAAACAAAGGCAGAAAAGTCATTGTTGATGGATAAGAACACAGTCCTGTGATTAGAAAACAAAACCCGTAAAGGATACGGTTCAGTAAAAAGCGTTAAGGGAATTTCGGTCTGCGAAAGGCATATTAATTTAATTCAGTAAAAGGAGGTAAATTGCTTTTTTTTCTCTTACATTATTATCCCTATACTTCCTTCGTTTTTAAATTTTTTCACAGAAACGGCAATACTTAAACGTACTAGAATATATTTTTTTCTATTTAAAAAAAATATATTATATAATGTACTGATATAAAATTTTTTGTATAGTTATATCATTAAGATGTTAGGAAATCTACATCTTTGTAGAAGCTAGCAAAGAGATAAGTTAAAAGATCAATTGTACTTATATATGGCATGAAATCTTTCATGGCTTAATTTCATGTGGTTAACGTTTTAAAAACCTCTTAGTGCCCATACTAAAAAATTGTTCGTACAAAAATTTTAGGTTTGCTTGAAGTATAACAAAATAAAGATGTGCAGTGCATTTTTACGTAACAAAATGAAATCTTGTGAAACTATATTAAGAAGAAGTATTTTTGTACTCTTCTGTTTTGTATAGTTTTTGGTGACACTCTTAAGCTGCAACCAGTGATTCCAACTTGATAATAGCAAAATATTTAATGCCGTTATTTTTTCATGAAAAGGTCAAACTTTGAAGGAATTAGTTCTAAAAATTATAACTTTATAGATTTTAACTTTATGTAAGGTTTTGTGTTACAGTATTATAGCTTAGTTTTAGAAAACCAAAAGATACTAGTAAGAGTAGAAAAGTTAAGCGTTTATGTAAGGCAAGAGTATTCTCGTTATTTGTAGGAAATAAAGGGATAAATCTAATGAACTGATGTATATCAGTGTTTTTGTTTTTATTCAACATATAATATAAAAATAATACTACGAGTAAATTACTTTTCAGGCCGTAATTTGTTTTTGAAACAATGACATCTTTTTATAAACTGTTACTAATAACGGCTGAACTAAATCTTTTTTTCTGATGCTAGAAGCAGATAAGTTCACGAGTATATGATAAATAGGTATGTACTACTACGCATCATCAAAACCCCCCTAAAACCACTCTTTCATGTTTAAAAAACACAAAACATTCGCAAACCTAATCGAGATCTTCATTTGACAACGCAATGCAAGCCGTGAGAGTGCACATTTGTGCTCCCCGGAGTCATAACACCAAAAACCTCACTAATGTGGGGCTTTTGGCTTCTATCCAAATATCGAGTCCTGCAATGCATTAGTGCTATGGGACATTCACAGCTGATTAATGTCGCTTTAACATTCCCAGTTGGTGGGACTTTATGGGGCTCCAGACACTTTATTGTCAGAGTCGCGTAGGAGAGGGCGATGTTTTTCGGTGCTTCATGTCTTTTTATTCGAAGCAGTGCTTGTCATTAAGAGGACTTTATTCTCAAATTAAACGGTACTGAGTCTTAACAAGGTTTCATTACACTTTATGGCTGAAGGGATGATGAGGGTAAGGTAATGAATGTGAAGGTGTGACCGAAGGAATTCTATTGTTAAAATGAATGTTGTAGCTGGATGAAAGTGAACGTTTTAGGGTATGGTCTTTGACTGATTAGACTCTAATCTCAGTATTTTACTTTTCACAATCTGCAACGCTGCGCCTGAGTCAAAAGTTAACCCAATAAAGAAGATGTTGTAATAAGTTTTAAAGTTACTTAATACTAGGTAGGATACTTGCGTAGTATGTGGCAGTTCCTGGGTTCTATCCCTATTTATTATTTTTATTAAAAAAACCTTATATTTTCGAAAAGAAATTTCAACCAACTAATCAGAGCAGACTCGGCTAAAAGTGAAATATACTGGGAGCCGGCTCTTGTCTTAGACTGTTTATATGGAATTAAAAATGTGTTAGATTAGACTTTCTAATGATACCTACGACTGTTAAACTAGATGGAAGCTAAATCGGAAGAAATAAGATATTGATAATTCTGTTTTTGAAAAAGTTTCACCTCTTTTTATTATCTCTTATTCTAGATAAATGTGAAGAATGTGTGTATCCATTTAGTACATCAAAGGCCACTATCGAAGCCTCTAGTCATGAAGTGGGCCACTTAGTAATAAGGCTCGTGCCAAGGGTATATATATTTTTTTTTTTTTTTTGACATTTATTTATTTATTTAATCAAGAGAAACACTTAAAACACACAACACAAAATTACAAAAAGAAAAAAAAAAAAAAAGAAAACCATAATCACCTGGGACCTACTAGTCCATTTAGGTGACCAAATATATATTTAAATAAGAAAATATATGAGTGGCAAACAGGGTGTCAGTAAAATAAAAACAAAATTATCAGTCATACAGATTTAAAATTACAAAAAAATATGTATAAAAACAAAAATAGCTACATTAAAAAAGTTTCAATATTTTCTATTGTAAACAAAAATTCTTTTAGTTTTTTTTTAAATAAGTGTTTGGATGGGCTATTTTGGATATCAAGTGGTAACATATTATACAGTTTGGGGGCTATATATTGAAAATTATTACAAAATATTGTTTTTTTTTGGCTTAGGAATATTATAAATTACATTAGGTCTTCGAGGATTTATAGTGTTACGTCTTGTACATTCCAGTGGGTTCAAAAAAAGATACAGGCATATATTATAAAAAAAAAGATGACGAAGAGGTAGAATATTCAGTAATTTGAAGTGGTTTATAGTAATCGAGTTGGTATTATTAAAAAAAAACCTTAAAAACCTTTCCTGTAATTTGCTGATTCTTTTTAAATTTACCAAATAATCCCCACCCCAAATAGTTAAGCCGTAAATTAATTGTGAATGTACCCACGAATAATACAAATTAATTAGAAGCTTATTACTTATTTTTTGTTTAAGGTGATAAAAATTAAACATAACAAATCTTAGTTTGTCAGAGATATTTTGAGTATGAGATTTCCACTTAAGGTTGGAATCAATATGGAGTCCAAGGTATTTGATAGTTGACACTTGATCGATATGGTTACAATTACAATTTCCATAACTATTACAGAAGTTTTCGTGGTATTTAATAGAGAGCTGATACGAACGGTTTTTAATGAGGTTAAAGGTCATATATTTTGTTTTGTTAACGTTCAAATTTAGTTTGTTTTGAAAAAACCAATCACGAATTTTTACAAGGTCATCATTTATCATAAAGTTTAGATCATCGATTGAATCCAACGAATAAAGTAATACCGTGTCATCTGCGTAACTTATTAATTTTCCATATAATTTTAAGTTACATAGGTCGTTAATAAATATTAGAAATAATAAAGGTCCTAAAGTTGATCCCTGAAAAACGCCGCAGTTTATTGGGAGGCATCTGCTGAGAGTATTGTAAATTTTAACGATCTGAACGCGATTTGACAAATATGACTCAATAAAATTGTAAAAATGTCCTCTGATGCCGACAAAAAATAGTTTTTGTAACAGGATGCAGTGATTTACTGAATCAAAGGCTTTAGATATATCTAAATAGACAGCAGCAGTTTTTTTATTATTGTTCACACTATTATATATAAATCCAGTAAACTCATTCAAAGCTTTCTCGGTATTTGAATTTGGCAAAAAGCCATACTGATTACAAGAGAAGAAATTTATGTGATTTAGATATGAAAATAACCTATTCTTAATTATTTGCTCGAATATTTTAGATAGTAACGGTAAAATAGAGATTGGTCTATAGTTGGAGTAATCATTTTTGTTTCCTTTCTTAAAAATAGGAGTAACAATTGAGAGTTTCAGTGATTTTGGAAAGACACCTTCTTTTACAAGGTTATTAAATAGTTTGGCCAAGATATATAAATGAGAATTTGATAAACTTTTTAAAATTTTTGCGTCGATTCCATCAGAACCAGGGCATTTTTTGGATTTAAGTCCACGGATACATGTTATAATTTCAGTATAATCTATATCAAACCACACAAAAGAATTCACACTAGACACCAAATATTTTTTATAGTCATCGTTTGAGGGAGTTATACCATTGTATATTGAGGAAAAATATGAATTTAGATTATTAGCTAATTGATCAAAGCTTGTGTGATCAGGCAAGGTATTATTATTTTTACTCTTGCCTAAAATGTCGTTAACCAGCTTCCACTGTTTACGACTAGAATCACATTCATTAAATTTTGTTTCGTTAAAGATATTTTTAGCTATTCTGATTTTATTTTTTAAAACTTTAACTGTGGTTTTATAGGCTGTTTTGTATAAATTATTGCCAGGGTAACGCAAAGTTTTTTTATATAGTGCTTGTTTAGATTTTATAATACCGAATATATCCATATTAAACCATTCATTCTTATTCAACCTTGATTTATTTTTAGGATAAAAGCTAAAGTTACTTTTTATCGCACCTAATTTACCATGGAAGTCAGAAAAGCAGGACGATGCGTCAGTTCCGTTAACTTTAAAATCGTAGTTTTTCAAATAATCCTCAATTTTTTTGTAGTTAATTAATTTAGGTTTTATTTGATCAGTTGATGAGATTTTATTATTACTACTGAGAACTAGTTTACAAATAATAGGAAAATGGTCAGAGATGCTATTAATAAATCGAGCAGAGTATATTTGGTTTTCATAGGAAGGATCTGTTCGTGAAAATATATGATCAATGCAGGTACCGGATGAAATACGAGTTATATTATTTATATGAGATGAAAATCCATTTACATTTAAAAGATCTAAGTACATATTACTATTGTTATTTAGGTTGAGAATATCAATATTTATATCACCTATGAATATAATGTTTTTGCAGGAAATATCCGATATTATAGGTTCTAATTCTATTAAAAAATTATTAACTGTAAAAGAATGGGATCTATATAATGAAATAATACAAAGATTAAGAGATTTGCTTGCCATAACAACCATTTCAGCAGAAAGCATTTCATAGTTCAATTGTTGGAAATCATATTTACTCTTAAAATAAATTAGCACACCTCCTGATCTATTATAATTTCTACAACAATGATATGTGTTAAAACCGTTAATATTGTAAAGTTGAATTTCCTCTTTAGATAACCATGTTTCAGACAAAATCAAAACATCTATAAAACATAAATAATTGGAAAGCAAACAAATCAGTTCATCGAATTTGGTACGGACACTTTGAATGTTGAAATGTACTATATTTTTTGAAGAAGGACTCTTCAATGAGACGTTTTTCTGGTGAGGGAGGGACGAAGATAATTTTTAAGGAATAAAGCTACTAGTAAATGTTTTCATCAATTTCAAATGATGAACCTTCAATCCTACCTTTCTTAATACCGAATTTTTTTAAACAAAAAAAAGTGAGGGCTTTTGGAGACCTCCTTCAAATGATTTTGGAAATTTCACTAAAAAATAGTGTTCGAAATCATTTTTTGGATGTCTTAGATCGTTTGTTTAACACCCAGGATAAAGCACTCCTCTGCTACCTATGCCAAAGATCCCTCCCAATCCCTATTTATTTTTTCATCATTAAATAATATATAAATTTTAAAAGTTTTTCTTTATTTTTGAGTATTTGAATTTTAATGAGAGTTTTAGAAACTTTCTGTCTCCATTGGTGAATCTTTTACAGTTAACAAATTATTTTAAATATTACACCGATTTATTAATTCAAAATTAATTTTTGAATTTACAAATAAAAAACCTCAGACATGACTCGATTACATTGAAGTTTTTTTAATAGCCTGCGAAATTCATTTATTTGGTTTTAATTCAAAAGCAATCCTCACTTGCCTTTCAATACCTTTGCATTTCTTTCATCATAACATTTCCCCAATCTAGTTTTGTTCTTCTTGATTAAGAAAACCCTTAAGAAATCCCTCCTTTGATAACCAATCAAGTTACGTTTTCTAAAGGTAAACGTGCGAGAAAATAATAATAAGAAATAACTAAATAATTGCCGGCCGCAAATTATCCCCTTCTTTTAGA
Organism: Tetragnatha montana; assembly: GCA_963680715.1. Lineage (NCBI taxonomy): Eukaryota > Metazoa > Arthropoda > Arachnida > Araneae > Tetragnathidae > Tetragnatha > Tetragnatha montana. The sequence goes on from OY796675.1 coordinate 45,456,228, forward strand.
ACGGCGGCCATTTTTGCATGCATAATTACTTCACAGCTCTTGTAAGTGCGGGCTTCACTAATTAGCGCACTAATTTCGCCTCGAAACATTTATGCCTTTTGATCACGTTTCTACTAATGAAGTCCGATCACATGTTTCATTTGGAGTGTTTCAAAAGAAAACCGAATTGAGTGAGTGAGTTTTTTTCTGAATGGACTTTGTTCCAAGCGCCGTTTATCATTGAGTTAAGTGTGCGAGTTAAGGTGGAGTTTTTAAGTACATGGCCGGAAATAGCAAATGGAGTTAGGTTTCCTTTGAGAACCGCAGGGTAAAGAATGGTTATTTCTGTTTATTGCTTAATTAGAAATTAAATAAATAAGGAGAGAGATAATCAAGAATACAAAATTCCCAAGAGAGGATTCCATTCAGAAAGTTGTTTCGGAGGCTTCTTTGGTGATTATTTCGAGTTAATTTGTGTTTATATTGTGTGATGAAATTAAGTCTCGGCATTTTCAGATAATTTTAATAAGCTACATCCTTAGTATTAAAAATAAATGAATGCAATGAAAATTTTTTGAACATTTTGTGGAGTTCAGCAATTGAAATAAGACTGGTTAGTTTTTAAAATTTTGTTTTTAACACAATTTCAAAGTTCCTTTTGATAAATCAAGTTCTTTTCAATGTATCAAAAAGTTAACCCAAGGCATCATACGATTGCTTCAAGCAATATAAAAATACCTTATTATCATGTTAGAATACTACACTCGAAAAGGAATTTTAAAGAGAGTCCATACAATTTTATCACATTATTGAAAAAGTTTCTAATAAAAAAACGGCGTCAAAATCAACTTTATTAAAAATTGAGAATTAAAAAGAAATCCGTTTAGCTCCTTAAAAATAAATGAATGAACTAACGTACACACATTCTATTTATTTATGAGCTTAAATCTAAATATCAACGTAGTAACATCATAAATCATTTTTGCGTTCCGATATAAAAGTCTTGATTTAAAAAGGCACTATAATCCCCACCTACTCCTACCCAACTTCTCTTCAACCTAATTCCTAGCGACCCGAAAATGCATTTTACTCCCTGAAGACTTAATTCCATCACACACCAACGCACCGAGAGAGCCCGTTCCCGCGAAATCGCGCGAGAAACTGCGAGAGAGAGAGATGCGTTGAGTTGCACACACCCTGCCTGCCGATCGTTCGAAGAAGTAATTCGGCTGCTCGGACGAAGAAATCGGATTACTTCCGGGGCTTTGCTTCCAGTAATGTCATAAGGTGATTTTCCCTGCTTAAATCCCAGACCCAAACCAGTGAGACACGTAGGGCTATGCGCGAAGAATTGCTCTCGGTCAAATGGAGATCCAGTTTTCCCACTTTCGCGGAGTCCGCAAATATAAATAAGATAGCGGTGATGGCGTAGCGATTAGGTGGGAGAAATTTTTCAATTACCGATGCCGTATATAATGGATATCGGATGAGTTGCTAAAAGGTTTAGTATTGGATCGACTTCTGTGAATCTTAGTATACTTAGTAAGAGGGTAGATATTCGTTACATAGTATAAAGAAGTTCCTGGCAAATAAAAGTAAAAGGAAGATTAAATATTTTCTTTCATTTTCCCCAAACTGATAGATATCTAAATACTACAGGAAATGTCTTGAAAAATCTACTGAGGATATTGTATACTGAGTATCTTGTGATTATAAATCGATTTCTTAAAAAAAAAACAGTTTATTTTACACAAATATAAGAATTTATGTATGGTTCTTACGTATTATCCCGTAGACCGTCAGTTTCAGCGGCACAGTTAATGGGTCTGGCTTTTTGGCTTTACATTTCCATTTTCAGTGGAAATACGGAAGTAACGAATTTATATATCCTTGTGACTTTTGTGGATTAGGAAGTTAAATTTGTTGAAAGTTTTTGAACTGGAAGGATCCTTGTATAATGCTCGGGATTTTTTTTTTCTAAATGTTCAACTGAAAGTAGAAATAATTTCATTTCAATTTAAAGTATGGGATATAAAAAAGAAAGGATATAAAGGGATATAAAAAGTAAGAAAAGGGTATTTTTAAAATCTACTTTTTAATTTTAAATAAAATACATTTAAAAAATCCAATCAAAGTCTTGGTATCTCAAATATTGATATCAGATCAATTATTTTTATAACAACTTTTTTATTATGAATTTAAATTTTTGTTCTGAAAAACCTAATCCTGTTACAGGATTTGATAGTTAGAAATAAAAAAAATAACCCAATGTGTTTTAAATATAACATTGAGTTAATTTTTAAATGAGAAATATGTAAAAAATGAACGTATTTTTAATTTAAATAAATGAGTAGTTCTTATTAATTAAATGAAGTCAAAACAGAAGTAAAATTTATATTAACTCGTGCAGTTTATACTACTTAATTAATTTGACATTTCCAAACTTATTTGTTATCAAATTAAATATTTGCATTCAAGTACACGAACTCCTTATTATAATTTAGCTTCGGTATAGTTACGATAACTGGATAATAAATAGAATATTTCTCGAATTGTAAATTGAAACCACTTCCTTCAACCTAATCCTCAATTATTAAATTATAAATTCCAGATTCCTGTCTGGATTCTAAATTCCAATCACGCTGCAATTCCCAATTAAATTAAGCTCTCCCCATTCCTCTTCCAAATCCAGAAAAACTAATTTCTGGAATTACTGAACCAAACGGGATACAAAGTAGCTTGGTAAAATAATCCCACTAATTACTAAAATGCATAATTTCTTGTTTGGTCTCCTCCTACAGTTACTCTGCCTTTACCATGACCACATTATAACAGACAGTTCTTGACGTCATTCTTTGTCCTTAAAAATTACCGAATTAAACAGTATTATGGTATTAAAATCCCAAACTAATTACTACCGAAACGGACAATTTAAAAGATCTATTTTAATTCCCACATTTGCAACAATGGCCCGTCTTTGAATAAATCTCGACTCCAGGCTCTTTGTTCAGAAGGTATTAGATTCCATCAAGACTCCAAACCTGGTATTGTGGAGGAGTTCGAGGATATTTTTCGTTCTTATTCAATTGAATCCGGCAACACTGATCTAGCCCCAGGAAAGTTTCACGGTAAACCAGTCTTTGGAGTTTTCATTTAAATCCTGTCGCTTTTCGGTTACTTAAAAGAAAAACTTTGGTTGGGTCTTTTAATTAGAAAAGTTTGAAGGGCGAAGATTGGAGATGTGGGTTTATTGGTAGTTACGGTTGTGTTGTAATGGTCTCGGATTTGTTTCAAGAATGTGAGCTCACATTTCGTTTTATTTTAACCTTAAAATAGATTTCACATTCAGAGTGGAATTTCAAAGAGCATTAGATTCTTTGTTAATTCCACGTTTAAAATAATTAAAAAATGCTTACAATTAGCTGAGTGTTTTTGAACACCAAATGTTCGAAATTATAAATAACTTTTGAAATCAAGTTGAAGTTAGCACACGATTAAGGACAAATCCAGGTATTCAATTCTTTTTTAAATAATTAAAACAAAGAAATACAGTACATTAGTTTAACTTGAAGTAAGCGTCCCTTATTTTTTATAATAGCAGATTCAATTATTTTTTTAATCATATTATCTTTTACGTATACCTCTTTTCATCTCCATTATTGATTCTTGGGAGTTTAACAAACGCGCATTTTGTACAACTGAATGCAATGCAAGAAAGTTAACAATATTTTGTAAATCTGAGTTAATTTTTATTATATTCACTCTTAAAGAATTAAGAGTGAATAAAATAAAATTGACTTCTCCTTTATAAATAGAAACGTTTACTTTTATAAATAAGAAACTTTGGTATAATAAATCTATAAAATTATGGATTTTAGTAACCTTTATATTTGCACTCAATAACAAATGAGTATCAAATTGAATTTGAATATCAGACAAATACGTAAATACAGTATTAAAATGTCGAATGGATGTCAGTTTAGACTTAAAAATGCCTCTAATGAAGTTTAATTGTCTTAGGACATTTATACATGTAAAACTAAACTCTTTAGCAAGAATTGCTATTTCATGTCCTTTAAACTTCTAAAAAGTTTACTCTTAAAAGTTACTTACTTTCAATAAAAAAGGAATTTGCTTATACATATTCAAAATGGAGTTTTTTGTTACAGTAAAGAACTTGTTCAATATAAATCGAGGAAAGTAGTATTCATAACCCTAAAGTTCACATTACGTGGTTCTATACAATTTACTTTTTTTCTCCCATGCTTTATTTTTAAATATGCGACTCTATTGTAATTTTTGCGATGAGAAAAGCTCTGCTAGGCTTCTTACTTTTCAAAATGCATGCGACTGAAAGAAGATTAAAATAAAAACATGCCATGGCTGCTTTTTATACATCAATAAAATGTTTTTAATTTTTTTCGTATTTATTCACATTTCCGAATTAAATCTCTTTTGTAAAAAGTCGAAACATTTTCATTCTTTGTGTAAAAATATGCATAAATAATTACTAAACACAAAGTATTTATAAAGCAAGACATTTTATTCAATACCTAGTGTATATGGATTTAGTATATGGTTTCCAGTTTACAGCTAAATACACGAACATATTATGCGGCTTGGTTTATATTTCTTAAATGCATAAGAAGTTTGAAAAACTGGTAGTTTCTACGACATCCAATTAAATTTTATTTGTAAAACTTAAATACTGGTGTAAAGCTAAATACAGTGCTCTTAGGTTCAGCTCTTTTTAATGTCAGAATTTAATACGAATTTTTATTTGAAAATTTTAAATAACTTAAGATTAAATAAAAGGTAGATTCAAATTTTCGTTGATATTTATATTTATATTTGAACTAATAAAAAAATTTTTCAATGTGGCGAAAATTCAAAAATGTGTGTATGATATACTGATTTTTTTGTGAAAGATTAAATGTTGATTTAAAAAGTTATCTAATATTTAAACCCTTTAGTTCCTAATTATTTATTAAGTATTGATTATTAGATTTATGAGATAAATATTCTGAGACAGTAATAGATCATACTTGTATAAAATGTATTTGTATCGAAACACTGCAAAATGCCAAAGTATAAAAACCAAGTTTTCATTTATTACTTAACAAACTTTCAACTTTATTACTTAAGTTGATTCTCATGTTATTTATAAAATAATTTTTTTAATGTTGCAACGTTTTTATTGTAGCTTCATTCTAAGGGATGAAAAAAAATATTATTTTACTTTTAAGTGAAAAAAGTTTGAAAGGTAATTAAAAAAAACAATATTTGTTTTCTAGAAAAATCTTTCAATGTACAAATTAGTATCAATAAAAAGGGAACAAGGAGCATTGTGAAGTCAATTTTTATTTCTGTAAATATTAACTGATTAACACAGAATGACAGAAAGCTTAGCTCAGAGAGCTGGTACTAGAGGTAAACGAAGTACCACAGCCGCCAAGGATCTATTCCTTTTGCAAAGGGTGAATCTTTACTCTAACACACCTCTGGTTCATAAGCTAAAGAAACAAATACAAAAACCTTTGAAGTTAGAGCTTGAAACTGCATTACTACTTTCCACCAATCCTGTTGCGTGTGGAGACGATTTATGCAAACATTCAACCCAATAAGCGTGAAACCATGCAAAAATATCACCGGTGACTTGATGACGGTTGAAAACTGAATTTCAACCTTTTGCATTAGGAAGTTTGTGAAGAATATAAAACGGCTGTTTTACAGACTAAATTGTAGACGTAGAAATCAGAAACCGCAAAGCAAAAATACATCTGTCTTAAACACACAAATGCAGTGCCGTTAATTATGTACATTAATATAATGACTATAATAATAGCTTTGATAAAATACAGTTCTTTTTTTTTGTAAAGCTATACAGATACAACTTTAATGGTTTTCTTTCATAGTAAGCAGACTCTGGGGAGAGTTTTGTAGAATTCTAAAATTTACAACCAGTTGGAAACAGATCTGTACAACATTGACTAAAGCTTTTGTTTTGATCAGTGGCAACAATCATTAATTTAAACTCGCAGGAAAATTTGTGCAGATTTATTTTTTAAAATATCTGGATTATATATATACAGGTATTTGAAACCACGTACAACATATTAACAGTTTTTAAGAAAAAATATTGGTGTAAAAGTATTTGTAATGTATACTTTCACACAAATGAATTAAAAGGATTGTTTAAAAAATACGATTTAATTAATATTATATATTTTCTTAAAGCGGTAATAACCAGTTAAACTAATTGGTTTGATAACCAATCTAACGCAATTAATAGTTTCAAATTAAAGAACTGAAGATTTATAATTAACGTATTTATTCGTATCAATATATTTGTTCAGGAAAAGTAATAAACGTAAATTATATTTGTTTGGAAAAGTTAAACTTTTGTATCTACTCGGGTGCAATTTTTATAAGTCAATTAATATTTAAATTAAATATTTTTTTTTTATTTTATGCACTTTAAACTTAATCCCAAATTTTCCTGCAAAAAATGCGCCTTATGTTTCTTGACAGCGTGGTCAATCTACACAGCTAGTATTTGTTTTTACATGCATACACACTATATAAAGATCAACACAGCAAATATATATTCTTAATTTTCAACTCAGTCAAACATTTAAGAAAAACTCACTAAGTACTTAATAATCACAAAAATGTTGGAATTCAACCAAAGAATTGCGCACTGTGATATTAAATAAGCCTTTTCTCTTATGTCTGTACATTTTACAAGTTTTGTGGATTGACAAATATCTAACACTTATACAGTAAAAACTATAACAATAACACTGTAAGCATCAAAATGTTTAATGCACTAAAAGTTTCAAATAAAAAAATTGAACAATATCACCGGGTTCCCCTTTTTCTTCATTACTTTCATTAAATTTTGAACTCACATTAGCAAAAATGTATGCTAGTAGGATTTTTCAAATATAACGAACAACATACGTATTTACAAACATCTTAATACATTATGCATTATGGAATCAAAATAGCAGATATTTTAATAGAATGTAAAATGCCAAAATCCTTTAAATATATTAAATTTAACACTCTAATATAACTCGAAAATGAAATGATGCTTTTAAGGTACTAAATTCAAGGAAGATGCGACGTGTCTTTAAATGCCCTTTTAAATTTTAATAAAACCACTTTGAGAAAGATAAAATTTTAAAAGGGGATCTGATTTTGTTTCATAAATGCTTCAAAGTTGTGCTAAGTAAGTTTCATTTGTATTTGAATACTATAGGTACTAAATATATTTAATATATAGTATTGGAAATTAAAAATTTAAACAAAAAAGTTATACTTAAAACATGAAAACTTACATATTTAAACTGAATATAAATATAGTATTTTACAAAAGTATTGCTTTAATGTAATATATTAGGGCAACTCTTTGGAAAGTCGTTTAGAATTTTTTGGAATATTCCAGAATAATTTGTTAACAAAAAAAGAACTTTTGTAATAAAAGATACTATAAGAAACCTCATAACAACTATTAAATCTATTCATTGGTCCATGGTATTTCATTTTTGTTTTAAGAACATTTTCGTAACAAAAAATAAAATTTTCAACATCATTTCATTCAATAAACTTTTCAGTTGGATATTGAACTATAAAAGTTTATCCACACGATCAATGTGTCTAAAGTTACACTCGTCATCTCGTTTTGAGCAAAGCAGGTGTAATAATTATACTTTTTAAGTTAACTATCGTAACGAATATGCAATCTATGCTGTAAGTGTGAAACACATCGTTGTGCATCATATCAAACGGGATACCAACAGGATTTGAAGATTCAAGAAAATTATTGAAGAAACTGCCGTATTTATTTGAACTTAATGTGGCATTGAGAAATATTGATAGTTAAATTACGATTGATAAAAGTATGAAATGTTAAAGCCTATTTATCGTTACTTCTTTTTAACTTGGTAAGTTTCCAAAGTGGTACAAACATTTCATCATTGAAAATGATAAAAAAGACAAGATGTATCTAAACCCTTATATTCAAAGATAACCAACATACATTAAAATTGATAATCTAATATGTAAGGGCTAAATTAAAGTATTGCTGCAGTAATGCTTAGTAAAATATTGGTAAACTTAAAGTCTAATGAAGTATTTAAACCTAACAGAAAAATTGTGATTCACCTTTAACCTGAAGTGAAAATTTTTAAAAGAAATTCCAACTGATATAGTAGCTATATTTAACTAAATAATATAAACTGAAGATATCTTTATACATCCGGATACGGTAGAAACGAATGTGTCAGGGTATGTTGAACACTTTTGGTCTTGAGTCATCTTATTGAAGCACACAATACCTTTTTCAGATGTTGGCTGGAGAGTTCATATTATGTACTCAATAAGAATGACCAAATATCCAGTATCCACTGCTATCCAGGTAGAAGATGATTTCATTTCATCAAAGAGTTGAGAAAGGTAAGTTTTTACGGCTTTGTAAGGTTTCCGCGATGTCATGCTGAAATGGTAATCATCTGACCACACACTAACACATTGAAGACGAGAAATGTCACACCTTCTGTCAAGCGTTTGACTGAGACATAAAACTGTGTAATCCATAAAACGAATTTAATCCTCGTCTATGCTCTGCCATCGCGATCTAGAATCGTCTGTTCGTCCACTCCCCGATCAACGTCAAAAAACCAACAGCAAAAAACACGACAACAATTCAGGTCAGTCAACCACAGTTTGGCACACACATCCTGCATAACACTTCAAAGTGCACAATAAGGGGGAGGATCAGGTAAACTTAAAGGTCCACTTCGGCGTTCCACTCGTATAAAAAACGCGACTCCAGTCAAAGACCAACCTCGTCTCTTCCAGAGCTCAGTCCACCAGGAGGTTGAAAGAGATCTGACCGCTGGGCACTGCCTCGTTGGTGTGGTTGACGTTCTTTGCCCACAGCTTGCACGTGACGGATATGGCCACCCCCACTGCCGGCTTGGTGAACCGTATACCGACCAGAGGGGACATGTACTCCCTCTGACCCTTGTAGGGAAAGAACTTCACTGGGAATCCCCTGTCCGGCGTGTACTGGATGCGCCCCATGTTCTCCTGATCCACCAGCGAGTCCCCTTGGCAGTCCAGGTAGACCATGTTGGCGACCGCCGTGCGGTCCGACACCTCGACGTAATTCTCGAGCTCCCTCGCGCTGTAGGGCTCCGGCACCCAGTCGGTGATGTTGTTGAACTCGAGGAAGACGCAGGGCTTGCCGGTGTCGTAGCCGTAGTTCATGGAGTGCGAGCACTCGAGCATCAGGGGGCGGATGTCAAACTTGCAGACCTGGTCGTCTTCCGAGGGAGGGCTGGAGCCGAAGCACTCGACCACCTTGCGGCTGCGGTTGGCGGTCGGCTGGTAGCGCGCCAGGAGGTCGTCCAGCTGTTTGATGAGGTCCGGCCACACGCGACCTTCTACCGGGAGAGAGCCGTGAACGAAGTTGATGATTTTGCGGGGCTTGTTCGGCTGGGGCCACAGCTGAGGAAGATAAGAAATAGTACGTTATACTTTGAGAATTACTAGTAAAGGTGAAATGGATTTTTCTATACTTTGGCTTAAACTTACACATGCTATGGGAAATCTTTTATGAAGAGTACTATAGTTTCTTTTATTAAAGGTATCAAGCTAAATAATTAATTTTACTCCAAAGATAAACTGGAAATAAAGGGAGAGCGCATTTTTTCCAATGGGCACTTAAAGAGGTAATGATGTATAAAACACCACCCAGAAAGAAATTTTCATGCAAGATCCGAAATGCAGACAGCATGAAATAAAATAAATCTTTAAACTTCTGATAATAACACTAGTCAACAAACATTTTTTCTGGCCCAAGAGCAAAAAGGGGTGATCGTAATAGAACTTTTTACGCTGAATTCAAATATGCAAGGTGTTTTTTCTTTATCATTCCCAGTTTGTTTTTGTGACACGTATTTTAGTTTTTAACCAAATGTCGCATTTCACATATAGACTTGATAGTATTCGACTAACTTGAAGTGTAAAGGTTGAAATTTTCTTCTGGGTATAGCATCATTAATGTTCCAATTAAAGTGCCTAGAAGTAACCGGCTAGAATTCTAGCCCCCATGTCCCAGCACCCCCAATTTTGTGTAAAAATTAAGAAACAAACTGTTTTGACTCCACAGCGTCTAAAAATGTTATTCTCATGGACAAAAATCATATCATAAGATTTATAATGATTGTAAATATATTAAAGGAGGTACAGGCACATCCCACAAGAAAAAGAGTTCTATACACGTTCACACATCATACATAGTATGAGAGAAACCTCTGTAAGAACGTTAATACGTTAATGAAAACTTTCGTGTAGTTATGATATCATACCAGAACTTAATGCATGATTTTTAGAATGTGTTCCAACTTTGAATAATATTTTTAGGGAGTAAGTGAGAGATGTGCTGGCTCAATCTTCTCTTAAGGCAGATTCTAGCTCCTGGATCGCTCCTGGTGAGTAGGATAAGGATAATAATAATATTTTTAAGAGTCATATGAGCCTTGAATTTAGATAGGAGAATCCACTTAAAATTAAATTGATTCATTCAATATCTTGACTTTCGAGATAGCCTCAGTATGATTTCCGCAGCTCTGTCATCTTTAGTGAAGAAAATTGAACTAACTGAAATTACCTTCTAAAAGCAGGTAGGAATAAAGAAATGGGGCTTAATATAGTAGATATCAATGAAAATAATCATAATAATCAAATTAATCATTTGAAATTTTTTCTTTGATTTTATTAGTTAGCCTTGAAAACAGTTACTAAACACTACGAAGCAATATTTAAAAATTGAATTGTGCAAAAACTGTGGGTGACGGAAAAAGTTTTATTGCAGATCTGAAATCAGCGAAAAAAGTTCCATGAGAAATACTATGAAAGTATCTTCGGCAAAAATACCTTGTTTACCAGTGTAATCTAGTATTGCTGAATGCCAAGTGCCTACCCAAACTAATGGAAGCAAACCCATTATATGACCCACTCAATCTACCATTTTCAGCTAATCTACCATTTTAAATAATTTCCTTAAAGGGACTTAAACAGGAATATGCTATTTCAGACATTATCTATTTGGGGGTAGAAGTTACAGCTCTGTAACATCCCGAGATAAAAATTGGCCTAGGACTGTTTAAATTGGGCAAAGCAACAAGGAAACCAGAGCTTTACTTTTAAAAGGAACTCATCAAATATCGCCACAATCAAAAAAGACATATCCAACTCACCTTCACCAGTCGTATACTATTATCAGGTACATCATAATAATCATCCTCTGTTGCCAACAAAGTCCCCACCAGAACCACCGTCAGCAAAATCACCGCCACCAGGACAGCAATCCACCACTTGACTCTAGACTTGGACAGCCACTCCCCCAGACCTTTGGCTCCCTCCTTTGCCTTCTCCCCGGTAGCTGCGCTGCTGTCGTTCACCCCGTCCATCCCTTCCTTGCCCTTCAGAGGGGAGTCTTCGGCGGGCTCCTCTGTATCACCCCCGTCCTTCTTCAGGTCGTCGGGGTCTTTCTTGGGGTCGTCTTTGGAGTCATTGATCTGTCCTTTCTCGACGTCGGTGTTGTTCATGATTCCGTCTTCGCCTCCCCCTGCCTCCTCTCACGTCCGCTCCGTTTGGGAGTCGCCTTGATGAAGGGATGGTCGGTGGGGTGTCTTGAGAATGAAGTTATGGATAGGAGCGTCTGTAAGGAAACATAGATTGTTAAAACCATATGAATTATGTATTGTGTGGTATTTTTCGGTAGAGATCAAAATGGAGCAATGAAAAAACGCTTCCATCTGGTTATAGACATAGTCATTCATTATTACAGTGTATACCCTTGCTAATTATTGGTGTTGCTAATAATCATTTTTCAGGGGTTGCCATGTTGCAAAGAGGCAGAAGAAACTTCTGTTCACGTTCGTTGTGACTGTAACTACTACTCTGCACAAATGTTTGAATATCTAGGTCCTAGGATACTATTACATCGAACAGTTGGGAGATTTCTAATAAATCAGGAAGGAAATCGCTGAAACTCATTTCTGCTTTCGGGATCTTATAAGGATCAAATAATAGGGACAGTACAATAGACCGTGTTGGTCGCGATTCCTTACTGTAGCCCCCTCCCAACAAGTCATTAGTCATACCCTTGTTTTCTCGAACTTTAATACCTCGAAAATTTTTAAATCTCAAAAACTATTTCCCCTCTTGAAATAAAGTACATCACTAATTAATTTAATGTTTGGAGTAACCGTGTTGTCTCGAAAACTCGGTAGCTCGAATTTATTTTTGGATCCCTTTGATTTCAAGATATAGAGGTTATACTGTATTGTATCTTATTTTCTTTTGTGTAGAGCAGTTGAATAATACAGACTTTGAATTGAGTTTCATTGAGGAAACTATTCCTTTTTGACCACAATAATGCAATTAAGTTTAATTTAAGGGACTTAACTAATATTTAGTACATATTTTTCTTGGTGCTATCCATAATCATTGAAATTTATACCCATACAATATCTAAGTTCGTGCTAGGTTTTTGGATTTGAAACAACGTCTCATTGACTAGAATGTAGTATAATACCTAGAGTAAAGTGACTAACGCAAAAATAAAGAAACTAAAGAATTATTTAAAAATATTGAAGAAATTTAGATACGAGGGAGATAAATGTATGCAATGTCGTAATAAAGCACAGAAAAATATATTTCATGAAATAATTTGCAATAACGTAGAGATATTTGCGATTAAAATTTGAATATGAAAATTTTAAGGGAGCTTTAAAATTTGAGTGATGTATACTTTGTGTAGATATTAATTGCCAAGTAACGAATTTAAAATAAAACATATAAAAAAGCAGCAAAATAATATACCTACTGGAAAGATAGGTTTAATGATTTTTTAGTGGATTTTTTAGTTACTTAAAAGTGACTTTCATGTTTTATTTCTTTTTAAGGATATGGATATGGTTTTTCTTTTAACTATTAGGTAAATAGGTTTAAATCGCAAAATGTATCGCACTCTTATCTTTTTAGTTTTTTACCCGAGTAAATTTGCGGAATGATTTCTTCTTTAAAAAGGAAATACAAAAAGAAGAAGAACACAGGTAACAACACACATGTAATAAAACTTCTGAACCTTTTTCCTAAAACATCCATTTCAGGCTTTTTATTCAGTTTTAACTCATTACTAAAACCGCTTAAGAAAAACAATTCCCTCTCTGTTAACTTTAATAAACGTTCGATCGAAACACAAAATAAAACGCTTTTAAAACACCAACACAGCCTCGGAAGAATCGAACCTAAAAGAGAACTATAAAACTACCAACGAAATTACAAATCGAGAATCATAACATCACCCCGCGTCTGAAGACACCATAAAAGTGATAATTGAACTCTAAAGTAGCTCAGGTACGCGAAAAGAAGAAAAAAATTACTCCCCAAACTCCAACTCCAAGGTGCTGGAACAGTCCATACAAAAAAAAAATGTTTGGATAGAAGCGGCTATTTCTAGGACCATCATTCCGATTTTTCTGGGTAGTTTAAAGTGTCCCGATGATTCCTGAAGCAGAAAGTGGCTCCAGCGTTCTTCGATAAAGTTTTATTGCTAGGTGTTGGAATCGAGACGCCAGTAACCTGTCCTCTTTCCTTTTTTTTCCTCGCTGGAATCGATGCTTCCAGTTCTATTTCTTTTGCAGTTGTAAATGGGAGAAGGGATGAGAATTTTTTTCTTGCGATGCGTGGTGGGGTCGTCCTTTTTCTTTCGTAATTTGAATGATTTTATTCTTGGAAGCGTTTTTATGGTTTCTAATGTGCGTCTATAAAATGCAATTTTTTACTACGCTGGAGTTTTTCTAGGACGTGTAAGGAAGAAGTTAAATGGACGCCGAAGCTGTTTGTAGTCGTTCGAAAGAGAGAATTCGATGGAGTTTTTCCAGCAAAAAGATACTTACGAAAAATAAATCAATTACTTTTCCTTTTTTTTGTTTATCAAAAATATTTTTTTTCTCCGAGTTAAATAATGTGTTGATTTTAAATTCTCTTTTAAGTAACTAAACATAAAATATAATGCATTTTGGGCACTGATTTAAAGACACAAAAAGTTAATTTTATTATGAAATAAATAAAAATAAAGACTAGATTTTCATTTATTTGCTTTTTTCTACGGAATGAAGAAAAATAATATATTTAATTTACCCATTTATAAAAAGAAAATTAATGCCGTTTACAGTAAATAACGTTTCTTCGTTTTGGAGGATATTTACAAAAAATAATCTATGTGTCATTTTTAATAGACCTCAATTTATAGAATAGTGAGTTTTTCCCCGCACTGCAAGTAGAAAGATGTGGACAGCAGAACTTTTTATTGACACTAATTTGTTTCTTAATACGTTTAGTATGGAATAATTAATATTAAAATGTATTAGCAAGCTTACATGTTAATTAAACCTTTTAATTTCAGTAATGCGCTTTTGATTAAAGTAAATTTCTATTTTACTCTTCTCTCTGAGATCTTAAGAAGGTCTAAAAGGAATACTACTCGAATGAAATAACTCACTAATATTCGACACTTGAGTGTGATAACATGGTGAAGAATTTTTAAACTCCTGCTCTCATTGTTGTGATAATGTCTAAAATATTTAGAAGGTTCCCAGCATCAGCTTTTGATAATAGATATCGAAAAATGTCATGAAAATTTATACCATGACGTTAGAACTGTCGACAGCTTCTATTTTTGTGTCAACCTCTTCTTAAACGAATATATAAGCTTCTGTTTTTTACTGATTCTACATTATCGTCATGAAACCAGTTATCAATTCCCTTCATATTTCCAATAAAAGTAAGAAATTGTTTTCATGAAAGAGCTATCGAAATGCACTTTTCAAAAATCGGTTTTTAAAGAACTTACCAAGAGCGTTGGTTGAAAAGCTTAGAGGGAAAAGGTTGAAAGAAATAACAAAAAAAAAAGCTTTAAAAATTCCGATGTGTGGGCTGTGTCTAATAATCGATTTTTCTAGAAAGCCGATACAATCGATACTATGGAGAGGTAACACAGGGGGGAGTTTAAGAATTGGATCCCTCAAAGAAAATGGTGTGGGTCTATTGAAGTTCACATCAAAATTTCGGACAGACCCTATGAGACACTTAAAAAAGTAGCGTTCTCTTAGTTCCAAAGATATTTTACTTTATCCAAACTCCGATGGGAGAAATATTAAAGAATCTTCTTTAAAAACTCAATATGTTTTACTAGAAGTTCTAAGTTTTAAAGTATAACAAAAATACGTGGCAATAGTTATTATATCTACAAAACTTGGATGGTATTGAAATTATAAAAAGGTGTGAATGAGTGCGAGTGAAATACAATGTAAATCTTAAAAAAAAATCATCTTATAAAAACTGGATTCTAAAACACCTTGCTAAATTTTTCCTCATCAAAACTTTGAGTAGCATGCATTGAAAGAAAAATGAAAATTAGATACGTATTTTTATAATTTAAAATATTTTAATACAATTTATTATTTCGAATTGATTTTTAATGGAAAAGTTCTAATTTTATTTGTACGAAAATTTCAAGGAAAAAATAACTCCATTACAATTAGAAATTTGCAAAATTAAATAGAACAAATTGACAAATACTTCTTACAAGTCTTTTACTCAAATAATTCTCATTATAATTAATTTGGTTAAAAATTACTAAAAATAATAAATAGGTAACTCAATATATTTCTTTTTAAGTCCTAACCACATATTATTGCCATAAATATTCTTTAAACCTGGAGAGTGTTGAAGAGATAATTTATCCCTTCAATCCTTCAACTTTGATCTCATGAGCCTTGTCGTCTTGATTCAGGAACTATGTCAAAAATAAAAAGAACTACCTCATGCATTTATTCAGCGTATGAATTTCACAAACACTCGTTTCTCTTAAATATGGATTACGGCTCGACATTTAAGCTGAAGTAAGCGTCAGTCTTTTCAGGTACTACTACCACCATTTTTTACTCAGACTTTTGCATTATGCACATGCGACTGCAGGTTTTGAATAGATTTGATCTTAAAATACTTTGTCTTCTCTAGCTGGACTTTTTTTGTCAGTTCTGGTTGAGCTTTGAAAGCGTCCCGATTCTCAAAAAATATCCATTCCTTTGAAAATTTTAAGTGGATTTCTTCCGAGTCAAAGAACACATTTGTTTGCATGAATTAATGTGACGTAAACTAAAACATTGCTGCTTTTAGTGTTTATTCTTCTCAGCGGGATTTTTTGAACCCCTCTTTCACGTTCAAGAAAAAACGTTATATTTATCTTTTAGCGCTTGAAGTATCGAAACAACCTGAGTTTTTAAAAAGCTAACAAATACGTTTTTAGAAAGTTCTATTAAATTTGTTACATCAAAGATACTTTTTGATCGCGTATTTCCTTTTTTCTTTAAATATTAGAGTACATATTTTTGGAAACAAGTTTGCACATTTATGTGATTAAATAATAAAAATGCTTTTTACAGAGTATTATAAAATTTTTGGTTATGGATGAACTCATTACAGTCAATTTAATATGCTTTAAGTTCAAAGAGTGGTCCTGATTTTTATTAAAAATTTTAAATAGGTTTTAAAAATACTTTTCTTAAATCATTCTTATTTTTCCACAGTGAAAATAGGAGAGCTGTTTATAAATAGATTGGTTGTAAAACTAATTATTGTTGTTTCAAATGCCGATATTAGTTTGAATATGTTTTCAATAATGATGAATGAGCAAAATGGGAGATATTGATTCATCTAGAATAAAAATGATCAACCCAAGATTGAAAATTCAATTTGATCAGAGTTAAAAATATATACGGTACATCTAGTTGAATTCTGAATTTTTATTCAACGATTCAGATAGAACAATCAATACCTCAAAGAGAAAAGAGAACAATAATGTAAAATATTTTTATAGGTTCTCCAAGAAATCTCACACGTTATACTGTTAATGCCAAAACACTATAACCAGGTAATTTAAAATTTCCGCAATATTCTTACATTTACATATAAAAAAGATTAGGATATGTAAAAATTATTACATCTAACTTCGAATCTAATTTCTGAACAAAGGTCATGGTTTTCACAAGTAATAATACAAATCGCGTTATAAATTGAAGCTGGTGACAATGGACAGCAAACAAAAACGAGAACAAAAGCCAAAGTTATACGAGAACACCGCAGTGTTCCCCCGATAATTCGCAGCAGCATCCATCAATGCTATTTAATGTCACCATGCTCACTTCATGAAAGTAAATGGGACAGTGGAGAACACACCTAATACATCTATAAATAAACATAAAAATGCTTATTGTGCTTGCGGACGCTGTAACCGTAGCGGAATTGATTTTCGTTCCGTTAACCGTAACGAAGGAGCGGAGATGTCACTTCATCATCATCGCGTCCTTCTTTCGACCTTCAATCGATGCGTTTGGGTGTTATTTGTCTCTTTTTCGTCTGTGTCTGTATTGGAAGTTGATATTTCTCTTTAGTGTAAAGGAATGACATGTAACGATAAATTAGAACAGTGATAATGAAACATTAACGAGTCTTGAGGAAAAAAGAGTACTAGATTAAGTTATTAGGTTAAATGTTTTAAAATTATTTTACATAAATAAAGTTGAATAATATGTGAATAAATGTATTTGAATACGCCATTGTTAATTTTCTTTTTAGTAGAGTACAACGTTAAAATGAATTACCTTTATTTATCTTCTGTATACTTAATTGATGAGTTCATCAAATTAACTAGAATTAAAATTTCAAATTTATCAAATTAACTACGAATTTTTACTGTTTCTGATAAAAGATAAAACTCATAGTTTTAGTGATTGATTACCACATCAGTTTATCAATATTCTAATAACTGAAAAATTTAGACACCTCTTGACAGAATCCGGCTAGATGAATTGACTGAAGTTTCTTTAGCTCGGTAAGCTGGGATATTTTACATGACTTTACTGATAACATCAATAAGAACTTGAGGTTTTTACTTAAATACGTCGGGGCAGTAATATATTGTTAATTAATATATCTTACTTAATTGACTACCAATTTGTAATGGATACTTGGAATTAAACATGCTAAGCACTAAAATGTTAGGGAGGATGAGCCGCAAGTACAGTTTTTTGTTCCATTTAATAATCCTTTTTATTAAGCTTTTAATGAAGAAAATATGAAACAGTGGGTTGTTTTTAAAGGACTGCACTATACATGTTCCTTTACTAAACTATAATGTTGCACCATTATTTTCATAAAGTAGGTACTTAGTGATTGGAAAAGCTAATACTTTTATACCTGAACATACGTATAAAGTATTTTGTAAGTGTCATGTACTAAAGAACTAAATCATAGAGAGCTTATACAATTACAAAGTACTTAACTATCATAATCTGGGGTCTAAGTATTCATTCATCTTTTACTAAAGTGTCCAGAAAAAAAGCAGTTTCAATTTCAAACTCATGCTTTGTCATTCATTACATTGATTTTGTTTATTCATTGAACCAAGCTATGATAAAAAATTGCACACAAGGAGGTCAGTGACAAAATATCATGTCCCCTTTATTAAACGGCCCTGATATAGTCCTTACTTGACCCGTTGAAGTACTTCAAAATATCAATTAAAACTCAGATTATCAAAACTACAATACAATAACATCAAACTCACTCTACCTGAAGGAGCTAATAAAATATTATTGGTACCCCTCCCTCTTAATCCGAGAAACTCTTTTACCCAATCTCGATAGATACTCCGCCAGAAATTGGAACAAATGACTCCTGGGATTTCAAACATCCCGTCTCACGCAGAATAGAATCACCCTAAGTAATTAAATCCTTGGATGGAATCGGTTCCGGAATTTCATTTCCAAATCTCCTGTCATCTCTCACTCCTCCTGGACTAATGAAGATGTCCAGTGGAGTTCTGGGGGAAGTTCGAACATATTTTACCCACTTTTAATTACGCGTATGCACCTTTGGCGTTTTCGTTTAGTTTTAAAAGGAATGTGTCCTTTCCAGTTCAATTGTTATAAATGTTGTTTTTGTATTTTGCCGTCGACAGATTAAAAAGTCCGTTTGGCGCAGGATTAAAAGAACAATATAGCATGTGGGTGTCAACTGGAGGAATAAATGTGGCTTAGGATAAGAATTGTCTATTGTGAAGATGACTTGAGAATTAATGAGTTGACGATTCGGTAAGATTAAGAGTTGGAGAAATTTATTATCAACCAACCCGATTAGGTTTATTGGTATAAAATGCCTTTGTCATAATTGGAGAACAATATTTTTACTTTTTAATCTTGGTAAGTAATAACCACAGTTTATTTGAAAGAGTCATCTTTTGCTTAGATTGGATTGCTGCTACAGAGTTTATTTCCAATGCATGATTTTAAAATAATTTTGACACATTGTCTTTAAAAGTTAGTAATAAAAACTGTTGGTGCATGATTAAAGGAAATAAAAAAATTGAAGTACCAGAGTGAGTGGTTAGGTTTTTTTTTTAAATTCTAACGCTGTTACAAACAACCTTGATGTTTCTTTGACTGAAGCATGTTTTGGTTGAATTTTTTAATTTGTGAAATTAAAAGTTTTAAATCATTAAAAAAGTATGGTATTAGATTTTTTTCCAAAGCAAGAAACCTTTTAGTTTAAACCTCTTAATACTTTAACTATATCTCCCACAATATCCAAAATATTTACTGACTGTATTTTCAATCAGTCGCTCTTCCAATATATTCAAACTCCAATCCTACATACTTATCCATAACACGTAGACCCAATTTCAACCTTCTAAGTAATGTTATTTTGATTGCTCCAAGGAAAGCCATTTTGAGTTTGAGGAAAAACTGGAACTTTCGGAGACTTAATGTTAAATTCATGGATCGGGGAATTTCACTTTTAGGTTTCAAAGTCCCCCAACCCCACCTTTCATTTTCTGAATAAAGCATTTGTCATCTCAAGAGAAATCAGTCTATGCAGTATGTAAATATTAGCTCTGATAAGGGGATTGTTGCGACAAACGCAACGAAATTTTGAATTAAGCTTGTTTGATGACGAATGCTAGAGGTAATGCATTGATAAGCTTTCGGAATGATTGTATATTCAGTTCACAGCAAAACTATTCACGTTGTTTGAATAGTTGGGGATAAATGAATTTATTTCAGGTTCCTGTGAGTTTTGAGGTTGTCAAAGCACATTCTAATGAGGATTCTATGGTTGGGATTAGCGTTTATCAAAGGGCTTTGAAAATAAATTAAGTAATTTAGCTAGTTACCTAAAACGCTCTTAACAACGTTCCTTGTATTAATTGAAATTAAATATGTTTTACGTAAGTTTATTTTATCATGTTATGAATCTTTTTACTAAACTTTATTTAATCATAAATTTCCTTACATTCTATGCATTAAAGCAATTAAGCTCATCAAGTTCGAAATATTTAACTGTTTAAAAAATGAGGAAATGTTTAATTAGTATTTTTTATACCTTAAGTAATATTTGATAGGTAATTATGTTATTTTTTAAAAATTTCAATATAAATACTTATTTGCTATTTATCATCTACGGATGCAAATGTATCAGCCATAATAAATAACTCCAACTTTTTATTTCTAAGTAAAGAAATCATTAATTAACTTGAAGAAAAAGTCTTTGCCCTTATTAAGTCCCCAGTACATCTAAAATAAATAAAAGAAGGAGAGAAGAATAAGAAAAGTATAAAATTGTATTCCGTTTTGCCGTTAAATTTTTTTAGCTTAAAGGGAGACTTAAATACAAAGATCTAGTCTAAGGAATTTACATAAATTTAAAAATGACACTTTATAAATACGTATCTTTTTAAATAAACAGTATGCAGTATGCATCTTTTATGGGAGAAGAAATCACTGCAATCAAGAGGGATCTCATAAGGAGATAATACATCTTATCCAATTCTATAGTATTAGGTTAATCTTGTTTTATTATGTAATGGAACCATAAGAAAGGAAATAACTCAACCCTACTAATATCCCAAGGCTATATTTCTATGAAACTGGAGAGAATATCCGAGCATTTTGTACCGAGTATCTATTATTGGATAGACAATAGTTGGAGAATTTGCCCTACAGTGTTATGTTTGAGTGCTGTTATTCGACAAGTGATCTTTTGAAAGCCTTTTATAGCCTTTTTTGTGTTCAAAGTTTTATGTATTCTTCAAAATAAGAATACCGCCATTTTAATATTTGTCGTTTATCTCAGTACTGATCAGAAAACTTTTCAAGAAATAATACAGCACTAAAGAAACCAATCTTAAGAACACTATTTGTCACAGAAGTAGTAACATTATTAAAACTGTTTTAAGAGAAAAATTTTTATGGCAGATAAATGAAAAGATAAAAATGTGTTCCAAGACTCAAACATTGAAATTATCTTAACACAATAACGAAATTAAGCTCAGTAAAAGAACTGGGTATTTAGGTCAAAAGATGTAACAAATCTAACAATGCTCCAGTGGTTTCAATCTTGTTGGACGTATTCCAAAACTTTGAAAACGAAAACAAAGATTTGTGCGTTTGTATTTGATTATTCGCTCGAAATAATTTCTAAAGTAAAAGCTTAAGCAAAACAATTATTAACGCATTTACAAATAATCGATCTAAATGGTTAGAGAGGTTCAAGATAGATAGCATCTTTTCATTTTGAAGTATGTTATTTTATTAAATTTTATTTAAGTATTTCAAAGTGTCTTAATAAATATTCTAAAAAAGCTAAATACTAAAGGAAACGCATGAATTTTAAGTACATGTTAAGTCTTTTTCATCCAACAAAACCTACAGGGCATTTCAACAAGTCTGCTCTAACTCTGCACAGCCTCGTGGAATACATAAAAAAGCCCAAGTAACAATTACTTTACGACCCATAGTTTTCTAGAAAATCGCGATAGAAAAAGAATGCTAAAAAAGGGTGATGAAAAACATGAACTTAGCTATGTAGGTAGTATATTTGCAGTTTAAGATAAATAATCATTGCGCATGCATGTACGTGCTATGAAATGAAATAATTAAAGTTTTATTAGATATGAAGCCACGTTTTTCGAAGAAAAAAAAGTTGTCATAGAAGTTTAGTTCTCGGGTATTTTTAACGTACTTCACGCAAGGAATCTTTCTGTTTTAGGGGAGACTTGTTGAAACAACCTGTAACAGTATGTAACAATTTCAATAAATGTTCCGAAATATATTTTGAAAATTACTAAAGCATTGTAATATTTTTGTGTCACATCTCTGCGTTTTCTGGACGAATAAGGAAAATAATATTAGAATTATTATTTTTCTTACATAAGCTATTTCAAACAAATAATAAATCACATAAATTGGATTTCAAAATAACTAGGCTACATTGATACCGAAAATTTTACATTTGGAAAGTGATGAAGACAAGTATGATTATACCCCTTTTTAGTAGTGCGTAATTATCACATACCTAATTAAAAGACATATATATATATATAAGTATTTTCAAGTATGATGATAAAAATAACCTGCTAGCAAGAACTTTAGATTTCTTGATAAAAACGTTACCTATTTTATTTTTCATCACAAACTCCCCACAGTTTTTTCCTCCTTTCGTGAAAGAAAACTTCATTCCATCAAACTTAATCCAATAGGGATGGATTGAAGGGAATTTTCGTCACAGTTTGTCCTAACAAATGAAACGAAGACCCCCTTCCCAGTGACATTGTGATTGAGGCTGTTCTCTAATTAGAAGAGGCTCATCCAATTATCCCAAGTGTCGTTTATTTTGCTGGCAGAAATGAGTTGGTGATGGGATGGCCTTAATGTATGCCCTATTTCCTATATATTGTGTGTGGGTTTTATCTTTACTCATGGATATCGAGGCTAAAGAATACAAAATTTTAACACATTGAGGCTTTTTATTTAGTGTTTAATAGATGTAAAAATAATAATCTAGGTAAAAATGATTGAAATAGCACTATCAATATAAAGTAGTTGATTAATTTAGAAAAGAATAATTTTTAAGTAAGTTTGAATGAATGAAATGATGAAATTAATTTTGAGTGAATAAAAAAAATTCAGTTGTGAATTAGATGAATTTACAGCATTGATTCAAACATTTAAAAAATATTTTTCAAACTAATTACATCTCCATTCTGACGAAATGATTCAAAGTATTAATAAATTTTATTGTTACTTTAAATAAAGTTTCACCAACAAAATTTTGTGCAAAAAGCAATTTCTACAATAAATTTTCAGCATCAAGATATAACTTTTTCTACCATAAAATTAAGTTAAAGGAGTGGAATTAAAACTAACCACATTTAAATTAACATACCTCTTAACAAACAGAAACAGCTTGAAAATAATAGATTAAAAAATTTATATAAAAGGTTTCCTTTTATCAAACATATTTTTATTTCTAAAACTTTACGACCTTTTAAAGTACAGATTGAAAAGATTCTCTTTGAATAGATTGTAACTTGAATAATATTTCCCAAAGACTATCTTTACTTGCATTCAAAGATATACTCCCCAGTTTGCCTTACAATGGAACTTATAATCCTTAAAAAGAGCTATTTTTGCTCTTTGCAACCAAAAATAAAACTTCATTTAAACTTTTAAAAATTAAGCAATCAGTTTCACTCTAGATTCTAAAAACAACTATCTAATTTAAGGACTGGAGTAAACAGCAAATCTTTTATTTCTTTGGGAAAAAAAATTTAGATCTTTGCAAATTTAATCCAAAACGTAAGAAGCCATTGCGGGACATTTAAATGGATAAAACCTTTGCTACAGAAAAAAAAAATTAATTTCCAAAGGAATATCAGAAAACTTGTTTTTCCAAAGGGGGGGGCAGCATTAAGAGGAAAAATCTCCAATGAACAAGATTACAAGAAAGAACTGAAAATTAAGATGGTGTAAAAAAGATTTGACTTTCCCTGGAGTTGTAAAAATAATTAACAAGGCCCAAGATGTGAGACTTGGCCGAGACCTTTTTTTTCTCGCTTAACTGAAGTTCACTTTCTATCTTGTATATTTTTTAGCTTCTTTCCCTTCTGGGGTTGATGATGAAGTAAAATGTATTGTTCAATTCCCTTGATAAAGAGAAAGCCGTCTATAAATGGGGAAAATGCTCCAGTTTCTTAGAAAGAGGGATGAAAGCCATCATCATGGATTTAAACTGCTATTGGCGTTTTCATGTGAACATCTCCGGTGAAGTTTCTTTTCTCATCTTGTTCAGGGAATGGGTTATTTTTATTTGAATTTAATTTAAATGCAAATTGGAAGAGGCGAGGTTTTCTTGTTAAAAGTATGTTTAAAGTTTGTTTATTCAGATTTTAAATTGACTTAGCAGAGTACAAAAGATTACATGAAGTCTAATAGAATAACATAAATATTTTTAAACTTTTCAAAAGAATGAAGTACTACTATGAATTCAAAAGTTGAATATGTAGGTATATAACATACATGGTAAAGTTATGTTGCATCTCTTAAAGAAAATAAACTCAATGAATCGAGTCCTAACCCCCAGATAAATTAATTTAATTCAATAAAATTTAAAAGAATACAAATGAATAATTTTTGAACACACAAATTAGGTGCCTGAATTATAACCAAATAAATTTTATAATCTCTTGAAAAACACAGTTACTCATGTACAAATTATTATATTTTACTGTTTTTTTTTTAGTTTCGTGATAAATTTCGCATAAAATTTTATTCATATCAACTGCAACATAAATCAACATCAAATAAAAGTTTAAACAATGTAGAGCATTTTGATTAAAGTAATTATGTAGGTGCATAAAAAATATAAAAATGACAATAGATTATTGCAAAGAATTCTTTTGTAGATTTTATTAGAGGATGAGCGTAAATCAATGAAAAGTTTTACTAGAGATTTTAGATTTTGTTTTGTCACCCTTCTTACCTTAAAATAATCCAATAATCCGGAAGTAGTTTTTGGAAATATTTTCGCCTTTTTTTAGTTGCCTTTTATTTAAAAGAATTAATTTTTAAAGGTTTCATTTTGTATAAAAGAACATTTTTCTCCTTTTCTGTTTAAACTTATATTTAATCTTATTGACAGTGACAGGTAAACTTTTGTTTGTCACTGACTATCTTTTAAAAGATATCGCCAAAACAAAATGGATTTATTCCTATATTTACTTTATACGAGTAAATTTTAAGCTTATCGGTGAAACATTACTTATTGAATTTCTGAAGATCTTTAAACACCTTTTATTTCGGAAATATATCCGTTGTTATTCTTAGAAAATAAAACCTTTTTAGTAAGAATTTCCGAAATAAGTAAATATATTATTCTTAATTTACTACCTTTCCTCCGAATTTTCGAAAATGGATTTCTTGAAGCTCTGATAAAAACTTAAGAGATTGACTGAATATACTTCATATGTTCACTGTATATTTCTATAAAGAAGTTTAAAGTTACCTTAATGTATCCATCCTTAATGTCCCCCTGGTTTTAAATGTCAGTCAGGATTTTTACGTTCCAAAAAGGTTTGAAACACTTTAAGTTATTTCTTTTTAGGGATTAGCTACTACTAGTCTGCATTCTCATCCATTACTGTTATATTATTAGTAAAATAAGTATCCAAGCCTTGACATATTTTCACTTGGGTCTCAAGTACCTGATGAAACACACCTACGTCTCAGTTTCTGCACCCGAACACATTTCTATAATAATATTATTTGTTAAAAATAAATAAAAATTGTTAGGTAATGAGAAAGAAACTAGAGTAAAATTTTGTATGAGATTTCCTGGATTAATCTTTCGGGAAACTCTTAATGTTAACCATACAGAAATGCTTTTAAATTTTATAATAACATAGTATTTACCAAAATACTAAATTTTACTTTATACCTCGTCTTTTTTGTAACAGAATATATAAAGTCATTTTTTTTGGTTTCCTGTGGATATTTATCATAATTGCTCTTTTAGAATATGTAATAATATTATGGAGTCACTTAAAGGAAAAAAATTGTGTTAACCAAATGATTCGTCCAAAATCGTTAGTGAATATTTTTTCCGCAGCCGTACCTGATAAAACCAATACGTCACAACCTATACAAATTTCTAATCCAGAATCATTGATTGGAAATTAATTAAATTGAAATTTAAAAGTGGTTATCTAAAGAGAAGAAAACGACAGGGTTTGATAGGTTTGTTTAAAATACAGAAAATGAAGCTTTACTTCAACTACCAGACACCCTTAAATTTATCATCATCGACGATTTCATTCGATTCCGTGACTTCCAGAACCATTCCTCAACCTGTCTGCTCCTCAACACAAGAACGCCATTAGAGACGCTAAAACCATACACTGAAAAACCGGAATTCTCCCACCACACGACTTGACTGCATTTCTTCACGCCGCATCCGGAGCCGAATTTCACGGGCGAAAAGAAAGCGCGGCCATTCGGGCAGTTTACTAAAAATCGTTAAGGAAAGCATTTACAACTTTCAGCCATCGTATATCCCGATTTTCTTTCATGTAGCTGTCCGAGTTGACAGAGCTTTTTCCCCTTTGTTAGGGAAAATTCCCGCAGAGATGATACATTTTCAGTCTTGAGGGCGTTTTTATTTTTTAGTTGCGTTGTCATGGGCAGGTTCGGGTTATTTATGTTTTGTTTTTGATAACGAATGGCCTGGCTCGGTTGTAATGGTCCCAGATGCGTTGGTAAATGGAAAGTGATGACCTGTAAAGTATCACGGTTGGAGAAGCATGGCTAGGGAACGGTTTCCCCGGTTTTGAAAGAAATATCATTTTTGAGATTTTGCGATAAAAAGGCGTTTTCTTTTTTAGCACATAAACGTGAGAGTGAGAAATCTTTAGTGTTCTAAAATTTTGTGTGATATCAATCATAACTAAAGACGAAAGTGGTCTTTTTTGTGTTTTTAAAGGGGAAGTATAAAAGTTAAATCAAAACTATTGTAGTTACATGTTATCATAAATTATTTCATCGTTAAGGGGGTAGGTGCACAACTTTCGACCAAAAAACACATTTTTCAATTTTTGCATTTTCAACAAGTATTACATACTACGCTTCAAACGATACCAAAATTATTATTCTACGCGGAGTAGAAGTATTTTTAATAATTTTTAAAAAAAATAATTAAAAATGGATAATTAGCTGTAATTGTGGTGCCACACCCCCTCAAACCAAAATTAACGTTCAGTTATATGTTCAGCCTTGAAATTTAGCTTTTTTAAAAAAAATTGTGGTTTGAATATTATAGCTATGGCGTGATATGCACTTTAGTAATAAGTTAGTTTTTTACAAAATTTCATTTTTCTCAAAACTGTATTTTTTACCACATAAGGAACATTTTCTCAAAATCTATTTGTGCAAATTACTTATAACTTGGCATTATAATTAATGGCACTATGTTACATATTGTAATGGGGGGGGGTTTCTCAAAAAATTCATCCAAACTGAAGTTACTGTATGATACATCATGAAATTTCAGCCTTTTTGAGAAAAAATCCAAGTACATCCAGATAGTAATTTTTTTAAAAAATAACCAATCATCATAACCTTAAAATCTCTCATTAAAGTATGTAATATAGTTCAGGGAATACTCAGAAAAAAATTTGGGAACTTTGATTCAGTACATTTTTTAAAAATGTTCCTTAAAAATCCTCATTTTTAACATTGCGGAGATAGGTACTTTTTTTCGTGCACCTACCCCCTTAACTTAGAGTGAAAAGTACTTTTGAAACTTTTGATTTGACTTTATGTATTTTGGCATTCAAATCGGTTACTCCGTGTTTCTTAAATATATTAATTTTTTTCAAACCCGGTCAATTTCTCTTATTACAAATACATAGCTTAGTATGCATTTTAAAATACATCACAGAAATACAGTACAAAAATTACATAATAAAATTAATATAATTCATATTGATTACTTACTGCATTGTCTTCAATTGAAATTAATATTCATGAAGAAGGTACTCTTAATAGTTCTTTCAAAAATATCACGAAGAAGTTGATCTTAAGAGAGAAGATCTTATTTGAGAAGCCATTCTTAATTTACGAGTACTTTGAGTACAGCAATTTAGTTTTAAAATGTCATTCCTAAACATCATCAAAACACATTAGAAAAAAAATTAGCAACAAATACTAAGTCTTTGAATTCTATAATTGAATCTACGAAAAAAGTAAAATTATCCATAAAAACTTCTATCCCTAAATCTGCATTACTACAAAAACATAGCCCAGAAGAGTAAAAACTTACTTAAACAGAATCAATGCATGTACTTTGTGTTTCAGAATTTGTATCTTACTTGGTTTCGAAATATCGATCTATTTAAACCCCATGTAAAGAATTCCATCGATTTAAAATAAATTGGGTTTTTAGTTGCTTCCGGTAACAGAGAAAAAATAAATTGCTTTTCATTTCCGTAGAGACTTTGAATAAAAGAAAGGATTATTCATCCTGAAATGAGCTGAACCTTATTCTTTTCCAGCAAATAACATTTTATTATTTTATTTAAATGAGCCATTTTAGAAATGTAATATGAAATGATAAAAGCAATTTTACTAAATTTGCAGGCATATGTTTATTTCCATGGTAAAACTATTCCAAATTATACCTAACACAAATGCTATATTATTAAATTTTCTCTCTAACTCCAGGTTGTAAGAAAATATAAGTCAAATTTTATTTAAACGAATTTTTCGGAGAGAAATTTGCTATTTACTTTCAGAATAGTTAAAATTGTGTTTTATTAAGTTTTTTTATGTTCTTACTGTAAGTGTATGAAGGTAGCATTTCTTTCTTTTGATGTTGAAGTATATTCACTCCACTAAACGTTCTTGTAGGCTTATGAAATATATAGTACTTAATTAAATATTTTTCTCTAAACTAAACTTAAATATTTGCATTTTTATAATGAGAACAGATAGCATGCAAAAAATGTTCATACAAACAGCAAAACAAACGTAAATGTTTCATACGAATGAATATACTATAGAACGAATAATAACTTAAAAAAGAAACATTTTTTGAAGACTTATTCTTATATAGGAACTAACTACCAATTTATCATAAACATTATACAATAGGAAGACATTTCTAACTTAAAAAAAATTAATACAGACATTTCAATCAACAAAATCTTGACTGTCAAAATATCCAATGCTAACTTTTTAACTTCAAAATAATAATTACTATCTATTTAAAATACGTCGATGCCTTCTTTTCAAAAAATAATTATTCTTTAGGGGTTCTATACGATATAAATTAATAAATATGTAAGAATCAAAGTATTTTGAAATTTCAACTAATTATCACATAAAATTTACCATTGAACAAGAAGGAAACTGCGTGTTTCTTAAAGAAAGTGGAATGTTATCAGCTATTCAACTCATTAACAACACATGCCCATTTGAATGTTCAAGCACTTAACAAGAAACATAGTTTCACACCCACATAAACTCGTAAAGGCACCTTCATGTCCTCAAATACTCGTCACAAACATCCATTCAGGGGGGAAGTAGTAGCTCCAAGTTTACACACGGAATGCGAAACAACTATGCTCGAGTGAAGATATCTAAATTGACAAAACTGCGCTCGAAACACCTCTAAAAAGAACTTACAGCGTCCGTAACGGCGGAAATCATCTCGGACACGAATCAAATTCGGGTAAATGATTAGGGCGGGAAATTAATGGCGTTTCTCCCATTCCCAACTTAAAAGCGCGTGCTCGGGTAATAGAGGCACACTTGTCAAGGCGAAGCGGGGTAATATCAGGAGGGTAGCGCTCCCGATCTTCACGGTACATTAAATCTCCATTACCGGCGCAGTTCTTTGCAAATGAGAAGAAAGAAATGTATGATCTGTTTTATTAAGATAAGAACGGAGCTCTCTTTTGAGATTATTTTCTGAGAATGCTCGGGTAAATGCGACTTTGCTTGTGCTTTGTTGTGCCTTCGTATTCAACTGTTGGGGCAGAATGGAGCTTATTAAGAGAAGGCCTCCCCCATTATCGTGCTTTGTATTAAGTGGAATCGTGTGTTACGGTTTATTATGGGAAAATTTTAATTTTTCTCCGAAGTGTTTCGACGAATGTAGTTTTAACGATGTAATTAATTAGTTTCGTTTGTGTTTGAGTTCTTTGGTTCTTTTAATTAAGAGTCATAATTGCTTTCGGAATCGTGGGAAGTAGCAAAATGGGAATTATAATGTATGCATGCGTCACGCATATCCATTTATATTTTCTCATACTTACAATGGAGTGAAGGATACTATTCTAAATTTTTCTATGATAAAAGCTTTGTTATTAATTGTACAAAAGTAATAAATGAACAATATTAGGATTAGATTTTATCAATGAGACTTTTCAATTTATGGTGGGGAAAGTTGATTTTTCATAATGTTTTGAAGCTTCAGTGCTTTACTTGAGCTAATGTTCAGCTCTGATTATTTTCTGTTTTTGAAAGATGCATAAGAATTTATTTATATACACTGCACAAAGTAGTTCTGCTGAACAGTAATATATTAATTTTATGTAATTAGTGAATAAATATTTTAAGTATAAAAATATATGTTCTCCATACTATAGGTCTACCATTCAAAAATTTCGTTCAAATCAGTTACAAACCTTTCTCTATTATAGTTATTTTCTAATGCAGTTTTCAGTAAAATGATTTTGTTCATTTCTTTACAATCCAAGACTGTGCATATAGAATTAGTTATAACTCTAAACTAATTAATCTTTCTCAAGACACATGCGTAATTTATGTCCCAAAAAACAATTACGCTGACGTACACAGTGTTACATAATTCTCTTTAGCTTTAACAGCTTAACAATTGAACAAAACGCTTATACTTGTAAACTTATTGCCACTTTCAAGCTGTAATAAATAGTGAACATACGACAAACTTATCAGAAAAACACATTCTTATCTGCATACACCCATTATTTACCAGAAAGAGAAACGAGAATCCAGACGGCTGAGACTTTGCGACAGTTTGGTGATGGAGAATACCTGCCGCAAGAGTTTCGATAAAAGACACGCACGAAATCTGATATAAGCGTTCGCATTCTTGTCCCCTGGGACAACTAACTTCCTCGGAAAAAACGGTTCGAAGGGATTGTTGTCGCTTTTTTCCGTGTCTTATCTCCGACGGCGGCGGAGATAAAACAACGATGGGAAGTGAGAGGCATTAGCTAGAGAGGTATGAGTTATTGCTGAAAGCTTTGGAGCTACGAGGTCCTTCAGGAGCTTGATGTTATTAATCTTGGAAGATTAACTTGGGGAAAGGGGATTTGTATTTGCTTTATGTGAATATGTTATAGAATTGAAGGAATATGTTCATATGAGTTGCTTCTATTAAATAAATCAATAAGGAAATAAATAGATCTTCAAATAAATTTATCGCACACATATTTTATTGAAAGATAAATCTAATCGACAAAAATAAAGATTTCTTACGTTCAATATTATTAATTTTTGTTCTGAAGGCAATCTTATAATGCCTTAGTTTCGGGTTCAGCACACCAAATATTATAAAAATCAGTGGAAATATCCAAAACAGCTTTTATACAGTTTTTTTTTCAGACCTGTGTTATCGGTCATTGAACTATGTAAAAAGTTTTTCTAGTTTAAAAAAAATAGGTTAAAGCTTTACAATCTCTCTATTCTAAAAAAAAGTTTTTGGTGAACGGTTTCCAGAGAAAAACTTTTTAGTTACTGATCCGAATGACACATATCTGGTATCAAAATGCCCGGATTCTTTCGAGGATGTGCATAAAGCTGTTGGATTTTGTAAAAAAATTCTCAATTTTAAAATATTTCCATTTTTTTAGATGACGGATAAGGTCGTAGTTACAAAGCAAGTACTGTCAAACAACTTATTATGCAACCAATCACAACAACCAATTGACGCCATATTTTATGAGGAAACAAATTTTTTCACGTTTTAAAAACGAACTTCGTAAATTAAATATCATTCAAAGACTGATAAAAGTATTCTAAAAACTTACAGATATCTATTTCCTACTAAAACTTCACACATTTTGTCAGAAATTCATAATTTTTAGTCTGATAATCGAAATTAATTGTAAACATTGAGTGTCAAATAGGTTTTGCCTCTTATTATTTTCAATGGCTTTCAATGGTATTGTTTAATAAGTCTGGGTTGAAAAAAATATGAATGATAAAACACTAGGTATAACGAGTTACTAGGCGGTACAATATTGAATTTAAAAGATTCATTGGCGTTTTTTTTTCAGAATGTTGATTAATAACAGTTATTAATAGACGTGATGGATATTTTTAAGGAAAACATTTTTATTAAATTATTGATTTGTTAGAGTTGTAAATATTAAAACTTTCAGGAGAGTGTTATTCATGGAGATGACCTGTGACGTATGTTTCCAAAGTTGGTTGACGTTTCTTCTGCTAATTTTCATAATTATAATATTTTACAAAGTGAGTTAAGTTTAGTGAGCTGTGTATGTGAGGATTGCGAAGCAATCCAAAAGGTCCTGCGTGGGCAGTTTACGGGGGTTGGTGAGCGATAGCGAACAGGGGGCGGTAGCTCCCTAGTTTTTAAAAACAATAGTAATATCCATAAAAAAGATGTTAACATGAAAACCACAAGGATAATTTGAAAGCGGTTATTTAATTGAGTGATATCATGGAACATATCCCTCCTTAAGGTAAACAATAATTGAAGTTAAATTGGCTCTATTCTTCTACTCTTTTAAATTTCCTCTTTTTTAAGAGGAATTTAATAAAAAATCTTAATTTAACATTCAACATTACGTAAATCTAGTTCTAACTTTTAATATAAGCATCAAAGAGTTTAAGAAATGTTAATTTGGATGTTATTCACACAATCATTAGCTAAGTCTCATATTTTGTATAATTTGATACATTACTTTTACAAAGAATAATTGTATTTTTATTGGTTTCATGGTATTCAATCATTCATACTCTTTCAGAATATGTAATAATATTTAAAAGTCTTCATGATAAAATAATATCTTCCCAATCCAAATGGTTTGTCCACAATCGTTACTGAATATTTTTCTGCAACTGTACCTGATAAAATCTACGTTACAACCTATACAAATTTCTATTCTAGAATCATAGATTGAAAATGAATAAAACTAAAGAAGAACTGTATATTTCCACTGTCAGTGTCAGGCCAGAACGGGCCTAGAGTGCGACATATCAGGAGTTGGAGCTATCGGCCGGTCTCATCCCTTTAAAGAAAAACGATTGCAGATGCAAATTTTATGTTATTTTGGATGCTATAAATATAATAGCGGTGTTGACAACGAGTATTCCCCTTCGGATGTCGAGTATTATAATGATTTATTGATTTTAATCTTTTAATGTTTATGAAAACAAATATATTGATTTGCAAATGCCTGTGTGATCTTGTCTGGAGACAGCGAACCCTTACAAACAGTATCCAAATACATATTACCTATTATTTATTTCTTAAAGTTATATGACTTCTTTTTTTCATAAAAAATTAGAGGGTATCATATTGGATACGGCATGCAATTTTTGTTATCATATCCATACATTCATATCAAGTATCTCAATAAGAG
This sequence comes from Tetragnatha montana, assembly GCA_963680715.1. Lineage (NCBI taxonomy): Eukaryota > Metazoa > Arthropoda > Arachnida > Araneae > Tetragnathidae > Tetragnatha > Tetragnatha montana. Next base: position 45,489,838 of record OY796675.1, read on the forward strand.
AAAGTAAAACCTACACATATCCACACATCTAGCTTTAAAGTGCCCATTGCTTCATGTTTCAACTCTTTGAAGGTAGAAATCATATCCAGTTGTTAGGGGCAACTATTTCCGCCGTATTTCTTTTCCAATCCTTTCTTCAAAACCCCCACGTCGAACAAAAGCGAAAAGGACGCCAGAAAAACAAAAACATCCCTATTTTTGAGATATACCGGGGAACAATTTCGTCCCCGAAGCTTTTGTTTGGTTATTTCTGCAGTTTCACTCTTCTTTGCTCGGGAAGGGCACTTCGTTTTCTGCTTCACTTTCCGTAGAAGAGATGATTAAAGATGGCGGACGAAGTAGACTCTTCTCAGCGCTGCGTTTCCCGCGTTTTTTCCCCTCTACTTCCCTCTAGATTTCATCAGAGTTGGTTGGTGTTTTCTCTCTAGATTAGTTGAGCTTAACATGTGTTCGCAGTTATTGAAATGAGCGCTTTATTTTGGCATTTTTTATAAGAATTTCGCTTCTCTTAGCCGGTTGGTTTTCATTATTTTTCATTCTTGTATCATTCTTTGTCAAAAGGGGAATAACAAAGGCGGAATAATGGAAGTGAGGCTATTCAAGCGGTAACTTTGCGCTCCAATTACTAATTACTCTGATAGGAGAAAAAGCTAGAGGGATTTTAGCAGGGTAGAGTTAATTTCAATGGATTTGATAAGATGCTATAATTATGAGATGAAAATAAGAGTCCTTTGTATTGAGTACATTTATAGACACAAAAGTAAGGAAACTAAGTTATGTACCTTCCTCTGATTTACTTTAAATAAATTGACGTAATTTTATTCCAATCAAATTTTTTACATTTAAATGCAAAGAGGTCTTAAAAATTTTAATTTTTTAGCACATAGAGAGAAAAAGTACCTAAAATTAATTCTGATTTTTTCTGATTGAATAATTCTGAGATAAGGCTAAAAACATCAAGTAGCTTAATGCTTTTGTTTTGACGTACCACTTTTTAAAAAGCCCCTAATTCCAGTATCACATTAAACATTTAACGATTTCGTATTTAATTAATTTGATTTGTAAACTTTTATCCATTTCCTGATGTGTACCAACTGACCATGTACCGAATACTAATTTTATTGGTTAATTTTCACTCAGTCCCACGTACTCAACTAATATACAAGTCGAAACTTATCCATTTAATTAGAATTATTAACTTCTTACGCTAAATACTATTCGTTCCCTCCCACGTTAAAATTAAGAGGATTCAAAAAACACCTTACACCACTATAACCAATGAGAGACTCCAAACGAACTCCTTTTCCCAGCAATGTACTTCACCCCACCCAAAGAACCCTCATCATGTGAGGAAGCACCTAATAACACCCATCTGGACCCTCCTGAAACTATTATTTCCATCGCGACTCTAAAGAGCGGCTTAGAGAAAAGATCTGCTCCATTTAAGCAACACAATTTAGAATTTCTCTTTAAAAACTTCCATATCCAGGGGCTGTATAAAAATGGTTCATTTAACAATTTGGAGGGACTGGCATGAAGAAAGGTCTTGTCATCGAGGCACCTAGTGATTTTTATTCCCGACGCCTCATTGGGCCGCTCTTAAGATTTCCACCCCATTCGGTTGGGGAGTTATTCGACCCCATCACGTATCGTTATTTCCGAGGCATTTTTTCGGGAAGGGTTTAAACAGTGACAGCTTCTAAGCCTCTGATCGGGGAGTGTCCGTTTGTGTTGCCGTCACGTACGCGTTTGAAGAGGGGTTTGCTTTTTTGGGCACAGAAGCTTTTATGGAGGGGTTTGGATACATTCATAGGATCTTCACTTCTTTGTATTTAGTTGTGATGCTTTTTTATTTTTCTATCATGATGTTGTTGTAGTAAGGAAAATTCAAATAGATGCAATATCTTCTGAATAAATTTTGAATAATTGGTAATTGAAACATCAATGAAATACATAGATTATCATCAAGAAATTAAAAATAACAATTTTTGCAACTGATGCAGAGATTTTTTTTTTTTTCATTTTATGGTATTTTAGTAAAACATATTTTTCCACCACACAGGATTGAAAAACCACATCAAGGATTGAATATATTCAGTGCTTCAGCTATTCACATATAGTATTTAGTGTACGCTTATTTTCAAATGAAACAAAAAAGTTAAAACTAAATACTTCACAAAATATACTCTCGTTTATATTAAGAAATACTATCTAAAGGGTCGTATGGGAGAAATCACGACATCCTGAATGGATTTCACACTCAATACAAGTTGGTATCCTCCCCGGATCTTTCTAATTGAGTATCGTCATCCTGTCGGTCGGTTAAGAGGGTATGAGAGGGATTTCTCTTCGGGAATTTCATTGTTATCTAAGAAATACTCTTCATCTTTCTATAAATCAATGTACAAATTTTAAAACTGACTTCATTTTTACTAATTTTTAAATGTATTTGTTTAGTTTATTTAATTACACGTAAATATACAAATAAAGATAATACTTAAAATTACTTATTTAGAATCATAATACTTTAGAAGTGGATGGAACGTAACTGAGAAATAACACTTTTACATTATTTATAAATAATAAACATTTTTTAATTTCTAATGTCACTAACAAAATGTGTTTCTTGGAAGTAAGAATGTTTCTCATTGCTTTTATGGTAAATCACGAAGGCTCGTTAATGTTTACAATAAACAAGCGTTAAAAAAATAAATTCTTTATTACCATATAACAATAACAATACTTTGAGTCAACTCATATCTTTCGAATACCAAAAATATATATCACCCGTTCACAAAATAAATCGGGTAGCGCGAGCTGCATTTTTTATCATTGTTTCGGCTCTCTCCGATTAGCTCCGTCATGACTGTGTTGCCACAGTAGCCCCCTCCAAGTCACCGAATCAGGCCTGGGCCTGAAAGGGGACGACAAACCTGACCCGACGGCCAGAACGAGTTGTGGTTTCCTTACGCAGGGCTGACTGTAGAGGAGCACTGGAACTTGGAATAGTTTCAGAAACGGGGGAAGGTGAAAAACTGGAACTGGAATCTTCGGAATCATTGAAAAGGAAGGCTGGTTTCAGCCGGTCTAAAGAAACACAAACATTTTTGTTATTAATCAGAATAGTATAGAATTTTGCAGCTCTCTTGATCACAGGGTAGGGACCGTTGAACGGCTGCTGGAGTGGTCGCCGCACGGCATCAACGCGTACAAATACATGCGTTGTGTGAGCCAAATCCTTGCTCACGAACACGGAAGATTTGGCGGCGTGATTAGCAGCTGGTACCGGCCTCAACTCCCGCATCTTACGCCACAGCTCTCCTAGAAGATCCTTTCGCGATAGCTGTGCAGTAGCGCCTGAAGATGCCTGTAGAAATTCTCCGGGCAGCCTAATTGAGCAGCCGTAAACAAGATCCGCTGTGGTGGCTCCGATGTCTTGCTTCAAACTTGACCTGATGCCCAAAAGTACCGTAGGCAACACTTCCACCCACCGCTCCGTGGCATGGCACATAATGGAACTCTTCAAATGACGATGGAAGCGTTCCACTGCTCCGTTGCACTTAGGGTTATAAGCTGTGGTTCGTGTCTTGGTGATGCCCAGGAATTTTGCTAAGGACGTGAAGAGATCTGACTCGAACTGACGACCTTGGTCAGTGAGGATTGTCTCCGGCACGCCGAACCTCGCGACCCAACCAGAGTAGAAAGTATCAGCAACCGTATTCGCCGTCTGGTCCGTCATAGGGAAGACTTCCGGCCATCTTGTGAAACGGTCCACGCAGGTCAGGGCGTAGACGAATCCTTTGGACGGTGGTAGAGGCCCAACAATGTCCAGATGGACGTGTGCGAACCGTGCTGATGGAAGACCAAAAGAACCGGTCGGCGTGACAGTGTGGCGCTGTATCTTTGATTTCTGGCAGTCGATGCAGTTCTTGCACCAAAGCTTCACATCTTTGGACATTGATGGCCAGACGAACCTTTTTCTGATGAGGTCTAGAGTTGCTCGAGCCCCTGGGTGGGACAGTCCGTGCAAAAACTGAAAAATACTCTTTTGAAAATTATTAGGTACATACGGACGAAGATGACCAGTTGAAATATCGCAATAAACTTTAGAAGAACCTAAATTTACCAGCCTCAACTCTAGGCCGGAATCTGTATCCAAGAGAGATCGCAATGCCCCATCCCTGCTCTGTGCCGCTGCAAGAAGGTCATAATCTACACCTCCTGAATTTGACAAATCGAGCTCGCAAATGCGCGAAAAACTGTCTGCAACTGTGTTTTGAACACCTGGAACGAACTTGATGGATGTGGTAAACTGGCTGATAAACTCTAGGTGCCGAATTTGTCTCGGTGATTGCTTATCGCCTTTCTGTTGGAATGCGAACGTAAGTGGTTTATGATCAGTATAGACCACGCATTCGCGACCTTCTATCATGTGACGGAAGTATTTGACGGCAGAATATATAGCGAGCAGCTCTCGATCATAACAGCTGTAACGCATCTCTGCATTAATGAGCTTCCGAGAGAAGAAACCTAACGGCTGTACCTGCCCGTTTACCACCTGTTGTAAGACTCCGCCTACCGCAAAATCGGATGCATCGACTACTAAGTTTAAAGGAGCTCCAGGTACCGGATGTGCTAAAAGTGCTGCTTTGGAAATTGCATCCCTGCAAGCCTGAAATGCTGATCTAGCCTCCTCAGTCCAGTCAATGACAGACTTATCTTTTTTCTTGCGCTTTCCTTCGCCCTTTGCAAGTGAATGCAAAGAAGCCTGCATTTTTGCTGCGCCTTTAATAAAACGGTGGTAAAAATTAGTCATAGCAAGAAATCTACGCAATTCCTCGATCGTTTTTGGTAGGGGAAATTCAAGTAGAGCTTTTACCTTTTCAGGCAGGGGCTCTATTCCATCCTTAGAAACCAGGAAACCTAAAAAGTTAATTTTTTCTTTTCCGAAAACGCACTTATCGAGGTTGACCACGAGACCGTATTCAACCAGACGCTGAAAAACTCTCTCCAAATCGGCTTTATGCTGTTCCTCGCTGTCAGAGGCAACTATGATGTCATCAATATAGGAAACGCAGCATTCCAGATTACGAAGAACTTCATCTATGAACCTCTGGAAAGTTTGAGCTGCGTTCCGTAGCCCAAAGGTCATGCATGTATATTCATATAAACCTATAGGTGTTATGACAGCGGTCTTCGGTATGTCTTGCGGTTCGACCGGGATCTGATGATAGGCTTTTACTAGGTCGATTTTTGAAAAAATGCTCCTACCACTGAGTGTATGGGTGAAATCTTGAATATGAGGCACGGGATACCGGTCAGGAATAGTAACATGGTTAATTCTTCTAAAATCCCCACAGATGCGATACCCCGCTGGTTTTTTTGGTACAAGGTGGATAGCACTGGCCCACTGGCTTTTCGAAGGTCGTATTATACCTTGCCGAAGCAGTTCTCCAAATTCCTTCTTTACTGCCAGCAGCTTCTCAGGCGACAGGCGTCGAGCAGGAGAATAAACTGGAGGCCCTCTAGTCTCAATCCAATGAGTGACCGAATGGGGCTTAGGATTCTGATTTAAGACAGGGTTGGTAAGTTGTGGGTACTTGGAAATTATTTCAGCGAAAGGGGTGTGACTGGAAACCATGGTCAAACCAAAGGTTGGTCCGGGAGAAACTAAACCCTTTGCGACAAGATTTGTGCTCTTGTCAAGCAAACAGTTATTTTTTACGTCAACAAGTAACCCGAAATGCCTTAAAAAGTCTGCCCCAATTATTGGATGGGAAACCTCTGCGACCAGAAAACTCCAAGGAAATTTTTTCTCCACATTAAACTTTAGTTCAAAGGTTTTAGATCCAAAAGTTCGTATTCTCGACCCATTTGCGGCATATAAGGTTAGCTCAGCTGGACTACTTTCGGGAGAAAGCCTTTGAGGAAAACAGCTGACCGCGGCTCCGCTGTCGACAAGAAATCGAAAACCAGAAATTTTGTCGTATACAAAAAGTCGGCTGTTTTGCTGGCCGTCATTTGCCGCCGAGAAAACAAATGAGCCGCCTAGTTTTCCACAAACTGGCATGGTTTGATACACTTAAAGGCCCTCTCTCCGAATCTTTGGTGGTAAAAACAAAGCTTACCCTGCTGCAGCCGTTCCGGGGAATTGCTTTGGCTTGATGACCGAGATCTCCGTGAGAAGTTCCTGCTTCTGGAATACTTTCGGCGTCGCTCGAATCCGCTCGCAGCCGACAATCGCTTGACTTCGGAGCTTAAAGCTGAGATCTCATCCTTTAGTGATTGCATAGATAAATCCGTCGAAACTAAGCCGGAAACCTGAGGAACTGCTACCACTTCACAAATTTTATCGGCCATTTCTGCTAGACTGTCCAGTGGATCCTTGTCGTTCCTAACGGACAGAATCTGTTGGGCGTTGACTGGTAAGCGCTGCACCCAGAGTGCCCGCAGGATGTCATCATCTAGCCTACCAGAGGACAAACCTTTCATTTCTTGCAGCAGCATGGATGGTCGTTTGTCTCCTAACTGCAAATCCTGGAGTAAAAGTTTAAGGCGTGCGGTTTGTGATTGAGCAAACTGCTTTATGATTGCGCTTTTGATTACAGAGTAAGGATCATCCGCCGGAGGTTTTCGGACTAGATCGGAGATAGTGGAGAGAACATTCTTGTCTACTGCAGAGACCACGCAGTGAAATTTTGTGACTTTGTCCGTTATCCCAGCGAGAAAGAATTGGCTTTCAAGCTGTAAAAACCGTCCGTAAATCACGTCCGGGTCACCAATATGGTAAATCACGAAGGCTCGTTAATGTTTACAATAAACAAGCGTTAAAAAAATAAATTCTTTATTACCATATAACAATAACAATACTTTGAGTCAACTCATATCTTTCGAATACCAAAAATATATATCACCCGTTCACAAAATAAATCGGGTAGCGCGAGCTGCATTTTTTATCATTGTTTCGGCTCTCTCCGATTAGCTCCGTCATGACTGTGTTGCCACACTTTCTTTTAATACTTTACCCCAAATTTTGCAATGTGCTAGCAAATACTCAATGATAACACAGGCCTGCGATGAAAAAAATACAAGGGAAGTAAGAGCTGAACTAAATGTATTTTTTGATGCTGATTGCAGAAGAAATAATTAAAATTCCATCACTTCAAGTTTTTTTTTGAAAAATTCCATTTTCGATTTTTATGAAAATTCAACATAAAAAATTTATTTTCACGCTGAATGTCTTCCCTGCTGGCCTGCCCATCATTCTACCATGATGAAATATATAAAATACCACTCTCTGACACCTCTCCGTCCTCATCCCTTTATCCCCTTTGAAATCTCTCTACAAATTGAGTCGTGTGAAGTCATGTAAAGTGTCGCGCGGTCGCTGGTTCAGTGACAAATCGAAACTCTATCACAAAACAATTTTAACAATTGTTTTTCTCTGTGCGTTTCGTGAAATATGGCTTCTAGTTTGAGGCGTTGTTAAAATTTTCCTGATGACTTTTGTTACATATGTAACGAAATAGCGTAATTAAAAATTGCATGAGTATAGCATTATAGACTAAGTAAGATAACTTTATCATGCGTATTTCGATATGGAACTTAAAGAGCAGGAAAAACCATGGGCTTCTCACAAAGTTTGTGTACAGGGAATCAATTATCCATGCTTTTGACTCCAATGAAAGAAGACTGCTTTACGATTTGGAACTCCTATAGCATGTAGGGAGGCAAAAACCACTGTAATGATTGTTGCTTCTGTTCCTTCCATATACGTGGGCATTACAACAAAAATCAAAAGTTGATATCTCATCCTGATAACATTCCATCAGCCATACGTCCAGTTTCTTATAAACCTGATATTACAGTGACTTTTTCTTCAACTGAATTACCAATCATCTCTTCCGGTCTTCTCTTGGATACTCAGTGCATTTAAAAGAACGCTATGAAAACCTCGCTCTCGTTCTCAATAAAATAAAGTATGCCGAACACTGTTGGACCATTTGCTGTCATTTGAAAATTACCTCCATGCTTTTTGGTCAACAAGAATTGTCACTTAACAATGGGTCAAAAAAGAATGATTAGAAAGACCAAATAATTGTCCAGGCAGGCACGAGGAATGTAATTCGATACAGCTTAGTTAAGCAAAAGAAGCATTTCTACATCCTCTGCATACAAAATTAGTTGTATTAAAGATAGTACATGCAACATTTTTCTCGATAATTCATTTTGAAATATGATTTTAGCAAAAATATTGACATCGATTTTACAAAAAATCCTGACGTGATCAGAAAAATGGTGATCATTTTCGAAATCAGCATACCATATAACATAAAAATCACCCAAAACTTCTTTTGTGTTTTTCGAAAAGTTAAATTTCGCTTGCTCGTGTAATTAATGAAGGGATGATGTATGTTGTATACCAGAGAAACGTATTGCTCTATCTTGGGTACTCATGCATTAATATTTCATTAAACTCTCCTGACCAAGACTCGTGTCATTAACTATTCAGTGCACTTGCATCGCCAATGATCCTTATTAGCAATTATCATCCATCAAAACCCTCTTCATTCGTCATTAGAACATTGTGGTTTCGATTTCCTTGCATTAGACGAGGTAAGTTATCTTGACACGAATGTATCAATGCTATCAATGTATGTCATATAGCAGCAATAGAAAGTATCGAAAGTTTCAAGAAAAGCTACTAAAAAAGTGGAGTGAAGCTCAACAATTTTACATAATCTATTAATTATGTATTTATTATTTTACTTTCTATTAATTATTTTATAGTCTTTTAAAATTATAAATCAAGTATTTCTTTTAATGTTATTTCAATTTATATAAATTATTTCATGTCTGATATATAATATCTTAGAAGTTATTGAAAAATAAGCTAAAGTTTATGCAATCATAGGAGATAAAAAAGAAATGTATAAAAAAATCTACTGGGTATTAGGATGTATGTATGTATACATATCTTTACGATTAGATTTAAAAACACGGTTTATGAATCAATAAAAATCAGGTATAATTCTTATTTATGGTTTGTAAACTCCTACTCCAATAAAAAATAAAACAAACAAAAAAATATTTTTTTTTAGACTTTGCATTTTTTCCTTTCTAAAGATAAAGAATACATGAAATCAAATATTCAATATTAACAAACCTTGCATTTGCTTAAATATTTAATATTCAATCTTTTCTTGTATGTAACATAATTTACTTAATTAGATAAAGAAAAGCCAACTCCCAATCCCTCCTTGTGCAAATTAGATTATAATTTTCCCGACAATGACGTTTATCTCAGGAGCTTCTTTTTCAAATATTTAAGAATGAAAATTCAGTGATGCGTAATTTAATGAAAGATTCCCATTATTTGTAAGATGTGATTTTTCTGAAACACGATTTCCACTTGCCCATTGTTTTCAAACTGAAGGTTGATAATAATTCGACGTGATGTTAAAAGAATGGAGCGAAATTCCCTGTCTTTTCTCAAATCAGGAAGGGAAGTATTTTTATTGAACAAAATTAAATTTACGAAAATATATTTGTGGCACAATGAAACTGGGATAGATGGGTATTCTTTATGTAAAAAGGCAATAAGAAATATAATAGCATAAATATTATGTAGTAATAGACTGTGCTTTTATAACAAACAAATAACGTAGAAATTTTTAAATTATCTACCAATATTTCTGGTACAAAAATATATCCAAAGAATATTATTTACTTAAATAAAATTTATTGCACAAAACTACTTATTTTACTGATTATTTTAATCTAATAATTATATAATAAGAATAGAATTCAAAAGGAAACCGAATAAACAACTGCTACTGACATCAAAAGCTAAGGGAACTATGCTTGTCTCAATCTGCTACTCTTGCACTCCACAAAATAACTGACCTGTACCTCACTGTAAATATTTTGAATTTTTTTCTTGATTTTTTGAAAAATAAGGAAAAAAAAAGGGGGAGGTTTCCCAAATAGGTAATTGCTGTGCCGATGCATTTTTTTCTGTATTTGAGGTATGATGTTTGTGGGGTAAAATTAGATTTAAAAACTGCATGCCTAGTGTTAAAAACATAAGAGATTCATCAAAGCATTTCATTTTAAAATTCTATCATCTGTTTCCAAAAGCTTTTGAACTAGAAGTTACTTCTTCGTTTAGTACAAAATTTTGCAACCGGTAGAACAGTGATACTAATCATTTGAACATAATTTTTGTCAAAGTGATGTTTTAGTAGTTTTTGTGAATTCCTCAAAAGTTTGCATAGTATTCATTTTTAACTAAAAATAAATTAATATCAACTATCTCAATTAAGAAAATAAGGATTTTTATACAATTTTTTGAACACTTTATTTAAGTTTTTATTTATTTTGCACGTTTTAATAGGTAATATTTATCAACTTCCCCTTGCAGCTTCTCAAACGTCAAACTTCAATCCATAATGTTGTTTCAGGGCACTTATTATTCACTTAAGCCACCGTCAATCAGATGTATCTTACTGTGATTCAACACACGTGACCAAGAACATTAATTTACCTCAACCCGATTTGTCACTGCAACCGCTGGGCATGCGCGCACATCGTCACGCGAGTGAATTCATTTCATTTCAGACACAGAATTTAATTTCAGAGGAACATTCATCTCCTCGCTTTATTATAAAGGAGCTCGGCGGTTATCTGGTAGTGAAATGAAAGGATCAATTCCCAGCGCTTCTCTCTTTTTTATCGTTTTATTTATTCCGAGTGTGCGAAGATACCCAGATTTTATCGAAGGATTTCTGCGAAAGAAGCATGGAGATTAATAGAAGCGAGGAGGCGAGTTCATTAATTCGGAGGGAGAGGGTATATTTAGCTTTTGTAAATGATAGATCAAATGTAATCCTCGTCGTTGCGATGTGTTCTGTCCTGTTTTATTAATCGTTCTCAGTGTGGGTTGCCAGATGGTTTTAATTTACTCGATTGTTCCACCAGGGAAGTGGGTGTACTATGATTTGACACTGATGTTTGAATGATGTATGTTTGTGTGTTTTCGATGTAATATATACGGAAGTTTGAATTGGAATTTGATTCGCGTGCGGATACTGAGTGAGATATTAAAGGTATCTCGAATTAGCATTTTTACTGTTAGATAAGTATCCGTTTTAGTAGTGAGAGCGGCTTGATAATTTAAAGTTGATTTATTTTAATACCGTTCAATATAATTCATCTTTATTGTGAAGCAAAGGCGGAGAAACTTTCATCAATTATACATTTATATACCAAATGCAGAATTAACGGAGAGAGCAAAGGACTGAAGAGAAAAAGAAATAAGAGTTCAAAATAAAGGAAGTTCCTAACGGGAGGGTAGTTGACCCTATGGTACCTAAATGACGCCTTCGAATGAATACAATGAAGATAATAATTATCATTTATTTTAACACACAGTTTGGAAACCCTTTTTCCCGAGCAATATTAGCTAGTAGGTAAATAAAATTGGCAATCTAATTATAATGATTTAAACCCTAAATGTTCCCTTATTCTTTTACATTTCAGTATTTAGTTTGCCAAAAATGATTTTTACAACAGCTAATATATTAAGTCAGTATTAGACAGAAAGATCAGTAAGATTCAGTCAGAAAAGTTCAGTAACACCAAGAATCACAATATTTTTTTTTCATAAAAAGGTAAATTAAATAATTTACTCTATAAATATTTTTGAATATTTCCAATATTTAAAAATGAATGAAATGATGAAATGAAAATTCATCAACTCGTAAGAGAATATTGCACCACATGTTTTCTTATAAAATTGCAAGTAAAAGAACCCATTTACCAAAATAACCTCATTGTATCCCACCACACAATAACTTCAAAATATATCCCAAGCCCACTCCCGTCACTCCAAACATAATAAATCAAATCACCAAACGGAACTGCAGAACAAAAACCAACGAAACTACGACACACGACGTCGAAATTTTAAAAACATTTCCGCACATTATTGTGCCAAAACTTGGTTGGCAGTCCTTCAAATCACTCGTTTCCATGACAACAGGAAATGACTGCGAGCTGGAGGTAAATGAATTGTTTGCCGTTTCCAGGGCGATCGGAGTATGAAATTGTTTCTCCGTCGTAAAAATGATCACTGCACTCTACTAAAAGACTACATGTGAGCCGTGTAAATATACGCAGAAAGGCGTGCATATTGAGAGAGAAAGTCACCCATGAGTTCTTAGTAACGGAATCGGATAGCTTTGTGCATCACGTATAGAGAATCCGAAGAAGTAAATGAGGCAGGAAATAGGGAAGTTGCGTCGCGAAGAAACGCAATATAGCAGACGTTGTTTGTTCTAACGGGGAAGAGTTCGGGATGTTCTCGCTGCTGAGAAGTGCTACTCTTTGTTAGAGTGCGTTTTGTTGACATTTTGTTCCTAAAGGAATCGATGCTTCTAGCCGAATCTGTTGGAAAGGCTATCTGAGTTTTTCAAGGGGTAAAAATAAATATTTTTTTTAATAAGGAATGAGTATTAAGATTTCTATTTCAAAGAAATAATTCGTGTGAAGTCAAAACAAAAGGAAATGCATCGTTAAGTTATTAAACTATTATAATTAAGTCTATTTTATGGGAAATAAAATTATTTAATACGAATCAGTGAAGTGTTTGGATATAGCTCATTCTCATTGTCTTAAGAAATATTACGAAGTATAAAAAAAAAATCTTTTAAAAAATTTCAAAATATCAAAAATTTGGATGAAATGTTTAATGATAAAAATATGCTTGACTAAGCAATTAAAAAAATTTTCCCCTTCTGTCGTAAAAGCTATTACTTTGTTTCGTTCGGGAATACAGTTATTGTATTTATTATATCGTCGTTTAAGGTGCAGTTTGACACAATTTAGTTTCACCAACTTTTCAGGAAAGGATAAAAAAAGTTCTTTTTAACAAGCATTTCTACGGATGGAGCGATAACAAAACTGGAAATAGTTGTGGTTCTAAGAAGGTTTTTACCAGAGCCACGTTTATTAAAATATACAACTTACGTGAAAGTATTTACAAAAAAGTATTGTAACAAACCACTATTCGGTAACAACTTTTACAATACTCTGATGCAAAATTTTAAATCTGCTACTGTTCCACCTAGGATGATATTTTAGTCTTTATACAATTGAATTTTGTTTTCTTAGCTAAGTACAGATAAATAATATTTTATTACTTAAAATTTTTTTAAATAATGCAAAAAATCCTTCCTGTTTAAAAATTTTCACACTTCTGTACATTACATATTAAGGGCAATAACAAGACGTAAACTAAAATATTCATGTGTATTTTCATATTAAATACAATTATTTATATCTTTAAATTAAATTTGCAAGACCTATTTTAATGAAATATAACGATAAATCAAGCGAGAAATGTCAAATCTCTCTCAAAAAGGGAAAGTTGTTGATACAACTTTAAAAATCAATTACATAAATATAGCGTCAGATGTGACCCAGTTAAATGTAACGGGGGAGTTCACGTATCGAGAGTTGACATTTTAATAAAATAACAATAAAAAATACTTGCGTTGTTGAAAACAGAAATAAAGCTCCATCTTATTTATATCAATAGATAAATATATTTCTGGGCTTAAAATTTCTAAAAAAGTTTATTTAATATTAAAAATTACCTTATTCGTTACCTTTGTTGAAAACATGATAGTTTTCGCACCAAAGAATAAAAAAACATGGTTAAAAGATATTCTAAAGTAAATAAACAATAGTTTGTAGTGTGTTTTGCAATTTTTAAAGCATAATTATTAATACATTTTTTAAAATTAATAAGAACGTAACGGGAGTTGACACAAAGTGAGGGACAAAATATTTCATTGATTTGTAAAAATATAAAATTCAAGAAATGAATTTTTACAATTATCACAACCTTTTAATAGTTCATAGTTTTGATATTTATCGATTTTTATTTCAAAAAGTAAAATTAAATGAGAAAAAAAACCGACTTTGAATATCATGAAACTCGTTAGGGACAAGCGTTCTTTGCTAGTTTCGTATTTTTAGTATCTCTATTTACATAATTTTACAGCTTTTTTTACTAATTAAAAGCTAGAAATATATTTAGTCTACTTTACTTTAATCAAAGCTCAAACAGAAATTTTAATAATGATTAGGTAATTGTTTAATTTTTATGTTTCACCTTCGGGACAGAAAATTTAAGCAAATTTTGAAAATGGCCCTAATACTATTCTGTCTAGAAATTTGTGGGAATCGTCTATCAATCATTGAAAAAAGAGTAAAGGAATTTTAAAATAACGGTCTTAAATTTCATTTTAAGCTCTCAGTAATTGAAATTTCATGACTTGAAATTTTCACTTAATAGAAAATTATATATCAAAAGATGTATAAAAAGTCTGGAAATCTTATGGTAAAAAAGTAATCCCTTGTTTAAATCTTTAACTAATTACAGAGTTAAAAATTTATAATAGGTACTCATTTTTCCTAAAAGATTAAAAAAGTAAATAAAATGATTTATATATTGCCTGACTTTACAAAACAAGGATTTAAAATTATTTTTCTTTTCATTCTGGCTTTATAACTTTCATACTTCATGTCAATATTTTAAAATCCTATTATAAATAGAATCGCTCGCAGGCAACAAAAAGTATTTAATATTTCTCCATAGTTCTTAAGTTTTTCTCCACAATATAAAAAAGCGAATGGAAAGAATCTGTATGTATTCAAATTTGAGTTTGAAAAACTTTCAGTAGAAACTTTCAAAATGGAACACTTAATGGTCAAGCTGTCAGAAACAGAAAGCTTTTGGACAAGGAAGGGTAATGGATCTTGAAGTATCTATAAGTTGTAGATGTATTCTTTCTATTTTTAAGCGCAGAAAAAAGTTACCGTTTAAATATTTTTAAGTGCTTTTTGTTTAAGAATGTTTTCAAATTATATTTGGTTCCGTTAGTTTTTGTTTTACAAATGGAAGATTCATACATAAATTGTACACTAAAAATTGTACACATAAAATTGTACACATAAATTGTATAGTATAGGTTAAAAATACATCATTGATAAAACACCCACCACTTTTAAACACATTTCTATGTATGAACATATGACTTGCTATACGTAGTTTATAACAACATTCGTTTTATTTTATAATTTCCTTTATTCGGCTTTTTAATGAAATTAATTTTTTCAATCAATTAAATACTTCAGTTTTGACGACATTATTGATTTGTTTTGGTCATATGCTTTTTTTTCTGAGTGGATAAAAAACTAGAATTTTTAAGATTTAAGACATGCACTAAATATACTCCTGTTCATAAAAAATGCAACACCATGAAGGACTTGTTAGATTTTGATGAAATTTACACAGCTGGTGACTTTTGTAGGTGCAAATAAACGATTAAATTTTCAGAACAAAGGAACAAAATTAAATATCGAAAATCAGTGTTTTATGTAGTCCATACGCGCTACAATGAGAGCCTCTATCCGACACGTCATTAAATCAATCAGATTGCTTTTTTGACTGAGGAGGAGATTTTCATCAAAGATTTTTCTGAAACCCCAAAGTTTGCCAAAGTTGGCAACAGATCAAGAATTTTGAGCATGAGGACTAATCAACGAAATTTCAGCCAAGTTCCATAGGTGAAATATTGGGTGAAGAAATTTACTGAAAGAGAAACTGCTTTTGATGGATAAAATGGAAGTTTGGAACATTCCAAAAAACATGTGTCCAAGGTTTGTCCTGATCAAATACAGCTTCAGGAATGCTTCAAAGGTAGGGTATAATTTTTGGCTCCAAAAATTTTTTAAAGCATTTGTGGCTGTTAAGATCACCTTCATTTCTTATCTCATAAGGTTGCCCATGATTCTCAATAGTGCTCCATCTCATAACGTTGGGCGTTCGTGCGGTATGACGAAAGATAAAACTCTCCAAAGATGGCGTTTTACAATATAGCGCCAAAAGCCGATGTGGGTGTCATGTTGATGAAAATTGAAATTGGATTCGTTTAAAAGGGCCATTTGTTGCTATTAATCGCGCGAAAAATTTTTTTTTCATGACCCCCATGGTAGCTTTATGCCCTGATGGAATTCCATCAATGGAGCTCTTTAAAAAAGAACGATAATTCGCGGAATTCGGTGGAGCAACCACCAATTAACTGTTGAAGCAGACAATGATAGACCTGTAGCAGTGTTTTGACAGTTTGAAAGATGTCGAAAAGTCGCTGAGTGATCCTGCACTGTCATGCGAATGAAGTCTCTTTGATCCCGTGCTGACATGACAATGAGGCGTTCAGCCCCTGATTTTCAACTCGCCTGACCATCTTGGGACCTCTGCTTTCACACCCATATCACTATTGTCCTATTGGCCTTCATCTGAGCAGCAGTAACACAGTGTGAAAACACCCTTCAAGAAAGCCAATCATTGATCCTCGATCAAACACTGTTAAAAGCTCATCCCAGATAGCACGTATGCTTGCTTCAAGTTTGAGATTTCCTGTAATTTAAGTTGACATGTCAAACTTGCAAAAAAAACCTTACTTCAATTAATTTTCAAGCTGGATGTTTCAAGATGGAAAAAAATCCAACTATTTTCAAACTTGAGAGTTCAAACGAAAAACAAGCTTGACTTTATCAAACTTACTTCGATCATTTTTCAAGCAAGGAAATTCTAGCTTGGTTAGTACAATATTTTTCAATCATTAAAGTTGGTTGAAAATACAAGCAAATCACAAGCTTGACTTTATCAAACTTACTTCGATCATTTTTCCAGCAAGGAAATTCTAGCTTGGTTAATAAAATATTTTTCAATCATTAAAGTTGGTTGAAAAAACAAGCAAATCACAAGCTTGAGTTTATCAAATTTACTTCGATCATTTTTCCAGCAAGGAAATTCTAGCTTGGTTAATAAAATAGGTTTCAATCATTAAAGTTGGTTGAAAATACAAGCAAATCACAAGCTTGACTTTATCAAACTTACTTCGATCATTTTTCAAGCAAGGAAATTCTAGCTTGGTTAATAAAATATTTTTCAATAATTAAAGTTGGTTGAAAAAACAAGCAAATCACAAGCTTGAGTTTATCAAATTTACTTCGATCATTTTTCCAGCAAGGAAATTCTAGCTTGGTTAATAAAATATTTTTCAATCATTAAAGTTGGTTGAAAATACAAGCAAATCACAAGCTTGAGTTTATCAAACTTACTTCGATCATTTTTCCAGCAAGGACATTCTAGCTTGGTTAATAAAATATTTTTCATTCATTAAAAATGGTTGAAAATACAAGCAAATCACAAGCTTGATTTTATCAAACTTACTTCGATCATTTTTCCAGCAAGGAATTTCTCGCTTGTGTAATAAAATATTTTCCAATCATTAAAATTGGTTGAAAATTTAAGCGAATCACAAGCTTGAGTTAATCAAACTTACTTCGATCATTTTTCCAGCAAGGAATTTCTTGCTTGGGTAATAAAATATTTTCCAATCATTAAAATTGGTTGAAAATTTAAGCAAATCACAAGCTTGAGTTTATCAAACTTACTTCGATCATTTTTCCAGCAAGGACATTCTAGCTTGGTTAATAAAATATTTTTCAAACATTAAAGCTGGTTGAAAATACAAGCAAATCACAAGCTTGAGTTTATCAAATTTACTTCGATCATTTTTCCAGCAAGGGATTTCTTGCTTGTGTAATAAAATATATTCCAATCATTTCAACTGCTTGAAAATTCAAGCGAATCACAAGCTTTAGTTGATCAAACTTAGTTCGATCATTTTTCCAGCAAGGGATTTTTTGCTTGGGTAGTAAAAGTTTTTCAATGATTAAAATTATTTTGAAAGTTCATTAAAAGTTTTTGTTCTAGTTAATATATTGTTTAAAGGATTTCAATACAAAAATGGGAAAATAAGTGTGCCTTTTTAATTGTTCAATAAATAATTGTTGGTTCAGTGTAAACCAAGAATATTAAATATACAAATAAATTTTCATCCTATAAAGATAAAGACTTATGAAATTTTATTATAAACTATCGTTAACTACGTAAAACAATATAATTAAAGATTTGGAGAAAAGTGCATAAAAACATCCCTGAAAATTCCATTAAATGTTTCCCCAAAGTTTGTGTTGTTTAGAACTATCTCTGGTCATTGAAAGTTGAAATACTAATGAGATAACGATGAAATATGATACTTTATTTTTAATGAGTAATATTAATTTTCTGTTGACATAAAAACAGTTAGTAATAATTAAAAGCATTTAACAACACGCATGTTAATTACTAGAAGAAAAAAGCTAAAAAAACCCCAACAGGTTTCAGTAGGATAGAAGATTAATAGCATTGATTACATCAATATCATGGTGGTTGATTGAGACGAAGAGGATATTTATTGCAACAAATATTTAATTTTGGTATTCTAGAACATATTTTCCTTACGAGAATTCTAATTAAACGGATTCTATTATGTCCGGTGTTTTACCGAAAATCGCCGATAATTCTTATATAAATCGGTTTATTTTTTTAATAATGGTTCAAAAGGTGATTGATTCTTAAAATATACATCGAGATTCATGTCATATCCGATTTTCATGAAAAAATCTTTATAACTTAGTAAGTTATTAGACTTATTAAAAAATATATAGGATCGTTAAAAAACACAAGTCCAATTTTTGCTTAATAAATCGATAAATATTATTTAATTTTTTTATTTTATTTTACTTATGAGTAAAGGACCGTTATGGCAAAGTTTTTCCAGAATTACGGGTTTTCATGGTGATTATGACGTAATTGAGAATTTTCGAAAGCAGAATGGAGCTTACTGGTCTTTGACGCGAATGACTCTGGAATATTTCCCAGATTTGAGTTCTCGGTTTGTTTACTTTTAAAGTTAGATTTTAATGCTTTACATATTTAGAAAGCTTATAAAAAATGATTTTAGGAATTGGAAATTTTGAGGGGAATATATACATATTGCGCTTGTAATTTAGGTTCAAAGAATTTTCGTTTTACTTGAAATTTTTTCCAAATATGGAGATAAATATTTAAGATTTTAACATGTTGTAGTAGACCTTTAGACGAACAAAAATATGTATCGCAATAAGGGGTTGATGAATTAGTTCTGGATTTATAAATTATTCAAGTTTATTACTGTATTTATTATGTATACGGCCCCCTAATTGAAATTGGACCCTGAAAATTTAATAGATTGTTTGAATTCACACCATGAACAACATATTAAAATTTCATGGTCCTAGCTTTATGGGAAGTCCCTTAATTAGCTTAATTACTTGCACATCCGGTGTATTTTAATACTTGGAAAAAATTCCAGTTCAAAAACCTGCCTACCGATTTCGATGAAATTTTAGTATGTTGTGGAACTCGAAGAGACGCTTCGTACAGCGTATCTCACTAATGTGGCGTGTGAAATTTATTTATTCCCACAGTTGTCACATGCAGGGCTTAGGCTTAACAGCTCCATGATACATGAGGCATGGGCATGCCAGAGAGTAAACAGTTGTCATTTAAAAAGGAAAATTCATTATTTAACAAGTTTGTTAAACTAAAATTTAAAAAAAAATGTTTTCTTTGATATTTAATAACTATTTAAGTGATTTATTACCGAATCTTGGTTGTTTTGATTGGTTTGATTCTTATTCAGTTCATAAAAATTACCTATTTACTCAACGAACTAACATCCTAAATGAAAAAAGAAAATAAAAATTTCAATAACATGGACAGTTTGCTTGAAATAATTGGAAATAATGATAAAAAATACTAATTGTCGGTTTTTTTTGTGTTTAATTTCACCCCACACACAAACCAAGTGAAATGAAGCAAGAAATATTGTTTTGGCGGGCGTTAGTTAGGGTTAGCCACTAGCGTCAGCGTGACTAGCGTAATTCAAGTAAGTACAAATATTTGCTTATATTGTTGATGCCCTTTTAAATGCTTTTAAAATATATTTTCTCTTTAACAGCAAGGGTTTTTATGTTTGCACATTAGAATGTAACAAAAATTAAGAGAGTGATAGATAAATATAGTGCTAGTTGAGATATTTTGAGGGTGTTACACAGGGCCGTAACCAGACTTTTGTTTCAAGGGGGGTTTTGACTCAAATATTTTCTGAGGTACCTCCTTACAAGTACTTTTATATGTTAATTTTTGGATGACAACACTGGATTGAAATTTTGATGCACTAAATTTCAAATTGTATGGACAATATGAATTCCAAGCAAAAGGGGGGTCTGGGGAAAATTTTGGAAATTTGACCCTCAAAAGAGTGTTTTAGCTCATTTTGAGACCCTATAGATAACTCCCAAAGCAACCACTCATTATAAGCGGCCGAATTTTCAAGGTAGGTATATTGTCATAAATGGCAAAATGTTGAGGGGGGGTTTGGGTTCCTACTCCAGAAAATTTTTTGAATTTTGCCCCTAAAAGTGGCATTTTAACTCATTTTGAGACACTTTAAGTTGCATCAAAGAGGACCACTCCCTGTAAATCACACAAATTTGAAGGAAAAACCATACTTAGTAGATTTCAAAATTTCGAGGGGGTTTGGGGGTCCTCCCCCAGAAAATTTTTGGAAATAAGTAGGGTTTTGACTCATTTTGAGACCCTTTGGGTTATACCCGAAGAGGATCGCTCCTTGTGAGACATAATTTTCATGAAAAATAGCAGTATAAAAATTGATGTCAGAATTTCGGGGGGGGGGGGGGTTGAACCCCTAAAACCCCCCCTTGGATACGGCCCTGGTGTTACATTTCATTATTTGATAAGTTTCGGCAATTCAGCATATTCTATGCTGCGTCAGCTAATCCAAAAAAACTTCCGAAATCTTCCCAAGATTTTTTGGGTAAGAAATTTGATAAAATTTCCAGACCTGTGCACCATATAACAAGCAGCCTATATAGTAAAGCCTGATTTTAAAGATTCAACTGCTTTAGTTTAACAGACTCCCATTTTTAAGCTCATATTCATTAACCATACTTTTACGTTAGGGGACATCCATAAATTACGTGAGGTCAAAAGGGGGGAGGGGTTTGGAAAAATCTCACCAAGGGGGGTGGGGGGGTCCAGATTTTGGAAAAAACACCTCACGTAATTTATGGATGTCCCATTAGGTGTGCAAAAGTTCAAATCCTTTGTATAAGTACCCTTAAATTTAGTGTGTAAAAATACTCCCCATGGGGTAAGGGGGGACCAGGGAAATAATGTTGAGTCAACCCCTAGTCTAGTCACTAGTATTTGCAACATCAAGAGCGAAGGTAAGTATCCTTGCCCCCCCCTAACATGAAGGTTAAACTTTATATGCCAAGGCCTTTTTCGCCAAGTTCTGTTGTAACAATACAGTCGAGTCCTATGTGATCACATTTGTACAAGATCACAATAACAATATCTAATTGATGATAATAAGCAGTCTATAAAAAAGTGACAAACAGTATAATTCCAGTGTTTGCATTAAAATCAAGACTAGTCCTAATTGGAGTGAATTTCTAGGGTGTATTTTGCAACTTAAACATTGTTAAAGAAAAATATGAAAAAGTGGATCATATTATACTTCACATTAATGACTCATTTTGTATGTTTATGTACTAATAAAATTGGCCTTCCAACAAGAAAAAGGAGATTTTTAAGGGATTTCACCAAATTTTGATAACATTAAACGATATTCTGATCACATAAAACAATTGAATTAATTTTGTGTTAATTGAAATGGGAGTGATCAGGACTAGACAATTTTGATAACATTAAGCGGAGTCGACTGTACCTTCAAAAAAGTAATGGTTTAATTCCTTTAACTGTCCCATTAAATACTGCCTAATATCACTAAATTTTTATTCTTGTTATTTTAAGGAATTGTATATTTTATTGATTAGAGTTTGCAATTTTACAGAATATTTCTAATTTTTGATGTCTAAAATAGCTTGGTAATATTAAACAGGATATTCAATGAAATTGTACCAAATTATTTTTTATGATCTGTAAATGTGTGAGATTTAAGTGGGCATTCCACATTTTAGATTGCTGTATAAGAGTAATCTTAGTTGGAGGGTGGAGTCTGCGTTGACATAGACTGAGATTGGCCACTACTGACTTCCTGTTCTCGATGGCATCCCGGCGAGCTGCATCTCTTCACCTGACAGCGACTTGGATGTCCTCCTCATTATGTGCCCCCCCCTCCCCGAAGATCCCCTACGCCACTCTTGGATGGAACGCTACACAGCAGCAGGTGGGTGCTCCCTTTCTTCCGATTCATGTATCGGTACTTACGTATTATCCCGTCAACCGTGACGCTTAATCCGAAAACGTTATCAAATCCCATTGACTTAACTACTACTGTGCCACTGAATTAGACGGCCGCTGAACAGTCGACGGAATAATACATAAGTACCCAATCTTACAAAATGAATTTTTGTTTTTATTTACGGGCCTTGCAAAACTCGCTTTCTGAATGGCCCCTGTATTCATTCAGATATTTTTAAATGTTGTCACACCGATACCAGGGATTTCGTGATACCCGTCATGCTGATTTGTCTCGCCCGTCACACAAAAAGTCATACAAAATGATAATTTTAAAACCTTTTAACATTTTACATGTGTTAAGAACTGCAACAATCAGAACTACTGAAACCTTCAAGTATTCAAGTGAAAAAATTGAATCTTGTGTAATAACCATCTTTTTTTGTGACGAGTGTGACAGAAGGAGGATCTAAATTTAAATGCATCAAAAAATGTTTTTTCTTTAAATGTTTTTTCAAAAATTGAGTGTTTTATTGGATAATCAAGGTCAAAAATAGTGACATTATGCTCATACAATGAAAATTCTGCTGCATTTAGTATTTTTTTGGTCAATATGAAAATACCCTATTTTACATACTTGAAAAGTTTTCAAGTAACTTTGAGCCCCCAAAAAATTATCAAATAATAATATTGTTAAAGCTTAGCTCTCTTTAAATCCATCTTGTTCATATCTCTACCTTTAATAATAAATAATTTATAGTATATTTTATAAACCAATTTGCATCAATTTAGCCCTTATGTCCACTTTTTCATGGAATGACCCTAATATTTATGTAAGGCATTAAAAGTGTACTATTTTCAAAAATATCTTCTTGCGTATAAAACAGGGTTCCCACGGTCCTTAAAAGTCCTTGAATTTTGAATATACTCCAGCCGTCTTTCGCTGATTTATCTAAATTTCCTTTCCACATTTAACGGCAATGTTTGAAACCATAAAACTGTGATAACTAACTTAATAACTTAACTTAAGATGATTAACCACAAGGTTATCTAAATTATTATCTAAATTTCCTTTCCACATTTAAACTTTACAATATACAGCCAAGAATCTCACCCCTACCACCACTACCATCTCGACGGCTAGACGTCCTCCTAACACGCCTTAGAATAGGCCATTCCAGAGTCACGCATCGGTTCCTTTTGGCTGGGGAACCGCCACCGACTTGCCCTCATTGCCAGAATATTTTAACTATTAAGCACATTTTAACCTCATGCCCTAACTTATTATTTTACTATGTTCGCTATTTTAAAACTCCATCACCAGTTTTAACTGAACTTTTAGGTAAAAAACATCATCCATCATTATTTCAGTTTTTAAATACCATTAGAATAATTCACGACATTTAATCATATGTACAATTGAAAAGATGCTGGCATCTCTGAAATTGTTTTTAACTTATCAACCTTTTAAAAATGGCGTATAGACTACGCTCGACTACGGACTTCACGTCCGCATCTTATAAGCCTTTTAATAAACTTCATATTTTAATATTGGTTGGAAACATACATGACTTTTAATGTAAATATATTTTTAACTATTAATCTTGTGTTTGGCGCGGAATGTCCGATATAGGGACCTTGCGCCATAAAACCCAAAACAACCAACCAACCAACCTTTCCACATTTAACGGCAATGTTTGAAACCATATAACTGTGATAGTAACACCCTCTACATCGGTTCCACAAGTGAACAAACTAGTTAGAAAATTAAGTTGGAGTCAGTAGGCAGTTTAAAAACACCTCCAATTGCTCTAGAAAGATTATAATTTTTAAATGTCTGCAAAAAAAGGTCCTTGAAAAATTTTGTTGAGGTCCTTAAGTCCTTGATTTTCAATGTTTTTGAAGAGATGAGACATTTTTTCTTTTAAGCCATGTAAGTTGTTCATTGATATTTAGTACTATATTTAAAATAATGTCATTACTGAAAGTTTGGTGCAAAAAATAACTGAAAATTAGAGTTTTTCTTGCATAGTTTTAAAGGGAAGTTAATATTAGGGTGACCATAAGTACCGCTTTTGACGGGTTGTCTGTGGGACATCATGAATTCCAAGATCCACTTCTGCTTATACTGGGTATGCTTATACTTATAACAGGTATGCTCAATAACAATTATACCCTAATATTATAATTGCTCAATAACAATTATAACAGGTATGCTCAAACTCTACACACCCAGATTCCTTGTATGTAGTGCATTAAAAATGCCTACTGAACTATAACTCTACAATGTTTAGTTTTCGATGAAATCACAACAGAAAAGCTACATACTACTCCGAGTAGGGATCATGTAAAAAAATTCACTGGTAAAATGTGATATTGTTAGGTATTATGCATAATTTTCGGATTAATCACAATTACTGTAACATAAATTTGCTAAATTATTTAAGAATTATCATTGTGTACATTCTATTTTGTTTAACAGGTTTTTGACTGGAACCCCCAGGGCCATTGAAACAGGGAAAGGCTACAAAAAGATTGGAATGTAACAGAAGCAAAGCATCTTGCCACCAACTGTCAGGTGTAAACATGATGGAGGCCCTATGCTCCAGTTAATGGAGTGCGAGAGGAATAAATTAAGTAAGTCATTGTATTTTAATTACAGAAACCAATAAAATTAAGAACATTAAAACTGTTATAAAATTTTTGGATACTGGGCTTATATAAAATCAACATTCTAGTAGAATTGATAATCAATTATTTTAGTCTATATCTTTTTGCGCTAAGTGGCTAGGAATGAGAAAATGCAAATTCAGGTAGGGGGTGGGAAATTCGGGTAGCTAGCATGGGCATGAAATTTCTCACTAGCCAAGAGGGTACTTACGTATTATCCCATCGACCATTCAGCGGCTGTCTAATTCAGCGGCACAGCAATAGTAAATCAATGGGATCTGAAAATGTTTTCGGATTAAGCGACACGGTCGACGGGATAATACGTAAGTACCACCAAGAGTAAAAAATCCGATATTCTTGGACGTAGAAATTATAAAAATTTTAAGAAAAAATACTATGGTAAATTGTCATCTGCTTGACCACAAGAGTTAGTGTAACAAATAGGACCATATGGGCTTAATTAAAAGACCTGCCTGTAGCAATGAGCTTCATGAAAGATAAACCACTTCTTAATAAGTAGGGGAAAGTGGGAGATAATGGGACATTTTTTAAAAATAAATGCTAGTAAAAAAAGCATAAAAGCAGTTATTTTTATAATGTTTATGATTTAAACCATTTACATTTAAGTTTTGTTTATAAAAATATTCCTTGAAATGCCTTTTTTATTTACATATGCTACTCTATATATTGAATATGCAAAAATTGTTGTGGATGAAATTTCAGCATTGAACATTTTAATACCACAATGTCTTCTGCAGTGTTTAGTTTCACTAATCCTACTTATTTCTTCACTAATTGGAATTATCATAATAGGGTATGGATAATTCTAGATTTAGTAAAACTTATGGGTTTAAAGTAATTTATTAATTTATTAAAATATTGACTTTGGTAAAAATATTGACTTTGGAACAAAGTATAATAAAAGTCCCTTGTTTTGTTTTTATGAATTTTTTTTTTTAAATTCATTTAGAACTAGATACTTGAATGCATCATAAAAACCACACAATTGATTTTTTAATGCTTTAAAAAGAAACTCTTTATTTTTTTTTAAATATATGAACACCAAATTTGTTTTTAATCCATAAAAAAGACAAGATATTTGAATCTAGGATAAAAAACAGTTGGTTTTTATTTATCAATAAAAAAACCTTTCTTATTATAAAAATGTACATATAACCACTGTCTTTTCCATGCTATAGAAACTTTTTAATGCAGCTAAAAAATCTGATGGTTTATATATAATTTTTACTTTTTAAAACTTAAATAAAATTAATATTAATTAATAAATTAGTTAAGTCACTTGAACTATTTATTCAATGCATTCATAATTTAAATCAATCAGAAATATTTATATTTATGTGTTAAAGGGAAATTTAAAAAAAAAAAACAGTTTAAACCAAACCTGAAAAAACCTGTTTATTTTTTCAACCCTGCTTAATACATATATAGGAAATTTTTTTTGAAGGATCCTATTTAAAATTACTAATTTGTTTGCCTAAAATGTTAAAATTTGTCCACTTAAAAAACTATTTAGTTCTTATTATCTTATTCTATTATTAACTTTTTTTTTAAATTTTATATGTTGGTAATGAGTGTCTAATTCTGTTTCCATACTACCTAATTAAATATGCAAAGTCAAATAAACACTACAATGTTCTTTTAAGAAATATTCAGCCATATTAAGTTGTCCCATTAGCCCCCACAACACATGTAACATTAGCCCCCATGATGAGGAATTTACAATCCTAGAAATAGTTCTTTAAATGTGCAATTTTTCAGTAATATTTCTTATTTTCCAATATTTGTAGAATATAAAAGTGTCCTTAAATAAGATTAAAATATTCTTAAAATACAAATGTTTGTTTGAATTTTTGCAATTGATATCTGGTTTTGTATTCCAATGAAATTTATATATTTCAAAGAGCATATTAACAATCACATTAAATAAAAGGAATTTAGCAATTTAGAATAGACAGTCTTTAGATGTTAAGCAAATTGCAATTCACTGTTTAATTTCCGGATAGTTGCAAACTTATTTATCAGAATTTGAGGACAGTAAGCAGTGTTTAAGGGGTTTAAAAAAATGTCACTAAAATATAGGGGTTTCTTTCAAGAAGGTCCCATGGAAAAACACTTTTCTAAAAGGGTCCCATAGCTTTACTCAATTATTATTATTATTTTCATTTTATTACTTTAAGAAGTCCAGGGATTATCGTGTCAAATTTTCAGGTGAATTAAACTGCACTACCCTCAAAAAATTGTTTGAAATAAGTTAATTTCTTACAACTAAAATCTAAACCTTTGTCTTGAAAGAGAATATACAATGCAAATAACAATGAGGTACAAATATTTTTTTTTATATCTTAAATTTTGCTTATAAATGGTAGTAATCTAATATTTATCCTAATACATCTTTAGTTTTGGATTTCAGATAGTACCCAATGCCTAATAAATATTGTAATTGTATCATCCACATTAAAGAAATATGTATTTATAATCTCATCTTAAATAATAACTCTTTGTTTATGACTCAGTGACCATAGGGGTAAACATTTAAGACCATGTGACAGGTCTATAGAGTAACAGCAATGGTGGAAAAATAAATTTAATTTTTAGTTTGGCACAAAACCAGTTGCACTAATCTTTTACTATGTGATACTACTTATAAGTTATACATATTATAATATTTTTTACCTTTTTCACAGGAAAAGAGAAGAAGAAATAATAAATGATGGAAATGATCTATGATCTGGTCTTTTTATGTTTAAATTTTTTTGTGAATAAAGCATTATTTTGAATATTTTAGTTAATAATTTATTTTTAACAATGGTGTTTGTGAAAGTGAACTTTCAATACTAATGATTCAATTAAATCTAAAACAATTAATTTAACAGATAAGTTGTTGAGCATTTAAACTGGATTAATAATTATGATTTCAACTTTAAGAACGGTTAATTTATTAATCTTTAACGTTACCATAATTCAAAGCTGCTATTATTTCAACCTTAAAACGGTGT
Source organism: Tetragnatha montana (assembly GCA_963680715.1). Lineage (NCBI taxonomy): Eukaryota > Metazoa > Arthropoda > Arachnida > Araneae > Tetragnathidae > Tetragnatha > Tetragnatha montana. The sequence continues at coordinate 45,517,756 of OY796675.1, forward strand.
AATATTCAAGCTTAAAATTAGCTATTAAATATTAATTTAAGGCTGAAACAAGCAATCACTGGTACAAATGTATGCATAAAAAATTAAAAAAAAAAAGTTTGAAATTTCAAACTTATAAATTATTGAAATTTCAAACATGGAGACTAATTGAAATTCAAACCTGAATAATAGTTGAAATTTCAAACCTGAATAATAGTTGAAATTTCAAACCTGAATAATAGTTGAAATTTCAAACCTGAATAATAATTGAAATTTCAAACCTGAATAATAGTTGAAATTTCAAACCTGAATAATAATTGAAATTTCAAACCTGAATAATAATTGAAATTTCAAACCTGAATAATGACTGAAATTTCGAACATGAAAAAAGATTGAAAGTTACAACATGAAAAATGATTGAAATCTCAAGCTTTAAAGTAATCTTTTTTCCATCTATATTTCAAACTTGAAAAATAATTGAAATTTCTATCTTGAAAAATGCTTACTTTTAGCATGAAAATTCAATCCTTCTTTATACATGATTCAAGATCGCCGTGGTACAACTATACACATTAAATACTGCTAAACTACCGTAATTTTCAAGTTTGATTCAGGTTTATCAAGCTTGAGCGCTTAAGTTTGATTCAATCTTTTTTCAATCTTTCTGTGCTATCTGGGATATGGCATCCGTTAAGGTATAAGGGGTATAATGACTTCTAATGACAAAATAATCAGCGGCAGACAACCTTCTTACAACTTCTTAACCACCTGTTACAGCCCCCCCATATATACAACTAAAATAGTGATTGAAAAGGCGTTGCTCGTCTCACGCATGCGCTATAACTCTGAATTTGCATCAATTTAAATAGAAAACTATAATGAACATACCCTGAAAATTTCATGTTGATCGGACAATTCCTTCTTGGTGTTGCATTTTTTATGAACAGGAGTATAGATTTTCTATACGGTTACATAATTTAACCTTTTCTTACTTAATTTAAACTACAGATATAAAATATATCCGTGTTTTAGGAACTAAAGCTAAAAACACTGCAAGTTTTAAGAGTGGGGATTTGTCATATACAGTTCTCTTAGTAGCATTATGCTTTTATTTAAATTTAAAAACTGCACTCACATCCATGACATTAAAAATTTCATTATTCTTAAGGAGCAATTATTTTGCTCGATAACTTAAGACTTTAGGTGTTGGCACTGTTAGAACCCTTTCATGAAGAATTTTTAGTAGTCTTAACTATTAGGAAATACGACAAAATTTATAATGACTGAATGCCATATAGTCAAATGCCCGCATCATGAATATAATGGGACGTTAAATTTTTATTGCTAAATTTTTGTCTTTTTATAACAGAACATTGAAAGCTATATCTCTGTATGATTAAGGTTTTATACCAAACATTTAACTTACTCTCTAAAATGAATTTCCATTAATCTTAGTGAATTTAGTTCAACTAATTAAAATGCAAGATCACTAGCCCTGGTCTCATCAATTTTAAGTACCCAAGACTTGCCTTAATCTGTAATCAAAAAATTTATTTGGAACTATTGCTGATAATTTCTACTGCGATTTCAATTTAGATTCTATGTAATGAGTTGTACTGTGACTGTAAAATTGTCTGTTTTAATTTATTACTTCTTCATTACGAGTATTAAAACAAGTTTCTTTGATGCATATTTTATGTATACAACCCCAACGGTTATAGCTTATTACAAATGGGAAAGCACACTACCTAGCTTCTTTCTTATTATTCAGCTACACAAAGCAGAAACGAAGTCTGAAAGAACTCTATGTAAATCAAATTCAAATATTCTATTATGTCAGTGATTGAATTTCGAAGAAATTAAACGAGAAATGTCAACTCTGGGGTGCATTCAGATTTTGAATATCCAGATTCATGTGACAGGACGTTTCAGAAACCGGCTTTGCAGTGAGGCATGAAAACTGATATTTTTATTCGGCGCAGCGAAAAAGAAATGTTTTAAATTGGTTTTAACTTCAAACTTATCAATGTGGAAAAATAATTTCGAAATAAATAATCTTAATGGCCATTTCAGGTTTTCCTTGGAAAAAAAGAACGATTACCATAATGTCGAGGGTTGAAAAAGTTTGAATAAGATATTTTATGTATTTTTAGGATAAAGCCCATGCCAGGATTTTATTCTTAATTTTAAGTCATCTTTATCTATTGACTTCTTTCTTTCTATTTCAGTAAGTACTATATATGTTTTATTAAACATTTTTGGTAAAACCTATACCTATGTTGTACTTGTATAGTTATAGGATAAGCTAATTATAATTCAAAGAACAATCATTGAATTTGATTTCTTTCAGTAGATCTAGAATAGCAGTTGAACATGCATTTTAAACCAGAGTAAACTTTCTTCATAGTTATCAGATCAATAAAAGATACGAAGAAAAAGATCAATTAGTAATTTATTTTAGAAAAATAAATTATTGAAATATTAAAATACTGATATTTTTCCCAAATTTCGAATTTATATTTATGAAAAATAAACGTTACTTCAAATTTAAATTGCATAGAAAAAACACTCTAAATATACCACCATAAGCAAGAATAAAGTAATATAACTATAAAAAGTAACATACCTTAAGAAATAAACCTGTTAATTTCAAACGGTAACACTCATTGAACTTTATCTAAATTTTCAAACACTCACAAGAGACCATATCTCATTCTATGAAAGTAACAAAACGTTTCCTAAAAAAAAGAAGAATACATCTTAATAGTTTCAAAATTTCTAAAAAGAAAATTGAAATAAAAAAAAACATATAAAGTTTCTAAGGCTTTTGAAATTCTTGTAAGCAATGAAAGCAATTTTATCTTAACTAAGGCGTGGATAGCTTTGCTTGACAAATTGAAATGCAAGATCACATTTTATGAATCATACGCACAAAAAGTAATCAAATCCAACAATCTTAAAAAGGAACTATCAGACTTATTATTTTGTAACAGATTAGTAATGAATATGTTTTCTTTACGACAAAAAAAGTAGATTAAAATTTATATCAAAATAAGAGGACACATGCCAGCTTTCTGCTTTCCAATTAAAATGATAAATGATTATTCATTCAAGTTCATAAAATTACCGAAAAGAGAAAACTCTAGTTACTTTGATTGATCAATACCGTTCTTTGCTGTTCATAAATCTTCTAAAATGACTGCTCTAAATGGCAAAAGATGATTAATTTGCAATAAATCATGCTTAAATTGAATTTCTAACAGATGTTCTAAAAATTTAAAGGCTTTCTTTACAAAGTATGTAATTAAATTTTGATCTTTTTATTCCAGGATTTCTAAAATTAATTGATTCTATTAAAATGTAAACGGTAATTAGGTATTTTTATTAGAAAAAGAAAAAGAGCACAAATAACTTTTTTTTACTGGATAACATTAAACAAATAACCAAAACAACGTTTAATTTGCACATGAAATTTAAAATCATTAAAACATACAAAGTTGTTTCTAAATTTTTGTTCATACTAAGCAAGTACACTAAAAATTCCTTCATTATATAATTTTCATAAAAACAACTTACTCGTAGTTATGAAACGGAGTTACTTTAACCAATGCACTTTTAGATTCCATTATTAACATCAAGTTACTAAATACTTTGCAATAAAAGAATAAAATTAAGTAAGTTTTTTATTTAATATTTCTTATGTACTACTTTAACAACCAGTATACTATATGTGTTTTCGTAACATGTGCTTTTTTTAAATTCTGCTCTTTATTTTATAAAGAAAAGTTGAATAATCTCCAGTTCTTCAGGAGATATTTTTCATTTAGATGATAACGGTGTTCAGTTTTTTTTTTACTTTGGCTCAACTCCTTTTTAAAAACATATAATCCCTAAATATAAGAACTTAAATTTTCGGCATTAGAGGTTTCAAACATATTAAATTATTTCATCACTTCTTTAAGTGAATTTTTGTACTATAGGAGAAGCATTTTTTAGGGGAAGAACCTATAAATAGAATAATACCAATTCAATAGCTCAGGTTTTATGAAACTACGGGTAAACATTAAAGATAAATAGGACGGCTAGCTTAAGTTAAGGTTTAAAATCTTTAAAAACTACCCATAATTCCCTTTTTAATCACTAGTATAAGCAATATTAAATTATAAGATGCTAAGCAATTAAAATTTAAGATCACTAGCCCTGATATAAAAGTTTGGCTCAATCTGTAATTAAATAGTTCATTTTGAAACTATAGTGTTTTCAGGTGACGTCACAACCGGTTATTTTCTTTTAACTGTGTACCTTCTGTAGGGCTTTTAACTGTTGCTAAGGCTGTTGTTTATCTGTTGCTAAGGCGGTTTTTTGAAATGGGATCACGTGATTGCAAATGCTCCAATAGAAGAATTCCACGGCTAGTCATTTTCTGTAACTGTAACTCTGTAGGGCAAAAAACTGTAACATTTCTGTTGCTAAGGCCGTTGTTAGGTCCGAGTTATGTGATTGAAAATGCTCTATTATTGATAACTGTTAATCTAATATAACGCAATGTATCGTGACTGCGTAAAATTTCCTGTTTTAATTCAGTACTCATTCATATTAGGAGAACAAGTCTCTTCTTCGTGGATCTTTCTTAAAACGCAATAAATAATAAAAGGTTCTATTCATCTGGAAAAATAAACTTAGAAATAAAGGAGTAAATTGTAGTCGTGATGTTCGATTTGAGCACAACTGGTGGAAGAGTACTTCACTCACATTAATATTTATATACTGTTTAAAAAGACAATGTTGATTTCCCTTGATGGTTCTCTCCTTAGTACTTTATTCAGTAATGATAGCGTAAAAGAAAGCAGTAGAGCTTAAAGCGCTTTTTGGACAATTAAGCCCGACCAATTAATCAATACTTAAGCTCCATCAACTATTGTTAGCGATTCTTAGCCAGCGATGAACAGTTTTCGAGTCCACCTCGGCCAGCGGCATTTATCGGAGCTCTTTCATGCATTATCGAGGGAAAAAAGAAGAAGAAAATGAGGGAAATAAAGAGGACATACACGTAATGTTTCCCTCCCATAGAGAATTCTGATGCACGGAAAATGGAGTTCTTCCCGAAAGGTTATCGGAGGATGATGGTGTCGTGGCTACCAATTTTGGCTGGGTTATTGCTCTTGGAGGTGATTTTTATGGTCAGTTTTGGGTTTGGAGGATAAAGATTGGAGATTTGGGATTAATGAGGAAAGTGAGTTTCATGTTCGAGAATTGCTTGAATGGATGTATTTGTTTTAAAGGTTATATTTGCTTCGGATTTTCAATAAAATATCAAAGTTAAAAATGTTTAATCTGAATAAGTATGGATCGTTATTAATGCATTTACTGGGTTATATTATTACATGTTTAATTGGACAATTAACTTTATCATTAGAATCACATAGTAATAAAACATTCCAGAAATTTTAACCTAAGGCTGTGTTACGAGTTAAAAAGCTGAATTAATTAATTAATTTTTTGCAATTTATCAACATAAAAGTAGTTATATATTTATTTGAACTTATTATAATGTAAAAAGTTTAAGCTAAAAATCTTTTTGTCCTAAATTTTTTATTTTTTTTTAATTTTAAATCATTTATATTTTTAATTTCAATGAATATTTAATATACTAGTATCTTAAACAACAAATAAATAAAAACATAGAGCATTTTCAATTACATGACTCGAACCTAACAAACGGCAACAGAAGGGTTGCAGTTTTTTGCCCTACAGAGTTACAGTTACAGAAAATGACTAGCCGTGGAATTCTTCTATTGGAGCATTTGCAATCACGTGATCCCATATACCTAAAAACCGCCTTAGCAACAGATAAACAACGGCCTTAGCAACAGTTAAAAGCCCTACAGAAAATAACCGTTTGTGACGTCACCTGAAAACACTCTATTAGTTTACCATATTGGTTCATTTCTAACTTAAAAGTTAAACTTGATGATAATAATATGGAACCCCAGAACCTTTATAATTAGGGCTCAGTTTCTTCATAATGAATTATAGGAAAACCGCTTTCGTTCTTGTATGAGAGTTTCAAAACGCTGGTAGTCGAATTTTTTTGAATTAGTTTCTAACAACAATCTGAAAAAGTATCTTATCGTTTTTAGAATCTCGAGTGATTTCATAATAAAGGATTACAACATCAAACATAATAAACAATAAACCAAATAATGACATCTCTTCAAATGAAGTAAACATGACTGTATGTGCTTTACAGAGAAAAACCTTATTTAATATCCTCCAGCAATGCTCATAAAAGAGCTTTGGCGAAACATAAACGTTTGGCGAAAAAAAGAGATTAAATTGGTAACCCCTTCTATTATCCTCGGCTATTTTCTCAAGGTCCATCATTTCTATCCGTTGGATTTTATTTTCGTGTACTTCTGTTCACATAGGATGCTGTTCCTTTGTATCTGTTGGAGATTATCTTTTGTTTGTTGGGGGCGAAAGTTTTATTGATTTTCCGGGTAATTGGATATAATCGTGAACTTCTTTTGGAATAAGGCCGATAGTTTCAGGTTTATTGATGTCCAAACTAGAATTTTCAATGCTAAAAGACGTTTTCTTTAGTTTACATCCCTATATAAAATTAAACAAGGAAAACTGTACAACTACATCAATTTTACTTTAAATTATATAACATATATTTTAATAAAATATATAATTTTTCTGACGTAAAACAATTGGAGAAAAAATTTACTGTTGGGTAGACTCCAGAAAAAGACTTTGGTTAAAAAGTTTTTCGGTTTATTAACATAAAGTATAAAATTAATGCACTAAGCAAATAAACATAATTAATCCTACACAGCGAGTCTCGATCTAAGATGATACGAACTGATACACAATAGCATATTGCGATTTCTTTTATATGCTTTCGATCTGCATCCCTCAGTGTGTTGGATCGACGCAAGCGGAGGTACGTCAGGAAATTCGCATTTCGCAATCCCGCATATGCATCATTTAGATAGTGGAGAATCTTTAAATCAAAATGTTTGTGGAAAGGGAATGGTACTGTTTATTTATGATAAACTTATAAGGTGAGAAATTTAATGTTTGTTAATAAATTCTAAGAAATGTGTTGTATTAAAACTATTATTTCATTTACTTGATGTTATCTTAATAAATTTCCATGTAACTTTGAGTTAAAAGATTTCCTAACATTTCCACCAATTCTTAGTTATTAAATGTAATTTTATATAATACACGTTTTTAAATAATATTAAAATAGTACTAAAGGCAATATTTATTAAAAGGCTTTTTTCACTTTCGTTTTAAGCAAACAAAAGATTTTAAAGGTTTAGAAAGACCTCATATTCTACCTTGAAAACGAATCTACAAGGAAGTGACTTTCAACATTTTCAAAACATCTATAAAACTTTGTATTGCTTATAATGCGCATAATATCTAAGCTCCTAAATTACAAAAACATCACATCAACTCGCAACTAAAATAACAATTAGCAAACCGTAAAAGTTTTTCTAAATGAATTTTTTTTCAACTCATCCACTCTAATACCAAATAAAATTAAAAATATTTTCACCCAGACCATTTTATTTCGCACATTATTGGTGACCCGAAAGATAAATCTATCCACATAAGACCAAATTGATTCACCTACTTCAAAAATAAATTACGATCTATAGAAGTCTAGGTGTAGACGACGATGGACGCATAAAACCTTGACGATCCGAAAGTATGCCAGAACCACTTCATCATAAGCGGACCTTCCGTCAATTTTCGGATCATCTTTCGAGAAAATCCCTGCCATTATCCCTTCATCTTTTCCCCATTTTCTGCACACGCTCTGAGGGTCCCCGCACGTTCGGATAAATCGGAACATATCCATCATGCCTTAATTGCCCGCGATGGGTAGAATGCTTTGATAGGGGGACATTTTCGGTTTTTTAGAGCAGAAACGTTAATGGGAGGAACATTTATGTTATTATGTGGGGCCGGACGAATAGATTTTGCGGTTTCAAAGTTAGTGGATTAAAAGTACGCTTAATGCGTTAATTGGTTTCTCTGTGTAACATTAATAAAGTAATACTTAAACCACCTATAATTATGTACTGTTGGGAAGCTTGAATCCTTAACAAGAAAGACACAGATAGGTTGTTAGTTTGGGACTGCAAAATATTAAGACCAATTTTTGGTGCAGTTCAAGAAAATGGAATTGTGGAAGTTCTTGCACCTGTTTCTTCCTTTGCTTATCCCGTGAAATTCAATTATACCCCAGCAGTTCCTTGACATTTTGTACACAGATGTTCTGGACCCCTATCTATGGTCTGAGTAGAGGTCAAAGAAGCATGAAGGTCAAGAGGGATTTTCTAATGCAGTTGAATTGCAGGAAAAACTTGAGAACAGAAAGTTGAGCATAAGTTATAGTTATATTTTCTTTTTTTAACGTAGATTATTGTCTTAAGAAATTATCAAACCTCAGAGAGTCAAATACATGATTTCGTATAAAATCATTACATTTTATTAAAAGAATCTGCAGAAAAACGTAGATTTGAGGAAGGTGCGTTGCGGGTAAAACTGGAGATCAGTTATTGAATTGTAAAAAGTTTGAACAATTGTAAATGGAGCAGAAATCAAAATAGCTCAAGAACAAAAATTTTTACACTTTTCTGTATCAAAATTAACCACATTTGAAATTTATATAATAAAAAAATGAAATTTTCTGGTCCTAAATTGAAAAATAAGGAGTTGAAGAAGGTAGTTAACATAGTTTGAGATGACTCCGCAAAAGATTTTATTCGAGCATCTTTGAACTTACACCCTTAACGCATTTAAAAGTCTGGTCAAACGAAACTCCTCGTTTGAAGTTTATTCAATAAGCGAGTTTACGAAAACGTCTTTTTCGCTCCAGTGCCCCATAAAGTTAATCCGGCGCCCTGAGAGGATTATGGTCATTCAAAGACAGAACACGTCCTCGAGTAAAGCTTGACCGATAAACGAATTTCAAAGTTGCGGTCAGGGACGCTTGACCACCGAAAGAACTCTTCGTAACGAGTTTAGGAAGCGAAACAAAATAACTCAAAGAAAAGTGTTATGAATTTAGATTCAAGATTTGCACATATATTGGAACATGAGGAGGCTTGCTTTCGAACCAGGAATGTCAGATTTATATGCTTATGTGGACATATGAATTATGTATCTTCAAAAGTAGATACACATTCTGATGGAGATCGAAAGATATTTTTTTTATGTTGGGGATAAAATTCGTATTTTGAGGAAGATTTGTTTCAAAGTTTGCTTATTTAAGTTTTGCCGTTTTGGCTTCTTGAAGGTACTGATTTCTCTTGTGGCTAAAATTAAATATATATTTATTCTATAAGTTTTGCTCTTAAACATAATAAATTAAGCCAGAAGTTAGTTTTGTGAAGTAATTCAGAATTTATATGTATACTTCTTTCTGGAATTTAATCTTTACTCTTTACTTTCTGGTGATATTTTTTACGATAAGAGAAAATGACAATTTGATGTTCTAAATATGTTCAATCATAAATCCTTTTTATGTTACATTGCTGATGTATAATAGTTATTTTAATGTCTATCTTGGAGTAAAATATATAAACATTAACTAAGAAACTACATAATACATTAAAGGGAACTCAATATGTTATATTTAGTAAACATCACTCTTAAACTTAATCTTTGTTGAGTAATAATTTTAATACAGAAAACTTATTTAATTTTTTAAAAAATGTGTATCTAATTTTTTTTATATACATTAGGACACAGAGTCTTTATTTTTCTTATTCCGTTAACACACTTTCATCAGGTAGAAATTAATAAAAAAGATCAAACCTACATACTCTCCAAAATATTCTTAACACAGAATTTATACAACCCAAAATGCAGTATCTCCCTATGCACAAAAAACAAACTTTTTTCCCTATAAATAAGAGGAAGCATTTTTTTTCAAAGGAATTTTGTTTGAATAGAGCATTACTAAGAAACTATCATCCATTAGGTTTCTAAAACGAAATAATTAAATAAATGAATAAAAGTCAAAGTACCTTTAGAGTTTCGAATCCATTAACATTCAAAGATACATTGAATTCAAGAAACTAAATTGAATATTTTGAATTAAATCAACATTTCTAAAATTCATTTTTATCATGAAGGGTCGTAATGCGCTCAGTTAAAATTGTTTTCTGAGTGTTTCTAGAAACCTAATCTAATATATAAATGGAATGGTTATTAAATTTTATGGCTGCGTTTCTCTTTTAAACGTATTATAGTGAATATTGTATGACTTTGATAAAGACTTTAGTGTAAATCCCCCATCAACGTAATTATATGACTTTTTTACTTCTTAAATTTAAACTTAATACCTAGGTGACTTTTTTGGATTTGGGTACAAGAAGGTGTATTTTAAATATTGTCCATACATTTTAAGCACAACATTTTTTGTAACTAATCTTTAATTTTTTTAAAGATTTATTCGATAATGCTTCAAGTTTAGTATTTATAAGAAAGGCATTTTTTTAACGTAGGGTAAAAATGTCTATTACTTTAAAAAAAAATCCACTTATATATCCCATCTAAAGAAGATAGTTTAAAAGTTCTCTTATCCCTAACATTCGATACTCTATTTTATCGTATCAAATTTTCGATGAATCCAACTTATAGTCCCACTCATGGAACTTTAATCGAATACTTCTGATAAATTCTACGGAACAAGAGTATCCTATCAGCCTTTCGAACAAAGAATAAAAGTATCCTGCCCTTCGAAATATTCAATTACTCGTCCACTCATCCATGCTGAGAACTTGACTTTTTTTTCTCTTGGGAAAAAGAATTCCAAAATATCACGGATAAGGCTAGACTCGTCTTCATAAATCAGCGCCCATCTCCCCAAAGCTCCATCGATTCACACACGTTGCCATTCAAAAATACAAAATAATAACGAAAAACTAGTTTTTTCAACATTTTAACTTTCTAGGCTGAGTGAATATCGATATATTGTGTAAAGTCTATGTTTGTGAAAACTTTTTATAAAAGAAATATGGAATGTGTTGTGTATCGAATAACGGGATGTTTCTCTTGAGAAAGGATTTTTTACCGATTATGGTATAGACGAGCTTTTTTATGTGAATAGTTGTAAAGTTCTTTTTCAATACTTATGATCTAGATAGAAGGAAAACATATGGGAAAGAATTGTTGGCAATGGTTGATTCTTTATTTATTATAACAAGAATAGTATAATCCGGTTTTCATTTGAAAATACCTTTTAGTTTACTATCTATTGGAAAACATCATTCAAAATTGACTTTTCTGAAGGATTGTTAAAATTCTTCTGAAATTATAAAGGTACCTTTGTTTTTAATTTTATACATAGATGATGGAGTGTGGTTTTCTTAGTAATTCTTTTTTCGGTTAAATTTTGTATAGAAACTGTGTACCAAATAGCAATAAGTTAAGAATTTGAATGCCGTGCCGCTATGTTTTTGTGTTTCAGGTAATATTGATAGAAAATTTAATATTACTTTTTCTATTAATATCAGATCGTTACTACCACGCCAAAAACACGAATCTGCTATGTATAAGGATAGCAGATTCGTGTTTTTACGTGGTGGTAACGACATCTTAGGAAAAATATTAAATTTTCTATTAAACTAATATAAATAAAAAATATTAGAAAATGATTATGTGTAATAAAATAAAAAACAGTTAAATACCTAATAAAATTTCAGCTATAACTATCTTTCTCAAACAAAATTTAATATATTTTTTTAGTTTTAAAACTCACACGCATTAAAGTTTCTAAACTTTATATTTTAAACTTTGGGTATGACATGAATACGAATACCATCATTTTAACGCATTTGTTTTGGCATTATTTCAAAACCCCCACAGACGACCTGAAAACTTTTAAAATCTTCCATCCATTCCAAAGAGAATCCTATAGCGGCCATAATACCATGAAAATAGAACCATTATTTTCGCCAGAGTTTTATTGTTTTCCTTTATCAGTAAGAGTCACCAGCCATTTCTTCAAATAAAACTAAGCAATATAAATACTTTCTGGAAAGATTCCACTGCTTTACATCGATTTTGCACGTTTTTATTTCGCAGACTTTGACGCAAAATGCTTCTGATGTTTCGCTCACGAACACTTGACTGTGCATCCGGCGAAAGAGGAACAAAAACCTTTCGTCCCTTATGAAACAGTCCGAACAGTCACCGAGAATAGAAAAAGAATACTTTTTGAAGACGCTTTACTGCTTGCTGCTGCTTTCCTTTTTTCGAAAACATGTTTGCCCCAACGGGAAAAGAAGCTTTACATTTCAGTGGAACTTTCCTCCCTTTTCCCTGCTTTTACGCTTGCGATCCGTGGCAAAAATGTTTCAGACTGCTTCTTGGAGTTTTTGACCTTTATATATTAAACGAGGGAAATGTGGATAAAGTCTGGGGCAGATATGTAATTCATGATGCTGAGGTTCTGTTGTTTATTTTTGTCTGAATGTTTACCTTTTGCCGCCTTTGAATAAATAATGGTAAGCTGAGATGATATGGAGCCCGTGATGATAGTTTTATATTCTGTATTTAACATTTCCTTGGAATGGACTTATTTCGTTAACTTTTAGAGATATAATCAAAAATATTCAGCCAGGTATTGATTTTTAATTATTTTCAGACGCTATCTTATTTTTATTATAATTTTCATAAAACATAAACATTTGTTGGGTGTTCAGAAGATGTAGAAAAAAGTGTTTATTTTAAAGTTAGCTTTATATTACATACTACATTTCTTTTATTGTACATTTTACACAACATTAAAATAATTTTAAAGCACATTTACACTTTATTGGTTTATTTTAAAACGTGGTTTCTTAGGAATCAGGTAGTTCTAATATTATATTGATTGAAAGGGTTTAGCCCATGCTTTTATTAACTATTATAATATCTTTTCATAACTTAGTTATCTAGTAATTTACTATCTTACTTCTCGTACTCCCTTTAGTTTTTCAATAAAGGTCTTTTTACTGTTTTTATGTTGTACAACAGTTAGTGAGAATAATTATGATAAGTAATAGAAGTAGTAGATAGCCATTTATAGTGATTGTTTAAATTTGTAAACTACGTGTTTCATTATTCTTCACAAATAACTGTTACAGTTCTTCCAATTACTTCCTGTCCTTTACGCACTTTCTCAAGCAGCATCGATGCAATCTTCACTACACACATTAACACGACGTCCTTTTCCCGATCAACGACCAATTCCAGATCGAACACTGATTCCGGAAAGCTGAGCACTTTTCCCGCTTGATAAGAGAACTCGCCGATAATCGTCATCGGCAAGTCCGTTCGTTAATTCCACGCGCCTTCCCTCCCATAATCGAACTCGCCAAGAAGGAGAGGAGGACCCCCGAGGCGGCCGTAATCTGGACCGTAATCTCCGTAAGTAAGCCAGACCTCCTAATCGTAATTGCACTCGCATTTTAATTTACTTTAAGTTCACGGCTGGAAAATGCGGCCCATTAATTCTCGATCATGCGAGGACGCGTAATTATGTGAACTTTGTCAGGGCTGAGGAAGTGTTGGCTTAATGTTTGCTTGCGGAGCTCCGGGGGAAATGTATGGTCGGGTTTCGTTGGTCATGGTTATTGAGGCCTGAAGCGAGTTAGGGCGGTCCGACTCGTCTTGTGTATTAAAATTGAGTTAATTATTTATGGTTAGAGACTTATTGGAGTGGTGCAGTTGGTGGTGGAAGATTAAAGTCACGAACTTTAAATGGATATTAAAAGATAGCTTTATATTTAGTAGATGTTGAAACTTTACTTAGTTTTCCGGCTTAGTTGAACATAAACTTAAAAATATAAGCATCAAAATCTGTTTATGTATCAAGTTTTAGACTTTCATGAGATCATAAGTATGTACACATGCGATATTACATGTTTTGCGAACTTACAACAATAGGTTATGTGATTATTTTGCTTGGTACTAAGTATTCTGATAAAAACTATTGAGGCATCGTAAATAAGAAATAATAAAAACGGGAGATTCCATAGTAAGACTTCATTTCAAATGTATGTATAACATAGTTTAAAAATATTCAATAATACAGCTTGAAAAATTGGTTACTTATTCAATCCAGTTTAAAGCAATTTAAGATATTTCATACTACTCTAGTAGCACAGCTCATTCCAAATGTATCACGTTTACATAACTACAACTAGAAGTAAACGAAATTTAGCCATTGGGCGAATCTTGAACATTTGTTCTGATTGGGTAAGTTTCTTATCAGTAAGTTGATAAGAAGGGTTAGTAATAAGACATTTACCATTTAATTAATATACACCCCTCCAACAAATGGAATTGATTAAGAATAACTTATTAAAATGTAATAATTTATTAACATAATTTTTTCTGTTCCTTATTTAAGTTTGCATGCTTTCAACTCATAAATTTAAAATATCTATTTTACTGTTGTGATTCAAAAAGTTAATCATGATTATTGAATTTGAATAGGTACTTGAAAAACCAATTCACTTGATATTTTTAAATTCTATCAAAACAACTTTAAGATTTAATGAATCCAATTACCTAAATTTTCCCATCTAATTGAAATAAGTATGCTCCATTCCAACTTAATAACTAAATTTATACTAATTACTTAATTTCTATCGAACATATTTGAAAGACCAGCAGAAATAATTATGTAAAAACTGGGCTTCATTTTTTTTTTACTTAATTGACCTCTTTAAAAGAAACTCATATTTATGCATTGACCTCAGAAGTACTCATCCTATTTATCACTAAATAAATTCAACATTTTAAGAGGACTCTTTCAAGTGTTTACTAATTTGAAAGTATATACGTATATTGTTCTAATATATTTCTATATTCGAAAATATTTTTCTGAAAATAGGGGAAGTAAAAGAAAAAAATTATTATTGTAAACTTATTAAACTTTATTTTTAAGAAATATTAAAACTTTACCGTTTGGTCGAGGTTTGAATTGTTTGAAGTTTAATTTGACTTTTTAAGTTTGTATTTTGAAATGAATTTTAATTTAAAAGAACTATAAAAACAATTTTAACCCTTACATTTTGTGGATACAAATCTTTTTCAAGCAGTGTCATGGGTACAACAAATATTTGTAAAAAATTTATTAATTATACGTATAATATCTATAGGACACAAGTTCTAAAACTTCCATGAACTAAAAAAAAAAAAAAAAAAACCCAAACCAAACCGAACATTTTCTCAAATTAAACTTTCAATTAGGATTATAAAAATAACGTGAAAATGAATCATCATTATAAAAAGGGGAAAATCGACTAAAAAACCCTTGATAATAAATGGAATTTTCATTGTATTATCACCAAATGTTAACTGATAATTCAGAACCCTATTTAGAATAGAGAACAATAATCGAAAAAATATAGAAGTGTATTCAGAAATATATATTGTACAGGTAAAAAAGGTTAATGGATATCTTCCCTTTTCAAACCTTATGAAATTTCAGTTGAAGAAAAATCTTACAAACCACTTAAATTAACAATTAAATTATATATCTGCTTAGTTTACTGCACAAAATTGAAAAATAGAAAGACAAGACAAATAAAGTTCAAAATTTTTATAAAACTGAGTCATTAAGGCATTATCAATGAATTCAAACATTTAGATGGGTCAACATGGATAAAAAAAAGTAAAAACACTTTTAAATCAAAAACAATTTGGCTTAATTTACAGCACAAATAATAAAAATGGAATACAAACTAACTTAAACTATCACTAAATAAAAAATGCAATGAAATTTCTCCTAATTCAAGAACTATAGGAGCCAAGTAGGAGTAGTTATTTTTTCCCTTTTCCACTTATGTGTAGAGCGAAGTTTGGAGATTTTTTTTAGCACAAAAAGTCAATTTGCCATTTTTTGCACTTATCCACTTTTTTTAAACTGACGATCCAATTATATAACAGAATAGTTCTAAAACACAGAAAAAGGGGTATACTGAATGCGTTAAAACAAAATAAGTTTGGACTTCTATTATACTATCCATTTAATTAAAATTCAAACTATTAAAACAAATTTCAAATTATAAGTGGAACCATAGTATATTTAGTCTAAAAAAACCTGCACTCAATTGAAGTTTCCGTGATGAAAATTTTCAGAAAACTATTTTTTTTTTGGAATTTTATTACAAACTCTTTCACGATTCATGTAATACTACTTAACTATGTCTTCTATATTTATATCTGACAGCCATTTAAGTGCCACCTCCAACCTTTTGGGTCCATGACAAAAACCAGTTAATCATCAGCCGTGTCACTAAGCCCTAGTCACAGAATCCCTGAGTAATTTGTAATCATCTCTCTCCACTGCCTTTTGCATGCGCCATGTTTACAAAACAGCCTCTTGAAATTCTCGACAAGTTTCTAACACAATGGACTTCGAGTCACGCCATTTTGCAAATTTCTCTTTCAACAATGAAAATGTCGCATTGGGGTTCTGAAGTTCTTTAAGTGGAAACAAGGGGGGGGTTGGAATATTGCGTGTTTCTTTTGGATGTGTGAAAAGTGGAAGTTTCCTTTTGGTTGCTTACTTTTGGAAATGTTCCTATTCACGGACGGTCAAGGTTGCTTTGGACCACTTTAAATGCGGCGTATTTGCATTTTTCGAAATGTCGGACGGAAGTCTGTGTACTTTAAGTGTTTTGATTAATTACTTAGGGAGCTAATTCAGCTGTTAAGAAGAATGGTGTTGTTTTATTTTTAACTTGATTTTTCAGAATAATTAGAACTTTCAGTTTGTTAAGTATGACATATTTTATTCTTTTAGAGTTAAAACTTTTTTCATTCTTTGATCCAACAAATATTGAAATCTTGTTTGAAGTTGAGAACGTTATATGATTAATTAACTATTGAGTGATACTTACTCTTTATTCTTTTACTTATTTACAAAAGTCAAAATTGTAAAATTCTAATTTGAGAATGATGTGCATTCGGTGAGTACATGAGTTTAAAACAAATATTATAATACCTTAAGAAAAATTATATGTTCCATTCAAACGTCCATAAAATTTATAATATTTATATTAACTAATATTTATCGAACTATATTAGTATTGTTATTTTATGTTCCCAGTTTTTAACTAAGATAAGTTGTGAAAATAGATAATTTTTAAACTTAAAATGTAATTAATTTTAAGTAGGTAACTGTAGGTAGGTTAACTGCATTAATTTAACTAGTAACTTGTATTTATATATGGTTGCAAGTTGTAACTCATATTTACTCTCTACTCTTCAATATTGCGTATATATTTAAATCAAAGTTAATTAAAGTATAGCATTATGTATGAATCTATGTGTGGTTCTGTAACTTATATTTACTCTCCAATCTTTAATACTACGAAGAACTAACTCTATATGGAACGAAATAAAGGGAATACTTATGTTTAAAACAAAGTTAATTAAAATTTTAATCATAGAATGTTAAAGTAATCCTTAATACTAACGAATTTTAATACATTATACATAAAATTATTCAACTAAACATTTCACTTTTGAAAGGAATACATACTTAATTAAAAAGTTATTGATCTTTAAGTTAATATGAAACATGATATGCTTATAAATATTTTTAAAAGCTTAAAGTCCCATAACGCAAGAAATATTTTATCTCATACAAATATGGTTTAATAGAGTATCATTCATAAATATAATCTTTATTAAATTTCTCTATCTTACAAAGAAAAGTATCGTTTGGATTGTTTTTTGTAATTGTTAGGATAAACAGTGAGGGATACTATGGATCCTTTCCAGATCCACACAATTGTTTTTTTATAAGTAATTTAATTTATATTATTCTGAGAGTAAATAGAAAATCTTTGTTATAAAGAATATATGATTTTATATGTGATTTCATTTTCTCTCGGCTATCTAGCGAATATCACAAAAACATTACAATGCTTTATACTTTAGCAGTTTAAAATTTATATTCATACAAATATCTATAGACAAATTTAGTTATTTTAAGTTACATCGTTTTACTCTGAGGATTAAAGTTTACTTCACCATTTTTTCTTAAAAAGAAGTTTGTTCTTAATTCTTTTTTATATTTACTTAGGGCCCAATTTGAGTCGGAACAGCGTTGCAGTTCCTCTTGGAAAATTCACTATAATTATCCTACTTTTGGAATTGTCACTGAAGGATAAAGTGCACTTGTGTTTCTATTATATCTATTAGTCGATCCTTCGGAGTTTAACGAATTTAAATTTAATTCATCCTTAATTTTACAATATTCGTTTTTTTAAGATTATTCACTGCATATAAAACCCAAATTAAAATACTCAAATCAGAAATCATAATAGCATAAAATTAATGTATTTAAGTTTAATTTATTTAAAATACTTTACTTTTATAAATTTTAGCTTTGATTTAATTTTTTTGAAAGTATTTCGAAAGTTTTAATAGTTTCATTACTTGCTTAAAACTTGTAATTGAACTACCACCATGCTTAGATAAATTCCCCTTATGGTTTCCCGGTTTTATAGCTCTTAAATGAATCAGTACTTTTTAAACCCCTCAAGTGTTGTTTCATATAAAAGTATTACCAAATACACAATTGTTTTACTACATAATACTTTTTACCTGTTTAAAAACCATTAGTAACCTAACAACACTATATCAATCAATTTAAAAAGTAATAACTTCATTCTAACGTCTGAAAAACCTTACCTTTACTTTTATTCCTAGGATACCTTAGAACATCCAACGATAGAATAATCTCAAACAGAGCGTATCCCAGAATATGTTACAGATCCCTTCTAACGAGCACTGGCATTCCAAAACTCAGCCGAACACTTCCAAATGCGCACTCCAAAATACGGAGGGAAAATTCAAATCAACCTTTCCCCAATCGCACTTGGCGGGAACTGCCTCCCTTTCCTCAGCACACTCAATAGCGGAGCGATGAGCGGTAGGGAAGAACGGGTAGGGAAAATGCCGAGCGTAGGGACGGGATCTTTCCCTACAGCGAGAGAGGGCTTTGGGGGAAATCAAATGATGTTGCTGAAGTCGGCGGTTTCAACAAGTGACGACATCTTTCGCAGGTGGTGTCTTGGTGATGAGGGGGTGGTAGTGAAGGGGAGTGCGGTGCAATTTGCATTCTTTTAGATGTTTGTAGGGGGAAGAATGTAGCTGTAATGGCTTATAAATGTCTTTATGCAAATTGAGCTGTTTGGATGTTGAAAAAATATATTTAGTAAACTGGTAATTAAAGTGCCTATAAACTATTTTTTTCGGAGACGAATTTAAGGGACTTTAATGAGATGAAATAAAAATAGGAGAGCTATTTCATTATATTTTAGGGTGTAAAGAAATTTGAAAAATATACTAACCTCCACTATTAAACCAGATTGATAAGAAAATAAATTTCAATTACCTCAAACTTATGGGTGATTCTAATAAAGCACGACCTGCTTTTTTTCAATTTTGAGAGAGAAAATACGAAGTATAAATATTTCAAAGAATTCTTGTATAGGTAATTGTAGAAACTTTATATTTACTAATTCTTTAAAATTTTAACATTTTCTCTTAAATGGTTAAGTTATCTTAAAAATAAAGGCATTAAGTATACCGATTTTATTTTGCTGCTAACTGACGCAAAGCTGTTACAAAATAAACTCATATTTTCACGACTTAGTTAAATAAAAATTTATGAATTTTAAACTGAATAAGTTGGTGGATTTAAAATATCTCTGTTAGAACAAATGTTTTGAATAAAGATACGTAAACCTTCGCTCAAATGGGGGTAACTCCATCCATATACATGATTATCCACTGTTCTGTACAGGGTCATCCATTTCCTCACAAGATCCATTAAATGGGCGGAATGACACGGTTAGCCTTTAGTTCTAAATCACTTGATTGTGATCTAGGGCTTGTGTATGCGATTATGTTTCTCTATTCTCTACGGCTTGCTTCCATCCAGATCAAGATGGAAGGAGCATGTTACCGCTTTATTTCGTGTGACTCACAACGATTGCTTTATCCTTTGATAAACTTTTATGAAAGAAAGGAAAAATGTCCGATTTTTCTAAAATAGTCCAAATTAGATTTTCCATCTTGGTTTATGAATACATATATGTATTTTTGGTTACATATAATTATTTAAAGATCACAGTATTTTCAAATAGATTTTTTTGGTAGTTTTTATAGTATCTTTCTGACCTCTCTTTCCTACATTGAGTTTGAAAACTATTTAATAGCTATCTAAATTATAAGATTTCCAAAATTCGATTCACATTTTAAAATCTTTTATGTAATTTTTCAATAAGTAAAAGTAACTATTAAATTTCTATTTTAGTAGTACAATGATTGAAAATAATTACATTATTTTTGAGAAATGAAAAACTATGAATCCTATTCAAAGTTTTCTTTTGTTGGTATTGAAAGAAATATCCGTAAGAAAATATTGAGGCTACAAGAAAATCTGAAGTTTATTTATCTAGCTAAATCACCGAATCTAGATGACATGGATTAGGGCTGAATTTTACCATAAGAACAACGTACTGACATCTGCTGAATGACCTCATATAAACAAAATTCAAAAGAAAACCACGGAATTCGGAAACAACTCGAAGAAATGCCAGCATTATTCTAAGCTCTCGATATGAATCCAAATGTGAAATCCATACTGATACAGGAAATATTCCCCACTTTATAGTTGCGCATATGGAAAATGATAGCAAGGGTATTTCCCAAGATATTCCGATGTCAAATTCTCCAGATTTATCCTGCGTGACGGAAAAATAGATTTCGTTTTATTCACTGCCCACTTTTTGCTTCCTTATCTGGAATGAATATTGCCAGTTTTCTGGCAAGGCTTTATTTTTGGATACTTGAGAATGGCGCTCGCTCTCTGTTTCGTCGGTCTTGCTCAGCAGAATAAGAAAGCAAGAAAAACATAGATGATGTTTTTTATATTGTGGAGAAACCCCAACTTTTCTGAATTTATTTTCGGTCGCATAGACTCGATGCCTGATGAGTGTTGAGTGTTTTCTGTCGTTTTGAGGAATGAAAGTTTCGCGATAAATTTAAACCTTATGCCGAATGTTTTTTGGAGTTCTTGTGGAAAATATTAACTTATAATAGTATTGAAGTATATATTTCAATCAAATAACTTGGTAAATACGTAGATTCAAAAACTCTCTGCAACATTGAGGTGAAATTTCTTTTGTTTTACTAGCCAGTTTCTATATTCCAGTTACGTTAGTCGGTTAGATAAGTTACATTGAAAGGATTTAAATGTTTTTATAAAAAGTAATGAGCTTTTAGTGTTTAATTATAAATCGATTTATTCCAAAATAAAAATTTTAATTTGCGCTTAATTTATTTTTTCCCATTATATGTAATAAAATTGAATATTTGAAGCAAATTTACTATCAAAATTCCCCTTGATGAAAAATCCCCAATTTTAAAATGTTTTAAAGCTAATACCTATGCATTTCATATCTTAGAGCTTAACGTAAGGAAATGATCACGAACAAAACAAATTGCATGATTTATAATACTTTTTAAAACTTAAATTCATTGTTTTGTAAATGAAATAAAATATTCCGTGGAATGAAATTAAATTTGATTTAAAATGTACAACATCACCAATTTTAAAAACCTACATGAAAACGTACACGCAAAACTAATTCAAACATATCATGAATCGGAATCTTCAAAACAACCCAATCCCCTTACTCCCTTTACAAAAGTTTATTACTAACAGCACACCCATTGACACATTTTAAGGACTTTTAACAGCCAAAAATCAGTATAATAAAATAACTATCCATCATTCACTAAATCACTTCTTCATACGACTTCCATAGTATTAATGTGTCACACATAAGTTATTATTCATATGTCAAGAAAAACATATTTGTTTATCTCCTTACTCAAACTGTAATCTGCAATCGTCCTCTTAGTCAATGTAAATTATGACATGAATCACGTCCATTTAAACACATTCTTCTGTCAAAGTAAAACAAATTTCTTTATTTAAAAAAAATAAGACTGCAAGAGACTTCTCAAGTCACTTTTGAGAAATATATCACAGTGATTCCCTTCCATTGAATGCGTACACACACGACGACAAAAGCCCACATTATCCTTTCCTATGTATTTCACGTCCCGTTCCCCATTGATCCCAACAAGGCTCAATCGGACCTTACCTGCTTACGTCTCTGTCGGCCAAACTTTTTCTTCCATTCGACTATCAAAAGAAACGGAGGGCATTGAAATCCATTTGGCCGAGGCATTAGTATGGACGGCCCAGCGCCCAAAAGGCAAAAGCGGAGCCGGGAATAAAACGCCCTTTTGAGGGCGTATCGACCACCTCTGGGCTGCTGCTTGGGGGGGACTTGTTTACTGGAGAAATGTAGGTCACGAAGGCTTGAATTCCGACATGGGTCCGTTCGTTTTATATTCGACGTTTCGGATGAGGTTTTTTTCTTTTTTTGAAAAATTTTTTTCGTGCGGTTGGTTAATGTGGACGTCGATTATGGGAGGTTTGTTGGAGTTCGGGTTTTTTATGTGGTTTTTTTTGGGGGGAGGGGAAATATGTCTGGGTGATTTAGGACCTGGATTTTTTTAGGTGTAGGGAGGGGTAATAGTAGAATCGAGATATGGAGATAAAGAAAAAAAATGTAAGTATGCAACTTGTTTTTTTACATCAGGGCATTACAATAAAGTTTTTTAAACATTACGAATGTTTTCATTTTTTTAATTAACCCATGGTTATAATTTGATACTTCTTGCAATATTTTAAAAAACTTTTTTTTTCAAATGCTGCAAATGTTTTGAAACATTTGCATTATGAGATTTAAAATTCCCTAAATTTGTATTTATTAAAGAGAATAACAAGTGTATAATTTAAATTGTACTGCATGGGAAATAATTACCACAAGCTTTTCCATAATCTATTAATAATAATTTATAATGAAGTCAAAAATTAAAAAATAAAAAAGGAATTAAAAATAAATGACTTCTAATGACATTTAATTGTTTTAGCACCATCTTCACATCTTCCTAAACCTTTGTACAAAAATATCAATGGCTGACTTCTAAAATTTATACACTAAAATGTTGCAAGGGCATTTATTCAGATTTAATGAAATTAAACACCAAAAGCCAATAAACTGCAAATGTATCGTAATGATTTAATTTTAAATTCATTAACATCAACATATTTTTTTCAAAAGTAGATTTCAAGATCAACTCAGATGAATTTGTTAATCAAATCACAAAAGCAAAACAACCCCAGTTTTAATTGATTCTACCTCTCCTCATTTCGCATCACTTCTCAAAGCAAACTGTCCCCCAATTAATTCCGAGAACTAAACAAAACCAGGGATAAAACAACACACCCCATCAAAGACACGCAAACATCCCGCCGATGAGTATTTGATTTTCTTAAATAACTTGCTTTAATTGAGCAAAAATGAAACCGCGTCCTCGCTGCGTCTACATGCTGGAAATCGATCTGTTCCAGGTAGAGCGTCGGTGGTTTTAGGGAAAGAAGGCTTGTTTGGTAAGCTCTTAGGGAGATGCGGGTCTGTAAATAGCTCTCACAAAGGGCATTTGGAGAAGTCGCGCGTTTTGAAAAAGCGAGGAGGGAATTCTAATTCGTTCACGCGTGGGCAGTTAGTTGAAATGGATGGGGATAAGTTAGGGAATTTGGTTCAGATGGATAAAAGTAGTGTCAAAGTTGTGTGATTTTGTAAATCTAAAACATATTTTTTTAATTAGATATTTAGTTTCTTGAAAATAATTCTTTTTTATGAGTTCTTATTTTATATCGTAACTATTTTAGTCTGGCACGATCCTTTGATTAAAGTAGTCTGCTGAAAGGCATTTACATTGTATATTTATTATATGTTTTATACCTGATGCCCATTCAGGGAAATGATAATTGATAGAATGGAGTATTATATTACAAAATCCATAGTGTATATCAATTAAAAATAGCCCATAATACATAAAACTAATATAACTAACAAATAATAGATATTTTAACTGGAAAATGTAAAGAGGTTGGTGCTGATGGTGTTTTCTTCTTAAAGTTTGCAGCCTTGCATGGTTTCTGTAAAAGTATTTTCCTGTGAGAAGTGTTTAAAGGCGGAGAAAATAACTTCACTCAGTTTCGAAATGTTAAATATAGGATAATTACAAAAAGATTTTATGTATTTGAACAGGGTACAAAAACGACTGTGACGACAAATTTACTAATTTATTCCATGAAACTAGTCTTTCAATCAAGATATATTTACTCTAGAGATTTATAATGAAGCACTTAATGTACAATTATAATTAGAAAGAATCCAAACAAGTTTTAAGTAATGGCCTTTATTTGAAGTTACTTTTCCTGTAAATTTAAATTTAAAAACCACTGAGAAAGTTTTACACAATATTTTAAAACTTTCCTTAATTAATTTTGATATTATGTTCAGCTCTTTGAAATTTATTATCATTAACTATTTTTCCATGCATGAATAAAGGATTGTTTTAATAAAATTACTGTAGGAGGGGATTCAGAGAATCCTAGATAATAATGAACCCTTTATATAGTAAGGTGATTTTTAGATGCTGATTCATATTTTTGTGTGCTTTTAATAAAGTTTTGAAGAATAGAAGCTCGATTTGTAATTTATAACTTTCCTTGCTCCAGATTGTTTTTTTTTCGGTCTTTTCCTCCTCTCTCACACTGTACTAGACATTTTTGTGATAAAATCATCTCAGACTATATTTAATTTAATTTATTCCTCAAAACACAATATTCACAGACACCATACTGAATATGAAATAGCCTACGTTTTTGTGGTACTAAAATTCGAATTATTATTCACTTATAATCTTGTGAATATTCCCGTTAAGAAAGTGAACAGACATTTTGTTATTTCGTAACTGTACTATGAAAATATAGGTAAAATGAATGATTTTTCAAGTATTAAGTAAAGTAATACATCGAATCACATGAAAAAAAATCTTATATATTTAGCAGCTAATATATTTTTGTAACTAATTATAAATGTATTAAGCGTGTTTGACACTGAATACTTTCCAATACAGTTTTTATTTAACGATATAGGGTAACGGCACCAGTAACTGTGCCGTTACCCTATATCGTAATAGTTACGATCGTAATGGTAATATCGTTACCCTATATTGTAATTTATTTAGAGTACAATTTGTTTGAATAAGCGAATTTTTTCTATTTTTAAAATATGTTTTAAGTTGGCATGGTAGCAGCACCAGTAACCCCTGGGAAAATTTTGGAACCAATAACTGACACTTCCTGCACCAGTAACTGACACTTCCTGCACCAGTAACTGACACTTTGAAGCACCTTTAATAAATAAGCTGTTTTATATTCTACCTTATTTTTTAACAAGCATAAAAAATAAAAGTAATTATTTTACTTTTAAAAATTATATTACAAAATATAAAAGAAAATATTTGGTAAAAGTATTTCAACTATCAATATTATTTTCACATTTCTAATTATATAAAATAATCGTCAGAAAAATTTTGTTTACTTAATGATTCTAATTGTTACTATTAAATGAAGTTGGTTAATGAGTGCTAAAATATATTCTTTTGAATAGTCCACAATTCTTTTGAGAAAGATACTTCACTTTATTTCCTAACAGCTAATGATTTATTGCAATATGCAGAATGAAAACACTGATGTATTTATGCAATTATCATGAATTTCAATTAAACACCAATAACTGACACCCATGTTAGTAACTGGTGTAATTGATTTTTGGATCCAGTAACTGACACCCCATTTAAAAAAATAAATTAATATTGTTTTCAAAAATAACTATTTAGCATAATTTTATGTACTATTATCAACTGCACGTTAGTTAAAAAAGGTTTTAAAAGGAAAATTTGCTTAAATTATACACTGAACTAAAATGTTCCTTAATTTCAACATTAATCCAACCTCTGAAAATCAGAAGTTTCTTGACACTTAATCAGAATTATGAATTTATTTAACTTAGAACCCTTTTATGGACAATAAATACTGCATAAAGTTAAAGAAAAATGTCTAAATTATTAAAAGAGACCATCATTTAGTCAAGTTCGCAAAATAAAGCTTAATACTATTATGAATTATTTCTCAAAATGTCAGCTACTGGTGCCCTGTCATTTACTGGTGCCTAGGGTAGTGACAGTAGTTCTACTCATATTTAAATGTTTGTCTGAAGACAAATAAGACTCTAATTTGATATATTTGTAATAAATTTAGTTGTTATGGGCAAAGTGATTAATCGGGCATTATTAATAATGCCCGAAGTGGAGGCGGGCAATTGATAAGTTTCATTCATAAATTGCATTCAATTTATCACATTGCCCGTAACATAGTCATTGGTTAAATAGTTTGTATGGAACTTCAAGTTAATAGATCGTTACCTTTTTGGTAAGCTGTAAAAGAACATTATAACCGGATTTAGTTGAATATGTTATTTTCGAGTAAACGCCGTCTTTTTATACTTTTTGAAATACTTAGATTATTTTACAAATGAGAAATATGAAATAAAAAATTATAATTAAATGTTTGCTTTTAAATGTATGTTTATGAATTTAATTAACGTTCATGAATATGACTTGTAAAAAAATCATTATATTTACCATAGTTGACCCTTAAATAGTATCACCAAGTTATTATAATTTGGTTACGAGAATAAGGTTTTATGAGGTTAGTTTTGAGTCAAATAAAATAACCATGAGTTACTAATAATAACGCTTATAATTGACATTTAATTATTTTGATCTACATTAAATTACAAAATTTTCAAGAAGTATTACAGTTTAGGTTTCTTCTTGGTTTTGCGAAAAAAAGAAATTAACTTGACAATTTTATATAATGTTCTTTGCAAACATTATATTTCCTTCAGATCGCACTATGTAGTCATTCTGTGATTCTACAAACAACAAATAAGGCTTCTGACTTCGTCAGAAACTGGAGGATAAGCAACAACAAACAACACAAAATCGAATTTCTTACGTGGCGAGGTGCGTTACGTTCACCAGAGGGATACAAAAACTTCCCTCTTGCTGTTAATTTCAAATGAATGATGACTAAAATCATAATATATAATTCAGCTCGAGTCACTTGTGAGTTAGATAAAACTAAAACGAAAATGGTGATTTTAGTTCACACTAGAAATGCGTGAAACACTTTTGCAACCACGTAAATGAGCATTTTTAATAAAAATAGTAGTTTTGATTGCATTGCGATTATATATTTCGATTGTGTTGTGCGAAAAAATTATTGTGAGAAAAAGTGAAATGTGTTGCTAAAAATTACACATGCATAAAATTTGTTCTTATAGTGTTTCAATCCAAAATTAAGAACACTTTTAGATTCCTAACATATTTTATAAAATTAAGGATAAAACACATTTATTACTGTTTTCAAACATATTCGGAAGTTCAGAACATTGTCACAACACTATAAGGTCTTAGTATTGTACCTAACTCACTTATAAATGTAAATTAACATTATAACATATTATGTGAATTAACATACACATTTATTTTATACACGATTGTAACTATGTTTGCTTGTGAAAAAAGATTATTTTTTATGAATAAAATTTCAGTTAAGTAAATTCAAATATGCTTCTCTGTAATAATTATATTATCCTAACTAATTAACACAAACAGTAATTCAGTTTTAATGAAAATAAAAAAATATGTTACAATACATTCGACAAGTTGAGAGGAACGCAGTTCATTCAGTAATTGTATACCATGCTTTTCATGCACGAAACAGATCAGAAGTAGTTTTTAAAAGAACATTAATAGCTACAATATATCACAATATGTCCGTCCCATATCACAATATCATCCATTTAAAAACCTTTTGAAATCCTATCCATAAAAACCCGTTCAACACGCAGCAATATATTTAACCTTGAATTCAGGCCTTGACCTACATTTCTTCCCTCCTCTTTCGGTGGATTGTAATTCTTTTCACGCTTCATAATCTACAACTAAAACTACATAACACAATCTCTCAAGTTTCATCCTATATGCTCAATCTAAATAACTACTTTCCATTATGTAAACTAAGCATATGAACATTTATTACCAATTTTAATTACGAACGAAAAAAAAAACCAACCTTGCTCAAAATTCAACCATACAAATAAAAATTTCAGGTGCAAAATATTGAACTGAACTAACCCCAATAACGCCCACTTAAAAATCCCAAACAAGAAGAAAAACACCCCCTAAAATTGGCACTCTCAACCGTTGGCTAGGCAACCCGTACAGATGCCTCTACGTCATAGCCGAAAGATGCGGATATAACTGTGGAGCAAGCATCTCCGCATACGTATAGCTCCCTTTACCCTCCATAAATCTCCCCCTACTCTTCCGCATCCCTGGCTGTGATCCCTCAGCATCCTCACGGGTACAGGGGAGTGCCAAGTAAGGGGGTTCGGAATATTCGGAGAAAGGCACTTACCTCGAAGAAGATCGAGCATCGGCATCGGCAGGGATGAGCTTCTCTTGTGTTGACAGTCGCGGAGAAAGGGGTAGGGCGCATGCGCCGAGACCTTCGCATTTTCTCGACTGCTACGCAATGTTTTGGAAGATTCGCAGGGATGGGTGAAGCGGGGTTGAGGGGTTGGAAGGGATGTGGTGTCAATTGTTTTCGTCGGTGATTTGTTTTCTGGTGGGGTAAATACGCGGTTGTTTGATGATTTTTCAAACGGTGGGGAATGTTTCATACCCTTGAGTTTTTTTATGTATTTTTTCAAGCTAAAATGTTTTTTTTGAAGGGTTTGACTTTGTACTTTCTTCGAAATAAAATGTAAAACATTCATTTAGAGTTAAATGTAAAGGTTTTTACTCATTTAAAAACTTAAATAACTCGTAATAACTCACGTGGATATTTTTTTTTCACCATTAAAGTTTTAAAGTTACGCATGCTTCTTTTTTCAACTATTCCTGCAGCTAATCAACTCAAAAAAAAATTGTGTACTTCTATTGCTTTGGTTGTTATTAATTTTTATGAACTTGAGTAAAGTTCTTGCATCCTTAAGTTTTCGTGGGGAAGAATGACACTAGGCAGAAAATTTGATTCTGCGTCATCTCTGATATGTTCAAACATAAAATGACCACATTATTTGTGCTAAATCTATATCTATAAAAGCCAAATACCACTGACTGACTCACTGACTGACTGACTCACTGGTAAGTGACAAACACTCAACACGGAATCTCCGAAACTACTGGACCCAGAGGCTTGAAATTTGACAGAGACGTTCCTCTCAGCTATGCGACGCGCACTAAGAAACGATTTTAAAATCCAACGACTCCTTCCCTGTTTTTTGGCGCTTTTTCTACTCCGTTTTTCCCATTGAAATAGCATTATGCATTGTTGAAATGCGTAAATTGCAGTAGGTTTATTTCTCTCTTGAGGTTTCGTCTGGCCTCATGTGATAAAATTTAATTTCAAAAATTTCATAATTTATAACAAATTAAGACGAAAAACACAGTGTAAATTTCTTTTTCAAAATTATAACAATTTTCAGGAAACATATAAATTCAAATAATTAATTTTGAAACAACATTTTCCTTTATTTGTAATTTTAATTTTTTTCTAAAATAAATATATTTATGGAAAGGCAAAAATAAATGGTTTCCATGGAAACAGAGCTGAAATTATTTCATTGTTTCATGGGGTATGGTTTACTAGACTTATCCATTCATTTAATTTTTATTGTTAAGTACTAGAAAACCGTTTTTACTAAGAAGTTGGCTATCATGATAAAAGGAAAATGAGATTTATCAAGCATTTTATTGTTTTGATAAAAATGTTTTTATTTTTGGAGATGTAGGATCATGCAAATAAAAATGGATTCTTTATCATTTTTGAATATAAATTAAATTAGGTATAGTTAAATATTTTGCTTTGCCGGCGGAGGTTGTTGACTGAATTACACATAGGGATTATTTTTTGATTAAATTAATATCATTTTTGGAAAACGATAGAAACTTCATATACGGTTTGTAACATCCTGTAGGAAATTATTCCCAAGGGGCTCAAAGAGGGTTGTGATTTTTACTTCCTAAGTTTTTATCAAGTGATTTATAAAAACCGAAGCGTAATTTTTGAAAAGGACATCGGAAATTCTTCATAGAAATTTTGATTGAATTTCATAGTAGACTGATGATTTCAATTGGATTGTTCTTTTACAGCCACAGTAAAATGCGGGACGGGATACGTTAGGGTATATTTTCACAGTAAGAAACCGGGATGAAAAAGACGACGGGGATGACGGGATGATAAGTGATTGCTAACCAGGAAAAGAAAAACCATATAACTCAATAAACCTGATGATTTAAATTGGATTGTTCTTTAACAGCCAAAGTTAAAAGCGGGGCGGGATGAGTTAGGGTATATTTTCAAAGTAAGGAACCGGGAAGAAAAACACGACGGGGGTGACGGGATGATAAGTGACTGCTAATCCAGAAAAAGAAAAGACATATAACTTTATAAACCTGATGATTTATTTCAATTTGATTGTTCTTTACAGCGAAGGTAACATCCAAATTTAAATGCGGGACGGGATGAGTTAGGGTATATTTTTACATTTAAGAACTGGGATTAAAAAGACGACGGGGACGACGGGATGATAAGTTCCAGAAAAAGAAATCCAGAAAAGAAAAAACATAACTTGAAAAACTTTTTAAAATATTTATGAATTAACTCAACCCGTGCAAGGCCGGGTAAGTCAGCTAGTATTTCATAAAAGTTTAAAAGCTTAAACACTGTGACAAGTGCGAGCCACTGGGAGATACCGATCCGAAGGTCATACGACTCAAAAGTATACTCCGGAGTATACAACCGCTTTGCACCGGCTGACCGACAGAATATTACTTCCCTAGAAGGGTACTTCAAAATATAAAATTTTCATGAGTACGTTTTTCCGGTTAAATTCCCATGTAGCCAGCTCTTGGACTAAAACGTTTCTATAACGTTCTTATCACATTCCGGTATGATGGTGACAAAAAATTAAACTGAAAAGAAACTAATGTTTTCTTATTAGTAAAACTATGAAAGTTTAATTATATTCTCAGAGAATAAAATTTTTAGTCAACATTTCACCAAAACATAAATTCAAATTAGGCTTCAAAAGATTCAGTTTTATGAAATTATAATAACTTAACTAAATTGGATGCCATACTTTTAAAATTTATGAAGTAAAGTTGGAAGTACGCGCAAAAAGCAAGGATATTAATGCTGAAAACGTTTCTCGCCTAATAAAAAATAATTAATGAGAATAAATTTAATTAAAAATTTTATAGCGTTTCATATTAGATGCGCACTGTTATTTGTTTTATCGAAATAATAAAACGTGTGCATTATTTTGCTTTATGCTGGCAAATTTCAATTATTTTAAATGAGCTAAAATATCAATGTATTAAAAAACGAATACCGCGAATATCCCCAATAAAAATAATTACACTCCCACCATCTTTTTCGCTTTTACAATTTATGCTATTTTCTTACAAGATTTTTCCAAAATAATTATGTTAAAATTCGCAGGATTTTATAGTTACATTATCCTTTTAACATTTTTTTGAGTTTTAGTTATTTTTTCCCTTATTAAAATTAATACCTTATTATTAGGTTTAAATTTCAACAGTATCGCCCTTAAAAATAAGCACAAATTAGTTTCGAAATCCGAGTTTTTCATTTCTCGTGCGTTTTTCGTGTATTTTAATTGGATGTAAAATGTTTATCAATTTATTTATCATTATTTTCTTCCTTAAAATAAATGGAAATTACCTGCATTCTTTTGTGTTTAGGGAGTAGTATGTCATTAGTTTTTATACTTCATATTTTGAATTGAAATATATCTATTTAATCTATTTATTTTACTGTAATTACATGCATAAATCTTATAATGGTGGTG
Organism: Tetragnatha montana; assembly: GCA_963680715.1. Classification (NCBI taxonomy): domain Eukaryota; kingdom Metazoa; phylum Arthropoda; class Arachnida; order Araneae; family Tetragnathidae; genus Tetragnatha; species Tetragnatha montana. The sequence continues at coordinate 45,549,720 of OY796675.1, forward strand.
TTTGTTGAAATATAAAAGAATTTAAGGTCGAGTAAAAAATCAGCGTTCGTTTTCCGTCAAAGCATAAAAAGTATCAGCATCAGCATAATTGTACAGTACAAAACACAAATTTGTTGTGATATGAAGATATGCGAGAGCATAATACCTCAGAAATAAGTTCACAAAGTATACAATACAAAAAATTAAACACACCACAACCTTTTATAAGACTTTTTTCCTCCATATCCAATTGCTTGTTGCGAAATAATTATTTAAGTGACCATATAATGAAACGTTATTTTAAAGATGGCCATCCATCATATTATATTCCATACAGTCGCATTATCTAAATTCCATGCTATAATTTAGTAAAAAAATTCATTAATAAAGGGAGCAAGCACTACATGGGTGTTTCTCAGAAATGATCAAACCAAAGTGAATGCAATTGAGAAAGCTCGGCAAAATCTTGTTAGGGTGCCAACTTAGGATGAATACTGGTGGCTCAGTCATAGATCACTAGTCTCTAGAGACTTAGTGGCGCTCTTCCCAACATAAGGGGAACATACTTTTCTCAGCTCAGATATATTTCACTCCCTAGCATCATTCGATATAAAAGCAGTTCTGAGCGATTGCTTAAGCTTTTAGTGATATTAATAGCTCATTAGAAGTTATGTGCATTGGCGAATTAATTAATTACCACGTGTCAAGTGCAATTAATTACTCATATTAATTAAAAATTACTTGATCTTCGTATGGGGGAATATAAGTTTCTAACATTTTGATACCATTATTTTCTACTTGTTGGTTTGGATCAGTTAGATTACACTTTTAAAAACTCTGAGAGTGATGAATTAGTTTTTCTTACAGCTTCTGATGGCGAAGATATATTTAAATTAAAAGAGATAGAGCGATTCAGAGATCAAAGTTTGATGAGTTTTAAAAACTCCGTCCATGCCTCTTCATCAGGGGGCTTGGTCACGGACAGAGGGGGTGTTTCTGAATTGGTGGATGACATTCAGAAACACCCCCTCTGTCCGTGTCCAAGCCCCCTGATGTAAAGGAATGGACGGAGTTGTAAGTTCGAACTTTTGTGAATTTGTAATATCTTATCTAGATACAAGTATACTTATATGATTTAAATCTGAATTTATACTTTTTAAATATACTTTATAAATTTTAAGTTTAATTGTAAAACTGAAATGTTCTTAAACTATACTTTCGTGTTGGATTTCCAAAGATATTTGTTATTGTGAAATCCAAACAATTGCTAAGTAAAATTCTGGGGATCGGCTGTGGACATTTCGTTGGAGTAAGATTTCTCTAGCATTTTAAATAAAACTAATAACTTATCAAATACTGTCAATTCATGAAATTTAAATGAAATTTCCATTTAACTAAACCATCACTGGTGCTTCAATACATACTATTTATAATGCTTTTATTAGTCAAACCATCTCAATACTCATTAAATCTCTTTAGAAACTCGCACAGTCAGTTATTCATGTAAGATAAATAGCTAAACATTTCGTTTTGCATTTCAAACTAATGTACGTCAAAGGAAAACGTTATAAGGCTTAAATAAGGAAAGCAATATGTAATTCTGGCTTCAGCCAAAAAAGCAATTATTAAAGTGCTCGTATATTTGAAAGCTGTCTCGTATGTCATGAGAGTCTAGACATCTTTCAAGTAGTGTATTCTTGGCAATCGAACGGTAAATACTAGTTTCAGGTTTTTGTTTTTGACAAGTTTTAAGTCCTTTTGAATTTAAATGCGATGAGCAACTCCAATAACGTTTTATTGGAAGTACGACATATTGAATAGGAGGATGTTTTGAAAATCAAATTTTTATTTCGCTAAAGATTAGGTTTTAATTCCCGTAGAACAGAATGATCTCCCTTCATTGCAGTCAAAAGCCTCTGAGCCTCTATATCAGTTAATGTCTTTTATGCATTAACCTTTTTAGTCCTAGACCGCCCGAGATTGCCATTGAAACTTTAGGTAAATTTGGGGCGGCAAGGACGGAAAGGGAAATTGTATTTAAATTTCCGCTTATAAATAAAATTTTTAGGATAAATCAATGGGATTGGAAAATAAACAAAATACACATATTTATGTGTATATTTACTCTCACTTACAAGATGCTGAAAAGGATATTTTTTTAAATTAAAAGAATTTACCCGAAAAGTAAGTATACGTATATAATTATACTAGACGACCCCAACGTTTCCTGAACCCAGTACGTCACTACGTGGAAGGAGGAAAGGGGTAAACACAAAGCCTGATGGGTTGCTAGGAAAAGTTTCGGTACGCAAATTGTGATAAAAGACTATTATGCATGGGTTTAACAAAATAATTATATTTTTAAATTGACGTTCTTCATTTCACTCAAAATTCAGACACCGCGATGGGAACTACTTTGTTTATTAGTAAAGTCATACGGTCAACTAACGTTGCTGAATAGAACTTCTGAGATTTGTTAACATGCTAATTTGTTTCCCAATATTTCCACAAAAAATAAACTTCTTCTAAAGTATTTTTTGTAGTATCTATCCATATTTACAGTATAAATTTATATCTCATGCATTTGTTTCTTAACATTCCTAGTAAGTATTTTTTCACGAATATTAAAAGTCTTTATTGTATTTAAACAGTAAAGATAATAAAAAAAACCAGTTGTATCCTACTAAGAAATAATTCTTTTTGTGAATTTTTACTGTTTTTATTGAAGATTAACAATTGAAGTAATGAAGTGTTACAATTTTTTGCGAATCACTTATCTTTCCACCTCTCACTATGCAGTCAACATTTTCTTGTTCTTTTTGGCGCAGAGTAAGTCCTGGGATCCCATGATAGGAGCTGAGGGAATTGAGCCTTGGGATCTTGAAGAAACAAGAGAAACCACCCTACAACATTCACTAAGAAAGATGGCGAAAAAAGACAGAGACAAAGGGGAGTTTTGTCCTTCTAAGATCGGGGATAAGGAATCTCCAAGAGTAAATATTTACCCACCTTCCTTTTTATTCTTTGGTAGACCAATCAACTAACTGTGTTCAAAATAATAGGAAACAATGAAGCATTAAATTGTTAGAGTAGTTTAGCCCTTACTTTTGGGAAATAGTCTCCTCTGGAGATTTGGAAACTTTATGTCATTTAGGTAGTATGAAACTAGACGAAATGAAACTAAACTAAATAAAAACGTATAAGGGATATAGTTTATTGAATTCTTTCCCAATGCTCGTGATATATGACTGCGGTGCTTTAGGGGATGAGATTTCAAACAAAATTACTGTTATGTATATAATACCGTTACGATTGCTAGTTTGAGTTAAATTTAAGCATTATTTCGTCAATTTTAATACCTACACTTGCAACTTTTATGTATGTTTTTTTTTTAAATGAAGATGTTATTAAAATGTATAACCAATATTTCTATAAGTCAAAACTTGTGTTAAAGTGTCATGTATCATTATTCTCTTTGTAACTTACCTTTTAGAAAAATAATATAGTATATAATAGTGACATAAGTTTGAAAACGATTACATTTTCTTTTTTTTACCCTAGAAAAGCATAATCCCTATGTTAGCACTCTAAAATAGGATGCGGCCGTTAAATTTTCAAAACTTAAAAAAAAAGATAATAAAATGTATAATAATTGTAAGATATAGACTTGTTATTATAGGCAAAGACTTGTAATGGCTTATTACAAACACTTTCTTTGTTCAATATCAGGAAATATTAAAATTAATTATAAAGTAAGAACTTAAAAAAATCAGCCCCATAAGTAATTTTAACTCTCTTACCACTTAACAGTAGTATGTTACATAACTGGATGATTATAATAACCAAAGTATTTTTGTTATTGCTGACGACTACATATTAAAAATTAAGAAGCTTTAAAACATTTAGGATGGCAAAAAAAATTTTAGGATGTTTAGAATTACATTCTTTAGCTAGGATAAAAGAATGATTTAGAACTGTAATTCATCGCTGTCCAGATAAAAATTGTACTAAACAGTTTATAAGTTCTCAAAATATCACCATTTTGTTTCGACTCGTAGATGTTCAATAAAATACTAAATTTATGAGTATATTGGATGCAAATGGTTACAAAAAAGGTTAAAAGAAAGAGGTCAACGTTAAATATTTAAGTGAATATATACCCACTAGCATCCAGTAACCATATGCGCAGTGCCTCCTCTCTAAATTACAAGCCTCTCTGGCAGTCTGCCGGTGTCACATTTGATGGATCGCGAAATAACCAGCGCAATTGTGAGGTGAGAAACATTCTGTCCCACCAAATATGGAACGAGGAGGGAGGGGGATGGAAAGGAGAAAACCATTTTCTTCCCTCAACCTGTGGACGGTCGGGGTATGCAGAAGAGAGCAGCGAGGTATCTGTTTTCGGGTAATCAAAACGAACTTAGACAAATTATGAGCGCTTTTTCCGAGACTTGTTGGGAGCTTTTATCGATGAAGTTTGCGATGATTTATGAACGGAGATTAGTGCATCGTTTTTCACCTTCGGTTGGGACTGGGTGACGTTTAAGAGGTGATTTTTCGGTACGGGCTTATCATGGTCGGTATTTGTTTTCGAAATGGTAGTATGATGTAGCTTTCAAGATTGATTACGTCGCGTAAAATGTTGTAGTACTAATTTTGATGAAATATGGTAGTATTGATAGAAAAGTAATGATTCTGTTTTTTTAAATTTTCAAAAGTTATAAGTACACAAATGCCCTTCTTTAAAATTTAAAGAATTTCGTCCATTGATATAAGAAAAGGAGCTGATGTATAAGAATTAAAATTTTTGTCATTTATTATTTCTTTCCTTTTTTATGCCTACGACTGCTGTAATTTTTTTTTATCAATCAGTTTTTATTTAAAAAATAATGAAAAGTTATTTTTGTCTAATTTTGGATTGCTCTCAATTTAATTAAATTGTTATTGGTATTATATTTGGTTGATCATCACTCTTCTCCTTGTGAAGCCTAAATTAGGACTTGGTCATAATATTATTTCACGTATCAATTATGATACTAAAATAAAGTATGATTTTGATCAGGATTCAATGTCTCCGACCCCCACATAAGATTGTAGTGCATATTAAATTGTAAGTGATTGAATACAGATAATAATAATTTTACATGCATGGTAATAATATGAATTTTTATTCTTTGACAAGTAAAAAATCATTTCACTAATTTTTATGTGATTTTTTGATGAAAATGAAATTATTTTTCACTAATAAACCCAAAAAAAAATATTTGTTTAAAGTCGTTTGAAATTCTTAATAGTTTTTTATTTTCCCCAACAAACTGATAGATAATTGAAATGTTTATGGAAAGAAATTTCTTATCATTGAAAATAAATATTAACATTCATAAACAGAATGTATACAAATTTCAACAGTTTTAAATTAAAAACTACCCCTCACAAACATTATATTACAAACGACATCGGTAACATACTACACTCCACACCTAATAGACGAACATTTAAACAGTTTCCCTTCACACACAAGCAACCGCGCATTTTCCACACACCGATCCAAACCCAATCTTCCGAACACAATGCAAATGCGAATTCAGATTAGGTCGCAAAGATGGCGCGTTCTCTTTCACTGGCTATCGCGGTCGGTCATCCCTGCCATCCTCCCCTAAATTAATGAGATGGTGTCCATCGGGACTAATCCTCTGGAGAGCAACCTGGAAGCTTGCCTGACCTATCATGCGTTTCATTCGGTTTGGGGGGGGAGCGAGATACGCTGTTGGTTAGGAAGCATTTGGGCTGTGGTTAGGCCTAACACTTGTAGTACTTGATTTTCCGAAGTTTTAAAGTAGGGGATTACATGTCTTGAAAGTATCCATAATGGGGTTAAGTGGGGATGTTACTGGGTAGTAATAAATTTAATTGGAGTTGTGGTGTACTTAAATCGATTTTTAAGTGTTGATGAAGGATCCTGTGCCTTAGTTATAGGGTGTTATTTCCTTCTGGGTAATTATTTAACATACACTTATTATAAAAATAAAAATTGTTGGAATAGCGTCAATTTAGCTTCCTGAAAGCTAATTAATTCTGCGATACTTTTTAATAATGTTTTCACACATTCTTCACAGACATCACCAAAGAATAGGATTGGAAATTTCATGCTATTTTGGGATAAGTTGAAAGTACTCACATTTATTAAATTAACTCAATATGTGGAGCTAATAAGTAACGTTAATGTGTCAGTCTACTAGTCTACTATATCCTAGAAGACGGAAAAAATTGGACAGTAATTGTATTGTTATTCTTACAACATGGGTGAATATTTCGAATGTAATTTTTCAAACCATATTCTTTACTTTTTTATGTTCACACAAATCAAATTTGCCTTTAAATATATACGAACACTTAAGACTTGGAAAACCATGGCCATCGTATGACTTCTTTTTCCTACAAAACATTCCACTTCCATTTTTAAAAAGAATTCAAAAACGTTTGAACTAAACTATATTCTAATGATATGTTCCTTGTCTCATTGAAGTAGTCAGCTAAACCCATCAATTATTTTCAAAAATTCTCAAAAAACTAAACTTGGTTCTTCACTTTTTCTTCTCAAAAACTATCTTTATCCGAATCCACTTTACTGGAAAGCGAAGTAACTTGAAAACACACTAACCTCAAAATTAAATTCACCCGTCTTAAAAGACTCCAGAAAACTTTCTGGAAAAGGTCACATTTACCTTACGATATCCTCCTCCAAACCACGTCCAATCTAATCCTCGTCAACGTAAAGCAATCCTGTCCGAACCAAGTCCTTAACATCATGAGAACCAAGAAGGTGTGTATATATTTATCCAGAACCAACCCCGTTCTATTCTTCTCAAAAAGAACGTCTCCTTGGATTAAGGGAAGAATACCCCTTCCAGGCCCCTTCCTTTAAAGAGTTTCTTTTGTGTGAATTTGAATATTTTCGCTTGCACCCCAGGTTTGCACATTCCTTACAAGCGTTTCTCCACTGGCCCCTTTTGTTACACTTGGTGCCCCCAAAGAATATGAAGGCTTTGAACTTAAAAATTCATAAAGTGAGGTTTGCGCGTGGAATGCTTGATTTTCAGGGTGGTTCTTCCGGGTGGAAAAGGTGTGTGCCCTTTTAGCGGGAAATGGCTTGGTGGTATTGGTTTTCTACATATGTATGAGATGGGATAAGAAAAATGTGTGGCCTCTTGATGTTTGTACGTTTACTTTAGTACTGATTTCTTTAGATAGGCATATTTTTTTATACGTTTGTAAAGCTGGGGATATTGTCGAGTAAAGGAAGGTCCTATTAGACAGCAAGTTAAAAGCTTGATGAATTAGTTCAATATAAATTGTTTAGGTAATATTTTTGAATTCTTGTATAATAATTACAAAGGTATTGGTACAAGGTACAAATTGTATAAATATATGTAATTAAAGTTAAATCTACTTATTAATTCTACGGAAAACAGAGTGAGACCAAACAATTTAAACCATCTATATATAATTCTCTTACGTGGCTCACGAATTTGGCTGTATTTGTTACCCGCCGTTGTCATCGATCGGTTTGTTTACACTTTGCGAATTCATGCTCTTATTATTGTTGTTATATATAAAAAAATCATTTGTTGTGGTCATTGTAAGTGTTGTGAAATCATTTGTTGTGAACCAATTAGTTGTATTTGCTGTACTCTGTTGCTGCCGTAAACTCTATTTATTTTAACCAATAAATTTAGTTGGTAATGAATCTCAGCAAGGGTGTACCAGCGTATGGCGAGCGAGAGTAGCGAGCACAGGATTGCGAATCAATCGTAAGGGGAACTGCGTCAGCAGTTCCCGAGGGTTGGCGAGCGATAGCGAGCAGGGGGCGATAGCCCCCTAGTTGTTATTATTGTTGAACTTTTTGTGAGTATTTTGTGATTTTAGAATGATTATGTGCAAAGCTCGGATTATTTATTAAATCCATCAATATATCGTCACTTAAAGCGAAAAATGTCGTAACTTAATTTCCACAACTTTTCAGGGAAGAGAAATACTAACTAGCTTTAACAACTCTAACTTAACTAGCTTTTGCATCTCTAATGGATGGAGTGATAACAAAGAAAAAGATAACAACAATACTAGGGAGTTTTTTGAAAAATCTTTTATTTTTGGCGATCCGGTATAAAAAGTTAAATATAGATTGATGCATGACTAAAAATGGGGCCAAAAATTGAGTTATGTCATATTGCGCCTAACCGACGGTTTACACAGGTTATGACGTTTTACGACAGTCATGTTACAGATATTTAAAAAATCGTTATAGATTGACTAATTAGTAGTAAAAATAAGTTTTCATTCATCACACTCTCCACCATTCTATTAGACTAGCAGTAAAAAATCCGTAATTAGTGTAACATACAAAAATCTTAATAATTTCGAAATGTTTGTGCAATTCCAAAGGCATTAACCTACCTATTAATTAATTCCATTTGGATTCAATTCAAACGAAATTGATCGATTGCACGAACTGAAAGTGCTTAATTAAGGTCAATGGTTACGTTTAATTAATTGCAAACATCTAATATTTCAAGTTTGGCCTCGGGAAACGTGCTTTCTGTATGACCGAGAACTTTCTCTCAGCAAACTCTCAGCATATTCGAATTTAAATGAAAAGGAGGTATTTACAATTATGAAACCTGTGTATTTAGTACGCAAGATTTAAAATAGCTATTCAAATTGTTAAATGTAGTGGATTGAATTTTGGGTATTAATGTCATTTGCCGATTTTAATTTTGCATAATACTGTAAATCATTGATCACTTTTGAATTTATTTTTACGATTTAAGTAACAAACTATAAGTAACTATAGAAACTATTAATAAAAAGGTAGTAGGTGGGGAGACCGGGGTTAGTAAGGGCTCGGGGCTATTTGGCATCTTGCCATTATTTTTTCCCACAAGGGCACGGAAATTTCGGTGGTTAGTTGATTACGTAAAGGTGCAATTTATACCATAATTTCACTAGAAATGCCCACCCACATATTTCAGAACAGTTTTTTCTCTTCAAAATTAACAACACTTTCGGTTGTGGTTTTAAGTAGAACACTTTATAACCTTTTTTTGTTGTAATAATGTTCTAAATAAGTTAGAAAAGTGATGAAAATGAGTTTTATCCAGGAATGTGTTATAAAAATAGTGTACTAAAATGGGTTTGGATATCTAAAAGGGTCCTTAAATTTGGATCGCAACACTATAAGAACAAAATTTCTGTGTCACTAGCAACACTTTTACAACACTATCTTTTCTCACACAGCACAATCGCAATACAATCTCAACACAATCACAGTACAATCGAAACGCTTTTCAGTTAAAGTGTTAATTATTGTCTTCACTTGGCGTTGCAAAAGTGTTTCACGCATTTGCAATGTTCAGTCTATTTCGAAGTAATTCTTTTTCTCACTGATGAGTTAACTTTTCTAGTTTTTTGAGCTGGTGACAGTTTTTGAAAGAAGGGTTTACTGCAACTCCCCGCTAGTATCATATGTACCCTTAAGTTTAACCCATCCAGTCCTAGTCGATCCAAATTCTGTATAGGATACAATTCATTGTAATCTCGAGCGCTTTAGGATTAAATGGAATAATTTTTTTGGCATAGCTATTAGGTTAGCTGTAGGTATTAGGTTTTCACTATTTGCTATTTTGAATTTCGTACATAATGTAAGCTACGTAAAAAAATGTATAATTTTTCAGATTTCAGCAAATTTATGTTATAAAAATTAAAAAAAAATTCGCATCTCTCAAACTGTAAAATTTACAAAATATAGTGAGCAGGATTCTTAAATTCATGGAGCCAACCAATGTTACTACTTTTTACTCCTTCAAAACTGAATTTCGGTCTTTAATCATTTCTATTAAAACTATTTATTTGGTGCTAAAATAGAATATTAATGTTTGCACGGGAGATTAACTGAAAATTCAATTAGGAAAGTCGTTAAATATTGTAAAAAAATATTTGAAGCGTTATTTTTGCTTGATTTTTTAATGGTAAGACATTAGAGATTAGCTTTTTCTCCAAACTCTCGTCTTTCGTTAATTATTTTACGACTAAATAATGATGGTTAAAATGGTTTATTGATAAAATAGTAAAAAGCATCATTTCATGCATCAGTAAAAAAAATTATATGGTAAACATATGGTTAATTAACTACTTTGTTAATAACATCATAAACTAGAATGCATGTAAAAATAATGAGCTTTTAAAGGATTAATTTCCTATTCATCTTGAATTCCATGAAAATAAGGAAAATATTTTTTTTCTGTTTTATGACTTTAAGGAATACCCCTTTCAATCAAAAATCATGAATAATTTCTTTTTAATTCTCTATGGACAAAATCTCATTGATTTTAATCATTTATGTATTTCACATTTAATCATACCGTCCTTAAATGGTGAGATAAATATAAATAAAGTGATGCGTAAAAAGTAACTTTGGGATCTAAAAACTGTAAATTTTTTTACATTTCACGTTTACAACAAGATTACATGTGTTTACATGAAATTAGCAAATTCCAATTAAAATTTCCGTTTATTTTCAAATTTTAAAATTAAGTGTCCGTAGATACAACAGTCTCCCCTATAAAATAACGCATCATTAGTAAGACTTAAATTAAAATATACTGCCTCAGCTTAATTTAATATAAATTACTTGATTTAAACAAACATAAACATCTTAACAGTAAACATCTTAAATACTCTTTTAAAAATTATGCTTTTGAGTGTAATATGCTTCTTTACTAAAATAATAAAATACTTCATGATATGCGTTTTAGGTAATTAGAATTCTTATATAGTAAAATATTCATGGCTTTTATTTATTAAATTAAATTCAAAATATCAATTAAATCATTACTAAGAATGAAAAAAGCTGCAATCAAATATACGTCCAAATTTAGCTAATTATATATTATTCTGATCTATAATTTTTAGATACTTAAATATCCATTATCTTCGATTTCACAAAACATTTTGATAATCTTACAGAAAAAACAACTTTCTTAGAATTTATCAAAAGTACTTTTAAATACATTTTGTTCATAGTTTTTTTTTTTTAAATAGGGTAAGTTGTAATAAAGAGTTTCTTTTTTAAATGAACCGAAAATTTCATATTGTGACCTACCCTATTCATGAAATTGGATGCAAATTTAATGAAACTTTTTTAGAGTAAAGTAAGATTTGTGTGTATCCTATTTTCACTCTTACGATAGCTTTGGGAGCTATAGGGGAAATTTTAATCTTATCTCTTTTTACAGCGTAAAAATATTTTAAACTTCTGGCTTTAAGCTGGCTTATTTTCTGCTATTTTCGCAGTGTACTTTATGAGACATAAAATATTCAAAGCATTAAAGTTAACGTATCGCTGCATTAAATATTCAGATAGTTTTTTTTTAATATGTAGCTTAAAATGATAAAATCTTTACTGCTTTTTCCGAAAGTGGCTTTTCTTTCAAATAAATGGTTAATGGTTCAATTGAGATACTATCCGAAAGTTTTTAAAATTCAAATGGGCAAATACAAATTTGCATTACTATGGATATTCTTCAAAAAAAAATTTAGCGGTTTATAACATGAAAGTGATTTAAAAAACTTTTAATCTTAAAATTTAAGTTTTTGACAAGTATAGGTATGAGAAATAAGTGAGTATTAATATTATTACAAATTTTTACAATATCTATAGGGTGAAACCTACCAAATCTTGAAGATAGGTTGTAAATTACTTTAAGAATATTATATAGAAGATTTTTGTATGTAATATTACCGCCAAAGTACAATAGTACCAATAAAACCTAAATGTAATTCCATTTAAAATCAAATCAGACTCAACTCTATATCAAATTCCACCTTAAATATATTCAATCTCATGTATGTGTCAAATCTCATAATAGCAAATTTATTGAGATAAAAAAAGCCAATATTTATAAATGAATAGTTCACATAGGAAATGTCTTTAAGAACTTTATTATTTATTCTTTTAAATGATGCAAAATATTTTTCTGATAAAAATTACGAAAATTTAGCTTTTTTCCCTAAACTGTATTTTAATACATATTACTTTAAATTTAGCATAAATTTACATGTATTACTTATTAATGAACTTATTTCTGTCCACTTCTTTTAATTAATTAAATATTTAATTCTACTCAGCTGATTAGGACAGGATTTACTCAAATTAAGAACAGAAGATAATTACTCTTGATTAATTACTGCATTACTTCCTATCCATTTCCGAAAATTACACATTAATCATAAAAGTAATAAAGCCCTCTCGAATAAACAGAACATTTTTAAGAATCTTTAATGGGAATTCTTCTACTCGGTACCTCGGTAACTGATAAAACCATTCCCTTCAAGTGGATATTTACTCAAATTTAAATTTTTAATTCCCTCAAAAATACCCATAAACACGCATTTTTAAGCACCTTGACATGACTTCCACTAATCATCTTAATTAAACAAAGTGCAACTTCTCACAATTCCCTCATTTTGATAAAGTGCGCCTATTCCATGCATATATGAGTCTGCATCGCGAAGAAGAAATATTAATTGAAACGATTAATCAATTGAGTGAAAACCAGAGGAAAGACTAGATTAAATCTCGCTCCTGCACCACTCAGATCGTAAATCTCGACCTCGTATATAGCCTTGAGAACGAATTTTGCCCGAACCACTCACTTCTCCACAGGTTAAATATTGGCCGTAAGGGCTAGACGATTTAATTAAAGTGCTAAGAGACCTACGTCGTGTGCCATATTGACTTCAAAACTGACATGTCTCTCATTGCCCGTTGGACAAAGGGTGTCCATCCTTTACATTCGCGTTTCTAATTATTAAACGGGGAAAGTCTCCCAGAAGAGACATTGTTGTAGGTGGAGGGAGACAAAAGTAGTAGTAGTTGGGCTGAATTTCTGAATATGATCTCTGTATTAAATTGGCCAGACGTGTTCCACTTTATGAATATTATAATTTCACCCACTTGAAGAGTTGGAATTGATTTTAACTAATTGTGGAAGCGCGTACGAGTTAGAGTTGTGTAATTGTTATGGGTTGAGTGTTTGTGAATGGTTGTCATCTGTTCGAGGTTGATCGGTCAGAACAACTTTAATGTGATTTGTAGCGACTAATATTGATTGCTTCTCTATCGTTGTATGCATCCTTTATGTACTGAGATGTATCAAACTTTATAGTCACAGAAACATTTATTAGTGGCATTAGTCCATTAACATTTATGTCTAACTAATATAATTCGAGATAATTAAGCAGATATGTGACTTATCTATAATAATAAAAGAGCTTTACCACTCACTCACTCACTCACTCAGCAACGCACAGCAAAATCTACCGGGGCTAAAGACTCGAAACTTGGTAGGGTCGAAGACCTTATGGTGTATACGCGCACTAAGAAGGGATTTTTCGAAATATCTTTTTTCTGACCCACAGGGGGGTTTGGAGCGTTTTCGACGTTTTTGAGCCCAGCGGCGTCCAAAATGACCCCAGATCTTTGTTATTTCGCAGGAAGGTACCTAGCAACAATTTCTAGAAAGGCATTTTTCAGATTTTGGATATTCGAATTTTAAGAGGTCTGAATATTCCAAAAACCCATTTTTGCTGAGCATAAACCAAGTTTTATATTTTCGAAGAAAACAATACCGAGAAATCGATATTACGAATTGAACTGTTGGTAATACCTTCTTGAGGGAATTTCAAAGAAAGTAATTTCTGGATTTTTCGATATTCCATTCTGGAGGGGGTGCACAGGGGTTTGAATATTCACTCCCGTTTTTAGTTTTTGGATCCTAGCACCTACATTATTAATGTGATTGTTATGAAATTTTAGCATGTTGTTCCTCACACAACCAGGAAGGTTTGCGAAAAAGAATTTTCTGAATCAAAACATTACAAGGAGCCTTTTTTGTCCCTTTTCTAAATTCTTATGCTTAGCCTTCAATGTTAAATTTATTGCGATTATAGCTCTTTCCAGGACACGCAAAACCTCTATTGTTGGAAATATTTATTTTGAAATGTTTTATAACAGGTGAATTTTTAAAAAATATGATAAAGAAACAATTTTTAATGATTAAATAGTTTTTTTATGATAACCAAAAACCGTTCCACTGAAAAATTTTATTCTTTTTTCTATTTAATCAAATTTATGTATTTCCAGCCAAGTTCAAATTGAACAATATTTTATCACAGGCATTTTCAGTGTCGATTCAAATGATGTTTACTTTTATTTCATGTTTGAAATTTCTTTCAATGAATGAGTTGGTGATAAATCAGCAAAGGGGGGTTCAGGGGGTCTCCCCCTGATTTTTTAAAAAAATTATCGTTATTAAAAAATGGTTATTTACACTAATTCTAAACCGGTTTTTTAAGATCTTAAAAAAGTATAAAAGTATGTAGTATATTTAATTGTTTTGTATTTCATAAAAATTTAGCGGGATGAAGGGGAAATAAGTTTTATCTATAAACATTGCTGTTCAATAATATATCTTTATTGTGAGCGAAGGCGGAGAAATTTGCCTCAAATATACATTTATACCAATTGCAGAAATGGATGGAGGGAGAAAAGGACAAAAGAGAAAAAAATAATGGGGTTCAGAAGGTCCCCTGACTTTTTTTCTATTTTGAAAAATTACTCTTTAAAAACGGGGATGGGGATTTCACACATTAAATCTAAACAGGTGGTATTTTTAAAGGGTTTTTTTACATCTTAACGAAGTGGTATGACATCAAAAAAGAATCCAAGTGGGAAGACTGTTGACTTTATTGCATCTAAACGATAATTCTTATTTATTTTAACACACAGTTTGATAAGCCTTTTATCCCCCGTGCAACGGCGGGCATATCAGCTAGTGCTTTATTAAAATTATAAGTTTGATTAATTTAATAACAGTTCGTCGTTCAACTGTTTCCTATATATTGCAAGTTAGTAAATAGAATGTGTGACATTATACAGTAACCAGATAGTGATTTAATAGTTGAATAAATTTTAATCAGCCACATTCAATAACTACTTAACTTCAATATAAGGTGTTAAATACCTCCAATGAAATAGCTAAATGATTTAGGAAAGGTGCAAATTGAATTAATTAATCTATAATAATAAAAGAGCTTTACCACTCACTCACTCATCAACGCACAGCAAAATCTACCGGGGCTAAGAACTCGAAACTTGGTAGGGTCAAAGACCTTACGGTGTATACGCGCACTAAGAAGGGATTTTTCGAAATATCTTTTTTCTGATCCACAGGGGGGTTTGGAGTGTTTTCGACGTTTTTGAGCCCAGCGGCGTCCCAAATGACCCCAGACCTTTGTTATTTCGCAGGACGGTACCTAGCAACCATATCTAGAAATGCATTTTTCAGATTTTGGATATTCAAATTTTAAGAGGTCTGTATATTCCAAAAACCCGTTTTTGCTGAGCATAAACCAAGTTTTACATTTTCGAAGAAAACAGTACCGAGAAATCGATATTACGAAGTGAACTGTTGGTAATACCTTCTTGAGGGAATTTCAAAGAAAGTAATTTCTGGATTTTTCGATATTCGATTTTGGAAGGTGTGCACGGGGGTTTGAATATTCACTCCCGTTTTTAGTTTTTGGATCCTAGCACCCACATTATTAATGTGATTGTTATGAAATTTTAGCATGTTGTTCCTCACACAACCAGGAAGGTTTGCGAAAAAGAATTTTCTGAATCAAAGCATTCCAAGGAGCCTTTTTTGTCCCTTTTCTAAATTCTTATGCTTAGCCTTCAATGTTAAATTTATTGCGGTTATTGCTCTTTCCAGGACACGCAAAACCTCTATTGTTGGAAATATTTATTTTGAAATGTTTTATAACAGGTGAATTTTTAAAATATGTGATAAAGAAACCATTTTTAATGATTAAATAATTTTTTTATGATAACTAAAAACCGTTCCACTGAAAAACTTTATTCTTTTTTCTATTTAATCAAATTTAAGTATTTCCAGCAAAGTTCAAATTAAACAATATTTTATCACAGGCATTTTCAGTGTCGATTCAAATGATGTTTACTTTTATTTCATGTTTTAAATTTCTTTCAATGAATGAGTTGGTGATAAATCAGCAAAGGGGGGTTCAGGGGGTCTCCCCCTGATTAAAAAAAATTATCATTATTAAAAAATGGTTATAAACACTAATTCTAAACCGGTTTTTTAAGATTTCGTTTAACATCTTAAAAAAGTATAAAAGTATGTAGTATATTTAATTGTTTTGTATTTTATAAAAATTTAGAGGGATGAGGGGGAAATAAGTTTTATCTATAGACATTTCTGTTCAATAATATATCTTTATTGTGAAGCGAAGGCGGAGAAATTTGCCTCAAATATACATTTAAACCAATTTCAGAAATGGACGGAGAGAGAAAAGGACAAAAAAATAATGGGGTTCAGAAGGTCCCCTGACTTTTTTTTCTATTTTGAAAAATTACTCTTTAAAAACGGGGATGGGGATTTCACACATTAAATCTAAACAGGTGGTATTTTAAAGTTTTTTTTTACATCTTAACGAAGTGGTATGGCATCAAAAAAGAATTCTAGCGGGAAGACTGTTGACTCTATTGCATCTAAACACTAATTCTTATTTATTTTAACACACAGTTTGATAAGCCTTTTTTCCCCCGAGCAACGGCGGGCATATCAGCTAGTATATTTAATAAAAGTGTTTCAAAACCTGAATAAAAAGGTTTAACAGTTATGGCAATACAATATAAACTGTAATAAATGTTAAGAACAATTTAATTAGTACTTTTAAGTAAATTGTTTGAATAAATTTTATTTGTACAGATGTTTAATTAAATGAAAAGATAACATTGTTCTTTAATTAAGTTTAACAAAATATCACCAAAAACATCAAACCACCATGCCACACCCACTTAATGACCATAGAAAGAGAAGCGCATTGATTTTCAATAGTTCTTATTTGGTTCTTTAAAATAAAGAAACTACGCTTCATCGGAGCATATTAAGAAAATCTAGTTAACTTCGTTTTAAACACATGTAAATTGAATCGGAATAGAGGATAAACTTTCCAAACCTTTTCTAGGCTATAATTAATTACTAGATAGCAGCAAACAATCAAGTTCGATGTAATGTTTCTACTGTTAAATGAAACTGCATTATATTTGTAAGTCGTGGTTGATTATTTTAAGCTATTCCGGATTTTCGTAGCTATTTAAAACTAATTTTTATTTTCACAAATCAAATAATGCATTTGATTTACACGAACATCTACAAAAAAAAACTACCTCGAAAATTCCATTCATACAACCAATACAAAATTCATCACACCACGAATTCACCAAAAATACCAAACCCACAAACCCACCACGGCCAGAATACCAAACCCTCTCAAAGTGTCACACATTCCAGAATCAAATCACTCCGGGCATCCGATGACAGGGAAAACACGAGACCGCAACACCACGTGGCAGACAGACCCGCTCAAAATCACGGGAGCGGTCAGCGTCACGTTTCCACAGCGTGATCCCATTTCTCCCGAATCCGGGAGTAACCCAATAATTCAGGGCCACTGCCGGGAAAGAAAACCCGGGAGAGAGAGCGTTCGTTGTTAATATTTGATGCTCAGAGTGTCTTCCCAAATTTGGCAGCACGCCAGGAGATGTTCTGATTTTTCGGAGTGATAAAGTTTACGTTCTTTTTCGGGGTGCCCGAACAATCCTCTTTGGGTGTTGTGTCCTTCGGTGAATGCTTTGACCGAAGGATGAATTCTTTACGTGCACTTAAGTGAGTGGGGGAAGACGTCGGGATCCCTAAGATGCTGATGGCTGCCTATTGTAGCGGGTACGGACCGATGAGGAAAGCGGTTTGATATCGGGTTCGCTCAGTTAAAGTGCTTTTCATAAGTGTATTCGTGCGTAATATGAAGATAGATAGTGTTGTAGAGTTTTACTCCATGATATCTTGTTTTGTCATAAAGATTATATTTTTCACTACTCACACTCTAACTTATGGGGAGTGTGAATATAACGAGAACGAGGTTTAAAATATGAGTGGAAAAGAATCGAGTTGATACAAATACAATACCTGTATCAATACAGTTTTCAAACCTGGTTATGATGGTAACTCAGATTTAGTGATCAAAAGAGGGTGGTTTTATATAGTTATTAGTGGTTGGATTATGTAGTTTGAAGAAATTAAAGTGTATATATCCGCTTATTATTATAAAATGCTCATGTAACATAAAAAAACAGCTTTAGTTTTTAGATATATCTCTGCGATAAAGCTAATATTCTAATTTTATCTACATTATACCTCTCTGATACACCATTCTTAATTTTTATATACTTTTTTACTCAGCCCCAAAATGTCCTCCAAAGTTAGTTACAAAAGAAATATTTTTATTACACTTTAAGTTGTAAATTTACTTTTAATCGGCTTGTTATCAACACCAGATAAAATATTTTGAATTATTTACAGCAGAAGATTGGAGATGCAGTCTTTTTGGAGAAATAAGTTGCATGTGTAAATTAAAATGAAGTCATTGGGTATTCAGGTGGAATACTTGAAAATAAATATATTTTATTGCGTGCCAGCAAATTTTCATGGCGTGAGGGGGGATTTAAGTGTGTGACAAGAAGGCAAAGAAATCTCATTAGTTTGAAAATAATGCAGCAGTGATAATTTCTTCTAGGAAAAGAAGTTAAATTCTTCTAAGAAAAACAATTTTTTCAGCGTTTGCTTTATTTTAACTTCCATTCCAATTCATCATTTTAATGAACTCCTTTCAAAGTTATTGACTTATTTTTCAGTTTAAAAAATCTCATAAATCGCTCTTTTAATAAACTGTTTTTTACAAATTAATTTGAAAAATTTACAGAACTAAAGTTCAAATCTACTTTAAAATATCTTAGCTTATCAAAATAGACTAGATAGCTTTAACAGAAAAATTGTTTTCTAAAGCTAGAGAATAAAGCATGTATTCTTGCGATAGTGATGTACTTATTTATTGAGTATTTTAAATGTGTTCAATAATTGGATTGGGCATATGTGTAATGAGAAATCCAGTATAATTAAATTACTATTGTTAATTTCATACGTTTGTTCTAAAATTAAGCGAATAGTTTACTTTATGTTTTTAAGGTATATTTGTGTTACATAAAACTTAACAATTCTCAAAATAGTGACACTAATTATATGTTTTTAAAATTTGATACTTTATAATCAGTCTTACATTAAATTCCTCGCTAAAAAAGAATATCCCTCATTATAGATTTCAAAAATGCTACATTTACGAAAGATTTAAAAAATTTAACAGCAATTAGAAGTGTACATTCATTAGAAGCAGCAGTACAGCAATTAGTACATTAGTACAGCAATTAGAAAGAAATACATTCTTACTGAAAAAGTAAAAGCACCTTTGTTCATACACTGCAAGGTGTCAGTTGCATTTTGATATTAGAAACAACAAAGCCGAATGTACAAAACCTAGAACTCGTTAAGATGTCCTAACGAATATCAATTCTTCAAACAACAAAGAGAACAAGAAAAAGTTCCAAATATCATTCCCATTCCAAACCTACGTTGTAATATGTCTCCTACATTCGATTCCTGAACGTCATTACCAGCTCCCGAGTCCAAAAAATGAAAGCATCTTCGATACACAAATACCGGTACCTTTCCCTAAAATTTTCTTACTTAGCACGTGGGAAAAGTTCTGAAATGAGCGGAGAACAAAATTCTTGCCTTCTTTTAACAAAAGGAAAATCTGGAAATCAATAAGCAACGAAAATAACAAGCTGCAAAATGGAGAATGTTAGGAGAGAAACGAGATAGCGGTGTTGCCAGATGCAAAACATAAAGAAGTCGATGCCGTGTTTAGGGAATTTTTTCGTTTGCTGTGTAGAAGGAATTCCGTTTCTGGTGGGGTTTGGACGGTTGAAATGAATCTGAGGATTTGAAGCTTGTTTTCTTAAGGAAGTTTTCGTTTGCGTTGAAGGAAATATTCTAAAGGGGCGTTTAGGGTGAGCTCTGTTTGGTTTTTGGTGGTTTCTTTAGTAATTCAGTTTGCTGTGAGGTGTTTTTCATTGAACTCTATAGACTGGAGTGTATGCTATAAAACACGTTCTATGTTATGCAAGAATTCTGAGTTGGTGATATTGGGAAAGTTGTTTTTTCAATGCTGAGGTTTAATTTAATTAAGTCATCCAAGTATATTTGAACTTAATTTTTAAAATAACTAGGGTACATTTAAGATATACCCTTTATTTAAGGTCATTACATTCCCATGCAATTGCGTGCTGATCACCAATCCATCCAAGAAATTCATCTACATATTCCATATTAATAAAATTAGGACTAACTATCATTAAGATTTATTATTTTAGCTTTAAAGGATGGAGATCAAAAATTTATCATTAAAAACAATTCATTCAGTTGTTGATATATATTTTAATATTCTATGTGTAATAAACATACAACTCAGCACTTTTATTAATTTCCTGAATACCCTCTCTGCCCAAATTGTAATGTGCCCCAGGCTAGAGGTGGTTCTGAGAAGCATGATTACCCGTCGTTTCATCTATCCGGTTTGATGTTTCGGTCAGATCAGATTAGGATAAGAAACAACAACATTAATTTCCTATTAAACCCAAAATAATTCCTGTAGTATTTGTGCACCTTTAGCTTCATAACAAACGAGCATTCGTCTCTAGCGCCAAGATTAAAAGATGACACAAATTAAGGTACATCGGAGAACTCCCTAAAACTCCACTTTTGATCAACGTAACAATCGACCCATTTTCCCGAAGGCGGTACTCCATCCGAATCAAACAACTCTCCTGGTACAACAACTCCACCTCAGCACATCCGACATTTAAACTCTTCTCCCAACTCCTCCCCCATAACCGAGCTAATCGAAGCCTCCTTTAATGAAATAAATCAAACAATTACACAATCTCCCCGGCATCTTCCACAACACTACCTCGGACATCCCGGTTCTAAATAATTAATCCTCCCCCCCCCCCCGCGGCGGAGCTTTCAGAATAAGGGGTATTGAAATCGCCTTTTAACAGATCGGGCCAGTCATCAAATATTAGCGGCTGGATTTTCATGCGGACGGCTTTGTTAGAGGAAAATGAATATTTATGAGTGTTAACTATGAAGAGTGTTTGAAATTAGGTAAGGATGTTTGAATTTGGGGTGTGTTTGATGAACAAAGTATGAGTAAAGTCAAAAAGAATGGTATTACTTGTTCAGTGAGTTAAAATTTTATAGCATTTTTTACTTTCGGATTTGTTAAGGTCGAATTCCGTTATTTACCCCGTTAAAAACCATCAAAATATTTGGAACACCAAATTTCCGTTCTTGAAATTAGAATAACTGTAAATTTTATTCGGTTGGTTTGCAATTTTAGGTGATATTTTCTTATTTTTGACGTCTAAAAGTAGTTTGGAGATTTTTAGCGTAATAGATTAAGAAAATACATCTTTATTGCCACTAGTACCACATGAATACTAATAAAAATATTTCTACTACCTGATTAGTTTGCGTCAAATGGTTGAAGGTATGTCAAGACAAATCATCAATAGACCAAGACGTAAGGAGGCGCGCTTTAAGATAATTTGGAATAAAAGCAAAAAAAAAAATCTATTATACGGAAATAGTGAACAAATGCAACGCGTTAAGAATTTGCTTTAAGAATATAAAGTTTTTATTATAAAAAATGAACCATGAAATGTAAATAATTTCTATGACATCTGTATTCACCGTTAACCTAACTGGGGATTGAGTGGCAGCCAACCTTTTTGATTGGTAGTTAAAGAGTTTTGAAACAGAGGTTGGTTAAAAGGTCAAACTCCTGGTTCACAGTCGGCCAAGTTAGCAGTGAACACGGCCGTAAATTTTATGAAGTATTTTTAATTTGTAACTCTTTTTTTAGAGTTTCTTACCATTAATCACCATTAACATTATAAACTTAGATACACAATGAAGCACCATAATGTTTATGAAGGTAGAGTCTAAGATGCTAAACAACTAAAAATTTAAATAGTGCACACCTCATTCTAAATAAATTATGCAATGTAAAAAATTTGTTATGATTTAATTTCTTCAGGTTCACTTCGCTTCATTTAATTTTTTCATGAAATGAATATAAACTTGAAAAATGATTAAGACAAAGCCATTAATGCGTGTCTCAAAGTTCACGCCGTTAAAAAAAAGGCGATGAAAAGCAATTTCGCACTAATGAAAATATTTCTCTGAGTAAACTTTAATTTTCATTTTTCCGAAAAATTAATTTGTGTTGCTAAAAAAAGGCAAAAAATAGGTAATATTTGATGACTGGAGAACTCGTTAAAACCCTTCGCGCTTGAACCAAATATTGGAAAGACAGAATATCTCTCTCTATTAACTTTTTCATTAATCCAAGAGCGTGTATACTACTTTAATTAACAGTCGGAGAATTAAATTACCAGAAAATGAGAAAATATTTGGTTAATATATAACTTTAATATTAATAAGTAAGGAAGATTAAAAAGGCTTTGACTTGGAAAATGAAAATATTATGGTTCTTGAAACATTCAGTATCTACTTTTTAGTAGCTAATTTTGGTTTGTAAAAGTAATATAGAGAAAATATTCAAGTAAAAATGTTATTCTAAAATTTGTCCATTTCTCAAAATCTTTATATTTTTGTAACACTGTGTGAGAATCTTTTCGACTAAAATTGTTTTTATGATGTTTAATTTACTTTTGTATAAAATTTGAATAATATTTTTGAAACAGTATTAGCTTTAATTACTTTTAAAAAAAATAAGTACTTGCTTCAATTTAGTTCAATTTTCTATTTACAAATTCTCAACAAATGTAACTTGCTTGAAATTAAATATGTTTCTTTATAACTATTTTTATCAATTTACTTTTAAAATCTAACCAATATTTTTGTACTCAAAATAAATAATGAAGGTAATAAGTAAATAATATATATATCTATTTTATATTTTAAGTTAATTTTAACTGAAAATCACTTAACTTTTTGGCCAGTTCTAATCCTTATTTAAAAACGTTTTAATCAAAGTTAATTATAAGGTAAAACTATAACGATCCTATTGAAACTCAATTAAGAACCCATTAGTAGGCTGGTTTTTTTTATTAAAGTCACTTTTAACTTCCTTATAATGTAAAAAAAAACCCATCGAAATTGGCAAATTTTTCAAAAAGTCCTTTAACTCCTCTAAAAAGCCTTCCGTAAATAAAATATAACTGCCAGTTGCATAGCACACGATAGCTGTTATAAGAAACAAAATCTAATATTCATTCATTCCAATGCATTCCTCAGTGCGCGACCAAACATTTTTTATCCTTCTCTCGAAATAAATGGATCTTTCGGTTTTTCCTCGTTCCCATTTCTTTTTTAGAGGTCCTTAATAATGACTTCAAACTCGCTCATTAGTTTCACTTTCCGTGAGTTATGCGCTCCATCTACAAATCATCTCTCCCATGAGAAATGAAGAGCAAATATAACTGAACTTTGAATTATTGCCTTCAATATATTTCTCTTTTTGCGCCATGTATTTTTGATTCCAAGCTCAAACATAGCCTCCAAAGAAGCTGTTTATATGACCGTGATATTTTTTTTTCCTTTTAAGGAAACAATTCAATTTGGAGGATGCTATGTGTAATTAAATTTAACGTTTTTATTTTAAGTGAAGTTGAGTTTATGAGTCCAGTTCAATAACACAATTCTGAAGTTGGTTTTTCTGTAACTAGATACTAAACTTCTTCGAATGAGAGTTTCAGAATTCTTTAAAAAGAAAGATTATAATGAAGTTAAGTTCTGATGCTTTTACAGCACTTGGGATATGAAATTAAATTTCAGTACTGATATTTACTTGATAAAAGGCAATTGAAATGAAGTATACGTGAAATATAATAAATAGCTAAATAAAAGCATTCGAAGCAGAGATATTAACAAATGGTTTAAGCCTTTGTTTATTTTTACTATTAGCAGTTTACATATCTTTATTTGTCATTATGTTACGTCATGAAAAATATTTTTGTTTTTGTAATTTAACGAATGCTTCTAGAGATAGCAATACTGTATTAGAATAATTTTTAAGAACCAAATTATTAACTAAACAATAGGATACACTAATTTGCAAGTTATCTCTTCAATATATTCGCATTAAAAAATCTGGAAATATCTCCTAAACTCCAAAAATTATTCCAAATAGTTTCAGATCTTTGCGGAATATTAACACACACCTTTAAGTAACTGCTTTAATGAAAACAAAATTTGTAAATTAAAACCATTGAAGTGTATTGAAAGAAAACAGAAATTTTCGATGCGTCCAAATACATTATTAGGTAATTTTTAAGTTCATATTAATTTCTTACAATTTATAAAACTATTATAAATACATTTGGACTAGAACTCTGCATGAAAATCTAATTCAAATTTTATTTTTAAAAAATATAAATAAATACTATGTTACTTTTTCTCTGAAAATTTCGCATCTTACACATCAATTAGACTTTCTGTCTTCTATCTAATTTATAATTCCATCATACATTAATGAATTTGAATTATTCCAAGAATAATATCGATCAACACACATGGATTCTGACATAATGAACATCTGAATGAATAATTGATGCAATTCTCGGAAAAAATCAAATTTTCAATTTAGTGAATGACTTTGAATGATAATGGAGAGGACATTTCATTCTTATCACAAATCTCTCTCAACGATACAGTAATTGCATTCTTTCTGAATAGGGATGCATATAAAAGATTTACCTCAACCTCCTCGAGGAAAGACGTCTCTCTTTAATCAAGGTGTATTTGCCAGATCTCTTCTTCCCTTTAATCAGATATCTGATCAAGAAAATTGCGTTTCTAGAGTGTTGGTTTTTGCATGGCTTTAGGGGATGGAAGCTAACAAAGCGGATGTAAGAAAAACAGGAGATTGAAATGAAAATTTTAAAAATGCATGTCGTTAACCGAGGGAATGAAAATAATGAAACACCTTGCTGTAATTTTTAGTTCATGGATGACTTAAATTAATTTTGTTGCACTTTAATATTTTTCTTTTAGTGAATTTACTATTCTTCTTTATTGTAAGCCTAGATTTGTAGGCATTTTTGGTTCCTTAAATTAATTGCTTTAGATATGTGACTAATATAAATTAATACGTACAGTTTATAATTGCATTTAAGTTCAATTAATTAATTTATTATTCAGATCTTTGTCTCAAAATACATTTTTCATTTCATATAATTAGGTTGAATTTCTTTTCCATAGAAATTTAAGAGTTGAAACTAATTTTGGTTAATATATTGTAGGGTTGCCATACCGGAACCATCATGTAAGAGCAAGGCATGCTCACGTTTCGGGCAACCCTAAGCGAGCGGGAAAGGAAAGAGGCTCTTCTGGTTCTGACTCGAGAGAAGTCGAACGTGTGTTTGTGTGATGGTAAGGGAATGCCATGGGGGAAGCAGCAGCGTTGTGTATGTAATTGTTCTTGTTCCTGTGTCCAGTCGATTAATAAATAGATGTTGTCTTGTTAATCGTGTGGTTGCTGGCTGTTCCCCATAATATTAAGATATTAATATTTTCAGTTTAAAATGTACTGATGAAAACAAAAGTTACTACTTTAAAAAAGATTAAAAACAAGTTTTAGTAACAATATTACAAAAATGTTCATTTTTAATTCAAAACTATGTTTATAAACACACCAACCACTATTAAAAAGATTTAAAGAAATATATTATTATATTTATAAAAAGTGATGTAAATTTAGAATAGGGTTTAAGATAATATAGATTTTAAAATTAGAATTTTTTAATAGTTTGGCTGTAATTTGTTGCTGACAAGAAAACATAGTGTTATATTTTACTATTCAGACTTGAATTATAAAAAAAATGCTGTCCTAACATAAATAATTTGTATGAAAATTATTCAAATAAAATAATTTCTGTTCCTATTCTCCTCTAATGTAATGGTTCATCTTTAATCTCATTAAGAACCAGCGGATTTTAAAGGCGGTTAAATTCAGAGACTATTAAAATCATCGAATTGAGAATTTTCATTAAAAAACGCGTATAAGCAGCATTTAAAAATAGTTTTAGGCTCTCTATATTTCGCACTTTCTTTAGAAAAATATCTCACCATAAAAAATTCAAACTTCTCTGAAAACGTTACTCAAACAAAGTCCCAAACTCCATACCGTTCTCATCCCTAGGCCTTGTTTATAAAACATATTTCTTTTGTTTCTCATCTATCCATCATCACTCCAAAACAAGATGAATGGGAACATAAGCAGCGAGCCCCTCCGGATTTACATTGCAAATCATAAATTCTATTTAAATCCCTCCACAAAAGATCGATACTGGTCAGGTCCATTATACTTCCCTTCGTGAGAAATGATATCCCACTGCAGCTTCCATCAGAACCTATTCCAGTTCGTTTAGTTTTGGTGCACTTTACATCTATTTCTGGTCCCTTTGTGGTTTTTCTGACAACTTAATCACGACGGATAATCCTTTGAGAAGGACTTGCGTGTTCGAATTAGAGACGGGTTTTTTTGAGGGGAAAGAAAATGGAAAAAGTTTGAAAAGTGGTGTTGGAATGGGATCAAAAACTGGCTATTTAGTTGTGTTTTTGAGATTTTTCTTTCTGACACGCGATGTTAAATTCTTGTCTGCATTTATGAAGTGCAAAGTCCTCTGAGAATTTAGTTTTCTGGGTTTAAATTACTTCATACCGCTCTTTTTTGGAAGATAATTTATTTTAGCTCCATTTACAGAAAGACTCGTTGAATTTTTTAAATATTTTGTAATTTGTAAAGAGGGTAAGATTAGAGAGTATTATTTGCTTTTAGATTGTGAAAATTTTCAACAGAATCTTTTTACGATATTATAATTAAGACGGCAATTTAGATAACTTTTTAGTATTATCTTGCCTCACATTGGTATGAATAAATCACATTAATAGTAGGATCTAACTATTATTAGTGGAGAGAGATAATAGAGGAACGGAAAAGTTGAAGAGATTTAAAATTAAATAGAAAATTTAAATCTTTTTTTTTGTCATCTAAAGGGGTTTTAACACCCCAGATGACTCATATGTTTTCCTCTTTCAAATTTTCTCCAAATATCCCTTCAGAAATTGAAATGAATAAATTATATATTATTATTACTTATTACCTTGTGTAATAACATCTTGATTAAATAATTAAACGATTAAATCATTGAATCAATAAAAGGAATGCCTGAATTTATTTACATCACACTTAGTTTCAAAGGTTATTAATGTTATAAAAATTAAATGAAAAAAACGGACTAAAAAGTATAAAATTACCTTGTCAAACGATAACGTGTGGTTCATGCAATAAATAGTTCATCAGCTACTCCCTGCACTGTGTTCACAGGGATTAATCACAGAAAAGGAATCCCCCCCGCCTTAAAATTCGTATATTGAAAATCGGCGAACCGTTTTACAAGATACTATTGCAAGGATGTGAAATTTCAAAGAGTTTCAATCACTTTTAACTTCCCCAGGCGCTTAAACTTGAAAACCCTCTGGGGGTTTAAGGAAAGCAAATTATCCAAAACAGCGGGGGAAAAATAATGGATTGTAATCCAGATTTGAAGAACCTATGTGTAAAGTTTCAAGTTTCTAGCTCATCAAGAAGTAAGTTAAAAATGGATTTCTAGATTCCATCGGAACAGACAGACAGGAGTACAGAAAAGAAATAAAGCGACCTAATAAATAAGTGGTAAAATAATAAAATGTCATTACAATACTTTGTAAGAAGGTAAAATACTTGTAAAAATACTTTGTTAAAACAATTCTTAAGGATTTTTCCTATGTTTATATTTTTATTAATATTTTTTCCACATGTTATTCGCACCCGGGTTTATAAAACATTGTTATTATTACTTATCACATGCATTTTTCGTTTTCAATCGAATTGGAGTTAAATATTTTTAAACGACTGGAATATTGAAAAGGAATAAAAGATACTAAAGATATTAAATATAGGTACTAAAAAATATTGTTTAACTAAATTTAAAAACACTTAACTATTTACAAAGTGCATTACTATTATTATAATATTCCAAAAATCCTATGTGTGTATTATCTTTAAAACCTATTTGATTAAGTTATTCTACGAAATTTAAAATTATGCTATTATAATATTTCTGAAAAGTAATTTGTTGTTCTAAGAATTACCAATTTGTATTCTATTTTTGAAATCTAATTTACACAATGAAACAAACACAATTTGCATATGCTTTTTTATAATTTTTGAGGTACACAAATATATAAATGCAGTTAATTTCATCCTATTTCTCTTTCTTGTACATAAAAATTCAATTTCCCCCAGTATAAAATGACATTCCCTTTTTTCATTGTAATAACATCCAAAAACACACATTTCTTTCTTCCTAACCACTCATACGTTTCTGAATAACGAACAAAACTCCCCAAACTTCTTATGAAAAATATCTCTTAATTAGACAGCCCATTCGAAGGAATTCCTCGGAACACCATTCTGCGGAAAGCAGCAATAACACTCTCGTCCTCATACCTCTGTTTAGTTTTTCCCTAATTGGATTTGGAATCCCTCCCGCGGTCTTGGAAATTAGAGAGGGCTATCCGTCTCACACACGGAAAAAGGAAGAAGTTAGCAATTGCACCGAGAGAAATTTCAAGTGGTTATTGTTGCTGCTTTTCTCGGAAGAGTCTGGTTGCTTTTATTATGAGAAGTGGTCGTTTTTATGGTAATGTATGGCACGGGGGGCAACGTTGTGTGAAAGTTTCGGAGGGAGTAGTAAGGAGGAAATTCGAGGTTTTTGTCTTTTTCGGTGCATGGAATTTTTTTTCTTCATCTTTTACCTATCTGAGAATTTATTATTATTTTTCGCTTTTACCGAAGAATTCTTAATTAGTACCAATATAGACGAAATAAATTACTTTTAGGAGAAAAAATGTAAACATTTTCAACGTATTGATAAGTGTCAAAACCATGGACACTCTTTTAAGGTGAAAAGGGTGTTGTGTAGAAAGAATCTATGTGCATTACGGGCATTGAATTCATGGTAGACTTGGGGAATGCATCTCTTGAAAAATTTTTCTATCTTTGATTTTGAAGAAAAAATTGCCTAAGAATATAATTTTTTTAACTTATATACCTAATAACGACTATAGATAGTGAAATTACTGTAGAAGTATAGGATAGTGGTGTATAGGATAATTGACAATTGCGTTGTGTTTTACGTCTATGTTATTTTTAAAAACTACTGCCCTCTTTATCATTAGTAAAATATTAAATATAATTCCTTTTATACAAAGATTATTATTACACCATACAAAGATTGTTTCTAAAATATAATTATCTAAAAAACTGTTACCTAACTTTATTAATAATTTATAAAAGATTCATTTGAAATTTATTTAATTTATGTGTTTGATTTTCTTTTGTTGACGATATCGGGTCATAGACTTTGTAAATGGCTAAAAAGATGCAAGAGATACATTAGTAAAATATATAAATTTAATCCAAAAGTTCAAAACTTCATTCATTCAAGCTTTTCATTTAAATTATACTTAAGATACTTCATAAAACGCTCGACTTCCTGGCCTGTTTAAAACTCGCCGGGGCCAAATTAATCTTAATTCATCTCCGAACGCTCTTCGTAAATCTAAATGAAAACATGTTTACAAGCAACGTTCCGGAATGCTCAACGGGAAAAAAATCGCATTATACGGAAATCTTCTAAATAAATTCCCCCGAATGATTTCTCTAGAGTGAAACCCGAGAATATTTTTGAAAACTGGAAACAAGTCTCTGGACGGACACAAAACTGGAGCAGGAAATAATCCGGATCCCATCGTTTTCGGGAGTCAGGGAGGAATTCAAAGTAGGAATTAATTGCGCTCGCTTTAAAATCCCCTGTGCTCTGGAATGCAGTTGCATTCAACAGGGCCTCGAAGTTGAGGGATGCTGAAATGAGAGAAGGATGGGACCGTTTCCTGTGAAGAGTCGAAGTGAAGTGGGTCATTTTCAGTTCGCTTGTGCAGTTATTTCGCACTTATTTCGGTCGTCGTTTTCAAGTCATGAAGTTGCAACTTAAGTGAATAATGAGTTTTCTCAAATTTGTTTTGATCGAGTTTATTGGTGTGAAATGTAATCTAAAATGCAATAAAATCTCTTTAGATGTGAATAAAAATTTAATTTATTTTCCATGGGTATGTTCTCCTTTTTCACATAATTTGTATGGTTCCTTAGCTTTGAAAACTGCGTTATATAAAATAACCTTTCAAACTTATCATCCTGTTTAACTTAAGATAGAAGTCGAAATTTGAAAAAAAAGTATAATATTTTGATATTTACTTTAAGCCTTTCATGTAAAGTGGACACTACCCAAGGGAGCATTTTACTGGATACGGGAAATGATAAAAATCAATGTGATATCCAAAGACGTTGAGAATAATTTATTTTAAAGGTCTTTGTATTTTAAAGCGATTTGCTGTCTCTTAACTCTTTTATAATTCATCTTAATCCAAAAATCCA
This sequence comes from Tetragnatha montana, assembly GCA_963680715.1. Classification (NCBI taxonomy): domain Eukaryota; kingdom Metazoa; phylum Arthropoda; class Arachnida; order Araneae; family Tetragnathidae; genus Tetragnatha; species Tetragnatha montana. The sequence goes on from OY796675.1 coordinate 45,580,299, forward strand.
CCAAATATCAACTTCACTGAAAATTTACCATTTTTAAGCAATAAATTTTAAATGTGAATTGCTCTAATTTGTTTTAATTCAATAACTATTACCTTAGCCTTCTTAATATTATCAAAATCAAATATGATTTTTATTCAGTCTTATTATATTTTATCGTTTTACGTCGTATCATTATGATAAACCCCAGAATTTGATTCAAGTTGTCGCCTTAGCTAAATGATTTGAAACCAAGTACAATTACTAACGACGACGTTTTCAAAATAAAGACAAGACTACATCATATTTTTTTAATGTAAAAAAAAAATTCTATATGCTATTAAAACAAGAGGTACATCCTTTTTTTACTTAAAAAACTAGTGACATCTGAATGAAAAGTTACCTTGAATAATTAGTATGCTTTTGCAAAAAGCAATATTTTCACCACGAGAATATTTAAATTAGAAAAGAAAAATTACATCTAGTAGTATGTTGAACCCGTATGCCTTCTGGAGGCATCATTACACTAATAAGATAATACACCACCCTCGTATTTCTAATTCAATTTAACCACCACTCCTTGATTATAACCATAACGAACCACAAAAAAAAAACAATCCCCTTACGGCCTCGCTGTAGTTACAGTGAACGCTAACGCAACCAAATAAGCTAGAACCATCCCAACACACCCAAGTCATTACCCTAATGCCGTTTGTTGATAGGCAAAAGCGCACAAAAATCCAAAAAGCAATCTAGCTCTGACCTCAACCTCCTTGCTCGACAAAAGGCACAAGGATGAAAAAAAATCAAAAGGTGGGTGAAAAAATTAATGATACTTTTAGCAAATTTAAACAAAAACTGTCTTCCTTCAGAGCCAGCTGCCTGCTTAACTGCAAGATTCCGCATTTTTTTCCATCGTTGCTGTTTTCCACTCTCAGGTATAATCGAGTTCGTCTGGTGCTCCCGTAATTAAATCAGTCAATTACTTCATCATCTGGCCCACCTCTCGGAGCCCGTAATTATTCATTTTCTGCGAGTTTTAATTAATGAGTAACGGCGGCATGACGTTGATTTTTGCGCCGCGCCGACCTGGCGGTTTTTTTTTCGGGTGACGGTAAAAGTCGAACAACATTAATCGATGTAATTGACCGTTAAATTTACTTTCAGAAAGAAAGTTAGATTGAATTATTGATGTGTATCACCCGTGCTGAAGAATTTTAGTGTAAGCCATTTTAATCTTTCATAATAAACTGTCCTCCGAAAATTTAGGTTCAAACAATTTTTTCCATATCTGATCTCACAAAAAAAAAATTCCCCTCAGATATTATAATCATAGCATAAAATTATCAATGAGTTGGGGTATAGGACATATCATTAAACTTACCCTAACAATAATATCAGGAGATACAAAAGCCCTCTAATTATAAAAGAGTCCCCCTACACATTGTGAACACTGTCGAAAATGTCCATGTGAGAGATATCTCTCACATGGACATTTTCGCAGCCATGTTGCTTTTCAACATGTTGCTTTTCGCAGACATGTTGCTTTTCTAAACATATGTTTAGAAAAGCAATTCCTGTCATCAGTAAGGGATGTTATATCCAATAACTTATTGCATTGTACTTAAAATGCTTGCGCTGAATAATGTTTTATAATTAGAATGAGATATTTTAGGTGAGTATTAAGCCCCTTGATCATTCCTTGGGGAGGTTACGGGCTGCTAACCATATTTTTCTGAGGCTTTCATATATGACCCTTTTAAAACTGACCTCAATGAAAAGGAAGGAATTTTGAGTGTTCAATCTGTGTTCAAGGTACTTGTATACGTGCATAACATATAAGATTATAAGACAATTTTCTCAACCATTTTAGAATAATTACCCACCCCCTTAAAAAATTATCACTGTTCTATTTAAGAACCATCCCTTCTTTTAATTTTTTTGTAGAGATTAAAAACTGTTTATCCTGAAAATATTACCTTTCATGTAAATTCTTGTTAGTCATACAAGTCACCTTTTATGTATCAGTATTGTAGGCTTACGTTTCAAAAACTGTTATACTCCTCGATTTCGCTTCTCTTTACTGGGTGTATACGTAATGTTCAAGGGTTCATAGAAATTATCAGTATGCGATCATCTTATTTGAAAATTACAAACACAGTATGAGTATTTTTATAAATGTTATCGATAATATTCTGAACTAATAAAACCTGATAATCCACTCATTTTTGAGTAAGTAATAAAGTCGAGGCTAAATGAAATTTAACAATTAGTGATATAATTTTGAATTTAAAATTTTATTGCACTTTATATATTATTAAAGAATTTTTTACAAGTTCTTCAAAAATATTTAAAGTGCTAAGTATAATAAATTACTAATATAAGTATGAAAATTTGTTTTCATATTTTTTTTTAATAATTTTAACTTTGTTTTAATCTTTTCATGACTTTTAGAAAGGTTTTGTTCTATCCATTGGTATTAAAAAAAGTATTTTTAATCAATAACTTTCATTTGGTCTTTTTACTGCATTAAAAAATTTCCATCTTTTTAATGTGATACATAAATATTTTTCAAACTAAAAAACTTTTTAAAAAATGTATGATACCCATTTGTAAAAAAGAAGGGTTTTTTTATTCTCCCAAATCCTCATTGCAATTAAAGATATCTTCATCTTGATTTTCTGTGACTTTTTATAAATCAGAAACACAAAAGGCACTTAAGGACCAATTAGAAAAGCTGTTCAATAAGTCTTTAACGAGATTAGTTCATTTAAAAGTACTTTATTTGTTTGCGTTGAAACAAATAAGAAAATGAGAATCTACCTTTCCATTAATATGAACCTTTTGTCTGGTTATATTTAAGATCCAGAGAAACAAAGGTTCTATTTGTATTTTAAAACACTCGAACATACGCAATGTAAATTGAATTATTTTTTCCAATTGATTCTTTTTTAATTAAGGAATAATTAGGAGCATTAATTAAAAGAGTCCAATCATTCATTCTTACCCATGTACTTCTTCGAGGGGAAATTCAATAATAGTTGTACTTTTGTTAGTACTAATATTTTACAATAGAAGGTTCACGAAGCATTAAGTTCTTAACATGCAAGGTCGTCCTTCAAGTTTATCTGACGTATCTAATTTCTTGGCTTAGTACTTTCCACAGAGATTTTACATTTTTTGAAAAATAAACTGTTAACTTTTCAAAAATTTCTCTTTTGAAAAATTAGGAATATTTTCTCTCCTTTTTTTTAAAGTACATACGTTAAGTACATTCAGAAATAAAGCTTGGAAACTAGAATTTTGCAGTAAGGTAAGGGGTAAAAGTGTTTTCCTTAAAGATACGTTTTCAATAAAATTTCTTTTTCTTCGTGGAATAGAATAAAATTTCGATGCATATTGAATCATTTATACGATCAAGTATTCACGTATAACGCATAGATATAGAGAACTATCATAATACATAACAATATTATACAATGAATATTTACATAATATTATAAACAGTATTATTTATTATTATGCAGTATATAAATATACCTACTGCATTTTATTTGGAGGATTATATGAATAAATCATTAAAGCCGATCTTCATAACGTTGTAATCTAAGTTTACCAATAGATTTTTCAATGATTACAATAAGGTGAGTTAAAGTAGAATTATTTACTCAACATAAAATTGATACTTTTAATGCCCCATAAACCACTTACTACCCTGAAATCTATTTCAAATTTTTGTATTAACCACCTCATATATTTATTAAACTCTCATTTACAAAATTTAAAGCACACTAAGTTGACTAAATATTATTAGCTAATACATTTTTTGACCATCAAGCATTTCAGCACAATTTTAATGGAAACACTTAAAATATAAAAGCAGCATATATTCGTTTCCAGGCATAATTTAATCCTGTAATTTTAAGGAACAAGCATTACGTTCTTAATTTACAAGAATTTTCCTCAGAAACTTAACAATCAAGTAAATGACCTAATTAACAAGTTAATAATATAAACTACAATGCAATGCTAAAAAAATCCAAAGTTTTGTAATAATAAATGTTTATGTCATTAATTTTGAAAACGAACTAATTTAGAGGTAATGCAGGGCTTAAACTGAGAAATAACCTGCCATAAACAGCATTTAATTCTCCCTTTGCCTTAGTGAATAGATAATGACTGAAAGAAAAATCATCGAATTTGTACTTAAGCGCGAGTCTCTTATCTTTTTCAGTCTATTAGTCTCAACCTGGATCATTAAAAAGTCTTCATTTCTATCCACAAAAAAGATTTTTGATGATTTAGGGATTAATTCAGCACAGATCTGGGGTAATTATTTGAGATTTTACAGTAGGCGGACAATAAATTACCCTAACTCTTTTTTAACTGTTCCGTGATGTTAGTGGAGTTTTTAAGCTGGAACAAATTAAACTCCGACTTGAGCAAGGGATAATTTGAGTTCATTGATTTCCTATAAATCGATTCCTTTAATTGAAGTTTTTGTTTAAACACACAGTTAGTAATTTTGCTATCATTTGAGATTAAAATGCAACTACAGAGATTAAAATGTGCATTAATTGATTTGGTTACATTTCTAATGATTTGATAATGAATTTAGTTTAATCAAATAAACTTCAATTTGTTATAATATCTGTGTAGTTGTTGTAAGAGAAATGTAAATAAAAGATGGTATATTTATTCTCAACCAAATTAATACTCAATTATCTCCGAAATGTAATCATTGTCATTTACATAACTGTATACTTTAATCATTTAGTTGCAATTTTTGGCATCGAAAACACCCTTTCAAAATATGGAGGAATATAATCTAATCATTAATTACAGTTTTTAGATTTCAATAGCATTTCCAATGAGGGTTATGATATAAAAAATATTTTCACATAAAGTAAAAGAAATCGTTAACATTTTTGAAATTTTAAAATTATTTTTTATAAACACTTTCGAAAATATACTTTGTTACAGTAAATTTTTATCAATTTACTTCTGATATTTTTAAGTCAAAAATTATCTTAATTTACTGTTCATTTTTTATGGATTTTATGGTATAACTTAGACATTGAGGAATACCAGCTAATCAAAACAGAAATATAAATTTAATCCAAGTTAGTTCAGAAATATTTAGTTTTATTTATTTATTTATTTATGTAAACTTCACTGTAAAACATTCCTTGCATATGAGGCACTCTATCAAAACATTACGGGGAACGTGAAAATCCTGTTCATTGCGAAAATTCGGGTTACGAAACAAAATAACTTAAAAATTTAACTATCTGAGATTGAAAACGAGCTCGATGCAAAAGCCACAAAAACAGATAACGAGAAAAAGAGTTATTATTACTGCTGTTTCTCAGAACCAATAACCAGAAAACGTGCTCTATACTAGACAAAACCATCCCTTCTCTCATACACACGCGCTTTCAATTATTGATGAAAAAAAAAAGAAACTGACATTAAATGCCAAAACTCCACAGTACTTAAATTCATCACCAAGCCTCCTCACAAAAATTTACTTGGAACGGAAGCCCATATCCAGTAAATTTTATCGCGCTAAAGGATATTGCTGGGAAACAAACACACGATCAACCGCAAGAAAAATTCCCATCTCAGTCTTTGAAGCACTTTCTTCTAAACCGCACCATTTATTGATGAATTGCGTCAGATGAAATCTAAACTGCTTGACATGAGTGAATGCCCGGCCGTAAAGTTCAAGCATAAAATGTTTTATGCCCTCATAAATAGTTGCTAGGATGCCTTGGGATGCTCTTCTTCTCAAACAGAGAGGGAATGTTAAGTGGAGGAAGCATTCTTCTGAATGGTGTGGCTGATGCTTCCTGTAAAAAATGCAAAGTGCTTCAGAGCATTTGACATAAACCATCCCATTCTTTCTACTAACAGCCTAACTGATGTCTTTTTCGCTGGGATAGTAAGACTGTTTAAGAATTTGGTGAAATTCTGGAACCTTTTAGTGGCATTATGCTTTCATGTATATGAATTTTTTTTTACTACATAGACTGTCGTAGGATTACTTGACTTGCAATTTATTTTAGCTATTTGTAATGTAGCATACTAGAAGTAATTTCCATTTTATGCAGTGTTTCTAAATCTATTGTGGTTACCCATAAAATGTTAGGCTAGAAACAATTTCCGTATTTATTACAGAAATAAGATTCATCGTTTAATTAACAGAATTAAATATTAACCATCTAATTTCACGTTCTCCATCATAAGGTAATCAGCTGAATCTCGAATATCGATTTAGAATTCGAATATCAATATGATCTATAGTATTTTTTCACTTGACAGAATTTCTAAATCTTAAAATACTATGTATATTTTATACGCACAAAACAGGTAAAAAAAACGAACTGTAAGTTTTATTATTTTTCTTCAATTGAAAAGCATAGTATTTATTTTGTATTTTAAATTGAGGCTGTTAATTTATTTTTATCTTAATAAAATATTATATTCCATTTTATTCCTGATTTTGGGTTCTAACTGATGCTATATTATTAAATTACAATAAGGTATACATTCCTTTAGTTTTTCAAAACTTTTGTCAGTGATGGTAGACTATTTTTAATCAGTAAATTATTTTTCTTGATCTGATACTCTGATAGAAAATAACTTTAAAAAATTCCTTCTCATATAAAATATGAAGCTGATTCAAAGATCTTAATTTTATCTTATTTCTTAAATTCATCTTTCATGGACTTCACCCTTTCAAAACTTTTTCATGCATATAAGTTGTAATAATTTATCAAGTGCCAAGAGTTTGGAGCAATTCTTTATAATTTTATGAACATAAAGGTATTCTTACCTACCCGTATCCAGCATTTGTAGGAGTTCCCGGGTGCTTTAATTCACCATAACCAGCGAATCGAAAAATCGAAAAGTTACTCGAGCAAAAATTGCATTACGTCGGAATTTTAATTACATTTTGTTTCTTTTCGTGGTGGAATTTAAGAATTTAGGAAGCAAGTAGTTAGTTAATTTTTAGTTTATTTACCTCATATTTCTCTGAATTTTCCTAATGTTTTATTACATAGACAGGAAAAATAACCTTACTGGTTTATTTCCCTTCTCTAATATTATAATCGTAGTATACTTTCGAATTATCTTCAAACAAAACTTGTCAGATAGTGAAAACATGCTAAGTATTTCTCATCTTTCATTCCCTTTCAAATTAGGCAGTTACAAGATAAATTATAAATATTTTCAGCATAGTTTATTTTATTCTTTAAGTTCTGAGACACTGAAATAATATTCTCCTAAACCAGGCAGATGGTCCACTTCCCTTTCTTTTTTGTCCAAAAGGTTTTACATGATTCTAAAACTTAATATCATTGTGGAATTTAAATTGTATTTAAAGATGCATTCTATTTGTCAATATAGAAACAGAATGAATACATATTTGAAAAAGCTGCTTTCTAGTGTTTTATAAAAATCTGTAACTGTCGAAACATACTGTTATTGAAATTATAACACACAAAGTACGACCATGTTTTTGAATATACATATTATGTATGTGACTCAATTTTTCTCTATTATTCAACTGTTATTTGTTACTTTTATTAATGTCAGAACTAATCAATACTAAATTGCAGATCTTTTGACACGCAAGATCAGATCTTATTGATATTATGGTCGAAAGCGAGTCAGGTTAAAACATATTTGGGCCTGAACCACAATTAAATTTTTTTAACCTTTAATAATATTATACATACTATGTATTTATCTTTAAATCTAAACATCTTTTACATATTTTAGTTACATTTTTAGATTATCATCTGGTATCGCAAGATAATATATCTCAAAATTATTGATCTCAGAGAGTTAAAGAATAAGTCACTGTACTCGGCAATGAACTAAGGAACCTTAAAAAATACTTTTCGTTCCACTAATGGAATTGCGCAATAATACTTGATTTCATGATCAAATAACTTCAGAAGCACTTCTCCTGTACAATCTCTAGGATTGTTTATAGGGCTATTTTCCAAATTAGACATAAGGTAGGAAAAAGACTTGGTTAATAAATTTCTTACTATCCAAGGTAAATCATAACCTTGTTGTTTCAAGGACATATTTATTCAATGGAAGCACGGTTTCGTTTGCCAACATTTACCAATATCAACACTGTGTTCCGATCATATCTTGGTATAAATAATTATAAAATAGTAGTATTTCTGGCATGGAAAATGGCAGTAATTCTGTATTAAATTACACTGAATCTTTTACTCAACTATTATCTCTTCAGATTAGAGTCGAATTTGTAGGTTTTGTCATTTAATTTTAATTTGCGTCAATGATTACCTATTAAGTGGTGAAATATTATTTACGTATATGAATATTAACAAAATGCGACATAACACAGGCTACACCTGCGCATGTTTTAATGTGTATTGGTTGGGATAAGGACGAGTTGTAGGTACTCCAGCCCAGGCGCAGTTTTTAAATTCTTGAGAGATTTCGGCTTCATGGACTTGATCTGATGTCTGATGATACTGTCGGCCAATAGGGATAAGTCACACACGTATATGAATAAGATTAAGAATATGTTTTTAGATAATTTCAGAAAGTTCAAAAAATATCATCATTCTCAAAATAATATGTTTGTTCAAATTTAATTACCCGTTACATTTGATGATCAGGTTGTTTGATATGATTAAAAAAAAAACAAGAAAGTTATTTTAAGCTCTTAACTTAAAGTAAAACTATTTTTGATAAAACAACAAAGTTTTTGATATTTGTAAAATAAACAGTGGAAACAATATTATCTGTTAAAGCAGTTAAAGCAACAACTAAGGAATTTGTTTTCAATTTTGCTTTAGATATTTTTTACATTACACATTATAATAAGTATCACGAACTTTATTCAGTAGCCATATTCTATTTATATTCACCATGTATTTAAAAAAAAACTAAATATATATTTTGATAACACTTTTACACAATACCATTTATCAGGTACATTTCTTACGCATCTTCGATTCTTACTAAATTCTCCAGTTCGACCTACCTTACCTTTTGAATCATTGATAGATTTCGCCTCTCTGCCTGAGTGAAACGAATATGTCATTACGGCTTTAAAAATAGCTCTCGATTGGTAATACACCTGAAGTCATTTAGCCACTGGGACAGCCAAATTTATAGCTTCGCTTTTTCTTCAACTTGGCTACCGAGTTCCCATTCAGATGAATCAGTGGAGCAATAAATTTGAAAGATTCGATTGCTAAGTTAAGCCGTCCCAGGTCTGCGTTTTCAACGAACTTTTGTTTCATTCGTTTGTAAAAAACGCACGTATTAAAGATTTTGAACACAGACCTGCATTTCAAACATGATGGAAATCTAAAAATCTTTCCAGGTGTGCATGGGGATCACAAAATTAACCAAAAAAGATCGCACGCAGATGAATATGTATGTTAGAAAAAGTTACAAATTTTTAAGTGATTTTTTTTCTTTTTAGGTGCAACAAAACCAGTTAGTTATAAAAAATACTTTTAAAGCTGCTGCGGTGATATGAACTAATTGGTTAAATTATATTTTTCTTACATTAAAAAAACTTTACAAATAACATTACAATTTTAGGTTGTTATTCAACTGAACGCTGCTGTATTCTAAGTTGTTTCGGGGAGTGTAATTGAGGTTGAACGTTAGAACAACAATTTTCTTGTAAATTTGGGGTGTTTTTCGAATGGACATCAGTTTCTCTCACAATATAAAAAGAGAGAGAAAAGAAGTTTTTATCTTTCGTTAGTATTCGCAATTTTATAAATTGGTTGATGAAAACTACAAAGCAAACATTTTCAAACGTAACAACTAAATAATAACATAATTTCATATTTACAAGAAAATATTTCTACGGAACAGAGATGTCAGCAATTCTAAGAATTTTCAGAAACTCACGAAGTTTTTTCATCAGTTTTTCAAGTTTCAGTTTTTATGAAATACATGTTCACCATTTTCAATCTATCATATGAAGGCGTTCATGGTTCGAACATAAAATATACGCTTTACTTTTCATTCAGTGCAAATACAGGAAACATAGATAGATCTAAAAGCCTATTTCAAAATATTCTTTGGGACAGCCAAAGATATTAACTTTTATTATCCATTTTCGTTCATCGTTAAACTTTAAAAAGAAATTTATAGACTTTTCAAAGATTTTTCTCGGAAAAAATATATTTGTTGTGTACCATGCATTATTCTCGTTCCTTAATGCTTCTGAGATGAACCATAAAAAGTAGAATTACAGTATAATATTATACAATACAATTCCCCAGTAAACAAGTCTAAATGCCAACAGCCTGATCAGAACGAGGGAAAATTGCTTCTGATGCAACTGTCAGTCCAAATCAAAGGGAAATAAAGGAAGAAACCAATTGAAAACCCGCTTTCTTTTAAAAAGCACAGTGGTATTGGTTTTAGAATGGATTGAAGTTAGATATATAAAAAAAAGTCACATTGTTACTCCTTCATGTGTGAGAGAAAACAATAAAGTGGTTACCCGTGGCAACGGAAATCTCGAAAAGATGAGATGTACAGAGGAGATTCAGTCATTATTTTCCGAGCCTTTGTTGTCAGATTATAAAGGATATAAACTCCAGGCACATTAGTACTTGGAATCCACGAGAACTGAAAAGCGCTCTACTCACACACAGTGGAAAGACTCGTTATTTGTTTCTAGGACTGCTCCAAGATAAAAAGTGAACTTTAGTTGAGGGTAAAAACATGTTTTTTTGTGAAATGAAGGAATATGGCTTAGCATTGAAAGCATGAATGCGCTTTCATGGGAGTCGTCCCTTGTGATACGTTGGGAGAGTGTATGGAAAAGCTCTTTCCTAATTGAGGATCTTAGAAGGCCCTTTAGAAAGTATTCATTTGGATAACTCTTTTACTCGTATTTTCCAAATGAAAAAAGTTTTTTCTTTAAGCCGAAATAGGAATCCTTAAAAGAATTCTTAGTTTTAAAATCGCAATATTTTTCTTTCTTTCTATTAAGTTTTCAGGTGTATTGAATACATTTTTGCTTTTCTCTTTAAATTAATTAATTTTCTATATTTTAGGTAGCATTATTTTACTCCTAAAATTTCAGTTCATTTGTCAATAAAATGTGGTTATAATTTACCAAATGAATTCGGTGTTTGTTTAGTAATTCAGTTTTTGTAAGCTAGTGCCGCCTATGTTTTTCATGGTACTGAAATTCATATACTATATCTATAAGGACGTTTTGATGTCAAAATTTATAAAAATTAAGTATGATGTGAGCATTTGTTATAATTAAATTAGTTACCTATACCTAAAAATCAAATGATTGCATCCAATGAAATCGTCGAAAACAACACAGTCTTTCCGGAACATTGTATTGACTACTTGCAGTGTTGTTCTGTTTTTTACTGTTGAAAAATAAGTTAATAATTAAGTTAAAAATAAATTCATTGGAAATATTAATAACACAGTGAATAAATAGTAATGGTAATTAAGAATAAAACACTTTTAAAATTCAATTCAAAATTCTTAATATTAGTGATTATTCCATCTGTTTCGAAACCTAATTTACCCATTTTTAAAATGATTTCCTAGCCTACTGATTTGAAAATGATAGTGGGGATTTTGCTTCCGTGAAACATTCTACAGCTTTGCAGAACCCAACCGTTAACTAAAAAGAAATTATTTTTTATTTATCTTTAAGGAATACAAATAACCACTTTATTTGTTTAAAATAACGTCCTCTCTACATGAAATATTTTGAAGCTTTCTACAATAATCAACAAATACAATCAAAAACTTTAAAATATAATTATCAAACATCCCCGATAACTTTATCTGCACTAATCCCAGAACATAACTCATCACCCGATGTGGCTCCAGCCACATCCTTCCAATTCGTTTTCGAGTCCAAATCCGACTTTAATACCCCACCCATCACACACACACATGTAATTACACCCTCCCCACTAATCCATAAGGGGGCTTTGCGTTGACCCATCAAAACATGGCTAAGCCATCGCCAAGGAGAGACTAATCCGACATCGAAAAGTACACAACGACAAGACAATGTAATAACGGTGGCATCCAATGCCAGTATTAAAATTCATCTCCTCGCGACATCTGGAGATAATGGCTGGGACCCTGTTTGCGCAGTTGTCGCCAACGTGACGCGGCATGCAATTACTGACAAAGGGTGGGATTTGTCACCAACTGGCTCGAAAAGGTGGTGGATGGTAAAGGGTGATGGGTTTTCGGTGGAAGGGGGTTTGAGTGTATACACATTGAATGAGGAAATGAGATATTGCTTGTTTGGGGTTTCTTGGATGATAGTTAATGAGATTTTAGAAGGTTATTGTGGTGTTACTTGGGGTCTGAGAATTTTATTTGGACTATGGTAGGGTATATGCTTTTAATCTGAACACGTTATTTGGTTTGTAGGAAGAGGAATTGTATTTTGTGTTACTTTAATGAGATAAAATATTCATGTTCCAAAATAGGCAAACCAATATGGAAGCAGAAAAACTGATACTTCTCTTTTTGAATAGATGCAAAGAGTGGGCTATAGTTTAAGTTAAAAACAAAAATTCATTATTAGAAATCATTCAAATATCGATTATACACACTAATTTTACTGCTTGAATTTGTCAATCTCTTTCATTCTTATGCAAAATATTTTAAACAGGCTATAAAACAATCGATGACAAAATATTGTGAATTGTATTTTCAAAAGATAACTTTTATTATCCTCAAAACTAATAATATATGTCTGTTCCTTAGAGCTTTTTCAGTACCCGTGTTGCATATTTCAAAACCTATAAAGTTTAAGTATTAACTAATTTATTTTCTGTTCAATTTTGTAGTAGGTTTTATAAGTATGTATAAGGTATACATATACATTTAAGAAACGTTTTTCTAATTGATCTTCCATCTATAAAAATTTTAAATCTTAATGCTGGATTCTACATACATCTAAATCTTTATTCATTTATTTCATCATAAAAAATATATATGTTATGGGCAAAGTGATTAATCGGGCATTATTAATAATGCCCGGATTTATCACTTTGACCATAACATATTATACAATATGCAATGTTTCTTCAATGAACCACTAAGCTTTAGATCGCAATATAAAATATTTATAGTCATTTCATTGTATTGAAAATATAGACATCAAATGAGCTGGTTAGAATCAAAGTGGTGTAAGTTTACTTAACCCAGTTTTGTGTAATCGAAGGTTTTCCCTAACGGTACCTGTGTTATTCTGCGGAGAAAGCATTTTTAGTCAGCTCTTACAGAACAGTTCTTCTTTTGACTTAGACAACTACTACACTAGTTAAAGGATCTTAAAATAATGAGGGACTTGCATGATTTTAAACAAAAACTATATCTGTCTATATAGATATATAAAACTATAGACGTCACTATATCTGTGCGCGATCGACCTGTTTCTGTATACCTCTTACGATAGACCTCTTCCCATGAGACAGATCAGTGACGCCACTGTATTATCAACTCGATTTAAGTGTTTTCGCGTTCTTTAAAAAAGGCGACTTTTAAAAAATGTTTTTTAATTGAAAAACTTTCTTAATCAACCTGAAATTTTGCTCATCAGCCTAACTTTTCGTGCTGTATCGGATAAAAATGTAAAAAAAATCATGCAAGTTCCTCATTCCAAATCCATGGTTTATCTCAAATTTTGTTTTTTTGGAAATGCACCACTTTCATTCTAAGCAGCCCAATTTATTCGGCAGAAAATATTCCAAGATAAAACTATGTGTTGCTGAGTAATAACTATATTCTATTGCAGGGAACCAAGACACAATATCGCGTCTCCAGACATATTTATTGCAGAAGTTATGAAAGTAATGCCACGATGTGTGAAAAGATGGCTCTATATTGAGTTTGTCAGCCTTTAATATCTATCCTGGTGGCTAGTTTGACGAACCAAGAGTGTGTATAGTGATACTTACATCAATACATTGAATAGATTCAATAAAATAATTTTATAATTAAATTTTTAGTATATATTTAGTCATTTCCTAACACATAAAAAAATGTTTATTGGTAATAGTTTGAAAATTAAATACAATTACGGCCGTATTCACCGGTAACTTGACTGATGGTTAACCAGCAGTCAAACCTCTGATTGGCGGAAAACTAGGTTTCCTTCTTTAATTACCAATCAGAATTTTGACTGCCGTTTAACCACCGGTTAAGTTAACCGTGAATACAGTCGTTAGAGGTTATATATTCTGTAGTATGAGAATATGTCTCATATGGAGTAATAACTCATATGGACTCTAAAAAAAGATAAAAGGAAATTTGTAGGATGCCGGTTAAGATTATAATAGTATAGTCTTGGGGTGTTTTTCCTTTGGTTTTACAATAAATATGACACTTGAAAATATATAAAAAAGAAACCCCGGAAAGAAATTCCTTTCATGTCTGTTCATCGAGTTCAGGAACTGTAATTCCTTGAGATAAATATGAAATAATTCTCCTCACGTTTAGAGAACAAACGTGCATCCCAACTCCCCGATTTGTTTATTCGTTTTACGCGAGTCCTCTTTAGAACAGAAACCCCCATTTTATTAGATTCCGTTGAAGGCAACGTAACAGATCCTGATTGAAATGGACTGAAACATGCAGCACGTCCTTCCGCTTGAATTCTCGGTGAGATTTACGAGAGGCATCTTTTTTTATTTTGTTTTCTGGAACATAAGTCGCGCAAAGTAAGCAGAAATGAGCATAAATAGCCACCAGAGGCAGGCTGTCTCGCAGTTTAAGAATTCCGGAAATCGATAGGTAACCCGTGGGTTGTGTTTGGAGTTAAGCTATGTATGAGTTGGCAATTTAAGATGTTTTCTTTCCTGTCTGCCTTGAATATTTGAGCATACTTGAGAATTGGATTTGGGAAACTTTTTGGGATGTATTGGAATAATCTTATAACCTAGATAGAGAGGAAACGAAAATAATTCCAGGTTTGGATTTTGGATGATAGAAAACGTTTTGGGGTTTATAAAATGCTAACCATTTAGAACAAAGATGAAAGGCATCATGAAAGATGAAGGAAATTGATGAAAGACAATTGATTTTCTATATTTTTTTCTACCAAATACTTTTTTCTATCGAGTAAGACAATGAGTAGAATATAAAGAATCAATGAATTGTAATGGAACAAATCAATGCATAATATAGAACCTTGTTCGCTCAAGTATGGAAAACAAATTAATTGAGAAAATATGTTTTTCAGAAAAGAAGGAATCAAATTGAGGAAGATTTATGTATTAAATTGGAAACTTACATTTCCTTACAATACGAAGGATTTAGAATGTAAACTTAAGTATTTTTCAATGGAGTATCATCTACATGTGAGCCTTAGCCTTCTCAATGAAAGAAAGTAATTTCCTTCTTTACTTTTCTATATTTTATAATTATTAATGACTTAATAAATGTACATTGCTTATACAAACCATAACGGGTAAAACATATAAACAAAACCATATGTTATCAAAAAGATGGGAAGTAATCTTATCTACTGAACTCATAGGTTCAAAGTCTTTTTAGCTCTTTATCAAAACATTTATAACCTTGACATGAAATAGAAAGAATATCCTTTAGAGTTAACAAAACTTTAGTTTTCAAAGCATAAATAGAGATCGATATTGCAACCGCATTAAACCAAATCTTCCGAAAACCTTTTAAACCTTTTCTCCTTCAAATATCAGTTTCTCCTCTACCTCTACATCCACCAAACCCCAGAAACAAATACACATCCAATCCACACCAAATACATCATCATTACCTCCCCAAAAGCACAGTCGCAGAAACACGACCCCACAATAAACACAAACCTCGCACTCTCTATCACCGCACGCGGCTCATTTCGTATCGAATTTCGATCTCGTGATTCGAAGCAATAAGTCTCCCCGTGGCTAATCGGTGGGACACGTTTCTTCTACCGTGGGCTCCTTCCTTGGGCCCCAATCGATCTCCTAACAATTATGTGGTGCTTTAGTGGCTGCCCGAGAGAGGACAGTCAACACAGAAGTGAAACAAAGGTTTGTTGGGAGAATGGTGGAATGGGGATTTATTTCGTAGGTTGGGATTCCTTAGGTATTAAGGATTTAAGCGAAGGGTCATTAAATTTTTTTTTCACGATTGTCTTCTCTCATTAATTTAATTTAGTAGTATACTGTATTTTAACCGATATAGCTTTACATTGTGATGATATTAAATCAAGGCTGATATCAGGGCAATATTGGTTAATATCGTGTGCTATTAAAGATTTATTGTATCAATTTCCTTATAGAATCATATAAAGCTGACAATTTAGAATAGCATATTGATTATAATCTTTTAAGTTGTTTCGAATTGAATATTTAAAATTAAAATTTAGTTTACTGCTTGTTTTATTACCTTATAGCATCTCATAACCTAATACATCTCATAACCTAAATATAGCATCCCGTAACTGTCTTATAATTCTGAAAAAAAATTGTTCTTTTGAAAAGAAAAACAGTAGAGATATTATTTCTCTCTTTTGTGCAATTTAAGAAGCATAATTAACATAGTTTTATTAGTAGGACTATAAACAACTAGCAAAATATTTTTCTTCAAGTATTTTGCATACTTGTATTTAAATCCTTATTTAAACTTATTTAAAACTTAAGTCATGCAATACAAATAATAGCTTTCTTAAATATTTCCTATGACCTTACATTTATTATCTATGCACTATTTTTTCCGAATATGAAGTGCGTTAATAAACGCAGAGAATTAACGTTTTTATTTATTCACACGACATGTCTCATGTAACCACTCTTTTCTTCCGTTTTTGTGAAATAGTTACGTAACTTTTTTACGTTAGGTTTCTCATGGTTTGTTATTTTTCTAAGGAAAAATACAAATTTTACTTGAAACGTAAGAAGCTGTATAGTGCAAAAAGAACAATTACTTTATTTTAAATATTTTACCGCTAATCAAAAAACTTTGTATTATGTTTATATGAAAATTGCTCTATGGAATATAAATAAAAATATTTACATAGGCTTATTGTCTATACTTTTACCCTTTATCAAGTTTGTCTTGTCTGGCATTAAAAGCTCTTATTTGGACGCTGTCACAGTAAAATGCTAATCAACCAACCCATCAAATAAAAAAATGTTACCAAATAATATTAAGATATTAGTTTTATTATTATGTGTAGCTTGATAATCTTAATATTTTTAAAATACGGAATATTACAAACTTCTAATGAGATAATTTCCCTGATTTGGTTCGTTATTATTGGAAGTATGTAAAATTATATTCTTCTGTTTTTACAATAACCTAAGTATTGACAATTTGAATTCCTGTAATGGTTTAGCCGAAAAAACTCAGAATTAAGAACTATCAAATGTCATGTATCATGCAGTGAATTTTTATCTTAGACACCCAAATAATAAACAAATGTATCATTCTGATCAGTCTTCTAAAGATTTAAAATTAATTGACCCAGGTCTCGGTCCCTCGACCCAGCCTTCAAGACACTCGGTCGCCAGGATTAAAGTCCTTTATCCTAATTTACTGGGCAGTGTCCAGAACTTATGTCCCAGTCCGCATAATGAGGCATACTAATAAGAACACATCACTGCAACGCAGCGTCGTTAAATCGGAGCGATTAAGAATTCGTGACCTGGAAGACAGAGCAATCCTTTGGACAGACTCCCAGTGGTTCTCCCTAATGACCAGTGGTCATCCACTGCCTTGGAGATAACCCTGCAACGGTGAGAGGTGTCATTGTCCGTCTGATGACAATGAGAAGAATTTGGTGACCCTTGTGGTACGATACTACTAAAGCAGGTAATCAGGAGATGTCTGGGAAAAATTTTCTGTGGCTGGTATTAGTGTTTCAATTGGAGTGATGGAGTTGAGGCTTAAGTGAAGAACTTGTAATAAGTGGCTTAGCACATAATTACACAAATGTGAATGTAGTATTAATATAATAGCCTCTTGCATGGGTCCCAGCCTAATTTAGCCCTTTATTTATTTAATTAGTTTAAGTTGCCCTGAGTGATAGAATATGACCATTTATAAAGGTATAAAGTTGAATTTAAAATTAAAAGGAAATATCAAGAATTAGTCAAGATTGCTCAAAACAAAAAGGGGGGAAGTACTTAGGTCGTTAGGCCTTTAAACTCCTGTATAACCAGCCTCAGTGGGTGAGGCCATGAGAAGAGCTGTTACAGAACGTGTGACTGAAAGTCGCAGTCAGCTTAGGCTTAGACCCTTGTTTCCCCAAACGAACTTTGTTCTCATTGGAGGAAAGGCTGAATCTGCCTTGCCAAACACGGGAATAGAACGCAGGCCTGTGGCGTGGCTTCGAGATTTTTTTTTTTGCTTTCTCAAGTGTATTTGTTTGGAGGTTGATTCGTGAGTACAATAATATTCTATTGAGCACATTGAGGGAGTATCAAATGTGTACCTAAATTTTTACTCCTACAAACAAAAAAGGCAGGACTTTTGTTACACCCGTGATTTTTAACATAACGTATCTCATCAATCGAAAAACTTAATTGAAAAATTAGATTTTATTGGCTGCATCCTATTAATTTCGTAATGAAACAAAATAGTTGAAATCATTTTTAAGGTGCACTCCCTCCGAAAATCTATCTCTTATACCTTGAACGGCGTTTTCGACAGTTTGTGAATGTTACAACATAAATATTTTTTCATCAAATAGAGTGGATCTATAATAAGAAATATCACTAACATTCTATGGTTATTTTTAGCTTTTTCTTCACGAACAATGACTTTCCCATAAAAATAATCAATAACAATCCTTAAAAAATGATGTAGTACGAGGTTTCATTAGATTGATTCTGCCTCTCTATTTTTACATCCATCTTGTAAATGATCTTGAAGGATGATCTTTTTAATGGGAACTTTACTCAGTTATGCAGAAATATTGTTTTTCAAAGGAAACTCTAAAAACGCATTAATCAGCTAATAGTGTCATACTTATAAGTCTTTCAGCAGTTAATTGATTGAAATACTTTCAGGTGATTAATAACACTTGCATTTAACATTCCAATTTCCAAGAAGTGATTGATTTTGTTGTATGTATGACTACAGGAATGCTCAGGAATCAATGTAGTCCAACTAATTAAATTTCTTTATAAACACTATGTATTGCACTAACAAACCAAAAACAAATAACATTCTGTATGATTACAATCAATAAAATGCATTTCATAAAATTATTTTCAGTATAATTATTATAATTATATAATATTTTCATTTTTTAGCAGTATTTTTTTTATTTCTTACAATGAATATTGAATTAATTTTAATTGGATACTCTTAATCCAAAAAAGCCCTTACATATGCCAGAGTGTTATACAAAAGAACAACCTTAAATCTAATTACTTTTGTTGGCATTCATTATCATTGATAAAAGAATAATGCCAAACTAATCTTTGTATACACATAGTTTTAATCAGAGTGTGTAAGTATTTCTCTTAACTTTAACAAAAAATGTGATGATAACAATATCTCTACAATCCTTTTGAAAAGTTGCAATTTCTAATTATCTTAATTAGCAAAAATAGTGGAACATAACTGTCTTGCCTGATTCAAAAAGTGTGTAAGGACAAGAGGAGTAGCATAAAATGTATGATTTTTGCAAAATGTTCCCAAAGTAGCACAAATGATGTGGAATAGTATGTTTCTCACTGTATTTCATTCAGTGTAATATTTTAATACCATTAACATTCTAAAATTATTATTTTTATTAAAGTAGAATGATTAAATTTGTTACATAAAGAAATCTTGAAGCTGTTCGTAAATATTAAGGACTTATATTTATCGAAAACCTATCTCTAAAATTACTCAGCTTTTCAAATTAAATTTGAAATGATTAATGATTGATGATTTGAGCTGATTAATTTTAAAAAAACATTTGTCACAAAAATTGGGGAAATGTCATATACGTATTTATAATTTTAGAATCATTTTTAGAATTACATGACACTAATTAACACTAATAATACATATTTGTATGAAACGGACTTTGACGAATTTCTGAAAAAAAAAAATGGTTCGATTGTTCTTTGAAGTTGCACTCAAAACGAGCCTTGTTGACAGCATTACCTTTAACGTGTATAAAAATATCCAATGCATTATTTTTTTTTCTCCCTTAAGTCTGACTGATATAAATGATTTGGTTATTCATTGGTGTAAATAATCTTTCACGTCAAACATTTCCTCAAATTGATTTTTAGGGTAAAAATCTTCATTGTTAGCATGTTTTAATGAAAAACAAACTCAAAACCTAATTATTTTTTGTTGATATTTTTAATTAAATTTATAAAAAGATAATAATAGAATTTTTTTTTGTTTAAATTAAAAAGTAATTTCTTTGTTACTATCAAAAATTGAATGCTCAAAAGGGGTTCTACGTGCTTTATGTTCTAAAAACTTTTATGCAAGATAAAAATCACAAAAGGATTAGTTTCATGTTATAATTTGAGTAACTCTTTTGAGAAAGCTCAAACTTTAACTCCATTCATTAAACATCATCCTAGAAAGAGAACAATAGGTTTTTAACAATCTAATTATTTTCTAATTTAAATAATTAAATTTCCAGGAAATAACTTTTTTCATTATTTCAATAACAACGTGTTATTGATTTCGCAAAATATTTCAAAGCTGCATTTTCAGTACTTGTTAGTTTACGGAACTAAAAAACCTGAAATTAATAATTTTTTCTTGTTTTTTAAAAAGTATCTTGGATTGTTCTATCTGATTTTCACTCCTATCTACATTGAAAAAAGTCTGTCACTGTTTCTTCTTTAGAAATGTTTTGCCACGCTAGTTTTTACTCTCATAACAAAAAAGGTATTATAAAAAGTATGAGATTTTACACATTCTTAAAGCAATGTTTTTGGAACATTTTGATACACAAATATTATTTATAACATTTGTGTATATTATTATAACATTTCATTATTATTATAACATTTATAAGTAATTTAGTAAGTTACATCAAAATTGAAAGTTTTTATTGAAATGAACTTTTAAAAAACACAACAATGTTATTCAAAGTTGAAAAAAAATCATAAAATAATGAAAATGACGTTTTAAAATTGTAGAGCATAATTTGATAAATTTTCATTCCATTTATCTTTTACGTTCAAAACTTAAGACTGAAGCTGTAAAAATAATGTATTTATTCTATTTGGCACATGTTAGTTAAAATTACACACCATTAAAGACTTGTTATATTTTCTTTTAAAAATAATTCAAATAAATAAACAGGAAATGTTTATATTCCCACATAAAAACAACTTTAAGCAGGATATAATAGTATTTCCATAGGGTTTCAATTACTATGGGTGATCTAAAAGAAAATGCAAAGCTGTTATGGGGTTCGCTGTAAGCTAGCTGTAAATTTATACAAATACATACTACAAATATTGATGACCAACTACAGACGTAAAGCCCAGCAAGGTTGGTCCACAATTTGTCAACTTTTTCCTTAAACTCCTTTACCCCAGTCGAACCAACCTATCGGTTCTGGCAAACCATTCCATCTATCCACAACCCTGTTAAAAATAATGTTTTTTGCTTTCCCGGTTAAAATTTGCCTTATTCAGTATATTTAACTATAAATTGAAAGATAAAACACAATACAAATATAAATTGATGACGTCAATTTTCATATTCTTATCATTAGCAAGTACGAATCTCGGAGATTATTTTAAATTATTTAAGATTTCAGCGTACTGAATGATCACCCTACTCTATATTATAAATTGTACACCAAGTTGCATAACAATATATATCTTACTTAAGTTTATAACTTTATATATTATTAAAATCTTAAAATAAATTTCATCTATTTGCATTATAAAGTGCTTTACGCTTTCGAAGTGCGCTATAAAGAAGAATCTTGAAACCATTACTTAATAAGCCATCTTATCACTAAGTTTATCGATTAATCTCCGAAGACTTCATTGGGCTTATTAAGTATTTTTTTTTCACCCTCTTCAAAAAATCTCGATAATTCTCTTTTGTTTAGAGTGTATGGCACTAGACACAGAAAATCCAACAGCACCTGCGGAAAAGCCCTGACACCTACGTCAAAACTAGGCTTTTTCAACCTCCAATAAAAAAAAGAAAAAGAATCCACCATAAGGGGAGTCGAGGAAGGTGAAAAGAAAACCCAACGATGAAAAAAAAACTTGAAAGAACTGTCATAAATTATTTTTTGACTTCCCCAGCACATCTTTACTAAAAGTTACCCTTGGAAAATAATAATAAATTTGAAATAAGACCCCGGCGAAGGATGGGTAAAGTGACACCCTTGAAAAAGGGCTCCCTGATAAGTAGAGACGCCTTCACACTAGGATGAGTCCACTGCAGTTTAGGGTGGCTCCATCCTTAAGACGCATTGTGTAGGGGGATTAATGTCGAGGGTTTGGGGGGAAGAGGGAAAATTTTGGGGCATTCGAGGTGGGATAAGCTCGTATTTATACTCGCACCGTCTGGGGGCACGACCATGCGTGAAAAAATAGGAGACTTTTACTGGAGTTGAAGGGTTTTTGCTCTGGAGGCATGGGCTGTAGAAGCTTGGAGGATATATTTGTTTCGTAAACTTATTGGTTTAAGAAAACTTGGGTTGAGCTTTTGCAACTCGATCTTTTAAGACGTTTTTTTTTCTCTCAACAAAATGGCTTGTTTTTAAGGCATAGGTATTCGGGTGTGGCAACACTAGAGCGCCGCGCGTGTCATCTATCATATTATTCACGCGGCACTCTAGTGTTGCCACACTGGTATGCATCCTGTTAGATTTTCTTTACTTTAAGGAAAATAATCACGTTAATTTTTTTAAAGTGTGCGTTGCAGACAAAATACCCTAATGAGCGTGTAAAAAATTTTAGTATGGCGTATCATAACACAGATTACAATAAAATATTTTTAAATAGGGTAAAATTAGTACCTGTAGCAATAGTTTCAACATAATTGCGTATATAAGGAAAACATATAGACATGGGGGAAAATATCACTGAACCTTTTTTCTGAAACAAATATTATTTATTTCTCAACTGCATGTACAAAAAAAATTAATTTAGAGAAAATTTATTTTTTTAACCTTTTTTACAAAATATGTGCGTAATCATTATTGACCTGTTGAAAAATTATTTGGCTATAAGGGGGCGATACAGTATATTTACCTTACCTATACCTTTTGTTTACCTTTAAATCATTGTGTTCATAAAATGTAACTTTTAAAACAATTCCTCATACTGTATCCTTTCCTTCAACATTTTAAATAAATTTTATATCACACTAAAAATAAATATTCCTTTAAATCCCATCAAAAATATTTATTAATATAATTTTTCTAACTAGGAATTCCGAGAATCGGGGAAACTGGTGCTGCTAAAAATAATTTTTCCCTTCAAAGATCAGATTCGTTCAATACCAAGGTATTTAATTAATTACTAAAGCTGACATTATGTCCCTTTTTTTTCTTGCCGAAGTTTTTCATTAATCAGGAAGGGTGATTCTCCCAGAAAAAAGGCTGATGGTAATATCTCAGTGCTTCGGTAGAGATGTGATAAATTGCACGAATCATTTGTTAACAGCCCGCATTCAGCCTTGAAAGATTTATTGGCCATCAAACTCTTTTAGGGGTGGGCATCAAGATTGAAGCCATTAGAAGGATTAAAGGAAGGGTATGTTTTCGTCAGCTTGAAATCTTAATCAAAGAAGTGAAAAAAGCATTTTAAGTATGGAAAAGTACTTTTCAAGGGCATTTCATTCAATCTTAAGAACGCACATTTGTGCATTTTTCTATAGAAAGTAAAAACATAGACTTAAAACATATTGCACATAGACAGTAAAAAAGTATAAACTTTTAATCGTGAAACCTGTTTCTTGGTTAAGAGTTTCATTAACCAACATTATTCAATCACTAAATGTTAAAGAAATAGAAACCAGCCCATGTGTTTCTTTTTTCAACTTGGTATGTAATGATTTTTTTTTTAGTTATGAAAAGCTATTGATAAAAGGCATTCTAGATCTTTTAGGCATTCTAGATCTATTAGCATTCTGATATTGTTTTAAATAGTTAAATAGTTTATCTTTTACATGATTAATGATTGTATTTACCACTAACTTGCGTATGCAGAAACACCGGTGTGGGTTTTTTCAAAGCGACTTGTGTCCCTGTTATGCAGGACGATATTGTTGTTTTTGGCTTCTTTCATCAGACAGTGTGCTTGTCGGCTGATTTATGATAGACGTTCACAAGTAAGTTAGTTCATCAAAGAAAAAAAAATATTTTCATTCTCTTCACAAGTACAAGAAAAAAATTTCATTCTCATCAAAGCTATCTATGTAAATAATTACGAAAGATTATACTAACCGTTGTTGTCTTACTCTTGAACCTGAGAGTTCTACGCCTGAGTTAATGTTGAAAGGTATGACTTTCATTTATAGAAATCATTAGGGGCCGTTCAAATATTACGTAAGCATATAAGTATAAAGGGGTTAGCTAATTTGCAAGAGATGTGAATAAGACATAAAATCACTTTATTTTCGAATATCTTTCGTAACTTTTAAAAGAATATCAGACATACAAAAATTGAATTTGGCAAAAGAAAAGTTAAACCTGAAAACAGTTTCTATGTTCTGAAGAGTTCTAGTTTTTGACTACGCGGAAAACCTTAATAGAAACTAGGGCGATCATAGACATCTCAAACGAACAAAAATAGAAGGTTGGCGGGCGAGTTCGCCAGTTTGCTTACGTATAATTACAAGAGGGGGGTTGTGATTTGCTTACTTTTGCTGACAAGGGGAAGGGGGTCAAAATGGCCCAAAACATGCTATTTTCCAGAAATGCACGTATTGTTTCAAGGATTACTGAAGTGCAAGAAGAGAACTGAAAAAAACCCCCTCAAAGTACATTTTTTTTTAAATTAGAAGTAAATTTATACACTTCGATAAAGATCTAAATTTCCTGATCTAACCTTTGACTAAGCCAACTCAGATATTTCAATCACACGCACACACACAAAAAAAAAACCTTGGGGCTCACCTTCCAGTTTAATGACTCTCAGTGAAGGGAGAGACATGAAGAGACAGAGGATGAAAATAAAGAGGTTAGTGGCCAGAGACATAATTCACGCTTTTTAGTGCTTAAACACCTGTAACATTCTGGATGGGAGCCATTTCCGCTGGTAAGAAAGGCGCTGACTCCTCCAACTAAATACTTTAAAGGTTCATTTACACTTTTTCATTTTCAATGTCCATTATGAGTGAGCCTCACTGAGGAATCATATACTAGCATAGGAAATCGAAGGACTGGAGGATGAAACGACAATTTATTTACACTCGTCATTTTGAATGATTTTTCAAAAATAATCTCTGGAGAACTTTCATCAAATGAACTTTCATGAAGAACTTTTAACAAATCATTCGATTTCAGGGCATTGTATTGCGTAAAATTAACCGGAAAAAATCGTGTTTTTTTATGAGTACCACCATGTTATTTGTCTCATAAAAAAATCTGTAAAAATTACAGGTAAAATTGAGAAAGTAAATGGAAGTAAAATGTGTGTAAAATTGGGTGCGTTAAAGTCTATCTCTATATGATAGATCGTATAGCTCTAGTCCAGCACGGCGAATTTGCACAGGATTATTTTTAAGTTTATAAATCTAACAAAATTTCTACGGCACAAAAATTCAATATCAATACATTTTAAATTTGAATACTTCATTTAAAATAAACTATTTTAATAAAAAGACATTTTGATGGCATTCGTAATATTTATTTTAATATAAAATCTGCAGTTTCACATTTTAAAATAACCTAATAAGTTTACCGACTTTTCACGGGAATATTTAAACTTTCTTGACACTGTTCTTTTAAAATAATACTAATTACAGTCAGCGTTTTCAAGTTTAGCACTAAAAACTTCAGAACCACGAGCAGCCAATTAAAAATGATTTCGGCAGCGTTATCGAAACGCTTTTCATCACATGAAAATTTTCACTTTGCTTTCAAAGGGGAAAATGGTTGGTGATTAGAATGAGGGGTTTTCCTTAAATTATGTTACTCTTAGGGGGTTTTATTACCAAATTAATATGTGCGCAAGGTAGTTCGGAACGTAGAAACACTCATTTAAAATTAAATAAAATTCATTAAAAATTAAAATAAAGGGTAATTTCATTTCTTTCTTTCTTCTACACTTCATTTTTACGAGTAATTTTATGGGAGAAAATAGAGAAAATTAGTTGAAGATAAATTAGGTTTGTTTTAATTGGAAACTGAAAAAAAAAATTGTGCACATAGTGTAATTGAAGAACTTCAAATTTGAAAAAATAATTTTATGTACGTAGTACATAGTAGTATCTTGGTAATCGACAGTATTTAGGATTTGTTCTTAAGAAAATTTGACCTCAGTCGGTTTTTGAACCCTCATTGAATTCAGGAATCTTAATTGAAAGAAAGGAATCTCTCGGTTTTTCCTCTTTCGGAAACGCAAATTTGACATTGTTATTTCTTACTTAAAGTTGTGTAATATGAATTGTGCTTTTTCTGAAATTAACGTTGAAAGTCCGGGCTAAAGACAGAAAGGAAATATTCCATCAAATGGTTTTAGCAAACAAATGATAAATATATCGTTTTATTTCTTGTGAACAAAATTTTCAATAATGCATAATAATAGCACTTGAATACCCGTATTTTTTTCTTTAAAAATACTCTCTGCTTCTTTCTCTCCTTGAAATTGAATTGAAAATTGAAGATTTCAGCAGGAATTCTTTAAGGAAATTTTGACTTAAATAATTTTGAAAATTTTCGAGTTTTAATACCTTAAACAGAGAGATCCACTCTGATAATTTTTTGCATCAAAATAAATGTTAAAATATAATTTTTTTTATTACAATCTATAAAATGTGTTATTTCGTTAAGATAGATTTCAATTTCAGGTATTACACAACTTAAAAATCATTTCGTTGTATAAAAATTCAACAAATTTTTCCAAAAAATTTTTATTTTTAAACTCCTCACTCAGTATTTACTTTTTTGGCTGGATTTCTTTTCTCCACATAAATCAAGCACACATCTTTAATTTAAAGTATGGATTTTTGAATATTCTTTAATAGTTTCAGAGAAATAAAAAGTTTTCTGAAATTTTCATGAGGAAAAAGATTAAATTGTATTATAAATTATAATTATTTAAGATGCTCAAAAACCATGCATAAATCAAAAATGTGTGTTTGATTTATGTGGAGAAAAGAAATACAGCCAAAAAAGTAAATATTAAGTGAGGAGATGCACTTTAAAGTTAGTTTATAAAAATAAAAATTTTTTAGACACATGTTTTGCAATTTTTTAAAACGCTCTTTAAATTCAGTTTTAGTGCTGTGCTGTCCATTGATTAAAATGGAGTTAAACGTAATTATCACTAAAACGATCATAAAATTCATTTAATTACACAAATATTTTTATGGTGCCGACTCCCCTTAAACTCTTTATTAACTTTTCATTTTAATAATACATATAATCTTTAAATCTTTAATAATAATTTAATAATTAAATAAATCTTTAAAATTACCGGATTAAAAAACAGTCTTCAGTTTTCGCATTGGTTGGTCGGGTTTTTTTAAGACAAAAAAAATTGTTCAAAACCCAGGTAGCACGCTATATCAATATATATCCCTAAGATATCAACCGATGACTTAAGTCATCAGTTGATATAAATTGATATAAAATGATATAGTTGTGCTACCTGGGAATGGTGATAATAGATGGCGTCACCATCATAATACACGGAGTTCCGTGTTCGATTCATTCTCTGGAATCGAACACGGAAGCAGTGTACCAGATCACGGAGCCGTGAATCATACATCACATCCAAGATAGGATGGGCAAAACCGTTTCTTGCGGAAGTATGGGTTCGATTTTGACCATGAACGAAGGGTCCTTGGGGTAATTATTTTTCAGGATATTTTATTTTTTAAAAATAAACGTCATTCTCACAAATCCCATTCTTTTCAATGCAATTTGTGGGTCATTCTGCCGGATAGCACGGTAGGTATTTTCGAAATCGAACATTCAAGAAATTACGTTGGCACCATCTATTAACATCATTTTGAACTAAATTTTTTATTGCCTTAAAAAATCCGATGATCAACCAATGCCGAAACAACTGAAGATCGTTTTCAGGGCCGTGTTGTGGAAAAATCGCGCCCAGGGCGGATGGCTTTTTTGGCGCCCCCTCCCAAATATAATTTCTTTACATTATTCTCAGATTGATTCGCAAAAAAATGTTTGGGCAAAAATTTGGAGCCCCCTGAACACGTTCATCGTGGTTCCGTTGGAAAGTATTGAAGAATCTACGAAGTCCAATGATAAAATAATTTTAAATTGCAAAATACTAAAATAATAAATTGCAAAAAAAAAAAAAATTCGGGCACAAATTCAGCGCCTCTCTTGAATACCTGAATACTGCGCCAGGGGCGGACGCCCCCTTCGCCCCTCCCTTAACACGGCCCTGATCGTTTTTTTAATTGGTTATTTTTCTAGATGTTATAAATTTTTAAAATGTTTATGGACTTTCCGTTCACACTGTAGTTATTTTCCCCTCTATGTCAACTACAGAATCAACTTTATTTCAGAATATTATTTTTTTTATGAAATTAAATAAATTAGTACTCATTATACAGTGTCCATTCTTAACGCTTTTTACGGCCTTAAGTCCTGGAACTATTTCCACAAACGTGGTGCCTACCCCTAGTAAAACGCCTACGCTCTTGCCTATATCAAAAACTATTAGAGATACGAGAAAAACGTCAGTGATAAAGTTGTAGAACATTGTCTATTTTATACAAAAAGACACCGTGTACACAAAAATGACAAGAACCAAACCCGAAAAAAGTGAGTTTTCTATCCGCATTTTCGTACACTTAACCCCACTTAACGTCCATGGTAAGCACCATGTTTATGGAAATACCTGCACGCGTTCTGGAGTGATACCCGTGTTAATAATAAGTCCTACATTGTTCTTTGAATGCATCACT
Source organism: Tetragnatha montana (assembly GCA_963680715.1). Taxonomy (NCBI): domain Eukaryota; kingdom Metazoa; phylum Arthropoda; class Arachnida; order Araneae; family Tetragnathidae; genus Tetragnatha; species Tetragnatha montana. Next base: position 45,609,363 of record OY796675.1, read on the forward strand.
TCTATTTTCATTATAATTCAACCAATCCACAGGTAATATAAGATATTTTTCCACGCAAACATTTTGGAAAGTCTCTATCCCCGAAAATGTCTACATATTTTGAGGACGGCTCACCTATTTGTTAAAAGGAACTGGAATGATTATTTATGTTAAATGTCTACAATTGTTATTTTGAGGACTGCTTTATGCAAATTTATTTGTTAAGGAACTGGAATGATGATTTATGTTTAAAATGAACTGAACAGGTTATTCCGTTTTGAAGGGAGCTGAAGTAAGTCTCCCTAAATATGTATATAAATACATATTCTTAAAGAAAGTGAAATGTTTGCAACTCCAGCGTGGTAAAAGCGCCTTCGGCGCTGTGTACCACAAAAATCGATGATGATGATCCCCACCCCAGCTGCTGTGGAGTCTATAATATTCGTAATCTGACTGATCGATGTACGGCCACTACAGGAATTTGCTTCATATTTATTGGTAAGGAAACAAACTATTTAAATACATTTTTTAGTTTGAAGTACTAAATATCCTACTTGTTTAATGTAGTAATCTTACCTTGTTAACTTATTTTTATGACTTCACTGCAAATTCGTGACACAATAGTGTAAGTGTAACGTTAAGTAAACATGATAATCGGGACACTTTGTTACGAAGGAGAAGTTAAATTTCTTAGAGGAATAATATGTCTCTGAAATGGAAAATTTTAAGGTTTATCATGATAAATAAATTTTGGATGGAACTTACTGGGGCCCGTTACTAAACTTTTGTTTTGTTTCGGAATGGGAGTACCCCATCATGTTAATGCAGTGTATTTTTAAGTCATTTTGAGACACTTGGGGCCGTCCGCTTTTAAGCAATGAAATTTCTTATTTTTTTAAGATCATTTTACGAAATCCTGGTCGTGAGCAGACTTAAAAGTGTTTGATTTTCAACCAGAGTTTAAAGGCGCTTTTGATTATAAAATTCAGTTGCTTTTTAGTATGAAATTTAGCTCTTAGTTTATTTTTATTTATCTGACTAGGGGGCCTGCCCCCTGCTCGCTATCGCTCACCAACCCCCGTAATTGCTTCGCAGTTCTTTTCAGATCGCTTCCCGATCTTAGCGAGCAGAGCTCGCTTGTTCATCTCAACAATCCAGCCTAACACTCTTCTCGACTTAATTAAGCCTCTTGTAATACCGAAAATACCCCTCTCTTGCTTATAAATAATTTAATTCGCATCATTCCCCTAAATTAACAACAAAAATGTTGCTGAAATATATTCCTGTTTTAGCTTATCAATAATTTAATCGAAATGTTAAAAAATATCCAGCAAGTCTACTAATAATCATCAACCATTTTGTAGAAAAAACATTGTTGAAAATAAAAGAAATTAGACTCATCATAAAACTCGCCTGTTTCTCTAGTGAACGGCCACAGAAAGAGAAGAAAAAATTAAATCTTTGAATCTTAATAACTCCAAAACTAATTAGAATTCAATATTTTTATAAAAATAATTGTATGTGTGTTTAAAATATCATAGTTCTACTGTGATTAGTTTTCTTTTATAACGAAAAAACCGAAAACCCGTCAAAAATTTCGAAACTTTAAAACTTGATTACTCCAAAACTAATTCGAAATTCGAAAAAAGGGCGACGAGGTGCAAAACTTCACATCTAAGAGAATGCGGCTGCAAAAAATCATATTTCTGCTGCGAATAGATTTTGCTGGGGGCGAACTCGCAGCAGAAAAAAATAATTTTCGACTTTGACATTAAATAATTCCAGAACTAATTATCTCATTAATTAACTATTGGAACGAAAAGGACCCTCATACATTTGTCTACAAATGGTCAAAATTTCAATAATTTTCGTTCCATAGTTTTTGCATAGTGACAGTTCAAAATTGTCAAAGTGAAGATTTTCTGAAAAAGCGGCGACGGCAGCGGCGGCGACTGTACCTTTTTTTTAATATAGAGAGATAAGGGATGCAACTTTTTGTTACCCTCTAGAGGTTTAGTGCGAACTCTTAACAGATTCAAATTGTCAAAGTGAAGATTTTCTGAAACAGCGGCGGCGGCAGCGGCGGCTGTTACTTTTTTTTAATATAGAAAGATAAGGGATGCAACTTTTTGTTACCCTCTAGAGGTTTAGTGCGAACTCTTAACAGATTCAAATTGTCAAAGTGAAGATTTTCTGAAACAGCGGCGGCGGCAGCGGCGGCTGTTACTTTTTTTTAATATAGAAAGATAAGGGATGCAACTTTTTGTTACCCTCTAGAGGTTTAGTGCGAACTCTTAACAGATTCAAATTGTCAAAGTGAAGATTTTCTGAAACAGCGGCGGCGGCAGCGGCGGCTGTTACTTTTTTTTAATATAGAAAGATAAGGGATGCAACTTTTTGTTACCCTCTAGAGGTTTAGTGCGAACTCTTAACAGATTCAAATTGTCAAAGTGAAGATTTTCTGAAACAGCGGCGGCGGCAGCGGCGGCTGTTACTTTTTTTTAATATAGAAAGATAAGGGATGCAACTTTTTGTTACCCTCTAGAGGTTTAGTGCGAACTCTTAACAGATTCAAATTGTCAAAGTGAAGATTTTCTGAAACAGCGGCGGCGGCAGCGGCGGCTGTTACTTTTTTTTAATATAGAAAGATAAGGGATGCAACTTTTTGTTACCCTCTAGAGGTTTAGTGCGAACTCTTAACAGATTCAAATTGTCAAAGTGAAGATTTTCTGAAACAGCGGCGGCGGCAGCGGCGGCTGTTACTTTTTTTTAATATAGAAAGATAAGGGATGCAACTTTTTGTTACCCTCTAGAGGTTTAGTGCGAACTCTTAACAGATTCAAATTGTCAAAGTGAAGATTTTCTGAAACAGCGGCGGCGGCAGCGGCGGCTGTTACTTTTTTTTAATATAGAAAGATAAGGGATGCAACTTTTTGTTACCCTCTAGAGGTTTAGTGCGAACTCTTAACAGATTCAAATTGTCAAAGTGAAGATTTTCTGAAACAGCGGCGGCGGCAGCGGCGGCTGTTACTTTTTTTTAATATAGAAAGATAAGGGATGCAACTTTTTGTTACCCTCTAGAGGTTTAGTGCGAACTCTTAACAGATTCATTTTTTTTAGGTTTCTATCCTTACGGAAATGACTTTTGGAAGGCGGACTCAACTTTAAAGTCCGGCAGCTTGACATCTTCTCGGCGATCGTCTTTGCGTGTCCGGTGAGTTAACAAACTTTTGCAACCTAATTTGCACGAGTTATATCTAATCGGTCTACCACAAATTGAGCTCTCGTTTACATTTCTGTTGCCAATGCAACAGGACTTCCATAATTTTAAACGGGGAAATTTGATACATTGAATCACTACTCCTCTTTGTTTATTATTTTAACTGTTCACTATACTCGACAGCAACGTTTCCTGAACCCAGTACGTCACTAAGCGGAAGCAGAAACTACGTAAACAGAAAGCCTGTTGGGTTTCTAGGAGGAGTTTTGGTACGCAAACCGTGATAAAAAGACTTGCAACGGCCACAACCAGACAACTAGGCCAGAGCTCATCTTGTGGTAGACAGACAGTACCATAATAACTTCCCATAGTACCATATAAAGAGTGTAAATATGAATAGATGGTCTTAGGGGAGAAAGAGTAATCTCGAAGTTGGCTTCCGCGATGAGGTTTCTGTTACATAAGGGTCATTCCACGTCAAATCAACACACTTTTTGGCATGACCATCTCGGATTTTCTTGAAATTTGGTACACATGTTCTACTTATAGAAACTCCGAAAAGAACCCACTTTCATCAAAAAATATTAATTGGTTCTGGAATTACAGGTGCGCAAAGTGGTAAAAAATGGGCCAAAAACGGACAAACATAAGTTCTTTAAATTGCTCTAGAGAATCTTCTAATTGGTGATGATGATGATTGGTAGATGAAGTTGGTGTCATTTTAGAGTATTTTAAATGTCCTTTTTAATGGTGTAAATTGTGCTATAAAATTTTGAAAAGCAATATATTTTACAAAACAAAATAGAATTAAAAGTTCGATATCTATCAAATGTACCATTTTTAAAATTTTGAAAAAAATTCATTCCAGGAATAGCTAATATTATTCTAAATAATCTGGTAAAATTATAGGATGGGACAAAAACGGGATCAGTGTCAAAAACTAATTAAACCTAAGTTCGATTTTTCTTATATCCCCTTAAAAAATTTTAAAACTATTTTTTTTCATTAATTGGATGTGAATTGAGTTGTATTTGACTGCTGTTGACAAAATTAGGGCCATTGCACAAACTTGGTGTACCCCGGGCTTCATATTTACAATCTGCATACTAATTCAGGCCATTGTATAGAGTATTTTCAATCACATGACTCTGCCTAACAACGGTCTTAGCAACGTTGTTTTATTCCTCCAGTGACATCATGTGCGAATGCTGCTATTGGATACTTCCATGTCCCGCCCCTAACAACAGCCTTAGCAACGTTGATTTTGTCCTCCAAGTGACGTCATGTGCGAATGCTCTATTGTAACAATGCACATGAAGTAAATATGTAGCCCAGGCTACAACAAGTTTGTGCAGGGGCCCTAATTGTCAACAGCAGTCAAACACAACTCAATTCACCTCCAATTAATGAAAAAAAAATTAGTTTTAAAATTTTTAAGGGGATATAAGAAAAATCGAACTTTGGTTTAAGACACTGATCCCGTTTTTGTCCCATATATTATAATTGGTTATAAGATAACCATTTCATTGGTGAAAAGTGTTTGATTCATTTTTTTATATTTATTTAAGTGTGAAAGGGTCCCATGAAAAATTGCATTTCCAGCTCTTAGATATTTCATTCATTCTGCTTTTTCTACTAAGGGGAAGTTGTGTGGTAAAAACATGAATATATAGAAGCAGGGAATTGTTCTGTTTTAGATTGATCTCTTGTAGTTTTGTTTCAGGTTTTATACTAAAATGTAATTTTTAAATGGCTCAAAAGTGAGCATATTTCATGCAATATTCTTATGACTGGTGCGGTGTAAGTAAAACCTTCTGTTATTCAGCGAGATTAGGTAGAGTTGAGTTGTTACTTTCGTGGAGATAACCTGTGCCTTATAGTGTTCTTTCGTGTTTAGTGTTTTTCGTTTAATATAAGGCCTGTTGTTCAACATACGACTCGCGAACCCTCTTTTTGTGTGCTGATAAGTCATGAATTATTTTAAAAATTAGTGATTGATGAAATTTATTTTTAAAAATATATGTATTTAAATTGTCTTTATGGATCTCAATAAGAATTCACCCATGGGAAAAATGTCGTGCTTATTAATTCAAGTAAACTGAAAGGAATTAAAAAAATAGAAAGTAGGGGAGATTGAGGTAGGGAGGGACACCTTCAATAATTCCTTAAGAAAATATTTTTAGTTTGTCTTCCACCAGTTAAAGGTATCATTGTTTCATACTTCTTGATGTTTACTTTAGCTGAAAGCACCTATGAGTTAGTGAATGAAAAAGGTTGTGTTACGAAGTCAAAAACAACTATTTAGACTTTTGAAGTAGATTTTCAATCTCGTTCTCGTTTGTTGACTTAATTATTATTTGTGTTTTGTTAAGTCAGAAATATATCCTTCATGAATAATATAAAGAGTTGAGTTAAACTTAAAATCTATGCTTTTATTGAACGAATCTATTTTTGAAAAGTTTTACTCTTGGGGATAGGATGGGTACACTATTATGTTAGAGCAGGAAGGTTTCAAAATGTTATTTTGAAAGTTTCATATATGTCACAAGAGGGAATAATCACTTCAAGAGGGAATAATCACTTGGATGAACATTGAAAGTGACACATTAAATTAGTTTTTAGGGGAACGGGGTTCGGGTCCTTCGCGAGAAAAGTTTTGAATTTTAACAGGAAAACGTGATTTCAAGCTATTTTCGGGGGTTCCTGGGGTGCATGGATCTCTCTGGGAGTTGATAGAGTTAATACTTGGGTTAAATTTCCGTAAACTGCAAATTTGTGATTTAATTCGGTCTTATAAATTTCACAAATTAACAACTTACGAAACGTATGTACGCATTTTCCCTCTCGTTTTTTTTTTTTGCGAACAATACAATTAAAAAAGCCAACTAAAAGAGCAGTTCTACCTCGATAAGTTTTCCAATAGTTCAATCCCTGTGTTTGCAGCACATTTGCGTACTTTACTGGAGTACAAATTGATAAGATTTCTAGCTTCTACAAACAAACATTGAATCTTCTAGCCATTAAAAAATAATCCCATCGAAGGCCCGCGAGTTAGGTACTACCCCTGGTTTAGGAGATATAGTCCGGCTTTTTATGACAACAACTGTCGAAATTAAAATCCTCAACAGGCCGGCCGTGAACCCTATTTTCTGTTTCAAACTCCTGTAGATAAAATTGTTTTTAATAAAATGGCGTGGATCTAAAATATTCTTTATGAAGATAATTCAAAATTTTCCTTTAATATGCTAATTATTTAATCTCGTTCCCAAAACATACAATAGTGCAAACCAGAAATTTCAACCAATCGGGGAATACTTTTCGAAAAGTGAATAGGCATCGGAAAGAATTAGTGAATTTTTCAGCACTTGTTCTTTGAAAGGAAAATAATTTAGAATGGACTATTTAAATAGGATGATATCTTGGCCTTTGTAAACGTGATATTTCAGAAATTTTGAGTTTGATATTCAGTTATTTTTCGCTTTAATTCTCAATAGATATCAATAAATTTGCTCGGTAACTGTTATCTTCCTTTTAGCTTAACTGGATCTTTTGATTTTACTAATAAATATACAATTAGGTCGGATGCTCATCTTTTCAATAAAAATATTTTCATAATAATGCATAAATTTATTTTTTTAACTGTGGGGCTCGTCAGTCCCCATTTAACTCTGCATCTTAGGGATAAAATGTAATTTACATTTTAACTTTTTTTAAAGTTATTAAGAATTGTCAATCATTTAGGCTGCGGGTGAACTTGTCGGCTGGAGGACTCTTTCGAAAACTTTTCTGTTTTTCTAGTATTTTGCTCAGGCCCTGATTTACCATTAGGCCCGGGTCTAGGGGCCCCCTAATTTTAAAAAGTTAACAAAAATTTGTTGTAGAACTAACTTTTTATACTTCCTAGAATGGTTTTTCATTACTTTTTTAAATTGAAAATTAAAATCCAAACTTTTCAGCAATGTAGAAAAACGTAAAAGATAACAGAGAACGTGTCTGACCCTGACTCTCTGATAGCGAATTTTCACACTACGTAAACAATTACTTTTCACGCTTCTACATTCATATCTAGCACCAAATGTGGAGGCCCCTTCCTGCATGTTGGGCCTAATGTTCCAAATTGGGCCCTGATTTTGAAGAAATTTTTTGAAAAGTTTTATTCTTTGGGTGGGATGGGACACTCTATTACTTAGAGCAGTAGGAAGGTTTCAGAATGTTATTTTGAAAGTTTCAAATTTGAGCTTACAAAATTTAATTAATTTTTTTTGTAAAAACTGTTCTAAACCACTCCACTCTCCATTTTAATTTCATTCAAGTTATGATGCAGAACTTGCGGTATATTTTGAACACAGAAACTGAAGGACCATTTTTCATTACTTACTCGTTTATTTATGTAATTCATAGAGCATTCGCACATGACGTCACTTGGAGGACAAAATCAACGTTGCTAAGGCTGTTGTTAGGCAGAGTCATGTGATTGAAAATGCTCTATGGATGGGTTTCACTAGTTTCGTTCTGCATCTGGCAGTGCTAATATATTATTTCCGGGTTACCACATTAGCGTTATCCTTGGCATTGCTTTGGCATCCTTTTCATTCTTGTTTGTTGTTTGTTTTGAAGTCAACTTCAACCACGAAAATTCGTTTTGCTCTCTTCTTATTAATTTTTTTTGTATTATATTTTTTATTCATTCAGTAATCAGCCTTTTTTTGCATTCACTCTTTTATTATTATTTTATTAGCAAAGGGTGAGAGAGAAAAATAATATTTTTAACCTCGCCAAGTTGCCAAATGCATCTACTATGTTGAGGTTCTATACCGGAAGTCTCTCGGACTTTGTTTTTGTTTACATTTTTCAACCCATCCATTCGACAGTTTGAAAAAGGAAATGTAAGTGCAGAAAATGATAGTGACTTTTTATGCGCGAAAAATCTCAAAGCTTCGCTCTACCCACATGAGTGTAAGGAGAAAAAAAAATGCCCCTTGAATGTAGAGAGATCAATGTCCACTAATTGTATTTTTTGATTATATTTGAAATTTAGGTTAATTTGTCTTTCTTTTCTTATTCTTTGTACTGTAAACTTAGACAATCTATATACAGTGGAAGCTCTTATAGCGACCTGCTCACAGAGTACTAGAACAGAGAGTCCACGGCCATTAGGGAAATCGAAAATCATGACATCTTGTTACAGGTTGGGAGAATTGTGGCGCTGGGATCGCATTAAACTCACTAGCGTTTGGATCCAGTCTGAATCGTTCGCCGGCTGCCTATGGGAGATCGAAAACGCCTTTTTGCGCATGCGCTGAGTTCTAATTTGGCGAGAGATTTAAGCGGCCGGCATACGTTCCAGACTCTAGTGTGGCGCCCTCACATCAGTAACGCATTTGAAAATAGCCTCGTGGACCCTCTGTTAGGATATTTCTCTGTGGACCTGCTCTTATAAAAATACTCTCTTATAAAGACCCAAAAGTGCTCTTATAAAGACTAATCTTCGAATCGATTCAGCTTATCGAATACTTTTCTGGATCGGTTTGTGTGCGACACACCAGAATTAGCCAATAAACAAATATCAGAGTATGACAAACAGCACCAAGTAACGATCGCATCTTCTCGCTTGCTTTCGCCCGGGGTAACCGGCTACAATCCCATACGAAACCTTTCGCTACCTAATGTCTTTGTTGATTTTAGACTTTAAATTTATTAGCGTATTCATTTATCTTTCTTTATTTCCAATTTTTTTACTTACATTTACGACATAAATTTTTCAAATTGCATGCAGATGCAGGTGAAATTGATGTAATAAATTTTGTTAAGCATCAGACCTTTCTAAGGAAGCTAAGCTATGCAATAAATTAATATCAAAATCAAAATTTAAAAAGCAAATATTTATACTCTGTAAAATATTGATCTCAAACTTTTTATAAATTAAAATAAAAGCAAAAAATAAGGTAATATAACATGAAATTGGAAGTATCAAGATTCATAAAATAAGAAATAATTGTTTAAAGTGAGGAAAGATCAATTGGATGATTCGAACTGTGTTCTAAATCCCAATGATATCGTTTTCAGGTTGAGATTTCCTCCAGACTTTATAAATTAGTCTACTAAAGATACATCATTGAGGGAATCGAGTTGACCATTGAGGGATTGATAGTTTAGTTTAACGAGTTTATTGCTTTTAAACGAGTGATATTCTACACTCGAGTGTTGTGTATCACTCGAAGTTTGCTCGTTTACGACGACCGTCTCGCCGGTGTAAGAAGCCTGCCAAATGCGCATGCGTGTGGACTTGACTTTATTGCTATGTGCATGATACGCAGGAGGGGAGTGCCAACATTTGGCAACTTATCGCTTTTAACGGGTTTGTGTTTTTACACTCGTGTTTGTTTACTTTATCTCTGGTTCACTTTATATCTCGTTGCGCTTAGCTTAGGGAACATTAACGAACGTTTTATTATCATGAAAAGAAAAATCTGGAGTAATTTAAACAACAGTATTTGTTAAGTTTGTCCAGTTTACTTATTTTTCATCAACACTTTTTAATTAATAGATTTACAAGCCTGAATATTAATCAAAACTCTAATTATTGTCGTTTTGTTTTTTGGATTCCGGTCACATATTTTCCGTCTTGTGTACGACTTGTTATAAAGTCCCTCTCTAATTGTCTTAAAAAGATTACTATTTACATTTTTATAATAAACTAAGTAAGTACCACAAAACAAATAAATCTGTACTTTGAACCCTCCAAAGTCTGAGTGCTTATTTCGCAATGCTTTTCACCTTTTTCTCACAGCGGTGAAAGAGCAACTCAGCCACGTGTTGTTGTGTTCGATCAAGTGGAGAGGAGACGTTTATCTATCCGGTCGCCAAATCTGTGCCTGAAACGCATCGCTATAATAGGGTTGCAAAAGAAGAGAAACAGCCACGCATGCGCATTTGGCAGGCTTCTTACACCGGCGAGACGGTCGTCACAAAAAACTCGGTACGGATACAGAGCTCGGTACGGTATAAGAGCTTCCACTGTATATAATACTCTAACGTAATCCGAAAAAGAGGCTGTATTTCTTTTCCGCCGTTGGCAACGATCAGATTGTTTACAAAACGCGCGCGCGCCGATTGTTTTGAGTTTTTTCCGTCCGATAGAGATCGCTGTAGATTTTTCCTAAATAATAAGTGTTTAGAAGGATTTAATGTCACTACTTTAATGTTTTTAAAAGAAAGTAGAGATTTTAGGCGTGAAAATTGCGCATTAATTTTGATTTCGATCGGCGAAGTTTGTTGACAACATGTATCGGTTCGCTGGATTTCCCGGATCGCATCTGCCATTTGAAAAAATTTCAGATTAGGTTAATGCCGCTTATTTAGATTGCTTTGGTTCACTGTTATAGGCAATAATAAGTGGTCAGCGAATTGATATCATTACACCATGAATGGATATGTTGCTTTACTTGCAACACATGAGAAAGTCCCACATAACATGACAGCATTAAATGTACTGTGCAGCTTCTAATTTTTGGAGACTGTTTGAGCATTAGTGGTATGATTGATGCCCTATTATGTAGTTTATTCACATATTAAGTTTTAAGATATTGTATATTTCCACGTAATTTCAAAAGCTGTGTAGTATTAGCCGAATATGTCTTCCCACCTAGAGCAAGCCCCATTCAGCTTACTTTATGCTGGGCCTTTTTTGATGTATGACAATTATACTCCTTTGAAATCTAATCACTGTATTGAATTGATACAACAAACACACAGCACCAACTTTCAGACAAAAAATAATAATCCATTCCGTTTGTCCATAAATTAACACGTGATGAGCACCACTGAATGGACAAACGTGACAGCGGGGGAAGATTGAGATCTGAGTATAAAGGTGGACATAAATTAGAGCCGAGCAGAGAAGGGGAACAGTCACGAACACACTCTTAATTCTTCCAAAAAATTTCGGCTTTTTCTCGGAAATATATTGTAGTACTTTAGTAATAAGTTGTCGACTACTTTCCACGTTTGCCTACTTAAAGAGTATACAGAATACTGTAATAAAGAAGCATGCGTCTTCCTAAAGTGCAACTATTCATTCATTAAAAACATAGAAATATCGAAGGTAGGAAACCATGCACATCAGTAGTAAAGCTCAAATTGGAAACACTTGATTATTTCACAGGAACTAAAAATTGTTTGCCAGACTTTTGAATCAATTTCTGCAGTAGCTCTAAAATTTGAATTATTCAATTAAAATACTTTTGGCATAGAATAGTCAAATGAAATTTTTATGTTCAGACTTAATGGCTTCATACTCAACATTACTGGGATACTTTTTGTGGACCATAATAAGTTTTCTAATAACACACCCTTTATGCCGACATTAAAAGGGTAGAAATCATACACATGAATGGCAAAGAAAAAGTTGTAAACACGAGTGAGTGGGGGGAAAGGAACCGGGTACTCTTTTGATGAAACTAATAGTTTTTGGTTGAGTTATTCACTCATATGAAACTATGTGTGACTCTCAAGGATATGGTGTTTTGGGTCAGTTTTTATCATTGTTTCAAAATGTTAAGTAGGATTCAATAGTTTTTATGTTATACGGTTGAAGTTTTTATTGGTTGAGGGAATGCTACTTTTGTACTCTGATGTAAATAGGGCATACACTTCAGGCGTCTGTTACGGTGAAACACAGAAATCTGGAAAAAGTAGACTTTCACCGGTGAATGTCAACATTCACATAGTCACTTGGTGTATGTGCGAAATATTTGCTAAATACCCTTATTTCTGACTTACATCAGTAAATGTTGACATTCACCATGCACTAATGGTGAATGTTGAACATGTCCATGATTTATATTTTCTTCTCCGTAATTCAGTCGTGATAAATTTTTCGCCTCTCTTTCCGAGAGGAATGACAAAGAACTTAAAACACACAGTTAATTCAAAATGAGAAAGGAAAATAATAGAAGTTAAAAACTTACTCAATTAGTATACAGTACATTCAAAATGAGAAAATCAGGCTCCTCTCTGTTTGACCTCCACCAGAGCATATCTGTGATTGTCGACATACACCGGCGAAGGTCCGAATGTACAAGAATGTAATGAAATATTTGATTTTTAACCGATGTATTTGGTGTTTGTTGACATTCACCGGTGAAAGTCTACATTCTAAAATTTTGGGTCTTTCAGAGTAACATGTTCACTTAACAGATATGTATGTAAATTTTTAAAAAATTTAATAGAGATGAATAACCCCCAAATGTGCTAGACTAATGAAGTTAGTAACTGCTTAGCGAGCAGGGGGCGATAGCCCCCTAGTACAAATTTATTTTAATTTAAAAGTTTTCTCCCTTTTTTATCTAATGACTCCCAACGATATTCACTTGCTCCATTGATAGGTCCTTAATGACCTAGTTTCATAACAACTTTCAAATTTATTCGTCTGAGTTTTTCTATTTTTCACTTAAGTGCTGTGAATTAAGCAAACATAATTTAGTTGTCCATTGAAGTAGTTATTCAGATTTTGTTGATCTGAAATTTCAAAAGCTTGACAAAGGAAATAAGTCAATCTACTTTTTTCAACTGTAAAATATTTTTGAATATACACTAGTTTTTGATGATTAATCGGTACTCTAAAATAGGGTCCTGAATTTCATTTTCAGAAAAATTTTGTGGTTATACAATGGAAATTAAATTACTTATACGTTTTTTTCTTCAATTTTCCCAAAACTTGGTTTTTGGACTTATTCCCTTTTTCTAACTGACGATTCAATTTGTATGCAACTGTTTGTGTCAACTCGACAGCAACGTTTCCTGAACCCAGTACGTCACTACAAGGAAGGTGCAAATGGGTGATCACAAAGCATGTTAGGTTGCTAGGACGAGTTTCGGTACACAAATCGCATGATAAAAAAGCACTGTATATACCCGGGTTTAATGAAATCATATTTTTTTAAATTGACATTCTTCATTTCACTCAAAATTCAGACACCACTATGGGAACTACGTTGTTAGTGACGTCATAGGGTCAACTAATGTTGCTGTCTAGTATAGTAGAGGTTATCCGCAAAAAGTGCAATCTGACTGGATCTGCCCTTTGGAGTCATCATGTTGATTTATTTATGAATTAGTATGTTAAGGTACTAGGTAAACTGAGAAAAAAAATAATTGGTGTAATGGAAATGTTTGTAATATATTTAAGTGATATAATTTTTAATTTATTATATTAAGTAATGATATAATGGAAATATAAATTTTCAATCTCCTCATTTCTTATAGCAAAAAGCTTGGTGTCATCCAAAATGGACAATTCTGTCGTAATACATCCTGCAGATGAGCATAAAGGTCAAACATGAGAAAAGGTGGCTTACAGCAGCGTGGTTGATTGTCAGGAATTGCAAGATGTAAAAGAAGATGTGCAAAAGAAGGTAAATTGTTGTAGCGATTCGGACTTTCCATCAAGCAGACTATCTATGGTAGGTGAAAAGTTATGTTCAGAGCTGATGCCTTCGTTACATATTGTGTCTGTTTTCTTTTTTTGTATCTTTGTACGTAAATAAACGTTAGCCTTCTATTTGAAACTTCTTGTAATGATTGTCTATTAGATCACACATTTCACTATACTTGGTTGCAACGTTTCTTGAACCCAGTACTTCACAAATGCGGAAGCAGAAATTGGTAAACACGAAGCCTGTTGGGTTGTAGTAGGAGTTTTGGTACTCAAATCGTGATTGAAAAGCACTATATATACATAAGTTTTACAAAATAATCATATTTTTAAATTGACGTTCTTCATTTCACTCGAAATTCAGACACAGCGATGGGATCTACTTTGTTTAAGAGTGACGTTGTAGGCTTAATTTAAGTTGCTGTCTAATATAGTTAAATTTCCATTAGAATTTAACATGCATGTTATCGAGAAAGTATAGCGAATCATTCTGTAACTTACTAGTAGGTAGTAAATGATTAAGTTCATCTTCAATTAGGGTGTTTTTTTCTTTTCAATATACATTTAGTGTTGAAAAAGTTTTAGCTGACTGAGGAAAAACTTATCTTTGTAGAACTTTGAAGATGTATAAGTTTTTAGTTATAAAAAAAAAAATCTTAAGTCTTCAATCTTTTCAGTTTCACTCTTCAATCTTTTCAGTTTCACTCTTCAATCTTTTCAGTTTCACTCTTCAATCTTTTCAGTTTCACTCTTCAATCTTTTCAGTTTCACTCTTCAATCTTTTCAGTCTTCACTCTTCAATCTTTTCAGTCTTCAATCTTAGCAGTCTTCAATCTTTGCAGTCGTCACTCTTCAATCTTTTCAGTCTTCACACTTCAATCTTTTCAGTCTTCACACTTCAATCTTTTCAGTCTTCACTCTTCAATCTTTTCAGTTTCACTCTTCAATCTTTTCAGTTTCACTCTTCAATCTTTTCAGTTTCACTCTTCAATCTTTTCAGTTTCACTCTTCAATCTTTTCAGTCTTCACTCTTCAATCTTGGCAGTCTTCACTCTTCAATCTTGGCAGTCTTCACTCTTCAATCTTGGCAGTCTTCACTCTTCAATCTTTGCAGTCTTCAATCTTTTCAGTCTTCACACTTCAATCTTTGCAGTCTTCACACTTCAATCTTTGCAGTCTTCACACTTCAATCTTTGCAGTCTTCACACTTCAATCTTTGCAGTCTTCACACTTCAATCTTTTCAGTCTTCACACTTCAATCTTTTCAGTCTTCACACTTCAATCTTTTCAGTCTTCACACTTCAATCTTTTCAGTCTTCAATCTTTTCAGTCTTCACACTTCAATCTTTTCAGTCTTCACACTTCAATCTTTTCAGTCTTCACACTTCAATCTTTTCAGTCTTCACACTTCAATCTTTAGAGTCTTCACTCTTCAATCTTTGCAGTCGTCACTCTTCAATCTTTGCAGTCTTCAATCTTTTCAGTCTTCACTCTTCAATCTTTTCAGTCTTCACACTTCAATCTTTTCAGTCTTCACACTTCAATCTTTTCAGTCTTCACACTGCAATCTTTTCAGTCTTTACTCTTCAATCTTTTCAGTCTTCACTCTTCAATCTTAGCAGTCTTCAATCTTTGCAGTCTTCACTCTTCAATCTTTGCAGTCTTCACTCTTCAATCTTTGCAGTATTCACACTTCAATCTTTTCAGTCTTCACACTTCAATCTTTTCAATCTTCACTCTTCACACTTCAATCTTTTCAATCTTCACTCTTCAATCTTTTCAGTCTTTACTCTTTTCAGTCTTCAGTCTTCACTCTTTTCAGTCTTCAGTCTTCACTCTTTTCAGTCTTCACTCTTTTCAGTCTTCACTCTTCAATCTTTTCAGTCTTCACTCTTTTCAGTCTTCACTCCTGGTCTTTTCCTACTGAACCAGAGATGGACGGGAGGGGAACCTATCTTTAATCTCCTGGTCATTTCCTACTGGACCAGGGATGGGGGGAGGGAGTCTCCAGTCTCCAGTCTCCAGTCTCCAGTCTCCAGTCTCCAGTCTCCAGTCTCCAGTCTCCAGTCTCCAGTCTCCAGTCTCCAGTCTCCAGTCTCCAGTCTCCAGTCTCCAGTCTCCAGTCTCCAGTCTCCAGTCTCCAGTCTCCAGTCTCCAGTCTCCAGTCTCCAGTCTCCAGTCTCCAGTCTCCAGTCTCCAGTCTCCAGTCTCCAGTCTCCAGTCTCCAGTCTCCAGTCTCCAGTCTCCAGTCTCCAGTCTCCAGTCTCCAGTCTCCAGTCTCCAGTCTCCAGTCTCCAGTCTCCAGTCTCCAGTCTCCAGTCTCCAGTCTCCAGTCTCCAGTCTCCAGTCTCCAGTCTCCAGTCTCCAGTCTCCAGTCTCCAGTCTCCAGTCTCCAGTCTCCAGTCTCCAGTCTCCAGTCTCCAGTCTCCAGTCTCCAGTCTCCAGTCTCCAGTCTCCAGTCTCCAGTCTCCAGTCTCCAGTCTCCAGTCTCCAGTCTCCAGTCTCCAGTCTCCAGTCTCCAGTCTCCAGTCTCCAGTCTCCAGTCTCCAGTCTCCAGTCTCCAGTCTCCAGTCTCCAGTCTCCAGTCTCCAGTCTCCAGTCTCCAGTCTCCAGTCTCCAGTCTCCAGTCTCCAGTCTCCAGTCTCCAGTCTCCAGTCTCCAGTCTCCAGTCTCCAGTCTCCAGTCTCCAGTCTCCAGTCTCCAGTCTCCAGTCTCCAGTCTCCAGTCTCCAGTCTCCAGTCTCCAGTCTCCAGTCTCCAGTCTCCAGTCTCCAGTCTCCAGTCTCCAGTCTCCAGTCTCCAGTCTCCAGTCTCCAGTCTCCAGTCTCCAGTCTCCAGTCTCCAGTCTCCAGTCTCCAGTCTCCAGTCTCCAGTCTCCAGTCTCCAGTCTCCAGTCTCCAGTCTCCAGTCTCCAGTCTCCAGTCTCCAGTCTCCAGTCTCCAGTCTCCAGTCTCCAGTCTCCAGTCTCCAGTCTCCAGTCTCCAGTCTCCAGTCTCCAGTCTCCAGTCTCCAGTCTCCAGTCTCCAGTCTCCAGTCTCCAGTCTCCAGTCTCCAGTCTCCAGTCTCCAGTCTCCAGTCTCCAGTCTCCAGTCTCCAGTCTCCAGTCTCCAGTCTCCAGTCTCCAGTCTCCAGTCTCCAGTCTCCAGTCTCCAGTCTCCAGTCTCCAGTCTCCAGTCTCCAGTCTCCAGTCTCCAGTCTCCAGTCTCCAGTCTCCAGTCTCCAGTCTCCAGTCTCCAGTCTCCAGTCTCCAGTCTCCAGTCTCCAGTCTCCAGTCTCCAGTCTCCAGTCTCCAGTCTCCAGTCTCCAGTCTCCAGTCTCCAGTCTCCAGTCTCCAGTCTCCAGTCTCCAGTCTCCAGTCTCCAGTCTCCAGTCTCCAGTCTCCAGTCTCCAGTCTCCAGTCTCCAGTCTCCAGTCTCCAGTCTCCAGTCTCCAGTCTCCAGTCTCCAGTCTCCAGTCTCCAGTCTCCAGTCTCCAGTCTCCAGTCTCCAGTCTCCAGTCTCCAGTCTCCAGTCTCCAGTCTCCAGTCTCCAGTCTCCAGTCTCCAGTCTCCAGTCTCCAGTCTCCAGTCTCCAGTCTCCAGTCTCCAGTCTCCAGTCTCCAGTCTCCAGTCTCCAGTCTCCAGTCTCCAGTCTCCAGTCTCCAGTCTCCAGTCTCCAGTCTCCAGTCTCCAGTCTCCAGTCTCCAGTCTCCAGTCTCCAGTCTCCAGTCTCCAGTCTCCAGTCTCCAGTCTCCAGTCTCCAGTCTCCAGTCTCCAGTCTCCAGTCTCCAGTCTCCAGTCTCCAGTCTCCAGTCTCCAGTCTCCAGTCTCCAGTCTCCAGTCTCCAGTCTCCAGTCTCCAGTCTCCAGTCTCCAGTCTCCAGTCTCCAGTCTCCAGTCTCCAGTCTCCAGTCTCCAGTCTCCAGTCTCCAGTCTCCAGTCTCCAGTCTCCAGTCTCCAGTCTCCAGTCTCCAGTCTCCAGTCTCCAGTCTCCAGTCTCCAGTCTCCAGTCTCCAGTCTCCAGTCTCCAGTCTCCAGTCTCCAGTCTCCAGTCTCCAGTCTCCAGTCTCCAGTCTCCAGTCTCCAGTCTCCAGTCTCCAGTCTCCAGTCTCCAGTCTCCAGTCTCCAGTCTCCAGTCTCCAGTCTCCAGTCTCCAGTCTCCAGTCTCCAGTCTCCAGTCTCCAGTCTCCAGTCTCCAGTCTCCAGTCTCCAGTCTCCAGTCTCCAGTCTCCAGTCTCCAGTCTCCAGTCTCCAGTCTCCAGTCTCCAGTCTCCAGTCTCCAGTCTCCAGTCTCCAGTCTCCAGTCTCCAGTCTCCAGTCTCCAGTCTCCAGTCTCCAGTCTCCAGTCTCCAGTCTCCAGTCTCCAGTCTCCAGTCTCCAGTCTCCAGTCTCCAGTCTCCAGTCTCCAGTCTCCAGTCTCCAGTCTCCAGTCTCCAGTCTCCAGTCTCCAGTCTCCAGTCTCCAGTCTCCAGTCTCCAGTCTCCAGTCTCCAGTCTCCAGTCTCCAGTCTCCAGTCTCCAGTCTCCAGTCTCCAGTCTCCAGTCTCCAGTCTCCAGTCTCCAGTCTCCAGTCTCCAGTCTCCAGTCTCCAGTCTCCAGTCTCCAGTCTCCAGTCTCCAGTCTCCAGTCTCCAGTCTCCAGTCTCCAGTCTCCAGTCTCCAGTCTCCAGTCTCCAGTCTCCAGTCTCCAGTCTCCAGTCTCCAGTCTCCAGTCTCCAGTCTCCAGTCTCCAGTCTCCAGTCTCCAGTCTCCAGTCTCCAGTCTCCAGTCTCCAGTCTCCAGTCTCCAGTCTCCAGTCTCCAGTCTCCAGTCTCCAGTCTCATGGACTCAGAGATCCGGGGCTGGGGTTCTCGAGCGTTCCTCCCTGCTTAGTGGGCTTTTCGCGCGAAAAGGCCCACTAAGCAGGGAGCCTCCTTGCTCTCGAACCCTGGTTGCTAGCGGGTCACTCAGAGATCCGGGGCTGGGGTTCTCGAGCGTTCCTCCCTGCTTAGTGGGCTTTTCGCGCGAAAAGGCCCACTAAGCAGGGAGCCTCCTTGCTCTCGAACCCTGGTTGCTAGCGGGTCACTCAGAGATCCGGGGCTGGGGTTCTCGAGCGTTCCTCCCTGCTTAGTGGGCTTTTCGCGCGAAAAGGCCCACTAAGCAGGGAGCCTCCTTGCTCTCGAACCCTGGTTGCTAGCGGGTCACTCAGAGATCCGGGGCTGGGGTTCTCGAGCGTTCCTCCCTGCTTAGTGGGCTTTTCGCGCGAAAAGGCCCACTAAGCAGGGAGCCTCCTTGCTCTCGAACCCTGGTTGCTAGCGGGTCACTCAGAGATCCGGGGCTGGGGTTCTCGAGCGTTCCTCCCTGCTTAGTGGGCTTTTCGCGCGAAAAGGCCCACTAAGCAGGGAGCCTCCTTGCTCTCGAACCCTGGTTGCTAGCGGGTCACTCAGAGATCCGGGGCTGGGGTTCTCGAGCGTTCCTCCCTGCTTAGTGGGCTTTTCGCGCGAAAAGGCCCACTAAGCAGGGAGCCTCCTTGCTCTCGAACCCTGGTTGCTAGCGGGTCACTCAGAGATCCGGGGCTGGGGTTCTCGAGCGTTCCTCCCTGCTTAGTGGGCTTTTCGCGCGAAAAGGCCCACTAAGCAGGGAGCCTCCTTGCTCTCGAACCCTGGTTGCTAGCGGGTCACTCAGAGATCCGGGGCTGGGGTTCTCGAGCGTTCCTCCCTGCTTAGTGGGCTTTTCGCGCGAAAAGGCCCACTAAGCAGGGAGCCTCCTTGCTCTCGAACCCTGGTTGCTAGCGGGTCACTCAGAGATCCGGGGCTGGGGTTCTCGAGCGTTCCTCCCTGCTTAGTGGGCTTTTCGCGCGAAAAGGCCCACTAAGCAGGGAGCCTCCTTGCTCTCGAACCCTGGTTGCTAGCGGGTCACTCAGAGATCCGGGGCTGGGGTTCTCGAGCGTTCCTCCCTGCTTAGTGGGCTTTTCGCGCGAAAAGGCCCACTAAGCAGGGAGCCTCCTTGCTCTCGAACCCTGGTTGCTAGCGGGTCACTCAGAGATCCGGGGCTGGGGTTCTCGAGCGTTCCTCCCTGCTTAGTGGGCTTTTCGCGCGAAAAGGCCCACTAAGCAGGGAGCCTCCTTGCTCTCGAACCCTGGTTGCTAGCGGGTCACTCAGAGATCCGGGGCTGGGGTTCTCGAGCGTTCCTCCCTGCTTAGTGGGCTTTTCGCGCGAAAAGGCCCACTAAGCAGGGAGCCTCCTTGCTCTCGAACCCTGGTTGCTAGCGGGTCACTCAGAGATCCGGGGCTGGGGTTCTCGAGCGTTCCTCCCTGCTTAGTGGGCTTTTCGCGCGAAAAGGCCCACTAAGCAGGGAGCCTCCTTGCTCTCGAACCCTGGTTGCTAGCGGGTCACTCAGAGATCCGGGGCTGGGGTTCTCGAGCGTTCCTCCCTGCTTAGTGGGCTTTTCGCGCGAAAAGGCCCACTAAGCAGGGAGCCTCCTTGCTCTCGAACCCTGGTTGCTAGCGGGTCACTCAGAGATCCGGGGCTGGGGTTCTCGAGCGTTCCTCCCTGCTTAGTGGGCTTTTCGCGCGAAAAGGCCCACTAAGCAGGGAGCCTCCTTGCTCTCGAACCCTGGTTGCTAGCGGGTCACTCAGAGATCCGGGGCTGGGGTTCTCGAGCGTTCCTCCCTGCTTAGTGGGCTTTTCGCGCGAAAAGGCCCACTAAGCAGGGAGCCTCCTTGCTCTCGAACCCTGGTTGCTAGCGGGTCACTCAGAGATCCGGGGCTGGGGTTCTCGAGCGTTCCTCCCTGCTTAGTGGGCTTTTCGCGCGAAAAGGCCCACTAAGCAGGGAGCCTCCTTGCTCTCGAACCCTGGTTGCTAGCGGGTCACTCAGAGATCCGGGGCTGGGGTTCTCGAGCGTTCCTCCCTGCTTAGTGGGCTTTTCGCGCGAAAAGGCCCACTAAGCAGGGAGCCTCCTTGCTCTCGAACCCTGGTTGCTAGCGGGTCACTCAGAGATCCGGGGCTGGGGTTCTCGAGCGTTCCTCCCTGCTTAGTGGGCTTTTCGCGCGAAAAGGCCCACTAAGCAGGGAGCCTCCTTGCTCTCGAACCCTGGTTGCTAGCGGGTCACTCAGAGATCCGGGGCTGGGGTTCTCGAGCGTTCCTCCCTGCTTAGTGGGCTTTTCGCGCGAAAAGGCCCACTAAGCAGGGAGCCTCCTTGCTCTCGAACCCTGGTTGCTAGCGGGTCACTCAGAGATCCGGGGCTGGGGTTCTCGAGCGTTCCTCCCTGCTTAGTGGGCTTTTCGCGCGAAAAGGCCCACTAAGCAGGGAGCCTCCTTGCTCTCGAACCCTGGTTGCTAGCGGGTCACTCAGAGATCCGGGGCTGGGGTTCTCGAGCGTTCCTCCCTGCTTAGTGGGCTTTTCGCGCGAAAAGGCCCACTAAGCAGGGAGCCTCCTTGCTCTCGAACCCTGGTTGCTAGCGGGTCACTCAGAGATCCGGGGCTGGGGTTCTCGAGCGTTCCTCCCTGCTTAGTGGGCTTTTCGCGCGAAAAGGCCCACTAAGCAGGGAGCCTCCTTGCTCTCGAACCCTGGTTGCTAGCGGGTCACTCAGAGATCCGGGGCTGGGGTTCTCGAGCGTTCCTCCCTGCTTAGTGGGCTTTTCGCGCGAAAAGGCCCACTAAGCAGGGAGCCTCCTTGCTCTCGAACCCTGGTTGCTAGCGGGTCACTCAGAGATCCGGGGCTGGGGTTCTCGAGCGTTCCTCCCTGCTTAGTGGGCTTTTCGCGCGAAAAGGCCCACTAAGCAGGGAGCCTCCTTGCTCTCGAACCCTGGTTGCTAGCGGGTCACTCAGAGATCCGGGGCTGGGGTTCTCGAGCGTTCCTCCCTGCTTAGTGGGCTTTTCGCGCGAAAAGGCCCACTAAGCAGGGAGCCTCCTTGCTCTCGAACCCTGGTTGCTAGCGGGTCACTCAGAGATCCGGGGCTGGGGTTCTCGAGCGTTCCTCCCTGCTTAGTGGGCTTTTCGCGCGAAAAGGCCCACTAAGCAGGGAGCCTCCTTGCTCTCGAACCCTGGTTGCTAGCGGGTCACTCAGAGATCCGGGGCTGGGGTTCTCGAGCGTTCCTCCCTGCTTAGTGGGCTTTTCGCGCGAAAAGGCCCACTAAGCAGGGAGCCTCCTTGCTCTCGAACCCTGGTTGCTAGCGGGTCACTCAGAGATCCGGGGCTGGGGTTCTCGAGCGTTCCTCCCTGCTTAGTGGGCTTTTCGCGCGAAAAGGCCCACTAAGCAGGGAGCCTCCTTGCTCTCGAACCCTGGTTGCTAGCGGGTCACTCAGAGATCCGGGGCTGGGGTTCTCGAGCGTTCCTCCCTGCTTAGTGGGCTTTTCGCGCGAAAAGGCCCACTAAGCAGGGAGCCTCCTTGCTCTCGAACCCTGGTTGCTAGCGGGTCACTCAGAGATCCGGGGCTGGGGTTCTCGAGCGTTCCTCCCTGCTTAGTGGGCTTTTCGCGCGAAAAGGCCCACTAAGCAGGGAGCCTCCTTGCTCTCGAACCCTGGTTGCTAGCGGGTCACTCAGAGATCC